>JAUPFR010000002.1:95661817-96961817 GCA_036925125.1 Oreortyx pictus
GAAAGGAAAGGAAAGGAAAGGAAAGGAAAGGAAAGGAAAGGAAAGGAAAGGAAAGGAAAGGAAAGGAAAGGAAAGGAAAGGAAAGGAAAGGAAAGGAAAGGAAAGGAAAGGAAAGGAAAGGAAAGGAAAGGAAAGGAAAGGAAAGGAAAGGAAAGGAAAGGAAAGAGAAAAGATGCTCTAAAGTTGCTAGTGGCTTTCAATCTCTTCTTAATCAACATCTCAACCAATATCTTCTCCCAGAGAATAGTAACTCCTTTCTTTAGCTACTGCCCAAAACCAGAGGCAGATAAATTCTAACAGCTCTGCAATTTTCAACAAAACAAAAAGGCTTGGAAGCTTCAAATATATTCCAAGACTGCTTAAACCACATCAGATTTAACTGTCTGACTAAAGGTTTGCACTTCTTGTCTTTTCAGAGGCTAGAAACAAAATACTGTTAGGTTTAAGTTTTCTGAACTACAAAGACATCTCAGAGCATACAGGAAAGTATATTGGATTACCCAGAAAAAGCAGAGGTGGTTGACCTTGTCATTTCCACTGGCAAAAGAAATATCAGCTTTTTCACTCCAGTTTGCTATCCACCTCAAGATGTTCAAATCTGTGTATCCTACCCATGACAGCAGTGTTACAGATAAATGAGCAGGTTTTTTTGTTTGTTTGCTTGTTTGTTTGTTTGTTTTTTTCTAACGAAAACATCAGATGGACCCAGAGATCTCTGTCAACCACAACCACTGTGCAATTCTGTAGCAGTTATATTACTCTGGTAATGGGAGAAAACAGGTTTGAATTCCTCATCTAAAGAGGGGATACAAACTGAGATTCCTTGATATATTAGATGGCAGCTTCTAAAACACTGTATTGCATGTCACATATCCAGCTTGCTCAAGGGAAAGCACTACTCACTTACCCAAAATAAAAATTCTTTCTGTATCTATTTGAGCAATTTTCTGCACTTCTTGGTCCCAAGTGGCTGCATGTCTGTAAAGAGGAAGGCTGAATCTTTGTGAAGACCTTTTTAAACCTAAATAAGTTGAAATATTTTGGCATGAAGCCATATGAAGAAATTAATTATGTAATATCAATTGTTCTAAATTCATTTTAGTAGCTGGCACCTGAAAGAACAGTGGTGGTACTGAATTGCATCCCAAGGGGAAATCTGTTCTCCTAACTTCTTAAAATTGGGTCAGGTTTCACACTAAGGGACCTGCAGTGTCCAGCTGAGTCATTTTCTTCAACATTCAAATGAAGAAATATTTTCTCCTTTCACAAAACAGGTGTGAAGTCTATAAAGTGCTGGGGAACAGCTGGGAAAACACATGGATCAAGTGCAGATATTGTGGTCGACTTCCTCTAAGGAAAAAGACCAGTCAGCACTGCTTGCACTTGCTTGCTCTCTCCAGGAATATGCCAGTAAGATCCAGTGAGGTCTGCAGTGACTAAGTGCACAGCTACACATCATCAGTGCTAAAGGGTTTCCTGCCAAATTGCAGAGGAGACAGGCAACTTTTTGTGTTAGCACGCACAACCAGTCAAGGCACTTTCTCACTCACTATAGCAACTGTCACTGTGAGAGTGATGACAGTGGGAACTAAACTGCCACAAGAGAAACTGAATCAGCTCCTCTGGAAGGAGAGCAGCATTCCTAGCATACTTCCAGGGCCTCAGGCCAGCAAGGAAAAAGATCTTTTATCTCAATCCTTCTCCTTTTGGCTACAGAACTGGCTGCACTGGTAAGTTAAGTCCTCTCCTTGTCCACACGTCATTTTGACACCTCAATGCTATCCACCTCCTTTTCTTTACCAACTATTTTAGGAAAGCTTTCTTACTTGAAAGTTTTCTGGGGAAATAAACAAAACAAAACATAGGCACAAAATAACTAGCTTAAAATTCTTGCAGCCATTTCCTGCCTCAGTGCAGAGGACACAGGTAAATGTGATTCTTCATTTGTTGCCTTTTGCTTGGATATATTTCTTCTTGAACAATTTTTTTTTTTTTTTTTTTGTGTAGCAACAGTGGGAAGGTTGACATTAGGAGAAGGAATCAGAAGCACAGAATTGTAGTGGTTGGAAGGGACCTCTGAAAATCATCATGTCCAACCTCCCTGCTAAAGCAGGTTCCCTACAGTGGGCCATACAGGAAATCATCCACATGGATCTTGATTATATCTTGAAGAATAGACTCCACAACCTCCCTGGGCAGCCTGCTCCAGTGCTTTGTCACTCTGACAGTAAAGAAGTTCTTCCTTTTGTTTGTATGGAACATCCTGCATTCATGTTTCTGCTCACTGTCCCTTGTTCTAGCACTGCACAGCACTGGAATGTCTGCCCACATTGGCTTGAGTCCCACACTTTAGATATTAATAAACAGTGATGAGATTCCCTTCTCACCCTTCCCTTCTCTTAACGGTCCCAGGTCTCTCAGCCTTTTCTCATAAAGGAGATGCTCCACATCTCTAATCTTGTTTGTGACCCTCTGCTGGACTCTCCCTAGGAGATCCCTGTCTTTTCTGAACTGGGAGCCCAGGAATGGACACAGTATTCCAGATGTGGCCTAACCAGGGCAGAGTATGGGGGGAGGATCACCTCCCTCAACCTGCTCATCTCACTCTTTTTATTGCACCCTGTATATATCTTCCTTCCACTGTTCATTTTTTACTTCTTCCCTTTCTTCAACCCTGCTCTAAGGTCTAAGTTCTGAAAGTTCTAACATACCTAGATTATTGGAAAAATTCATCAGTGTTTTCTTCACCTTCAGTTATACTTTTAAAATGTTCTAAGTGCAAAGACAGTCACTTAAATAAAAAGCTTTTAAAAAATAAACGGATCTCACAGACATTACTCGTCAAGAAATAACTTGGTCTATCAGTTTTGCAGAAGTAGTCTCACAGCATAATCCTTGAGCCTTCTTTCTTGCCATAAAATCCTTGTCCAATACCCTAAAAGTATAAAGATATCTGAAGGGAGAATTTCAATCAAACTAGACTGAAACCGATATTAAAGTATCATTACTGCATTCTTGTGCACAGAAACCTAGTATGGTGAAGACTGAGCTCCGGTATGACCCCAGCAACACTGAATGATGAATTTGCCCTCATCTTTAATTGAAATGGAAGAGAAGAGGGAAAGGGACTGGCAGTTTAAACCTGTCTTCTCTCTCCAGTATTAACGACAGCCATTCAGATTCATGTGGATTTTAAAGCATTTTCATGGATATGAGGTATCCTTGTAAGAAAGAGCTAGAGATCAGAAGACTCTGAAGGCATCTTTAGGAGAATGGACCAGTACTGTGTGTGAAGAAGTGCCTGCTCTACACCAGGGCTTACAGCAGATGTTGGATGCGGATCAGACTCCATGAAGTATTCAGGCATTTCTTAACTACATAAATGAACATGAGCTCCTCACATATATATTTTTCTCATTTATAATTTTTATAAATCTTTCTCATTTTTTTTATTCTCTTCATTTTCACTCTAGGTCTTTCCAACAAACTCAAGTGTGCTTCAATGCTGAGAAGAACCACTTAAGAAAAAATGAAAAGAAAAAGCTTTTTTTGTTGATTTCCCATAAAGGGGTATGAGTATTCCTGGGACAGGTTTGTGAAGGTAAACACTGTAATCTGCTTCCAGTACCAACTAGCAGACAGGTTACACCGCTTGGTTTATAGTTTTGCATTGACAGGAAAAAGGGATGTCAGCTGATGTTGGCATCTTGTGATACAAAAGCTTCTTGTTCCATTTCCATGAGTTTATGGCTTCCTTGGTCTGTCTTTGAAAAAGCAAGTAATAAAATCGATATATATCCTTGGGTAGCAGCAATGCACAGGATGCAAACAATAACCAGAGCAGTCCTGTTTCAAAACTCCATTCTTTGCTTCTTCTCACATTACCTGATTTCTGTCCTTATCTTCCACTTACGGTAAACTTTACTGAGTGTAACTGTCCTTGACTGATTTAACATTATATCCAAACACTTTGGATCAAGCAGTGATCTCTATCTCTACTTCTCTCTTTTTCTCCTTCTATTAATCACAATATCAGATAATTGAACATAGAAAACGGAAAGCTTCCACATTTCTTGCTGAAAAGTTATCCACTGCATACTCCTTGCAGTAATTGACAGGACTGATGGCAGAACAAGCTGTGAATTACACTTTGGCTGCAAGATAATAGGAGACTTAATTAGTTTAGAATGATTCTGGGAATAACCTTATTTGTGTAGCAAAGAAAGGTAGAGCGACACTTGACACTCTGAAGAAGGCAGCTATAAATTATCACATTAGCAGTGCTTTTGAGTCACTGTTAATTACTTCTGCCTGTTTTCAGCTCTTTTAGTTAGAATGCTGGTGTTAAAATATGTTTATAAACGTTTACTTTAGATCCATCTTTTGATCTTCATATTTGACCAATGGTGTTAGAGACTTCACTTTTAGCTCAGAATAGAATAATCTTACAGATAAGGTTTAGTGAGATAAGATACCTTATAAAGTTACTGTTCATTAGTTATTCTGTGGTGAATGACTTCATATTCTTTCCCAAACTCTATGCAAAGAAGTTACCTCTTGATGAAAGTACTGTAAGCTGCATCATATTTCCTTAGAGTAAGACTTCAAATGGATAGATAATATTAAGAAAAAGGTAGCCCATGAATTCACTGCTATTACTTTGTGAATCCAGTGTTTTCCATTTACATCCCAGGGATTTGTGCTAATTCACAACCTGCTTCTTCTGATTGTTGGGTGAGGGAAATGTTTGAAATTCAACTCTTTTTTTTTTTTTAAGCAAACGACCTCAATTTGGGAAGCTTGTGTCTACATTACACAAGAAAAGCCAGTTTGCACTGTAACATGCTGTCAGAACTGTGATCACTAGTTCCCTTTCTCCCACCCCAACACAAGAAAGTATTCTATTATGCTGACTACTTTCAATTGGATTTCAAACATATTTTCTCTTTTTTGATATTTTCAAATAAAAATGCAGGGACATTTCAGCTCATATATATATTTTTTTCTTTCTGTTTCAGTTTGGAGTGGAAACTAGTGGAAAATTTAAATTCCTTCTTCCTCAAAAACTTCTAATTAAAATTCAGTATGTATGTTTGCCAGGGCAATCCAGGTATTTACAAAGGCTGGAGGGAGAACTCGTGGAGAGCATCCCTTTGTAGAAGGGTCCTGGTGGACAAGAAGCTGGAGACGAGTCAGCAGTACGTGCTTGCAGCCCAGAGGGCCAACTATATCCTGGGCTGCATTAAAAAAAGGGTGGCCAGAAGGAAGAGGGAGGTGATTGACCCGCTCTACTCAGCTCTTGTGAGGCCCTATCTGGAGTATTTCATCCAGGCCTGAGGTCCCCAGCACAAGAACGATGCAGAGCTCTTGGAATAGGTCCAGAGGAGCACCACTAAGATCATAGGGCTGGAGCACCTCTCCTATGAAGAAAGGTTGAGGGAACTGGTCTTGTTTAGCTTGTAGAAGAGAAGACTCCAGGGAGACCTCATTGTGGCCTTCCAGTACTTGAAAGGAGTGTATAAACAGGAGGGGTAATGACTATTTCCAAGTGTTGATAGTGAAAGGACGAGGGGAAATGTTTTTAAACTAAGACAGGGGAGATTTGGGTTAGATGTTAGAAGGAAGTTTTTCACTCAGAGAGAGGTGATGCACTGGAACATGTTGCCTAGAGAGGTTGGGGATGCCCCACCCCTGGAGGCATTCAAGACAAAGCTGGATGTGGCTTTGGGCAGCCTGCTCTAGTGGCTGGAGACCCTGCCCATGACAGGAGGTTGAAATTATATGATCTTTGAGGTCCTTTTCTACCCAGGCCATTCTATGATTCTTTGTTTAATTTATACTGGAAGAAAAGAGCAATGAACTAGCAGCCTTCTCTACAGGAAGAATATCTATTCTATTATTGCCTGATCCTTGTGCTTGAAAGAAGATTGGACCTCTTACATCCCTTCACATGAAACAGCAGCTGTGCAGGGAGACAGTGGGGAAATTAACCACCCAAGTAGATGATGGTGTATAAATTCAAATAATGGTAATGAATGAAGAAACAAACAAACAAACAAATAAAAAGTTAATAGAAAACCTTCTAATCTCTTGATGGTCTTGATTTTTATCAGTTACAGCAAGGAATGAATTAACTCAAATTAATCCATTCCTGATGTGCTAAACTGGATCAAGATTTATCCTATGATATGGTAGCTATTCTTAGAGAATTGCAATAATTAATGAGTTTCAGTAATTTGTTGTGTTGACGTTAAAACAATGGCATAATGGCCATGATTATTTTAGATTTTGTGTTGCAGGTAGAAATAGATTATCTTGTAGGAGGTCATATACTAGATATTTAATGATTTATTAATATTAACATTTCACTGCTATCACCTTTAGGGAACAAACAAAAGAAAAACATTAATCATTTAACATATATAATGCAACTGCACTGTGAATTTGGCTGGGGAAGGAAAGACTAATGTAACTTCAGATGCTCATGCTCAAAAGACTGAGAAAAGTCTGTGGAGAGTCCTAACGACTTTTCTGATGTTTAGGGATTTTAGGAATCACAGAAGTTTTTGCTTAAATCAGGGTTCAAAATTGTGTCTGCAAAGCTGCGTGTATGGAATAGCAGAAATCACTGAAGTCAGTTATTCAGCACTACTCCTTGTGAAGCATGCAGGCTTCTGGCAGTCTTCATGGGAATGCTCAAAACCTTGTACAGCTGCTCCACGCAGCCAATGCATGAATTAAGATCTAGGAACAGAAGAAATAGAGACATAATTCTTTACTGCTGTTTTGAGAAATCAATATGTGGCAACATGCTGCTTTTTGATTACATTTCATCACAGGTTGCTTGATACTATGTCATTCAGCATTTGTTTCCTTAGTGCAAAAGTGAATTGCAAAAATGGGCAATGGAATCCCAGAATAAGGTTGCTTTGTGTTAGGTATAACAAAAACAACGTAAAGCTGTTCTTACCCCAGCAAGCTTGTAGTCTAAAAGATAAAAGTAAAAAAGAAACAAAACCATTGTCTAAAGCCTCTCAAGGAAGATATGTAGCAGAACTGTTTTCTGAATGCCTCCATGTTGAATTTGTTTTTTCACTTTTGCTTCAGACGTAAAAGCAAAAATTACAGCTTGAAGATTTATCAAAAGGATGAAAGCATTACTGTGATATTTATCTTGCAGAAAATAGAATAAAGATGAACCATTTCATTTCACTGTGACAAAATATCTGATGCTGGACTACAGGTCCACAAAACCATACATGAAGTATTATACAGGAGTAGAATACATTTTTAGGACAAATGGGATATTCAGCTTAAAGTTGTTTCATCCATCAAATGTGAGCTACAGAGGTGCTTCATGTTGGACAAGCTATGAATAAATTCAAAGCACCGACAATATGGAAAAGTGAAAACTGAAAAGTAAGAATTTTAGTATATATCTATATATATATGTATATAAAAATATATAAAAATAAGATGATGGAAAATGGAAAATAAAGGAATTTAAAACAAATCTGTCTCCTAAAATGAGAAGTATTGCACCTGTATCTCACCTTGCCCAGTGTGTACCCTTGATTTCCAATAATGTATGATCTGTGGATCCCCTTGATCCACTTATGTTCATTCCCTTCCTCTCAGCAACAACTTTCTATGAAATTGAAGACTGTTAGAAGAAAAAACAACTATTTTCTTTTTTCCCCAGAATGGACAGCCTTTATCTCATTATTTTTCTCATGAACAAAAGGTGGTTGTGTCATTCTATCAAATCTTTGAAGAATATCATCAAGCAATAAGCTTGCTCATCAGCTAGAGCTCTCACTAAATAAATAAATGTGTAGTAAAACAAGTTTTTTACTAAAATACAAAAGCAAATAAAAAAAACCCACAACAGCAACAACAAAATGTTTGTTGTTTCTACGTTAGAAATAATAAACATCCTGGACGCAGTTTTGCAGAATCATAGAATCACAGAAAAATTCAAGTTGGAAACTTAAACACCATCTAGTCCAACTCTTCTGCAACTAACAAAAAACATACAGCTCAGTCAGTTGCTCAGAGCTCTGTCCAGCCTGACCTTGTAAAATATCTACAGTTTCCTATTCAAGAATTCACATCTTAAAATGTGAAACTACTTAAAGTTTCTGCCTTGGTAGTTATAAAACAGATAAATAATATGTAAAGAAAGAACAGTGTGGAAAGTTTCGTTAATGCAGTTATGCAATTAATTTTATTCAGCAGAGGGTTTTCCTAAGAGGACATATTAAAACTGAGTGTTAACTACAGGTCGAACTCTGGGAAAGTAAATTGAACCATCTCCTATTAGGACCATCACTTTCAAGGTAGAGGTATTAATGGAGACCTATGAAGATAAACATCCAAGTTCATTATTGGAAGGTTGACGTTTTTAGAGTTTGCTAGTGAGTTTAGTGGGGCATCAGAGCATGTGCTGAAGCAGGATTGAGAAATGGTCTGCTTATGAGCTTGGGACAAAATATAGAGAGTCTAAGAGTATTAAAGTAGAAAATTTCTCTCTAAAATGATGATGGAAATTCTGTCAAATCCTACGCAAAAATAGACCTTGAAGACTGAAGAACACAACCAGATCAAGGCAACTGTGAACTGAAGATCTGTTGTGAAAGCTTATTCCCCCATGGAGACTTGTGTATGTTTGCATTTGGAGCTGTTTTTGGTGAATTCAGTTTAATTTTAACTCTGTATACTGGCATTAAGGTACTATAATTGAAAACAATTCTTAATTCTTCCATACGTTTTAGATTGAAGGCTTCCTAGTTCCTAGTGGGGAAACAATAGATTGAAATGCATATCCATAAAGCTGTGCTTAGACGCTATGTATAAGATACACAGCTTTTTCTTACAGATGTATCCTGTGTATCTACAGGACACTAAGGATGGGATATACTTGCGTATATGTCAATATACATGGATAATCTTTTGGCTCAGCAGGTGTAACAAAGTATTTTCTTGTTTAAGTTACTAATAACAATATTTTTATAACAACGAACATCTTTACTAAAAGACTTTTCATTTACTAGCTTAAATGGCTAAATGATTCAGTATAGGTCCAAAAAGATACAGGAACTGGCATTAAAACTTTTTACAAAAGAAATTTCTCATATCCCCATAGAAGACCATCAGTAGTAACAGCATGGAAGTAAAGCAAATTATTTTAAAAGAAAAAAAGAATTGGAAAATTGCTGGAGTTAAAAAATGAAAATACCAAAAAATTAATAACAATAATAATGACATAAGAATACTGTATTATCTAAATAGATTAGCATATAATAATTAAATTAAGTAATGCATTTCAAGACTGAACCTTAGCTAAAATGATAAATTTTATTATGACTGACGTAGTTTTTTGCACTATCATCTGTGTATTACTTTTTCTTCCACCTGAGAATGTTATGAAGAAAATAATGGGGTTTTTTTGTGTTTTTTTTCCTTTTCTGCACAGCATCTGGTGCCTAAAACCATAAAAATACTAAAATGTCTTTGATAGCTTTTTAGTACTATACTGCTGTAAGAGGCATTGCTTGGCTACTTCCCAGAAAGCTATGCAATTGTGTCAGGATTGTGTTGACCAGGAAAGTAAACTACAATCAAATGGTTTGAATTAGTGACAGTGTCACTGTTTTCTCTGGCATCAGTGACACTGAATAATGCCAGTGCTGACTTTTCCTGCCTGACTTCCACAGCTAAAGGTAGAAGGAGCCTTGCAGTTCAGCCAACTCAGCTAGAGGAAAACTGGCATGACTGACTGGCTGGAGTGAAAATTTATTCTCTGTCAGGGTCTCTCATAATGCAAGGGAGATAAACTATGGATTTCACTGCTCTTTGTCTCAGCTGTTCTCCTGGATGTCTCAATTAATGTCTCTGAAGATGAAAAGTATTTTGGAGAGGGAAAATTCCTAGAGATGGGGAGAGCCAGTTGCTTATGATCCTGACAGACCTGAGATCCCTGGGAGAATATACACATTGTGTTTGCACTGCAGACACAAGCTGTGGACAAGTAGTCCTGTTGAGTGAAGTATCTGGCATCATGGATATGAATTAGTGTGACTCTTCAACAACATAAATCTTTTATAATGGAAACTATAACAAAACAGACATTTATTTGGACAGAACTGGTGCCATAGGGATGCAAATTTCGAGAAAGAAACAAAGTTGTATCATCACCATCAACATTCATTCCAGAAACCTGCCTGCCAGATGAGCCCAACCGGATCCTTCTGTTGTTCTTTTACAGTTGACTGAGTATTAGAAGGTATGAAAAAAAGCAGCTTCCAGCTGATGTTGCTTGAAAGAAAGCTTCTTTGGGCTTGGCAAAGCGTTGGCTAATTTTTGGCCTTCCAGGCAGTACTGCTGACTGCAGATCACAAAGGTCCCAGCTTAAAACTTGGTTATATCAATAAACAGAATGCGAACAAAGTAAATCCAGTCAAGGAAAAGGAACTCTGCTAATTGCCTGAGTTCATTCTTTGTGTAACTACCAAATGGCTGATTTAAGCATGGAAGAAATATAGATTTATTTTGTTATAAGACCAACTCTTCCTTTAATTATTTTATTTTCTGATTTTCTTTGCTTTCTTTCCATTTTTGTCCATGACTTAATGTCTATTTTCTGTTTCCTGAACCCCCCCCCCAAAAAAAAGAAAATCCAGAAACAAAAAACCCGATTGCAAGTGCTATAAAAAATTGTTTCTTAAGTATTATCAACTGTCGTTTTTTTTTCCCCTACTTTTACTAAACACATCACACATTCTGGAAGCTTTGTGGCTTAATTTATTTTGCAACATATTATTAAGAAATTATTTTTGTTGCATTGTTGTTATTCAGTTATTCTTCAATTCCCGTTCACCTACTGGCTTTCATGTTCTTCAAATGCTTAGTAATTGCTGTTTTGCTGTTTTGTGTTCAGTTTGTTTCTGATTTTGTACATCTTTGTTATGCTCCCTGTCACCTCTTTTCCAAATTGAGGAAGTTCAACATTGAATTTCTTCTCACTCTCAAATAGCACTGCCAACCTGAGAGTAAAGACGCTGTCCCTTGATTAGAAGGAATTTCAGTTGGTTTGTCATTAAATTATATATGGGCAAAAAGTTTCAGCGAGCTCATGAGTAATACAAGAGTATAGTTGGTTATTTTTCCATAGATACTTTAATGTTCTCTCCCTTAATTTACCTAACTTAATCTGCTCTCAATGAACTGCATTCATTTTTCCTTTTATAAAGCATCACTTACCTCAAAATGCACTTAATTTTATTAAGAAAAGTGGCATTATAGATAGATGTGTTTCATTTTATGTTGAAATGGGTAATTAAGACTGTAGGTATTTCTTGCTAGTTCCCGTAGACTTCAGTGTAAAGGTTTGTTCCTGGTTCAGTTGCCAATCACAATTTTTCCAGTTATCTGAAAGAAAATAATCAATGGTTGCTGGCAATTCAGAAGATGATACTGAATTATCACTATCTAGATTGCTAGTTAATGTGAGTGCAGTCAAGCATATTTTCTAACACAATACAAACAAATCTTCATGTTCAAAAAGAAAAGAATGGTGTCATTATTACAAAATATGAAATTGTGTCTTTGTGGGCAGTGATTCATAAAATGCTTTACAAATCACCTAGGTAACCAAATCAGTGTGAGCATCCATTCCAATAATATAGCTAAGAAAATCACCTTAGACCTTGTCCTGTAGGAATTATTCAAGACAGAATAATATGATTGTTGGTTAAAGAATTAAAGAGTTTAGTCTATTTACTTTATAGAATAGTAAGTTAGCAAATGAAATAGTGATTTCATATAACCACTAATCATATAATCATGAGGAAAATAGACGCTGAAGACTATAATCTTACAAAGACATAAAACCACAAAATAAATGGAAATAATACTTTCATCAAAAGGAGAACAACTGGGACAATTTCCCCAGGGGTTTATCTATTTCTCTACAACTTCCTAGATAAATTGTATCTTCTAGAAAAAGACCACAGTTTTTAAATTAATAAATAAACAAACATATAAATTAATAAGGTCTTTGGTCTTTGTTTAGAAAAGAGTGGATGTTCCTCTTTATCTTTCATTTTGCAGCAAACTAGTTGGAGTCATTAAGATAGTTTTCTTAAATAATGCAGAAATGACTACATCCCTTAATTTTACATTTCCAGCTTCTAATATCATAACTAGTATCAATATCTATGACTCTACATCAATTGTTTGTGTATGACAGTAGTTATACATGAAGTTCAAATCCCACTTTCTCACTCAGAAGGTATTTTTTTTCCTCATGGAATAATGTTTGGTTAGATTTGGAGTTTTAAAGTCATTCTGCAGAGATTGTTTATCTTACTTCATAATTTTTAATTTCAAAAGCCTTCCATCGTGGTCATATTTCACTCGGAAAAAAAAATCTTTTTTTTTAATCTAGACACTACTAACATCTCATTTCTAAACTTCTCCCCCAACTACCCATCCACAAACCCAACACATGGAGTTCTTTGTTTCCACAGTTGCTTCACACCTTTCTTCTTTTCCCTTTGTCCTCACACTGAAATATAAAAAGATGTTCAGTAGAACATCTAGCATCCATGCACATCAGCACTGTCAGCTTTACTACTGACATGTCATGCAAGCTCAAATATTCCTTAATCAAGACAAAGGCAGAATGTGTGAAACTTCTAGTGAAATTCTTCACGTTGAGATTCAAACCACAATAGAATACCATATGTACTATGAGCATGCTTATGTTTCTTGTTACTCTTTGAATTAAAAGGTAAAACACACACAGGGGCTAGCAAGAAAAAAGTGAATAACAACCCCCAAACTATACTTATAATAACACCAAAAGGCACCCAAGAAAAGACCCATTTCCCATAACTGATATTAAAATGAAAAAGTACTCATCAAACTGAACTAGAGTTAAACCTCAAGCAATTATATTTAAATGTAATGAAAAATAAATACAGCTGAGCTATTAAGATAGCTGGAATAGCTAAAGGTCTGTCAGCACTTCCATTATAGACCTAGTTTGTTCAGGGGATCGGGGGATTATAAGTGCTGTAAAAATGTGTTCCAGGCTGAAACTTGGCAGACAGATGTTGAAGTTTCAGAGGCTGGGACTTTTTACTTTTTTTTTCTCTTTTTTTAAATAAGAGGTTAAAAAAGAGGATTTGCCACTCCTGAGGTACAGGATTGGTGGGCTCTGGAATTTTCCAACGCTATTTTTGGTGTTCAAAAAAGGACCGACTTCTTTAAAAATAAGATGATGTAAGCTATTATTAGTCCATGCTGTGAACTAGCCATATGCTGCTTTTGGGATTTGTACAGGGGTTTATTTTTAAAAGGCAAGTGGGTTCAAACACAGGTCAACAGACTAATATAGCTTTTTTTTACTCATAGGGTGGGATTTTTCAAGTGCCCTTAGCATTGGCTTACCTCAGTTCCCAAGAGCTGACATCAGTGGTGTTGAAAGCTAAGGACTTAGTATACCCCCCCTCATCAGCTGGGATGACGAAAATAAACAAGGATACCTGCTTATTCTACTATTATTGATCTCTCATGCGTCATCTTTCTGATACACTGGAGTTTCATTAAAAATTCTCAGTACAGGATGGCATAGATTTATCGATGTTACTGAAAAAGATACAGATACATAGTATTGATTCCACCCTACTTTCTCTTACTGGTGGCTTATAAAAATGGGAAACTAACTAAACAACATAGGCCTTTTTGTTTCAGAAACCATTTTGTTAATTTGCTTCTGCAAGGAGTACAGCTGGTGTGCAGCACAAACTCTTTTTGCATTCAATAAGGAAGTAAGGAGCTTTGGACACCCACTTCACCCAACAGGGCACAGCATGATAGCAAGACTTTGTGTCATATCAAATCTAGAAAAGAGATGAGCTGTGAATCCACACTATTTGGTACAGCTGTGTAAGACTGATCTGAGGGAAGCAAGTATACTTTTTTGTAGGAATGAGCATCAATATCTGAACAAGAATAGTTCCAAAAGTATCTGTGAAATTGAGGAACGTTAACTTTCACCTTTTATCTTCTTTCTGCACATGAATGAAAGCAGATGTGAATGCCCAGACTGAGTGGCTACTGGATGCCACTGCTATCACTATGAACAAGAATGAGGGTTTTCAAAGAACTGAAGACATTTGTTCTGATATTTAGAAATCCTAATCTCAGGGTCTTTCTAGCAAGCTCAGATGTGGTTACAGAGCTGTTACTCACTTACTAATGTTGGAAATACTTTTTTTTTTAATAATCAAAAGAGTTTCTTCACTCCTAGAAGAAACAGCAAGACAGTGTTTTCAATGATATTGTGATATAGGAAATCATTTACTCTCAGGCCTGAACAGGGCAGATCGAGGATTTGAGCCAAGAGTTTTACAGGAGTAACTGAATTACAAAGTTACTGATTATTCTGGAATATTCTTTCTCACTGTCTTTATTATGGTTGTTGGTCTGTGGAAAGATTTCTGTGCCAAGCTTCTGAGGAATTACAAATAATTTTGTTTCTCCATAATGTGAAACAAAAACTGGATGCTGAAATCTGAAAATGGGTCATAAAATTTGGTTGAATAATTTATTTCTGACTAGCACTAGTAAATTTCTGTGGAATTATATCCTTGTTTCTCTATTTATTTAGATAATGGAGTCTGTCAGTAACAAATCCATCTGTTTTTTTGTTTTTTTTTTTTTTAGTTGCTCCTTTATAAATCACTTTGTCTTTCAACCAATGTTAACATTTTTTGAGATGTAGGTTTTAAAAAACCACTGACACTGCATGATTCATAGCATTTGGGGTGAGGAACCATGTTTATTTCATTTTGCTAATAATTCAGCAGCTCTAATCTACTTTTTCATACTCACAAACAATGTAGGTTTCCAGGATCAGACTTCTTTATGAAGAAATTACAAATATTGGCAGTGGGTCAGCGTGAGTGCTCTTCATTCACTGTATAACTGAAAAGACTGGAAATAAACAAGAAAGCAGAACTTAAAACGTATCAGAACAAGATCTTGTCAGCTAGGTAATGTTTTAATATTTCTCCTATTGCCACATAACAGTTCTAAGAAAGGGGAAGTTATGAATCAGGTTAACCTGGTATGGCCTGACTAGATCACTAGAGCTTTTACTTCAAGTGGATCCCTTCAGAGGGATGTAAATTCACAGGAGAAAGATTTGCCATGTCCTGCTGAGCTTTCTCCATGGTCGAAGTTCAGATATATCTCAGACAACACAAAGGAGGGTACTTCTGCAACTAGACTGGATTTTGCCTCACCTAAAACTCTCATTAAGTCATGTTCTCATTCCTCACCCAACCACCCCAGAGTCTCCATCCCTGTCTGTTAGACTGTGCTTCCAAAAGCTCTGAAGTTGGATGGGAGCTCTGTGACCCAGTCTTCTGAGATGTTGTGAAAGGAAGAAAGATCTTTCTGATCATCTAGAATATCATCCAACAAGTCCCACATAATAACCTGAGATGTTATGTCTACAGTCTTTGTTGTAGGCTGCAGTCCCTTTTCTGCGGAAGACATCCTGGTAGAGGAGGGGGATCATCTAACTTGAACTCCTGGAAGCTTTAAATGAAAGAATGCCAAGATTTTCAACGTGAAAAGGAAGTCTTTATAAGTACAACTCTATCCTTCATCCAGAACTCAAGGTTGTTTAAAAAAAAAAAAAAAAAAAGATCAAGCTCTCATGCAGTGGCTCCAGTCATCAAAAAATAACAGAAAAATATATTGTAACAGGTACTACTCTACTTTCTTTTTTGTCATAATTTTGATAGCAGCAGCAGGAAGTTATGCCTAAGGAGAGTGTTGTAGTTGAAGTACAGTGAAGGACTGGGGAGAACAATCTCTCAGCTGCATTGCAATAGTGAAACCAACAAGTTGTAAATAATTACTGAAACAACTGTTTCTCATTGCTCTCTGCACAGTCTAGAAAATGAAGTATTAATGTAAAACAAAACAAACCAAAAAAAGCAATTAAAAAAAATGCATACGCACATACTTCCGTGGATTTTCTTCAGATGTAAACTCTTAAAGGCTTACTAAGCTTGGAGGAGCACTAAGGCCAGGACCTCGAAGGAAACCTTTCCTTTGTGCAGGCAGGTGAGTAGCAGTGTGGGCAAACCTATTCAGCATTTTGAAACTGCAGAATAAAAGTGCTTCAAAACGTTTTAGTGCCTTCATTTTTCAATTGCTCCTGAAGTCGATTGAGATGTTTCCACTTCTTTCATTAAAACCTTTATATTGTTTTCTTTGTGTTTTATTAAATGGTGACAACGGTAATGAAGAAAATTGATTTCATGCTGCTCTCTGTTACGCACTGGTGTGGGGGGCAGGGGCCCTGTTTGCCCTCCCTGCCTTTGGTTTGGCATCAGTGAACAAGCTTCACTGTTTATAATTGCAGGGGACTTGCAAGGATCAGGCAGCTGGGAGAGAGAAGAGAGGACAGCTAGCTTATTCCCTCCTCACAAATCTGAGGACAAGGAAAAAATCTGTTCACTAGGTTTCAAATGTAATGATGGATGCTCTGGACCTCAAACTCCTCTCTGGCCTTATCCTGGAAACATTCATCTGTAAGGACCACAGGTTTTGTCCAAGTTGTAGTGGGAGCTAGTAAACTGGAGTAAGAACAGTTAAATTTATACCTTCTGTGCATCAGAATTCTTTCCTAAGGCTGATTCTAGAGAAGACGCATTAAAGGCTATTGAATAACCAGCCAGAGGATAGAACATAACTTCAAATCTTGCTTCACTCTTCTATTTCCGTTTCAGAAGATCCTTCAAGTTAGAGTCCAAAAGCCAGATGATGAGCAGGATTAATGGAAGGAAGATCTGAGTGTTAACAGGGGCTCACAGTTTCCTCTTCAACTGTCAAAACACACTCATACTCTCCTTTTATACTCTTGGTTTCTCTTCTGAGTCTTTATTCCACACACCGTTCTCTTTTTAGGAAAATGAGATCAATTTGGATTCTCCCCAGTGTTATTAAAAGGGAAAATTCCTTAAACCACTCACTCAGAGCAGATCCTTTTAAGGTTTTGCTTTTGTTGTGTGGAAAGAAAGCAGCAGAATTTTCACTATCAGAATACCCCACCCCTGGGCTGCATCACTTCAAAACCAAATGTTAGACTGTTTGCAGCTCTATTGTTAGTTTGCTTTGTTATGTGATACATTCCCTGACTGCATGCTCTGTGACACTGGGATTCATAAAACCCCCATTTTGGAAATGAACTCTGGTATGTACATAACCCACATAGCAGCGAACAGGGTTTGGTGGCACTCAGTGCGCTGCCTGCGTTATGAGGTGTTAGTAAAAGTTTTGGTCTCTTCAGCCTCTTTTATTGGTTCTGCAGTGGATTCCTTTCTTACAGATGTTTTCTAAACCAGCAGTTCCAAGGAGAGCCAACTTATTGCCAAATGTTTACAGCTGAATTTCTTGGCATTCGCAAGCAATGATTTCATCAGAACATGAAATAAGACAGAGCTGCTGTTGAAAGACACTGTTTTATAATCCAGCACTGTAAATTTAAGACTTTTATTTGCTGCAGAGTTTGGTTTACATTTGTTAAACTCTCTGATAGGTGTATTGCTTGGGAACAGATATAGAAGTTTTACAGGGTCTTTGTGCAATTTAAAACCCCCACATAGAATACCATAGTGCAGTGCCCATTCACATCATTAAAGACTTTTACAAGAGTATCATGTTCACACTTATATGTACTTTACTCTAGCGACCCTTCTTGTGCCATGTTTGAATTATTATAAGTGGACCCACGCAGAATGCTGCCTTGATAGCTGGAGTAGGGAGGCTTTGTTTAAAATTCGAATAGCTGAATGGTGTCTGTTTGTTCCTGATCAACACTCTGCATACAAAAAAAGGTTGCACTTTTTTAAAAGGCAGCAAATGTGGACAAATATTAGCTTTTGGAACTAAAGGGGAAGTTATTCATTCACTCAGCAGTGCTTTGCAAGCTATCAATCTTTCAGGTATTTCTATTAGCTTTAATCATCAAGGTTGTTTGTTTGGAGCAATTTCTAAGAGAATAAAGGTACCTTTGGCTCTTATCTCCTGTCATCAAAGCATCCATTAGGAAATCCAAGCCCTGTAGGCAAGCTCAGGGGATTACTCAAAGAGGTTTTCTTGAAACAAGCAAGAATTCAGTGCCCTCTCTTCAGTGCACAGGAGTTCAGGTGGAAACCGTAATCTGAAAGAGAGGTTTATCTGGGGTTTAATACAATTTGAACAGGATTTTGTTCAAGGCAAACCTGAAGATAAAAGCACCTTAAGTATGTTGAAACAAAGATGAGCCCATATTCCTTGTGGTGCTGTTTCTAAGTCTAATGGTCTGTCAACAAAGTCGAGGGAAGAACTCTGAAAGTCTTACAGTTATCAAAATAGTCAGTAGATTGGGCCACTGAGAAGCTAATTAATAGCTTTTTAATAAAGGAATGCTGATTACATGTGAAGTAGTCAAAAGCTGATTCAGTGGCGGGAGATTTACCAAGTAAACAAAAAGCTTGTGGATAGGGATAATGTAAGGATTGGCAACTGAAGAGAAAAAAGGTAAATAAAAGCCTCTTTAAAATACAGAATGAGCTTAAAATGAAAAACTTCTAAAATGCATATAAAATTGAATTTTCACAAAATTTGAGAATTTTCATTCCTCGGGTACGGGAATTTGATTCTGCTCACTGCCACGGCTTACAGAAGACGCAAGATGAGGTCAAATGATGATGCAACTTTACATTTTGGAAACCTGGGCTTAGAATAAAGCCTAGTGTAGTATAACTAGTATGCAGGCGATCTGGGCTCAGCTCCTGCTTCTTCCACTTGCCTACTGACTCTTGACATGGCCTCTCTAGTTTTCCTTCCCTGAGAAGAGAAATGATGAATGGTTTGGGATCAAGTGATGAAAAGCCTATGATAAAGTTCAGATATCGTTATAATCCAGCTGTTCCTGAGAATCATGTCTATAAGTTGAAACTTTCTTTCTGTAGGTAAAGAGAATACAAAGCATGGCCTTACCGTCTTAATATAATTAAACAGCCCTGGGTCACAAATGACCAAGTAGAAATTCTTTCAAAAATTAAGTATTTTGTTTCAGCTTCTTAATGTAATAGATACTGTTATGCTTTTCTTTAGACTGAAAGCTCATCAAGGCATTCATTCAGGGAATGAATGTGACTATGAGGGCACCAATCTACAAAGATAATGGAGAAGACAATATGCATTTGTAATTTCAAAAAGATTTTGGCAAAAATGAATAAACTCAAAGTTAACTAGAAAACTCATTCACTGTGAACTCATGTAGTGCTTCTTTGGAGACTGAAAGTGGATTAAAGGACAAGAAGGAATAAAGCTTAGTGGTTATTTTTCAAGATGGAGAAGAGTCAAAATTGTAGTTCTTCAGTGACCTATTATAGTACCTACTTTATCCAGTGTCTTTGACATTGGCCTGAAAATAGGAGCAAACAGCAAAATCTCCAAGTCAAGATTTGATGTTATGTTCTTTCAGATAGTTTAATATCATATCAGTGACAAGAAAAATGAGGAGAATCTTGTAAGTTTGCATGAGTGCAGAAAAAACAAACAAAAAAACAACAAAACTTGACAAGACATCAGATTGGAAGAGTACTATGCAGATGTCCATTATTCTTTCTATGTAAGACCTTCTAAATACTGTGTATGATTTTGTGATCTCAGGACACACATAATGGAACTATATAAGAGTACGTACATTGGTTATGGAAAAGCTGTCTTACAAGAAAACATTAAAAAGGTTGGAACTCTTCTGTTCCAAGAGGAAAAGGATGAAAGGAGTATAATCAAATTCTGCAAAACCTCAATAGCATGCAGAATGATTACTTGGAAAGTATTTATTTAACATCTAAATATTCCTTGAATACATCCAGGATTGGTGACTCCACCGCCTCCATGGGCAGCCCATTCCAGCACCTGACCACTTCCAGAGAAGAAGTATTTTCTAACATCCAGTCTGAATTTCCCCTGGCACAACTTGAAGCCATTCCCTCTAGTCCTATCACTAGTTACACAAAAGAAGAGGCCGATCTCCAGCTCTCTACAACCTTCAGGTAGTGATAGGGAACAATAAGCCCTGCACCTCCTCTTCTCCAGACTGAATAATCCCAGCTCCCTCAGCCTCTCCTCATAAGGCCTGTGCTCCAAACCCCTTAGCAGCTTTGTTGCCCTTCTCTGGACACAATCCAGGGCCTTGATGTCTTTCTAGCAGTGAGGGGCACAACTGAACACAGTACTCGAGGTGCAGCCTCACCATGGCTGAGTACCAGGTAACAATTTCTTCCCTGCTCCTGCTGGCAACACTATTTCTGACACAAGCCAGGACGCCATTGGCCTTTATGGCCATCTGGGCACACTGCTGGCTCATATTCAGATGAGCATCTACCAATATCCCAAAGTCCATTTCCCCTACACAGTCCTCCAGCCACTCTGTCCCAGATCTGTAGCACTGTCTGGAGTTGTTGTGGCCAAAGTGCAGGAACTGGCACTTGGTCCTGTTGAACCTCAACCCATTGGCTTCAGCCAACCTATCCAGCCTGTCCAGATCCCTCTGTAGGGCCGCACTACCTCCAAGCAGATGGACGCTTCCAGCCAACTTGGTGTCATCCGCAAACTTACTGAGAGTGCACTCAATGCCCTAATCCATGGCCTTCAATAAAGATATGGAAGAGGACAGGCCTCAGTACTGATTCCTGGGGAAAAACACTTGTGCCTGGTTGCCAACTGGATTCAGCTCCATTCACCATCACTCTCTGGGCCTAGCCAAGAGTGTACCTGTCCAAGCCAAGGGCTGCCAGCTTCCGGAGGAGAATGCTGTGGGAGACAGTGTCAAATGTTTTACTGCAGTCTAGGTAGACTACATCAACAGCCTTTCCCTCATCCACCAAGCAAGTCATTAGATCATAGGAGATAAATTTTGTCAAGCAGGACCTGCCCTTCATGAACCCATGCTGGCTAAGCCTGATCCCCTGGTTGTCCCACACATGCCATGTGATCTCCCTCAAGACAATCTGCTCCATTACTTTCCCTGTCACTGAAGTCAGTCTGAGAGGCCTGTAGTTCCCTGGATCCTCCTAACAACCCTTCTTGTAGATGGGAGTCACATTGCCAAGCCTTCAGTCTTCTGGGACCTCACCAGTCAATCAGGAATGCTGATAGATGATAGAAAGTTGTTTGGCTATCACCTCCACCAGTTCCCTCAGCACTCTCAGGTGAATCTCATCCATCCCCATTGACTTATGTCTGTTCAGTTGTAGTAGTAGGTCTCTGACTGTTTTCTCCTGAATTGTGGGGGGTTTATTCTGCTCCCCAGCTGAGACTTCCAGGTCAGAGAGTGGAGTACCCTGAGGATAACTGGTCTGTCTTTTAAGGACAGACATAAAGAAGGCATTGAGAACCTCAGCCTTTTCATTATCCTCAGAGGTCACATTCCCAGCCTCTTACAGTAAAGAATGGAGATTCTCCCTGATCCTCCTCTTACTGTTGATATATTTGTAAAAGAGTTTCTTGTTCCCTTTTATCCCAGCATCCAGGTTGAGTTCAAGCTGGACTTTTGCCTTTCTAATTTTCTCTCTGCACGTATTAACAACTTCTTTGCACTATTTCTGAGTTTCCTGTCCCTTCCTCCACAGGAGGTAGATCCTCTTTTTCTCCTGAAGCCTCAAGAAAACTCCCTGTTCATCCACACTGGTCTTCTTCCCCACTGGCTCATTTGCTGCTCAGGGGAATAGCCTGCTCCTGCACCTTTAAGACTTCCTTCTTGAAGAGCAACCAGCTGCTCTGGACTCCTTTACTCTCCAAGACTGAATTGCAGGGGATACCCCCTACTAGTCTTCTGAGCAATTCGAAGCCCACTCTCTAGAAGTCCAGTGTAGCAGTTTTGTTGTTCCCCCTCCAGGCTCCACCAAGAATTGAAAATTCTACCATTTCATCATCACTATGTCCAAGACAGCCCCTGACCTCCACATATTCCACCAAACCTCCTCTGTTCGTGAACAGCAGGTCTAGAGGTGTAGCTCCTCTGGTAGGGTCTCTCACCAGCAGAAGGAATTTGTCTTCCATACACTCTAGAAACCTCCTGGACTGCTTCTTCTTCTGTGATACGTTGCATTCCCAGAATGTGTCAGGGAAGCTGAAGTCCCCCATGAGGACAAGGGCCGGCAATCGTGCAGCATCTGTCAGCTGCTCATAGAATAACTCATCTGTCTCTTCATCCTGGTTAGGCAGTCTCTAGCAGACCTCCAGCAGGATGTCTGCCTTGTTGGCCTGTCCCTTAATCTTTACCCACAGGGATTCAACCTTATCATCCCCAGGCAAAAGTTCAGTAACATCAAAGCACTCTCTAACATAGAGAGCCATGCCACCACTCCTCCTCAGTTGCCTATCCTTTCTGAAGAGCTAGTATAAACAATATTACCTCCCCAGAAATGGACACTCTGATTTTAAGATCCATAATGTAACACTGCTTTATGTCCAAGAGCAGAAGAAGAATGCATAAACGGGACTTACAGGCACATGTTGAACCAGAACAGTTTAGAAAGAAGATGGATTTCTCAGGCAAGAAAATAATCATAGTAGCTTTTAGATAAACCTGATAATTTGTCAGGTTTCTATTCAAAATACAGATTCAAGAAAAACATGGTTCATGGTTCAAAAATCTTCTCCTCATCTTAACAAATTTACATGTAATCAAAGTTCTGTTACACAGAATCCATCTGTTGTCAGGGATATTTTTACATGATCCTATGAAAAAAAGCCTGTTACAAACAATGTAGTCCATCTATAGAGCGGAGTATGGATAATTCAGAATGAAGCTCTCCAATTTTTTAGATAGTTTATGCTTTTATTCAGTCTAGGCTCCAACCCAATTTTCACCTGACTCACTATATCTTCATCTGACATGAAACCTCAGTCGGCTCTGAGTATCTGCATATCATCCCAGTCTAAAAGCCTTTTAGAGGACTACACATCATTTTTCAATCCAAGCAGCAATTCTTACCTGCTTCTTTTAATGCATGGTACACACACACAAAAAAAAAAAAAAAAAAAAAAAAAAAAGAAAAGAAAAAAAAGGATTTAGCAGAGAACTCCTCTTTTAATATTTATTATTGAAAGGTCTGGTCATGTAGATACTCACAGGCTGACTGAAAGCTCACCTTAAAGTATGTAGTCAGATGCAACTGGCCAGAGGAATGTAGTAATTATGAGATTGACATCAAAGGTAGATGACTAAAAAGGAACTTACAAGGTGTTTCCTGGCTAAATTATGCCCTCCAAGGGGTTACTGACAGTGGCAGAACAGTCATAGTTCCATTTCCAGCTTTTCTGATGTCAGAACCTGAAAATCCAAACTTAGCTGCTATTGTCCCAAAGGGAGAACTTAGAATAGTACTTACTGCTGTAAGGGATCTTCCAAGTAACAGCAGTTACCACATTCACAACTCCTATTGTTTAGGAATGGAAATCTTGTCTTTCCAGACTCTTTTTCCATGCAGTAATGAAAAGCTCAGGATGTTCCTGTCTCAGGACATCTTAGAAGCTCTGAAAACATAGCCAAGGGCAGAGCAATTCTACATTTTCTTGATATTCATGTTTATGTTTTCCCCAAAACACTTATTTTATATTTTTATTGCTTATTTCAGGCCTAATTCAGGTTTATTTCAACATCTCCTGTTCTAGCTACTGACTCAAAGTATTTCAGAAGATTACTACTGTGGCTTCTTAATACGGTGTCGCATGTTACAGTATCAACACAGCTACCATGAAGATGCAATCTGTGGACAGCTGTGACTAAAGTCAGAGGTTTGGAATTTAAATAATGCTTTTGGTTTTGTTCACTAATTCTATTTCAGTGTCTTTTGTTTAAGGCATCAAACTTCTTGGTATGGTGACACCTAAGTGATTAATCTGGATGTAAATTTTCAGTAAGGCTTGAAGTTTCTTAGCCTGAAAACTATCCAGAAATCTTCATTAAATTAGCTGATTACACCAGATGTTTGTGACTTAATTAATTCCTCTTGGAACAGGTTCTGTGTCAGGGTGAAGGCTGGTCTCAAGCGGTGACTAGAGGAGGGCCACTAAGATGATCAGAGGGCTGGAGCACCTCTCCTATGAGGAAAGGTTGAGGGAACTGGGCTTGTTTAGCTTAGAGAAGGCTCCAGGGAGACCTCACTGTGGTCTTCCAGTACTTGAAGGGAGTGTATAAACAGGAGGGGGAATGACTGTTTATGAGGGTGGATAGTGATAGGACAAGGAAGAATGGTTTTCATAGATTCATAGATTCATAGATTCATTAGGTTGGAAAGGACCTACAAGATCTAGGTTGGAGATTAGGAGGAAGTTTTTCACACAGTGTGGTGATGCGCTGGAACAGGTTGCCCAGGGAGGTCGTGGGTGCCCCATCCCTGGAGGCATTCAAGGCCAGGCTGGATGTGGTGCTGGGGTTGAAACTAGATGATCATTATGGTTCCTTTCAACCCAGGCCATTCTATGATTCTATGATTCTATGATTCTTTGATATTATTAATTGTGTAAGCAAATGTTTAGATCTAATAATCAATAATCTCATGATTATTGAGATTTCAGTAAATTTCCAATTTTGCATCTAGACTATATTTTAGCTTTTGATTAAAAACCTGGAAGAAATGAATCACACTGTTCTGATGCAGTCACAGATTCACCTCATATTTGTTTCATTGGCTTGTTTATAATGTTTGTATTTGTGAGAGGGTTCTTGCTAACTATCTTATTTTTCTTGCTCATCTAAATTAACAATGTAGGCATGGAGTGGTGTCACCTTTACCTGGGGTACAGAACAGAAAAAGAAGTCAAATATCAAAGTGAGATATGTTCTGCTTATATGTTTCTTATTCAAAATGCTTTGCATTTTATATTAAAAACACCTCTCTTCATTGTCATTAGAGGAAATGCAAAATGATTTATATCCTAACTGGTGTTAAAGCACCAGTGCAGGATTTCCACATCTTTCATTTTAAACTCTACAGTTACTGGGAAAAAAAGAAAAAAGAAAAAAAAAACACCTCAAGGAGGCAATTGAGAACCTCTAATTTAGCTTTATCTCCTGAATAATATTCTGACAGAATATATATGGATTTCATGGAGACTAATTGCCTTGTTTAAGCAAGTAAGTACTAATGCTTAATGCAGGAACTGTAACTACTCTTCTCTGTGTGTCCAGCTCACTTGTGCATATACTGGTATCTTAGTTTCATTTAAGACACCTTGCATGTTTTACTTGGTTTTCAGTTGCTCTCTAAGCTGGGCACAAGTTTTCATAATACTTTATTGCATCTACTGCCTGACCCATCAGGATCTAGGGTATCTCAGGTAACAGTAGGTACCCATGAATGGAGAAATTAATTAAACATCTTTCCCCAATCAATGAGATGCTGTCAGTCTTGACTAAGCTGGATATCATGGCATGGAACTGAAAATCTTACACAGAAGACTTTTCTGTTTCTAATAACAGGCATCTAACAACAATTTTTGAAAACATTTTGAAATGATAGAAGTTTTTTTTCAATATTTCATGCAGCTAATTCTTGGGATATAGCCAACAATGCAGTGTTTTTTTTGTTTTGTTTTGTTTTGTTTTTCTCAATGAACTGTGCCTTCAATTTGATTGAAACTTACCTTGGTGTCTAAGAAAGAAAGAGCACTGGGGCCTCCTACAGTTTTCTTTTTAACTGTAGTTTGTGTTCAAGTATTACACAGAAATTACAGCCATGAGAAAGGGGCACATTAGTGATGATACTTTATTAGTGGACATGAAGAAATGTTCCTTCTCTCAAAGGTAGGATTTATCCATCCAAACGTATATATATACAGTCTGCATACCAGCTTCTGAATGTATTCTCTCTGCAATTGGTGAAAAGGAAAAGGTTATTTTAGAATGCAATTTATCTTACTCTATTCTAAATGTCTAAAATTATCCAGATGAATGGCATCCTAACAGTGGTTATGTTATTCCACTGACTATAAAGGAAGTCTAGGCAGTTTGTTCATACATCTATACTGCAAATGTCTGAAGTTCAGCGAAAGGAATCCAAGTAGTTTGCCATCATATGGAGAATGTCTCATCCATACAAACATTAGAGAACATGCCTATTATCACAGATGACACATGAGTAGTTATGCCAAAAATGGAATACATATTTTTTGAATTCTGGGTGAATAGTTTTAGCACAAATCATCTTTTCCACAAAAAGTTATGAGTAGGTACATTAAAACTCTTCACATCTTAAAATAATACTTCCAGCTTGTACAGAAAGATTTTGGCTAACTTCCCAGACATACCCTCATTTCCCTACCTACCCACAATATCCCTGCCTAAGAATTCAAATGAATATTTATGTTTTTACCCATTTGGGAGAAACTACTGAAAATCCAAAAGGAAAGATTCACCCAGAAAAAAAATAGCATGGCATAGGTTGCAAGAACTCTACTTTCTTAGAGTTGTCATTTCACAGTAGAAAAGAGAGCATGGAGAAGGAGAATTATATCCCTTCCTCTTCACATTTTTTTAAACTAAAGCCATAATCCCAGGAAAAATATCTGAACAGATGTTTTCCCTTGAAAAAATTCCAGAAAATGAAAGCACACATGGCATACTGATCTGCTATTTCCTTCAACACATTCTTGTTCAGAGATAACAAATGCACCATGTGATGTTGCCATAGTAGCTACTTGTATTTTACCATGGATTGAAGCAGAGGAAACAGTTAATCTATATCCCCATTCTCTGGGTACTGGACAAGTTGTAGTGGCAGATTATGCCTCTAACATTTGTTGTCATTTTTCTCCTCTAACATTCCTCTCTGTGCAGCACTTTCTAGAATGTCTGCTGAAGGACTCTGCGCAGCAAGCAGCCATTTAGATCAAGTATCATGTATATGCAGATTGAAGAACAGCACAGAAAGAAACAGCACATTAAGGCCAATGAGACAGCCAATTGAGAAGTCCCTCTTCTCAGGGTGGTCATCTGGCGTGGGGAATGCTGTTCAACTTCTGACAGCTAATCCCAAACCCCTCTAAAAATTGCAAACGAGAGCAAGATCTCTATTCAGCATATTTTTCAGAGCCCTTCACAGAATCGTAGAATCATTAAGGTTGGAAAAGACCACTAAGATCATCTAGTCTAACCACAACCCATCCCTATCTTTTCCACAATAACATGACCCTTAGTGACACACCTCCACATTTCTTAAATGTCTTCAGGGACAGTGACCACACCACCTCCCTGGGCATCCCGTACCCAAGCTTTACCACCCTTTCTGAGAATTAATGTTTCCTAATATCCAACCTGAACCTCCCCTGCTGCAAGTTAAGGAGATTATCTCCATTCCTATCACTATTATTATCTGGGAGAAGAGGCTTATCTCCATAGCATGTATGTGGACAGTTTCAGGTGCTGTTTTGGGCTTATCTCACTTTAACTTAGTAATTTTAATTTTCTGTAGCCTCCCAGTCACAGATTCTGTCTGCATTGTCTCCAAACAGACTAGTTACCAGTGAGTTTTCCATTAATTTTTCCAGTGAAACTGACTAGTGCAGTGGTTTTCTATAAAACAATTTTGTACAAAAACAGAACAAAAACAAAAAACACCAAAAACAAACAAAATCTCCAACAACAACAAAACTCACAACCTTATTAATAATTCTGGAAAAGTACTTGTGTGAGGTGATATCAGTATGAAAATAACTGATATCTCATGCATTTGAGAAACTGGTATGATTGATAGATAATAATAGAACTGTTTGTAGAATCCAGTGGAGAAACATGAAATACTGAGTAAAAACTGACAGCAGGAATGACAGGACAATAAATGCTTTGTTAAATAGGAAACATGACTAAATCAGAGGTATTTAAAGGTATTTGTCTCTCAGGAAATCTATAACTAAGGCAAGATTTGGTAGATCAACTTTTCCACATTCCTACATTTTAAAATAGACTAACAAAATGTGAATTTAAGCACATACATTGAAAAGAAGATAAAGCCTGCCTGTATCAGCAGCACTTGAGGTGAAAGCTGTAGGAAAAGTTTTGTGCCTCTAGTCCTAACAATGAGTCTGAAAAATGTACAAAGTCATTATATACTATTTGGCACTGTAAAATGTATAACTTTTGTTTCAAAGTATAGTACGAAAGATAAATGGCACTAATAATGGTAGGATTCAACTGCTCCATCACATTAAAATAAATAAATAAATAAAAATCAGTCTCACACAAAAAGAACAGTGACAGTTGGAATGTTTTAGACCTACTTTCATGAGATATTACAAAAAAAAATTATTACATTCAGATAAACAAAATGTAAAGATACTCATGGGTACGGCTATAATTAGATTCTCAACTTCAAAAAGACAAATTACCTTAGGTACTTAGGTATTTACTTAGGTAATTACTTAGGTACATAGGCAATCAGTCTGAGGAACTTATGGACTTCAGTGTCATATACGCATGGGAAAACCCCCTACTAGAAGTACAAAGCCTACGAAGAGATCCTGTCCCAGTTACGGAGAACTAACTTTGGAGCTTTTAATCATGGGCTTTACACCATAGAAGATCATAGAATCATAAAATGGTTTAGGTTGGAAGAGATATTAATGATCTTCCAGTTCCAATCATCCTTACGTGGGCAGGGATATCTCCCACTAGATCAGGTTGCCCAAAGTCCAACCCAACTTTGTCTTGAATAGGAAAAACTCATATCAAGTGCAAAATTGATTTGATAAGGTTTGCCTAAGCCATACGAATCAGATAGCTTTCTGTGATGAAACCCAGAAGTATATTTTTTCTACTTTGTAAGAATTCTGAAGTCAATTTTTTAAAGGTATGACAGGATATTAAAGTAGAGAAGAATATGATGAGGCATTATGAAAGGGATTTTCTACAATAGAGAGATGGCAATGTGCTGTTGAGAGGAAAAGTATCAAGGGGTTTAGTGTCTCAGAGGGAGGTGAGTTAATGATTAACTGGGGAGGATGAATAGCTGAGTAGTGTCAAGGACCAGAATGATGTACTAAATTTAGTAGTCCAGACTGCAACAATTGATCTTAGGGACAAATAAAACCAAGTCTCTAAAAAGCTAGATATTCATCAACTGAAAATGACTGAGGAAAAGGACTTCAGCATATGTTTCTTAATAAAAGGATTACATTACCAACAAGGTGTTCCTGTGAAAAAGGTCAAGTGGAATCAGCTAAGATAGATAAGAACATGTGCTACTTTGCAAAATGATACAGTAAGTAGTCCATCATTTAGAGATGTTTGTAGTGTAATTCTGTCAAAAGGAAGGCTAAAAGGTTGTGAGAAAATAATGTCTGTTAATATATCAAGGTATTCAATATCAGACTAGGAAGAACAGCGTGACATGAGTACAAAAGTGATGAGTACAAGTGAATAAAATTTAATTCACTCAGAAATGAGATTCTAGATTTTTTTTCCCAAAGGAACTGATGGGTGCAAAACTTGAACTGCGTATAAAGCAATGCTGAATTCGTTTAGAAAAAGGTTGTTCCTATGATGCATACCTGCAACAGCTTGAAAATAATCTCAGTGGTCTCCAAAGCCCAAGTCTGTGTATCAATGATTCTGATTTATTAAGTACATTTAAAAAAAAAAAAAAAAAGCTAAAATGCTTCACAGCAGTATATCTGTTTCATTGGGAAGACTTCTTTGAAGCCAGTGATAACACTCATCCACAGGCAGAATGGCTCTCTCTCATAAATACAAGTGGAAGCAGAATTCTAGGAACCACGCAATTATGACAAATGTAAAAATATATTTTGCAAAATGTCTGACTACCTGTAACCTTCACAAACAGGTATGCCTTTCAATTTCCTGTAGTATTAGTACATAAGTTTATAAATTTCTTAAACCATATGGATTAAGGAACTTACTGTAAGAAACACTTGGGAAACACATAGTTCCTTGATTTGCAGAAAATTGCTTTTGGAAGAGTATGTCTTTTTTTTATGCGGCAGAAACATAAGCCAAACTGCAAGTGACAAGAATTTTCACACTTCCATACAGGAACAAGTCTAGGCAAAGTACATTATGCTGAACCTTCATAAACCTAGTTGCCAGAAGAAATATATACTATCCTTTTCCCTAAGAGTTGACTCAATATAGGTGCACCAATGTTAGCGTTTTAGCTTGGATCAAGAACATGCTTATGAAGTGAGCCTCCTCATCCTCACCCTTACTGTGCTTTGGTTTGCAGCACAAAGAGTCCCCAGAGGAGGCAAAATGGACTTTTTTGGATGAAACTAATCTGGAAGATGTATTGCAGGAGCACACTTAATGCACTTCAGCTAATGAGTATTTAAACAGCACAATCTGATTAGCCCAAAGTAAGGGCCCTGAAATGCATTCACTGCCAGTACCAGGTATCCTCCATAGTATTTTTCTCCACAGACTCACACCTATTAGGTCAGGTCATTTCACTTGCTCAGTCTTTATTTGTTGTTGTTGTTTTTGCTTTTTCCTCCTTGGGAAATACAATCACTTTACAACAAAAAACTGCCTAAATTATATATTTTTAAAAAACTAAAATCTGCATGCAAATGCCTTCAAAATGGGAAGAGTAAAAAGGTGCAGTACTCTAGGCTCTGTTAAATGAAGAAAAAAGAGATGAGAGAGTTTGGACAATACTAAAAGTCTGGAAGAAATGAAAAAAAAAAAAGGAAAGGAGGAGTAAAGTAGAGTAAAGCATATAACATTGATATGAAACAGAATAGGTAAATGGACTGTTGGTTTAAATATTAGCTATGTATTCTCCATTCACATGTCATTAAACAGATATGAGGACTACATTGCAATTTGTTCTGTATATTGCTCTTCAATTAAAAAGAAAAATTATAAAAGGAATTTTGCTATTGCTAGCACACAAGTCCAGACTAGATGATCAAGGTGTTTTCCAACCTCCAGGTAACCAGTTGGCAGTCAGCTGCTGCAAGTGATAAATGCGGACAGCATCAAGGAACAAGTTCTTGTATAGCAGTAGTTTTCACAATGATAGTGTCTGAATAAGGGAAGAAATGAATGCAAGCTGGCTGTAAAATAGTGATAGAAAGATATGGACCTGTAAGTATAGAATATGGTGGAAGACAGAAGGACAGGAACACTTCAGTTCTCTTTCATATGCTTGACTTCCAGACAACAGAACAGTCACAGCTGTTTATAATTCCTCATAACATGTATACTAACCAATATGTATGTGAAGGTATGGCTCTTATCTCTGTTCTTCCACAGCAAGATAAATAGTATAAAGGAGCCAAAAGTATCTTCCGCTCATATCTGGTCAAGTTGCAGTTCAAATTCCAGCTCAAGGAGCTAACTATAAGCAATTACTCTTTGTATTCATATTCTCTTTCTATAATAACGCCAAAGAAATTATACGCCAAAAGTTGTTAACAGGGGGGTAATGTCAATTAGTTATTACTTATGACATTTGAGAATATATACTTTAGTAAAGTTTCACTTTCTAAATCCAGAAGAAAAAGAATTACAATGCATCACTCTCTTGTAATAACATATATTGCCTCAGTAGAACCCAAACATGTATACGCATTATATATATATATATATATATATATATACATATTTACTTTGACAGGCAAAAGCTTTTCTTATTCATTGAAGATGAAGGTGTTCAAGAAGTTCAAGAAAGGCCTCAAATAGGCACACAATCAACTGCATGAACTAGTCCTTTTTGTCACAAGTACAAACATTGCCAATTTACTCAGTGACAGCAAGATGTTCCCCGGCATCTCCCAGAGACCTTACACAGAGCCTCAGGAATGTGTTCTCAAACTCTTGAGTTACTGTGCCTCTCCTTCAACCACAGAGTACCAGCACAGCAGCTAAGCCTTGGGGACCAACTTCCCTCACCTTCTTCCCTTCCATCACTCATCTCAGTTGTCTCCTCAGTTACATCTGACCTTTCCTCATGTGGTGGCCTTGAAAAAGGTACTGCCACTCGATGACTGTGGACAGTTCTCCCCAGCAGAAGGAAGGCAAAGATTTAATGAAATTCATGACTGATGTCAAAACTAGGAGTAATGTCTTCCAGTAAGTGACACCCAACCAGCTCTTGGCATGTTATTACTAGTTAGTTCTCAGAGCTGTTCATGTCTCAACTTTTTAGAGTCTTACTGAACAAGTCATTCTGGAAGAGCAACCTGTACTATAAATATTTTTCTACCTCAGTTAGAGCAAGAAAAAAAGAAACTTAATTTGCTTAACTGTTCTTCTTGTAGTTGCTTAGAATTGCTAGCTGAAGTACACTTCACAAGACTTTAAAGTGAAATTATTTCATATTTTAAATGGCAATATGAAAATATAAAATGTACTGGCAAACAGCAATAATGGTTCAAACAGTACATTCCAACTCCTTCATGTTTTGTTATTTTCTATTTCTCAGAAAGGACATAATGTCTACTAAAAGTGAAACATTCTTGTTGAAATAAAAAGACAAATCAATATTGTTATTCTGTAGAATAATTACATAAATGTTAAACGATTTTGTAACGTGTCAGGCAATGTTTGTAAATGGACACAAAAGTAAGAATTTAGATGAAAGCTGCTACATTACAAGATGATTATGCTTTATTACATACTTTATAATTAAATACACCCTTCTTCCTTCAGTTTAATAGCCAGGAATAGTATCTCATTAGCAGTGCTTTCAATTTAACTCTTGTAAGTTGGAAAATATCGTCCTATAATTTAACTCTGGGTATTTAAACCTTCCCAGCAAGACAGTAAATGCATTTGGATGCCTAGATGTTAAATGAAATCATAGTAATATATAATGTGACCCTTTTGTTTTTTCTTCCAACAAACTAGGGTCATTAGGAGGGAAATAACTTTTATAATTTCACTGCCTATAGCATCTATTATTATGTGCACCCTTTCTTGAAACTTATCATCTGGCTCATTTCCAAGGAGTCTTGAGGGCAGCCAAATGAACACCAAGGATAAAGCTTGCCCTAATTTCTCTTATTTCTCCATACTGTATTAATATGTAGCATAGAACAGTGATTTGTGAAAATGTGCCAAGATCTGCACTGATGTCATTTATTGTAAAAACGTTTAATTCTTCTTCCATTGTGAATCCCTCAACTCTTGTTAAAGTTAGTCAGAGGTATAAAATGACAAATGCTCGCACATAAAGGATAGCAATAAAATATCTTAGTTCACCTGTGTTAATGCTAATAATGGCATGCTCCCCAGTTAGTAGCCCATGTGAAGCAGGTAAGGCCTCAGTGCACCAGTGTGACTAAATGTTGTGGATAGAGGATTCCTGATAAAGAAGGAACATCTGATCTTTCGTTTGACATCAGATCCTATTATCTAACCACAGGGTTCAAAAGTGGCTTCTGCCACAGCCTCACACAAACAGAGTAGCCCAGATGCAGCAAGGGAAGTGGCAAAAGCAGCTCCTCTCACCCCAGTGCTCACCCATCATCTGCTGGGTAGGGAAGCAGGAGGTGCAGCCCTGAGTGCTTTGGGCTGAGGAGGTAAATGTTTTGACCATTAGATTAGTTTGGAAAGAGTGGGATAAACTACCTATTTTGAATGCAAGTAAACCCATTGTTCCTACGGAAATTCACTAAGCTTTGTGGTTGGAACTGAGAAACAGCATTTGGTGTTGAATCCTTATTTTGCATGGGCACTTACCACAGAGGTGCCAGTGAGCAAGGTGGGGATAGAAGGTGAATAGACATGCCTCTTTGGGCTCAAGCATTTTCGTTTTGCTAGCTGTGTTTGGTATGATAAATGCTATTTTTTGGTACCTTGGCCTCTCTCCTCAGTGTGTAAGGGACTAAGAAGCTTCATACACTAATTTTCAGTGCCACTGGAGTAGAAATTTGACAGGTTTTCAACAACACAGTGCTGTGTATCACAATGTCTAAGTCCAGGCCCCAGTCATTTATTATTTATTGCTTCAGAAAGCTGAAGATCTGTACGTTTATCAAAGGTTATGCAACACATACTAGCACTTCTTCACTGTCATTTTAAGTCACACTGAAGTCAGCTTTGCTCCATGTTGCAATACCATTGTTTTCAAGAAAAGCCTTCTGTCTTTCTGCTGGTGTCCTTTGCACAGGTGTGCAGTACTGCACAACACTCACCTGTGTCTGATCTAGTTTTTGCACCTCTCCTCCTGGAAGCCAAAGCATTATCTACTTTCTGAAGAGTGGTGTTATCCCACCACAAGATATATGAGGCCAACAAAAGCATCTTTCCGGGTGAGATATAAGCTCCTATAAGCTGTCTTAACTCAGTAGTGACAATAGCATACAGCTGTTCCTTACATGGGAACATGGAAGGAAGCTGGTGTGCCAGGATACAGTACCTATTTTAACCATTCCTTGGCCAGTGCTTTGCATATCTGGCTAACAGAAAATTTTGCCCTTTAAAAATCCCAGTGCAATGGAAGAGATGGTAAAAAGAGGCTCTGTTCCATGTTAGCCTGGAACAAACTGCTTTTACCTAATTATCAGTAAAATCATATGGCCCTTGGTCACCTCTGATTCAGTAAGAAGCTTTGCCAAATAAGGGCTTCAGAAGTTGTAAAGGGAAGCTGTGTGAAATGGCTATATTCCTAAAATCATGCTATGTACGCATTACTCCTTCTATTTATTCTACTCCTCTTTCCTCTGGGTACTTCAGATGCTTTATGAAATTTCCAAACTACAAATCAAATCCATCTGTGCAAAACTATAAATAATAATTTTATAAAACAGCTTTATTTCATGTTAACCTCTGCACAGAATGCCAGAAGCACCAATTAGCTCTTGCTGTGCTGTCTACCGTATAAGGCTTAAAGATCTGAATCAAGTTTTTCATCTGTTAGCGTTCAGGAGACTGATAAAAATTTACCCAGCTTTTAAACAAGCTGTACGTGACTGAAATTTACCTCATCCTGGGGTATGCTATAAATAATGTAAATCTGAAGAGGCTGTGAATTCTTTCACAGATTTGTTTCAGAGCTATTCATAACCTTGGTTATCAATGACTGTACCACAACATTTCTGTCAGCTTAGAATTTCAGTCACAGCCAGAAAGTTTGATGGATGCTTGCCCACTCTTCCCTAGTGAAATACAATTATCAAGACATAAAAAGCACTTAATAGCAGTGCTGGACTGTTTAAGCATAACTGTAATTAGTTCTTCTGTAATTCTTTCCATTCACAGATGTATTTTACAACAGAAATTATCACATACATTTTATAGTTGAAGTAAACTGAGGCAGAGAAGGAGCAGAACGGGATCATTTTAATGCTGTAGGCTAAAAAGAAGCCTTGAAGAGAAAATAAGTCTTCCCAGTGCCAGTGCAGAGGCCTTCTTGTTCATGACGGTTAAAACAAGGTCAGTCAGAGAAACAGCAAGAAAATCTTATGGCTCAGACTCTTCTTTCAGCTGGAATATACTCCAGTGAAGATACTACTACCACTACTACTACTACTACTACTACTACTAATTTTTTTAAAAAAGACCAGCCTTTTAGGGTGCACTCATTAAGAAGTTATGTTTTTCTGAAAAAAAAAAAATATATATGCAAAGCTGGCTGGCCAAAGATGTACTCCAGCCAAGAATAATGGAATGATTCTGGCTCATTTTTTTTGTTGGTTTTTGGAATCAGAGCTATGATTATGAGCAATAGCTGGGGGCATTCATATTGTGCCACTTGAACTGAAATTCTTGGACCAGTGCAAGATGAACTAAAGCAAAAGCATTTGCCAAAAAATGTTTTAATTAATCAAGAAGAAAAGTTGGACCAGCTCTTTTTCTAGTGGCACTATGCACATCACCTGTCAGGCAGTTCCAAGGACACCTGAGCCTTCAGATTCTGTGGGTAGGGCAGTTGTACAGACACTCCCAGGAATAAAGCCTGTAGGTAAACTTTGCTCAACACATGAAACCTTGCTTGCTCCGACATGGACAGGATTGAAGGAATCTTAGCCTGATTTTTTGAGTAGCAGTCAATGGTCATTCTTAGTTGATGGAGCAATTAGTCTGTCTACTTTTCTTATTGTGTTTGACACCGGGAAAGAAGTGATGTGTAGGTTTAACCCTCAACAGAGACTGTGAACATGGCCACCAAGAAGAAGAGACAATTTACTAACACCTATGCGGTCAGACACGATGGCTAAAGAGCAGACTTGGTACAGGCTGGATAAACTGTAAATATTTAGTCTAAGTACTATGAGCTCTTCATTTTGACTTACTAATAACCTCATAATTTTGGTGCTGAGGGCTTCTCAAATGCTATTTTTCAGCACTTAACGTTTGTTCAGTATTGCAATGCTTCCTATCTCTCAGGGTTATGCCATCATTTCTTCATGTAGAATGCAAGAAAAATTACTCCATTCATATTTTTTGCTATAATCTTTCATTTTCTGTTGCACAGATGATAAAAAAATTTCCAACGTATAACTACCAAATGACATCAAGCACTGTTTTTTCTAACCTCATGTTCAGACAATGGGCTAAAGAATTTCTAGTGCCTCAGTAGTATGACTCTAGTGTAGTATGACTCCTAACATTCCCGGAAGAAAAGGAAATAATAAGAAAATTTTGAAAGTGTGAAATATTGTTCTTCCACATAAAATGGTCTGATAAATGATGCTACAATGATGTTCTCATGATGGAAGGGCAGAAAACATTAATTATTTTCTGTCAGTGGTGAATGTAAAATTCCTTCAGCTGTTGTAGGAGCCAGCATGAAGATCTTAGAATGTTTAAGGTCAGCACTATTTTGTTTTAAAAAATCCATGAATGTTGCTGTGAGAACCTTCAAACAGCTTTACAGTCTTCTGTTAGAGCAAACTGTACTGGAGTCTTTTATTTACGACTTTATGGGATATGAGCCTCAATTCCTATATATTCAAGTGACAACTATTCAAACCTTAAAAATCCCTTTCAGGTTGAGAGTAAACAAAGCACAAATGGTTTGAAAGCCAGAACAATTTCTCAACATGAATTTATTACTGGGTACCTTCCTAGAAGCATGAAATGCTTGCTGTTCTCAGAAAGAAATGCATGCGTTATTCTGTATATGTAGCAATGCACACACACACTCTTCTTCCTGTGGGCAATGGCTGGTTGAAACTGAATAATTAGTCTAGTGCTATACAGTTATACTTTTCAAAACAAAATTGTACATGCAGATGTCATTGCACAAGGAAAGTTCAGATGAAGGTTAATTACAGGTGGATGGTTAGGCAGAGCCCGGTTTCAAGAATTAGTACCTACCCACAATAATACAAGAAATGCGACTTCATCTGGAAAAAAAATAATAAACATATGCACATTTCAGATCACATTATAAAGGGAGATTATAAAGGGAGATTATAAAAAGGGAGAAAAATGTCTGTTAATTTTGTCAAGGATTTGATAATGGTTAATGGGAACTTCTTGAACAATTTAGGGAACTTGTGGATATTTAAAAGCAAAAGAAAAGAAATCACAAAAATATTAACTAGAAAAGCATTCTACTATTGCTTTCCATTAGTTCCCAATCTTCAAGCAATATCACAAACCCCTAGTGACTTCACTCTGGTGATTGTAAGATCGGATTTTAACTCTGGAGTAATTACTGACATTTGGTTCTTTTAATTTCAATTGTTTGCTTGTATTTGGAATTTAGTAGGTCAAACTGCTGGGGAAACGACACTTTATGGATTTCTCCCTGGAGATCAAGACACATCAGGATTTTGAAAGGTTAAAGAACAGGCATTTATAAAACACTGTTGAGAATGGCAATTAAAAGGGATCAGAGAAAAACTGTAAAGTGATGAGTCACTACTAAGAATCCTACCTCTTCATTCCAAGAAGTTGTCTTGCCAAATAGAACATAATTTTGTTTGTTGAACTGTGGAAAATGCTGTTTTCCAGCTTCCTCTGGGTGTTTATAAAAGCTCAGAAATCAGTTCTAGACTTCAAGAAAAATTCATGTTTTAATTATAAATGCTCATATGTGCCATGTCAGACAACATATTCCAATTTATTCACATTAGAAAGAATGAATAGGAAGGAATATGTTATCATTTACTTATGAGTTAAGCCAATTACTTGAAGTCAAATTTATGCATCTTAAAGGATCTGTGGAGCACTTAGCTTTAATGTAACACAGATACAAAAAATAAGAGCTCAGTAGAACTAAGAATAATTTGTTATTTGGTCCAGAACCAACTCAATAACCATGGTTGTGATTCTTGACCTGTTCTGTCTAGAGAAGTGGAGGAAAGAGCCTGCCATGGATAAAATGAAAGATGGGTCTGCAAAGAACATTGCTTTCAGGATTAGGAGTGCAGTGAGAGAAGTAAAGGGTAGATACGATGTCAGTGTGATTTCTGAGATACACATATACTCTGACAGAAGAGAGCAAGCAGATATACATCTTATCTACCAGTACAAGAAAGAGGGCAAAATAGAAAGCTTCTTCCTTAGAACATGAGATTAAGACAGAGAATAAGGAATGCAAGGTGAGTAAAGAACCTTTGAGGGAAGTGAATGAAAAACCCTTTGGTCTCAGAACAGAATTGAAGTCCAGAATGAAGAATGCATACTTTCAAACTGTTTTCAAACAAACAAAAAAAAATAAAGAGTAAACAAAAATTTTTGCAAAACCTAAAACAAACAAACAAAAAAAAACCAAATAAAAGAGCAATCTGTACATTTGGAAATACAAACTTGGCCCCTTGCATCCACTAGTAGCGAAATAAATTCGTTATCTCCAAGCATTGTGAATGGTCAAAAATTCATGCTGCATATTGGATAGTGTGTTTCTTTAATAAGTGGGCTGCATATCTGAGATAACAAAAGTGCCATGTGTTGCAGCAGATACTACAGTAAAGACTATTCTTACTGAACAGCAGAGAAGATAATCACATAGACCTTATGTAAATAACCAGAACACACATTGCAGCTCCCGTAAATCCAAGCAGCTTTCAATTTGCTCTTTCCTTTGCTGCCTAATTTTTCAAGTCTTTTACTTAACCATGTGCTTTTTTTTCATTCTCCTGTCTGAACTACTTCCTGTGCTGAAACAGCAGAGATGGTTCCTTTTTTGGCTTAACTCTGCTGTTCTTCATGCACAGGAAACAAGTCTTCCATAGAATCTACATAAGCATCACCATGGCATAAAAACTCACTAAGAAAACAGCTGTGTTGTACCGAAAAATTACAATCAAATCTATCAAGTTGATAAGGCAGGCATAATAAATGTTTATTTTAAAAGTCTTCTTATTTATTTTTATCTGACAAAAGCGATATATATAAATGCATATCTGTGTGAGAGAGGAAGTAGGCTGATATGCTCATGACTGTGTATTTGTATGTGCAAAAACATACAGTTGCACCTATTTTACATATGTACATTACTATCTGTGGTTACACAGTGTAATCACATCTGGAAATGTCATTTACTTAGCTTTGCTAATGAGTACTAGAAAACACCCTGAACAATTTGCATGAACGTGTCCTAAAGTGGATCACATTCACTAACTTCAGGCAAAGTTTTAGCAGTTGAAAATTAGACAATGATTTTAAGAGACAATGTGATTTAAGACACAAGATAAAGAGAAGCAGTCTAATTCCTATCCTTTTGTCTTCTACTGATCTCCTTGAGTTACTAGCAAAAGAATTTACTGGCTCTCTACAAAATGTCCTTCACAATTCATGAAATCTGTAGTAAATAGTAAATAATATAAAAAAGAAAAAGCAGAATATCTATTATAATTATCCAGGTGAGCAAACATCCTATGTGGAGATCTTGGTAATCTGGTAGTTTCTGAAATTTAGGCTCATAAAACAAGCACAGCAAAATCTTTATCTCTCTTAATAAAGATTAGCCTCCTGAAGTATTTATTTAATCGCTATCACACTCTGTGAGAACTACATCCGTACTTTCAGAATTAGATTTTAATTATACTCAAGTCCAAAAGGAAAAGATGGTGGAGGAGGAAGAGGCAGAAATTAGAGACATATTCCCACTGCACAACCACCATGTTCAGCTTGTTTTGCCTGATGTCAGTATAGTATTTTTAACTGCGTCAGCAAAGGTGCTATTCATGATGTTAACATCACCGGGTTCCATCCTGTTTCACCAGGATAAGGGCAAGTCATCCTCTCTGTACAGATTACTGAACAAACATTTCCAACACTGAAATTTTAAATCTGTAGTTTTGATTTGAAGTAATTATTTACCATAGTTACTGTTACTCTTCACTGTATTGAGAAGCTGAGAATTAGACCTCTGAGGACTGTAATCCTATTTATGACACTGGGCTCATTAAATCAACAGTAAGGGTGATGTCAAAATCAGGAGATTAAAAGCAAACTCTCCCTCTACTGTGATTTGGCACTGCACCAGCTGATAGACACCTGCTGAGGCAGTTTCTGCTGCCTTAGAGGAAGCAGACATTACTGGAGCAAGGAAAAAAAATGTTTACTTACTGATGTTCACAAACAAAGCTGCTTTTTAAAATTAATTAATCAATTAATTAATTTAAATTTTAAATTCCCCTTTTCTTGTGTCTTACTAGGACAGGAGAATACTTCTGTGACTTTGGCTCAAGAATTTTCCAGTGTATGCATTGCAAAATAGGGCCTTTTTTAAAAATTGTGAAACTGAGATCATACATTAGATATGAGCAGTAATATTGCTAAAGGAGACATAGTTCAGTGTTGCTTATGAGGTCTAAACAGACCAATACAGCTCTGAAAAATACTTACTCTTTATTGCTTCAGTGAAAGCCTCATTTGTAAGTGTTTATGGAAAATGCAGCTGGTGTGACTACAGTGAATATGCATGATGTACATACACAAATGAATATAGAACGTAGAAAAGATATCTAAAATCTTTTCCATGCTAGTAAGAGCTTTATGTCATTATAAATCCTGGGAACCACCAGAAACAGACCAAGGCATCGGCTCAAAAACTGCAAATACAAAGAACCATTCAAAATGTGATGGTCATTTAAGAATCTGCCCAAGAAATTACTTTTCTCTCTTCACTTGACTCTAGTCTTTTGTAGTTACTTACTGATGGGTATCTTGTTTCCACATGTCTGTGTGGGAGAATGAGTGAAATGAAATGAAATGACTGAAAAAGTTTTTCAGTCCTGGAAAAAAATGAGGGCATTTAACTGCAGAGTTGAGAATGTCATCAGAGATATATATGTAGCACAGCTTAGTCTGAATAATATCTTGCCCCACGTTGGGCGCCAAAATGTCAACGGTTTACCGGACCGGATCGGCCCGGTTCCGTGACCGCAGAGGGTTTTTATCTTTTCCCTCTGAGCGGAAAATACTTAAAAATGCAAAGCATCGCAAAGTCTTCTGGGGAATATAGTTCTTCTCTTCTGAGACAGGTATACCCGGAAAATATCAATGATCTATGGAGTTGGAGTATTAACTCTTTAACTCTTAATGCACTACATGTTGTTATGATGTGGAATACCAATACCAAAAATCATAAAACCATGACAAGAGTTGAGAATGTCATCAGAGATATATATGTAGCACAGCTTAGTCTGAATAACTCTGTACTAAAATGCAGGTATCAACACAAAGTAGGGATATGCATCAGCAAGACATGCATATGGAGGCAGAAAAATAACAATAGCCCTGGTGCCTGCTTTGCTGGCCATGGACACAGACTCAGTTTCATGCTGACTGCTAAAGCTGGAGTTAGGGTTTGTGCAACACTTTCTGTACAGCTACTGTGTGTCTCTTATGTACCTTGATGTAGAAGAAACAAGCCTGCTTCTCCTTTCTTTCTCCATCCTAGCTAGCATCATTTCTTTTTCTACTCCTTGCCATGACAGTCCAAGCCAAGTTTAACCCAGTGGGGATGGTGATATCCAGTTTTGTATTTATTGCTTTCAGTGGTTTCTGAGGAGACTGAATTCTACCCTTGCTACATCTTTATCTCTTCAAGCCACAAAAGCAGAAATCACTTTGTGTGGATATTTCACACATACACAGTGGCTAGACCGAGTCTTTGAAGAAGAGCCTTTCATTGATTTAACTCTGTTATTGCAGAATGAAGGAAAAGGGACACAAACATCTGCATAGTTTGCAGGTTTCATGGGTGATAACACTAAGGAGGTATAGGATACCAGCATCCTGCCTCAGGCTTTTCTTTCAGACAGCAGAATGTTCACACATTTCCATGTAAAGGAACATGTCTTATATGCAGAAATGTCTCTCCATAACCACACCTGTATGATGATGAGGAGGGAATCTTTAAAGTATTACCCTATTAACTCCAGTTAACCTTAGAAACCTGATTATTACAAATCAAACACATCATTTGACCACACAAGGGGCACCCAAGGAGAGGTGACAAATTCTACAAAGAAGATAAAAGATAATTTAACAAGAAGCAAGTTGTAAAGGGTGACAAAGTGTTATTTCCATAATAAGCTTATCTGAGCCCGGGTAAGTTCCTGAACAGGGTGTGGATTTGGCAGTAGTAAAGAAACAGGCCACACAAAGAATGTCTGTCGAGCTAATGAATGCCACTGAAGTGGTTGACTTTCATTTCTCTGGTTTGGATCCTTGCCACCTTTACTCTAATGTCAGACTGTGTTTAATTGGCAAATATGCCTTCAAAGGATTGCAGAGCCCTCCATGCTGCTCCACGGGCTGTTAATATTTAATTGTGATTTGTTAAAGGCATACTAGCAATTGATAAAACTATGTGTCTAGGTGCTTTATTTTAGTATAAATCAGCAACAGGACTTTATATGCTCCTTTTTTGGAAAGGGGGATATTGTCTTAGAGAGTGGGAGAAAAAAAACATGCATTTGTAATAGATTTTCATCATAAACTTTCTTGTAAAGAACCACAGGCACTATTGCAAATAGGCTACGTAGGTATGAAATTCATGAAATGGTTTCCTTATCTACCTTTACTTCACTACAAAGGAAAACAATTAAGTCAACAGGAAATTACTAGTATCTTAAAAAGACAGATTTAGCCTTTGTCTTTTGTACCATTTTAAATGTCTTACCAAATGTTGGACTTCGAGGAAAGGGAAGTTATCTAAATGGGGTCTTTTTGATGATCAGTTTGATAATACAGCAGCAAAAAAATTCTTAGAATTTGTTTAGGTGCATTGCATTTGACTGAAGTTTCAGTTCCACTGAATTTGTAGAAGGTGAAATACCAAGGACACAACTCAGATAAGTAATTATGAAGGACTACATCAGACGAAGGGTCTCAAATCACACTTAAATCCATAACAATTTGTAAGTATCACTATCTGTGTTACTTAAATTACAAGTCAGGATCTTTATCCAAACAAAATGAACATTCAAGCAAAATAATAACCTGTACAACATCTTCAGTCTTGGCCCAAGTGCATTTAACAAATTCACCCAAACATTCACTTCTTTACTGTCAAAAAATCCTTAGTCCTTTTTAATTAAATAACTATTCCATTAATGTAGCTCTTTATCTTCCTAAGAAACAGGCATCAGCCAATTAAAAACAAACAAACAAACAAAAAACAAACATCAAAGAGGTTACTTAACACCTGTAAGCAATAATTTACACTGATGCCAACCCTTTGAAAGTGAGGGGGCATATTACCATCTTGACACAGGTGAGTAATTTTCATTGAATTCAATTCTGTTATTGCCATGATAGGATTATTTTAAAAGAAAAAATATGCACGTCTTTCTCTAGAAAGATATCTGGTCAAAAGCAGGACAATATTTTTGCAACTGAAGTGAACTTTTCCTTTCCGCAACACCAGAAACTTTGATAACCTGGACAATTTTTAAACATTCTTTTGTCAATGAAGACTATGCCATCATCTACTATCAGTGGCACCACTGAAAACCTCAGGCACTGAAAACCTCAGTCTTGACTTAATGAACTATTTCCTCTGTTTTTTTTTTTCCCTACTTGTAAATTTGTGCGGATAAGTGTAGCTAATCACCTCAGTGCTATTAGTTCAGTTGGTGACCTCCTGGTTAGGTTGTAACTGCTTGACAGTTTATCTCCAAGAAGACAGGGAGCAGAATTACAACTCAGGAGTTACATGCTGGTCCAATTGGTTGTTCAGCAGCTGTCTCATAAAGCCAGTCTGAGATTCTAGAGTGGCAAATGCATAAATGAGCAGTTGACCATGGAGCAACTAGCTACCTTTACAGTTTGCAAGAAAATAAGAAAACAAGGATCCAGAACCTGAGACTCAGGTGGCTGGTTTATCCTAAGCCAATAAAAGTATAAACCAATTTGGTTCTATAATATTTTTGCATATTAGAGGGAAAATAAGGCATTTATATATTTTTTAATCAATTTTAATCATAGTGCTTAATCTGGGGAAACCAAAACAGGAGGGTTGTCATACCAGCTGAGATCCAAAATCTGTAGTCAGAATTAGCCTATTCTTTTTATTATTTCTCAGACTGCTCCTTTTTCCAAATCTTGAGATATTATATTAAATAATTCCTTCAAAGTTACTACCGTAACTCACTATAAGTTTCTCTCATTATTTATCTGTATGTCAAATCACATACAAAAGCCTCAGTCAGTGGTCCCCAGTTACAGCACTTTCCATAAAATCATCTTGCATTCCACAGAAAGTATTTCTTATACATCAGAAGGATTTGTGACACACTTCATCTCACTGACTATACTCTTGCTTTTTGCTGTTGGACAGGGTGAATGAGAGAGGAATCTGCTGATCTTTACAAGGTAGGTAAATCTCTATTGAACATGGCATATTGCATGTAATGCTAACAAGCTACACAATAGAGAAAAAATCAACAGCAATTATTCTTAAATATTGAGAAATATTGATTTTACATAAAACAGTTATAATTTGCTTTCTCTTTAAATACACACACAGTCACACTTTTCTAAACAAGGACAGAAGTTACTTGTTCAGGACTCTTAACATAATAGTTTGCTCAAGACTCTTGCAAAACAGGCTAGATACCCACCTCCCAGTACATAATAGGAGTATTTGAGGAATTATGATCAGAGGTAGTAGAGTTTGACTCTTAATTCAATGTTATTTTTGAATTAATCAGCTGAATTTTTCTCTTCCTGTCCATTATAAAAGTGTTATAACAGTGCACATTTTTTCCTTATTGTCTGTATCATCTTTATTGTTTGAACAAGTTCACCAAAATCCCCTTGGTTATGAGCTTGATAAGGAGGAAGAGATATAATAATGGGACAAGTGAGGAAAAAAGTGAAACAAGGGGGCAGCAAAAAGAAGGTAAAAATAATACATTTTCCTTTTGGAAAGGCATGTTAGATAAACTGAAGGTAATTACATAATCCAGTGGATTTTACTGAGTTTTTTGACATTGCTTTGCATATTGTTTTCTCAAATCAAAGAAAGACATTGTTTCTTGAACAAATCACTCAATAATAAATGAACAGCCAATTAAAGAAAACATAAACTGTCAACGCTTTTTTTTTCCTCCTAGTTTAGTAGTATACTTCCCTGGTACCCTCTTATATTTCATACTTTCATTAAATATATGACTACTTGTATCATTTTCAAGTCATACATATTACAGAAAGGCTGTTGGAGTCTACCTGCCGTTCAAACCAACTCTGGCAATTTGGAGAAGTCATCTAAAAGCAACACAGCGAAAAAGAAAAAAAAAAAAAAAAAAGAAAACAACCAACTAACTGAAAACAATAGCAAAGAGAGGAAATTGAGCATATGAATAAAAAAAATAAAAAAATCAGGGCTAGCTAGCTAAGCAGAGTACTAACAAAAAAGGACCAAAGAAGAGAGGTTAGAATGGATCACAAATGAAATCCAGGTGAAAAATGTGATGCTATTAAAAAGTAACAGGTTGTGGCAAGTAACACAGAGGAGGTAATTATTCTTTATCCTGCATACATGAGGTCTCAGCTGGAGCCCATTTTTATTACTTTGTTTTGCAAACAAGGTAAACCAGTTAGGGAGAGTCAAAAGCAAAAGCAAAGTGATGAAATGTACTTAGAATTAAACAAAAACAGGCAAAATATAGCAAGTAGCTTTAGCCTGGAAAGGAAAACACTGAGGAAAGATATACTCCATTGTCTAAATATTCTCCTCATCCCAAACACCGTAAAAGCCATCCATCAAAGGATTTACAGCTTGTGACTATGTTTGAATGTGAACATGAGTGTTTCAGACAGCTCTATAGCTAACTAGCGATGAAATTGGAAAGAATTTATAAAAAAGGATATCTTTAGCATACTAACTACTTGCAGTCTCAGTATCTAGGTTATTTAAAGCTTACTAGCTAAAATAGACGTGGGTGCATCCAGTCTCAGCTCCCAGCCTGAGCCACTCAAGGCTAGAAATGATTTTTTCTTCCCTTCAGTCTTGAACTGATTCAACAGTTTTTGTTTTTTTTTTAATTCTCTGCTTCTTGTGTTTCTCCAGATTTTAGTAGTCAGCATTTCTCCTGTGAAGCTTTATTCTAAATTGGTTGCAAACAAATGAAAAGAGAGTTAACAGAACAATGATGACTTTCTAAATTTAAAATTCAATCTGTATTTGAGTAATAAAGCACATGATAAAGTTTGGAATCTTTTCAGTGGTGATCAGAAAGGCAGAGAGCTCACCATTTCCAGCCATCTTTACATGCTGCTTACGTTCTAGAAGAATGACGACATACATAGCATATCTCACTTTGAACTTTGTGTACCTAAGAAGGCCAGCTATCTGTAAATAGTGAGCTACTGTTGTACTGAGTTTAACTGAAAACAAACAAATGAAAAACCATCCATATGTTGAGAAGGTTTCCATTCATTTTGGGAGCGTTTGAATTCTGAGTGTCACTACTACCTTTGTTTAAAGTGGATCGCTATCAACTAAGCAGAAGTTAGGTTCAGTGTATTCCCAAAAGGAATTATACTTTCTAAGCTAGCCTTCTCCCAGCTCCTGTATTTTAAATATTGATAGATACCTTTTTGTTTTGTTTTGTTTTGTCTAGTTTTGAGTCGAATTTAACAACTCTGAGTACTATGATTTCCATAGGGAAATCCTGTCTTTGTTTCTTTGTCCTCAGTTACCAGAAGAAGTAGTTTCTAAAACTGTCTCATTTCATTTGTGTCTCTTGCAAAGATATGTGAGCCACAAAATGATCACAGGAGAAATTATAGTGATTTTTCATCCTCATTGTGAAGTGGAGAGATTCCAGCATAAACTGAAGTTGACTTTGGCTTTTACCCATGCCCATTAGACATGAAAACAAATAGAAACTCCAAAGAGCAAAAGGAGATTGTGTGGGGGTAACTAGAGAGATGAGGGCTAAACAGGTGTAGGACTGATATGATGGTATGGTCCTAAAACAAGAGAGTTGCTATCCTGAGGGCAGGTGGCAGCTTTGAACATCATTTTGAACCCCACCGGGACTAAGATCAGATTTTACTTTTTTATTTTGTTTATACTGTTTTCCACTCTTGCTTGCTGGAAATAAGAACACTTTCTTCCACACATATGTACCCTGCAGTAATTCTTCCTGTCTCTACATGAGATTGGTATTTCTGGCAAAACCCTCATAATTCCTATATGTTGCTGTAACTGTCTGCTCTTTGCTAATTCTTCCTGTTGCACTCAGATTTAATTTATAAAGGCAGTGACCTGAATTAACCGAGTAATTTCTCTGAAATTTGGGAGTGTAAAGGAGATCATATGTTGCTGAGGATTTAAAATTTATCAGGTGATAATAATTTGAGTAGAAAAGGAAGGATTTTTTGAAAACATTTTTTTCTGATAAAATGTATGTATTTCGTCTGAGACTGAATAACAAAGGAGATACTAGATTCAGAACAACAAAAAAGAATCTTCGTTAGAAATGTTAGAAAAAGAGGAAAATAAGAAAGTCTATATAAGTCTCATAATTTATTTCACTGTTTATTTAATCAAGTTCCAGAGAATAGTCTGAGGTAATAGGAACTATCTACAAGTGATTCACACAGAACAACAGAACCAAGACAAATGCATGTGAGACCATAGGACATTTGGAAGGTTGATTATTGTGTATGGCTTATAGGAACCAGAACACTATATTTGTATATTAAATCTCATTTTTCTAAATATTGCTTGACCTTACAGCGCTATGTTACTATTAAAAACACTTCTAAAGCCTATTCAGTATCCATGATTGACATTGTCCACTGGTAAATATGATGAATAAGCTCACACTGAACAATGCTAATTCTTTTCATTTATGGTTTCTGTCATGAGGAAGGCTGAAGCTCATGTAGCCTTTTTAGTTCAAGAACAGTCTGTCAAGGCCGCTACTTTTCTGACAGTCAAGGAAGTGTAATAAAAACTGTGATAGGGCTATTCCAGAATTCTGTAACCTGCAACCCTGGAGGCTGTTGTTTCAGTGCCTCTGGAATGACTTGGTGCACAGGAAAAAAAAAAATACCAGAATGCTTCTGTCAGCATAAAACATTGGTCAGTGAAAGATGCCATAGTTGTGTCTGCCTTAGCTGAGAAAGGCATTGATTTGCTTTGCATGAAAGTGTGTGGGGGGACTTGGGTAATAGGATCTGTAGCAGATCTGTAGTTTGCCTACCCAAACTGGGTAATTGACCAGCCTACTTGGAAATATGCATCAGAGGTTTGTAGAAAAGCAAATTTCCTCACTGCAGTTTCATAAAGGTACTGTCATGACAGTACTCAAGACAGCACTAGTGCTAGACAGAGTGAACAGATTGGACTTGTGTATTTTATTGTGAGCACTGAAACAAATTAGATAAGGTTGCTTAGAGAAGATGAGCTTGGAGAAGAGAAGGCTCCAAGGAGAACTCACTCCACTACAGCACGTCCAAGAGGGAGACAGACTTTCTACATGGCCTGATAGCCTTAAGATGGGGAAACCTCTTTAAACCAGAAGAGGAAAGTTTTAGGCTAGATATTAGGTGGAAATTCTTTACTCATGTAGTGGTGCGGCACTGGCACAGGCTGCCCAGAGAAGCAGTGAAAGCCCCATCCCTGGAGGCATTTGAGGCCAGGTTGGATAGGGCCCTGGGCAGTCTGATTTGATGGGTGGCAACTCTGCCTATGGCAGGGGGCTGGAACAGAATGGGCTTTAAGATCCCTTCCACTCTGTAATTCATGATAAGATGACAGATCCAAGGCCTCAATCCATCTGACACTTTGCAAGAGCCTGGGAATCTCTGAGCGCCACTTAGTGTGCATAAAAGAGGGGAATCCTTCAAATAAGATCTAAATCTGTTGAAACAAGTGAAGTAACAGCATTGTTTTGCCCTGTTCCTGGAGACTTCCAATGCAAGGCTGGATCAGGCTGTGGGCAAACTGATCTAGCTGTGGTGTCCCTGTTCATGACAGGGGAGTTAGGCTAGATGGCCCTCAGAGGTCCCTTCCAACTCTAAGTATTCTATGATTCTAAAAATCCACGTGGGAGTAAAATGACTTTGGCAGTCTCCTACATGGCTCCAGTGTGATTCATTAAACTTGCATTTCAATGTAGTATTTGTTTGACTGCAACATTTCTCAGTTGTAGACCTTCTTATATTGTAAGAGCACAGGCTCTCGCAATTTTTAGGGAGGTTATTGAACTAATTCTCCAACAGCCAAAACAAGGAACAACTGTGACTTGGAGTTAAGGGACTCAAAAACCTCTTCTTTCTGCAAAATCAGCAGCCTGTCAGCTGTTAAGAATTACAAGCATTTTCAAGGATTTCTGCAGAAAAGAAAACATTAATAAAATGATTAACAGATTTTTCCCTCTCTTAATATGTTTAACACTCAGCACCTTTGCTTACCTTTCAGCTTAATGTCACTAGTTCATTCATTTTTAAGAGTGCTACAGGATATCTTGATATATAAATAGTTTACAGCAAGGCCTGTTTGGGAATATCTCAATATACAGAATAGCTGAATGATACGGAATTTAGCTACAAGCAAATAGCTGATGGAGAAGTCAAGCTGTGACTCTACTGCAAGCACTGCTGGGAAGCTGTCAGAAGTCTAAGTTTGCCTTTACTTTGCATCCAGCTGACCAGCTTGCATGTCCTGAGCAGCAGCTGAAGTGCGTTGTGGCAGGGATGACCTTTTCCTGGCAGTACTCCTGCACTGTGATCCAATGGGCCAGATATGCTGCCAAACCCAGAATACAGTGTTCTGTTCAGATATCCACCACGATAAAAACAGTGTCAAACACCACTGAGACAAGGTCTTGTTCACAATTTCTGTCTTCAGGTTCCAGTTCACCACAACCTGTCTGCTGATTCAGAGAAGTGTTGCACATGCAAAACCTTTAGTTTGAGGCATACTGTAGTTTTAGGCTTTTGTCAATGAGAGCATGCAAATTACAGATGAAGGACAACTAAATAATTTGAAAATTCAGATACTCTCTGAGCTTGTAATGGCCGTTTATCCTTCTAAGAAATTGAAATCATATAGGTGAATGATGAATGTGTTTAGCCATTTAACCATTAAAATAGTAGTTCAAAAGCTCTTTATTACTTTGGTAACTGGTAATACTTTTTGGGCTCATCTTTTTTTTTTTTTACCTAAAGGCATTTAAAAAGAAAGTTAGCTTGCCTCTAATTCTATTTTCAGTCCTTATTAAGAGATGGAAACAGCTGTGCTATTCAATTAATACAGTAGCCAAAACATTGAAATATATTTTATTAGATTTCACTGCTATTATGAAGTATTGGAAAGAATAAAAGCCTTACTAATTTACTAGCATATGCCCTAAAAATGCCAAAATCTTAAAAATTTAAGAGAGTTTTCTGAAAACATTCATTCCACCGTACAATGAAATCACTTGCCTAAAGGTAAAGTGACGTAACAGTTATAGCAAAAAAACCCAACAAAAAACAAAAACAAAACAAAATAAAAACCCAACATGTGGCACATTACTCACATAGACCTTGATTCAGCAAAGCACTGAAGCATGTCTTTAATGTGTGAATGTCTCACCGACTTCAATAGGGCTATTCATGTGCTCAAAATTAGGGCATTGCTTAAATATGTTACTGATTTGAAGCCACAGAAATAAATTCTGACTTAAGACCATGACATCATAACTTAAAGGTTACTTCTTACAGTAATTCAGTCTGATATGCACATGAATAAATGTAAACATTTACACTGCAAGCATTTACATCTCAGGTAATTGTTTAGAGTACAAAAGTACATATTTCCTCTCAATTTATCATCAAAGGATCTTGATGTAGAAGGGTTATTAGCTTAGATATAGACTTATGCTGCTAGAGATAGCCAGTTACTTCATCAAATGGTTTGGGTTGGAAGGGACCTTAAAGATATTAAGGGACCTAAGATTACAGCTCCCTCTAGACCAGGCTGGTGTATTCTTCCTCCAACAGATATCAGGGTGGTTGGATTCCCCCCCATCAGGACCACGTTTTGTGAATGTGCAACTGCTCCTATCTGTTCATAGAGGACCTACTTCTGGTCTTCTTGGTCAGGCTACCTGCAGCTGACCACCAACACCCAGCACCTCTTTCCCTTGCCTTTCATTTAACTCTAACCCACAAGCTCTCTTTTAGCTCTTCATCTATCCCCAGGTGCAGCTCCACGGACTCCAGCTGGATATTGATGTAGAAGACAACAGCTTTTCCCCTGCCTGTCTTTCCTAAAGAGTTTATACCCATCTATTCTGGCATTCCAGTCACGAATGGAGTTGAGATGAGTTTTCCACTTTCCTCCTTTCTTGTTTTCCTTATTCTGATTTCTTTAAAACCTGACATAAGCCAAGTATTTCACTTGTTTAATCTAGAAAGACATATCAAAGCACCTGCCTGTCTGAGGTTAGATCAAAATATCTTCCCATAAGAAGGAGTCTTAATATTGCGCTAACAAGGATCAACAGAAAACCATGTATTTGTTTTCAGAGTGTTAATGATCTTCAATTGGCAGGAAGCACCTGATTTCCCAGGAGCTGGATGATATAAACCAGTAGGAAAAGTGTTGTTGAAACAAGATTGCTACACTGAGAAAAGGCTTTTGCATTACTTCATCTTAGTTTCTTTGGCCTATGTTTGTTATGAAATTATGCTCTCCCTAGAGCTTATGAATTCAATTTTTAATTAACTTGATTACATCTAGGTCCAACTTGAGACTTGCTTCAGTGCTGCAAACTGGCTTCAGTGGAATTTATAGCAAGCCTCTGTGGTTTGGCTGTTGAGTGTTTCCACAGAGAAATCCAGTGCGTACTGTAACAACTAAAATAATTTGGAAAATCACAATATCCAGCAAAGAGCTCAGCTTTTGTGATGAAAGTCTTATCTTATGATGTTTCAGAATCATTTCTATATTAGTAAATCCTGCTGTTACCTGTCTGCAGAAACAAAGCTACTCCCAATGCACAAAAAAACCCTTAAACCTATCTATTCCTGAATGTAACATCCTTCAGTTAATACATCAAAAGTCACTTAAGAAAGTAGAGTTATGCATCCAGATGAGCTCACAGAGACAGTCAATGGAGGATTATGGAATAAAACCTTTTTGAAAGAATAGACTTTCTTCAATCTCTTAATGCTTAAAACATCTACAGAAGGTGGATTGGGACTGAAAATCCTAACGTCTATAAAGAACATTGACTGAAAAGAGATGTTGTTTTCATGGCATATGTAAACATTTTTATATTCTCTGGCTTTACATTCCCTGTAGCTCACAGAACTGACAGCTTTTATCACTTTATTTCTGCTAATATTCCCCTCAAACCATACTTTTCTCTCCAACTGGCTAATTTCTACCACAATTTGGTTTAAAATAAAGTAAATGCTCTCAGCATGAATTTAACTTGCTTCTATTTGAGCATTTAAAAGGATATTGCTCAAAGCCGTCCCCACAAATTTTTATTTCTTTCAACAACATTGTGAATATAATAATACAATTTTTACACTTGAGTCATACAGTGTAGAATACTGTCCATGTAAGACATGCTCTGCCAAATAAAAATATATAGTGCAACTTAGAAATGTATAGTATTTTCAGTTCAGTAATAAAACTCCAAGTTTGATTCCTTCATCTCTTTTTTACAAAGTTTTATATCTTCTCAAGTTTTGATTTATAGCCTTGAGTGACCACAACAGACCTAATGAAAATACAGTTTAGTTAGAACTATAGATTTTTGCCTGCCTTTAAGTAAAAAGATACTATTTTTTACCCTTTGATTCTTATTCCAATTCAGAGAACAATATTAAAGATTGAAGGTGAGGGATAAGGTCATAAAAATTATAATGAATCATCAAATTTAGTTAATCTTGGACTCATTTGTCTTTTCTTGTGCTTCTAGTCCCTTCAGAATCAGAGAGTAAGAGAACTGTTTAGTTGGAAGAGCCCCTTATAGGTCATCTAGTCCAGCTCCCCTGCAATAATCAGGAACACAGTTAACAGGTTCTTCAGAGCTTAATCCAGCCTGACCTTGAGTGTCTTTAGGGACAGTGCATCCACTGCCTCTCTGGGTAACTTGTGCCAGTGCTTCACCATATTTATTTTGAAAAACTCTTTTCTTACATCCAATCTAAATCTCTTTTAATTTGAATCAGATTCCCCTTGTCCTATCACAATAGACTCTGCTAAAGAATCTGTTCTTTCTTACAATCTCCCTTTAGATACTGAAAGGCTATTTTCTTTTTCGTACAATGACTGTAAAGTTCAAATATGAGTAAAATAACAGTGAAGTTGAAAAATGCTAATAAAGAAAAAGGTTAGTTTTATTTAATAACTTTATTACGTTTTAGAAATGTCTAAGTCATGATCGCATTGCTAAAATATTGATTCAATTTTAAAACATGCCTAATTTGGGGTTTTTAATTCATCTGCTAACATATTTCACTGCTCTGTAAAGGTTAGGTCCAGAAAGATAGGATCATTTGGAGCTTGTTTTCAGTTTGGACTAATTTTGCTAAGATTTTTCACTCAGATATCTGCATTCACCTTTCTTGTATTACAAACTTCACAGCATAAACAAAAGAATAAACCATATCCCAGATAAAAAAAGAAAATGATATGAATGGTCATAGTTTAGAAGGTGCTGATGCATTATTATAATTTAGAGATGGAAACAGTAATTTCAGGCATATTATTATTGATGATGGTGAACTGATTCATTAGGTTACCTCCCTGCCTTTTTATAAAACAGCATAGAGAAAGGTGCTGCTCTGCCTTGCTTGGTGCAGGGAACTGCTGAGCCTGCCATATTTCATGTGTCCCATCACTAGCTTGTTTAGCAGCAGCTGTATAATTCTTGTGCTGGGAGTTGATAAAGCTTGTAAGAAGGAGATAGTTTCAGCAAGAAAGCCATTTAATATGTAACTCGGTCACTAGGACATTCACCAGGAATACAGCAGATCTGCATTCACATTTCATATCATACATGTTTTACACTGGAAGCCTGTTTTCCTATGCCTCAAGACTGTGGGACAAAAGCCAGGTTCTTGATCTCTGCAGTTTCTGTTGAACTCAAATAAAGCCTGAAATCACTTTTGATTTTGTGAAGCATTCCAAAAGTAGTTTCTTCCAAATCTTCTTCTACCTATTTGTTTTTGCACATTAATGTGCTCAAATGGAAATCCATGTAGTTAAAAATTCCTGATCAGTTCTACTGCAGTTAATTTTGTTTCCCTCCAATTCTCATAAAAAGCACTTCCTGGAGAATTATAAAATATAGCTAGCCAATTTTTAATCTAATCTGCTTTGGCTTTCAGTGTCTAAATCATACAAAGTTTGCCATTGTGTGCTTCTGGAAGAATTATGAACTGTGGTTTTCCCTAACTAAGTGAAAGGATGTCTTCCTTAATTTAGGTTTCCCTGGCATGTCCAGCAAACAATGATTCATGAATACTCTATTTTAAATTCTTCTTTACAAAAAGTCTTTTCTTTGCTCTGTACACATGGAGAAAATTGACCACAAGCTTGTCTCCTGCAGAAGTGGTTTCCTCATCTCATAACTCTTCCAGCAAAGGACAATGCCTTTTTTCATCCTAGTCAGAGCTAGGTTAACCAGAGAGGAAAGTGTGTCCAAAACTGATTAAAGGAAGAAAAAGAAGAAAAAGAAAAGTTTTAAAACGATTGGGAAACAGCCTTGCACATAACACATTGAGAAAACTAGAACTGCTGTAGATTTTTCATCTTGATATGGGCCAACTTTTTGGCTACCCTAACCCGAGTACCAAGACAGACATCTGAAGAGGTAGAGATGAGTTTTGTCACTGGATAATCTGGTCCACCTATGTAAAACACATTTAAAGCTATTTCTATTTTCAAATTACAGGAAAAATTGAGAAGTGTTACAGGAAGAATTATTTTAGATGATTTTCTATGTCATACCATTCACATCAATAGACATAATTACAAAATGAGGCCTGTGAATTGTACCTTACCAGTCATTATTTTGCATTAGAGTTTGTCTAAGAATCATACAAAATAAAATTCTCGCACTGGGAGATGTGGCAAAAAAGGAAATGAAAAATGCAACATAGTTTTTTTTTTTTTTTTCACTGTGTCCCATAGTGTACCTTGTGATGTAATGTATTCCAGGGACAAAACAGTATCTCTCGTTTACATTTTTGTTCATAATAATTCTTTACAGTCTATTTCAAAGTGTCAACTATATAGTAATAATGGATAGTTTGCATAAATTCATGCACTCAGAAAACTATCAAAAGTCTAATTAAAAGTGAATGCTAATGATTAAATTTTTTTATTCCCCAAATTGATTCCTTCTGGGGATGAGAATTTTTTGTCTTTGAAACAACCATAGCTTACTATCCACGTCCAAAAGAATTATCCATGCATTCATAAATTTTGTGAAGCTTTTATGTAGATTCTACTTACAAATTCATTTCCATACATTCAACTGAATCCAAAAGGAGTGGCAAAGAAAACCTTGACTTCCCACTTCATTTGGAATATTTCCAAATGTCCATCTTTCCTGGTGATTTAGATGAGCTTCCGCAGGCATGTCATCAACATGAAATAATTACATATGAAGTATATATGCAGTTAGTTCTGTAACATTTTGGTTTTATTTGATTACCTTTACTCTGCATTTTCAAAAATGCCTGTAAAATCATAATATTTCTGACAATGTAATTACCAATTTCAAGGTGCACAGTGTTTTAGAAGAAATAAATTCCACATACATGAGTTCATAACACCCAATTTCTACATCTACCAGAGTACTTAGAAGCAGTTTTAGTAGGCCAAATACTACCTACATTTGCAATTCTTACCCCACAGCTATCAGAAACAAACATAACAGAAATGGGAGGAAGACTGAAAAAAATTCTTAGACAAGAATTTCACAGTTTTTATGTAAACAAATATAGCTCTTGCTAACTAACTGAAACTGAATGGTAAATTTAATCATAAGGTTACTTATCACAGTTGTTTAAAATGGATCCCTATTTTTGTTTCATTCTCTTTCCTTAAGGAATATTTTTTATTTTATTATATATATATATATATAATTTTAAAAATGTCTTTTAACTTTCCCTTTTGTTTCCACACTTATTCCTGCAGCTTAATACTCAAGGAGATTTGGTGCTCCTTAAATTCAACTTTGGGGAGTAATTGCTGTTACTTCTCTAAATTTTATCTGTTGAAGTTCTGGATGTAATTAACTCTTGAACCTAAACCAATCCTGTGAATAAACAAGGAATTTCACTGAGCAAAATGCAACAGTCTGTCATCTTTCACCAGTGCCAGCTCTCACTAAAGAAACAGCAGGCAATTTCAGTTGTAGTTATAAAGTGTCCAATTTTCCTCTTGTTTACAATTGCATTTCATTGAATTTTGTTAAATTTTATATTCTACCCATGGAAAAAAAAATAAGCACAATGTAACAGAAGGCAGGGATATCAATGTTCTTGCATATTTTGTTATTGCTGTTCTACTGATGCAGATGGAAAGTATCTTATAATGTATTGACTATTTGCAACATAAAAAAAAAAAAGCATCTTAATGCCCTGTCTAAGAAGATTCGGTAATAGTAGTAATCTTTACACCCAGTCAGTCATGATCTGCAGACAACAACTCTTATCTCTGGAAGAAAAATCTCATTTTCTTCAAGGAAGAGGCTAAGTCCAAGTCATCTGCTCTTGTTGGCGCCAAAGTTAAGAAGAGGTATTGGAAAGATTATCAGCCTATAATTAGGGATTTATAATTACCTAATTAAAAGACAAATCTTCTCAGGCTCAGCCCAGTAGTTTCTATTGCAACAAGTAACTGCTCCAAGTAATGTGCACTAATTGAAGGGTCCAAATGGTGAAGGCTGCAATCTGGAGAACAGCCTGGTTTATTCTGGTCACTCTTAATGAGGTGCTGCCCAGTGAGAGGTTATTTGCCCATTTCTTCTGTGCTGTGGCAGCTGTTAATGGTGACAAAATAGTCCTCGTCTTATCATACTTCTGGAGTACCTGCTAGACAGGTTGTGTCTGAGGTGTAGTAGAAGAGAAATCCATTGGTCATTATAAGTTTACAGGGTTTGAATTCCAGCAGTGCTGAGTGGATTACACAATCAAATCTAGGTTTAGGACTGTAAGGAAAGCCATCTGTTGTTTGTATTTTGAATCTGAATGCATAAAATGTAGGGCAAATCAATCAGTAGCATCAATCTCTTACTTTCTAGCTGAGAGGGAATAGCTTCCTCAGCAAAAAGGAGGGTTTTTGGTGGGAGGAGAAATCCAGCTATTGATTTATATGGCAAAATGTCAACTGATTAATCCTATCAGAGAACTTTAGATAGATGCTCATTTGCTATCCTTGTCCCATTGCTACTGCTGTGTACAGTATTGGCTGGCATTTGGACTTGCTGGTGTCAGCAGTGTCAGTCAGTTTGTAACATGCAATGTCATCACATTGCAATTGTGCCAAAAAGCAATTCAGGCCAAATTAAATTGATTTCTACTAAACTTTAAAATTAAAAATATATGAATGAATAATTACAGTTGTACTTTGTAGTCTTTAGAAACATTTCATTATGCAAACCCACAGATAAAGGCCAGATGGTGTAACAGATATTTCAAGGCATTCTATTAGAAAAAATCAGGGTTCTCAGTGGAAGTTCTCTGAAAGAAATGTGGATTTGCTGGCATGATAGCTGAGGTAGCTGAAATCTGTTCATGCAGTTTGAGGCAGAGCTGGAGACCTGTACTCTTCTCTCCTTTCAAAACACAGCCCCCTCACTGCCCAAACCAAACTGTTAAATATAGAAATCAGGTCAGACAGGATGTGAAATTCATACCTAAAAGAAAAGCTTTATATGTCCAGAGGAAGAGGTGCCATTTCTGGCTCTGTTTTGCAGAGTAGTTTTGTCCAGTGCACGTAGGATTTTAAAATAACACCGAAGAAGATACTGAACATTGACAAGTGAATACTGACAACTGAATTTTGATGATTTCTCTGCCTCACACTGCTCTTTAATATTCCATCTACTTGTACACTTATAAATAAGTTTATATAGCTTCTTCCTCTAGTCTTTCAAATAACGATGAAGGATAAGTTTACAATTTTCAACATCAATCACATGTAGTTTTAATAGGTGTTAGTTACTAAAACAGTGATCACAGAAATATTTCAGTTAAAGATTTCAACAAGATAATATTTACATCAGTTAATGTATTAATCAGTTAATATTTTTATCTGTGGCTGTAAGGTTGGACTCGATGATCTGTAGAGGTCCCATCCAACCCTTGCAATTCCGTGATTTTGTGAAGTCTTATATCCTTGCATAGTTATCTGAGGATGTCCCAGATAGAATAGGAGTCTAATAGCATCAATCACACCACTAGTTGTTTTCCCCTTTTCTGGGTTAGAGGTAAGAAAGCAGCTCATTCTCAGTGGACACAACGTCTTTTTGATATTCTCTTGAGCTTGCTAATTAAAGCAATTGAAAATACTGGGAAAGCAAGATTCCAATACATTAATGAAAAGATGAACCCTAAGGTTTAAGCCTGAACAAACAGCATCAAAAGAAAAAAATCACTTCACATCTTAAAATTGACAAGATGAAAAAGTTTTGCTTTGAAATGTGATCCCTGAAAACTCCAGAACACATCTGACTGTTGGAGGTGACATGAAATCTTTTAGTAACCAGCCAAACAGGCCTGTTTTGGACTAACTATATATGTTCTCTGTGTAAACATGTTCAAATAAAGAGACCTAGAAAATACTTCTCAGACAGAGAAACTGAAAGAGCTGAAAGAATTCAGGTCATAAAGAAGGTCAATAAATTAAAGAGCAGAATAATAAACCAACAGGAAAATGAAGGTAAACATTACAAGGACATCATCTTTAACTGAAAGGAATTCTGCCATGTATTCTGCTGGAACACAATAGCAGGAATCATCAGATTTCTTTCACATTTTCTGGAATGGTTGCCAGTGTTAATAAAATACTCTGATGCATACTTTTTCTCCCACAACATCCTTCAGCCTCAGGCCTCTTGCTTTGCCATTAGCAGAGTCCTCCAACACAGTCATGGATTCTGGCCCTCTCTAGGTACTTGTGCCTCCTGCTATCCTAGCACCTGTCCTGGCTCCCCATTCCACATCTCTCAATCACTGATAGCCAACCATATTGTTCAATCTCCATGTTATTCCTTTATATTGAGTTCACATATGTCCTCCTTTCACTTTTTGTCCAACACATCACATAGATAACCTACAAACATGGCTAGTATTCGCATATGAACTAGCCCAGTGGAGGATTATAAACACAGCAGAGGAACATCTGTCAGAACTTTGAATGAGGAGAACACAACACATTTATCCAGGCAAAATTCCTGAAAGAAAACATTGTCTCAGTGTTCAAAAGACATAGGGAAAATTCCCTCATTCTAAGGAGACATCTCACATCAACTGTCTTTTGGTCAAGTGACAGTAGAATGCATGCATGGTCTAAAAGATAATATCAAGCAACTTTATGCTTCAGAGATATCACTGAAGTCCTTCTGCACATTCAGGACTCTTTTAGGAAATAAGATTGATGGTCACTGTTCTCTAATAGCAAAAAGAAGCAAGGATCCATTCTGTGAAAATTAGCACAACATTCAAATCCATTACGGAAATTATTTTGGAAAAATATTTACACCTTGTATGACATGTGAAAATACCTAGCCTAATCCAGACAGTTAGCCAGTATCAGATGTTCACAAAAAAGACCATGACAGTTTTATTTTTTTCCTCTGAAATTTCTATGACCATTTAAATCGCCTTTTCTGCTGGTTTATGTTTCTACTCATACTTGAGTTGTACATTGGTTTTGAGTTTTGTTTTTATTTTTAATAAATAAATAGATTTTTTAAGCACTCCCTAAAATGCTGGATGCCTATTTTTCATTGAAAAGAAGGAAGGAAGGAAAGAAAACAAACATACAAATCAAGTCTTACAGCAGTGGTCCTTTGCAGGTTTTGTATTTCCTTTAAAAGAAAACACTCAAAAACTTCAGGAAGCTCAGGAAGTTCTTTGTAAGATATCTGAGCCCTGAACATTCCAAAAAGATTTCAGTTCGTAGGAAATATTTCTTCTTATGAAACAAAATCATAAACAGGAGTCCAATGTTAATTTTCACATTTAGTGGACAAAACAGGTTAAAAAATGTAAGAAGTATGACCACTTCCATTTTAAGCTCCCATCTTGTAGATTGCAACATGCCAAAATAAATTTTAATACAATAGGGTCCATAGCTAATATATAACTAATATACTAACTAGCTAACATTATGGATTAAAAAAAACCCTGCAAAGTCTCTTACAGATGTAGAAAATCTCTGAATACAATTCAGTTTGAAAACGTCTAAATTAAAAATTAATCACATAAATCTGTATGAAAATGATTGATTTGAATTACCGATAGATCTTACTGAATCTAGAATTTACTATTAATTAAAAGCTGAAGCATTTATAGATAGATCTTTTGAATGAACTTGTTATGAAAGCCTTACTTGCAAAGGTTACCTTACAAGTATTCTGACAATGAGGAAAGGGCAGATCTTTGGTGCATAAAATTATTTTTGTTGAGTTCACAGTAGTGACTGATAATGAAATTGGGTTTGTAACAGATGGGAGGAATATAAGACAGTTTTGTGGCAGAAGGCAGACATGCTAGCTAATGAGAAATCACAAAAGTATGCTGCAAACAGTTGAATGAGGTGCATAAGTGATCTGCATCTGTTATACAACCTGTATTTCAGTTAAAACTGTGAATATTTTAATAGAAGAATTAATACTACCATTCCATTAATCCAGCATAATGGTACAGGTAACAATGATGTGCATTTCCAGTACTTTACAATACAACTCAAGTGTACTAGGGAGACCTACTTATTAAAAAAAAAAAAAAAAAAGAGGAAAAAAGAATTCCAGCTGAGTGGAAACAAAGAAAAGAATCTCATATCTTGAACCACAAGAACTAACTGAAAAATAAGTAGATACTAATAATTTTGAAAGTAAAATTCACATTTAGCCAAAAAATGAACTGATAATAGCACTAGTGACAAATATTTGAATAATTTCTATCAGCACTATATTTGACTGTAAAGACTAATTAGAGTTCTATGGAAAAAAAATGGAAATAATGAACCAGTTCCTAGAAGTGCTGATTAAATTATATATATTTGAACAGTGATAGATAGTTCATAAATAACTGAATGATAATTTATTAAATTGGAAGAGATATTTTTGTGTCTACACAGAGACAAAATTGGAGCAGTTCAAGAGAACAATATCAAGAAATGTCATGATTATCTGGGAACTTCCCTATTTTTTAACAAGTCTTTGGGAAACATGGAAGTCTCTGAAAGAAAGTTGAAGCACTTTAAAATCAGAGCCATCTCCAGCTCAAGACTGGGATACATTAGCCTGCAGACTAATTGAGACCTGGTCGTGGGGGACGTGGAAAAAACTGAGGTGCTCATTGACTTCTTTGCCTCCATCTTCACCAGCAACAGCTCTAGCAGCATCAGCTAAGTTGCAGGAAGCACACTGCTGGCTGGGTTGAATCTTTCATCAACTGACAGTCCCAAATCACTCTCCTCAGCACTAGTCTCAAGTCTTTTTCCACCCAAAACTGATCTGCACTTGAGATTGTGCCAGCCCAAATGTAGGACCCTGAATTTGGCCTTAATCAGTATCTTTCTGTCTTTTTATATGCTGTAAGGCAGTGTGAAATTTGGACAGTGCTAGTACATTGACTCTTTTATTTTGTCATAGAATCTCAAACAAAAGAATTTTTTACATAGAGAATGATGGGAAAGTCTGTCATAGCTATTACATGGGGTTTGGCACAGATTTAACTGACAGCCCTTCATCTTTGTTATTTTCTGTTTGTGTGTGCACATGGGGGGAAAATCTTCTTGAACGTCTACGATAACACAGTTTCTACAATCATGCAGTTCTGTATGATTTTAACAAAATATAAAAAGGGTTGGGAAAATCAGCTTTCCGAAATGAAAAGCACAAAAACTGTCCTAACTCTAACGCATTTTAAGCTGGAAAATTCAAAAGAAGACAAAGAGAGCTACATATTGGCATCTGCATTGTTCAGGGAGAGAATACAATCACTGAATGAATTATTGTTGAAAAGGTTTTGATTCTGCACCTCCAATTTCCTAAGGAGATTTTCTGCAAAATATACCTAAGCATTATTACTAGTCACAGAATAATATACATCTTTCAAAGATGTGTTATTTAATCTCTTTATCAGATGTGTATATTAGTTATGTGTATGTGAAATGTCTTTTTCTATATGAGTTTTCTCTTGGCAAAGAGACCATGGCTTGTCTTTGAGCTTGCCAATGTAAATTTAAATGCAGGGTTCTGAGAAAATTAGTTATAACTGGACAATTTTAAACTATTTATGTTAACAAAGGTCTCCTATACCTAGATCTAATACAACTTGAAATAACAGCTGTCTTTACATTTATGAGACAGATTGTGGACAAAGGACCTATTACTTACCAATACCGTAAAGAAAAAATATATAAGCATTTGATTATAAACTTCAGTGAGATGTTGTTTAAAATAGGAGTTGAGTGGAGACAAAAGCATACATGAATCATCTGGTGTGGCTGATTTTATTTAAGCAGCTTTACTGTGCCACTGAGATGGGAAAATACCAGGAATTTGTATAAATTGCAGAGTTACACTCACGTCCCTCAAAACCTCTGAAACTATTGGCCCATTGTACAAATCATTATATTGCTGCCATGTCTTCATGATTTTTTTTTTGGTCTTTGTTTGGCAATTGATAACTGTTTTAATAATGTGTCATTTAAAGACAGCATTGCTAAACCATCTAATCAAAGTTCTATTGATGAACTTTAATGCTTTCCACATTACCATGGAGCTGTCATCTGATTTGTGCAGGGGAGGTGACCAGCAGCTGTTGTGTACAACACATACTTGCATTGTACTGCACGAGTGCATCTCTGGGTTACTTCTGTCTCTTTAATGAGCAAGATGGCTTATATAAACAATAAAGGATGTGGAAGAGATACAAACATTTTTTGGATGTATTTTTTCCAATGAGTCGTTATGAATTGGTTTTAATACACATCTTTAAATAATATATGAAATAGGAGAAAATGTTGTATACAATACAATAACAGACTCAGAATGGAATACTTCAGCAGAGTATCTTTTTTTATATATTTCACACAAAGAATATTAATGCATACACATTTTGGACGTTTTATAAAGACCAAATGGCTAGTATTAAGGGGTCTGGGGAAAGAAGAAGGAAAAACAACAACTACAATAATAATAAGAAGAAAAGCAACACAAAACCCAGCTAAGGAATCTGTCTAGACTTTGTCTGATCCCCATCTCAAGTGTGTGCCTTGGCCTTGTTAAGGCCTGATTGCTCTTCCTTTCCATCCTTGGTTTCCACACAGAGAAAACGGGTATGCAGCTCCAGGCACGTTTGGATAACCTGAGAATCATACTGATGGTGGGGGCTGGCAGATAAAAGCACAACATGAATTCTGACAAGATGCTGCTCAGAAATGTGAGACGCTTTTCTTGTTAAAGAGGGTTTTCCTTGGTTAAATTTTTTTTTTAGAATAAACATTTTTCAGTTGTCATGTTCCCTCTGAAATGCCTCTATGCCCCTTTCATGTTGAATTCCCTTTTGTTTAGCTGTGCTCTGGTAAAAAGATACAGTTTAGAGAATTGCACTTTTGTCTTCATCTAGCAACATAAATGTAATAATGCAGAAAAGAGTCAGCCCATTACATCACAGGGTATATTCTGCATTGTGTGTTAACAAGTAAAATAGAGATTATTTCAGCTTCTTTATTCTGGTGACACTCTGGGAAATAGGTTCATAGCTCAGTTACTATCTTTGTCCAACAAACAGGATGTATACCTCTAGGGTGTCAGAATCCAGCGAGTGCTTTACCTTGTAGGACAGCAGGTAGGCTTGGGGATGTTTGGGGTGTAGCAGTTGTATGCCAAAGTGTCCATTACAATTACAATCCTCAGAGCCCTCATGTCACAGTTGGGTACATTCAGTGAAGTCATTGGGTCACCATCTGAGATGTGAGCTATCTGTCTCTGGAAGATCAGAGGACTGATAAGACTCTAGATGTAGGTATAATTATCTTCTTTTATACCCTAGCCCATGTTTTTTTCCTAGAGATACAAACAAAATATATGCATTTATGCTTTCGGGTTGCAGTATCAGGAAAAGAGCACTCAGAATTACTCAGGATAATTTTGGTTACTCTGTCAAGAAATTTTTTATCTTAGGTCAGCTTTCCATTTTTTTGTGAAGATTAAAAGCTTTGAGAAAAGATGTATAAGATAGTAATGGAAACATATCTCTTATACTTCAAAAGCAGAAGCAGTGTGTTTTGAAAGTTATATTTGAGGCTGTTATTAAGACTCCTTGTCCGCCTCCATGAATGAAGCTAGAAAACAGAGAAGTCAGCATTAAAAATTGTTTTCAGGGTCCATTTTGGTGAAGTGTTCCAAAGAGGAAGAAAATGAAAAAGTCTGCTATACTTAAAGCAACAACATACTGTTTTTTTTTTTTTTTTTTAAGTTGAAGAATCACAGCACAGGTTTATAAGATAAAAGACTACAATAATTAATTAAATTTGAAGGCAATATGTTGCTATAAAAATAAAGTATGTTCACAGTTATGGAAGTGCTCACTTTAAAACGAGACTCGGGGCCCAATCTCCTGGTAAATAATGTTAACTGTGGCTTAGTTTGTAATCTTCCACCTAGACCAGATTCCAGTGCCATTCAGCTACACTTTGAAACAATATTAGCAGTGATCAAATTGTGTTAACCAAGCATTTGTTTAAATTCTGAACCTGGTAATTATATTTTACTTGTTACGAGCTCTTATCGCCACTGCCATACTTCTCAAATGCAGAACATTCATGTACTTTTCTGTACGTTTTTTTTCAATGTGTTTCTTCCATTATGCCTGATTTTGCCCATGTGTCTAGTTTTTCTGTGTCATTTGCTTCCCTTTTCCCTGATTTCCTACTGTGAAATATTTTTATGTTCCTCAGCACCTAATGCCTTTGGATGGTTACTTTACAGCAATTGTAAAAATTCTGAGTGGTGCCTTTTGAAAACATCACTATTAACGACAGAGAAAACAGCAGTACTTTGAAAGAGTTGCTTTCAGTTCAGTGCAGTGTTAAATAAAAGCATTACCACTGATAAGCTTGAAGGATTTAAGTCCACTTTAAAGGTGGGAAAAGCAAAAATAAGCAAGACCTCATTTTCTGTGAAAGGGGAAAAATTAAAGGCATAGCAAATCCACTGGTAGTATCCAAAGAGGAAAGCTCACATAAAATGCGGACATTACAATCCTCCCAGCCAGAGGAGCTGCTTTTGTAAGACATCTGTAAGTGTGTCAGTGCAATAGACAGAGCTCCCTTAATGCTGACCCATAGTGGCAAATAAATTCCCATGGGAATGAAGCCGTAGAACAAACCTCACCGTTGCCTGCTGCAAAAGCAATCTGCACATTTGAGACCTTACCTTGACCAGTATAAGTATGGGGGGTGTATTCTAAATACTCCACTGGTCACTGAACATGATTATTGCCTGGGAAGGTGAGGAATAAACAAACAGATAATATACATTAGTCATATTCTAAGTCTTGCCAAGGACTTAGATTAGGCAGAGGCAAGTCGGATTACTGAATGTAGAATAGAAAAGGGGTTGTGGTGCTTAATCATAAACAATTTGTTTCCCATGCAATATATATTGGCCTGGCCAAATTGTTTATTAGGATACAGCAAACTGACATGAAGGCAGTTACTTTGATGTCAGGAGTATTACTCTGGTTTTTCTTGGGCTTGACCAAAATAAGAGTAATTCTTTGATTTTTATAAATATAGAAATATAAAAATTAATTAATTTATTTTTGGTAAATGTAATTATCTTGGGGATTGTGTGAAGCTGACTTAATTCAGTAACGAATTAGCTGCCATGTATATTCTTGAAATATCATTGCAAAACTAGTAGCTGAAAAGCAGTTGGGATGTGTGAGATTCTAAGCATGAATTAGGTTGTGCAGTTTGTTGTTTGAATCTAAGTACTTAGATTTATAGATTCATAGATACATTAGGTTAGAAAGGACCTACAAGATCATCTAGTCCAACCATCCTCCTTCCACCATCCCTACCCACTAAGCTACTAAATCAAATCCCTTAGCATCTCATCTAAATGCTTCTTGAACAGTTCTAGGGATGGCGCCTCAACCACCTCCCTAGGCAGGCCATTCCAGTGCCTGACCACTCTTTCAGAGAAAAAAAATTTATTGTTATTGTTTGACATCGTTGTTTGAATATATGTGAGTGCATGTGCTCTCATGAAGGTGAAGTGAGGAAGAAATCCAAGCATGAAAACATCTTAGAAGTATCACTGAATCACAGAATTGTAGGGGTTGGAAGGGACCTCAGGAAATCACTGAGTCCAAGTCCCCTGCCAAAGCAGCTCCCTAGACCAGGTTGCACAGGTAGGCATCCATGTGGGTCTTGAACATCTCCAGAGAAGGAGACTCCACCACCTCTCTGGGCAGCCTGTGCCAGTTCCCTGTCACCCTCACTGTGAAGAAGTTCTCACACACATTTGTGTGGAACTTCCTATGCTTCTGTTTGTGACCATTTCTCCTTGTCCTATTGCCACAAGGACACTGCGAAAGAAATATGTGTGGTTGTTGCTGTATTTCCCTTCTCAAAAATCACACAAGAATAATCATTTATTTAAAACTCATTGCTAAACACTAGGTCATTCACATTCTTGTTCTGCCTGGAAACATTTGCTAAAGAATATTTAAGACAGGAACGACCCTATTCCATTAATAAAAATGCTGGCAAGATATGAAAAGGCCTAAACATTATGTGACTGCTCTGGTTAGGTGAGCTAAACAAGCTCTGGTTGAAGTAATTGCTTTGTGCATAGAGAAACTCTCCTGAAAGAACAAGCATTAGACCATTAAGAAATGAAATACTATATACAATACACTATGCATAAGAGAATGCTTATAAGGTCTATAACACTGCAAATAAAAACAAGCTGCATGCATCCAGCAAGCTGCATGTTAATACTTATTATCCCTAAAATTCACAGATCATTCAAACATAGTTAAGCTAATTAAATTGAGGCTATAGGTTTTGCATGTAATCTTTTGGTGAACAAGTCCAATAGATACATAGTTCGCCATCAGACTGATGTTCTTATGAGCTCTCTGGTCAGAGCACTTATCCACTGGCAGTGCTGTTAATGCTGGAGTTCCTGCATAGTTTCCTATGTTTCTCCTTTATATCCAAGCAATCTTTTACCTTGAAAATCCACAATGGAGCTGCAACCAGCCAAGAACAAGTTATTCATTCTATATGTCTGTGTTTCTTAAACTTTTATTTTTAGAATGAAATTAATAGTTTTCTAAACTGCATGTTTTCTCTTCGCATTAATAGTGAAATCTGCCCTCAAGCTAAGGGTGTGTATCCCAGTCTCACTTTAGATCCACTTAGAAAGAGATTATTATTGTAGACAAATATTTTCCAAGTATAAGAAATGTCAGTGAAGTGGTGGTTTTTATTGATGCAGGTAAATATGAGTTCAGAATCAGACCAGTGACTTGAGCCACTGCTACTGTGTTACAGTTTACTTAAAATAAATAAATAAATTATCTGCAGTTACCTGAGGAAAAAAAGTCCTCAAGATGAAACAATACTTTTTTTGTTTTGATTTTACAAAATTTTGCATTGCTGTCTAAATAATGCATCAGCTTTCATAATTCCCTCCCTCCCTTCCTCCCTTCCTTCCCTCCTTCCCTCCTGGTGATTTTTTTAACCTGAGGAAAATTTTTTCCTTACGATTTCATTCTTTCCTTTGACATCATTATTATCAATATCTTTAACATCAGTAAATTGTCTGCTTTGCTTGCCAGCCTGGAAAAGAAACATGGGAGAGGAGAAGGGAGATGTACAGTGGCCTTAAGTTTTTAGGCTTGGTATGCTTCTCTGCAGTCAGGGGAAATCAATAAACACCTCAGGAAGGCAATGGAAGGCATCAAAGTTAAATCAGGCCTTTCAGTCTGCTAAATCACTCTCTGGACTCATAGGCTTTATGGACCATATCTTCACTGACCAGAAGAGTTTAGACACTTACCTCATATGTAAGCACATAAATACATCCATTCGCCTAAGTGCCTCATTGAACATCCTGCTGATCAAGGCATGTCTCTCTCAGATGCCCTGAAATTTTCAGCGTGTTGACATGAGAAAAGATTTTTTTTTCTCTGTCTTAGGAAAAGAAAATTAACAACCTACATTCTGTCAATTCAGTAGACTTATTCATTTCTTGTGACCCTCCATTAATTATAGATTGCTGAATTAAAGCTCCAGGAAATCTTTCAGCCCAAAAGATTTGAGACAGTAGGGAGAAAGATCAATATGCAAAGCCCGTTTTCTCTTAACTACAAACCTTACTGAGGGGCAAAGATGCCCTTGTTTATTAATCTGCAGTGTAAATGAGTGAGAAGTTCTATGTGACACATGCAGGAAAACCTTTTATCAGGGGAGCTGAATCTTCTTTCCCCTTATTTCTTGTCCAGTACATCTCTGGAAAGCAACTTTTCTCATTATTACTCACTCTTGTCAGCATTTCTTAGGTGTAATCTTTTGGCTTCTTTGGGGAAGATATCAGTGCAACTCCTTAGTGTTGACTTGGTGCTTAAACAACAGAGCTATGAACTAACAATAAATCTCTAAGGGTTGTCTACAGATTTACAGCAAAGAGCCCTTCTGCAATAAAAACAGAGGCAACCTCCAACCCAGATGCCATATAGCCAATGCTAGAACAACCCTGTGTTGGAAATATTCAGTCTTACTGTGAGCTGTGGCATATTTGCAGGAGCATGGCATGGCACAGTTATCGTGGCTGTAAGATTCCTGCAAGGGATATTAGCTCAAATGCAGCATTTCACTAATGCAGCTACTTAGCTCCTTGACAGGAGCTTGCCCTCAGATTAATGAATAGGTATGATCTGTACGCATCCCTGGACAGTCTGTCTGCGTAATGACTATTCTGCTACCGATAAAATCTCATGGTTTTTTTTTTGTTTTTTTTTTCAACCCATGAGAATTTTTTTGAAATATAAAATCACACTACTAGATTCTTGATGCACAAAGAACATTAAAGGGAATTTTTATTGATCTTCAGAAGCTTTCCAAAGTTGTCCACAGTCCTTCAGATCTCAGATAAAAGATAGTCTGTACCTGGTGGGACCACTAATAAATTATTTTCCATGCTGTAGACTCAGATTGTTTTGAGGCATTCTAGCTTTATATAGAAAATATTAAATCTTGTTCTTAATGACATTGGCCTCGATTTTAGTGTCAGATTCTTAGCAGCTGATGCTGGATTCATTAGCTTCTTTGAATGGCTTAAATTTACACCAGCTGAGAATCTGTCTCCTATTCTTGAAAATCCAAGCCAACACAAAAGGACTTTCCTCTCTGCTTCTTATAGTCTTCCCAGTATTACATCTACTAATCCCAGATGTATATTGTGCTGCTGACAGATGTCCTCAATAATTATATTGTTGGGTCTTCTGCTTACTATGTTTAGCATGATACTGACATATGGCAGTGTTGCGACGATACTGGGGCACTGAGCCAATGTTGTCATTTCCTATTTAAAAAGTAATATGTTTGGGAACCAACATGATTTCAAATGGGAAGGAGCTTTCTGATGAGGACCTCGCAGTCAGCACTGGTTAGTGGGAGGCATAATATGTAAATGGAGAGATTAAGTGCTTTATTTTAATTAATCAATTACTTAATTAGAGGGGCAGGGTTGACAGCTGCATAATCAGGGTTGGAAATTTGGAGATTGAAACGTTTTCTTTTCAGTCTCACCACCTTCATGTCAACTTTCATTTCTGTCACTCCTTTTCCCACCTTAATGTCCTGCTGCTTCTTTCTCTACAATACTTACAAAATTAGTTTATTCCTCATCACCCTTGCTGCCCAGACATACAGCCTATTTGGCATAATTTCTTTTCAAGACTACCACAATCTCCATTCTTCCCATCTCTTCCACATAATTTGCTATACAGCTGCAGGCATTTTCTGCCACAGCCTCCCACTGCCTTGGTGGCTTTCTTGCGCTTTGTTCACTGCTCAGTTCCTCAGTGCCACAATATTTCACAAGGATAAGATTGACTCAAGGATTTTGTGTCTCTTCTCAGTTCAGTTCCATAAAACCTTTTCTGTACTGCTTCCTTTGACCTCCACAGCTAGCAAAACAAATTAGCCTTGAAGATTGTTTCAGTTTGGAGGAGATGTGTTAAAATCAGGTGTCATCAACCTTTTCTAATTTGCAAAGACTATACAAGTCCTGTTTAACTGAACTTAGGAGGAACCAAACAAGAGTCTGATCCCTGTTAGAACAGCTCTGTGCCTCTTTCAGCCAGCACTTCACCCCACAAAATCATTCCTGATGAGATCTGTTTGTTTGTTTTGAGGGTCAGGCTCCCAGCACTTGTTTGGGGAATCACTGTGTTTCCTTCCTTGGTGTTGTTTTTCCCACCTCTGTGCCCTGCACACAGATGATTCTCTCATAAGGCAACATTCCCCCAAATCCTTTGGCATCAGGAACATCACATGGACATTGTTTTTGATGTGTGTGCTTTGCAGCAGGTTTTCTACAGATTTGACCATCTGGTAACAGAGTGTTTAACAACGTATTATCTAATAGATCTTACAGGCTGCTGGTTTTAAGTGAGGTTCAACTCAGACTATAATACAGGAACAAAATGATAGACTATAAAAAAAAGATTCCCTTGTAATGAGATGAAGTTAACTTTTACAGTGCATTGGATTTTGCAGAACATACTATTCTTGTTTAGTATCATATATGCTGTTCTGTCTCAAACACAATCTTGAGAAAGCAATACTGATCTTCACAGAGGTTTTTTGGAAAGAACAAGCCACTCAGGCTGAGACAGAATGCATGGCTTCGTCCAGAAGTTCTGCAGCCCACAAGCCATTTGCGATAAGTCTGCAGTCTCAGAGTAATTCAACTGTTTTGACAGAATTAATCACTTATAATGATCATAGCAGACACATCTTTTCCAGTTTTACTGGTCCCAGTCTGAATAACTGTATGCTTAGGACCTGAAGTTGTCAGCCAGTTTGAAGACGGCACAGTTGTTTCGATAAGTTTCTGGCTGTAGTCCAGAAACTCCCACATTACAGTCTCAGATGCTTCTCTTGAATCCTGTCTCACTCCAACACTGTCTCTATTGCTAGAGTACAATGTCTAGATCAAGGAGTCTGTGTTTCATCCATTTATTTTTCAGGTCAAGCAACTGTTGAAACTTGACCATTAGAAGCCTATTACTGTGTCATTTTGGAAAATGATGCTCCTTTAGAGGCAACCACAGAGCAGGACTGCCTGTGTGCAATCCTGATTTAAATAGATCTGAAAATATAAAAAAGATGAGGTAGTCTTTCTCTTACATCCACCACAGAGCCAAAAATACTCTGACTAAAGGATCTGGAAGAGAGACATGAAGGGACACTGAGAAACACCACATGGGTCAGGTTGCAACATGCAGTTGGGTTAAACTGGGAACTATGTCAAATTCGAGGACAAACTGCTGCTCACACAGCCAGGAGCAAAGATTTACCACTGTCAGGCTATAGAATTGCCAGTGCAAACCTGGCAGTTCTCTTTTGGAGTTCACACACTTGTGAAGAATGTACCCCATTGATACAATGCTGTTTTGAGGCTGAGAGAACAGCTGAAAAGCAGTCCTTTAACACTATTGTTCAAACAAAACAAGTTCAGAATAAAAACTGCCTCCAAATTTTGCAGTGAGGGTCAGGTTTTCCCTTCACACTCAAATGTCAATTCAGCAATGCAGTTTATGTTTTTCTTATATGCAATGTTGCATTCTGGTAGACATTTCTATCTTCATCTGTTGAACATGTAGTGTTTTACGTTAACATAGACAGTACCCTTCTTACCCCCTATAATTGTCCAAAGATTAAAGGCTGGCTTTTTAAATGAATCAAAAACTGTAACTGAGGTGAAAGTCCCACTCTGTGGTGCAACCATTGTATAAGCAGAAAAACAAGATCTAAATGAATGCTTTGACGTCAGCTCATATTAGCTCAAGTTCATGACTTTGGAGAAACCACAAGCTACAAATTAGAAACTACATTATTTTGTTCTCCATGACATAAATGGAAATGTGAGGAATAAATTTTTGATTAGGGACCTCCTTGATCAATAGAATAGTGAAGTGGAGATATTTCTGAACATAGTTACCTACACTGTGATCCTTAGCAAGGCATTCACCAGTTTCAGGACTTCCTTCTAGCTTCTCGAAATATGTCTCACAATCCTCACCATCACATACGCCACAGTAGCTACAACCTTTGAAATTATCAGATTAATGTGAAACAGTCACACAGAGGAAAATCATGCAATTGTGTGTCTTTTTTCTTCTGTAACTTTAGAAGAATGGCAAACACTGAGAGGCCTTCATTCCTCCCCTCTCCCCTCACCTTCTCATGCCCTTTACTCTCATGCTGTCTTTGCGGATCTGAAGTCCACAATGTCTTTAATGTAAAGTTTCCTTTTGACAGGCAGAGCATGTTGCCTGGTGAGTCTTACCTTTTCTATTGGAGGCAAACTCCCCTCTGTAGGCAGCACAAGGACAAACTGCTTCTGAAGAGTGGAAGTCTTCATCTCCAATAAGTGTAACTTGACTTTAATGACAGCAAAGAATTTGGCTGCAAGATCTTTTTTTTTTTTTTTTTTTGTACTGTAGTGGTTAAAATCCCTTTTGCTGTTATTATCTGAGGAAGAAATCAGTTAAAGGCGCCTTGATTATTTTGCACAGCCCTGAGCACTCTGGATCTGATATTTCTAGGGCTCAGTATGTGGGCTGGTTACCATGCAACTGGAATTTTTGTTTGTTTTGGAAATACAAGATTTCTTTTTTCAGTGCAAAGATTGGATGAAATTGCCAAATGCAATAAAGAAAATCTGAAAGAATAATACATATATATATATCCCTGAATATAATTTTCAAGCACTTTTATGTGCTTGAAATCACTGTTCTGTAGCTGCAACTGTTAAAAGACGAGTGTTTAAAAAAATGGAAATTGTTCAATGCAAAAAACCCTAACGAAAATTAATCAAACAAACAAAAATAAACACACAAGTAATATAAAATAGAAAAAAAAAAGTAAGAAAAGTAAAATAAAGGTCCAAAACACAACCTACTTCTTTCCAAATTTGAGACTGTTGGATGAGGATTTGACAGGATGGTTCATCCAAAGAGTAGCAGCCCGTGGCTCATTGTCCAGGTGGAGATCTGTCCTTCAGAGTTCTGTGTTGGAGCTGGTAGTGTTTAATATATTCATTGGTGACATGAATTGTTGGATTGAGTGCACACTCAGCAAGTTTGTTGATGACACCAAGCTTGACATGCTGGACTGAAGGGATGCTGGCCAAAGGGATCTTAACAAGTTTGAGAGACGGGCCTGCGCAAACCTCATTAAGTTCAACAAAGCCAAATACAAGATTCTACTCATGGGTTGAGGCAATCTCAAACATCTGCATGGATGATGTGATGAGGGGACTGAGAGCAACCCTGTGAAGAAGGACAAGGAGCTGTTAGAATGGGTTCAGAGGAGGGCATGAGGATGCTCAGTGATGAAGAACCTCTCCTAAGAATGTAGGTTGAGAGAGCTAGGGTTCATCCTGGAGACGACAATACTTCAGGGGGATCTTCCAATAAGTAAAGAGATCTACAAGAAAGATGAGGATGCCCTTTTTACAAGGCCACGTAATGACAGGACAAGGGGCATAGTTTTAAACTAAAATGGTGTAGATCTAGTTTAGATAAGAGGAAAAAATTCTTCATTATGGGAGTGGTGAGATACTGTAATAGGTTCACCAGAGAAGTAGTGAATGTCTCATCCTTGGAAGTGTCCAAGGACACGTTGGTTGGGACCTTGAGTAACCTGATCGAGTGGAAAGTGTCTATGCAAATGACAGGGGCGTTGAAACTAGATAATTTTTAATGATCCCTTCAAATCCAAATTGCTCTATGATTCTGTGATTGAAAATGAAAAATGTCTGTGGACACACTGCCCTAGAAAAGTCTCCACACCTTTACCTCCTTTCTAGAAAGCACAATTAATGGAATAAGTTTCCTATAATTCTAGCATCATAAGTATTTTTGTTTCCAGACACTGGTGCATCCAGAAAAATTCTAGTGTTACACTTTAGCAACATATTGATCTTTTACTTCTTCAGCTAGTGAAAAAATGAAATCACTGAAATGTTAAGATGCCACACACCTGAAACAAGTATGTTAGATAATACATCTTGATTACATCTGTGTAGGGCCCAATTCAAAGAAAGATGTTTCTTGCAACATGTAATGTAGCATTTAAAAACTAGACTCTTAGGAATAATGGTGGAAAGCACATTTGCTTACTCACAAGAAATAAGGGTGGTGATAGTGGTTTCTTATTTCAGCCAGGAAAAGAATAAATCATCTGTAACTCTGAGTCTCTCTCTGTCTTGTATTTCTACATGTCCATTTTAGATGTGTAGTTGATGTTGGCCTCCCAGTTCAACCAGAATGCAGATCGTTGCTATTTATATGCGTTTGTGAGCAGGTACACAAATCAGCAGCAGCAGCTGATAACTAGAACAGAAGAAAGCCCTGCTTAGCTTAAGGGAGTTAAACTCAGATTTCCTCTGCTCTGAGAAGATAACCACAAGCTTATAAATACACTAGATTGAGTCATTCACCACTCCTCCACCCATTCGCTGTGTAACAGCAGTCCAGCTAACAAGTGTGAGACCAAAAATATAGAAAGTAAGATAGGAAATCTGAGCATTTTCTGTTCTGCTGCTGTAGATTGCTTCTGCATTTCACATTAAATGGACAAACACAGAATGAAATGGTGCAGGGAGGAGAACCATTAACACTTACTCCCACTAGAGTCTATAAAATATGCTTTATCTTACCTTCTTTTTCGGAGGTATTATGGCTGTTACACCCTTTGCTGAAAAGATGTCAATTTTCAAGGAAGAATCGGTGTTGTAGTTTTCTGAATAAAATTTTAAATTACATGTATCCTATCCTATTCTGTGTAAAAATGTTTAATGAAAAAAGTGCTCTATCAATCACATCCTTTTGTCAGTTTTCGGTGAATGTCATGTGACTTTTATATTTTATACTGAACTTCATGTGCTCATCTTTTGTTAAGTCTTACTCAAGTTGTATAGCAGACTCAAAAAACTTCCAAAGTCTAAAGAGATTCAGGGCTTTAGATTAGACCACTGTCCTTAATTTAATTGTCTATTTCAATTTTAGAAACACATTCTGGAACTTTCCTTAGAAACTAATTTTCAAATTGTGACTTATAGGTGTTAAACTATATGTTATGTATGGCCTTCAAAATAGTATACTGGGTTTGGCAGAAATGAAAATCTTCTCTCAGATGTCACTGGAATTTTTGTCACGCTCCACCTCAGAAAAATGACATATCTTTACATTTACTTCTTAACTGAAAGTTAGAAATTTTAACTATTAGCAACACAAAATAGACATTTTGACCTCAAAGCCCCTAGTGCCCAAATTCTCAGCTAGTGTCAGTGATGATTTACACCAGCTGACACTAGCTCCTGATAGCCAGCCCATCACTTTGGGAACTTAAAGTGTTCATTTAAGCATTTAACCTTAGACTTATAAGTTTGCGATTCAGGTCTTAACAGCTTTGTACTCATCTCCATAGGAGAAACACCTCCCTTAAGAAGATTTCACATGTTATCAGGTCTGTTTTTCATTTAATCAACAAGTAGCATAGCAACTGCCTTGTCTGTTATTAGCTGTGAGAGCCTAAGCAGATACTTCAAAGCCCCTCTTGAAATCATAATGAAAAACAATTTCTAGCTGAGAACAGTAGAAACATTTGCTTTATGTTCCCACGGCACCAGAGAAGAGAGAAGAGCGCTATGAAGCTGAAGAGCAATGTGTTGACAGAGAGAGAGGCTGAAGGGTAGAAAGACATCTAAAACAATAAACATCACATGTTACACAATCGAAATATTTCTAAGGACAAAGCAGTTCAGGAGAACAGTTTGTTTTTGCAGCCTTATAGTTTGATTTTTTTCGTATTCTATTTACTACAGTATAATTATAGTGGATGCCCATTAACCTCCCATTGTAGGGAATAGCCAGCAATCAAGCTGCATTGTTACCTCAAAGTCTACCAGAAATGGCCATTTAAATATTGTAAGTGTATTTGCAAAAGACACCTTTTCACTGCAGGATTTTGAGTTCTTTTATTTTGTTTACACGGTCATAATTTATGCATCCATCACAAATTCCTTTGTTTCTGGATGTATGCAAAGTTTTCCAATTTCTTTCCTCTTATTTCTGTCTACTGTTGTGCTGTTGCAAAGACCCAGAGGGAAAAGGCTGCCTAAAACCAAGATCTCTGGGTCCCTATCTACAGATGAGTTTTTCTCTACAGGCTAGAAGGAGTGGGCAATCAGCCTCTGAACTTCTCTTCAATTTCTTTGCTGTCCTCAGTACTTGTCTCGTCCCATTGTGTCACTGCTCTCAGACAAAGCAGACTTATGCTCAGTTCTCTACCTGGGACTGATGGGGAACGAGGTTGGGCCATGGCAGAGGTGGCTGTAGCACTTGAGGCTGCAAATACTGTTTAAACTTCAGTCAAAACTGGGGCTGAAGAGAAACCAGAATGCACTAATCCAGCCTACAAAACACAGAGACAAATATCATCCAAAATCCTTCTACTTAGCACATCTCTGCTGCAGGTTGCTGCTGAATGGATGCCCTGAAGATGTAGCAATTATTTCGTTCATGAAGTGACTACTGCAACACCCACCACTAATTGAGAAACTGGTGTTTAGTTATTCATGAGCCAACAGAACTGGCATAATTTACCTTTCATTCTTGGCATATTTTAACTTTCCTTATTATTCATTCATGAGTCTATACTCCAGATTTTTCCTGGGTTCTTCACTTCTCCAAGTAGCAGGGAAATTTTCTGCTTCATTGAACTTCTGAATTTAATTTCTCAGGGACTTAGGCACTGGACGAAAGAAGAGCATCTACACATGTTTATACCTTTAAAAAGGTATACATATTGTGCTGAAACAAGCAAGTCCCTTTTCTCAGTCTTTGAGCACACACCGTATGGACTGACAATCCATCTCTATCAACTGGCTAATTACTGCTTGCATGAGGAATGAATTTTCTTAAGCCACATCACGGACTGATGTAATTATACAGCTGCAGAATAAGACAACCCCTGCATGGTCTGCAGTGTCTCCATGTGGATATACCACCTTATTCAGATTTACAATGAGACTCTACAGTTCCCAAGTGAATAAATCCAAACAGGCCAGCAATTAATTGGCAGATATATTTATTAATTACTAACACTCACGTTACTGTCTTGCATTATGCAAGTTTGGTAAGTGTGCACATTTTTCATATATTGGTACACAAATCCATGTGGTTCTTGTTATCTATTTATCTAATAACTGCTACTTCCTAAATTCTCAACCTCGGTTCATTCCAAATCCATTCAAAAAATTTCTTTCTTTCTTTCTTTCTTTCCTTTTTTTTTATCTTTTCTCATGGCTTCTACCACTTCTAATGAGTTATTTCATTATTTTATTACTCCACTCAAAAATTTCCTTATAAAACAACATTAGCACACTTTTTTCTTCCTTCTCTAATTCATCTACTCAGCTGATGGAGTATATATTTGTGCTGATAACTGGGTGAACTGTTCCCAGGTCTGGAGCCAATCTGTAGGTCAGCCAGTTGGAGGAGTGACAGAAACACTGAACTGTGTATCATTCCCCAGAGGCCAGCAGCTCTCCTCTCAGAATGTGTTAATTCTTTTCTCATGTTCTGCTGGCCAATAGCCCTTAACTTGATGTCCACTCCTTCATCCTCTAAGCTGGCAATTGCCTTTTGTTTTCACAGTGATTATGTCTGAGTACATAAGCCCGAAGTTTGCACTGAAAATAAAACAATCTGTGGCAAGTTTAAAAATTCAGAACTGTTGAAGTCTGCAAATATATGAAAACTCAGAGCTGAAGTCACTTCTTTTTTACTTGAGCATTACACCAAAGGGAACCAAAGTATGTGTGATTCAGGAATGAAGGAAAAACTGTCGTTCTGCCATTCCAACATCTTTTGATTTGAATAGTTTCAATTAAAAAGTAAAGGTTAGTTCTTGCCTTGGGTAAGACAGCAGTTTTGCATACATTCAGTACAGTTTGGCTAAAATTTAAAGAAATGAAGGCGTATCAGTACAGAGGTGTTTAGATGAGCATAGATAGTGTAGACACAAGAATATGCTGATACAGCATGCTTGTGTAATTGGATCCATAGGTGAATTTTTGCCAGAATAACTCATCAGAAAGTTATAGTAATACAAATTCATGCTTATAGCAGACCATGAGTAATGTTCCAAAAGAACTATTAAGGAAAATATCTTGGGTGACCTCTGTTTGTAGTAGAGTGGTAAATTCAATCCATGCTGAAGAGAACTGTGAAATACTGACTTACTGAAAATGCCCTGAGTCAGCTTAAATGCTTCTCTCCAGAGTCATTCATGAGCCAACACAATTTTCTTATAGCAAAGGGTAATTTAATCTCCGCATAAGTAACACAGCATAACAAGGAAAAGGGTTAATATAAAATAAGTCTACAGAAATGCTTCTGTCTTCCACATTTGATCTTTTGCTTATTGCTCCCTTTTGATACATTAAGCACTAGAATTTGCTTTACTTGAGCAAAATGAATGTCTCTCTCTTTTCAGAGATGCTATTAAAATTCTCTGCCTCCAATTTCATCAGTTTGATCTCCCCCACCTGTATTTATTATCTTAAGGAAGACAATCCAGTGAGCTTTCAAAGGAACAGAAGCAATATACCAGAGGTGCTGGGGAACAGCTACATTGGCTACTGTTCATCTTACTGCTCACACAACTATGGAATTAAGATAGCAAACACATGACCTGCTCAAAATCTCTCATCAACCAGTAACCATAGACTATTACAAACTGCTTCCATCCTGTTACCTTAGTCCCGTTTATCAGTTGTCATTGTGGTTTTCAAACAGTAGGAGATTTATCCTGAAGGGATAGTGCTTGTAAATTCCTTTAGACAAAACCCTATTGAGACACAAATTGCTGCTGTACTGCCTTTGCACTTGGGAGAGGACAGCAATGCCATCTACATAATCTGAGTTTGAAAAGAGATTTGCATACTGTATATTAACTTATAAGACCAGATTCTCACCTTCTGTATAAATAGCTGTTAATAGAAAATGAGGTTATCTGGAGTTCTCTTGGATATTCCCATGTAATTCACTGCTTGTGCTGCATCTGTTTGTTTCTGTCATCTTCTTCCTTTCACTTTAAGATCCTTAAAACTGGATCAGGTACAATCTTTTTCTTTGTATCTTCCCACCACACACAGGCTGAGATAAGTGTACTGAAAGAACTGTGGTCTTTGCAGTGACTGTTGGAGCCTTTCAAGATAAAGCCAGTTGTGCCTGTACCAGATGCATGGCCTAGTACATTTGTAAGCCAGGGTCCCTGCTGGAGCCCTGCTCTACTTTCTTGGGACTGGAAACAGGTGTATTCTTCACTGACTCAAAAACTGGCTGGATGGCAGGGTCCAGAGAGCAGTGGTGAATGAAAATAAATCAAACTGACAACTAGTCACAAGTCGTGGTTCCCCAGGGGTCATTACTGGGGCTACAGTACAAAAAAAGACATACAAGTATTAGAGTGTGCTGCACTAGAAGGTGGTGGTCATAGAACAGGCTGCCCAGGGCAGTGGGCATTGCCCTGAGCTGCTGGAGCTCAAGGAGCATGAGGCCTCTCAGATACAGGGTCTGATTTTTGGCTGGTCCTGTGTGAAGCCAGGGGTTGGACTTGATGTTCATTGTGGGTTCCTTCCAACTCAAGATATTCTGTGATTCTATTTAAATTGATTGAATGTATGTATCCTGGAACATGTTCTCCACTTCTGCAACCTGTGCAACTTCAGGGAATGTGGCTGGGGTATGTACGATGTAATTCCTGTAGATTCTGCAGTTCACTGACTTATGCAATTAAATGTTCAGATATTTTCCAAAGTAACTATCAGTATAGAGATGTATTAATAAGAGAATATTATCTTACACCCCCAAATAATTCATAATAGAAAATGAACTTAGAAAAGCTGAAAATGTCAGATTTTAAAGTTCATTTGACTAAGAAAATATATTTTTAAAGTTATTTACATGAAAACTATTGGGTTTTTGTTTGTTTGCTTTTGTTTGTTTGTTTGTTTTTCCATATCAAGGAATTCTAAATTGAATATCCATAAGTATACTGTTATCAGATAGAAAAAAGTGCTGTGAGAAATGAAGTCTTGAAGATTTCTTGTCTCAGCAATGGGCAGGGTACTGACTTTACAGTCCTCATATAAAATGAATTTAGAAGAGCATATTCCTGTATAAGGAGCCTTGTCTATGCTGAGAAGTTCAGTCACTTGTAATTGATCTCATTGTTCTGCTCTTGAAATACAACGTGGTCAGCACTTCCACACTAGCCAGGCAGAATCAGGGTCAGGACACTCTTTAATCCTGGACCCAAACTAGTTTAGCAGCACACAAAGTTATCTGCAGTGCTCTCTGGGTATGTAGTCTGCAGCTTCTGAGAAAACAGCACATTTTAAAGATTCTTCTGAAAGGATCATGCATTCATAGGTTGTATGAGAAACTCCTGCTATTTCCTATGAAATTCCCAGAGTAGGGGGGAGTTCAGTTGTAGCAGGGGCATTTTTTTATACCTGTGTGCTTAACATTACTGGCATTTCATTTTTCTCTTAATCAGCTTTCAGTGGAGTTGATCTTGACTTAAGATAGGGGATGACCTCTCAAGGTCATAACCTTTCTGTCATCTGAAAAGCATTAACTGCAGGACAGCCTAGGCCTTTTCTTCAAAAGGCAAACACGCTGCCTGGGAGCACAGTTTTATATTTAACTTGTTAGAACTTTCTATTTTGAACTTATTTTGCTTTACCAGTTCTTCTGTACATACTATATTCTTCTGCGTGTGAGTATGAGGTTTTGTCCTCTTCCAGTCTAAAATCAGTGTCACCAAGATAATCTCTCTGAGCAGAAAAAAAATCGCTGTCAGTTCACTGTTCTTAAAAGCAACATTAAAAGTGTTAGGCAGGGTTTTTCACCTTGATCTAATAGAAAGAAATTGCCAGCCCTTCATGCAATATGATACATGATTCAAAAGCAGAAAGTGGACTAATGGTGGAAGTTCCCATTATGATATCTTCCAGTGATGCGCATGCATAACTATAATACATATTAATTCAAAGATAAATATCTTAAACTTCTAGCAATTTCTTCTTATTATTTATTTTTTCCTAGACTTTGTAGTTATTTAATACCTATTGCACTCTCTCCGTGAATGTACTGTGACTCAGATCAAGGGCAAACCATCATACTGGCAGAGGCATCTGTGGCATTCAAGCTGTCTTGGTTTATACTAACCAGCAGAAGAGGAAGTGTAGAGCAGTACAGTGCAGAGACACCAGAGCTGCTTGCACATTAGAGCCTAAACCCAGAGAACAGCATAGTTGCATTTGCAAGCAGGCTACAATTAGAGCTAATTATCAGCACTTTTAGCATGCTGAGACCTCACATTATGTTGCTCCTTCACTTTGATCCCTAGGTCTGTTTCAAAGTACTGTTTATGAAAAGATCCAGATCATCCTGCCTGCACTGGCTTATCTTTATTTACTACTTTACCAAGTTTTTTTTTTTTTCTCTTTTTTTTTTCTTTTTCCCTTTTAATTACAAATGTTATCATAAGTGATTTATTGTTGACTTTCAAAAATAATCAGTGAAGTTGTTGAATGGTATCAAGTCTGCTACTGATTCTCATGAAACTCCATTATAAGTATGTTCAGCTGTTGATAATTTCCTGGAGACAATCTCTTTTCAAGATCTACCACTTAACCAGTTCTTAATTCATAAAACATTTGCATTATTAATAGTATAGGATGCCAATGTTTAAATCAGAACATTCTGTGTTACTACATTCAAATATTTTACAGAAATCTGATTACTCAAGCAAGTTTGCAATTTCATCAAAGTAAGAGGGAGATCTTTTGACATGATCTGCTTTTCATAAAACTGTGCTGTCAGGAATTAATTTTATTTCTATCCTTTAATTATTTCTCTTCCCAACTTTTCTGTTACTTTTTTTTTGAAACAGATGTCAGACTAACTGACCAACATGTACTCCAGTCAGACTTTTCGAAATATTAACACTCTAGAAGTTTATTTGCAATCTTCTGGAATTCTCCTTGTTTTTTAGAATTAAAAAAAAAATAAAAATGAAGAGGATTTAAGATTTCCTAAATAAATTTGTGCGCAAACGATCTATGTCCACTAAATTAAAAGTTTTCATTTCTACTGAAAGTTGTTCTGTATTCCCCTCAGACCATAAGAAGTCAGAAACTTTACTGTTTTTGTATGGTAAAGGTACATCAAACATATTTTGTTTCTACAAATTCTGCTATTTTATCAATTGTAAATATATAAATACTACTTCTATCCAACATCAAGGCAATTCTATGTTGTCATACTTTTCTTCCATTAGAAATACATTTTGTTATGCTAACATTTATTTTCATCATTTGTAGTTTCTCATATCTTCTTGCAGGTATTTTTTTTCTCCATCAAGTCATACACACACGTATTTTTATTCACTGTGGGTTTTTTCCTAAATTTGCCTTAAAGATATAACCAGGCTTTTTAAGTAAGCAACTTAGAATCTTGTGAAGTAAACTTTGAATACATTAACAAATACAAAACAAATAATATTTGAAATATCCATTCTGATTTCTCAACTTAAATGTAGATAAGACTGCAATCAATGGTCTTTAGGCAACAAGTTTCCAATCTACCACTCATATTGTTGTCTGTCACTTAACCGAAACTGCTTCACTGCTGTAAAATCTTGAGAGCACAAAAAGAAACTCCACTTGTCCCCAAAGAAAATTATCAGTAAAACTGACTTTTAATGATCTTATCAGTCTGTCCTGAAGAGTAAGGTAAAGTCGTTCCATGTCTTCATTTCAATTGAAGAGGGTTCCTTCTGGTTTCTCTTGTAACTGATCTAAAAATGAAATTTCTTTGAAAAGATGTCATGACCAACTGTAGAGAAAAGAAAGGGGAAACTTGGAACGGTAGAGCAAATTCACTTGCAAAGAAACATCAAATGAGTAATGGAACCACATAACCTGATTCCTCATCAAGAACAGCAGCCTGTATGCAAAGGCAGGCAAGCTTTCCATCAAGCATCTCTCAACTTTCAGCTGAAGCAAATTAGTAAGGCAATTTGCAAAGTATTACAGTCCTTCATAAGACATTTAAATTAATTCATTATCTTTTATCTTAGTATGTCATAAGCTTTTCAACCCTGCAAGAAAAATCTTCTCTGTCTTTTACTCCAGTTTTGTCGTTAATGGAAAACTGAGGTTCAAGTAAAATGTTCAGGATCACGTGTAAAACATGCAGTAGAGCAGGGATTTGAATGCTGTTCTTCAAAAGCTTAGAGATATTTACTCAAAGTCTGAACTCCCCTTTTGTAAAATCTACAGCTGTTCTTTGGCTGAACGAGGAATTTACTTCCTGCACAGTCAATTCATTCCCCAGCAGCTCTTACTTCCTGTTCTATTACATAGCTTATCTGTTTCTAAATCTGAATGGCAGATAGAGAAATGGACAGCTCTGGAATGAAGTTAGTGGTGAAATAAATTATAATAATTTCAGATAGGTCACTAAACTATAACCAGTCTACAGTGACAATAAACTTAAAATAATCTACATTCCCATCTCCACCTTTCATTGTTCTAGCTAAGCTGTTTGTTCAAGCCTCTTAACCTAATTATTGAAATTTATTGTTCTCATTGACAACATTTGTTACAGAAAATAAAAAAATAAAAATTCCTGCCAGAGTTGGAAAACTCCCAAAACGTGCAGTTGGCTCCAGCACTTTTCTCATTCTCACAAGCTTAGACCAGCACAAAACATCTTTGTTTTGCAGTTGTCAAGGCTCTAAGCAGTTGCTGAGGTCTCTGCATACTGCACATTTGCCATCACTTATGAACAATATAAAATAAGTTGACAGTGACATGGGTTTAATTCCCAGATGAGGTTACTGAAGGTAATTTTTCAGGAAATTTAAGTGTTGCAAATTGACATTGCAATAAGGGTTGTCAGGAGAGAAAAGAAAAATAACAGACTTTTCTGTGTCAAGTTTGAAGGAATTACAGTTTGTATTCCTTGCCATTTCATTCCAGTTCACTGGCCAAACTCCTTTGCCCACAGAGAATTCTGATTGCCTTTTTGTGCAAAATTAAATTCATCTAAGTCCATCCTCTTCTTAACTGACAATGTGGGAAAAGTGAGGCTCTGTGTTAGCATTTCTTCAGAACCACCATTCAACTCTAGCATTTGATGTATCAGTTACAAGCCAATTTTTACGATGGAATATGGCCATGGTCAGATAAAATTTCAGTTGAAAGTGCAGTTTTTCTGTGCATAATCAGTGCACTGGAATTATGTGATGTAAATTCTTGGAAATTAGAGTGCATGTCATTTTTTATGTGTGGCATGAATGAAAAAAATAAAGTGTACTTGTTCTTGTAGAAACTTCAAGAACTTCCTTGTAAAAGTATCTGATTCTTTAGGGTTACGTTGAAGTTTACCAAACTTGCTTAATTTCGAGAGCTTTGAGACACACACATTTAGACATCTAAATCATGTACAAACCTGTTTCTACGTGCATGGTTGCTATGTTCCCCAAGTTTGTGCACATGAATGATCTGGCATCTCCATTTAACAAATCTCTATTGGTTAAGTAATATTTTTCTGAAGGCCTTTTTTATCCTGTTAGATTTGTTCATGTATTAACAAACACATTGCGTCTTGTACATGGAAGAAGTAATAACTGTAAATACATTATCTGACTTGAAACCTTACCATACTTGTTTAAAATCTTACTTAAATAAGGTTGAAAGCTATCAGTTTGAATAGGAAATCATTCTTTAGGTAAATCTTTACCTTAAGCCAATATGGATGCTGTATAGGCTTTTGGAAGAGTGGCCAGGAAGCTGCTCAGCAGAAAAGGGCCCGGGGATGCTGGCTGACAGCTGTCTGAACATGAGGCCAAGAGGTCCAACAGCATCCTGACCTGCATCAGAAACACTGGGGTCAGCAGGGCTAGGGAACTGATTGTCTCTCTGTAAGTAACACTGATTCAAGTATTGATCTATTTTCAATATTGGGTTCAGTTTCGGACCCCTCTCTACAAGAATAATATTGAGCTGCCGAGTGTGTGCAAAGAAGAGCAGTGAAGACAGTGAAGGGACTAGAAAACCAGACATTTGAGGTGTGGTTGAGGGAAATGAGGTTACTTAGTTGAGAATAGAGAAGGTTGAGGGAAGGTGGAATCATTGTTCTCTCCTCTTCCTTCCTCTTAGTAGTAGAAACTCTCCACTCAGCATATATCTCTTGTCTTCAGATCACGTGTCATAAACATACATTTCTTTCATGAAGTTCTTCGGCAACATTGAACAACCTTACTACTTTTAGCAGGGGCTTTCCTTCCTGACACTGATAAATCATGAATTGCTCAGATACAGTTTAGCTACTTTGGAAGAATAAAACCAGAACTAAATAGTTTGGGTTGTTGTTTGTTTGTTTGTTTTCCTGTCAACAAGGCCATCTGTTTCAGAATTTAAATAAAATAAATAGGAAAAATAAATTACTAAACCAGTTTTCATTAAGCGAACCTGTATAAAGTGTTTTTATTTTCTTTGTGGATAGAAAAAGACATTGAGTATATTACACCTGAAGAGTATGTTGCTGAACTATTTTTTTTGGCTATTTTTTTTTCCACAGAGTCAAAAGCTGACAGATATCAAGACAGAATTCTTAAATATTATTATGTACTGAAGTCCTGTCTTCAGTGGATCAAGGGGACCATGGTATTTATTTCAATGGCACTGAACTTTCAACCTCTGTAGCAAACTCAGCAATTCTCTTTGCTCACAGAGTGCTTGGATCAGGCCCCTAGGACATTGCAAAGACGAAAGCATTTTCCTCTTCAGAAGCATTTCAGAAAGCTCTGGAAATAAAAGCTACTTTTTGATTTGGAAGTGGCTGTTACCCCTTCATTTCTGGAGTTCCTTCAGTGATGAACCATGCACTCTTCCTAAGTAAGAATAATAATTATATTACATGTGAGAAGCTTTTTATTTTGAATTAATTGAGTAGTATTAATATATAACATTTTATATGTTATATGTATAAAATTCAATTGCTTGGGCTAGGCTAGCTGGGTTGTGGCATTTTATGTTGAACAGTTATCAAGTACAATCTGTAAGCAATGTCATCACTACTAAATTAAATGTGGCCTGTATTGTTCTTTGTCAGTGAGTATTGTCAAATTGTGCAGACCTCCACTGAGAACACTGCACTCCGTGAATGCCCAAATGGACAGCCTTCACTCCATGCTAGCTTCTGTGAAATGCATCTTGGATAGGGAGGCTGACGTGCCAAGGATCTTTCTATCAGTTTTGCAGCACAGATGATAAACTTCCAGTCCACAGGGATGTTCAGAGGAGCTACTCAATGCAAGCTATATGTGACATAGTCAAAGAGCCACAGGATGAGGACTCAGAGCACAACCCTAGTAATGACAACCATTTGCCTGTGTTCTCTGCCAATGACTGCAGGACTTGAAGGTGCTAGCACAGCCAGATAAAGAACACAGAGCACCTATGTTAGATGCCCCACCAAAACCAGTCAAATAACAAATTTAAGTGCTTCTTAGATTGAATGAGGAGTTGACAGCTGATCTCTGACTGTAGAATGAAACACAGTATTTAACACTTTCTGATAATTGTGTAGTTGAAAAACTATGCAGGTGCAAATCATTTGCAGCTCTCTTCTCTGAGCTAATTCCCTGACCCTTGATTAATAAGAGTTGGTGGAAATTAGACAAGCTCATATCATCAACATAAACTGAAAATGAATTCGTCTCACATGAAGCAACCTATTTACAACATTTCCTGCCTTTTACTAGTATCAGTATTTAAACTTACCTCAGTGACTTCAGAACATCAGTATGTTTCACAATTCAATTAGTCATTCCCAAGTGAAGTATTGTAATTGACTATTTTTTGGTCTCCACTGGTGATAAAAGTAATAGATGTTTTTGTCGAGCAAATGGACTTCCTCTAAATACCTGCTTCTCCATGTCACTGCCTCTTAATTGAAGGGTGAGACATATTTCTATAAATAACCAAGTAACTAGCAAAAAAAAAAAAAAAAAAAAAAAAGAGAGACAAGGGGAAAAAGTGTGGAGAACCATATATTTCCTGACATTGCAACTTTCATGATGGATTAATTACCACAAACGCACTCTTGAACCACTCTTCATGATAGGGAGCGTTGCAGGAAGCCAAGAATAATTTGGATGTTAACAGACACCATTTAAAAATAAATTAAAAAAAAAGGAAAGTGAATTAAATGCCCCACTGCAGCATCAGTAGTTTCAGCCTGGTGGACCTGGTGTTCTTAGAAAAGGCGGCAGGAGCATCTCACTACTGAAAGCTGCAGCTTAGAGCAAAAACTGACATATCATTTTCTAGCAGCTGGTCTGCACTTGAAAACCGGGAGAAGCAGAGCTTGAGAAAAGCAGTCAGCTGTGTTTGTCACAACTCTATGAAGTCCTCAGTTATGGATATATTTAAGTGAATACAGCTTCGCTGCATGCAGTGAAGGGCACTGTGCCAAGATCGGGGATAGAATTACCTTGGAAAACACTCCGACTGCCAGGTTTTAGGGCCCCCTCTGCACAGAGCATTACCTTCCCCCTCTGTAATGGTTCCTTTTGCCACCTAGAAAAGAACAGGTGTACTTATGGAACACCCTGGATCGCATTAAAATCCCATCACGTCCAAAAGCTCTGGGAAGACTTTTTTTTTTTTTTTAATTCTTATTTATTTATTTATTTATTTTCCTCTTGGAAACTCCGACTGCTGATTCCTTGGCTGTTTGCCAGTGCTGCAGTATAACGGAACAGAAATGCCTGGACTTCTGCCAAGATCGCGTGCACGGGATTCGGGAAGTACAAAAGTAGCCACTGGAGGTAGAAAAACATTAGCATTTGTCAGCCCGTAGTGGTCCTTCCCTTCTTGACATTCATGCGTAGATGTCAAAAGGAGAAATCCTGGTATTCTGAGGTCTTCAGAAGACTAAAAGAGAATAGACGTAGGCACGGGTAGCTTGTGGAGGGTTTCTGGTGGGCTAACGTGGTGACTTTTGACCCATCTTTCCATTTAGCTTATTTTATGAAAAAAAAGAGTATATAACATCAGCAATGGATTATATTCACTGCATTCACCATCCTGCCAAATCTATAAAGTAAGTCAAGGACTTCCAGAAATGGGTCTAGAGAAGAAACTTTTCAGAAAAGTCTGACGATGCTTTCCTTAAACAGTGTTTAAATACCCCATGTTGTTGACCCTGTGTGAAATACAAAAATTTATCTGAGGATTTTGCATATTTCCCAAAGCATATTTTCAGAAGGAAGTCAATCCCAATTTGGGAATAGGCAATCTTCTGAAATTTCTGAGCAAAACGCAGCAAGTTATAGCTTCTCCTCCTGTAGTTTGCTTCCCAGTCTACAGTGGTACTGTCCCACACTCAAAAACTACTGCAGAATTTTACATTAATGATGGATAGAAAGGTCACTTTTTTATAATGACTAGGAAAGTTATTTGAAGCAAAAAGCTTTATATGTTAATATAAAATAGGATTTATCATAAGTAAAGTTTTAAGAGGTTGATTAGGTTGTTATTCTACAGTCCCATAAGGGTAAAATATACCTTTCAAAAAACAATTAACGATTGCATTTCCTTTTTCCTTGTAAGTTATGCGACGTGCCTAAGCCTTTGGAGGCTTTTAAGAACCTACTGGTTAAACCATCTAATTTGAACCTAAGGGCGATGATAGTCCAGAAGCATCAGTTTAATGGTCTCCCTTCTTCCACACAGCGAGAGCACTGCAGGTTATCTGCGAAGGGAAGCTAACATTTCTGTGTGCCCATGGCCATTAAGCAGGATTGTATCTTGATGCACAATCTTGGCAGAGTGAATATGGAGCTTCTCAGTGGGACAGAAATGGGCTGACTTCACTGGAGTCTTGCTGGTTTGGATTGCCATTAGAAAAGCCCACTTGACAACAGTTTTTCCATTTGGAATTTCTTTTTGTCTCTAACATGCCAAGTTTTACAAAATGTTTGTGTGTCAGCACTTCTTCCCCTGCTGGGAGAGGAGGTGGGCAGAGAGAAAGTGTAGCAACTTGCTTGGCTCTTCTCAAGAGCACATCTGCCGCCCTAGCATTTTCCAGTTAGTGAAAAAAAAAATTGTGTTATTTTAAGTCCACATCCTTAGCTAGCCGGTGTTCTGTAACATGATCTTATTGATTCTGATGGCTGCTGATGCCAGTTTATTCTAAATGTAGACTGAGCTGTTGACAACAAATCACTTACCTTCCAAACCTCCCTTTGAATTGGATATTATATTCTGCTTTATGCTATTTAGATGATAGACTGTAGTCTACATAATTTGAATAAGCTTTATCTCTTGAATTTTCAACCATGTTAAAGCTTAGATATCTAATCTAATCTAATCTAATCTAATCTAATCTATTTATCTAGACGCCCCTGTATCTGTAAAGCATGTAGACATTTCCAAAGAGTGATTCATTCTGTCCTAACATTATCTGGCATGAAAATCTCTTCTTCAGAGAGGAGAGTGATCCACTAGGCAATTAAAAAAAAACCCAAAAAACCCCAAAACAAAAAAAACCAGGAGAAGCTAAGGTACATGAATCCCAGTTTTTGTGTTACAGACACAAGAGAAACACTTCACTGATAAAGTTATACCAAACTCATTCAAAGAACTGTTAGTGTAGGGATGAAATGTGATTGTTCCAAAATCAACTCACTGACCTCATTAGCCAGTGATGGAAAACTGGAGGTAGTGTTTTTGTGAGAAGATGATAACGAACGGAAATGTAAACTTTATTTTTCCTCCCATATATATCAGAGGACACTCTGTGGCACTTTCACTGATCCACAGCTGCACTGAGATATAGATGTAGAGGTCACATCACAGCAATAGCACTGAAATGGCACAAGGTGAGTTCACCCAGCAGTGCTCAGGGATCTCCTACATCTGTTTCTCAGAGCTTAGCGGGCCACTTTTGATAGAGAGAGGTTAGCTCAGAAGAAATGGAAGATGAAAACTCTGGTGAAATTACCATAAATACTGTACAGAGAGGTTCCTGGAGAGATTTGCAGCTCCATGTACAGCAGAACTAATGAAGCCTGGCTTTTCTTTAATGCATTTGTGTCTTGTGGTTAGATCCTATGGTGTGAGTACCAATTAAAACTTTTCCTGTGGCTGGAACAGCCATAATAGCTGTCTCCTGTGTGAATTCTCCAGTGGATAGAGAGCTCACTCCAACCCTGTGATCAGAGAAGGTATGTTGCAATTAGACTACTAATGACATCTCTCCTCTCTGTTTAGGCACCTATTCTTAAAAAAAGTGGATATTTAACTCCTTCAACATTCCATCATGCTGGGTTGAAACTAGTTAAGTGATTCAGAATTTGTCGGGATACAGATGGAAATGATGAGCAGATCTATATGCAGAGTTCTGCATATGCACGAACACTATTATCTCATAACATTTACAGGAACCATCATATGATGGGAATTTATGTATACGGATCTGCGAAACTATCTGTCAGGTAATGCTGCCTTGTGAATTAAAAAAACAAAAGCTGAAATGTGCCTTCTACCAAGATGATGTTGTTTACTAAGATGACAGATTATAGAAGTGGTTTTGAAGACATATGCTTTTTGATATGAGCCAGTACAGGCTTGTGGGTAGACAATATGGGTCAAAAACGGTGTCAAATTCAACTTGATGGGGTAATTTTTGGAAGGCAGTTTCAACTACAGGTTTTCCTGTTTGTAAGAGGAAACTTGTGAACCCTTCCATCCGCAGTGGCATCCTCTTTATTAATTTGGTACAGTATCTTCATTGACTGATACCCCTTAAGCAGGGAAATGCTCACTTTTTACAGTGGTGATGGTATTGATTGTAGGGTCCCCAACTTGTGTGACCCAGAAGCAGCTATTTCAGGTGACACTTTCTTTTTCAGGAAGCAGAACTCACCTTCACGAGAAACTCCAGAGCCCCATTGCAAAGTTCTGCAAAATGTTAGCAAAATTTGAATGAATTTTCTTGACATTCAGTTCTTACTGGCACTGAAACAAGTGGACTCTGAGCTACTCACTTAACTGCTATTTTTAGTAAACTTTAAAAGTGACATTAAAAAAGGAAAGACTCTCATTTTTAGGACTGTTCTGGGTTCATTTCCTGCCTTGGCTGCATCCTTGCTGTGGTGACCTTAAATCTTGTATCATGCTTCACTCAGTAACATTATTTTCACTGTCTAAGAGGATCTTTGTAAACCACTACTTCTTCCCCTTTTCAGGTGTAAATGTACAAAAGCACAAAAGTATGCATGTATTAACATTAATACAGCTCTGAAGCTACTTAGTACGTCCCAGAGATAGGATAAACAGCTGAATTCAGACAAAAAAAAAAAAAAAAAAAAAAGGCTAACTTCTTTTTACAGACTGCAGACTTTTTGGGGGTGGAATTCTTACTTTGTTCTGGAATTTTAACAAAAGCAAATGTATGTATATACATATGTGTATAAATATATATATATATTTCCCCCCCAAATCATGCTCCCAGATAGAGATTTAAACACTATCAGAAAACTTTTGTAAAGGCAGTTAATCCACATTATGTTCAGTGATTATCTTGATTGCAATACTATTGACATGCCTTGCTCCAGAACCATCAGCCCAAATTCACTGCTGTGGATTAATAGTACTCTCAGAATACGACCACTTTTGTAATCCAGTCAAAATGGTGATCCCATCTGCTTGCAGTCAGAGCCAGAACAGAGAGTAAAACTGACTCCTCTCAGATGTCAGCAGAGAACTGCCGTGTATTTGTGGATCTTGTTCCTGAGGAAAGTTATGCCAAGAACACCCCCACCTGGTCAAGAAAAGAAATGGAGTCAAAGAATATCACATCTGAAAAACAGTTCACAAAACCCTACTGTGCTTATATTTGGAAATCTACTCTTCTTGAAAGACAAAGTGACAATGAAATTCTACTAGTCATGGAGGGAGAATAAAAATTGAGTGTTTTTAGAGTTTTGTTGTTGCTCTTTGAAAACTCATTGCACATCAGTACTATCTGTATTTCAGATTGTTGTAGGAATTCTCAAATTGCTTACCTGGCATCAGCAATCAGGATTCTACTACAACAGCACCAGCCTCAGCACAAACTAATTTTGTTTGCTGAGACTGAAGAACAATGGTTTACTTAATTATTAATCCCAGAGTTAGGTAGGGAATTCCTGTGTTTATGGGAGCTGTGCTAAGCCGCACACATTTACTATTGAATCCTCTGTGTATGTCTGCTTATGTTGTCCTTTGTGAATTCATGATAAAATCATACTTCTCAGAGCCCACCAAAAAGCACAACTGTTTCAGTTCTCTTAGAAATTCCCCATGAGTTTTTCAGTGACACTTCAGCGATGCTTGGTCAGATCCTATTAGGAAGCCAAAGCCAGCAGTCTATTATATCACCGCACGGATTGAAAAAGTAATGGAAATAAAGCCATGAAATCAGATTTGCAATCTCATGCAGGATTCATGTAATAATGTTTCTACTACTCCTTTCAAAAGAACTCTTAAGTTACAGCTGGATAAAGCTGGAGTTTCTGCCTCTTGAGGAACGAGTGCAGGCACATTGACTGGAAAGAATTTTGTGAATTTTAAACATATGGATTTTTTTTTTTCTCAAGGAGATTTGTGCAGTGTTGAACACTCACATGGAGTTACCGCCTTCATACAGCACTGCAAAAAAAAAATCAAAACATCAACGTGATTCATTTTTTCTCCTCAGTAACATTCAACTTTCCAAGAAGAGCAGTAAGGCAAATCAAGGAGGCCTATCTATCTCATTGACTGTAGAAAACCAGCTCATAGTCAGTCATTGCTAATTCAAAGTTCAGAAGTTATCATGTAGCTGATGTTGTGATTGATTTTGAGGAAAGTTTCACATGAGACAGGATTTCAGATGAGGACACAAGGAGTGAGCCTGGAGGAAACCTCACCCTTACCTAGGTGTGTGGGTGAAGCTCACGAGGATTCTCCAACTCCTGTAATATACTTCATCCCTCTGTATGGAAAAGGCTGTATTTTTACAATAGAAGCATCCAGGCAGGGTTAAAAGTGTTTCAGAAAAGATCTCAGTAAAAAACAACAATAAGAAAAGACTTTACAGTCAAGTTCAAGAGTTGGAAAGCTTTAGAAAAATTGAAATGAGGGACTGAACTGGACGCTAGGTTTCTGTGAAAAAACAAACAACAAATCAAGAAAAAATATGACAGGAGACAGGGAGAAAAATGTAAGCAGGATGTGAAGGAACAGAGACTGGATGGAGAATTGGTGGTGGAGCCACCTGGGAGGGGACTCTGGGAGGACTCCGGACAAATCTCCTGCTCAAGAGTAGAAGGATAATTGGGCCAAAGAACAAGTGGGTCTGTAAAACTGCAAGGACTGCAGTGAGAAAAGGGAATTAATTTACAGGGAGAATGGGCTGAGATTGGGCTGAGATATCGTGCCTCTACAGGAAGACTATCACTGAGGGAAAAATGTGCTAAAAAAAAAAAAAAGCACAATGCCTCTGCCATATGTAAAGCCCCCTGGCATGTGGGAAGTGGAATTACTTAAAGTAAATCACCTCTGTGACATGAATAAAATAATGCACTTTTCTCAGGAGTGATATAATTAAATCTCTGAAAGAGCTGAAGAATTTTGGACAAAATTTCCAACGCATATAGACAGATTTCCACATGAACCAGACACTCAGCCTAAAATATAGCCCAGAAAACAAAGGAAATTCTTAACAACTGCAAACAGATACCCATGTCTAGCAATGCCTTTAACCTTAATAAGACACAGGTGCCCCTTTAAGACTTTAAAATATGAATTGAAAGATGTAGCAGACAGTGTACATGTAACAGTAGGTAAATAATGATGTCCAGTAAATGCAAGTATAGTAATCAATAGGTTTGTATTGGCTTTGTAATTAGTTTGCTATTAAAGCCAAATCAGCTAAGGTATATTTCAGGCATTTGTTATAATCTAAATGATTGCCAATGATTTGTATTTTATTGAAAAAAGCACTACCCCTTACTGAAAGGGTCATAAAGCAAATCTGAAAATCTTTATCCGCAGAGTTTGTCTGACAGCCTGTAGTGTCATCAATAAAACATCTCCTGAACTGCTCACTGCTGCTATGAAGAACACTGAACCACTAAAAGCGGTAGGTATTGATCATCTTCTGTGCTGACACACTCTAACAAATGCTTTCAGTGTTGGCGTTGCTCTTGGATCATGTCTCACCCCTTCAGGACATGTCAGTTCAGCATCCAGCTGACCTATCCAGAATTCTTGGCATGCCTTCAGTCAAGCCTTGTGAGCTGATATCCATAAAAAGCCACTTTAGCTGACAGGAAGGGTACAATACAATACCCCACTTTTAAATGCTGTCTTTAAAAAATATTTCATAAAACCTTTTTTTTTTCTTTTTTTTTTTTTTCTTTTGCTGAGTCTCCTCCCACTTCTATTTTCTTTGATGCTGCAAGGAGCAATCTACCTTCCAGGCTCACATTTTTCTCCATAGATGTTACCAAACTGTCTGAGGGGGAAGCATACACTGGTTAAACCTCTCACAAATCACCTGTGGGAGAAGGAGTCTCTCCAGATATCCCTCTTATGTATTCTGGGCATGCTACACTTCCTCTCCCACATGAATCAGGAGGTTTTCTTTGCACTTTTTTCATTTACATTCTGCCTAGATCCATCAGTATCCATTCTAATCAGGAGTGATTTTTACAGATTCCCCCAACCAGGGTTGGATTTGAATTTTTTTCTTACTTCAATGGGATTCACAACAGAGCTCAAGTGTGTGGGACATCTCCCAGCTGCTGCAGCTTAAACTGCTCTGGAAATCATCCCTGTCTGAGGTGGAAGGTCCTTTCTGAGGCACAGTTCCTGCCTAGGACTTTTGAAGGAGCTGAGGAGAGTTGAGTACTCGACACCTGATCAGGTTATTGACTATTAATGAGTTACTATGCGTCAGCTGAACCACAGCAGCTCACTGTATGCTTCTCATAGCCCATTGCTACTGCCAAGGATAACATTTAAAATTTGTCTTTTTCACTAAGGTCTGGTACAACTCATTTTGTCTATGTTTACTACAAGCAACAAGTTAAAAGCGCTCACGGCATCAGCTACTGCCACTCAGCTGACACATGGTTACTCAGGGGACTATTGTCACAGCAGGGAAATGAGGAGTCAGGTTCATCAGGCAATAGGTCTAGAGGGAATGGCCTCAAGTTGCACCTGGGGAGATTTGGAAATTAGGAAATACTTCTCTGAGGGAGTGGTCAGGCACTGAAATGGGCTATGAACTCAACATTTAGATGTTGTACTGAGAGACATTGTTTAGTGGGAAATATTGGGGATAGGTGGACAGTTGGACTGGATAGTCTTAGAGGTCTTTTCCTACTTTGGTTTTTCTATGATTCTATAATTCCATGATCAGAGGTTCTCACGCACTTCTACAATGCCACATAAGTTGTCAGTATGGTAGAAAAAACAATAGCAAATATCATCTGATTTGATAAAAGAGATACTTCAGCTGTCGGGAACTGCAATGACATGTGGAGCACTGCTTGCACTGTGCCTACACAATAGCACTGTTTCTAAACTCCTCTGGGCCCATGTATTTGTACCTCACCCTCAAAGACATGGTCTCTCATGAAATCTTCTTCACGTGGCTACCACATTCATGACAAGAGGATGAAGGGATAATTTGTTGATCATTGCAGGCCCATCAAAATAGGTCTAATCTGGTACTCTCTTATTCAACGTGCTGCAAAGTTTAACTTTGAAAGATACATTTTAAAGTTTATATGTGCAAACATACTGATCACGTCTTGTAGGTTATTAAGAAAAGTCTCCTTCTTGACCTTTTTGAATTGTTCGGTTTGTTGGTTCCTTGTGTTAATTCACGTGGAAGTGTGGATGAAGCAAAAGTGTCACTGAATTCCTCCAAGCAGAAAAAGCTGCAACAGTTGACATTCATCAATACTTGCTGAACATTAATGGAGACCCAACAGCGGATGTGAGCGCAATGAGGTGGTGAGTGGTGCATTTCAGCAGTGGGAACAGAAATGTGAAAGACAAGGCACGTTCCAGACAGCTGAGCAGATTTTTTACAAGCACGACATGCAGGCTCTTGTTCATCACTGGTGTTAATGCATAGCTAATAGTGGCAACTGTGTTGAAAAATAGTGTTTTGTAGCTGAGAATTTGATCTACTGCATGGTGTTATTGAACTGTTTGTTGTAGTTTCCATGGAAATAAACAGCAGGCATTACTTTTGGAGTGACTGATGTACATCACATTTGAATTCCAGTTCCACAGAACTGATCAGCACAGTGCTGTGCCCACCACCCCACATCCCACCAGGGATGTGTAGCTCCTTCTGCAAACTATTCAATGGATAGAAACGTGGGATTTTCTGGAGGTCAGAGGGCCCAACAGCCCATGCCTTTTTCATTATTGGCACCAGAGGGTGTCTGTACTTAGAAATCACAGTATGTTAAAGCCTGTCCCTTGGACTGACTGTGTCCTTGTTACTAAGGTGCTGGCACTTCCAAAACAGTTACGACTTCTCTGTAACTGTGAGCTTTGATTCTCCAAGGTGGAGAGACGATTCCTGCTTTTTAATTAAGATTCCCAAGATAAAGTTGCCAAGCTTTCAGTGTAAAACATCAGAAGGGAAATTGCAAGTTCTAGCAAAAATAGGTGCCCTGAGGCAGAGTGTATTTCTCATTTTTTAAATAAGCATGATAAAAGTGTTCAGTAAAAGTGATAGATGTAAAGAGGAAAATAATAATCATTAAGAGAGAAACTGTATGGGTCACACAGCAAGGACACGACATTCATTTTTCAGTTGTGCCTGCACCATGAGGAACCATTGCTGGGGTTGGAGATTTAAAAGCTGCTCCATTCTAACCTTGCTGGAAGTCCTGTGCAGCTTTTCACAGCCCACCACTTCAAGGATCCCACAGCGTGCAGAGGGCTGTAGGCATCTGTCAGCACATCCCTGGAGGGAGCACGGGAGCTGATCAGAAAAAAAGTAGCACAGCTCACAAGGACATGGAGCAACGTGATGGGGATGATAGCTCAGCAGCACACCTACCCCCAGAGCAACTTTTGTTTTAAATTTTTTTTTTACAAAATTGCTGACGTGTCAGCCTGACAACCCCTCTGCTTTGCGGAGATTCACATCAAGGCTGTGGTTCCTGAGGGGACAGTGAGGAGACAATGGACAAAGCAGTGTGCTTCCATCTGGGGCTGCTCGAGCAGAGACAATGGATGGGTGATGGATGGGCAGAAACTGGCACTGCCTCCCCAGTTCCTCCCAGCACACCGAGCCTGTTCTATGATGCATTCTATGGTTCCTTCCTTTTCCTTCCTCCCTTTCTTCCTTTTTCCTATTTCATTTCCTCTTCTTCCTCTTCTTCCTCTTCTTTCTTTTGCCTTTTTTTTCCTTTTTTTTCTCCTTTTCCTTTTTTTCTCCCTCTTTTTCCTTTCCTTTCTCCTCCCCTCCCCTCTCCTGTTCTCACCTTCCCTTCCCTTCCCTTCCCTTCCCTTCCCTTCCCTTCCCTTCCCTTCCCTTCCCTTCCCTTCCCTTCCCTTCCCTTCCCTTCCCTTCCCTTCCCTTCCCTTCCCTTCCCTTCCCTTCCCTTCCCTTCCCTTCCCTTCCCACCCCTTCCGTTCCTTTCCCTTTTTATCCCATCAGATGTATCTATTGCACAAATGCTATGGAATGTACTTCTGGGTGCTCCTGGACGTGGAAAGGAAGACTACATTTCCCCCACACTGTATCAGCACCTCACCAGGCTCATCCTAGGGGTCTATTAGCCTGTGCATATGGTACTTGTCCAAAAGAGTAGAAGCTACCTAAGTTGCTCAGCAAACCAAGATCACTCCATCCAGTTTCTGCTGTATGAAGAACTATTCTTTAAATACATCTGCAGCAACTTGATTAGCACCCCAGTGATAGGGCTGCCTCCTTGATTCAATCATTTTTCTCATAAATCTCTGAAGTCTAAGATGCTTTGAATTGTCTATAGTCCTTTTGAATACATGCTTTCATCTCACACTTCTTAATTAAGGCAAAAAAAAAATGTTTAAAACCTCTGTTAGCACAGCAGAGGTGCCACTCAACAAAAATATAATATCTGATTAAAAATCAGGAAATTCTCTTCAGTTTAACCTGGGATTTTTCATTCACTTTCTATTATTTTTCAGATAATAAGGCAAGGAGGATCACGAGGGATTAAGTACAAATATTGTAAAAAAAACCTAATATTATAATTGAGCATTAATTAATTGAACATAGGAGGAGACAAGAACTGAATGAAAGATAACTGATCTATAAAAAAGACCAGAATTTACTGTGTTGCTATGTGTAAAAAAATGAGAATATTTATATCTGTCTTCTTTCAGATAAGTTTAGAAATATCACATTCATGTTATTTTTTGCTTTCCCTACAAACTGGGGATTTTGTGTGCTTCAGGGTTAAGCCACAGAGAAGACAAAGTGTTTTGGTGTGCAATACGACGGATTTGTTTTACCTCCAGATGATGATTCAGAGACATCAAAAGATGCTTGGGGAAGCAATCAGAAACTGCCTGAGCTGGCCCTGGAGAGGCCCTGATTGATGTGCCACTAATTTCCCCACTATTCCCTACATTACTTGTCAATACACAAAAACTAATCCATCAGTGGAACACAGCCAAAGTGATTAATATGGAGGCATTTGAGTCCACAGCATTGTACAGCTGACAGTTTTGTAAAGCCAAGCTTCACTTGAGCTGAATAATCATTCTATGAGGCTAAACAAGAGAGCATAAACATGAATGATAGCTGGATGGACTGGAAAGGCAACAAGATAGAAAGTTGAGGTGAAGTGCTGTGGCTGTAAAAGTAAAAAGGTAAGCCTGATTATCAGCTTTCAGAGTGGTTTGCTTCCCAAGAGTGGCGTTTTCCTGACCTCAGAAAAACACACAGATCTGTTCTCGCTGATTTCAGGAAGCACTTTGTATCACTGATCAACAGATTTCATTATGTATGTTGGCATGTAAACTGATAATTTCAAAAGCAGCGCAATAATTTTATGCAGCAATCCTGCCATATTAAATTACACACCTTAGAATTGATAGGGTCTGAGACCTTCAGAAATATTCAAGCTTTTACTGTCATTAATTACCAAATATTATCCCCATTAAATAATCCAGCTACAAGGTACATTAATTTTTGTTTTAAAAATCAAATTCCATTATTTCACCAACTTGCAATATTTCAGAGATTGTCGGTAAGGTTTGTGCCCCTTCTTAAGCCATTGACATCTCTACAACTCCCTGAAAGGAGGCTGTGGCAGGTGGGGGTCAGCCTCTTCTCCCAGGTAACAGTGAAAGGACAAGAGGTAACAGCCTCAAGTCGTGCCAGGGGAAGTTCAGGTTGGATACTGGGAAAACGTTTCTTCTCAGAAAGAGTGATAAGCATTGGCACAGGCTGCCCAGGGAACCAGTGAGATCTGGAGGTGTTCAACAAGATGTGATACTGAGGGACGTGATTAGTGGGCACGGTAGGGATGGATTTATGGTTGGACTAGGTGATCTTAGAGGTCTTTTCCAACCTTAATGACTCTGTGATTCTATGATTTTCATCATGCTATTAGATGGATTTTGTTGATGCAAATGCTGCTCTGACCAGTTTAAGTTTCGCTTTGATATTACAGGTGATCTTGACATCTCATTTCAGTGTAGAGATACTTGATCCTGTCCAGAGAACTTGGCTCTGGTGAGTGAACAGAAACCCTGGAAACATCTCTCTTCAGTGTGACTTACAGAGGCACTGCTGGGCATGATCAAACTCTGCTTGCTTTGTCATGCATATGTTTTGGATGATTTTAATGTTTTAGTGAAACCATATAGAGGAACTAAGCAATATTAATTTCATTCATCCTATTTGTTCCAGGCTCTACCATATTATGTAGTAATGTGTTATTAATATTTTGCAGCAGTAAAAATTAGCTGTATCACAATATATATTTTAAATTGCCCAATTAGTATTTAATACTAATTAATATTTTGATAAATTACAGTCCTTGATTGTTCTTTATGCATTTCCTGTTTGTTTGTTGAGACTTCTTAGTTCAATGAGCATTCTCTACTATTCATACTGAAGAAAAACATTAATACGAGCAATTTTAGATACATGTGTATTATGTATTGTTGAGACTGCCTAGTGAGGTTTTAATTCTTTGTTAAATATTTATGACAGGGAAAAATCTCGTATAGAATTTGAAAGGCATGATTTAATGATGAAGCTAACTTGCAGCAGGTTGGATTGGAAATACAATAAAGCGTTTACCCTTCTGCAAGAAATCACTGTGCATAATGCTAATAAAGAAGAATTAGCTCAGGTTGTTTTTGACAGCAAAAAACTTCTCAGTTGCTTCAATCAAACAGGCTCCTACACTTGGAAAGTATTACAAACAACGAGTAAGAACTTGAAAATGACCATGGGGAAAAGAGGGGACAACATTTCCTCTTCTCCAATTATTCTTGTCAGGTTGGGATGATCATCCTGAGTCCTGACTCAGTCATAGGAGTGACACTGCCCCCACTGTGAGCACCTCTCAACACACTTATACAAATTTGATTCTGTTTTCTGTACGTTCTGCTTTCATCCAGAATTCTGGCTTATGCTTTATTAAGCAAGAGTGGAACTCTAATGTATTAAAACAGAAGATTATTTTCCTCAAATTGATTTTGAAGTAAGATGTTGCAGTACCAAAGTGCTTTACGAAGTGATGCTTATAGTCAGGAGTACAGTTGGTTGGAGGCAAGGTGGGTTTTGGTATGCTCCAGTTTATATTTTCCTTTGATTGTTGGTATCAGAGAATATTACTTGATTATGGTAAATAATAATGAAAGCTGTGATGTTTGTGCTAAACAGACTCTTCATCAGGGTCTATAGTGACAGGAGAAGGAGTAATGGTTTCAAACTAAAGGAGGGGAGATTTAGGCAGGATATAAGGAAGAAGTGTTTTACAGTAAGGGTGGTGAAGCAGTGCTGCAGGTTGCCCAGAGAACTGGTGGATGTCCCACCTCTGTGTAGTCATAAATTGTTAACTGACCATCTTTGGGTTATGTCAAATTTCAGAAGTTGTGCGGCCTGGAGAGTAATGGATCTGTAGTGCAAAATGGTTTGTTCTGAGGATTTGATATTCTTCATACACGTATTTTGGAGGTTTTACTTAAGTTCAGTTATATTCTCGGGACAAGGGACGCCCTTTAGCATCAGGGAAATGGAATCACTTCATGTGCTCTCAGTCAGGGTAACCAGTAACTGGAGGTGTCTGGGAAAGCTAATCCAAACCAAAACACTAATGCAAACATATCCAAATATATTATTTAACTGTTACCTTGGGGCATGGGGTAGGGATACAAACTCTGTCATATCACCTGCCCTCGTCTCATGTCCAGCCTCAAGCTGCTGTGTTTGCAGGAGCCCCAGCCTGCCCTGCCACACCAACATCTCTTTTGAAAGGGAAGAGGAGGCAAATGCAGCTCTCATTTCCTCTACTTAATCTGCAAACTGCAGATAAGGAATAATAAGGAATAATGAGGAAGTAGAGAATGTGTCTGATGACCTCAGGCCATGTCTATGGCTGAAAATAAAGACATAGATCTTTTTGAAGATTACAGCCTGACTCATGCCCATACCCTTTTCCTCCAAAACCAAGGTCGACTCAGGTAAAATCCTCACTCCCTTGTACTGAAGTTGAATGTCTCTCGTCTTTTTTCATCTTTGTTTGTTTGTTTGTTTGTTTGTTTAATCTTGTTGAGACTCGAAGAAAAAATGCAGCAAATCCAGATAGACCCCCTTTCTGCCATATACAAGCAGCACCATTTCCACCTTAGTTATGACAGAGTATTAAGGCAAACCAGAGAGCAAGTCATTCTACATGTCATTGAGCTGGTACTCAACCTGCTGCCAATGCTTACTACAGATAATACCTATGGTAGTCCTTGTGTCATACATTTGTTTCACCTACAGCCTCCAATTTCTGCCTTCTCACACAAAGCCAAGACAAAACAAACAGAAAATCTGCTCTCACAAGCAAAAGTCACAGCTTGAACAACATGATGAAAAGACTTCATGTCTCTGATGTTGTATATCCTCAATTAAATCAAAGCATGAGGTCTCTGCTCAGTCCTCAAGTAGTCCTTATTCAGGCAGAAACTTTGTGGCAGAAAGGCATTTCACTTCACCAGAGACCTCAACTGCCTTCTGAAGGTACCAGTCTTGTATTCAGGCTTGTAATAGATAGTCAGCCCAAAAACACAGCTGTGCCCCTCTATACATCAGCAGGGAATTAAAACTGCAGATTTCTGTATCGCCCTCATTGCCTTTCCACAGCAAATCAAGGAATATAATATATTTCTAACATAGATTTCTTAGACTTTTACCAGAAAGATAATATATTATTTTCCTAGAATCTGAATAAGAAGAAAAAGCTAAGTATTTTTGGAAGAATTATCTTCTGATTCATTATAACTAAATGAAATGCACTATAATAGAAACAATCTGTAAGAGGAGACTTGTGCTCCTAAACCATGCTTACGTTGGCATCTGAATGAGGAAACCTCTTCTCAGAGCTGTATACAGATCATTTTCTGCAGAGTGCAGTTTGTATAAAGCTGTATTGTTCCCAATTCCAACTCACTCAGAGGTCTTTTTGTGGTTTCTTTTTTTCTTCTTTTACTCTCTTTTTATTTTTTTTTTCTTTTCTTTTTTGCCACTGCTCTGTCATGCTTCCTTCTTTGGCCTCTTCGTGGGTTGCAAAGGAAAGAGTTCAGGCTTCTACCTCTCCTCCCATGAGCAGCATTTCCCTCTTACAGCAGCATGCAGCATGGTCTAGGCACAGCAGCACCCCAAAACTGATCCTGGGACCCACAGTGACTGGACTGGAGAAGTCAGGCTCAGCATTTCATATATTCATATATTCATAGAATCATAGTCATAGAATCACAGAATGGCTTGGGTTGGAAAGGATCTCAAAACCCATCCAGTCCCAACCCCTCTCCACAAGCAGGATTGTCACCCACCAGATCAGGCTGCCCAGGGCCTCATCCAACGTGGCCTTCAACGCCTACATTTACCTGGCATCACTATTTAGCTCACACACTCCCGGTTTTATTCCACAGACATTAAAATAACAACAACAAAAACCCACAAAAAAACACAAAATGTCTTACACTGCATTAAAGATTCCTTACTGAGAGGATGGCGAGGCACTGGCACAGGCTGCCCAGAGAAACTGGGTGGGTGCCCCATCCCTGGAGGTGTTCAAGGCCAGATTAGATGTGGCCCTGGACAACTCTGATCTGGGGGATGGTACCCTGCCCATGGCATGGGGTAAGAACTAGATGGGCTTTGAGATCCCTTCCAGCTCAAGCCATTCTATGATTCTATGACAAGGAAAAAAGATGTTTCTTTGTCAGGTGATGTCAAGGTGACAGCCAAACGAAATAAAGTTCGCAAAATTCAGTTTTTGTCAGGCATGCCTGTTTATTAAATTGATTGTTATCACTGTTTGATTCTCTTCTGTTCTTTTCTTACTTGGACTGTCTGCTGATGACAATTGCATAACAGGCTTAAGACACCAAGAGCAATATTATACCACATTTAGTTACACTTCACCTCTCTCAGATTATATTAATTGCAATTCATGGCTTTAGCAAACCATTCGTATAGAGGGCACTCAGAGAAAGAGGAGAAACAAATGTGGTCTCTGTCTCCAGTGCACTCAACACAAGCCATGTTAACCCACTGATTATATGACCTATCCTTTTGTAGTTATCACCGTATCACAAACTGGTTTCCTCGTGATAAGTAGCACAAGGATATCTTATTCATTGTTAGAACGTGAGTATCTTGCCTTAATGTTCACAAACTTCAATTAGGGAACATTCTTATATTTGAAATCAGTCACGGTGCTTCAGAAGGGAATGAGAAATGTGATATCAGTCCTTCACATTTTGAAATGTGTGGTAGGGTTTGTATTTCATCAGCTGGCTAGAGTTTTGTGTAACATCACTTACTAAAATTACACATTTTCCTGAATGCAAATGAACATATTCTGGTGTTTGTTGAAAGGAATACTACATAAAAGGTGTAATATAAAGCAAATGTGTGATGAATACATTTTTTCTTTCCCTACCCAAAATCTGCCTTCTTGGAACAGAATCATTTGAGTAAGATTCAAGGCACCTGCCTGGCTGCCTGAAAGGGATTCAGGACTGGCCCCTGGTTGGCACAGTCTGGAAACAAGGGTACTCTCTTTCATTCTCTGCCTCCAAAACATCACACCTGGGACTAGCTCCAGATGGAGCAAGGCCTGGCTGCAGTTTTCTCCCTCAGGTCAGGGCCATGGGCTCAGCCCAAAGTTCTCCAATAATTGAGGCTCAGCCTTGTGCAACTGCACAGTCAGAGCCTCTGTGTGTGAAGAAGCTGTAGTGGATCTACCTGGGCAACATTTCTTCAGCTCCTTACAGGAAATCAATGTGAATTGCGACCAAAAGCCTTACAAAGGAAAATTACTTGCCATTGCTACTTATCTTCCACTGCTTCTTCTTCTCTGTTCAGGAAACGACAGTCCTTTGACAAGGTCTGAGATGGCCTATTATCTAACTGGGCTCTTATTTTCCACCTCATTCTGATTTTTAAGGACAGGCATTTGCCTCACCACCCTCTTCAAAGTAATCAAATGTAACGAGAATCTGTGCTAAGCCAGTTCATTAAATACTTTACAGGGAAGTTCATCAGGCCCAGTCTACGTCAAGTATTGAACTTAGCTATGGCTGAGGCACTGAAGCATGAACTTGATATTTAAGGATATTACTTCCAGAGTATCTACTACTTGTATAGGATAACTGAAAAAACACGAGCTAGAAGACATCAGCAAGTAACTACAATCCTTTTCTGTTATTAGGGCCGTGTTTCCTCATGTTGATATTGTCAGAGCTGTGCATCAATGGAAGAAGCATTCCTTTTTCTCATCAGTGTTTTAATACTTCCAGGTCTTTACTGGTTTATGTTGAGAAAGAGCCTCTCTCTAGGAATATCCCCACAAATACCAATCCAGAGAAGAGTAACTCCACAGAAGCCAGCACAGCAGTGCCTATAGGAGTGAAAGGGCTTCTTAGGTATCCCAAAGAGCTACAGCGTTTTGCTGTACCACTTGATTTTACTGCCTGGATCTACAGGCTTTTTGTGAAGTCCTAAATGTTTCCAGGTCCCCCCGTCCCTAGTTGTTTGTATTTGCCTTTCACATTCTGATTTCGCTGCTCAAAGGGCAAGGAAAGTTTACTGAATGGAAAGACCTTGGAGTGTACAATATCAAACGATGGAGCGGCCTCAAAGGAAAACATATTTCATTAAAAAGAAAAAAGAGTTTCCTCGCAAATCCAGCTTGCTTTACCCACCCAGATCTGTCTTTTTGTTGCCTCTGTGGTAACACATGTTTTATGTGAACCTATATTAAGATGAATTTTAACCTACAAATAACTAGATACAGCTCTGCAGTAGGAGGGAATTCCTACAAGATGATGTCAAGTATTTTAAGCAGTAAAATTAAAAATAGCACATAAAATCTGACCAGTAGATTTGGATCTGAACCAAGGCAACACATTTGGGAAACATTATCAAGTTTATCAGGGGTAACATATCACAGAAAATCTGCTTCTGTTTATACGCCATTTATTATTCATTTTTGACATTTCCCTTTTTTCTTCAACTTTTTTACCCCTAAGCAAATATATGTTAGACTTAACTGAAATGTGAGATAACAGACGGGCATTTTTATTTCTTTCTCTGTAAGACAGAAGCAGATCTGACGTGAAGCAAAAAAAAAAAAAAAAAGAAAAAGAAAAATAGTTGACAGAATAGCACTGGTAATAAAGGAGAAAACCATTATGTCTCACAAAGAAAACCAGGAAAAATTTAAACATCAAGTAAGATGAAATTAAAGGCCAAGTTCTGTCCTTCCCCATGCGGTCTCATGCTTCATGACGCATAAACACCATGTTACAAACTGCTTCAAGCTTACCACATTCATGACAAAAAAAAATTTCTTTAATGATTCAGACACCTTTATCAATAGGAATGCCAGCAGAGATGATTTTGCCTATGTTTTTCAGGATGTTTGCAGTTAACAGCTGTCAACTCCATCTCAGGATATAATACAAACATTTAAAGCAAGTTAAATCTCAGTAAATGACACAGTCCCTCAGTATTACTCAGCTGAATTCTCACTGATGCCACTGCACCAAATTTTAAATGGTTACATTTGTCAAAGACTGATCAGCCATATTGATATTGATCTGCCTTCAAGATAATAGTAATTAATTAATTCTGTTTAAATGTGATTCAAAATCAGCCAGGATGCATGCTGCCCTTCTACTGAATGCAATTCAAGTTGGAGCTCAACTTAAATTTCAGTTATTTTATGTTAGTCCTTTGCCCATTGTCCTTGAGGGCAATTATTGAACACTGTCTTGTTCTGAAGCTCAGATTCCAGCTAAGCTGAATGTCTGTTATTCTGTGATCAGATGAGCAAAATTTGTGGACTGTTTTCAGGAGCAGATCTTCCACCTGTATGCTCTAGAATATGCATGCATCAGAAAGCATTCCTCATGAGTTGAGGAAAGCAAATGCAATGCAGAAGGGTGAGATATTTGTTTTAAACTGCAGGCATAAATATAAATATAAAAACACATCATTTAGGTTTTATTTTAGCACATGCTGCAGTTTTGAAAATAGAGATTTTTTTTTCAGAATCTGTGTAATAAAATTGTTCTATGATTTTATGATTTGTTGCATGCTGTTGCTGATGCAAAAGCTCAATTACAATAACACTATTGAATATTTTCAATTGTACAGTTATTTATGGTAATCAAAGGGAAGATTTATATTTAAGAGCCTTGTAATTACAGGGTACAACTGAGATTTCAGATTCACATCCTGATGCTACAAAGGAAATTTTGGATATCTCCACTTCTGCAGCAAAGCACAAAACTGGTTCTTTGGCAAATGTAAGCTAACGTCTCTTAAAACAGTATTTAGAGGACACTTGTTCAAAGTGGATACAGATGGAAGAGACCAGAGAGAGTAAGTCAAAAGGAGTTCTTCGTAACCTAGTAAGGTTGAACTGCTGAACTCTGTGGTGGAAATTAGCATTGCTGGTTTTGCTGTCAGGTAGCTGAGTGCTACTAGAAAAAAAAGATGATTTATTAGAGAACATGAAGAACAAGCTAGAGCTTGTAAGAATGAAGAGGGTTTTTGTTTGTTTGTATTCAGCTTGGCAATTCAAAGGCTAATCACTTGAACAGACTTGGAAACAGATCCCCCAAAATCAGCTAAACCAGCATGAGAACCAAATCACTTATTTATAGTGCTGTTTTTTTCCTCTCTTTCATTCTGCAGAAATCCCAGCAGAGGACAGCTGTGACACTGCACTAAACACTGCACAAAGGAAAAGCTTTTGGATACTGGGAACAATTACAGATGCAGTGCTTCACTTTAGGATAGTGAAAAAGTTGGCATTTTGTCCAAGCCAAGAATGTGGCATTTCAATCAAACCTAGGATCAACATGGTCCACAGTGGAGAAGCTGAGACATTTATAGTACGGTGATTTGGTCCATTATAACACAAGAGTTCATTAAAGAGTGAGGCAAGATCAGCTGGAATGACGAGTATCTAATTGATGGACTGGAACCTGTTTCAGAAGGGGAGCTGGACTCAATGATCTCTAGAGGTCCCTTCCAACCCCTTCAATTCTGTGATTCTTCAGTAGCCTGTATCTCCCTATATGCAACATGTAGGTCATAATTTGCTATCTTAGGCAAAGCCCAGGGTGGTGCCCCTTGAGAGACTAAATGAAATTTTAGATTCTAATACTCGCCACCTCTATTTGTCCAGATGTGGCAGGCTGGACTCAGAACTATATGTTTCAAATGGCCTATCAGGCCAACTTGAACAAATGAAGAATTTATATGCTTCAAAGACAAGAAAAACTGCATCTTCTAATTCTGAAAAGAGATGATAAAAGAATAAATTAAAAATAATAATAAATTTAAAAAACTAATAAGGTAAGATGGTCTTTTTTAGGCACTCTGATACAAACCATTTTCATCCTGCTTTCAAGATCAGGGAGGTAAATGACCTGCCACTGCAAAGTCTAGAATGCTGTATTTCATTTTGATGCTTCTTGACCCATGAAGCCAATAGAAGATGTCTCAGAGGAATTCTTCCATCAGAAGTTTCTAATATAATTGTGATACGACTGAAAGAACACCCCAGGAAAAAATGGACTTTCCGAACACAGAAAATCCCAGACGGCCTTCCCAAAAAATATCTGTTTCATGGGCCTTTTATTTTTCACAGAAATAATACAACTACTAACTAGTTTAAAAAATAATATTTATTAAATTGAAGACTGAAAATTCCCATAGCTAATAGACACAAATATACACACAAAAAAGTCTGGGATTCCTCAGAAAAGTTCAGCAGAGGGCTGCAAATGTGATAGAGGATGTGGAGCACCTTCCTTATGAGACCTTATGGGTCTGTTCAGCCTTGAAAACGGAAGACTCAGAGGGGATCTGATCCACATCTATAAATATCTAAGGAGTGGGAGGCAAAGGGATGAGGCTGGACTCTTCTCTGCAGTGTGTGGTGATAGGATGAGGGGAAATGGCCACAAACTGAGACATAGGAAGCTCTGCACAAATGTGCGTGGGAACTTCTTCACAGTGCAGTGACGGAGCACTGGCACAGGCTGCACAGAGAGGTGGTGGAATCTCCTTCTCTGGAGACATCCCAGACCCGCCTGGACGCCTACCTGTGCAACCTGGGCAAGGGAGCTGCTTTGGCAGGGGGTTGGACTCAATGATCTCTGGAGGTCCCTTCCAACCCCCACAATTCTGTGATTCTGTGAAATGTTTGCTTGTTATTCTCTCATTGCCAGATTTTTAAGTCTGATATTTCAATTGTTATTGGATCAGAAGGAGAGGACAATTTCTGTTTTTATTAATTTAATTAATTTATTTATTTTTAATTTCATAAATATGATAGAACTGAGGGACACCAAACTTCCCAACATGAAGAATTATATGCGGCTCAGTCCTTGCCAAAGGCTATCAAAATGTTTTTATGGTTTTCCAGTTCAATTATACCATGTCTCCCAATGCAATCTATTTGCATATTCTTTCAGGTAACTCCTGTATTGTAAAACTCCAGTTTCAATTTGAAAAAAAAAAATACAATAAGAAGGACTACTGGTGCTTGTTTGAAAAATAATCTTGTCTCTGCAGTAATATTTTTTATCAAATTTAAACCACTTTGAGGACAGCAGACATTTGAGTGTTCTATTAGCTTCATGCCACCTACAATGGACTGCATTATTTATAAATAACCAATTACATCATGAATGACAAAAAATGAAAAGTAAAATATTTGGTTTTATTTATTTACCTCAATTTTAGCGATTATGGTTGTACAACATACCAAGACAAAAGTGGGTCTCAATGTGAATATGAAACCACTGAACAAAAGAAATCTTCACTGGGTGTTTAAGCTTCCAAATTTAATAAAATAAACGTCACTTTGACAGACTCTGTAAAACAAATGTGGCATTCACCTGCAAGTTTTAAAACACAGCCACGGAGATCTGTGTAAGTAGTAGTTAGAAATAATCTTTTGCTGAACAAATATTATAAGTGGTATTAAGAGTATATGCAGTCCAAAATTAATCAGAAGAACAAATACATTTAATCTGATATACATAACACAAATCACCTTAAAATCCTTTAGTAAGGTTGGCTAGATAACACAAGTTTTCTTTATCTAAATAAATGTTTTTTATAGACATACTTTATAGTTTGGCCTTACACTGATATATTCAGTGCTTTAGTAGCCAGGGCTATGTTTACCTGCTATGTGAAGTTCACCTAAAAATCCTAATTCATATTTGGGAAGGTTTTTATTAAAGAGGTGAGAGGAGGTAAACTTAGTTAAGCCCTGAAACTTTGTGTAATCATAAGAAGTTCTTCATTTTGGGTAGAATATTTTCCTCTCCAAAGCTCTTAAGTTCCCTCTCCATTTAACATGATCTCCTTGGGACATTGCCCACATCACACAACCCACAGCATAGTTTCTGAACTGCACAGTGCCCGCATCCATGCCCGATCTAGAGCTTTCTGTTCTTTTCTTTATGGACAACTGTTGAGGTTGGTCACCCACTACTGCTATCTTCAAACTTTGTCTGTATGTCTGAAGAACACAGAGAAATTCTGTCACAGTTTTCACGGCTGAAGAGAGCAACTGTTTGTCCTTTCACTAAAATGAATGGAAATATTCTCTAAACCCATTCGCTAAAGTGAATGCAGCATCGGAGTAAGAATAATCACATGGGCTGCAATAGCAATTTTCATCCAAGCCACATAACAGAGTTCTAAACTTTAAATTATTTGTAATCTTAAAATGGCAGGAGGAATGCCAAGAATTTCTTAATATCCAAGTCTATATATTTATCATGGTCCAAATATCCAAGACAAGATTTTGATAATTCCAGAATGGACCCAAATGAAGATCAGCTGAAAATTCGTGACATATCTTCCTGTTAAACTAGGGATTATTGTCTGGTTGGTCTATTTTTTAACTATGTACATATTGACTTTCTAGAATATCTACTGCACTGTTCGTTTTAGCTTTAATTTCAAAGCAGTCAAGAGTCAGATCTCGGCAAGATTATCGAGTTACGTCATTGATCTGCACTAGCAGAAGACTCAATTGGCTCAGTAATAAGCAATTTGGGTCAAAGGCCGCAACTGAAAAAAAAACCACAAAGGATATCATTTACACTCATGACAATCAGAAACAGCTCTCTTGCAATCGAGTTATGTCGATGCAAAGGAGATTCAGATTTTCAGAATTCGGATTATTTGGCTATTTGGAATTTACCTTTATTAGTCTGTAGCTACATAAAATATTAGATCTATTAAATTTGTTTTTTAACTGAACTGGGTTTTATTTAATTATTGATGAATTATAATCATGTCACGGTTTCAGTTCACTGGCTTCATGTTCAGAGATTCTGGAGTTATACATTAGAGAATCCATCTGCAGCAAGAGAATCACAATTAGGAGACTACTTTTTAAGTAAATTAAAAGACTCTTAAAACTATTAACATTCTGGATAAGTATGATTTGTATTTCTTGACATTTTATTCTTATCAAATTGTGCATTTCTAATAGTTTTAGAACACATATAACTTTTAAAGCATGCTCTCAGCTTTACAACCATAATGTGTTTTTTGGGAAAGATTGAATTTGGGATTTTTTATTTTTTTAAAGGCTCCACTTGGAAGAATTGGATACGTTACATTCCCGATGAGGAACCCAGGGAAGTTGTATGATCTTCAAGGATCACCTTATCCAAGCTCATGAAGGAACCATCCGGATGAGCAAAAAGCCACGCCAAACTTAAAGTTGAGGAGGGAACAGGGAGAAGTGACTTAGGAAGGTCAAAACCTCCCTGGACTTAAATGTGGTGGAGATGAAGTCCAAGCAAAAGCCTATCAGAGTATCAGCAGCAACAGGAAGGCTACAGAAAATGTATTCCCACTGCTAAATGTAGTAGAGGACCTGGTTACAAAGAATGTGGGCAAGGAACTCGGTGCTTCCTTTGTCGATGTCCTTAATTGTAGGATTTGTCCTCAGAAATCTCAGGTCCCTGAGATCAGAGAGAAAGTCTGGAGTAAAAGTTACTTTAAGTGTAGGAGGTTCAGGTTAGGAAGAATTTAAATGAAAAGGATTCACACACATCCATATGACTTGAGAAGCACCATCAGTGCTGAGAGATGGCCGATGGCATTGAAGACAGGATGAAAACAAATGCCACTCATTATTAATTCAAGCAGTGAAAAGAGATTTTAAAGAACTACAGGCTTCTTGGCTTCACCTGACAAGCATGACAATCCATGGGAATCTGATGGAACAAATTGTTTCCTCCTGGAAACAATTTCCAAACATAAAACAGAGCAAGAATGTGCCTGGGAGTATACACTATTGACTGATAATCTGGAAACTGTGTCTGATAAACCAGTTGGCTTTCTGTGATGAGATGACTGGCCTGGTGAGTGAGGGAAGAATTGTAGACATTGCTTATTTTTCACTTCAGCAAGACTGCTGAAATACAGATGAGATAACAAGACAGTGAGGTATACTGAGAATAAGCTGAACTGCCAGCCTCAAAGGTGTGCTGAATAGTAGCAAAAAATCCTTCTGGATTCCAGGCACTGGTGGTGTACCTCAGTGGTTGATACTGGGGCCAACACTGTTTAACATCTTCATTAATGATTTAGAGGGTGGGATAGAATAATGCAGATGAAACAAAACTGGGAGGAGTGGTTGATACACCAGATGCCTGTGTTGCCACCGGGAGAGAATCTCAGAGATTAGAGAATCATGAAGTTCAATGAATGGGAACTGCCAAGTACTGCATCTAGGGAAGATTAACCTCCTCCATGTATACACGTTGGGGGCCAAGTAGTCACAAAGCACTTCATCAGAAGAAAACTGAGGCACCTGTTGGACAGCAGAATGGACATGAGTCTTCAATCTGCCCTCACAGAACAGGACTGCACAAGGAATAGGACTGTGAGAAAGCCCAGGAAGGTGATTCTTCTGCTCTATTCACCACTGGTGACACACATCTGGAGCGCTGGTACTGGGTATGGGTTCCCTGGCACAAGAAAGACATAGACTTAAAGGAAAGAGTCCAGCAAAGGGCTGTGAAGATGATGAGGAGATCGAAACATCAGTCATATTAGTACAGGCTGAGAAACCAGGGACTGTTTAGCCTGGAGAAAAGGTAGATTAAAGGACACAGACTTCAGATCCATGGCAGTAAAGAAGATAGAGGTACCCTTTTTAGTGGTGGATAGGGAAGAGGCAACAAGCACAAATGAGATTTATGAGATGGAGCCTTAATATATGAAACTTGTTTTGTTTTGTTTTCCTGTAAGTGTAGTAGAACACTTAAACAGATTTTCCACATAAGCTGTGGAGTTTTAAGCCCTGGAAATATTAAAAACCTGAAAATAAAAACAGCATTAGTTAAATATGCTTTGAGCAGGGAAGTTTAGACTAAACCTTGTGGTCCCTTCCAACCTCAGCTACTCTGATACCATGAAGGACATAATATTGTTTAAACACTAAGTTTTTCTTTTGTATTTCTCATTGTTTTTGAAGCCTTGTTTTGTACATATGAAAAAAAGGATACTTGTTTACATTCAAGTAGGATTTCGAGGACTGTAGAGATATTTCAAAATGCTTACAAAGATCTTTGTAGCCAAAACTAGGTGTGGGATGAAAAAAAGATGGGATGAAAAAAATATTTCCCAAATATTTATATATATGTTCTGGTGCTGAATATACTGATGATTCCATGAAACTGCTCAAGAATGAAATGGAAAAAGGGAAAAAGATTGTTTGATATGATAAATTCATGTCCTACTTTACTTTATTCAGTGTATATGCAAGAACACATCATCTTATATATTACTTGCATCTCAAAACCAGTCTAAGTTTAGCAGAAATACAACAGAGAAAGCAAAAAGGTGATTTTTTTTCTCTTGCTCTGTAAGTATATGGGAAACATAGACAATTTATGAGTGATCCAGCACATCACATACCAGTAAATATACTTTCAGTGACTATGCTTTTTGACAGCCACTCAGTGGCAGCAGAAAGCTTTGAAGTTATGAGTTATGCTTCTGAATTAAGATTAAATTCATCAGTTTTTTGCAGTTATTCTAGACTCTCAAATTTCTAAAACCTAAAAGAGCACCCTGTTCTACCACAGACCACCCCCCCCCACCAATTTTTTTTTCCTTCTTTTTAGGGCTATTCTGCTCCAAACTAGTCACACTTATTTATGCCAAATCTGAAATCCTCTCATTATGATATGATCTCTCATTAATACATCATCTTTTGTACGATTATGTAATGATGAGTCACAGTAGCAAGAAGTGTTGCCAAAACAGAGATCGATAACTTTGACCATTAGCTTCTAAGACTAATTAATTCATTTGCACCTAAGATTAAATGAATCATCCTCTGGTGATCTTACTCATTATAAAGGCAGTCTGAAATGTCCACCACAGCCTAGGATCATAGAATCATAGAATCATAGGGGTTGGAAGGGACCTCAAGAGATCATTGAGTCCAACCCCCCGGCCAAAGCAGGTTCCCTATACCAGGAAGCACAGGTAGAACGAGTAATGTGCAGATATAAATATAATGTATGGCCTCCAGTTCTCCCAGGGGAGATTCAGGTTGGATGTTAGGAAATACTTCTCCAAGAGAGTGGTCAGGCACTGGAATGGGCTGCTGAGGGAGGTGGTGGAGTCACCGTCCCTAGGGGCGTTCAAGAAACGTGGGGATGTTGTACTGAAGGACATGGTTTAGTGGGAAATAGTGGTGATAGGCAGAAAGTGGGACTGGATGACCTTAGAGGTCTTTTCCAACTTTGGTGACTCTATGATTAATCTCCTCCACTATGTAAACAGTATCAACAATTTCCCTTGGTCAAGATGACAGACAACTGACACTAACCATCATAAAAAGATCAGGAACTGCTTAACTAACTTGAAGTTGTATTTGTGTGGCGTGCATGGGAAATATTTTAAATAATGTTTAAAGAAACTATGCACTGGATATATAAAAGTGAACCTACTCTATCTCAGATCCAAAACTTAAATGAAATCCTTCTCAACTTCTTAATGTTGTCTCTAAATACAGACAGTGCCAATGCTTACTGTACCAAACTTTTTATTATTTCAAACAAACTTCTGTACAAAAACATCACAGCAGGAGAAGAAATTCATTGGTTTCAGCAAACAGCACATGACAACTTGCAGAATACTTTAAAGTTTACATTTTTATTACACAAGTGATGAATAACTTTCCTCTGGGCTACTTAAAGACTTCACTGTTTGACAAGTGATTGCAGGCAAGTGTGTACTAACGTTAGACAGCAAAACTCAATCTGTAATTCATCTTAATTTACCTAACTGAGAGTGACTAAGAACAAAACAGAATTTCCCCTAATATATATTTGTAAATGGCTCCCCATTAAAAATGGAGTTTGTAAACAGTGGCTTCACTACTATAAAATAGCAGTATCATCACTGCTTCCAGAAAAAACAACTAGCACTCTGTAATTCTGTTCTATTCTACAGTTGCAGTGCTATCCTGGATCATTATGTGTATAATGCGAAATCTGTGAGTTCTCATGAGATCTGAGAAACCTCATAGTCGTAATTCTGCTCAGAAATAAACTCTAAGGCAATTCTAAAGAACTTATGATAGTAGAACTATTTAAGGACAGAGTTCAGTGAGTAAATCTGTAACAGCGCAGCTGAGTTTTAGCAGACCAAATGCATCTTCAAACTCTTACGGTTAATGATTTCAGAAGTGAAAAGCATGAAAATTCCAGTGACAGCACACAACCTCTGATTTACATACACAAGAATAAATAAATCTGAACCTGTGCACAAGCACTGGAGTTTTCATGCATATATGCAAAGTACACAATTGAACATACTTTCAGAACGTGACCTCTGCAAGAATATGTACAGCAATTGCAGATCACTCAGAAAAGACGCTTAATAGAGCACGAACACTTTGCTGCTTTTGGCAAAATATTTCTATTCCATTTACTGCAAAAAAAATTACTAGAAAGTAAGAGCAACCAACTCAGTAAGGAAATCAGCTCCTTGAAGCATCAATCACATCTAGAAAAACAATGAAAAGCAGTGAGCTGAAACATACCCGGGCTGATTCTGAATCAGCTGATGAATATTACTATCGAGGCAATTGTTAGAGTGCCTAGGAACAGCTCAGCTCTTGGAACATCTTTATATCATCCCTAGTCTGATGAGGCCAATTTGACACTAGGGAAGTCTACTGCTACAGAAGAGTTCTGCTTTATTCAATTTTGTATTAGTAAAAAATTAAACAAAACAATAAAAAAAAGATTTACCAGGTAAAGCTGTCTCTAACAGATAATGTTTACCATGATGTATTTACACTGCAAAACCCTTTCTTTTAAATGCAAGACATTAGCATTTTCCCTTACCTTTCTAAATCTAATGAAATTAATCAGAATCTTCAAAATCCAGCAATGGTCTTGAAACACACTTTATATTTATTTATATTATATCTGAAAAAGAGTTTTAATTTTCCCAGTGGTGGAAAAGAACAGGCTATACATAATAAAAGAGGCAAAATGACCTCTTCTGCAATATATTTTTGGATGTCAGCAAGCACATAACCCTTAAAATTAGATAGATCTCCCACTAATTTCAGGAAAAACAACATATTTAATGAGGCTGATGAACATTCAGGTATTCTCCTTTACATACAATTTTACTTTCTCTTTTTATTAACTTTCTCCTTCTTTAAAGTTCCTCTCCTACGGCAGCTTTGACATTTCAGTTTATCTGATTTCCATTTTGTCTTCATTACTACTTGTCTTCCAGAGAAGGCATTTACAAATTAAAATGCACAGATAAACTGTTTTAGCTAAAGTATCTAAGTAAAAAAGTATTTTAAAAGTCAAAAGATAAAGGCTAGCATATAAACTTAGGCTGCACTATATATAGTCAGTTGGGTTATGTCTACAGGTTTATATATTTTAGCAATGTGAAGAAAAATGGTTATGTAAACACACAAGTATTAACATCAAACTGTATTAAATTATGTAAACATACACATCTTCTGTGGTCAATACAAACATCTAACTCATCTCAAGACACTACTGCAGCATAGCTCGGATTTGTTTTGAAGTAGATTCATCATTCAGGTGTTTTGTAGTGAACCTAGAAATTACAAGTTAAAACAGTATTTAATAAAACAAGCAGGGATTTAAAAAGTCTTAAAACTTCACTGGCTGTTTTTGAAATCAATACAGTTCATTTACACAAAGATGCATGCATATTCCTTTACCCTCTGATCACTGGAGTTTACTTACTAATTGTTCACTGCTCTTTACCTTCTAAATATCCCTTACAATAAATTAATCTTTGTTAATAGGTGGAGAATTGAGGATAAATCTTGGCCTCAAGCCATCAATCATAGTAATGTCCGTGCAGCAAGAAAGTGAGCTTAAAATATGTCTGCAGTCAAATACAGTGTCTGTCATATGGCAGAAAATTGAAGTCAAATCATCTTATTTCAAGAACAGCACTTGATTCTGTAGAATTCTCCTTCTTCCAGTTAAATCCTCATCTCATGGAAATATAATACACGAAATGACATGAGAACTAAGGACTACTAAAAGGATTTAAGAATCTAGACTGAATTTTGACGGAACCTAAAAGCTTAATTTTAAGAATCTATCTTAAAGGTCCTGTACCCTTGTATCTTATGACATAACACCACATAGAGGGTTTTCTGTTTTTTTGTATTGTTTTTTTTTTTTTAACCAGAAGTCTGTTTGGTGCTGAGTTGCACTTTTAGGAATATCCTAGGAGGAATAAAGAGCTTTTAGTGTGTTTCTTCCATTTAAACCATAACATATTCTCCACTGCGTATGTTGGTAGGGAAATCAATCATCACACAAGCTCAAAAGACATCTGATAGCTTTAGGATTTAAGTCCACATCAATTTCAATTCAGAAGACATGATAAGCAAAAGCAGAGGTGGTTATGGCAGTAGTTCTTGCTCTATCCAAGCACTCAACAACTAAAGAATTCAACACAGCTGTAAAAAATCTGGTACTATGCCTGCTTTCTGAGTTTCAGAGAATTCACATCATTGTGTCTTGTTTTCCAAGACAGCACTTAAAACTCAGCTAGAGGACTGGGATTTGGGTAGCTGTCTTCTTCAAGTTGTATCACTACGCAAAATTAAAATAAAATGGTTTACTTGATCCCAATGAAAGAAAAATGGGGAGTTCAAATGGTGTGTGAAATTAGGCAATTAAATGAACTTTTACTTAAGTATCAGTGATAGAGATTATGACTTCCAGCATCAATAATCGTTGCCTATAAAAGTGGAATAGAACTGAGAGGAAGAAAGAAAGCCCCAGGTGATAAAGACAAACCTGAAGGTACAATTTTCTTAATAAATCAAGATTATAAGGTTAAAAACTCCTAAATTTTAAAAAATTAGGAGGAAAAAAAAAAACGCTGAATCAAACGATGATTCCATACATACCTGAGAGCATTCAGAAGTCCTTCCACAGTGTCTGGTGGTTGTTCCTTTAACACTTTTATGCATCCCTTCATCTGGGAACAGAAGCATGCCACTACTGAACAATAATACATGAATTGCACTAGCTGAAAACAAGGAAAACTTTCACCAAAGGTAAGCAGCGTGTTAATGCTGCTTTATATGAAAACATAAAATGTATCTTATTTAAAATGATTTTCAGTTAAAAACTTAACTTCAGAGAAAATATAATCTACTTTAAAAAGTATGTGTAGATTCTAAATTATAAATAAAATGTGTATATTTTAACTGATACATAATTTCCCTAATTACAACTTAAATAAAATAAAAAAAAGAACAGATGACACATACGAAAATAATCACCAGGAATTTAAGAAACAGGTCCCTGTCACTGCTGTTAGGAACTGTAAAAAGAAATGTTCCACCTCTGACTTTTATTTTTATACTTGCACACAATGCACACATTTTCAGTATTCAGCCTCTAGTTGTAAAAAGTGATAGCTTACAGTTAGTTTCATAACTAGTATTTTCTAACTTCATTTGAGATGAGAAATCCCCAATGTTGATTTTAAACACCACAGTGAAAGAACATCTGCCTGAGAGAGTAAAAAAGCCAGGCTGAAATCACTGTCCAAATTTACAGCAGAAAAAATGAAGCAGAGATACCAGACACAGAACTCATCTGATCCAGTATTCAGACTCCCTGTGTAGTTCATAGAGAGGAATAATAAATCCCTCCAACCTATTCAGAATATAATTGCAGATGTAGTTAATCATGCTCTGGAAGTACTTATTTTTTCCATAGTTAGGTATACATCTAATAGCTATCCAGAAGTCAGTCGAGGTGAAACTCAAAAACTCAGTGTTTCTACAGAGTATGCAGAAGCAGTGCACATTCAGATCAGGAAAACTCAAAGGGGAGAATCAGTATCTTTAAAAGAGCCCAAAAAAAGAAGCTCTTAGACATTTAAGCTAGGTACCTATAATCAATAGCTTTAAATACAGTCTTGAAAGAGTAAGGAAAGGTTAATTTGTACCACTGTCTCTGAACTCTTAAAATGGATTCCAAGAAGTGACTAGCCTGGAAAATAGAATTGTTTATCACAGTAAAACAAATGCATCAACTGATTATTATTACTATTATTTTTGTTAAAGAGAATAATTCCCAAACTAATTAAATCAATTAAGATTTGGGACCATGTACTAATTTTTAAAAACATTTTCTACCTTCCATTTACATTAATTATAATGTAAGATTACAAGGCTTTAGGATAAATGCAAGAAACAAAAGTACACACACTGTATATATAGTCCTGTGAAAATTTTTATTTGTGCAGTCTCTGTAGGCATGAGACTCCATTAGCAGTCAGGAAGTCTGCATTCAATTCCCAGGCTCTGTCTGCTTCATGACCTTGAGCAAATCAATTCACCTCTTTCTGACATATCTTTCCCTCTGTTAAGCAGAGTCAAAAAAGGGATGCAGTAAAACAGTGGTATCTAAAATGCTAACAAAGACCCAGTACCACGAAGCACAATAATACTACATATGTATATATATATTTCCTTTAGAAGCAGACTGTTTTGTAAAGGGAAAGATTAAGCATGAATTACAGCTTATTTCTGCTGAAAGACATGCTTTATGAGACTTATGTTTGTAAAAACATGCAGCACAAAAAGAGTACTTTTTTGTGTGTGCTTGCAGTATCTCAGATGAAAATGTAAGGTTGATTCTGCTGACACTGGTCATGCCAAAACTAAAACTGAAGGCTCATTATTAGCATTACAACAATAGGATTTCAGTTGTGTTACTTTAGATCTCAGACAAACTAAAGACAATATAGAATACTTGCTTATTTACAACAGAGCAAGAATCAAAAACGAGCATTTCAGCATAAAGGGATTACATGATTAATAAAAACTTCTGACTACAGAACTTATTCACAGGTAGCTGTAACACAGAATTATTTTAGCGTAACCATACAGCTGGTAGAAAAGTAGAGATGAAGACAAATGAGTATCTGTGTCTGAGAGAAAATACAAATACTTATTTTAATTTCAAAGAAACTGATATATGAAAGTAAACAGGTGAAGATAAATTATAAATTTTGCCACTCAAAAGCTATTTATATGATTTATAAAAAGTCAGAATTCTGTCCGTGCTGGAAAACCACAGACTAGTGTTCTCAAACCTAAGGAATATTAAGAAAAGTCATTCTTACATCAATCTTTGATGTCTTTGAGAAAGCTCCCACTGGATGAACATGATCATACAGTATAATAACTCCAACCATGACTCTCATGCAGAACATAAGAGTCTCTTCACTGGTGAATCTACTCCTGTACTCTCTGAAAAACAACAGGAAAAAGAAAGTCTTGACTGTTTTTAACCGGACAATTTTGCAAACTAGGCTATGAAGGAACGAAACCTAAACATTGTCCTCAAAAGCAGTACAAGAAGAATCTTAACAAAATTAAAGACCTTCAAATTGCATACGTCCCTGTCAATTTAGAAAGATTAGAAAGCAAATGAATATTTAACTCTGCTTTACCAAACCTTCACAGTTCATATCCTCCTTCCTGTGAGGCCAGCAACTTTTGCTGAAGTGTTCCATTGTTGATAAAATGTGATGAAGACTCATCATACTTCTGTTTCAGCTTAGAAACACAACATATAGAAACCTCAAAGGAAAGCTACTCTTTTTGCTTAAATTCCTACTTTGAAACAAGTAACATTTAGGTGGAATCTAATTTCAGCAGCATATAACTACAGGCCTTCACTTGGGTGGATCATAATCACTGATATTTCTTTTTGAAGTAAACAGGCAACTTCAACAACCCAGGTTCACCAGGCATCTAAAAAGTAGAGTTATATTATATGGGAACAGATTGAACTCATTCCAAAGAGTTTCTCTTGACTTTTCAACTGCAAAACAAGAATATGGATGATACAGTTAAGACAGTCCCTATCAGATCTATTACCTGAAACCATCACAAAGAAATGAATTAAATAGAGAAAAGCAGAATGCCTGAAAAACAGCAAGCACCACTATTCTTCTAACAAATATTAAGTAAACAGTACATAGATTTGTCTACTTCTATCTCTAGTTTTCAATATAAAATTTTATCTAAACATAAAATTAAAATTTCCAAAAGCTGTACTATCTCTCAGCTTATAGTAACTTCAGATTTCGCTCTCCGATTTACAGATATAAATACAGTATCAGAATATGAACAGATTTAAAGGCTATGGTAACTTAGATGTGAAAACGTCTGATTATCTCACAATTAAAATGAAGTACTGGATAATAAACTTGATTTTATCTTCTCGTAGGCAACTCACAATTTACTGTTTCTGTATCTATGCAAAAAAAAAAGAAAAAGAGCTTACACGCTTTAGCAACCTCGTCTAATAGGAGATGTCCCTGCCTATAGCAGGGGGTTTGGAATTAGATGATCTTAAAAGTCCTTTCCAACCCAAACTATTATATGATTCTATCCTCAAAATAGTCCCTGTGCATCATCTGCAGAAGCACTACTTGGAAGAGACAAAATCTGTCCCCTAAGTGTGGAAATAATTTAGCAGGATAGGAGACAGTAGTTGCCCAATGGTTCTGATTAGACAAGACAGACACCAAAGCCTATGATAAATTATACTTGTATGTTAACCTTCATTGAAATACAGAACCACCCTAACTAATTTCAGTGCTGATTCATGAAAAAATATCTAAGACGGTTAAAATAGGAGGCATCAGTGTGACCACAACTTAAGGCAAGCAGGAAATCATTTATTCCAGATGGAAATAAATAAATATGGTAAAAATTGTCATACACAAGAAAAACAAGATTTAAGATAAAACTTACGGTGTTTCCAACATGACTTTACATACACTAGCCATAGTACTTAAGCAGTCTGTCGTATTTTCAATTGGCAATGTTTTGTTCTAGAAGGGTTAAAAAACAGTCATTATTGAGTACACCATCTTGTAAAATTAGTATTAAGATTGTCTGTGTGGTTTACATTTTACTCTCCCATTACTTACTTCTGATACAAATTGTGTAGTTGCATTACTGAGTGTTTTCAGCATTGGTGTAGCTTCTGCATAAAACAGGGACATCCTATTGGCCATTTCATTGTTGACTTCATTCTCGATGTCTAGCTGAGAAAAACATGAGAAAAAATAGTAAGTAAAACTCTTAAAATCTTGAGAGCAGCAGGAAAAGATACAGCATGTGTTCACATCAGCAAGCAGACTGTTGAATGAACAGCTCCAGCCTAATCACTTTAACCAGACTGCTGATTAACTCTCACGGTGAAGGTGAGAACGTGACAGCTAGTGAATCAAAAGAAAAAAACACTACCACGAACGGTGTAAATATACACAAAATGATAAATATTTCAGCATGAAAAGCAGATCAGACCTTATTTACTTACATGCATGTTGTTTATCCTGTTGCGGCTTATTGTCCGCCTATAATAACTGAAGTCATTTTGAATTGCTGGGTTTCTCATCTTAGGGAAAGAAAATAGGAAAAAAATCAGTTTTGATTCAAAATATATGGAAAAAATAGCATATAGTAATAATTTTAACCTTCAGTTCATCAAAACGAAGAGTAAAATGCAAGATTTCTGCAAACTCTTTAGCCAGAGCCTGCTCCCGTTCCAGGTGTTGAGTTGGAGTATAAGGTGGGCATGTCAAGGATTCTAATAAGCTCTGCAGGGCCTTTTCTAAAAATAAAATAAAATAAAATATATTTTTCTTCTGTCCATATTATGACAAGATTTCATGTAAGTATTTAAATATACTTTTTGTTAGAAAGAAGACAATATGCACAGTTCTAACAAGAATTCTCTTCTACTGTAAAGTGAGAAACATAAGTCAAAGGCACCTCTTGCTAAGTTTCATTAAGCTTTATGCCATTTTCTCTCCATTTTGCATCAATGACCTCTGTTCCACTATGTCTCTTTTTTCCATCTAACACCCTTTATCTCAGAAACTTACCAAAAATTTTATGGAGAAAGCAGTTCTTCTATATTCAAATATTCTGCCCTCTCTCTTTCATCTTCCCAAATTAGCTATCAACACAGGACAGAGATTGTTCAGGCATCTCAGCTATTAAAAGAGTACTCTTAGGCACAGATAGCAATGTAGTTCAGTTCCTGTGACTATAATTACCAGTAGCATTACTCAAAATGTGATAGACTTAGCAGGACTTTATAGAAGAATTCCTCATAGTGGGAACTCTCCCACTTTATAAAGACATTTTTTTTTGCACAAAGATTGTCATCCAGAGTCTTAATTTAAAGTTAAATTCCATCATTTTTTGAGGGCAGCATGGATGGTAAAGTCAGTTTAAAATGTGTCCAGCCTTGGATTTTCACCCTGCAAGAGAGTTTATCAATATCTTCCTGTCCTTGTTATCCTGTTATCCCCCTCCTTTTTATTTAAAAGCAAATCTCAAAATATTTTTGTCTTCATTCCTTTTTAAACTTTGATCTGTTTGAGAATTCAAATTACAAAAATAAACTGTATTAGGACAACAGAGATTAATGAAGTGTTGAGCAGCGGGAGGTATCAAACAAAAACTTAACACAGTCATAACTGCATTCTCAGTTTGTACTCTATTCAGATAATATACAGTTTAAGTGGCAAACTAAGAAACTTTATATAATTTAGAAATCAAATGCAGATTAAAAAAACCTGCACTGAGAAATGTGACTGAGGTGAAATGTCTGTTAAGATCAAAGAGACAGAAGAAAAATCCATTAAAAATTAGTGGAAAAAAAATTTCTTATTTCTTTAAAGTAACCTTATAAAACAGACACACTAAACTAGGGCTCACCTAATCTCAGTGAAAACTCATAAAAGCGCTTCAGCCTCACCACCAGAGGACACACTGAATTCCACGCTTTCTCTTGCAACTGGATATCATTGGGATTTTGTATTGCCTGAAATGAAAATTCCACTGTAAAGAACTGTGAATGTCAAGTAGCAAGTAGAAGGTGGTTTGGAAGTTTTCCAGTACAGTATTTCAGAAAATTAAGTATTGTAAAACACAGAACAATTATAAGAATTTATACTGTATGGGAAAATTATCAAGTCTAAAAAATACCATTCTTTACTTCTCTCCTTTAGCATGATAACTTGAAAATACTCATTCAAATCCAACACTGACATGCAGGAATCTTTTAACAGTTTTTTGAATAAAAACATACTTCAAAAGCATCAGGAGTATAAGCACTGTTTGCAGAAATAAAACAGGTTTTAAAATTATTATTTTAACCTTACAAAGCTAAGAGCTCACAGGAAAAGTAAACGTGAGGCTGACACAGGGAAAGGTTTGGTCAGCTGAGACAAACTGTGAGTTAGAATTCAAAATTGCACTTCCACAGAGTAAGACACCTGCAAAATTAATGTAAAATTCTAATTTACTGTATTTCATTATCTCACACTGAAAAACAACTATTTCCAACATTTTTTCCTACATATTTCTGACATTTGAGTATTATTTCTTAAGTCTTAATTTCTCAATTCTTAACTGCAACTTTAGGCTTAAGATACATGAAATGAGGTATATGACACTGTCAAGTGAAAAATAAATATTCATTATTTCATAATAGACCTAAAAGTTCCAACAGTCATCATTTAATGATTTGACATCAGAACTTATCACATTCCACTTAATCTGTAAGTTTTCACAATAGAATTATAAAGATTCTTATATAGTCCATTGAAAGTGCCTGGATACAGAACAGAGGAACACACTACATTTTATTTAATTTTTCTTCCAGAAAACTGCCATTAGCTTGAACAGACATACATCTCTAATTTCTTGTCCAGCTCCTTTGTAAGCCTGAAGATCTGCAAGCATACTTTCCGAGTCCTGTAAAACTGCACTAATCTGATTCCACACTTCTCTTTCTCCATCTGTAGGCTGGGCATCTAAGAAACATAAAAGTAAATGCATAAGACAAAACATAGCTGCAACACTAATGGCAAGTTTACTTCAGTTCAACTTAACAATATTATATCCAACTTGACAATATGTAATTGCATTCTATTGTTGTTTTTAAAATACAATTATTCTGCACTGCCATTCAGCAAACACTGAAGTTTTTCCATCATTTTGGTAAACTCTGGCTCAGGATGTCTTATTTAGTCTCTTCTCAGCATCATAAAATTAGAAAAGAGGATAATGTCTTGGTCCTTTAGTAAAAAGGCACCTCGCTCACAAGCTCTGAAGATCAATTACAAAGGATCGTTTACTTTCCTTGCAGCTTGGGGATGAAATCAAGCCTTTCAGTGGACGGTGCAGTAGAGTATCATACCACACCATCCTTCCTCCCAGCTTCCCTAGTAGAGTATTTTTCTCCTTCTATACAATGTAAGTACAGCACTATATAAAAATAAACATTCTCCTTCTGAATGGCAGAGACTATTCCTACTTCTTATATAGTAATTCTACTTAACCCATTTTAACAATCATCACTTTGTTTTCAGGATGGGAGTGAAATGTAGCCCTTCTATATTCACAGTAATGACATTCTAAAGGAGATCAGAATGCCTACATATATATCAGGTCCTGCACCTGGCTTGGGGCAACCTCAAACATCAATACAGACTTCAGGATGTATCGAGAGCAACCCTGAGCAGAAGGATATGGCGTGTTCATGGACAGAAACTGGATGTAACAGAAGCAGTGCAGATGTGACCCAGAGAGACAGCTTTAACCTGGTCTCCATCAAAAGAAGCATGGCCAGTAGGCACTTTAGTTCACTCTTATAGCACCCATCTACGGTGCAGTGTTGAGCTTCAGCACATGAAGGATATGGACCCGTCAGAGCGGGCCCAGGGGAGGTCACAAAGATGATCAGAGGGCTGGAGCACCTCTGCTGTGGAGATGAGCTGAGAGAGTTGAGGTTGTTCATCCTGGAGAAGAGAAGGTTCTGGGCAGACCTTAGCAGCCTTTCAGTGTTTAAACGGGGCATTTGAGAAAGACAGAGGGAGACTTGAAACAAATATTACTTTATACCTCAGAAGGAAAGTAGAAACAAGGAGAAAACTACTCCGAAGATGAAAATCACAGCTCAGACATAGCTGCAGAACTAAACTGTTAGTTAATATTACATTTGCAGTGATATTGACTGTTTCTTTCCCCAGGCTGCAAGAAATCTCATGGTATACATAATGGTTCTTTGACCTTGTGAAAAAGAAAGGAACAAAACAGAAAACATTTCTAAGTTTAACAATGAAGTTGGTAATTTTGCTTAAAACTTTCATACCATCCACAATTGAGTAGGGGAGAGGAAGGAGTTAGCAATAAGTCAGTATCCATATTCTAATAGTATTAATAGAAGTTAATTAAAACAATGTTTAACACAAATATTAAGGCATAAAGGAGAGTATGCTATTGATTAGTACAAAACACAAGTATAAAATTTGCATATTCACATCACCAAAAGCATAAGTTGCTCAACAAACAACTTCTATGTTACTTTTACAGTTCATTTTCTTTAAAAAGTATCACCCCTTAATAAAAATGTAAACACTCTGGACTGCTCGTCACTTTGGGATTTAGAAATGGTCTTTAGTAACATCCACTGTAGCTACTATTTTTCAGATTTTCCCAATTTATCTTATGGAAGCTGGTGAAAGGATGAGTATTTGAAAACAAATGAGCTTTCTGTGTTAACCCAGCATTATGGAGAAATAGGAACAGGAGAATGGTAGACGGTTGGAAAAGGGAAGGGAGATGGAGAAGGCTGCAAAGGCTACAGAGCAATAGGCTTAACTTGCACTTGCAGAAGCAGTTTATATGTATGCAGAAATTGTTTAGCTTAAAAATAAAAGCAGGGAGAATGGTTCAGGCTCTTCTATATATATATGCTTTTTAAACATGCATCTTAAGTGAGAATTATATTTTATGTAAATAGGTGCTCACATAAAATTATGGTTGTGTTTCAAAAGGCATTTTACATTAAGATTTTACAGGCATGGTTAGCTACCATCTGTAACTGCTCACTTTGTAAAGGATTTCACCTTGCTTTGAACTATATAACAACATAAATTAAAAGCAACAAAGAATTCTTCATGACTGAAATTCTGTCTTTAAAAATTGTTTTTCTATTCCAACACTACCAGAGCTCATTTGCCTCTTCTGAGTAAAAAAAATACTACTCTCGAACCAGTGCTTGGTAGTATCACCTCTTGAAACCCTAACTCCAGAAAATCAGCACGTGCTTAAACACGTTTATTAAAAAAAATCAAACAACCCACAGTCACTAGCTAATCCACACTGAATGCAAGCCCTCTCAATAGTAAGATAACTCAACCACCGAATGCATTTCAAGTCTGACAAACTTGACAATTCTCTCTCAGAATACGCTTTCTTAAGACAAAACAGGAAACCTTTACACCTCTCTGATATATAAACAAATCCTCTGGAACAATTACAGTCCATTTGTAGATGCATTACATATTTCAGGTACTTAATGGTGTTAGAAGGCAGAGCAAATCTTTTTTCTTAAAATACATCATTTGTTAAAAACTCCTATCTCATTCTTCACCAATCACGCTTTTGAGAAAACATAGAGACTACAACATATGTTAGGCATCAGTAAACATAGGATAAGATTAAATATAAAAGAATGGATATGAAGCACTTACTTAAAGTCGAGTGTAACAACACCTCAACAATCAAGACATACATAACAAGTCACTTGTAAAAGAAGTATTTCCCATCCGTGCACCTTTTCTGCATCTGAAATGCAGACCAAAAAGCAATGAACTTTATTCCACCCTCAGTCAATATAATTGAAAGTTAGGGAGGATTCCCACTGAGGCTGGATAGTGCTTGCATTTCATGTGCATTAAATGTGCAATCATATTTGTCAGGTAACATCATGGCCACCTGGTTTTGACAGCCATTCAAAACAACTGTGTGTAAAACAGGGTGTCTCACAGGCTCTGCTTTCAGCTTTTTAGCAAGTTAGAGCACAGCATACATATATGTGTATGTATGCATATGTGTAAGTATACACATATATATTCTAGGTCTGACTCCATGACAATGATTTTTTCCCTTCCAATCTGGCACACAATTAGAAAAAATGAAAACTTATGTCCTTGACAAAAAGTATTACTTTCAACTACAATGAATAATGCATTTCAGAATACAAGAAGTTGCTATATTCAATACATTAAAAAAAATGGTACTACTGGAAAAAATAACCTGCCCACCACATATTCCAGAATTAGCCAGAACAAAATGAAGCTTTCTAAATGAAAATGAGGCTATGCCATGGAAACAAGCATGAAGCTCATTGGCTTGCTTCTCTCAGTGCTGTGACACATGCAGAGTGGACATCATCAAGAGAAGCAGCACAGTATGACCTCTTGGACTAAACCACCACTTCTTAGGGCACTTTCTGAAGTCCAAGAGATGAGTTTAATCTTGCTCTGGCTGGATACAGATGACACATCCAGCCTTCCTGCCTGCACAGCAAGAGGACTAATTAACATCCTGTAAAAAACGGGCAGTTGCTCTGCTGCCAGACATGTTCTATTAATGGACACTTTTAATCATATATGAGCAACTATAACTCAACATTTCATAAATCTTTCTGGGGATAGCGGGGAAGGAATACTGGAATATAAGTATCCTTGACTCTTTGGAGAAGGATCAGGTAACTAGTCCATCCAGCTAACGTTTAAGAAAATACCTGTTCAGGTTCTGCATTCAGAGAGTTTGGTATTAAAAAAGATACATGTATCTGGGGAGAGGATGGGACTGAAGATGCCACTTAAAGATTGCCAAAAACTTACTAGCTTTCCAAAGCATGTCATAAAGGTTTAACCCTTTAGGTTCAAAACAAATTGTTGTTACCAGCCTTCAAATTATTCCCTGTTATTCCTTATTTACCTGAAAACTAAGCAGCAGCAGTTTGACAACAGAGCTCTGTAAAAATGAGCACAAAATGTGCTACAGAAAGAGCTTTAATTGCCCAGAATGCATTTAACTTTTACTAGTTTAGTCAAGGTAAAGATCTAAAGAACAAAGCAGTTGTTGAATGGGGAAAGACCCATTACAAGAGAATCACACAATGGGGAAACAATGAAACCTTACTCAGCTCTGAAGACCGCGAACTGGCAAGACATGCCATGCACTCACTCTACCTAACAAAGTTTTATTCAAGTTATGAGCAAAGGTGGACAAACTGGTAAACGATAAATTCAAATAAGTGTCACTTCAAATACAAATACATGAACTGTAGAGCAGCAGCACAGTTTGATTTCTGGAAATTAATATACTCTACGTAAGTATTTCAGCAGACCTTCCAACATTAATTTGGTGGAATGTATAATGTTTGAATTTCACTTCAAAAGGTTTTTTAAACATGCACAGGAGAACACTTTTCTCTATGCTAACCACTGAAGTTGGGCACTACTTATGTTTAAGGCTGGATTGGATAAATCTTCAAATTGTTTCTCTTTTTACAGATTACTAGCTATTCCATGGCTCAAGAAAAAGAACATATAGAAGGGCGGTTACCATATAACATTAATTAGAATTAATAAAGGATTCAATCTTTTTAAAAATACAGTCAGTTACAAAACTTGATTCCTACTTTGGAATCAAGAATTGGACTCAATGACATGAGTAGAACACCTTGTAAGGATTGCAACTAACCATATAGACAGCTGCAGAAAAGAGGAGCAACATGGTATTTTAAATAATTTGCAGTAGCACTGAATTTGCAAGGAGAAAATTAAAACAGCTATGTAAAAAAAATGTGGAAGGTGAAATTTTGAATCACACTCATTTTTCTTTCACGATTCTTTCTTATTTCAAATACAGCACAGGCAGAATTTGAAATAACTACATAAAGAAGAAGAACAAAACTTTAAATCAGGTGAGAAAACTTGGTTTTTCTAAGCGTTCCTCATTCTACCTGGTCACAAGAGTTGACCAGACATGTACTGGAATAGGTTGGTAGAAATATTAAAGAGAAAAGTGAGTTTGTATTTTACAATAAGCAAAGAAAAATAAATTTAAAAGATGTCATGTAAGATGTCCTCCTCAAATTTTTAATCAAAACAGAATTCTGTTCTGGAGAGTAGTAACTTTTAAAAAATATATATTTATGTGGCACAGAAGAACTCATCCTAGCTCATCCTTAGAAGACATTACCTAAAAGTTGCATGTTAATTAAGAGCTGTAAGGGAAAAAGGTAAAATAGAGGTCTACGATGCTGAACTTACTGTATAGTCTCTTAACTGACTATGGTATCTAGATCTGTTCTGCTGCCATCATTTTCCCCTGCATTTCTGTTCTCACATGTGTGCATTAAGAGCTAAGGCTCTTCCAACCATGCAGTCATCCAGATTGATTTGACTGACAGAGTACTTAGCAGGATGAAGAAAGAAGTAAATTGGTAGGTTTTTTTTTTTTTAATATATATCTTTGAACAGCTAGTTCTTAGCAAGTTCATTTTCCCACAGAGTTATCACTCATGACTTGTGCAACAATGTTTTTTGTACATGTTAATTCTAGCATATGGATAGAAGTCTACCTGACATAGCACTAACCAGGGGATCAGCCCTTTGGAGAAATACAAACTCAGATCAGCTAAAATCAACTGTCCAGGGAATTTAACACCCTGACATTCTTTGCCCACTTCTATATAAACACTCATTACTTTTACCAATATCAGTTCATAAAGCCACTAATTTTTGAGGAATGGAGATAGAAAGTATTTGTTTTATTCCTCCATAGCAGGAAAAGTGTTCTGTGATTTCCATTTTAATTAAAAAATAATATTTTTTATTTCAAAAAACTAATTAACACAACAACAATTATACGGCATGTTTTATGCATTGGAGGAAAAAGTATGTCACACACTCTTTTCAGGTACAACAAATTCCAAATGAAGAACAGACAGAAGTACCAATATCCCCAAACCCTGCAAAAATTTCAGAAGTAGTTCTGCCAAACTTACGTTGAGGTTTCAGCTTACTTCTAATGAATAAGTGGATTAAAACTAAAAAGCAATATCCTGATGCAAAAAATGAAATACAGTAAACACATCAACTCAACATACCCCTCAGTTAAAAAGGGACATACTCCAGTGTATATCCTGTGTTTTTATAATGTTCAGTTTTAATTCTTGCAGTTCAACTCAGCAGAAATCTGTCTGGGATATGTAAACTTGCACAGCAATTTTTTCAAGACAGTTACTGAACAACAATTACTTCAGTAAGACTTGAAACTGCTTAACTTTCTTTTAGTAATTTTGCACAGTTGAATAAATCCTTGTGTACAGAAAGGAGCGCTACATTTCCACTATCAACCTTATTCCTCCTTTAAGACTCTCGTGAATCAAGTTGGAAGATAGCTGAAAGATCAGTAAATATTTAAAGAGACTGGCCGCTAACCTCCTTTATGCAGTATAGTAGAAATTGAATGTAGGAAATCTAGGATAGTTTTATACTAATTGTGAGCATAATATGAGTACAGTTGAAACTGAATTTGCTGAATGTTTTCATCAGCACAGAAATTTTTTTGCTCCAACACTTCTGCCTTTCCTCTTGCCATTCTACGATTCTATGATATGATTATCGTGAAACCATCAAAATCTGATTTTTCATTAAATGAGACATCTTTCCAAAGCTTTAGAAAGGCTTTTTATTATTTTTCAATTTATAATCATAGACTCATAATATGGCCTGGGTTAGAAGGGAACTTAGAGCCCATCCAGTTCTAATGTCCTCACTGTGGGCAGGGTTGCCAGTCACCAAATCAGGCTGCTCAAGATCCCAACCAACCTGGTCTTCAACGCTGCCCACGATGAAGCATCCATAACACCCCTGGGAAGCATGTACCAGTACCTCACCATCCTCTGAGTAAAGAATTTCCTCCAAACATCTAACCTTCATCTCCTCTCTTTTAGTTTAAAATAATTTCTTCTTGCGCTATCGCTATTAGACCGTGAAGGAAACCTTTGTAATTGCATAAGTTTCTAATGCAACTGTTTTTCACCCACTGAATTTGAACTGAAAGCATAAGAAGTCACATGGCCAACAAACATACATGCAGACTGGCACCCATGGTCATTAACTGGAGTGTGTTTTTACACCATTCAATATCTCGATGCAAAAAATGATATGCAAAAAAATGCAGAAAACCAAAATTTGTCCCTGCAGTTACATTCCTTCCACAAAACACTGATTTTATTATTCCACAAAAATCTCCAAGACTATTTTAATCTCTAGGTAGTTGTGCCTGGCAAGTGCACAAGTGCTTACACTAACTACTTGCATTTCCTTGGGAGAACATGCTTTACCTCACTTCCATTCCTGTTGGCAGAGTAGTTTTTGGAAAAGGAAAAACAACAAAAAACCCAAAACCTTTTCTGCCAAGGCAATAAAATAGGTATTTTCCCCTCTCATATCTACAAGGCCTCCCACTGCCAGGCCACCTGTTTCCTGCTAAATCTGCAGTCCCAGCTAGGAGGACCTTCTTACAACACAGGACATGATGGGACTGATAAAGCCTGGAAGTTCAAAGCAGCTGAAAAGCTCTGTAAGAACTTGGCATAGTGTTCTACAAAAGTGTCTTTTATTTTGACTGAAAAAATTACATGATGATTTGTACAAAGGTTAGAATGAAATTCTGAAATCATACAGAGAGAAGTATAAAAGGGATACAGGGCCTACAGCACCTTATTCCAAACCCAAAATAACCGATTAACTTTCTTTCTTAATTTAAAACTGATCCTTTATACTGCGGTAAATGAGATCTAGATGAGAAGATTAAAGTATGTACAACGTTATTTTCATACACTCCAGTTCTGGTCCAAGTAAGCATGTCTGAACAACTTCTTAAGATTTAAATGACTTTTAGAACCAGTGCTTCTGAGCACGTACATGAATACTTTCTCATTTCATGTCATTACTTTTTTTTTTTTGAAGAATAAATTAGGATTAAATTATTTGAGAAAAGTATTCAAGGTGATTAACACCTTGAATAACACCTACTCATCTCAATTCTCTCTTCAAAAATCAAATTATTAAAAAAGTAGCTTCTTCCAAAACATTTTGTTGTTGTTATTTAGATTAAAGGTTTTAAGAGACACAACATCACATGCTGTTAGCCTTTCCAATAAAAAGCATTTCACACAAGTAGTTAAGTTAAGATAAACCCATATTTAAGGATTTGATGACCAGTTTTCAAGACAGTGTTTACAAAGAAGTACATGCAGGAAAACAGTAACCAGCAGAAGGGAAGTAGCTTTGATTCAGATACAAATGTGACAAGGAAATTAGTATGTGAAACATTGTTTGCACACCGATAAACATGCAATTAAGAGAGATGCAATCAAGTACTTACACTTATACCACTTCATTACTTTTTAAAAACTCTAATAATCCAGTTTAATCATCACTGAACCAGCCACCTACGCTGTTGGTATTTTTTAAGCTTTTTATATTTATTTCTACTGTAAATATATTTGCATTCAAAGAAGAAACAAGAAGAACACATTATTAACCTTGGTTTCTTAAAAAGCTGAAGCTGATATACATATAAATTTAATAATGGTTTATAAATGTTCTGAAACTAAATCATGGTAATATTTGCATATCTATCATCCTGCCATCTTGTCATGAAGTAGTTTTACACAGTCTTATAGTTATCCAAAAAACTCAATACTCAACTGAAGTGTAATTTAATTTGCTTGCAAATCCCTTTTGAATTGCTTCATGACGCGTAAGCACATGCAGTTTATTAGGAAGTAATAAGCAAAGAAGGCAAGCCAGGCAAGAAGCTTTGCTCACTTTCAAAGTCAAGGAAAAAATTTGGCCCCTGATCAAGCTCTGTGCAAGTGAGAACTTTTAAAAGATTTCCCATTTGGATCCTGAAAAATAGAAAAGGAAGAGAAAAGGAGTTCTGAGTGAACAAATGGCTTTAGAGACAAGGACTCGGGTAGACTGGTTGTGCTGGAAAATATACACTGCAAACAATCTGATCTTAAGATTTTTTCCTTAGTTCACTATTAAGTCAGGGTAAAGATTCTGTCATGCTCTGGTAGCGTTTGAACTTACTTTCAAAATCCAGGAAAAAATGTGGATAGTTTTCAATTTCCCTGGTAAGGACCTTAAGAAGATTACCCATCCCAGCAAACCTAGCAAATGCAACAAAATCATAAACAGTTATATACGTAAAATTAGAATACTACCACTAACGGTTTGAAACAGTCTGCATCATTCATTAAACACTATGACAAGTTCTGGATCACAGGAAATATTTTCACGGTCAGATTCGTGGAGAGTAAAACCTTGGATAGATACAGAAATAATTCGATCCATCAAATTGGAATTGAAACATCAATACGATATCATTAAGCACAGATATTTATGAGCATTTACTTAGAAGAAACTAACTCAAATTTGTATTTATACTTATAAATCCTCTAAATTGCCTGACTCAGATATGACTTCAGCATAAATTCACGTTATTTCATTAAAATTACTCAATAGTTTAAAACAATATTACAGAGAAATGTATTAGAAAGCCAAAATGTCTACTTCTACAATCTTTAATTAAAAAAAGTTCAAACTCTGCAATCTTTTATCTGTTATTCCTGTCTTTTATCACAGTGAAAATATCTGCATCTGCAGTTAATGAGAAAAAGGAAAGGTGACCAATTCTCAAAGACCAAGTCTCTGTGGAAGAAAAAATGGAAGGAGAACTTAAGAAAAATTTGTTTCGTTTGTTTTTTACACCAGCCCTTAAAATGATACGTCATTCTAAAACAATGTGAAAGTATAGATTTTCAGGGAATAAACTAACTTTTTATCAGAAGAGATATTAAACCATGAAATTCACATATAAACAGAGTCTCCCTGAAGAGATGTAGAAACGTGATTTTAAATTTAAAAATCATATGTAAATCTGTGCTATGCCTCAGTAATGAAACATTCTCAGTACTCTGAACCATGACTCTCAGGGCTCACACCTCATGTTCATCTATTTTTCAGTTTGAGAAATCAGAATATATGCACAAAAAAAGTTATTCTAAGCTTGCATATGGCCAAAATTCCATTTGGGGAGACAAAGGTATTCTTCCAAATTCTCCCTCAAGTGCTATAGAAAAAAAAGAACCATGTGCTCTCATTTTTATATGCATTTAAAGGATATATTTCCAAGGAAGGCAGTGCAAGGTTCAGACATTTAAAAGCAGTCACAGTCATTCCAGAGTGTGTTCAGAGTACACAGCTTCATGTAAACCAGGTTTTTGCTATACAAACATCTTTGCTTTGCATGAAATACATACTCAAACTTTTATATCCAGGACAGATACAGTGAGCAGACTGTCAAGTCCTTTACAATTAGCATCATCTTACATAAACAATATTGAAACATGAAGAAACATTCTCCGTTACTCATAAAGTTACATGTATTAATAAGCACAAAAATAAAATACAGTTTCACTTTCATAGGATGTGCAATTTATGAACTGAGCCTAACTTTATGATTAGCTTGCAAAGGGAAAAAGCGTGAGAATGGGACAAGCAATTTTATACAGCACTAAATCTTGTACACTCAGTAATTCAACATCTTATCACACTGCAACATTGCATTTTATCAACATCGTTTAGGACAAGGAAGATAATATGCATATACTTAGTTTCATTTAGATAACTCTGAACTAAACAATTTATATTACTAAGAAATAGTACCACAATCTGAATTACTGACTCAGATTGGATTCTTCACTTTCAACTCATTTTAATCCATATCTTACCTCATTGCCTTCAATCTTCAGAGAGAATCCAACCATTTGTTCCACTGTTAAAGTCAGTGCTGCATCCAGAGACCGGTTTAGCTGATTGCATGATTCGAATAGCAAGAAAGCTGTTCCCTCTGCCAAAAACTGAGGCTAAGCATTCTTATTTGCATTGAATAGCTTTAGGTCACGTGCCCAATTTTTGGTTTCAGTTCCTCCTTAGAGAATTATATCACACCAAAGCTGCGGAGATTTCTAAATCTATTTTTCCTGAACTTCTACTACATTTTTCAGCTTGTTTATCATTTTCTTACCCCCTTTCCTGCAATCCTCATACAGAAAACTAATCCAGCTATTAAAAGTACTAAACAAGAGCCCAGACACAAACTTCGTACCAATTTTCAGAGTTAAACTACATTTTCCAATGATCTTAAAGGCTGTGGCTTGACATTACCTATTTCCAATATACACAAAACTGAAAAACAGTTGATAACAAAGACCAACATCTAATAAATACACTTTTTTTTTTTTAATGGACCAACATCTAATAAATACTTTTTTTTTTTTTAATGATTCAAAATAGTTTCTTATTGGCTTTCTAAAAGCAAGACTAAAAGCAGATCTGGTTCCAAGTAACATTTGGTTTTAACTACAATTCACCTTTCAATATTGTGTTTTTAAGTCCATATCATATTTACCTGTGCAACCTGGTCTAAGGAGCCTCCTTTGGCAGAGGAGTAGGACCAGATAATCTCTAATAGTCCATTCCAACCCCTGCAATTTTGTGATTCTGTGATCAGAAGACTAATCTTCACCTTAATAGAAATATTAATAAACATATTTCCCTGCCCCAAGATGCATTATTTTATTCTTCATAGCTTGCTGCTTCCACAACTTAGATCTTTCAAACTGTCTTTCCCTGGAAATAATATTTTTCAGACCTCAGGAAGTGTGAGACACTTCCGCGATAACTTCTAATGAGATTTCAAAGTAATTAATGGCGTACGTTCTAAGTGAGTCACTATATATGCTACAGTTGTGACAAAAATGCAAATACACAGCTGAGGCACAGTAGCAAATAAGAAAGGCTTAGTCTAAGAGTTTAAAATTCCATTTCATTCAATTGGAAAGCATTTTCTTTTCCTTACTGCAAAATCAGTTCAAATATTGAAATGAGACTCACATGAATAAAAATATTTCTGTCACAATACTCCTAAACAACAACAGCTTCTCTTTAGTGCCCAAATTTCCTCTGAAAATAAACTTTCATCGGTACACATTAAAAATGATGAAGTGCAGACACAACATTTGCATTTTCAATTTTCTGCTTTTGCAAATGGTCAAAGCTTAGCCCAATATATATATATGTGAACTATGAACACTGAAAATACTTTCCTGAAGTACTGTTGACAGTTGAAAGCTCATTAGGCCTTATTCAATGCTCAACATTTAATTAGTTGCTCACAGATATAAACAAAGCAAAAGAAATTTGTGAACAAGACCTTTTTGTGAACGTTTAGCATTTTGTGTTTCATATTATCATTATTCACTAACAGTTTTTTGAAGTGTTGAGCTTCAAAATTAAAATACCACAGGCTGGTTTTCCATTGCATCATTTTGCTCCTAAATTTTCAGTAATTCAGCTTAGACATTTTAGAAGTATTGTTATAAATTTCTTCTCCTACAGTAAATCAATCAATTTATTTTTGAATTGTGATGAATAAAATACAAACACAGTGCCCTGCCCCACCAATCAAACCTTCAAATCTGACATGGATATTACCTACATTCAAATGTATCAAATATACTGAATTCCTCTTTTGAAAATTTCATCAGTGTTCACAAACTAGGTATTATCAACTCAGTTTTGTATGTCACAATGGCCACACGTAAATACACAAAGCATTTAAACACTTTATTGGTGAGAAAAGACACATTCATCAGCTCAACCCTTTTTTGTTCATCAGAGCTCCTTTGCCATATATAACTTTCTACATCTGCCTGTGTGCATAAACACAGTCTAAAAGGCTTTTGTCAAAATGAGCTGGATCAGCAAATACCTACTGCTTAAATTCAATTAGATCACCCTAACTAAACGGGGCTGAGAGGGTTCTCATGAGCAGCTCCACTGGGAGTTTCAGGAGAAACAGAGACTCCCAAGCTCAGGAGCAGCAATCAGTAATTAGGAATGATGACTTCTAATGGAACAGCTACACTGATATATGCACACATCCACAGTCTGAGGGAATTGTAGTGTACTAAGCTTATTAGTATCACTAATGCAGAGCAACTGACCTTACTGCATGAATAATTAACTGTGATACAAAAACCAAAACAAAACATAGCACCATCTGAACCAAAGATCTCTTAGATAAAATGCTCAATTTCAAGTTGTCGTGATATTCACCTATGTATTTGTTGAGATGCTTCTAAAGGAACAATGTAGAATTGAACAATGTAGAAAATAGTTTTATTACATTACAGAATAAAATTATAATGAAAAAAAATCCTCACTAAACATCATCCAAGTTTCTTGCTAATGACAACACATTTTGTTTTCCGATAAAAACTCATATCACTTGTTTTTTTTTGTTTGGGAGAGGAAGGAAGATTTTAAAAAAGTAATTTCTAACATTTGCCAACTATTATTAACAGATTTGCTTTTGCTTCTTATCCTTTGCAATAAACATATCAAAAACACTTAACTCTCCTAAAGCACTTGTGGAAGACTTAATCCAAAAAAACTGGCAATATGCACTCCTTGGAGTCATCCACAGAGTGAGGGCAAACAGAGGGACTGTAATACAAATAAGCAAAGAAGTAACAGCTTATCCACTCCCCAAAACTGATGCAAAAAAGTGAAAAGGAGAATAAGAGGAGAATGTTGCCCCAGGTGAAAGTAACCCAAGACAAAAGAACAGCTTCTGCTTTGAACAATTATTTTATAACAGTTCCTAGATAAATAATGCTTCAAGCCAAGAGCATTTACTGTCAACTGATAGGTAGCTAGCAGGACACAATTAAAAACTACAAGAAAGGTCGGGCAAGTCAGGAGAAGATAACAAATGGTTTGTAATGACAAATGGATTTTTAAATAATCACAAAATGTTAGAAGAGTTGGCCAAGAATATAAGTATTTGTAGCCCCAAGGATTAAGAGCTTGGCTTGTGGTTTCACTAAAATCAGAAAGTGAAAAATAGGATTACCTGAGATGAACTCACAGCTTTTTAAGGGATTTTTCAACATGCCAACCTTCTGAATATTCTGAACATCTGAATATACTTTGAAGAGAACACCTTTGTATTTTCAAAGTATATTATGTGAAAAAGAGTCGCCATGAAAGAATGAAAACCAGGAAACCAAAATATCTGGATTCCGGCTCGCAGATTAATAAAAAGAATGGAAGCCAATGAAATAAACAGAATAAAAACTATGTTTGAAATGAAAAAATTACTGTTGTATTTGATACCTTCACCTGAATGTACTAAGTAAAGTAACCTTAATCCAATTCACTGAATCACTTTGGCAGATGCTTTAAACCTAAAAGGGGATCGACCTCCCCGCACTCAAATAGAGCCTCCATCAGTTGATGATATCAGGTAAGCAAAGCAAGAATGGTTACCAAATTGGTATGTGGAAAAAAGATGCCTTTAACAGAAGCAGAACAGGTTTAGCTAGTGATAAGACTTACTTCTTTCAAAACAAAACCATTTCATACTTTTTCCAGGACGAATTTAACTTATTGCAAACATTCTAAGAGAAGTTTCAACCACACCATCCTCATCTTCTCAGAACTTCCTCCTTGTCTTCTCTCACAAAAATTATAACCAAAACATGAACTCATACGAAAAATCAGAAACAGAAAAAAAAAAAAACATAATTGTTGCTCTTTCTATCTTTTAATGTCTTCAGCCTTCTGACTATGCCAAACAGAATATTCTATAAGCTCATAGAATGCTCACAGAATATCCAGTGCAAGTGTCTGAAATAAAAACCTACAAATGCAGATGGTCCGTTAATCAAAAAGGCTGAGGAAAAATTACTTAATCATTATACCGGACAAAAAAATTAAACATGAAGCAGAGTAGTCATGCACTAAACTCCAGTTTTTTTTTTTTTTTTATAATTACGGTTAGGGAATGGGAGACCATATTGAATATATTGAAGAATGTATCTTCTCCAAAGCATTAGTGTAATCTGTAATTAGACAGGACCTATAGAAATGCATGAATTCCAGTAACTCTTCCTTGTAGCTTAATTAGCTTTGTGTAATTTTTTAATTCCTTCTGATATTATTTTATTAACTTCCATTTGTTCAATTAGACTCTCAAGAGAATTAGAATCTCAAGACTGTGGCATTTCTGCAAAATATTCTGCCTTAAAAATAGCATTCAGTTACTAGGTAAGTACATGCCCTCTTAATTATGGGAATATATAAAGATTCTTAATTTTGCATTGTTCCTAATACTTTAAAGAGCACATCCTCTAGTAAATCCATTTCCAAGTAGTATGTTTTATATGCAAAGAACACCAAAACATTTCTGTGCTGTAACTTTTTTGGGGATATTAAGAAATCTCTTATTTGCATAGGATGACAAATAGTGGAAGGATATTGTGAATGGTGCTGAATTAAAACTCCATCCTTTTAATTAAAAATTCCATTAGATAGTGCAAATGAAAACTGAAACAACGGACTGACTGACCCTGACAGGCTTCACTATAATTAATTTAAATAACTACTAAAAGCTACTCTTAATTTAGCAATGAAATTTGCACAGTATCTTTTTATTAAGACAATAAAATCAATGTGCAGTAGTGACTTTATTCTACTTCCCTATAAAATCTATTTTTACTTAGCTGACAAATTTTCATGATGATTAATCACAAGCTCATTTACAACAGCTTATTTCCCTCACATTACAAGATGCACATGCCTATAGAGGCATATTATACAAAGAAAACAGAGCATTGTTCAATGATGTGAGCAAAGTTAGACATATGCACAAAAGTGAACATTGTACAGTTGTTTTGACAACCCTACAATGCTACTCAGTGGATTTCCTGTGAAGGAGACATTTAAAACTCACAGACCAGACTACAGACGTTTGCTCATTCAACATGGCTTCACTCGAATAAAGATAACACAAGCACGGGAAGCTTTTATTGGTGACGTGGTGCCCTCTACTGTCTGAATGGAAATCTCAACCGGAGACACACCTGATTGTTTTTAATCTACACAACATTGTACAGTACTGCCCTATGAAAGAAGTTTTACATGAAGCACATGAAAATGTACGCTCTAAATAAAAAACATTCAGTTAATGTTTTATCTGAAATGCTTGTGGTCTTTACGGCACTATTAGTTTAGATGTAATTACTTTGCACTGATCAGTGCTCACTTACTTCTACAGAAGATGCACACGTGGATCTGAATTTTTACCAGAACTATAGCAGCAGTGGATGAACTTATCTGCTGTCTTTATTTCCTTTTCTAAAGCCAAACTAATCAGAATAGTACTTTAATAACCAAATTTCAGAATGAGTATCAATATTAAAAGTCATTATATTGGTTTCCCTTTCCCTTATAGTTTAACTCATAAATTAGTTTAATAAAAGCAACTGTAAATTGACATTTAAAATTATGAAGACCATCATTTCTCCTGAAGCTTTCAATAGTGTATTAACCTCATTAAATCTGGTGGGCACTGTGAACAAGCATGCACCTCAACTGGCATGTAACACATGCTACATCAAGTCTTTGGCAGTACATGGGTATTCTACATGTGAATAGAAATTCTGTTTACAATTCAGCAAGTTTCAATTATCACTGCTTGTTTTGAAGTTTAGAAGCAAACTATAAGTTGAAAAAGAAGAAATATGGTTTTCCTTTTGTAGTCTCTGACCAAAAACTAGATGCACAGGATGAGATACACTAGCTTGAAAATGCCAATTAACTGCAATTAAAATGTAGGAAGTTAGTTATACCCAACAGTTTCTATTACCTATTTCAAACTGTGTTGTTTGAGAGGCAGTTTGTGCCTTTTAAAACTAGGAACTATGGAAAAAAAAATTTAATTACATTTAGAGCAAAATGTATTAAGTTTTACTTAAAAAGGACCCAAGAACTTCACTTAATTTTCAATTGTAACTAACTTTCTATTCACACATAAATAGAATTGAGATAAAGGAATCATAGAACCACTGAATTGTAGGGGTTAGAAGGGACCTCTGAAGATGATCAAGTCCAACCCAATGCTAAAGCAGGTTCCCTACAGCAGGTTGCACAATGTCTAGGCAAGTTTTTACTTTCCGCAGCGGAGCCTCCACAGCCTAGAGTCCACTCATTCCAGAGCTCTATCACCCTCACATAAAAGTTCTTTCTCACGTTCTTATGAAGCTTCCTGTGTTCAGTTTTTGCACATTGCCCCTTGTTGCATCACTGCACACTGCCACAAAGAGCCAGGCCCCCTCCATTTGATACCCACCCTTTAGATATTCATATAAGCATTGATAAGATCCCACCCTGTCTCCTCGGGGCTGAACAGTCCCAGGTGTCCTTTCTTCATAAGCGAGATGTTTCAGGCCCCTCATCATCTCTGTGGACTCTCTCTACAAGTTCCTTGTCTTTCTTGACCTGAGGAGCCGAAAACTGGACACAGTACCCCGGATGTGGCCACACCAGCGCAGAAGAACTGGGGAGGGTCACCTCCTTCCATCTGCTGGCCATGCTCTTTCTGCTCTGGCCACAGGAGGAAGTCTGTGAATTCATTCAGCTCAAAGCCATACAACTTACGTTTGTGCTCACAACCTTACTGTGAATTCTTTGGAAGATGGAGTGAGGCAGAAAAAAAAACACCCAATTATTCCCAATTTCATGATAGACAAATGTTGTCATTTAAGTAGATGAAAATTTAAGTCAAACTATTAAAAAAACATTGGAATGTGACAGGAAATTTAATGTTGTTTTCTTCCTTCTCCTCTGATCCAATCAGTATTTTATTGTAATTAAATCAATTTACTTCAGTGCAACTGAAAACTTCAGAAAAAACACGGGAGATTAAATGACAAATGTTTTTCAAGGTTACAGCTTGCCCAGCCACCCAATCCTCCAACCACAAAAGCTAAAAATGAAATACTTCTTAAAACACCAATATAATCAGCTTACTACCAACTATATTTCACTCAATAAAGGATGAATGCAAGAGGACCAAAGGTATTCAATATTTTAAATTAAATGAAATAAAGAAATAAGATCTTCTAATTTTAATATTCTGTCATTAAATGACTCTCACTTTTTAATAAATTGCATTTAGAACCTGAATTGACTGTCATAAATGTCATAAAACAGGGAAAACAGAAGGTTCTTTGAAAACATGCATCAATCAGCCGATTCTATCCAGGAAAAAGACTGCTACATTAAGAACAATAACTTTCTCACACTTGGTTTGTTTTTGGAGAGACTGTAGTTAAGGTCATTATCCACTAAGTGGCATTATCAACTCAAACACGTAAATTTGTCAAAAAAAGAAATAAAATCATAATACAGTTCGTTTTTCCTCCTAGAAACAAATTGATCGAAAACACTTTCTTCGGATGATTTTAGTTATGCTTGCCTCCAAACAGTGAAATGTATTAGATAATCAGCAGTAACAATTTATTCTTTGTCCCTAGACACTTGCAAATGGTCAGGTTATAAATAAAATTACCATGTTAGAAAGGCATATTAAGTAAACCAAAATATTGGAGTAGTACAAGCACAAATTAGATTGATAAAAGCATAACAAGGTAGTTAAGAAGTAGCTGGGATTTCACAACTGATGCGTACCAATAATTTAGTACTTCCAGTTGTAAAATCTAAAAACACCAGGAGTCACATCCGATGTTTACTTCACTTTTAGATAAGACACTCATTAAAAAAAAGTAATCTTATAGACCAGATAAGCTGCTGTTAACTGATGCTGAAAGGTATGTAAAAAATAATAAATACTGTTCTTAATTTCCAATGGTTGTTATGTTTTAATAATAATTTAAGGATTAGTTTTCAAAATGTTACTTAATGATAAATGAGAATCAAAACTCTCTTTTTAAAATAGGTGTATTCCATTGTTTTCCCCATATTTTTATCACTGTCAGTTTGTATATGCACATGAAACTGCTGAAAATAAAATGGAAAAAGCATTAGGATCGCTGTATATAAGAGTATAGGAAACTGAAAGAAGCAACTACTTTCATCTCCCTTTATAACTTCAAGGCACATATTTTAAGCTTGAGAAATGTCCTATACATGCACTCAGAATTTTGAGCATACTTCAAGGCTAGAAGGAGACTCTTTATTATTTTTTAAGGGATTTTTTCCTCACTGGTCACAAAGGAATTGCATTAGGACATAGTCCTTTTTCCCTACATCCGCCTACAACAAACATTTGCTGCAAGTCAGAGGCTCCAAAACCAAATTGTTTACAATTAACTCAAAAAGTCAGTTAAAAAATTGTTTCTTTGTTCCAGTTGGAAAGAGAGACAGCCAGATGTGTGGCTTGTTGATCTTGCTCTTTTCTGACCTCTGAGTGTAGGAAGAACTGTAGCTGAGGAAGGAAGTCAGCAACTTGAGTTAATTTAGGTGAACACTGCAAAAAAAGATGTTTGCAATTTTTTTTTTAATATCAGAAAAAATCCCTTTGAAGCAGTTTTTATTAAATGAATAATGGAAAATTGGAACCTTTGTTCCGGGAAAAGTCAATAGAAAGTATTGCCTTTGTTATGTTTGAAAAATTCTACCCTTCCCTTCAAGAATTTCACAAAGTTTCATCACTGTACCTTGGTGATTCTATGATTAACACCTGCTAGGACACTGTCCTCCTGTATGAATGCAGAATTCAGGAAAGCCATCTGAATTTTATATTCTGACTGAATTACACTCTGTTAATACAGACAAAAATCAGATCTAAATCTGCTTCAGACAGAGGTAGAGGTGGGTGTATTCATCTCTTAGTAAAACATGCCAGGCAAAAAACCCAAGAACCACATTTTCTACAGTACATTTCTTCACGTTTCTCCATGAAATGAATTTATGCATTATATTTCTAAATATTCAGTCATGAATTAATCTGAGCTGAAAACAATTTCTTACACAGTTCTACCTGATTCAGTACACAAGAGATGCTACAAATATAATAAAGAATAGTCAAAGACTTTACACTTAGACACGTGAAACATTACCATCTTGTTTCTGAACTTTGAATTATTTTCTAGAATGTGTCTAAAAGGTATTCTAAAGTTCTGCTACTCAGGTCCTTCTTCTATAATGGTACCTGAAAAGTGAGCAAAATAGTTACCATACTTGAGGTACTAAGAACATAGTTGTGAAGTAAAAATTCATGCCAGAGATTCAGTTTAGATGGTAATTTTGGCACCTATGAATCAATCCTGACTCCTTACACAGCTTCAAAATGCACAACAGGCATCTAAATCAACTGTCTGAATTAGATTAAATTTATGAAGGTGCTCCCCCTGCACTATTTTCATCTGAACAACTCGCAACAGTTTTGGTAGAAAATTGTAATGTGTAATTTTTGTAAACTGGTTATTAAGAATTTTCTTACCATTCAAGGACCTGAACAATGTCATCAAGTTACATTTATTATCTTACTATTTAATTAAGAAACTTTCCTGTGTGTTCTTAGAAAACAGGAAATTGAGATCTAGTTTATTCTCTTCCCACTCCACACTCTCTTGACCTCCAAGGTCATTTCTAAAATGTTAATAGATACACATGACTATATGCACACAAAAACATTTCTGAGAATAGCTTAACAAAAATCCTTTAAGGAAATTCTAATTATGGAAAATTAAAACTATTCATGCTATATGTTTTGAAACAGTTGTAAGGGATATGGCTCATATTAAAAAACCTACAAGACACTGCACTAAATGGAAAACATTATCATGCAAAGCTTTCAGCACAGCTCAAGCAGCTTGCAGCTATGACCACAAAGAACTGCTTCGGCTGTAGTAATATTTAGAGATTCTTTTTTTACCTGTTGTTATTATATTAATATTTCGTTCTCAGAAATTTATTTTGGGGAACAGTTTTTAGACGCTTCCACACTCTGCATTTTGTCATTATCTTTCCTGACAGTCAATCATTCAGGTCCTAAAAGGAATATCTAACGTGTTAATTTTGAAAAAAGAAAAAAAAAAAAAAAAAAGAATTGTCTCAACAGCTGTAAAAGGTTCATAATACCAAAAAAGTAGGACTTAAAAAAAAATAAGCAGCTTAAAAAGATTACAAAAAGAAAATTTCTGCTAGTGGTAGTTACTACCAAAAGAGTTATGAACTACACTATAAAACTGTTAACTTTCTATCAACTGGATTTAAAAAAAATTATAATCTACTAAATCTTCATTTCCGCATTTCACCTACCTTGTTTCTCATTATTTCCTTTTATTTTACTATGTTATAGTATTCACTGGCATTCCTACAATTTTTCCCTTCATTCTTCCATTCCACTTTACTTTTCCTGTCTTTAAGACCTCCTTGTCCTATATTTCAGCTTATCTCAATCCCTCTCCTGCTGGATGGATAAGCCAATGAAGCATAGTTATTTTTGAGACCCTCCCCTCATCAGCTCAGCAAGATCTTCCTTCTGAATGGGCTCTAAATTGTACTGAAAATATTATCTTCATAACATTCAGTAGGTATGTTGTATGCGTAATTCCTATTTTAAATTCTACAGGACAAGACAGAAGGCTAGAAGGCCCTTTAAAGAAGAAGTGTGAATATAAAATATAGCAACTCCATTGATTTAGTTCATATTCCTTTCAAGAATCATATAATTAACCTGCAAGGTACATAAGATTAATTTCCTACAGTGAAGAAGTTATCAAAGATTGTAGGTTTAATCCATTCAATCTCACATCCACTTCCACCACAGACCTGGGTTTGTTTAACCACCCAGTAAAATGAAACTGGATTACTGTTTTCTAAATACATTGGTTCGACTTTCAACAGAACTGTTTGTTGTCCTTAAATTAATGATTCTTTAAACCTCCCAAAGTCCTCTGCAGGTGGCTTTGTTGCTCTTAAACAAACATCCACATAATTAGCAAATACCTTGACTTTGATAGACTGCCACTGATTCCCTGGGGTCACTTGGGTACCACAAACCTACTTTGATAAAAAGCCAGTCAGACTGCTGCCAGATTGGGCTTGTTTTTACCTACCACAAATTGAAGTCTTTGTGGGCATCTGCCCACAGCAGCCCTTTCTGGATGATTCTCACAATAGCTGAATTAATGGCAGCACAGCCAGCTTAAAGACTCCTCTCCATATTTCAATATTTCCTTCTTTCCAAAACCACTGGATGAATGGTAATACCTCTTGAGACTTTACTTTCTTTAATAAATTCAGATATTAGTCTAAGTTTTTAAGTGCTACATACTGCAGCAACCTGGCACAAATATCATGTTTGCTTCATATTTCCCAACAGCATAGAACAGATTGGCTAACAGCTGTGTGTTGGGTCAGAACTGACTGAACTGATTCCAGCAATATGTAGCCTTTGCGTGCAGGAACCATGACTGACAATGACTTGCCCATACAAGAAGCGTTACATTGAGCTTTCCATTCTGATCTTTATAAGTTAAACTGGCACAACTTCCAATATTTGACTTAAAGAAGGAAATCTCCAGTGATACATTTTATGGCTACATCTACCTATGAAAAACTCCTAGTTCTACTCTATCATCCTCTATTTCCTCCTGAGTTACTGAAGACTGCAGCTATTCACAACTTCTCCGTCTTATTTCTGATGCATTAAAATTCTTGGAGCAAAAAACAAGCAAGAAGGATACAGTAAAGCCAACAGAACAATTTGATGCCTCAAATACTACCACTGATTTCCTTGTGTCAACTCCAGTACTTTTTGATTCTACAGTGAGATGATTCAGAGCTTAACCTGTCAGAAAACTTATCTGGGTTCTTCAGTTCAAAAAAATCTGCTACGAAGAGTCCAGTGGAGGGTGGCAAAGATTAAGGGCTTGTAGCACCTCCCCCCTAGTAATGGCTGAGAGATCAGGGACTGTTCAGTCTGGAAAAGAGAAGGCTTGAGAGGGGATCTCACAACTGTTCATAAATATCTAAAGTGCAAGAGTCAAGTGATTAGGGCAGACTCTTTTAGGTGGCATGCAATAACATAACAAGGGGCAACGGGCAGAAAGTGGTACATAGGAAGTTCCATACCAGCATAAGGAAGAGCTCTTTTACTGTCAGAGTGATGGAGCACTGGAACAGGCTGCCCAGAGACACTGTGGAGCTTCCTTCTCCAAAGACATTCAAGACCTGTCTGGACACCTACCTGCGCAACCTGCTGAAGGAAACCTGCTTTAGCAGGGAGGTTGGACATGATCTCTAGAGGTTCCACCCAACCTCTACAATTCTGAGATTCAGTGAATCCTTCGAGAAGCCTTTGAAAATAACACAGATTTTCATCAAATTTCCTAAAGCCAAACATCACAGAAGAGTTCAGGTGATGATACAACAGAAGGGGCAGACAGAACCGAATCACCATGTTTAATGGCAACCAGCTTACCAAGCAGGTACATACTTAATCATAAAAATAAATCCCACATAAGTTTAGGCCATGAAGAGTTGGTCACAGGAAAATAAAAATTCATGAGAAATGATATCTTATTCAATCTGAAGTAAAAGTAGACTCATTCAACAAAGACAAACACTTCACACACTGTAAAGTCTAGCTTATTGCATTCTTTAAGCTTTCTTACAGTCAATGTAAAAGAAAGGAGATACTTAATACAAACACTTACTTATATCTTACCTGGAAATAAAGTATTCCCAATTCACATTCAAAAATCCAAAGTGTTGATGCAAAACATTCAATGCCTGTCTGTCATGAAAAAAATTCAAGATTGCAAGTGAAAAAACTCTGCTTTTTCCTCTCTTCAGAAAAAAATCTTTTTTTATTTTAGAGTTAATACACCAAATACTATCAAGTGGAAATTGAAATTTTTATTTTAAAAATGAAATATGAAACTTCCAAAAATTTATAAAGTAATTTGCTGGGTTGAAATGGTGAAATATTTAACTTAATTTTTATGTTATATAATTCTTCAGAACAAATTCTATTTAATTTGGATTTTATAACGTGCAGTTATCAAGATTGTTAAAGCCACAGGAATAAAATGCTCACTGGTACTGGTACGCATTACACTTAGAATCAAGAGAAATAATAACAAAGTAATGAAAATGCAAACATATTTCCAAAACATTATAACAACTATTTAGTGTATATATGCACACTGGCTTACTTATTTATGGCTATATTTATTCAGAGCAATATTTACACTGAAAGAAGTTAAACTAAAACAATAAATGAAGTTTCCGGTTGTTTGAAATTTCCAATAAAGAATACAATTCAAACAATCAACAGGGATTATTTCATTTTGTAAATGTGTGGGAGGGAAGCTGAGAAAAATACAAAGGGATGAGGTACTTCATAAGGAACTAAAGGAACAACAATTCCTGAATCTGGTTCTTACATCACTTCTACAACTCTTAAAATAAAATAATTTACAGCAGTACAAGTTTGCTACAAGCAAAAAGGTGAAACCAACTTAAGAGAATGTAATCTGCTGAAGACTGGAAGTGAACCTCCATTTCAACCATGCCCTCAACATTGCTAACATGCTTCCATAAACAGTCTTCGCAAATATTCTCATTCACTATTCTAATGACTATGGAAAAACAGAGGTCAAGTTCATCAGATCCATAAATCAGTTGAATAAATTTTTGGTATGGAAAATTCCATGGTTATGTTCCTGTGGCTGTATTTATGAAGGTACAACTACAGTAATATCTAATCTAACTATGGATTTTTGTTCTTTTCATTTTGAAATATGAGAGTGTTTCAACACTTTCTGAAGAATTCTCTGTTGAAGTTCAGAGAGCGGTGTAGCAAAGATATTTTTTTTCCTAAAACTAAATGCCTCACTACAAATTACGATAATTCATTATAAAGACAGATTACATTAAATCAGAATGAAACACTAATTTCTCAAGTACAGCACCCACACAGAGAACTAATTAGGAATAACTCCTTTGAGTAAACAAACCTTTATACCAATTAGTAGCTGGTCAAGTCAGGGAACTGCCCTTCTCTAGGGAAAAAAATGTGTTTTCAGCATTGCTTTATTTTGCTGTTGGCTGCAAATTCTCTTTAGTTCTGTAGCAACTGAGTTTGTTATAGAATTTATTTTTGAGTCAGTTTGATGGGAACATGGTCAAGAGTTAAAAAAGAAAAAAAAAAAAAAGAAGCATTAGAAGGCCTAAATAATAATGGTATTGGGACTTCAAGAGAGATGAGAACAAATAACATTTTTAATCTAGGACAACACTGTTCTGAAGTCTAAATAGAAAACCTAATAATGAAATGACTCAAAACGAACAGTGGCGTTAATGAAAGAAAGTACAAGGAAAGAAACGTTCTCATTTTTTGTTCTATAAGAATAAATAATAATTAAAAAAAAAAAAAGAATTAAAGCCACAGTGCAAGAATATTATGCCCACATAGCATTCTGAAAGCAGCAGTTAGGTGCAACAGTAAAACTGTATAACAAGATGTCACTCGAGGGAAATTGTGAATTCATTTATTATTTATGACATTTATGACATTTCATTTCATGACATTATTTATGAACCTGCTCAACAGCTTCTGTGCAAGACTGAAAGTACCTGAGTTGATTCCTACCTTCTTGAAGATGATCCAGAGCCTTCCTGATACTTAGAGAGAGGTTGCAATCTGCAAATTTTAAAATTTGTTTAAAGAATTGTTATTAATTGAATGCTTAAATTATTAGGTAAAAATAAATAGTTACCTTAATGCCCATAAAACAGTATAGTAATTTCCCTTTTTTAAAAAGCAATGAGACTGTATCTTCTATCGTGCGTTATCCCCAAAGCAAAAGGTCAATTATCATAGTACAGTGCACCAGGATAGTGAACTACTGTTCCCAGGGTTAGGATACCAACAAATGTTCATACTGAGCTTACGAAGGTCCTGTAGAGTGAAACTGGACTAGACTCTGCAGTTTTAACTGTCCCCATGGAGAGTTACAAGGAACTGAATAATAGGAATTGATAAAACCATTCTACTATTTTAACTTCACGACTCGTGGGAAAGAAGCCAAGAAAGAGGAATCAGTGAACAGGCAAAACAGGAACACCCACGGACAGAAAAGAGTCTGGAAACACCCCACAAAACCCAGAAAACTACAATTTCCTCTGGAGCAATGATAGAGTAACAGAAGTTTTTTGACCCTCCAGCCCTACACCGCACAGACAGCACCAGCTACCATAATTTTCCACAGCCTTTACTGATTAAAGATGCATGAAATCATCGCCCCTTTCCTCTTGACCCACTGTCACTGAGGACAAGTCTGAAGGATTCAGACTAAGCGAGCAACAATGGGAACGTTTCAAAGAGGGCATCCCACTTCACAGCTTCACGTTAACTCACAGCTACCAAGCATTCAGCTACTTTTCAAACTTCATGTCATTAAGAGTAACTGAAGAGTAGTCAGGCAACAACAGAGCAAGGTTCATGTTAAACAGAAAAAACAAAGCAATTCACTACATGAGAGATGTAGTGAAGTTGGTTGAAAGTGAAGTTGATAGAGTAGAATGGATGAATACGGTTAGAAAGGATTCCATACATGAACATTGCAAAAAAAATAACAATAAATAAAACAAAAATCAGTACAGGTAAAGAAACAGGACTTGCAATTTGGATGCCTCTTGGAAAAAACAAAAACAACAACAAAAAAAAAAAACCCACAAAAACAAAACAACTAGAGTTTAGTTTTGAAAAGGCAGGTCCAGGACAGACTCTTCTGACACAGTATTAACTTGCTTTGGAGAGGGGTAAGAACAACAAAAAAGACCCTAAATCACTGAGAAAGGGGAGGAAAACATACCTTAACTCTAAACAAATACATTAATTAATCAATTAAAAATCTCATGCCAGAGTAGGCATCTGCAGAACTGTATTTACTAGATCCATCATCAGGAGAAATCAATTTGGAAAAAAAAACCAGAAATTTTCAGTCACTGACGCCAGAGGCAACACAATTTAATTGAATTCACAATCCATTATCAAGAGAAAGAACACAGAAGTGCCTCAGTGAGGAAAAAAAAAAAAAAAGCTGCTAAATTCCCACTTCTTTTTTAAAGAATTAAATGAAAAGAGGACTACAAAGTTCACAGTTCAACAGTCAACAACTACTACATCCCCTCTAAATAGAATTCCACTATAGCATCTGAACAGAAATATTTTTCAGGAAAATTAATGAATTATAGAACAATTCTTCCAAACTAGGACTGCTGGAATCCTTGGACAGAAAAAAATAATAATCCAGTCTATACAGAATGAAGAGCTGCTATAAGAAACGAAGAATGATGAATGTTACGATGAAAGAACAGAAGATCAAACATATATGACAAACTTCAGAATTTGTGCATTTCAAAGCAAGATTACTGTGTTGTTTAAATAAAATCTCTACGTTCAGAATAGGAGCCATCCCTAGTTGTACGGGTGATGTGAACTGGAAACTGAGACATCTACTGTAGACATAGAAAAAGGTAAGTGAGTTTTTCTTGAATTATGAGTACATTGACCATTTCCACACTTTCATGCCTGACCAATTTGCTTTGTTATCTACCTTATTTTCTCCAAAAAAAAAAGAACAGTGCAGGCAAAAAGTAGCTCTCCTACAACAGTCAGAAAGTTTACTCACAAAAAGCTTACGGACTGCCTGGACCAGAACAGTTACTTAAGAAGCCCAAATACAATTTTATATCGAAAAACCAAGTTTTTGAAACAAAGCCCAGCAACTATGTCCAGCAGGAGTACCTCCTGCTCAGCATAATCATGAAACTACAGCAACCTTGCTAATTACACTTACTGTCCTAAGAGCAACACAGTTACCAGCTAGCATGGTATTAGATTTTTAACAAAAACATACTTTATGTTGTGGAAGCCTTTTTAACCTTTAAAAAACTTATTCTTGATATCCAAATGTCCTTCAATCCTAAATAAAAATAAGAACTAAAAAAACCAAACCAAATGTCTAGTGAAAACAACGCCAGTCCAGTTCAGTAAAGCTAACACAACAAAAGGGTATGCAACAGGCATTTAAAACAACAACATGTAGATGCCAGGAGGCACGTCTTGTTCAGCTAGCAATAAACGCACGGAATGGCCCGTGAGGCAGCTTTACTAAAACATTTGGGCTGACTGAGATGCCACTGAGTGGGAAAGTGCTACGGGAGAGAGAAAATAATCTACTCTAATTGATAGAGCTTCCAATTTTCCGATGTTGCTCTTTAACACATTGTTCCTTTAGAAGCAGAGATAAACAATCAAAGCCTGGTATCAGAGTCTTCCAGAGGAGAGCCAGGGGAATCATAGGACACCACCTTAAAAATGTTAATAAGCGAATACTAGTATATTCCATACAACACTGACTCAAATGGAGCAAACAAATGCATTCCTGAGCAACTGTTCTTTACAGCTGGGGAATTCTTGCATCAGGAAGAAAGTCTTATCTTCTTTAAAACCAGCATAATGAAAATGCACAGAAGCAAATACACACTGCTGCCTACTCATGGAACCTTGACAAAAACAAAACAAGCAACTACTCTTAATGCCAGTTTAAAGGAAGGAGGTCAAAAAGGAGGAAAATCATCACAGATTAACATATTAGAAAACGTTCCATACAGTTCTGGGAAGACCTACCAAGCCAATTCATCTCTAGTTAAAAGATATTTATGAAATGAAGCATGAAGGCAGACCAGTAGTCTGAGGGACCTGCTGGTGCTAATGCCTATTACACACTCAGGGATTTGAGCAGTAATAGCCCACAAAAAATTCAAACTTCATGCAAAACACAGCCATTACTTTGAAAGTTTCCTGCTGTGTAAGAAATAATTAAGACTGTATGATCAGGATTCAGTGAAGTATTAACTAGCATTAGCCAAGCTAATGCCACTTGCAAATACCAAATCAAGCAAAGCTGCGTCACAGAACGGGCTACAGAAGGTTGCAATTCAAAGCTGAAACACTGGAGTTGAAGAAGATATGATGCATAACAGAGAGGTCACACTGAATTGTAACAGTGCAACTGCAGTATTATTCCACATTTTAGAAATCATTTACTCAAAAAAGTAGAAGGTTACATGTTCCAAAATAAAATTACAAATCTCTGTTTTGTGGAAAAAAAAAAAAAAAGGAAGAAAAAACAACAACAGAAGCGTGTATAGTGAGAAACGTGGTCTTTTTAAAACTTCTAGTACCATGCTGGTACCATGTAAATATTGTGTGTGATGAGAGATGTGCATGGCAATATGGGGCTCTTAGGGCAGTTCACCCCACAAACCAGCAGAACCTGCTCTGAGTTTTGATACTCTATCCACATGACCTCGAGTCATCATCAACACCAGGAATTCCCAGCTGAGGAATCCTCTGTGCTGCATCCCTGTGGACCAGGACCAGTGATTTCTACTCTTGGTCCAACCAAGGTGGAGAGATACATGCTGAGCCCTCACTACCCACACTAGCTACTCATACAGCAAAGAGGTCCCGAGACAGATGGAAGTGCACTATGGTCTAGACTCAACCCATAAGTTGTCAGTGGGGCCAGTCTTTGTTAAGACATTAGGGTCCTTTAATGCTGAAATAAATAAAATAAAATAAAATAAAATAAAATAAAATAAAATAAAATAAAATAAAATAAAATAAAATAAAATAAAATAAAATAAAATAAAATAAAAATCAACCCACTAGTTTTTGCAAAATCGAAAGCTGGACTTAAATCTCTTTGACAGGAGACAATTAGACAATAAAAGAGAGTTGAAACACTTTCTTGAGATAGATTCCCCAGGGAAAATTTAAATCATTCAAATTCGGGTTAGTGTTAGCAAGTTTTTATTGCTACTTTGGTTAACAGAAGGCAAAGCTTAGGAAAGGGATAAATTCTCCACTATTACCAGGATATATGCCCTCGGATCAGAGATTACTGCAGGTGCCATCTGTTTACATTTAATTTATTCATTTAGATTTAAAATGCCAAACCATTATTTTTCATATATATTTTTTTCTAAATACAACTTTCAAAGTGACTAATTACCTGTTCACTCCCTTGGGCTTTTTTCACACAAACAATATGAAACTCAATTATTTCAAGATTTACATTTGCTGTGGATTATTTTTCCAGCTTTCTAGATAGATTCTCAGCTTCAGAATTGACTGATTCTTTTTTTTTTCCAGAGACTCCTGCTATTGCTTTCCCAAAGAAGCTCCTGAATCCCAGCTTCCTGAAAAGCAGGATCTGAGGCTGCATATATAACAGAAAATAAATCAGAGCAGGGCAAATAGCCATGCTCGGAGCTTGGCACCAGCTAGCATGGTACAGCTTGAGGCTGTACAATTAAAATCCTGTCCCTCCAGAACAGCCTGGTCAGATCCAAACAGCTTCTTGGAAATGGTCCACTCTCTAAACTAACCCCAGAACTATGCTTGGGCATGATGTGGGAGAGTCTTAATTGGCAAAGGACGAAAGTGTGTCACGAACAGTACTAAAATTCTAACAGTACAAACAGGCGCATGCCATATCCATTCCTTTTATAGCTCCTACTATTATAAACACGTATCACGATTATAGTTCTCAGTTGCTCCTGGAGAACTTCATTTTAGAAGTTAATTCCATAAATAGCCAACGTATTTCAGAATCAACAGGTCACCTTATCTAGGCATGATAGCTTCTTGTTCTAATATCACACCTTCACCTAGGTTCTGTTTCCAAGTCAAGAAATAACACATAAAACAGTTGAGTATTTGTGTTTGCGGGTGTATTCTGTACAGCACAGGTGAAAATTAGCACTCTTTAGGCTGTGGATTTATTTTTAATGTTCAGGTAAGACTGAAGATGAGGATATGACTTCTTCCTTTTAGCAAGCCTGGACTGCTGCCAGCAGAGCCACTGGTCCAGCCTGTCAGCTAGCACAAAGTGGGCGCAGCTCTGCTGACAGCCAACATGCAGCAGCTGGGACTCTGATTCTCCAAACTTAACCTGCACGTCCTTGCCTGGTGGGCAAAGAATCAAATCAAACACTTTGCAAGGTTAGTGTTTCATGAAATAATCTGCTCTGATTTTTTCATTAATTCACAAACTCATCTGTATCTTCACAAAATTCTTCTAAATCAGAAACCCAGAATGTGTTACTTTTCACACAAATGCAAACCAAAAGTGTTTACATTTAATTTGCATCAAAAGAAACATGACAAACAAGTCTTTGTGAACATGACAAAAGCATATAAAAATTTCCAAAGGAGAACATTAGCTACTCTGGCACAAAGTGGATGTGAATGTTGTACTGAGGAAGAATTACTGTGTTTTAAACTTTGTATAGATGTAAGCCACACTACCCGGCATCACAAGATAATAAAAAATTACACTGAGTGCAAAAGCATGCATATCTTTCATAACTGCATACCTATAAATCATCCCAATTTGTGCTCCTTCCCATCTCAGCTCTGCTTACCTTGAAACAGCCTTAAAATGGAGTGGCACTGGCAAAACTGCCTATTATTCTGTGAAACCATAACCCACTGGTTAGTTCACTGAGCTCTGAAATATTAAGTTATTCTCCTTGTTCTCTGTCCAGTGCAATAGTCCCAGACATTGAACTTTTCTATGCCCATTTACCTTTAGTTGTAGAACCTTGAGCTATAGGTGCTTTTGTCTTTCAAAAAGACAGAAAAGATGCCACACCTACCCCAGCAATGGCATGAGTGATTTCTACGGGCACATGCACAAAGAGCATCATCCCAATTAACCAGAAAATATCAGATCTTCCAAAAGAAACTATCAAAAAAAAAAACAAACAACCCTAAAGCATAACAAAAGCCACAGCACACAAGCGAAGTAACAAACTTATTAAATCTCAGAGACAATTACATTGCTGGCACAAGGCAGGCATCTGTTTTTCACAGATTTTGGCCTAAATCCTAGTTCTGATGTGGAAAAAATGTTTTAAACCAGCTTGTCAGAAAAAGAGAATGTGATCTTAACTCTCTTTTCTCTGACATGCAGCCCAGAATACCTACAATGACACTAGCAAAAAGACAAAGGTAAAAAATAACTGTTCAATATCAGTATCTTGTTTTCTCCAGTTGCCTTCAGACTCCCTGAAAAAAAAAAAAAAAAAAAAAAAAAGCTTTTATTCCATAAAAAAGTCAACGCTTAGGTCTCTTCACATCTGTTAAAGAAAAGAATATTTTGGTTTCCACAGGTAGATCCACTATGCTGTCATTTCTAATAAAATTCGTTACATGAGACTGAGCTTGAAAAGAGAGCTAATTTAGATACCTCCAAGTCAAACTGGCTCATAGCATCCGCAAGTAAAAGGAATGTACAACTGACTGGAACCAAATTAAATGAATACTATGGACTGACTTGGAGATGGCTTTGAAAATACATTCAGGAGATCAGCAGACAGCATGGTTGGGGTTGACAGATTAAGACTGGTTCTGGCTGCACAGATAGATACTGAAACATAAGCAAGGCAAACACTACCTGTTAAATCAGGGTAAAAGCTCGGTGGTGCTTCTTCAGAGCTGATATTTGTTACCACAATGTGGCAACAATGTTGCCCTCATTAATGTAAGGATGATGGTTTTTTTGTTAGAAAGTGTCAAAAGGAAATTAGATAAAGAGGAGTCACTGTGGGACTACAGAGCCAAGGGGCACAAGACCTCGAGCCCCGGAAAAGCACTGAGACTCCTAGATTTGATTTCTGGGCACATCTTCAGAGAATCCCCCGAATATTCCGTTTTCTTGAAAACTAGAGCAGCAAATTTTAACAGTGAAAAACTAAGCAGTAATCTTAGGCATGCTAATCTACAGTCACGAGAGAATACTACACAGTCATTCTTCTAATCACCAGCAGGAAAGAAACATTTCTGCAGGTTTGAAGGACAGTCTAATCTCTGAGAAATGTTTTGAGTTTTTTTCTTCTTCATTCTAAACACATTTATATTCAGATTTCCTTTAGAATTTCTCATCCATGTAGCATGCACACAGAAAACAAAACAAAACAAAACAAATCAAGAAGAAACACCAAAGAAGCTATTCTAATAATGAAATGTTTTGTTTCAACATCAGTTGAAGTGAATACTACCATGTACTCTGATGGTTATATGAGATTAAAAATGGAAAGGAGAACATCTAATAACATCTGAAACAGCGCAAGAAACTAAGCTACCTGAATTATCTCCCCCCAACTCCTCCTTCTGTGGTCCTCTCTCTGAAGTAAGTCATATGGCAGCACTTTTCTCCTTTTATGGGCAAAACAAAAAAAGGAGAAAGGAAGTCAGCTCCACAAGCAAGACTGCACAGCCATGTGAATCGAGAAGCACAACGCTGTAATACTACTCACTCCTTCCTACCAAAGTGAATTAAGAATATATGACCCGAAAGAGGCATACCATGAATCAACTGCCAGTTACTTAAGGCATACATAACTACGTCACAAAATATTTCATGCTTACTGATCCAGAGAACGCACTAAAAACTAAAAGAGAGAGGTTGTGTAATATATTTGTATTTGCTTATCTAATGTCTTTTTTTCCTTGTGTGAATGTCCTATCATTAGCATATGAATGTCTTCTTTTGGAAACAGCTGTAGTGATAGTATGACTCAGAGCAGCAATTAAAATGCATTCCTGCGAACTATCGTAGTTTCTGCTCATATATTTCTCTATGCTTTGTGCACTGCTTTAGTGCCCAGCACCCACTCTCACTTTTGTGCACTTTATTTTTTGTCCAGCACCAAACATGGGTCTAGAGGGTAGAGGTGGAGATAGATACAAATGATCCAACTTGCAGTTTGGCCTTTTCAAGTAAACTGTTGAAATATCATTAGGACGAAGCTCAGGAAAGAAAAATGACATGCAACACTACTTATTTATCAAGCAAAAAGGAAAAAAAAATAAAACAAAAAGCCACAACAAAACTTTGTTGGTCTTCTATTAATAGGAAGAAAGAAATCACTGCTAATCAAAACAGCTAAAATTCTAAGTTGTATGAGAGGACTCCTACCTATTAAGTTAAGGAATCGAGAAATAAGAAAGCACATTTCCTCACCACGAGATCATGGTGATGAGATCAAGAAGCTGTAAGAAGACCCATTTCCCCTCCAACAGCAGGCAGCTGTAGCTGACATGCTCTGTGCAACCAGGTACCTGATTTGGCAGTCACACATGTACCTGTCGTTGATTCAGAGCCACTTTCCTTTCCTCAGTTGATGAGCAATCATTCCAAGTTTTATTGGACTGCTTTGCTTGGAACTCACCCTGCAAGCAACTGAATTAAATTCACGGGTTACGCTGCTGGGTCGCAGCCCACGCACCAAAGTTAGTAACTCAGATAAGCACTGGCCAGGTCAGTCTCTGTCCTTAAAGCTTTTTTTGTTTGTTTGTTTGTTTGTTTGAAGGAAGGAAGGAAACAGTCTTCCCAGTTATCAGATCACTATCAAGTTGGATCAGATGGGCAAGACAACAGAATTCTGGAAGGAGTTTAAAATTATCCCACATTGTAGAAGTTTGTGAAGTCCACTGGCAGAACAGTATCACTCTATTACATGGTAAATAAAAATTTGTTAAAAGTGTTATCTTGGTTTTTAATAAAAGATTATTATTTACTCCTCGGGAGTTTTAAAGTGTAAACAGTAGGTACTTAGTAATTTCTTAATAAAATGCTTTTTCACTCTAAACAAGACATATATTTTCATAAAGTAGTATTTTAATGTGTAGGTGGCCCTTTGCCTTATAAATATATAAGACAACACTGAATAACTGCAGTTGCAGAAGTACAAACACTTTATTACGATTGTGGTGAGTCAGACACCAGGATTTGGCAGCCCACAGTGTTCCTCAGCAGCAGAACAAAAGGGGATTTTTTAGGCGGATTTACTTTTAGTTCAGTAAAGGACAACATGATACTGTCTGTGCTGTAATGAATCAAAACCACAGTAAAACAAAGGCCTAAGTAGTCAGACCACAATTATTTTTGTCTCACGGTATAAACACGGACAAAAAGATTATCTGTACTTCTAAGACCTGTCATAAGTATGCTTTCTCCATGCCTTTTGGATACAAAATTTAAAAGTACTATGCTTAACTAGTTTCAGAAACACAAATCTGTTCTACAGGCAGCATAACCCCAGAATACTTCAAAATTAGGGAATATTTTCCTCATGAATGCAAAAGCCACTGATAAAAAAAATCCACTTACTGTTTTGTAACATTTTCTCTAATTAAAAATATAAACCCTGTAGACATCAGCACTGCACTCCGACAAGATCTCATGTATTTGAAGCACGAAACATTTTGAGAGACTCACTTTCCAGCTTCCCAATCATGCTCTCATTTGGAATCACAAATCGTCCCCACAGTAATTGATATTACAGAGCTCTGCTTTATTATAGTATTTTGAGAGGATAAGGAAAGTGCTCTAATCCTACAGGGTATTTATGCTTTAATAATAAAAATACAGGAAAAACAGTTGCAAAATACCAGTTCCCATTTTCTCTCCTGCCGACCAGTTATTATGAGGATGGCTAAAGTCTTATTTCCAGAAACTTCCAAAGATGCCTTATATTTGTCACGAAATCCTTAACTAAAGGTATCACCAGCACTCAACAGATGATCCTTTGAGTAAAGCACTGTAAAATTATCGAACAGTGCAGTACAATTCAGACTATGTACATATGGGTGGGAGGAAGCACAACCAATAAAAAGGCAGATTCTTCTTGGAAATGAAGCCTTCTACAACCTAAACATGTTTGCACAACTCAGAATTATTACAGTAAATGTTTCCCCTCCCCCAGTTCCCGGATCAGAAAACCTCCAAAAAACTAGGGACAGCGAATCATCTGTACCAAATAACAAACCAACGATAAATGCCACTGCACATCTTTTATGACGGCTATTTAAATACAATTCTGGAATCAATTTACGTGAGATAGGATCATGTGGATCAGCTCCATAGTGTCACCATCACTCACCATTTCCCTATGAGCTAGCAGCTGATAGTAATGAAGTTTTGCCCCACAATTCCCCACTATTAATACGCATAAGAGAAACCAGAAGACGTGCTTTCTGCTCCTCTTTCAGAAAGCCAATAACTCAAACTAACCTCCCAGACTTAATGTGGGGCTGCTGCAAAATGAAAATGAGAACGATCAGGCTGTGTACCAAATACACAGGCAATAAAGAAAACAGAAAGCAGGTTTTCTCTGAAACGCCTTTGAAAAACAAGAACAACACCCTTTCCCACCACTTCTCAATGTAACCACATTCAGCCTATAAAAGGGTAATCTTACTGCACAGCAGTCTTTAGAGTTTGCAACTAGATGGCTTTTAAGATCCCTTTAAATGATTCCACACTCCTGGGCTCAGTTCAGCTGTGTAGGCAACTGGTGCCAAAAGAAATATCCTCAGCATCACCTCATAGTACCCTGCTGACCCAGCAGATGTTACATCAAGCAGGGCATGGGTCTTCTGTACTTCTTGAATCTTCTACCCAATGATGGATGCAGTGGACATGATAAAGCATTTCAGATGACTGTGTCAGGCAATTGAATCAAACTACGCCCAAATTATCTACTCACTCCAAAATAAAGACTTTTTTTTGGAAGGTAATCACAGCATACTTGCCAAATTCTGGACTTTATCTTCCCCAGAATAAAAGCTTTTCTTAGATTTACTAGTTCATAAGAGAACAGAAGCACAAAAATGGTCTCTCGTGAGAATTCTAATCACGGCTACAGTACTTTCAGTTATGAATTTTAAGTAACTGGGACAGTAAGGAGGAAGCCCTCTGACCTAACAGGAAACAAAACTGAGAAGCCTGCAGTTTACACTTGGAAGCTCAAGAGGTGTCTATGTTATTAATAAAAAGGGTTCAAAACCTTCAAGCCTCCCCAGGAATAAAATCACAAACTGATGAGGGAAGGAATCACACAATTGTGAAGTTTCAGGTGAGAAGGCAAGAGCACACCCTGGAGCACCACTGAGCAATTTAAAAACATTAGTAAAGCAACCATGGAAGAAGTAAAAGCACCAGTGGTAAGTGGTCTCTGGGCCACAAGGCTGGCTCACAGTGATACCTCCCCACGTAGGCAGTGCCTACAGACCACAGCCTGTCCTAGACTATTCCCACTGACGGCATGAAATGGAGTATTTCCTGGATCAAAGAAGGAAATACCCACAGCGATCAGATTTCTCTCACCTCAGATGAATGCCTTGATTGCAGGACATGTCACCTTTCCTGTGGCCTAATTAACACCAGTGCAAGAGAAATAAAGGCTTCTTGCTACTACAGAACAGTTTATGAGATGTTGTCTGTTGTACTCTCCTGGGAATACAGAGACGTGAGCTTAACTTATTTCAAGCTGAAAAGGGGACATAGAACCAAGCTCGCACTTCATGGTTAATTGATGCACCTAACGCACCACTGAATATAAAGAGGAAGGGAGAAACATCACTGCAAATGCTTCTTCCTTTAGTTAAAATAAATAGCTTATACATCTTATTTATTTCTTGGCCAAACAAGGCTTTCAGGTCCAGTGAGAACACTCCCGTTTGCAGGTGCCTAAAAGCAGTTAGGTACAAGATAGATGCCACTCTCCAGAACCGTCCAGGTGGAAACGGTTCCAAATGGATGCACAAATGAAGCTCCATGTATCTAATTTCTCCACAGAAATAATACAGGCAGCAGAGTGCTTTCACACGAGTTTTAAGAACACCATCACTATCCTTAAGACATCTAATTATAAAATAGGCCACTCAAATAATTTATGAATTCAAGCTGTAATTCGAGAGGGAGAAAGATTTTCCCAACAAAGTTCCATTAATTATATATATATTTATGTTTAAAAGTTTCTAATAACCATTGAATCTGTGTGTACCAGAGTCCTATAGGACAGTACAGGATTGCTGTTACCTAAAAAAATCAGTGCAGGTCTATACATCCCCCTGAAAACACCAAACCACCTCCACAGCATTATTAAAGCGTGCAAACTCCAACGCCCAACATGACTCAGTCTTTCAGAGCTCACCACAAACAAATAGGAAACCAAACTCCAGATGCCAGTATCACAGAATATGTTCCATCATATAGTCCACATATGACAACTCCCATGATACTCTGATGCCGTACCACAGATGTGAGGGCTGTACACTTATGGATTACATTTATGAACTCAAGACTGAACAAAACTAGTGTGGCACTCGTGGTAGGCATAAATAACACCACGTGTTGCACTGCTATTGGAACCTTCAAAATCAAGTGTTCACATGTTACAGGATTCACAAATTCCCTAAGCAGATTTATTCAAAATAGTCTCAGACTCGGGCATTAGCTCCATCTTTTGCACTGCCATTCATCCAACCTGTGCCCTTAAAAGTCACTGCCACTCCAAACAGCCACTCAGAAATATTATAGTAGGAAAAAGAAGGCCAAGATTCACAGAAAGTTCCCACAGAGCGCTGGTTATGCTCTCTATTTGTCAATTAGACTACAATATTTCAGTGGTTGGCTTGCAAAAATAACTATTCTTGAATTAAGGTAGATCTGGAAATCTGAAGATAGTGCTCACAGGACTATTATTAAACATTTTAAATCCATAATAATAAATACTCATCTTTTAAATATCAGTGTGCCAGTGCTCCCCTACCTCATACCTCTCTTACAATTTGACCTATTTCTGCTATTTTTGCCATACAAGCAATGACTGCTACCAAATAATGGATGTGTGTCAAATGGCATATGAGGACAGAAAAATAAGACGCATTTTTCATCTTAACAGCAAGTGTGGACTGGAATTCAGTGAAAACTGAGAAGAATGGTAAAATCAAAACTTCACATGAATTAAGATCTATGCATCTCACATCATTTGCAGTGCTCTCATCATCATTCATACACGAATGCCTAGCAGCTTCTATTACAGTTTTAGTTTAAATAGCAAAATTCAAATTGATGATCGTGTTTTTTGCAACTCTCAAGCTGTCCCATATATTAAATATTTTAATTCATGCCTCTCAAACTGTTTTCTCTGATTTAATGCTACTATTTTGCATTCATAGATAATGTAAGTAGAAAGTGTTGCTAAAAGAATGATTGATCATACTGAAACAGATCCAAATACATACAGAATTCATTACACAGGGAACACTGTGAGGTTTTGGCTCCCTCAAATCGGTATAGATTATTACTATGCATATTCCTCTGTCCATTGATACTACTGCTCATACTGACATACTAAGTCTGTTTCCAGGGATTTAATAGAAGACGTAATGGTGTCTGGATTGCACACCAGCTCTGGATTTAAAACATTATTTTTCTGTTCTGTATAAAATGTGAACTGAACGATCAAGTTCACGTTATCTGGTGTGCATCACGCATCTGGTACTAAAGAATGCCAGTGATTCCACAAAACTATTTTACAGTCCCTAAAAATTCCAAATAAGATGCTATCTAGAAATTCATATATATAATCAATTATATATTGGTCTTCCTTGAAGTGCCTGTACACCTCTAATCTGGATTCTGATAAAGAATGAGAACTGTTATTCGTCTAAATTATGCCTACTTTGATACACATCTTTTAACCACTAACTTTGTATAACATGTAGAAATCTGCAACATACTGCACATGCAAATCCTTGACATCTTTAGGAGACTACCAAGCTGTTGAGGACAACATATTTTAACCTGACAAAACTGTGTCAAAAGCAACGTTACGAAGACAAGCTAAGCACGTTAGCAATGAATTATCTTACCAGTACTGTAAAATACACTACCAGACTCACTATTATGGCAAAATGGCATCTGCTGACAGTAACTATGAAGTAGTATCCAAGATCTTCACCATTTTCCTTTGTGAATTAATCAAGTATTTTTCATTCTAATTACTGGCATACATTGTCTTTCTAATTACTTGTGGTTTGCTTTTTTTGTTTTTGATTTTAATCGAGAAGTTCACAGGCAAATGTGACTGCATAAATAGTACATGAGGGTAGTGAAAAGTATAGAGCAGAACACAATAAAATTTTGGACAGTCATTAAGAAACCATGCCAATAACCCAGTGAGCCTCTGTCATGGTTGCTGTAGTTTACATCCAAGTGAAACCGTAATAAACAGGCACGCTATACTAGAGTGGTTCAGCATGCAGCTGAGGAATTTTACTCTTAGTTGTTACGTTGTGCTCTTCATAAATTTAAGTTAAGCCTTTCACGCTAATCCCATTATCTGTAATTTCACTAAAACATTTTTAAGATCTAAGAGAGTGAAACTCAGGAGTTTTAGCACTCGATGATTTGTTTTTATTTTGGGCCTGGTGAGGGGGTGGTGGCTTATAAGAATGTAGAAAACAGAACCCTACATAAGAAGTAGCCAAGTTTGTTCCTTAAAAAATACAGTAGGCTGTTGCTATATCAGTCTGCTTATACGTTATAAAAATATATAAGTTAGTGTGATTGAGAAAAGATAAATATCATCTTAGTTCTTCTGGGTGCAGCGTGAGCCGGGGTATTTTGTATACCAGTGCTGGGTGTGCAGGGTTCTCTGCCCACAGGGCAACCTCTTGCGACAAGCACATTTCATTTCGGCTCTCCCCACCTAAGCAGAGCTCACAGTCAAAGTCATTTTCAGTTTTTTTTTGTTTTTTTTTTTTTTTTTTTTTTCTGACATTGCAGATGGCGAGGAGAAGAAAAGCAAAGCAAAAAAACACCCCTGTCCCCATTTATCCTTTCCACACCCGCACTGCCTTTAGGAGCTGCTAAACAACAACCAAGTGCAAACATCGTCTGTACGGAAATGGAGAGCTACCGGGAACAGGCTGGGAACAAGGCACATCGCTGCCCCCAGCAACAGCACTGGAAGGATGCTTAGCTCTTTCTGTATTTCTCTCAAATTACGGAACGTTTATACAAGGGGCCTTAGCATAACATAACCCGGAGAAATAAAATTAAAGCTAAACTGCCTTGAAATTAAATTAGGAGGAAAAAAAAAAAAAAAAAAAAAGATGAAGAAATGCAATTGCGGTATCTGTTCAGTGTAACACAGCACAGACGGCGGTTCATACGCTGAGATGAGTAGCACAGAAGGAGCTTTCCCGCTGTTCTCACGTTCTAGCTTTCGGAACGGCGCGGCCAGCAGCCGCCACTAAAGTTTGCAGCAGAACCCAAGTTGGGCGTGCGATCCCCCCGCCCCCATCTGCAGCGCGACCTTTTGTTCCGAGTCCCCGTCACCTCCCGGCACCTCGCTCCCCGCACTCTGCCAGGTGCTGCAGCCCGGCCCAGCAACGAACGGAACCGCGGCCAGGCTCCGAACGGAGCGCCCCGCTCGAGGCGAGGGTTCAACCTACGGCCCTTCGGGGAAAGGGCAACACCCGATCGGGGATCAAAATACCGCAGCACGGGTGGCTTCTCCCCCAGCCGAACACGAGCGGCCAAGCTGACGAGGAGACCCGGCTTACCTGAGCCGCCCGTCGCCTGCGCCCGCCGCGGGGACCCTCGTCCATCCCCCGCGCTTCAGAGACAGCCGCGCCGCGGCCCAGCCCTGCCCGGCCCAGCGCCGCGCTCGCAGACCCGCCCCGCGGTGGCTGTCGGCCCCGGGCGGGCGCGGCTCCCCCGGACCCGCCTCCTGCTGCTGAGGGGGGGGGCGAGGCGCGGGGGGTCTGCGCTGCCCTCTCACGCACGGTGCCTCGCCTCAGGCGCTCGGCGCCGTGTCACCTATGTTGTCGCTGAGGCGGCTTTGAGCCATATCTGCCTCGCTTCGACCGTCTCCTTCCCCTTTGTGGGCTCTCTTTCAGCGTGTGAATGTTTGAGTTCAGCAGGGCTGCGAATACTCTTTTTTTTTTTTTTGGCTTCCTCAAGATGTCAAAAGCAGATCTGAGGCCGTTCGCGGCTCGTGAAAATGTTTTCTGCTTCCTCTTGCTGCTGGGAGGGTTAAGTAAGGTTAAAGCTGTGAGAGTGGCTCGGCGCTTGGTTTCCCCCTTCCCCAAAAGCCTGTCTGAGTCATTTACAGGAAGAAAGAAACCAAAAACAGCCTGCAAGTTACAGCTTTGGGAGCACAGCGCAGAAACAGCGGGTTATTTGTTCACACCAAGGCTTGCGCTGCTCAGCTCCGTAAACGTGAGAAGCCATACGCTGACCACAGTGCCTGTGTCACACTGCCATGGAGCCAGGAGCTCACAGCTGTGCACTGTCAGGGGAAATGTGTCAAAGCTGGGGACTGGGGCACCCAGCAGGTGTGACTCTGGGCTGTGGAAAGGCCATCAGTGTGGATGATGCACTGCTGGCTCTACTTGCCTTTCTCACCAGAGCAGTGTCCCGGGCAGCAAAACTTCCACACTCAACACAGTGTGTGTCTGGATATTTGAGAACTGTGCTTTTTTCACCTGAAAATTCCCAATTTTCCAGTCAGGAATTAGTCCATTAGAAGTCTCTACTACAGTGGCACATATTTAATACAACTATCCCTGCAGCATCCAGCTCAGTGGAGCGCTAAACTGCTGGCTTGCATTTTTTTTTTATCCACGTGTCTTGAAAGTAGCTTTTAAAAGCAGTAAGAAAGCACTGCTCCACTTTCAAGAGGGAAGAACAGTTACATGGACAGCTTGAACCAGAAGAGAATGGAACCTGAGATTCACAGCTAGCAGCTTTGTGTCCCTTTTTCCCTGCCTGTTTTGCTGGGGCACACGTTCTGACCGCTATATAATGGATATGTCTTTCACTGGATGCTGTTATAAAAAAAAAAACAAGCTGTTCTTCATCACTGCTAAATACTCCAACTCTATTTGTATGTGTTATGCGTACTCTCAGAATGTATGCACTGAATGTGGACAGAATTTAGCCAGAAGAACGTTTTGGTTCTGGATTGTGAAACTATTTAGGAATTTGATTTTTCCAATTTTTAGTCCTGTCAAAACATACAGAATGTTGTATATTGATGAAATGAACTGTGGAACTCTACACAGCTTTGGCGTCACGCACTGCCACAAGAGTGAAGTTGAATAGCCTTCAGGGGGAATGGCAGCTGAGTGATAGATTTCAGATTCTCAGCATTGGACAATGACGTTACAGGCTAGGAATTAATTGTTTAATCAGCTCTTTGCACATTAGCCATGCGACAGTAACTGTCTGCGTGGAACTGCTATCCCAATGCAGACGTGAGACAAATTGAGTTTGGGACACAATTGGTAGGGTCTGAGTTCCTAAATAAAGTCATCTCGTATCATTTGGACTCTACAAGACATGTCACATAGCACCCAGTTTTTGCTCAGAAGAGCTGCAGGAATCCCACAGACATGTCTACCAGGCCTGTGCCAGTACCTCAAACACCCTAAGCTTTCTTTAAGTATGTGCGTGCATTGAGTCAGGTGAATTGTGCTTCCAAATTTAGATATGTAGACACATGCATGGCCTTAGACATCAAGCAGGTATTTAATCTCCCGCTGCATTCAGTGTGCCCTTTGCTGCACGTGTGAATCAATCTTCACTGAAATGGAAATTTAGGTACCTAGCTGAAGACACCTGCATACAGACAGCCAACTACCGTTTGGAGTTTGAATCTCACACTCAATCCCATCCAAATCAATTTGCTAACTCAATTGTCAGAGGAATTTAACATGTTTGATTGCAGTTGTGGCAATGCGTACTGAACCAGAAGCCATGGCTCAGCTGGGACACGGTAGCATAGCAGCAATCTCACGAGTTTTTTAGATTCTGGCCTTACAACATCTGCTGTAATTTGAAAGACCACATCGTTTTGTTTTCGTTTTTAAACAGGAATGATTTATTCAGAAAGTCATCCACAACACTGGCAAATATCTGAATAACTGTCTACCTGGGACAACATTTTCTAGTCTTTTGTAACGGGTATGGTGCCTCACAAGTCTTTACACCCATGATTTTATGCTGAATAACAAGCACCTGGATGCAGCCAGTGGCCTCAGAACAGATGGAAAAGTGAGATTTTTGCTTGTGATGTTCGACTTGCCAAGAAAAATAGACTTACCTAGCAGTTTTCTCATGAATTACATATAGGAGTTGATCTGTGGAATAAAAGGACATCTTTCTTAATGCTTGTTTTAGCTCTATGTTGGCTGCCATAGGATAGTACAGTGTTCTCAGCAAAGAAGGGTTTAGCACTCACTTCAGAGATCACCAAATTCAAAAGAAAATCTCTTCAATTTCAGAATCACTTAATCATCTTCTCTGTCCGGAAGCACTTTGTTTTTGTGGTTAACACAGGAAAAAAGAAAAAAAAAAAAAGAGACAATGCTAATATATTCTATGAAATACATTTTATGAATATTCACTATTGTCTTGTCATCGCTTGCAGAATTCATGGTACTGCTGATACTGTTTAAAATCATAGCTGCTCATCACTTATGAAGACAAGTCTCATTACTAATCTGCAATTTGGGGACATAATTTTCTTCTCAGTTATGCCAGTCAAAATTAGGAAGTAAAACCAATTTGAGACATAACAAACAAACAAAGAAAAAAGAAAAAAAGAAGGGAGAGAGGAGTTAATCTGTCTTTTTATGAGTCTGAACCATATCTGAAATTGTTTCCTACCAGAGAAACACTCTGCTGTATGTTTGTCATTTTTTTTCTCTCCTCGCAAAGAATCAACCATAAGTGAGAGGCAGAGAAGACTTCTGCCTCTCAGTTGTTGGCCTTCTGCTTGCTTTCTCAGCATGTGCTGAGACTTCTTTGGAAATCCCCAGTTTATTTCTTGCATCAGCTGATGAAAGAACTTAGCAGAAGCATGGGCAGCCAGCCTTTTTCTGGCAAAGGATTAACCGCTGGAGATTAGAGCAGCTACACTGATCACAAAAATACAGGAGTCCCAAACAAATACAGCTGGAAATGTCTTCTATTTGTTTAGCTATTTGGGAGTCAATACACTGGAGATATAATCCCGTCTAAAATGCACGTACACACCTTGAAGAGGTATACAATAAAAGTATATTTATATAACGTGTTGATTGTATTCATTCGGCATTCAATCTGGACTCACTTCTATTATCAGTCTTATACAAGTTAAACAAGCTTACTCAATAAAGCAATATGATTAAGCTCCTTGTGTAGGCTTTAAAAGGTATTGGTAGGCATGCACACCGTTCAAAAATAGTTGAGATTGATAAAATATATTGCTCAAAATAATAATAAATGTTACTTTTGTCATTTTTAACAAGTCAGAATATTATACAAATGGTATATATAATAATATGGTTTTGGTAATGTGATTGAATAGGAATATGGTTAGCCCCTAGGATACTTGTGGGGTATGGTTCTTCACTGTGAACATCCAAATAGACATGGCAAGGCATGATAATGGTGTTCCTATATACTGAAGATGAGTAGTGGTAACACTGTAGCACTGAAAATCATGAAAACAATTAAGAGAAAACTTACGTTTTGAGTTCAAAAGTTTATCAAGAAGCTTGATGATGCTTATTCATTTTGTTTGCTTTCTCTACAATGGAACTGCAGGATAGTAGAATTATAATTTACAAAAAAATAGTTCAGATTTGATGTAATAATGCTGCTAATGCAAAACAAATAGCAATAATTTCAATATCTCTCTGGATATGTATGCATTCATCACTATTAATGTTAATAGGAAAATGTCTAAGTACCAAACTATTTTAAGCTGGTCGGCACAAACCCATTTTCATTTGCATCTAGAGAGATGTATCCTGGCAACCGTATATTTTTGGATTCGTAACAATTTATTCTATTCATTTTATGCAAATGAGATAACCAATACTGCAAGAATCATGAGAATTCAAGATGGATAACTTGGATAACATTGTTCACAGCTATAGATAGATGACTAAGGATGATATGTGAGTCATATTTTTTAACAATCTATTAAACATTTCCTTCAATACATCTACCCAGCTGAAAGGTTTATCTTGCACGATTCACGTACTTTTATTCCAAAATAGAAAGCATTAGCAACCCAAGCTGAGTCCTGTGAAGTAATGATTATCCCACACCATGGTTCTGCTTCCAATTTGTTCTTTTGTGAGTTGAAAATGCTGCATGTTTTCCAAACTCACACAGAGCTGAATCTGCTGGAGGAGGAGGAGTAACAAAGACTCCAGCCACTGACCGCATCTGTACATGCTGACTTGCTGACTTCATAAGTAAAACAGTCTCTACATCAAACATGAAGCTAAAGTGCTATATATGGAGTTTCTATCTTATTGTGTGCAAACATCATAGAAAGGACTCATAAAAAATTGCCTTTTGGTTTTGTTGTGTGAATGATTTGTATGCATTTGCTATAGGAATAGTTTGCAGCAACTTGCACATGTTCAATATATTCTAGTATCATCCAAACCTTTGGTGTTTCATATGAAAGGTCTAAGGTCAGCTGGGACAACTCGTGGCTTATGTATGGTATATAATACTGTCCCAAGTACAGAACATTATGAAAAGTATTCATTCCTTCTTCCCACATTTGTTGTTCAGGAGATTTTAGCCTGAATCAAATTCACTGAAGCTGAATGCTCCAAAAGCCAGGCCTATCTAATTCTTCTAAAGGAATGACAATTCTATAGCAGCACATCTGGTAGACCCAAGCTGGATCCTACCAGATGTTCCTTAGTGGACACGATAAATTCTTCTGTTCCACTTTGAGACAATGAACTTCCACTACTGAGCAGTAAGATTCAGTTATATCTGGAATAAATTCAAGCTGGACAGCTGAAATGGTCCTCAGTCAGTTTTTCTGTCCTTGCTTCAGAGTACCTCTAGCAAGAGTGATGGAACTATTTCTGAAGCAACTCCTGAGCCACTGAAGTTTCCAACTGGCCTAGGATTCCTTTTTCAGTTTACTATAATACGTCATACTGACAAAACACAATATTGAGAACGTGCCTCCTGAGCTTATCAGTAAAGCCTTCTTTGTGTAGAAAAGGCTTTATCAAAAGAGAGGAGGATGTAGCTGGTGAAAACTAGTTTCAACAGTGTGTTTTTGCCTTTTTGCTACATGGAAAACTTGGGTTTGAGTGAAATCTTTAAGAGAGTTAAAAGATCAGGACTCCGGTTTGATGATGTATGAAGTGATGAGCTGTTGTTACAGGAAATTACACAAGTATGTCAAAGTAACAGTTGGGTTGCTAAATCAGATTCTTAGCTTTTATAATAGGAAAAGCCAGAATTTTAATTGCACATAACATTTCAGTATGGGTCCAAATACATAAATGCCTGAAGGGAGGATGCAAAGAAGACAAAGCCATGCTGTTTTCAGTGATGCCCAGTACCAGGATAAGAAGCCTTGGGCACAAGCTAAAGCACAGGAAGTTCTGTCTAAACACCAGAAAGCGTTTCTGTGCTGTGCAAGTAACGGTGCACTGGCACAGGCTGCTCTGAGGCTGTGAGGTCTCCATGTTCCTCTCCTGTGTTGGTGAAGGACATTGCCACTCCTAGCTGCTTGTCAACTTTTTGCCTGTGATTGTTGTTCCCTAGGATTTGTTGGGATGACCTGCTAATATAGCCAAAATGTGGTAGGATAGATTAAGCTATTTAACTAGTAGGTCATTGCTGAGTCAGTCATTTTGTCTGAACCATACAAGGATATGCTCACCTTGTCAACCCTGCAAGAAGACATCAGCAAATGTGAGAACTTCTAGCACAAAATGGAGAGAGAAACAGGCAAGTTGTTCCTACCATGTGCATCTGCTTATCACTCGGCAAACTTAAGGAATTCAGAACTGAATCCTCCCTTCTACAACTGTTTGGTTCTTCTGATGCAGCAGAAAGTGTAAAGCATGTGCTTTATTAAAGTTACTGGGATTTATCTCTTCTTTGCTTCATCAAAACAAATCTCATGAAGTGTAAATCTTCAGGTAAATCTGTAAATTCTTCAGGTGTTCTCTTACCCATGTTTCACAAACTGTAGTGAATCCATACACATGCAAGACAGTAGAAGACAAGAAGACTGGTTCCTCTGTTTTCTTTTCCAGTTTTCTTTAAGTAGGATAAATGAATTTTAAAACTCATGGTACCTCTTTTGAAAGAAGTACTTCTGCCTTTTAGTCAAATGTTCAAAGAGAATTTGCACTGGTAAGGACTCGATTTGAGAATGTCAACATGAAAACAATTTAGTTCTTCTACAGTCTAGGCATTCCAAGGTTAGTCTGGCATTTCTCTTGTTTAGAAAGTAAACAGCACAGCAGCAGAAGTGTTAGGAACATTGAGATAATGCTTTCTTAACTGCTCAGTAGTAAATTATTCTTTTGCTGTCTTATTAGAGTTAGAATTATTATAACTTTTATAACATCCTCCTGCTAGATCAAGTCAAAATTAATTCAAAAGGTAAATATCCTTATTATTAGTAAATTACCTGGGCCTTTTCCAGCACCTGAACAAGGTGAACACATTTTCTGGAGTTCTCTAAATAACCATTATGTATCTTGTTTCAAGCACTGAATTTATACATAAATGAAATGTTGCTTATCTGAAAGAAAAATGAAGCAATAACTATGAAAAGTCAATAGCAATGAAGCAGATGTTTGAAATTAACAGTAGTTAATACTGAGCCTATTATAATGATAAATTGAAAGTTTATTTATATGGGAGGAAAAAGACCTGTTTCCACAATGTATGTAACAGCCATAGGATCACAGCATCATTAAATAATTCATGTAGGAAGAGACCTCATGCAGTTTCTAGTCCAATCTCCTGCTCCAGGCAGTGTCAGCTGTGAGATCAGGTCGCATAGCTCTGGTGTTTGTCAATCGGAGTCCTGAAATCCCCAAAGAATGGAAACTGCTCAGCCTCTGCTAGTCTACTCCCTGACTGCCCTCATGTTGAAAAGAGGTAGTTTCTTTCTAGTTAGTGTGAACATCCCTTGTTCAGCTTAGTGTGTCATGTCTTCTCATCCTGCCATACATCTCTCTTAAGAGCCCATGTCTGTCTTCCTGAGTAACCTGCTCAAGGGAATTAGAAAGTCGCCGTTAGTTCCCCCCTAGTGGTCATATACAATAGACAGAAAGTCATTGTCTTGATTTTCCCATCAGTTATATGAATGAGAAATAAATATCTTACTCCATCTCACCTTCTTCCATTTGCCCAGTAATGCCGCCTGTTCTAATTCAGGTGCACAAGTCCAGGTGGGCAAGGATCCCAGAATCATAGAATGGATTTGGGGTAGAAGAGACCTTACAGCCCACCTAGCCCCAGCTTGCCTGACACAGGTAGGGTTGCCATCCACTAGATGAGGCTGTCCGGGGCCCCATCCAACCTGGTGTTGAACACCTCCAGAGATGGCACATCCACAGCTTCTCTGGGCAGTCTTTGCCAGGACCTCACCACCTCCTGAGTAAAAGAATTTCCCCCCAGTATCTAAATTAACAGATTTAGATGATTTTTCCTTTTATTTTAGTGAGAGAAGCTCTTTACTTTTTAGCAGCAACAAGATGTTTCTTGAAATCAGAAAAAGTGTCTCTTGGCTTTGGCACTGCTTCGTACAGCAGGCCTAGTTAGACATTCTGCAGTTCTACCTTGTTCAGTTGTTTCAGCTTTGTTACTATGGTGCAAAACAATACAAGTATTTGATGAGATGATATGCAAACAGTCTTTTCTAACTCGTTAATAGGTGACAGCAGAAAGCTATCTCTCCTGTGACAAGAAGTATGTTCATTCAGCTGCTGGAAGAAACAACTGAGCACTGAATTATAGAACAATTAATTTTGCATAGAACAAATGAAACTCATAAAAATTTTTGTCAGATGTTTATAGATCTCATAATAAAGCATATACTCTGCTTTAACTTTTTCAGTGTGTGTTCTACATCTCTTAGCATACAAGAGCTGGCTTACTGCTTAGGGCAACACCTTTAAATAGAGCAGTAGGTCTGAGCTGAGAGCTGTATAGCAGCACAGGCCTAACAAAATTCTGACAGCATGAAGACAGAAGAAAGCACTTAAAAATTTCCTGGAGAACACAACCTCTATGACTCAGATGGCAGGGGAGTAAACAAATAGGATAACTGTTTGCCCTCATAACTGGATCAAATCGTAAGGAGCCCTGTCTTCATCACAGAGTTTGAAATAGAGCCAAAATCTCGCGCATGACTTAGGTGGAGGCTGGCCTTCCAGAGTCTGCGCACAGAGCAGAGAGGAGTTCTGCCTTTTGCTGAAGTTCAGAACAAGGGCATGAAATTTCTTTCTATGTGTTTGCTTTGTGCATCCAGTGTTTGCAAATTGTTCTTTTTTCCTCTGAAAGTTCCACAGATAGGATAGGGAATGCCATGCAACGAACAACAGAAGGCATGCCGTTAGAGTTTTTCCTTCCCCAGCATTAGTTTGTATCAGATTTTGTCCCAAATGAAATTTTATTAACTCCTTTGCACCAAATGAAGTAGCTTAGAGAGAAGGCTTAATTGAAAAGAATCAATGAGGTAATTAGTGCTTTAATCAAATAAGCAGGTTCAACTCATGCAGTACCAAAAAAGGCAGTTCCACCTCTGCTTCCCTGACAAATTTACCATTAATTGGGCACCTCTAGCTTGTAGTTTGCTAAATGGCACAAAGATGACGACATAGGACAAGCTGCTCTATGTGATTTGCAATCCACTGATTACCATACAGCAAACAGAGAAAAAAGGAGCGAGGTTAAAAGTTGTATTTTAACCTCTTAATGGCTCTGAAACCTACTGACATCGAGGTCTTGTTCAGGGTTTTGGTCTATGGCAGTCAGCAACTTTTAGATCTCTAAAGGGCTCCTCTCTCTCCGAGGGTGACTGCCGTGTGAAGCTCAGCAAGAAGCAGCACAGATCTGCATATTCAGTGCTGGGTACAATAGCTCCATTCTCACTGTCAGGTCAGCAGTCAAGTTCAATGTAACTCCTCCTTCTGGTTCTGAATCAGGACTTTATGGAAATGCTGAGGATTTTTAGTAAAGCAACTCTGCTGTGAAACAAATCTGCCCTTAGTGACAGCTCTGTACTGAGCCGCACCAGCACAGAGCTTATTAAGTCAAAACTGTAAAGTTCAAAGACAGCATCAGGTTTCAGTAGGCGTCTCTCCTCATCTGCTCTTCACAGCAACATAATTTGTTACCACCTATATCTTTGTTAGTCATGTAAAGTCTACGCGCCCTTGCTGCTGTGTTATTTTAGTAACTAGTGACCCATTCTCACTTTTTTCTTTTTTATAGCAAAAGCCAAAATTTCAGATTTTTAAACTTATTTTCAGTCTTTTTTCTACATGAATTCAATTGTGGGCAGTGATTTCTAATCAACAGTAAGCTCTTCCATAGCTCTGGAAATGATCCTTTTCAGTGATCCATATCATGGTGTAATATTGAATTAATGCGTCACAGAGCTGAGGATTGTTATTCCATGGCTCTCAATTCAGTCATATGAGCTGACTTATAGTCAAATTTTTCTTCCCAAAATGTAATTTATGCTGTGAATGAGCTCCATCCGTTTAAATTTCAGTGTTACGGTCTTTGCAAAAGTTGCAAATGATTATAAACTCGTGTGGAATCAGCAGCAAATTTATTTTAATTTTAAAATAAAAATGCAAAGTGTACCGTTTCTGGCAACACTGAAACCTTTTTTTTTTCTTTTTTTCTTTTTTCCACTGCTTTTATAGAAACCCTAAACAAACTCTTTGATATATGAATCTCTGCACCAGTTAACTGGAATTCATCGTTTTTATTCTGATTTCAGTGCTTTGTGTTGCAATCATGTGGAACTCAGTTATAAGTGCAGAAGACTTGCAGTTATGTTGAATGCATAGAAAACAATTTCCTTTAACTGAGCTGTTCTTGGTCCTCACTTAGAGAATCAGGCAGCCCTGTGGTTCCCCTGTAATTGAAAATCCAGCCACTGTCTAGAATGTGGCATTTCTAACATGGTGACTGGGTCTTTGGGATCCTTTTTGGGGGATTTGTAAATACAAACCTACTTCTCTCTTCCTTCTTTCCACAATAATCCTTACATGGCTGCTGTAGATCACTGTCCAATCTCAGCCCGCCTCTCTGGGTGTTTTTGGGCTGACTGGGAGTCCTTCCTCAGCCACTGCCAGAAGAATTAAGCTTCAGTCACAATGGGGGTTAAAAAAAAAGAAAAGATTTTTTTGCAACTTTTTTTAAATTCTAAACAAATAATTCAGTATCATCTGCCTGGGTCAAATTTGTATGTGGCCAATGGATGCAGTAGGAACTGAATGGGGGCGTATGTGGAAAGGATCTAAGTGATAGACATATTTTTCCAGGGTAAACTCAGTGTCTATCTCCTTTGCTATTGTGGTTGTGGTTGCGTTCTTGTTGTTGTTGTTGTTTTATATTCGTTTTGGTCAAAGTTTCCATTTTCTATGCAGGAAGCTTTCACCAAAATTACTTTGGAGTCTGTCTGAAATGATATGCAGAGTATCATGCAAGGTGACAGCAGAATACGTAAAATAAATAGGATGCCTGTTAACGAAAGTGGATTTCCTTCTACATAGTCATTACTTATGTCATGCTAGCTTTCCATATCCTGTAAATATGAACCTCACCTCAAGCAGGAAACACATGTGCGCACATTCTTGTCATTGAAAAAATGATACAAGGCAAAGTTAGCTGGCACCAGACTTCTAGAATGCAATGTTTGTGAAAAGTCACAAACACACCAAGGGAGGGATCTATATAAAAACATGAAGCATGAGGCAACAAAGTAAGAGTTGAAAATGTACAGTGATATTTATAACATTCTCTTAAATAAGCCTGAGCATTCTGATTTCCTTTATTTAACACTGAAGCCTTTTCTTTGGCATATAATAGAAACTAGAAGAACACTAGTAGTGATAATTCTCTTTTGAAGTCACAGGGTTTATAACATTGTAGCTACATAGTCCTGTCAAGGGCCTGTTCATGTTAACTAGAGTAGCAGAAATTAAATCAAAGGAACTATTTTTGAAATGCTTGCATGTGTAACACAACCCATGTTATTAGGACTATTTAAAGAACAGCAAAAAGCCATCATTTCACAAATAATTGTCCTCTACGATTATATTTCTTTCCACGCTACCAAATGGAACAGCACACGTGAAAAACATTGCACAGGTTGTTTTAATGAATTTGGGGGATGGATCTTCAGGGAGTTGCAGAGAATCTCTGGTAGCTTTAATTACAGAAACACTTCCTGCGTACACAAAGGAAAATGTGGCTCTTCATTCCTGTTTTCTCTTTCAGTCTGCTGTGTTGGGACTGTGCTCCTCACTGTTTAGTTCAGCGATGTGCAACAGCTGTAGTGGCCTGAAGGAGAATCTGAGATGACATAGGCCAGGAATATTGACAGAGCTATAGAAGGGGTATGTGTTATGAAAGAAAGAAATAGTACAATGCATTTGAGAAATATCTAACATTATAGAAATTCACCCTTTTACAAAAACTGTCATCTGAAAATGTAAATCTGATGCCTGTAGAGATGAATGCAAGTGGTGTTATAGGAGCGAAGGCTGAAATGTGGTAGCTTCGTTTGAGAAGCAGCTTTCAAAATCCCCCCCTTTATTTCACAGATGTCTCGAAATTTCATCAGCATTGTTTCCTAATGTGATGAATGTGGATTGTGGAGCTCTTCTCATCCACTAATGCAGAAGACACCATGGAAAGGGCTAGGAATTTATTCACTTCAGATGATGTGTAAGGAGCAGCTGGAGCAGAAGGTCCATCTGCTTTCCTGGCATAGTCTCCTGACTTCTGTCTTCTCATTGGTTATGCCAGAAGATAGGGATTATTTTTCTAAACAGTTATCAAAAAATCCAGTGATCTTTTTTAGTACATACCTGTTCTGAATCTTCAACAGAGCTCAGTTTTTCTGGCAGCTCAGCAATGTGTCTTTTCTGTTTTTTTGCTGCAGAGACTCACATGTAGCCTGCAGTGATATAGACATATACCACAGGATCTACTACAAAACAAATGTTTGTAGGCAACTGTAAATTCACAGGTCAGATCCTGATCAGGTCTTGTATGGATTTTCTTCTTTACAGATATATGGATTGGCTGAGAGACCTGGGGCTGCTCAGCCTGGAGAAAAGAAGATTCTGAGCTGACCTGATAGTGGCCTTTCACTATCTAAAGGGCAGCTACAGGAAAGAAGGGGACAGGTGGGTCTAAGTGCAGCCCTGCTGAAAAAGACCTGCGGGTACTGGTGGATGGGAAGCTAGACATGAGCCAGCACTGTGCCCTTGCAGCCCAGAAAGGCAACATATCCTGGGCTGCATCAAAAGAAGCGTGGTCTGCAGGTTGAGGGAGGTGATCCTGCCCCTCTACTCTGCACTGGCGAGACCTCACATGGAATCCTGTGTCCAGATGTGGAGTCCTCAGTACAGGAGAGACATGGACCTGTTGAGCGCATCCAGAGGAGGGCCATAAAAATTGGAATGGAATGGAATGCCTCTCCTATGAGGACAGGCTGAGAGAGCTGGGGCTGTTCAGCTTGGAGAAGATAAGACTGCAAGATTACCTGATAGCAGCCTCTCAGTACATTTAAGGGGTACAGGAAAGAAGAGGGCTCTTTAGCAGGGTCTGTTGCGATACAAGAAGAGGAATTGGTTTCAAGCTTCTACACTGAGGGTGGTGAGGCACTGGAACAGGTTGCCCAGAGATGTAGTTGATGCCCTGTCCCTGGAGACTTTCAAGGCAAGTCTGGATCAGGCTCTGGGTAAGCTGGTCAACCTGTGGTGTCCCTGTTCGTTGCAGGGGAGTTGGACTCCTTTAAAGGCCCCTTCCAACTCTGAGGATTCTATTCTTCAGTGCTTTCAGATGGCTTTTTTTTTTATATATATATAAACATGTAAAAAAAAGTAACAAAGCCTAGAGCTGGTATCCCAGCTGCAACCAGAGAGGTCACTTGAGAGAAGGCATAGCTGTTCAAAGAACTGGCAAACATGGGTATTGGCAGCTGCTATCCAACCAGTTCTAAAAAAACTCTTAGAAAAGATGAAGTGAAATATGATCTTTAAAAAAATAAATTACTGCACATACTAAAGTGCTGTCTGTAGGAAGTAACACTAAGAACATTAGATGCTTGTGTTGTAGTCAAGTGCAGCCCTTAACAGTCATCGTTTGTCTAAAATGTTCCTACTTTTCTTTTTTTTCCCACTGGTTTGCTTTATAATGAAGTCAGACCAGTTATGGTAGCAGGCCTAGGCTGCAAGAGGAATTCATTCCAACTCTGACAGTATTTGTAAAAGAACATTCCTAGGAGGACTACTGGCTTATTTCAAGATGATTTTTTTAAATAGAGGTCATCTTTCATTTGAATACTTTTGTTTATTTATTTTTTCTTTGTTCCCTTGGTTTGTTCTGGAAAATATAGGATGAAAAATTCAAGACAGTAAAAAGCACTGCAATATTCATAACCTACCCAGAGATACAGTGCTTGTAGATGGTACAGAATACTTGGAGGTATAGTAAAAAGGCATATTACAGTACGTCCCTAATGTGCTTTAAAGGTAGAGTAAAAAAAGTCACATAAACATAAAATCACTTTTAATACAGATCCATACCTCCCTGACTACTGCTAAACACAAGATGTCTTCTCTCTCTCACTTTCATTCCTTTGTATGAAACTTCATCTTCTATGTCTGTTTTCAATTCATGTGAAATAGCAAGGTGTTAAACATAATTAAATTTTGATCCATTACTATAATGTTCAACTGTTACAAGTTCCAACTGATGGGATAAAGAACAGAACCAGATCACCCAACTGGGAGGCTGCTGAAAAGAGAGCCTTCTCATTGTGAAGACATAGAAACAAAGATAAACAATACTGCTATAAAAGCTTATAAAACACAGTTTTAATGTAAATATAAGAACACATGTATTTATGCAATATTTAGATTCTAAAGCTTTCTCTCCTTTGTCTGGCCAACTGATGGATGCTTCACAATCCTCTGTCAAGGAATAATATATGTACCTCCTTCGGTATTAAATATTGAGGCTGCACAAGATCCAAACTCTGGTACAGTTCCTTAGAACTAGATTTGAAGCATACTCAGATTCAGTGCTCCCTGTCTTTTCCTTGCATGAATTTCTTGTTCCTTGACTGCTCCAGGAAGGAGTTTTGACTTTCTTATAACTTCATGGTTGTTTCCCTCTATAAGTTTTAGAAAGATGGTGTGCTGTTATCATGGCCACATGCAGTTATTAGCTGTACAGTTTTCCTGACACTGATGCCAGCTTGACAGTGGAACCGTCTCAGCCTTTTCATTCCTGCTTTCTGCTTTTTCTCCTGTTGTCTGGACTTTCAGATTACATCAGTTATTTGCATCTCCCTCAGATAATTTCACTGGTCTGCTTACTATCCAGATTCATAATTTATTGCATCTGAACAGCTGAATATTTTATGAATTGTGGCAAAAGGGAAGGAGATTCTTTAAGTTTTCATCCATACTGAGCAAAACAGGTAGTAAAATATTCATTCCAAGGTGGCTTTATTCAATTCTGAGTCTTTAGTAAGATAATATAGCAGATTTCTTTTTAGGATTCCTAGCACCAGATCAAAATATCATGAGCACATGATAATGATTATTATTCTGGTATAAACCAGCTGCATGAGTTCAAATCTCTTTGTTTGCCTTCTCTGAGACACAAACCTTTCAGTGGTAGGCTTTATGCATAGTAAGTCATTGTCTATCTGTTCCACTGTATGCTGCATCAAAAGCTTACCATTTTCTCATATTTAGCATAAAGATGTCAGAAAGACATGAAGCCCATATAAATCTGGTATGTGCAACTTGTACCTATTGTTTCAGTGTAAAACTCTTCATATGTTGAAACTTATAAATCATAAGAACATGTGAATAGAAATAATCACTCAGACTTCTGACATCCCCAGACACCGTGGTAACAAGACACTAGAAGGAATGCAACTCCTCCCTCCAACTCTGCCCTTGAGGGATACCATACAACATGATTCATCTGACCTAACTTTAGATGTCCACATCTGAGCTAGCCATACTTCACAGACCATGGAGAGAAATGGGCATGTGATTCATCTGACCTATTTCAGCCACATACTTTAGGATGATTTTAATTGCAGTCGAGAAATGTGTGCTAGACTCCTTGACCATAAAATTAGTCTACAGTGACCTGATCAGTTGAAGATGTCTAAAATAGGTCAGATGAATACCATTTAAACTATCTGAAAGCAAAGATCACACTATGTAAGACATGCCACAAAGAAGGGAGAAAAAAAAAAACAGGATTGAATCTTAAAGCTACTTAGTGCCAGGAAAAATTATGGGTGTCAGGTGCTTGCTGAACCATTTTGTGTCATGACAGGATTACATAAACATAAAATATTCACTGTTCACTTGGTCACATATATGCCTTCATAGATTTTTTAGATGTCTGTGAGTATCTGAAAGAACTTAACATGAACTGAAGATTTGAATATGATGTAGAAGATCCAGGCAACTTTGGAGTGGCAGGTAGAGACCAGGAAAAACACTTAAGACATACCAGAGTCCTAGATGTAGTATAGAAAACTACATCACCTCTCCAATGTCCTTGTAGAAGGATACCTAGGATGGGTATCAGCTCCACATGGAGACACCCACACTTAGATTTCTACCTATATGTGTGTTTAGTGTCTGAAGTTCTGGTTTTAATCAGTAAACCTAAAAGTCTGATATATTACCCTGCATATAACATATGATGTATGAGGTACCCCACAGCATCTTATCTAGCCTGCCACAGTCACTACAAAAACAAAATTCTTCAACAAATCTTGTGTTATATCTTAAGTAGTGATAGATGGCATTTTTTTCAATGACTGACTTGAGCTGCGTATGTCTGAATCAGAATTTGAACCCCAGTCCTATATTGTGCCCCTTGGTAACTCAAAGAGAAGTAATACTTTATTAAATCCAAGCAATTATCTAAAGTAAAATTTTATTTTATTTTTACTTTAGTCAAGAAGTCTGCTCAGTTCAGAGCAAGTTGTCCATGAAAGAGACTTTAGTAAGCAATGTAAATGCACTGCTCCAGTATGGAAAGAGAAGAGGGTGTGGATAATGGTTCAGATGTGGAAAGAGACAAGCACGTTAAGATGATTCAACCAAGGAAACGGATCAGAACCAGTGCTGCCAAAAAAAGGTTGAAGGGTTTTAGTAATGGGGAACTCCATGCTGAGAGCCTCTGAGGCACCCATCTGCTGGCTGGATGATCTCTCTGGATGGGTTCACTGCCTGCCAGGGGCCTGCATTCAGGACATTGGGAAGAAGCTACTGAGTACAATAAAGCAGAACATCTACTACCCAATCCTGCTCTTCAGGCTGGGTCACAAGAAGCTGCAACTAGAAAAACAGGAAATACTAAAAGATTTTATGTCCCTTGGGAAGATGTTGAAGGTATTGGAAGTGTAGGTAGTGTACTCCTCAGTCCTTCCAGTTGAAGAATGGGATCCAGATGGAAGGAAAAGAACAGACCGGTTGAATTAATGGCTGTGTGGATGGCTTTATTCTCAGGCTTTTGAGTACTATGATCTTGAATACACCTTCACTGTCAGATGGGACACAAGTGATCAGGAGGGACAAGAATATACTGGGCAGCAAGCTGACTGGGCTCATCACCAGTGCTTTAAACTAGATTTGATGGGGGGAAAGGACTGACAGAGAAAAGCCAGGGAACACTGTCACTTTATGCTGTAGTAAGGAAAAGCCTCAAATTGGTCCCAGAGAAATTTGGGAGTGCTCCTCCAAGAAGGTAACACAGCCAGTAGCCCAGCTGATGTGACACTAGAGCAGGACACTCAGCATGGGAAATAAACAGCCTGTAAATTTTGCCATGAATGTCTTGAATCTGTAGACAAATTTAAATCTATTTTTATTACATAACAATCAGAATACCTACAAAATACTTCTTGTTTTCATGCAGAAATTCATAAGACTGCTTTTAATGGCATTACAGAAGACTTTTCTTGAATAATTCAACCCAAGTTATTCCTACCAGAATTTATTCTCAAGAGACATGCACATATTACTATTATATTTATAATCTTTAGTGTTGCACAGATCACAAGCACTGAAAAAAATGTATATTTTACATGAAAGTATAGCAAAACTGAATACCACATATTCCAGGGATCTCTGCATTCTGCCATCATTGATGTCTGAAAAAGAATCAGATGATTATTGCAGGTGAAGACATTGCCTACACAGTAATTTTGAGCATTAGTCAGAACTCAGAATACACGTAATTCCTAGATATTCTCATCTGAATACTGAACAATATTAAACTTGAAGAGGATTTAGAAACCATGACAATATTTATTTCCCTACTTACTGAGATGATAAAGTGATCACCAAATGAAGACTCAGATCTGACTTAAAATGTATTCGTATTTGAGGCAATTTACTTTGTGTCGGTGAAAATGCTTATTATAGATCTTGTTGCTTAGAGACACGACTATCTCCAAGAACAGCAACTCACCACAAACATATTTCAGGGTCCTTAGCCAGTCTTCCAAACACTATGACTCTTTTGTTCCCCTTTCCCTCTCTCCTCTTTTCCCCAGCAAACACGTCAAGATCTGAGGTGGGAAAACCCTTGCCAACATTCACCTTCATAATTCATTACCTGAATTAAATAGGTTAAAAATATCAAAAATCCCTGATCCTACTCCCTTTTCTTCTGCTTTTATCTTTCATGAAGGCTGCTAAAATGTTTCCTGCAATGCTGTTTTGCTATGGGAGGGGACTTCTAATCAATGGAGTAATGTTCTCTTAAGACTGTCTATCCTAGTAGAAGTAATCAGTAAGTAGAGGAAGAAAAATATTTTAAATGAGCAAATAAATACTTTTTTTGAAAGGTGTCTTGCAATGCTTAAGAAATTTAATATTTCTTTGTCAAAGTAATATTTCTGCGTATGCAATGCAATTTTGAGTCAAAACAGTTTCTTTTCTATCTTTTCAATTCCAAACACAGATTATTTTAGTAGTTTCATATAGATGTTTATATTACATGAGCTTTGTTATTCCTTCTAGAATCAGTAGACTAATATAACACTTCAGTGTTACAAAAGTACTAAGCTGGCATTAAGTTCTGCAGTGAAGACTGATCTATCTCGATTTTTAGACATTTTGTGACTAGACATAACTACCTGAATGAGAAGATAGGCTGCAAATATAAGAAACATTTTCTTAAATGTACATTTAGCCATTGCTGGAACCACTGTTGTCCACTCCAGCTTGGGGGCTTTCAATGAGCTTCAGAGTAAACAGTTGAAAGGAATGTTAAAATGGTCTCAGAGTGTTTGAACTTTTGAACAGTTTCCCTATCTCTAGCTTGAAGTCATAGGCATGTTAAAGTTACAGCATAATTCATAGCTACTTTGGATAAGGTGTATTTGCTTCTTTATTATGAAAGGTGAAGTCCTCTGCATATGAAATGATAAATTGCATGTTCAAATTTTTCATGATATACATGTGGACAGTTATACTTCACTGTGAGCTTTCCTATTATCCTTGGCTTTATGTGGAAACACAGAGTGCTGGTGATGAGTGGCTACTCAAAATTCAGAGATGAATATCCTCCAGCTGTCTTTCAAAGATATACCAGAATAAGTAAATAAATAAATAAATAAATACATTCACAGTTTAGATATTTTCCCAGCACAAGGAAAGTTTCTGTTCACCTGGATTAATGCTAAGACAGGCTGTGTATTAATTAGAAATATGACAAGGTCTCCAGCAGGACAGGTTATTTTGAATATTAAGATGTAATGGCCTGCATTTTCCAACTGAAGTAATTGAGAATGAATGATTTCCTCCTTTTGCCTTTTGGAACAACCCGTTCCCTGTGGTCTGCAGAGATGTTTCAGGCCATGCTCTCCCAGACCTCAAGGCAAAATTGATCTTGACATTCATGCAGGAATGTGGAGAATGTGACCTGGGCTTTATAGTCCTGCCCACTCACAGAGACACAACTTTTTTGGTAATGAATAGGCATCAACTCTCTTAAGTTTCAAACAGCAATACCAAGGTGAGTGTATTGGGTGTGCCAGAGAAGCTTTTTTGATCCTTCTTTCACTCAACATGAAACAAATTCCTCTTCCTCAGGATCAAAACATGGTATGCTGTGTCATATAATTGTTCTGGAAACGTAAGTGAAATTAATCTTAGGGCTGCAAGTAATGTGAATATGCACATTCTACACAAATGTGTGTGTGCCTATCCTCTAGAACTCCTTTCTGCTGTAAAATATTTTTTCATAAATATAGCAATGAGTATAGGTAAATGTTGCCTTTCAAAGGAATGAAGAAGGTTGAGAAACACAGTGAGGACAGTTAGGTATTATTTCCTGAACCTGAAAACTTAAAAAAAAAAAAAATTAAGTTCTAGGTAATCACATCAGTGAGTTCTTGCTTAATCTGAAGCAGATCAGCTGTGTCTGCTTGCAGTTCTTCTTCTTTGGATAACAACAGGGCAGATAGCAAATTGCTGAATAAGTTTAATCCTATTTTTACTGAATTTCATATTTGGATAATTTTGTATCGTATTTTCTGATCATTTATAACTATTAATTTTGTCCTTATAAACCTTTATATGCATCTTTTATTTCTTTCATAATCCGTGTTAATCTATTTATCTCTTTAGTATAAATCAGGTGGCATAACACAGTGCCATCTTGTGGCACTCATCAGCTGTGTAGCAATGCCCAGATTTTTCAGTTATATCACTTCATGAAGTCAGCATTTTCCAGGGCTGATTTTCCTTGTACCATACTGTGTAACCAAAATGGGAAAATCTTCCTGGCTATTTTTAAAAAGTTGTTCGAGAAAGCAAAGAAATCAAATTTTCCTGCTCAAACATGAACGTTTTTGAGAGCCTTTTTCCTTTTAGAGAAATATATTGACGCCACTAAAGAAAAGGAAGAAGTTACCTTCCTTGGAGACTTTTCACAATTTGAACTATCTAATCATGCTATGAAAATAAGCATGGTTAAGGACCTGACAGGTTGTCCTGATAAAGATGGAGTTGGAAAAGATCATTGGAAAAGATTGAAAAAGATCATTATCTCAAAACTGTCTTTTAGATGAGTGAAGTTTCTTGGATACGAGTGTACTGTGGACAAAGGATTGAACACCTCTGATTCTGTAATGGTTTCAAAAGTCTGTTTACTGTTACATTCAGCTACCTATCTGGCTGTGCTTTCACCCAGAACTGTGGCATTAAACATTTTTTTCTTATTATTGCACTGCGTTGCTCCTGATGAGAATGTTAGCATTGAGGAGGAATTTGGCTCAATGCTTATGACAATGGTATGTACTCAAAATAAATCTGTGGAATAGAGTAAGTGCCTTCTCTTGTCATCTGTTCTCTATGTAACTTTCAGTTAGAAAAGGTAGCGTGAGATTTTCAAAAGCACTTAGCTTTGACCTAGTTCTCCTCTAATTAAATCATTCCTCAAACTCCCACTCAGTGAAAGATCATTTAGGCCATCACCAAGTACTTTAAAATTAGTTCTGTTGCTTATTTATGCTTCAATTCCTCCCCTCTGTATAAGTGATGTAATAATTACCTGCTCTGCCGGAGCTCTGCAGAACTTCATTAGTATTGGAAAGAACTAACCACAGAAGTGCAAAGCAATGTGTGCTTTAACTGCAGTTCAATATGCACATCTGTCCACAGAGTTTTGTCACACAGCTCATAGGAAGGATTGTCCAGCTTATGAAACGTCATTATGATATTTCTTAAGAATAAATAATATGACTTGGATGACAGAATTCTGATCAAATAACAACTACAGTTGTCTCCTGGAAATTCAGTAACCCAGTCAAACAGCTTTGTGATTATATTACAGCAAAATGTACCGTCACTGGTAGGTTCATGTGGAACCCAATTCATATGTACTGCAGTGAAGACTAACAGTGTAGAATACTACATGAACACAGCCACATCCATGGGAAGAGGGGAAATTTGTTAATACCTGTGACATATTTTTTATTATTGCTATTTATTCTGTCTCCTACCAATGTTTTTCCATGCTTATAAAACACTTATTGTCATCATGCAGAATGATAAACAGTTATACTGGGATGGGAAAAAAAGCAAACAAAAAACAAAACCCACAGTTCTTCATTGTAGAAATCAAAGCCTCTAAGGAAACTGAGGTCATTTAACTATTCATAATGATAGCTCATGCTCTACCCTTTGCAGAGTTGTACATTATTATCTAGATCCCTTGATTGTTCTCAAGAATAGAATCACAGATAGAAATAATTTATTTACCAGAAACATCATAGACTATACATTCTGTTTAATCGATATATTCTAGTCAATCAAAGGAAAAAGTTAAAAATGGATTTTTCCTAGTCAGATTCCTGTGTGGCAAGTGTGTTTCATGGAGAAAATGAGTTGAATTCTGGGGCACATGCATAAAGCAACTCTCAAATGTGTTTCTAGACAGACTCTATTTTGTTACCTCTCTGCACTAATTATTTTTGCCTCTTACTACAGATAAATATTCATAGATTCATAGATTCATTAGGTTGAAAAGGACCTACAAGATCATCTAGTCCAACCATCCTCCCACCACCATCCCTACCCACTAAGCTACTAAATCAAATCCCTTAATACCTCATCTAAACGCTTCTTGAACAGCATCTCTCTTGCTTCAACTTTGAGAGAGAAATAGGAACTCTTGTGACAATTTTTTCCCCCTCTTCAAGCTCTAGCTTGCTCAGGGCCATTTGCTGCACAAAAACATTCAGTATAACTCCTTCCATGGCTGCACTGAGCTTCACATAGGCAATAATATTTTTTTAGTGAGTCAGCACAGATATTAAAGGTACATTGTCATTTTTCCAGTGACTTACATGAAATGTCCATCTGTCATAAAATTAATATTTACAAAATTAATATACTAAAGTAATACCAAGAAGCAACTAATGAAGACTGAATACTCTAAATGTCATGATTTACATGCATGCAACAACTCTGAAGCAGAGGTCCTGAGGAGTATAAGATGGCACGAGATCATGTTTTCTCATACAAATGTAATTGTAGATGGAAGGCATTGGAGGTGGTAAAATCAGAACTTTCGGAGAAATGCTATTGTGATTTCCTAAGGGGCAAATGCCTGGATAAGAATGCCACATTGCAAGACAAGGTAATAAGCCTTAAATAAATAGGGAAGGGTAAAAGCCTATTTTTACATCTGTACCTGCTTGCACCAAGGAAACACGAGGATGATAATTAGGATTATAGCTTGTCCTTCCCCAGTCATATTGCAGACAGTGCATGCCTGATACGAGCAGATTAGTGCCTAATACACGAGTACACAGCTCAACAACTGACTGGTGATTTAGTTTAGCATTACATCTGCAATTTGTTGACATAACTCCAAGTGTGTTTAGAAATAAATGATAAAATACATGTCAGTTGCACTTCATGAGGATTGGGAGGATATGTATAGAAAACATACGCTGTGCTTGTAGGTGGGGGCAAGAGCTGGAGGGCGGGTGTAGGAGACCGTGCCTGGGCTAGGCGCTGGTATGGTCCAGCAGGTGGAGCTCATTGCTAACAAAAAAGGCAGCAATACAGGGGTAAGAAACGGTGGAGGCCTCTTTGTTTACGTGGTTTTTTTTTTTTTTTCTTTTTTTTGCGACTAACAGCTCTTTCGGTGTCATTTTTATGATTTATCACCCTGTAGCTGATATTACAATACCGTTCGCGCCTGATCATGATGAGTGCTAGGTGGTGCATAGGTGGGATGGTGATGAGCTGTTGAAAAATCTTCTGTGAGCTCCTTAATGACGCCCTGTGGGATTCAGAGGGCTTTCAGATTCCTATGAAGTAGACTGCACCACTGTGCGAGCAGAAAAGCCAGCTAATCGCCGTGGAAGAGCACCCGATACTTAAAGAGAACTTCTGCACGACGTGTAGAGTTATAACCCTGACATCTGAGGGCAGGTTTAAAGAACTCACGATTCAGGCTACTTGCTATGGCTGTGTTAAACTATATTTGGCATAAGAATAATATATTTAAAACTCTTAAAGTAATGAAAATCCTCTGAACCTTCAGACACTGATAGGAAAAACTAAAAAAACTAAGTCTTGTCTGTATTTACAAGTTACTTTCTTCCTAATCAAATTAAGTTTTGTAAACTAAAGCCAGATAATTTTGATACTTGTTTTTTGTACAGAAGATAAATAAATAAAAAGAGCCTTGGTATCTGTTTTCAAATGGATATGACAATGTCTTAGATACTACCCAGCAGATTTGGAAGACGGATTTGTAAGATCTCCAAGCTGAAGGACAGTGACAAGATTCCTGGCAACTGGGCAGTGCTGCCCAGTCCATGCAGGAGGCATGGGCTAGCATTTCATTGTCTGTGAAAACACCAAGTTGGAAGCTGTGTCCCAGCTGGCAAACACTGTGGAAAAATTACCTGCCTTTCTGATGCAGAAATCCTGAAATGCTTCCTCAGGGCTAATCTCTGAATCCCTCCAAGGTTCCGACATTATGTTTCTTTTTGACCTTTTATAGAAAGACATCCCTGAGTTGCTCCTCTTTTTATTTCCTTGGTCAGCACAGAAAATAACTGTAATAATCCCAGGCCCTAGGAGAGATCAGAAGCAGTTGCCTGAAGTTGCTGATACTAAATCAACAGCTACTGAATCCTCTCCCTTCAGAAATCAGGTTAATCTCAGACCTCATTACATTTAAAATGAAAGAATGAAGAAATCTTTATTCTGGTCTTTATCCTAAAGAATTATGTGTTAATAGCAGAAACAAAATAAGAAGTACAGAATAATATTTTTGTTTGTTTGTTTCACTAAATAAATATATTCCAATGTTAGAAATAACTGCATTACTCTAGAAGCAAATGCGGAATCCTTATGACATATCCTTATGAACCTTGCTTTAAATAATAATCGTGTTGCCTAGGACCTAAGTGTTAGATATAACAGATGTATTGCGGTGTTCCAAAGTAATCATACAATGTCATAAGGTAAATTAACCTAAGTAAACCTGAAAATCTGTCTGCTGTCAGCAATTGCACTGGTTGCACATAAAACTTAGAAAAATGTGTGATAATAACACACGGCATAAAATTGAGATTTTGACAATATGCTTTTACTTGCGAGGCAGTAGTTTCTGTCAGCTGTAATACGGATATACATATGTACTGTGTATACAAAAAATAATGATAGAATGGAGGAATCACACTGAGAATTTATAAATTGTACTTCAGCCAATTCTAACAGATGTTTCATTGGCAGGAGTGGATAATGAATGTTATGTTGTTGTTTTGGGAAGGTGGGCGAGGAGGAGGACCAAGAATAAATAGAGAAATAAACTAATTTATTTAACAAAAACTCCACAGGCCTCATCAAGTTCCTTCCACAACCATCTACGCAGGACCATGTACCAGAACAGTAGGCATTGTGTCCACAGCTGCTGGCCTAGAAATGGCACTTTTATTGAAGTTCCCCCAGGTCTGGCCAGGAGCAGGTGATGTATAGCGCGGCCCCAGCATGGGTGAGAGGTTGGGTGCCTGCAGATACAGAACTAGCTGGGAAAATGTCTGGGATACAGAGCGCCCATCTGGGGTAGATTTGACAGTACTGTTCTGAGAGAGTAGGCTGCTCCCCCAGCCTCTTTCTGGGATTTATCTTAGGGAGATGCTGATGAGGATTTGTAGAAGGTGGTGGGAAAGTGAACAGTCCTGCATCATGGAGATAGGTCCCAAGGGTCAGTTTTTTATAAGGGCAGGTTGCAACAGGACAAGGGGAAATGGTTTTAAACTGGAAGAAGGTAAATTTAGACTAGATATTAGGAAGAAATTCTTTACTGTGAGGGTGGTGAGACCCTGGAGCAGGTTGCTCAGAGAGGTTGTGGATGTCTGTTCTCTGGAAGCATTCAAGGTCAGGCTGGACGGGACTTCGGTCTAAAGGGAGGTGTTCCTGCCTATAGCAGGGGGTTGGAACTAGATCATCTTAAAGGTCCCTTCCAACCCAAACCATTCTATGATTCTATGTCAGATATGATTAAAGCAGAATTTTAAAAGACAGAACTATGTTAACACTTATTCATAATATTATTATAAAAGATATTTATACTTTCATAATCAAGCATAGTCTTATTTCACTAGGATGAGCCTGAATAACAACAGACTTTGTTCTAAGAGTTGAGTTAATTTGGATTAAGGTAGAGTATGCATCTAATTTGTCTTGGGGAGATGCATATCTGTTATTCTTCAGTAGTAATCTATCTAGAAGTTTTCATTCAACTATTTTATCATATATTCAGAATAGTCCAGAAATCAAATCAAACTAACGGGGAGTAACATAATTTTATTTCCAATTACGAATACTCAGAAGGAGTTACTTAATTCATTTTATGTGTAGACAAGCTTCCAAGAAGCCTATAACAAAACAAAGAGTGTCAAAATGTGCACCAAAGAGGAGAAGAAGAAAACATTAACTGGAAATACAAATGGAATCTGACAGGAGGTTCAGTCTGACTATTTATAGGTGATGTGGTGTTCATACATTATGCAAAAGCAAACACGGAGCTGGCTTCTTATTCTAGATATTGCATTAAAAAAACACTTTGGAGGAAATGTACTCTGTCTACATTGCCATGTTCCTTCTCCAGCAGAAAAGGAGGTTCTTTAAGAATTGAACTCCACATCATCTTTACTATCCTTCATAATTCTGCAGGGGTTTGGGGGAAAGCCAACGAGAGCAATTCCAGAGAAGATGTTAAGGTCTGCAACTGCATGTATATTATGTTTTGTATCCTTCTAGTGCTGACTTTTTCTGGACTATCTTCAAAAATCTGTGGGCATTTTTAATTAACAAATATCAGTCTTTCAGACCTTAATGCTCTCTTCATGACCCACAAGTGTTAGGTGTAACCTCACAAACTCTTGACAGTGGAAAAGCAGGATGCTAATGTCTGAAATTATGTGGCCAGTTCCTACTGCATCAAACAAACTGTCCCTGTGAACAAATCTCTGTGTTCTCACAATGTAAAACTAGGCTTTGCATGTTGTCATAAAGAACTTGGGACTTTATGACATTCTTTCTTCGACATAAAGAACTGTGACTGCACCTAATCTGTTGTGCCCTGTAAAGTCACAAGAAATGCTGCAGTCTCAGATGGTGCTCTGATCCCTGAAGCATTTTAAGAGGGTGTGAGGGAAGCCATCCTGTCCTCAGTCCTCCTCCTCAGCCGTAATTTAGAGCAACCAGATCTGGATTGTTCAAGAAAGGATCGCCACAGTTTTTGATGTGAATTCCCAATACAGATAATTTGAAATCAGTTTCAATGACTCTCAACTGGGTCAACGATCAGATTTGTGCCTTTTGTTTTTTACTGTTCGGGTATATTTTTCATACTACAAAATGTACTGTTGAACTTCTGGCTTTCTTCCTGATGAGCATCCTCTTAATGGGAAATATGGATGTTGTGGCATTTCAGCATATTCACATCCCCTGTGATTAACTACATGGAAGAATACTGTAGCATTTATAAATGACAAACTCATTTATCCACTGAGAATTTATCCAGATTGAGGATTAGACACTGCAGCCTTCTCTGCCTGGACTGTGAGTTCAAGTGCAGTAGCATGTAAATGCATTTATTTTCCTTCCAAGGTTAGCTGCACAACCACTTAGCACAACCCAAGACAACAGTGTGCAGCAGTGAGCTGATAACTTTCCCATTACCACACCAGTAAGCTGTGTTCCTGGAAGCTGGCATCCAAGAGGTTACACTGAAAAGACACGTGGCTCTGTTCCACGTCAGCTCTTATCCAGGATTTATTATTTTTGCCTGAACACAAACCCTGCAGGACATATGGTAGCTCCTGCAGATCCTCTTATGTGTGTTATTCCTAGTAAAAAAAAACCACACACATATACACACAAAAAAAAAAACAAAACAAAAAACAAGGACCAAAACACAAAGCCTTGTGGAGAATTTGTGCTATAATGCTACACTGTGCATGGAGTTAGCACTTCAGAAACAAAGAAATGATGCTTTCATTTTCTGGAATGAAGAAAGAAAATGTTTCCTTCAGAAGTACAAAAACAAAAAACAACAACAGAAAAAAAAACAAACAACAAAAACATAAAAACAAAATCCCTCAAATGAAAAAAAGGTTCACGTCTCATACAATTTTTATTGTATAATCTCATTTGATATCATTCTCAGAAACACTTCATGTTTCAGACAGCAATTTGCCATCTTCTCATGTCTCTCATTAAATTAAATTATATCATTGACATAGTCCTCACATTGGTCTCTAATTGATGTTTAAATTAATGTTTTCTAAAAACCAAATATAATGTTGATTCCTTAAAATCTAAATAAAGACAAAGTATGCTGTCGAATAGATGCAAAATATTTATGTGGTTGCTTCTCTGCAACCATTTTGGGTTCATTAGATTTGTTCTAAAGGTTGAGTCTTTGAGAGCGTGTTCCACACAATTCTGGGCTTAGGGTTCAAGCAGAAGTGCTTAAATCTTTTAAAAACTCATTTGTGGTGAAAAGCTTGCAATCAGCTCTACACAGCAAAGTATAATGCCTGCCGCTGTAGGCAGCTAACAGCGCGCACACTCTTTGAGTTTTTGAAGTTTATTAGACTTATTTTCAAAAAATTAGCCCTCCAAAATTGCTGTTCCCTTTAGCTGATCTCCTTATCCAGGGAAGTCTTCTGTTCCCTTGCTTTGATAGCTCTCTTCACTGAGCTCTCTCATGAATCAGGCAAAAAAATAAATAAAAAAAAAAAAGCCTATAATAAAGCTGTCTTGTGCAGTTGCTTGGTAACTCTGTGTATTAAAATGCTTCTAATATTCAAGAGATACATGGATTACAACAATAAAATACAAGAATACAGCAGGGAATCACTAACAGCTGTTAGAAATTTAACACTCACACCCACATACTTTGAAAAAAACATGTACTAATTAGCAGTGGATTATTAGCAGTTTGAGTAATTGCTTTGGATTCAACATAACGATCCTCTCTGACACAAAGAATTGTAAAAAAATTTTTTAATAACTCCTTATTATGAGATGTAAAAAGAGGTTATAAAATTGAAGTTCATGGATTTTAAAAGTATTTTTCAGTAACAAGGTTTGGTCATCTAAATATAACAAAGAAGTAGCTGTTATTCCTACAGAATTCACACCTCCTGTTTGGGATCCACTGCCTTGTGTTTGCTTTTCCATAGAAAGATCACAGCAGATGTCTGTGTAAGGAAGGTCAAGAGGAAAATGTCTTGAGTATGAGCTAGTATGCTCTTTTGAAAGTGTGAATTGTACTGAAATAAACTTTCTTTTGCAGTATAACCTAGCTTTCATAGGATTTAATAGTCATAGCCAAACTCTTTCTTCCAAAACCAGCGGAAGAATATTTTGGTTCCTCTCTCATGTTACATAAAAGATTGTAGTATGACTGCAGTGACTGTAGTGGACCTCTGCTAGTCCCATTCTGAGATGAGACTAGAAGGTGTGGGACTGACTATGAGGCTGATGTTCAAGGCAGCACCCTGAGAAGCCAAGCAGCATTGTTCAAATCCCTGCTCCAAAGAACAGAAAAGCACATTTATACAAATTGGAATAGCTCAAGCAGGCAAGACTAAAAGGATGTTGTAGCCTAGTGCCCACGTTATTCCAAATTAAAAATGAAAAGCTTTAAGCAGGAGGTAGAAATTTAACTCCTTTGTAGATACCCTGCTGTCTTACTAGTGGTCTGGACATCTATGTATGTACCACTGGGTTGAGCTAGAGATGTCTGACTTCATATTATGTGCAGTGGGGATCTAACCAAATGCAGTGAAGCTTGTATGGTGTTTCAGTTAATCTAAAGCAAAATGTCTTAAGTACCCAAGGGCATCTCAAGTAACAAAACATGACAACTTGAGCTCCTCCTGGCTGGTACTTTAAGCTTCACTGTTTGTACTGCCTACATCTCTCCAATGACAGCTAAGTACAAGTAAAAATTGAAATGTAGGAGTTTTAATCTCACACTGAATCCTGTCTTATCTATGCTATGTCCATTGTATCAGGAAACTCATGTAAAATTAGAGTGAAATGCAGTTCTTGAAAACTCAATAATGGTCTCATCATGAAAAGAAGTTTCAGAATTTGCACAGTTCTATGTTGTAGTCCACAGGAAAGGAACACAAGAAAGAGTTAAGGTGATTGTAAATATCTGAAGTGTGGGAGACAAGTTGATGGGAACAATCTCTTTTCAGTGATGAGCAACGGTATAACAAGCAGCAATAAACAGAAAGTTCCACACTAGTGCAAAGAACTTTACAGTCAGAGTGACAGAGCACTAGAACGGTTCCGAGAGATGTTGTGTAGTCTCCTTCTCTGAAGATGTTCAAGACCTGCCTGGACATCTAACTGTCTGACCTGCTGTAGTGAGCCTGCTCTAGCATGGAGCTAGGCTCCGTCATCTCTAAAGGTCCTTTTCAGCTCCCACAGTTCTGTGATTCCAGGAACTGATGAAAGCTTAATTGCAAGGATGTCAGTGCCACAGTCTTTCATGTAAAATAAACATTTTGTGGTCATTAATTGGCATAATTACACCATTTCCAGTAGAATTTCCTTCCCCAAAGTTTTAGCATATCTCATTATAAGAGTACAAAATGTGTACCTGTCCCACTTTTTAAGAAGTGTGCCATAGGAGATGAGATATCACACTTCCTAGCTTTTTTCTAATGACTTTATCGTAGCTGAAGATCCAGGTTTTATAATGGTGAGAGAGCTTCTCAGAGGAAGTGGGAGGTTTACTTTTCATGTTATGTGCATTAAGATGAATGTAAATTTAGTGGCAAGAGAACTGAATGAAATCACTGAACTCCTTTCTCTACTAAATGTGGAAAAAGAGTACTTCTCAATCTGGTTGCATCATTGTGAATTATAAAGCTCTGTTGTGGATGGAAACATCTACACAGTGCACCTTGCTTATGAAAAAACAGCAATATGCGTATGAATGTAGTACAGATACAGTGTTGTGATTTAACAGCAACTTAGAAAGACTTGAGTTCTGTGGATGTGCTTGATTCTTTACTGCATAAAGGATAGGTTTAACCACACACATACAGGAGATCCTGCCATCGATTCACAATGTTCATAATGAACATGCTTTCTAAACTCCTTCAACCACAGGATGTGGCTAGATACATGCTTAATTGGTCCTCAGCTGTTGAACCAGGTGTCTGTAATTGTGGTATCAGTACTGTCTATTGAGGGAAGAGGAGGGGGGAGAGAAGGGGGATAGGGACAATGACAACACACTGTCATGGATTCAAATAACTGGGATGATTTGTGTTCTGAAAATGTGCATATGTGTGGTCTCAACTCATAAGCCTAGACAAAGGATGCCAAGGTGTTTTGTTGTGTGCAGCTTTTCATCATACCAGGTATAGTCTTTATTATAAGCTATGGCTTGGCTATCTGCTATCAGTGTAAAGATATTTATACTCATGTATTCAGTCAGTGAAGATAGATTTAATTACCAGTTCAGAAATCATGTAATCAATCTATGACATCTGCACCAGAAGTCTTGCTGAATTTCTATGTGCAGAAAATCTATTTTTCTCTTTTTCCGCTGGAAAAAGCAATGGAAAATGTGTAAGTCATGAAGGATGTGGCTTTTTCTTCTGCAATGAAACACAGAGTTCACTTGATATTAATTAGTTTTAATAATCCTATCTGGTTCACTAAAAAGTTATATTCATGCTCTCTTCAATACTCAGCCTTGCTTGGGTTCAGTTCAGAACCTTAAGAATTTTTGAAGATTATTTAAAACAGAACAGACAAGTCTGTACCCAAGTGATAGGATTAACTTCAGGCTTCCCACTTCTGAGTGTGTGCTAATTATATAATCAATATTCATATCAGTGTTTTGTTAGAATGTCAAAGCTGAAAGCTATCAAAACTGTTAATAATTAAAAGCAAAGATAATCACAATATTCTGGAGTCTGTGAACTCCCCATTATGACCTTCTGCTGGGGGAATTGCTATGTAATATACTATAGTTCTGCAAAAAACGTTTAGTCTATGGTGGAAACAGAAATCATAAATCTTTCTTCATATAAACCAAGGAAAATTATTAACTTTTTTTTTTTTTTTAAATGTCCTTCCATGGCTCGTATACCTGTGATATTTGACATTGAAGCTATAAACCATTTATCAAAGGCAGAAACAAATTATAGGAAAGGAAGTAGGAAAACATTCTTGCTTTAAAGTGCTAATAGATAGATGCGTTCTGTAGTTTGTGTCAAATTTTGTGAATAATAGGAGAAAAAGCACTTCATGTTTCCTTGGTTACAAATCTCCCAGCTTAAGGCATTAGAATTTGAAAGGCAAGTGAAAGGAGTAAAAACATACTGTTTAATATAGTCCAAACTGAAGATCAGAACCTCCTGTTAGGACAGGGGAAAATATATCTATGTACTGAACCCTTGTCAGTGACGTCATTGTTCTCTAAAACCACGGGTCAAAGCCTTTTCAGTAAGATTTACGTATGAGAATGTAGAAATGGAACTGAAGTTTTTCTTCTTTTTTCTTGACCTTTATGTGTTTTCATATGTTCCCTCCTTGAGATCCAGCAGTCAGGGAACAGCGCTACTCTTCCCAATGGGTTTAACTTGTAATACTGTTGTTTCAGTGATAGCATGAATATTTAAGGGAAAAAAAAGAATTAACATTTTGTTTTAAGCATCTTCAGTGAGGAACTATTCCCAGTATCCAGCATGTGCCAAAGGATATAAATCCAGGTTTTCAAAGATTTCAGTGTGACTTCTGGTTTCAATGTGGCTCAAATGCTACCTGCATCATACAGTTCAGTAGAAAAAGAAAAAATCTTACCCGCAAGCTCCAGTGCCCTCAGAAACACCCTCCATCACATATTGACTGAATTTAATGTGAAATTTTAAATCATATAGTCTGTTTCAGTGAAAATATTTATAGCAACATCAGTGCTTCCTATGTTGTAACAATTAGTGTGAGTACAGCCTAGTTAGTATAGCTGTTAGTATGGGTCTGTGAACTTTAAACAAATTCTTGCTGCAGTAGAATTGGGTAAAAATATGGTGAGCCTCTCTGTCTCAAACAACAATATAGCTGGGTACCAGCGACATGTCCCAGAGTGACCTAAGTGTTTGGAACAAGCAGGCTGTGAGTACCAGCAACAGTGAAACAATCTGGAAAAGAGCAGGGTATAACAAAACTGTGTGGGCTGGTGGTGGATGAGCAGGGTGGTGACGGAACAGTGAGACAGACTGAAAACGATGAGTGTCCGGACCCTAAGGCATATGGTCAGTGGCACAAAGTCCAGTTGGAGGCTGTCAACAAGCAGAGGACTACAGGGGTCATTACTGGGTCTAGTTCTCTTGAACATCTTCATTTGCAGCCTAGACAATGGGGTAGAGTGTACTCCTTGTAAATTTGTAGATGAAATTAATTAGCTGCTCCCATCAAAGCATTCCTGTACTGTGTGAGTGACCAAACATTGAAACAGGGTGCCCAGAGAGGGTACAGTGCCTCTTCTCTGGAGGAGAGGAGCCTCAAAAGCCTCCTAGGCATAGTTCTGGGCACATAGCCTGGAGTGTCCCTGCTTATGCAGGAGTTGAATAAGGTGGACCCAGAGGTCCCTCCCAACCTCAACCTCTGAGATTCTGGAATTCTGTGTTCTTTAGTCAGTCCTAAGGATAAGCTAAGAATACTGATGTAATCAAAGGTAGCTGGAACAGCCGGAACAATTATGATGGTTGCCCAGCCTCCCTACAGGGCAGTGCCATCTCTCCCATGAAATAAGGAGGTTGTGTAGGAAGGCAGTATGCTAACCCAGCCAGCTGCTCTGTCTCACTATCTCTCACTGCACTATCTTCCCACTGCGCAGGGAAGTCATATAATCAACATGTGTGATTGAAATGCATGTCTGTTTACCCTCCTACTTCCATTTTCTTGTATATGTGACATATGTAGTTGGACTTATTGGGTTGAAGGGAAATAAGGGAGTCAGGGTAAGCAGATCTTATACAACAGCAGCCTTGAATAACCCAGTGAAGACAGATGGATGATGATGTCCTACTTTGATCTTGTTTGTAGAATACTATTGAACAGCACTAAGATCTTTGTGAGAAATTTGCAAGTAAAATGTGTCGATATTGTGAGTCTTTGCACTCTGAGAGAAAAAAAAAAGATGATTTGAGGTGGTCTTTCCACTGTTCTTACTTACATTAGCATTATCTTCAGTAGAAATGAAATAAAAGTCCACTCTTTTTCATGAAAATTATTTTAATTATTTTAGATTTAGATGAAAAAAAAAAGTAATGAGAAAAAGGTAGTAATATTTTCCATAATTAAGTGTATAATTCAGCAGGGACAAAATGCCAAATGAAATGGAAATTATCAATCTGATGTAAGACAATCTGCCTTTCACTTATCTAGCTGCTCCTTACATGTTGGCAGCAGAAAGCTGAACATTGTCTTTGAGCCCCCGTATCTTACTGGCATTTGTAACCTTGTGCAGAGAGCACAATTTGCAGTAAATCTTCTCACATAGGGTTATATTCACAATGCGTTCTTATCTGTACAAGTGTAGTGAATATTGAAAATAAAATATGCTTGCCAAAAGGAGGCCAAGCATTGCATAACTTCCTCCTAAATGATGAAGACCAAAACAACAGGTATGTAAAGAAAAAATAAGGGATATAACAGAAGCTTTATTACGCAGAAGAAAAAAACCAAAACAAAACAGAAAACAAAGAAACAAAAAAAAAAACAAAGAAGAAAAAAAAACACAAAAACACAAAAGAACTCCAAAACAATAAGGGAAGTAATTACTTAAAACACAACAATATCCTTTTTTTCTGCCTGGTGGTCTTTTTTTTCCTCACTTGTTTGATGTTGAAAATTATGCCTCCAGCAACATATATATCCCTTATACAATTTTCTGGTCTTTTGGCTTCACACACATGAGAAGTATGAGCATCTTCTAAGTCCAGTAATGAGTATCTTGAATATTCCCCTTTTTTCAGGCCCCGGTAAGGCGACGTGACATGATAGCAGAAGCTACTAAATTGCTATTCAGTTTAATCTTATAAAAATCAGACTAATATTAGTGAAATATTTTGAGTCTTCTTACCCAAGTACAATTTTTATCTAGCGAATATTATTCCTCTACATAAATATTTCCAAGAATAGGTCTTCCCTCTCTTCTCATTTGCAGTATCTGTGCAAATAGGCATGTTCTTGATCGTGGCTCACCCTGTGTCCTTCCAGTTTTTCTTAACAAATTCCCATAATACAGAGGGGTGATATCCAAACTTTCTGTATCTCATTCTTCTAGCAGGTGTTAACCCAGGCAATGTCAGAGAAGGTATTGTAAGCTGAAGACAAGCTATGTCAGACAGCTGGGCAGATGGAGAGGGTGGATGATACACGGTGTTGCTCAGACCCGTGCCCTGTTGTGAAGTTTTTGTTCTTAAGGAGAAGAAAAATGAAAATAGTATAACTTTATTAAGAAAGAATAATGAGTTAAAAAAATGGAAAGAAAGTGATCCACATTCATCAAACATTTCATTTGAGAGAATTTTGAAATATCAGAGTTGAAAAGTCGAGATAGAACCAGGTCAAATATGTTTCATGCCTGAAAAAAAGTCTGCAATGATTTGTAACTCCAGTTATCTCTAGAAGATATAATAAGGATAAATATTCAGGCAAATTCTTGGTTTTCAGTAAAAAATGATTCAGCTTTTTTTTTTTTTTTTTAATAACTCTCTATGACTTCTTTCCTCTATGTTTCCAATGTACCTGCTACAGAGGGGAGTACAGGTTATTCAGCATATGGGTTAACATTTAAATTAATTCTGGAGAAAGTGGCAGCTATCTAAATCAGAACTACTGGCATCAGCTTATGTAGTTTGTTGGCCTACTCTTAAGCCTATTTTGCAGAATGGCTTTGTTCAGAGACTGGAATTAGGAAAACTATTGGCATGTCTTAACCTACTCTTAGATCTTAGATGCACTAGCAGAGTTCTCATAGACTCATGTTGCCATGGGAAACCATCCTGCATTGTGCTTTACATGTAAACTCATTGTTTTAGTGCTTTAAATCCTGCTCCATCTACTAGCTGACAAATATGTACCCAGACCTAGAAGCAATATTCAATGAATATGAAACTTGAAGATATGAACAACTCAAACATTATTAAATGCAGATCATATCAGTTAATGGCTATGAAAAAGCACTACAGAGGTGTTTAATACATTTTTAAGACTTAGACAAGCAAAAATTAACAATAACATTTAAAATAATACATCTGTATATATTTATATATGTGTATATTTTTCTGGGATAAAATTACATACTCTTACGTTTCTATTTCTCTCATATTAGCTTTTACACAAAGAATCCTAAATGTAGTTCTTTTCATTTATCATGTTATACATAATTGACCAAGGCAGAAGATCCTAGAATTATGGAATCATTTGAGTTGGAAGGGACCCTTAAAGGTCATCTAGTTTAATTCTCCTGCAATGAACCAGGACACCTACAGCTACATCAGAGTGCCATGTCCAGCATGACAGGATGGATGTTGAATGTTTCCAAGGACGGAGCATCCACCACTTCTCTGGGCAAAGATGAGAAATGAATGTATACTCAGCAGCCGGAATAGATAGAAAGTCACATGAAGCTCTTATTTTGAAACCAATGGTCAGAACGCAGTATGCCAGAGTATAATTTTTGACAAACTTACATAGTCGAATTGTTGTGACACATACATTGTCAACATATATATTTTTTCAGCCAGGAAGTGTGCTACAAATCATACCTTTGAAAACATAACCTTGCCGCATGAAGTTGTGACTACCCTTCATGTTGTGACATGCTTTCAAAATAAATCTGGCCTAAGGGAAATCGCTTTCTGCAAACCAACATCCCTGAAATCTTTATTCTGAAAACAACTGAAAATGCAGAGTGTAATACTAGCTCTAAAAATAGCAAGCATTTTACCCTTCAGTTTCTTACAGACAAAAATTCACCTGCACTTTTGTATCAGAATGAGATGCTGACATACAATGAACATATTCTATAGTAGGCAAAATTATGATTAGCCTCAATAGGATCATAGACAAATTTAGTGGAGCTATGTTTAGTGCTGCAGAGATTATCAAGTCCCCTTCCATTCACTGCATGTCAAAGCTAAGCAGATTTGTGTTGTGAATATCTCTGTTAAAGGTAGAGATTCCCCCTTCTCCATGCCTACTTACCTTGCAGATATAAGGATGGGTATTTTGAGAGTGGACCTACTTATTTAAGTAGAACAAAGAGAGAATCTTTATTTGGTGCACATCCACTATTACTTGCACCAGTAAATTAAACCATTTGGTTGCACAGATATGTCATTAATTGCGGATACAATACTGATGTACTCTATTGCTGTCAGTTCAAAATAGAACAAATTCAACTTACTAAGAAATGGAAAACAAAGAAAACCTGAGATCTATGAAGCACATTCTTTAAAATGTAGCTTTAGATATGGCAGAGAGATAATCTATTGCGTTTGTAAGGCTAATAAAATAATGAGGTAATTAATCTGTTATTTCATTTGAAGTTTGTGGTTGTACTCACCTACTCCTGCAGTTCTACAGTGCTAAAATTATATAGTTTTATAGCTAACTTAGATTTCTAAACTGATCTGACTGACTGTTGTCTGAGGCTACAGTGACAAAAGTGAGGCAGAGTTTTTTCATAATTGAACTACAAATTAAAAAGAAATGAACAAACAAAACCACAGCATCAACAACAAAAAGCCAAAATCAACTAGCAAAAAAAAAAAAATCTCACAAAAAAATACCACTTAAAACTCCAGCTATAGTTGTCATTTGCATTTACTGCTGTGCTGAAAAAAAATGATGAAGAATACACTTGGAATCTCATAATTCATATTGCTGTCTTTCTAATACTATATGCTATAACAGCAGGAGATTGCTGGAATTATGGATTCTTGACAAAAATAATATCTCAGAGTTTTCCATTTTGAAAATATATAGTAAGAGCACAGGGTCACATTTAGATTGCATTAGTAAAACTTTCAATGAAAGATCATATTAGAGACTGCATAGATGAAATGGCTGAATTGAATTTATGAAGCTCTTCAGTGAGAAAGAACCTCATTAGATTGGAGCTACTTAGAAATTTAGGTGTTAACTTTGAAGGCTTTGGTATTAATAGGTGCCACTATTTTGAATGACAGCATCTCCTCCTCCAGATTATCACACTTGTTATGCCTAAGGTGCACTTGCAAGACGGTTTAGAAATTATATTGTAGGAAAATCACCATCTCCTTTTAGGAAATGAGCTGCCTCCTCTACCATCTGTGATTTCTATGATTTTTATTCTTTATTTTCACTCAGATCTTGATACATAACTTTATCTGTCTGCCTATCTATCTATCTATCTATCTATCTATCTATCTATCTATCTATCTATCTATCTATCTATCTATCTGTCATATATATCTAATCTACATGCAGCTATCCTTAAAATATGTTATTGGAAAACTTTAATATCTCTTAGAGTTTGGAATAGAAAAGTCCTTCAGGTTTAAAAGATATCTGGCACCTGTTCAATCTATCTATTTCATTGTCTTCCTTTCCCTCTGCACCTCCCACAGCAAGGATATTCATTTCACTGAGGTGTAATAACATAAATTAGAACTGAGAGATATTAAAACTGTATGTCTTTATCTAGTACAAAGTCAAATTAACATCTTGCAGGAAGAATTACTTGGAAGAATACCAAATATCTTAGACTGGGTAAGACAAAGGCGATGCTGTTTGCAAGTAGTGAGCATTCTGAAAAAACTAGAATAATGGAAGAACTCGATCTCCTATTGAAGAGGGTTTTTTTTGGTTTTTTTTTTTTCCAACACCCACTGTAAACTCAGAGGAGAACAGAAGTGAATTTTCTCACTTTTTGCTTGCCAGAAGATTCTAGACACTTCTTTTCCCTGTAGATATTTTTTTTCCTGTGTTTTATTTTCCCTATGCTGTTCTAAATTTTATCAAATAACAAATTGTTCCAGTCTGAGCAACGGCTGTCACCATTTTATTTCAGTATCTAGGATTCAGTTACTGTTCTCTGAGTGGGAAAACATGATCGAAACCATATTTAAATTCATACTCTATGCCCTATATCAGCAGCATCTTTATTTCCAGATGAAGGACAAAGGGTATGTTACTAAAATAAAATTGCATGAGTTAATTTATTATTTGTCAGAAATAGATTGGCTGCTGTTGTGCAGAAGTTTTCCCTTTTCTAAATCTGCTCTCCCAGAGTGCACCCAGCATTGCTCATGGCTCAGCTCTGCCCAGTAGCAGGTCCTGGTTGGAGCAGCAGGAACTGGCTCTGGTCTGACACAGGGCAGTGCTGGGCTCTGCTCACAGAGACCACCTGTGCAGCACCCTAAAGCTACCAAAACCTTGGATCATAAACCCAATGCAGTCAGTAGCAAAGTAGTCTCAGAAGTCACAGATGTAATCACAGTGACAATAACTGCATGGTGATAAGCAGCTAAAGAATGATGTTTCGTTTCTTACAGCTCTCGGGTGCTATGCAGGGAGAAGGACACCTATAAATTCAAGGTTTCTTCTTTTTATAAAAGCCTTCATGAATATAAGTAAAATGAAGTGAATAAATTTCCAATTTCAGTACCAGAACAACTATTCGATTTATTTCCCCATAAGAAATTAATTGCCTGTTCATAACAGCGTGCTTCATGTACTTGAAAAAACATTACTCCTCAGTAAAAAGGAATTCACAAGGAATTAGAAACTCCAAGGTAATATGCTGGTAAAACCCAGAATAACAAAATATTGTTATTGACAGCAATACTTGTCCTTGAAATCTCAGCCTTTTAGCCTCATTTACTGTAGAACCCAGAAGAAATTGGTGGGCAATTATTGTTCATTGTTCAGTTTCCATAGCAGCAATAATAATATACATTTTTTTCCTTTTAATTTTCCCTTCACACTGCTGCAAGTTACTGGAGATTGCAGCTTCCCCTGAGCATACATGGCTCTGCTCCTGCCTAGGGGAAGCTGCACTGCAACTAATGTTCTGTGAGTGATTATGGGCACATGCTTGAGAATTTGTCATTGCATACAGTTTTGTGTTCTGATATGGTGAGTTTTGTTATATAAACTAAAATGCTACTACTTAAAAAGCTATTGTGGTGTAAATACACTTCTCCCAGGCACTAATTAGTGTTCTGTTTTCCTTTCCTCTCTCTGACAAGCAAGAAATGCTCTATTCTGACGTGTCTCGGGAATAAGTTTAACGAGGTCATGCAGCTTTATGGCCATTCCTAAAATACTGTTTTGATAGATCCCAACTAATCTTAGTGCTATGGTCAGCCTGACAACCACAAGGTGCATGGCCGGTTCCATCAGGAGCTCTGAATTGAGCTAGATTCCATGCCCTGATTTTTCTGGAAGAAAAATGCAAATCAAAATCAAATTGTGATGAAGAATTGTCTCTTTATTTAGGTAATTTCCACTGGTTTTTTTTTGTCTGTGTTCTGTCAAAATTTTGACTTACTGTCTACAGAGATGAGCTGACTTTTCCACAGTGTTGATCTTGCTACGTGTTTATTATAGTTTAATTTTGTTTTCTCTGTCAGCATTACAGAATGACAGTGTGTAACACTGGTAACACAGACACAACCACTGTACTGTTTTTTACAGTACCAATTCATTGTCAGTGAAAGGCTGTGTTTGGTAATTTACAGAAAGAACTGCTGGAGCAGATCACAGTGTCTACTTTCATTGTATCTTTTAGCTCCGAGGCAAAGTCAATGGCATCTTTGACAGCATGTGCTCAGTATAAGCTCCCAAACTAAGAAAACTCATGGGACAAATAAAGATTCTACATGACAAGTTTGTCAGGTATTTGTTTGTTCTCATAGTACTTGAACAAAGAGCAGTGAAAGACAGATTTTGAGGAGATATCTGTATACTCTTAGTGAAGCAAAGATACTGAGCTAGCTGAATTATAAAAAAACCTCACCAGGGTCTTTAGCAACTTTCTGTCCAAAGAACTTGGCTCCATCTTGTTAGAATTAAAATGTTCTTTTAAAATAACTCTTTAGTAACTTTGTTCTAAAAATGAACTTTGGTAAATTTGATGTGTTTTTTCGTCTCTTTGTTGTGAACTTAGTGACAAAATTTTGGAAATGCAAACAAATCCTTTCTATCACCCCCTTCAGAGCAAGATGTTGAATCTCAGCATCAGGGTGTGCTGCACATTAACCTTTATGGATTCTCTTGAGGACTGATAGTGTTCCTACACTATGTAAAAAAAGTTTCCTCTTTAGCTAAACTTTGTCTTCGCACTTTCCAGTTTTCATGGAGAATCTCTGTTCCGTCTTTTACAAAGTGCAGAAACTAGAACCTTTAAATTATTTATTTTGTGATGAAAGAAAGGCAATCATAAATGTAACAGTCCTCTAACAATTTCTCTTTTTAAACTAAATTTGCAGCAAAACATGAAGGCTGATTTCAAATTCAAAAAGCTCAGATAGTGACTGCCGTTTGGATGCCATCATCCATGTGGGATAACCACCTCAAACTGCTTGTAAGGGAGACCTCCATCATTCCAAGGCAGGCCAGGCACTCTACTACTTTATTTTTCCATGTTTAGACAACATAACTTTGTCCTCATGCCTTACATTCAAAATTATTATCGTTATTATTAATTTTGAGTGAAGAGAAGTTGCATATCCTCAAGGCAAAATAGATCTTCAATTTATATGTATTCAAATGCTCCATATTAGGCAGGCAGTTGATTTTATCAGTATTTTGCATCTGCAGTGCAAAACGTTTAATCTTCTATGGCACAAGAATAATGATATTCTGAGCCTTGAACTCTGTAGAATTTAGTCAGTAAACAGAAGATGTTATGGTGCATCGGAAGGCTGCATTGCTTTGTGTAGCAGTTGGGCCCATCAGCGCAGACCAGAATGTGACATTTGGACTTGAGGATCTTGAACGTCTTTTCCAAGCTGAGCAATTCTATGATTCAACAGAGGAACAAGATTTGCAATAGCAACCTACTTAGGGTTGATCTACAGGTTAATATGCAAGTACATATATAACATAAAAAATGAAGAGCAGAGTTGAATGGCAATCTGGACATATAAACTTCCACCTGCAGACAGGACAACTAATGATTTTGTCCCACCTTTACAAAACATCAAAATCAAATCTGTACACTTTTCTTACACTAACAAGCACTTACTATGCTGGAGAAGTTTATGAGACTGACTATATATGGACCACATACAAGGAATGCTCTGAGTAGTTGAGGGAGCACAGACTTTAATTTTTAAAAAGATTTTGTATAATTTTACATATTGGAAGCATAAATTCAAAACTTAAAGCATGTTAAAAAGAACAGCATGACTAATGGACACTCAGTGTATGCTTTTCTCAAAGTAGCCCTGTAGATTTTAAGCAATGAAGAACACATGTTAATATTATATGCATCTTAGGGATGGATGAGTACCAGGAGGACTCTCAGTGGAAGACAGTCTGCTCAGAGATTCTCTTTGGGAACCTCAGTGGAATCCGAAACTCATCCTGCTTCAGAGAGCAATTCCCCTGAAGCTAATGTCTTTATTGACAATTGCAACTCCATCAATTCTGGTTTATTTGAAATGGCTCATATAAGCCAAATGTATTATGTACACTTAAATTGAAAATGTCCTCCTATTTGTGTATGTGTAATTGCTCAAGCAAATATTCGTGTACCCATTAGCCTAGCTTTAAAAGTAAACAGGAGAAAGCATTCAGTGTTACTGGTTTCAAAGGATCATGCTCTGAGTTGAATACTTGAGGAAAGAAGGAAAAGCAGAGCTGAAGTCACATTATAGGCACTATCATTAAATACTGGAAGTAGCTAACTCGTTTCCTGTTCATTTGGATGGGAATTTTCACACAAGTCACCAAGGTGAGTATGACTTAAACAGACTGATCTTTCTGTATTTTCACATAATTCCTGCAACTCTGTAGTATGGAAAGCAATTGTACTCTCCAGTTATTCACACAGTAAGACCTATGCAACACTTGAATTGAGAGGTCTTCTTAACTTGCTATTATTCTATTAAATCCATTCTTTGCTTTCTTTGTGACATCTTTTTTCTTATCTACCAAAAGTAGTTTTATTACCATAGGTCATAATGTCAATAGAGAAAAAAAAACTGCAATAAAAAATCCTCCTTTAACTGTCAGAGTTCAGCATGCATGGAAGTAATTAAATTCAGAAAAGGACTAGTGAGATTTCCCCAGTTTCCTTCAGCATCATTAATCTAAAAAGAAAATCTCAGTTTAGAATTTCTAACTCAGGTCTGCGAAACGAGAATTTATCTCAAATATCTCAAAGTGAAACTGGCTCTTGCAAACTGCTGCATACTGGAGACAGACGTGAGTGTGTTGAATGCTTTTCTGAAACTCCTGATGTGATGAAAGAGAAGCAGCAACTGTGAGTTGCTGAATGAGAAGTTCTACCATTGAGAAAACTTATATGCGTAATTAAACTTTAAATACCTACAATCCAATTGGAAGTTCAATATTAAATTTTAAAATATAAAAAACAAGAAAATAAGCAGATGCTGGCATGAAAGCCAAACTTTTTTCAATTTCAGCACAAACCGCATTTTTCTAATGTCTGTTTTAAGCTTTCAACATCTTGCTGGAAGATTTCATCAGATCATAAACTTCAAGAAAAAGTAGTGGAATAGAGTTGTTTGCATGCATAACTAAAGATAATTACGTAAATAATAACAAATATGAAGCTTTCCAGAATTAGTACTTACATAACTGCACGTTTTTGAGGATAATCTCATTAAGTGCCGTCAAGTACATACGGAAGTGCAAGGAACTGTTGTTTAGGAGGACTCATCAGGTAGAAACAAGTGAGTAGGAAGAGAATACATTCCCCTGAGCCTGTTTGATGGTTACTGCTCTGCTTCACTGCGTATTTTATGCTCAGATGAGAACAGACTCACAGAAACACTATCATTTTCCTATTATCAGAGGGCTCTACTTCCATTTATATTTGCCAGCAATTCCAATGCAGAATGTAGGATTAAATGTTCCTGTTTCTTTCCACACTTACCTAACAAAGTAAGTTTTTCCCACTGTTGCAGAGTGCAACAGAGCGCAATTGATGCAATTCCAAACCAGACATGTGGCAGGTTGAACATCTAGCCCACAAATTTCTGTCATCTCAGTTTTTGGCAATAAGTTTCATCATCAGCTGTTACAAAGATGCTGCCCTTATTCAAATCAGTAAGGAATTATAACACTCCTGATGAGAAATGTGTGGAAATTTAATAATGCTAATCACAGTATGAAGGAGCAAACTGTCAAATAGAAATATCAGTTTTGTATGGTTAGTGTATGGCTAGCACGCTGTCTTTCGTTAACATCTCATTGGCATCTTCTACCTTTTTAGGACATTTCTGACTGCAGATTTATCCTCAAACTCTCAAGTCCACAGGCTGCCATGATCTGCCCCATATTTCTGTATGTATTTCATATCCTTGTGTATTTGCATAAAGGAAATGAACATGCAAATTTTAGTACCAGTTCTCATATCCCCAGTCCAGTTTGGAAATTCTTACACATCTGAATAAGCATACTAGAAGCAGCAATTATTCCACTGACAAAAGCAAGATCTGCACACAATTGCTAAGGATGCAGCCAGAAGTGGTTGGTGACCCTACCCACAGCAGGGGGGTTGAAACTAGATGATCTTTGAGGTTCTTTTCAACCCAGGCCATTATATGATTCTATGATTCTGTGATTCTGAGTTCGCTGGGAGGGTTTAGGAATGATATTTTTTTTCTTTCAAATTTCTACTTTTTAAAACCAGAACATAATGGTCAAATCAAGTGAGCAAATTAATACTGTGAGAAGTGAAAGATATAAAAGTCATGTGATTGTTAAACTAAGAGCTTCTTTCACTTCTGATCACATCCTGGATTCCTTTTTAAACAATCTGGAAATGATCCAGTTGCCTTGGGCAAAGCTTCTAATTGTTTTCCCTCTGTTCTATTCTTTTTTTTTTTTTTGCCTTTTCATTAATACCAAAATCCATATGTGAGACTACTGAGCTACACTACTAAAATGCAGCTCTTTTAAAATGAAATGTAGGCTTTGAAGTTTGTTTTAAGATTTACATTTACCTCTATTCATAACATCATGCAGCAGAATGTGAAGAAGTGTGTTTATGCAGACTTCCTGGGAAGACAAATTAGGTAAGTTTGTATATTTTATTTTCAAACTGTCATTAAACTCAAAGGATTTTGATGAGAATAGATTTTATCAATAGTCAATAAAGGTCTTATAAGATACTCACCAGTTTAAGAGATGAAGACAGATTAAGCCATACTCAGACTGTCATAGCTAGGATTATAACTCAGAAAACCTGACTCTGTTTCCCAGTTTTTCCCATTTCTCTACCAAATATTGCCTACAGGATTTTATAACACTTAAAAATTAGTGTTGGCTAAATATAAAATGAGTTCTGTGGCACTGACACCTATATTAAGGAGAACCTTTGTCTTTAACCTGATCACAAAGAAGATGCACTGTTTCTAGTAACTACATAATGGTCTATCTGAATCCCTTTTTCTTCAAGCAGAATTTTTTTTTGGCATATTGAATGGTTGAAATGAAATGTCAAGCTAATCTAGTCTTCAATGTGTAGCCTTGTGCTATAGCAATGTGAGGAAAAAGATGAAGGTTTACTGACAGGAATATAATCTCTGTAATACTGAGATTGATCTAGTCTGCAGAAGAAAGGATGGCTGTGGTGCATATAAATAGAGAAGCAGTGCATTTGGAAAGACTGCAGAGGCAGTCTGATCTGTCTGTCAGCAAAAGACAGGTTGTTCATTAAATATCACAATCTTCAGTTTAAGAAAGCATGAACAGGAGGCAAAAAGGAGATAACATGAAGGATGAGCAAAAAGAAGGAGTAGAAGCTATTTTCTCTGTGCATTCTCTGATTAAAATACAATAGAGGAAACCATTCAAAGTTCATAGGGCATACAAGAGAGTCAAGACTGACAGATAAGGGCACAGTCAAATAGGTTTTTTAATGTACATTCTAATGCTGACATGATCATGAGAAGCAGAATGAAGCCATAAAATATGAAAAAATACTGTTAAAATAGTAGCACATAAAATAGTATTGTGATCATATTCTTGGCGTGAATCACCATGTGTTCCTGAAGGTATTAAAAAGGTTGTCCCTGAGTCTGCATGTTTGGCCAAGTTATAATCAAGAAAGCAGCAGCAGATTTTGAGGATTTTTTTATCACATTTAGAGTCTGAAAAAGTTTGTTTCCCATCTACCCACAAAGGTAATCTATAAGGGCTGCACATATCTTATCTTACTCTTCTTATAATTAATTCATCATATTTCTAGTACATTAAAAATAAGTATATTTTTATGTGTTTATCTTTCCCCCTATAAAAGAGGAGCAAGTGCCTATGATTACAAAATCACCTGGGCGTGTCTTCATTAGCCAGTAGGCCACTCCAGAAAAATGTAGATTTGAATTCTTGAATTTGATCCCATATTTAAGTCAGGCAAATGAAATTTTATACATGGCTTTGAAAACTTATGGAAATAATGGAATGACATTACTGTGACATTCTGCAGTGTCCCTTAATTCCTCTGGCTAAGACTTGGCATGTATGTGATGCCAAATTAAAGATAGAATGACTGATGTCACTGGGCATGAAATAATATTTTTTCCCCAAATACCTTTCTAGCGTGTCACTCCTTATTCTCACACAGGGTCACAAAGAAAAACAAGACAAAAAAATTAATGCAAAATTATTACGTATTAACTTGCATATTTGGGAGCAAAACCAGGCTCACAAGCATCTCACAAAAATTCACAGGCATCTAAAATGAGAATTAAATACTGTTCCAGATTTACCTGTGTTTTTCTGTAGAGACAGTTAACTTTGTGGACAGGACACAGCTGACAGACTCTTTACAGCCTTAATGAAGATGTTGAACAGACCCTTCCAGGTCATTAGATTACCTGGGGAAGCTTGCTGTTTGAAGCAGTAGCTCCCAACTTGTTGGCATGTTCTTCCTTCAGTATCTAAAGCAGCAGCAGCCATTCTGGGTCTGAGATCTGAATTTTCTCAGGATAATATTGCGCAGTAGAGTGTAGTAAGCAGCATGAGACAGGTGGTATATAATAAACTTAATATTATTAACTTATAATAAGCTTAAACATGCATGATAGATAGAGGGTAAGGAAAAGAAAGTTCTCTTAGAGTACGCTCACCTGTGAAATGGTGTTCCTTGACAGCTGCTCCTCTGAAAACTAAGTGTATGATCCATTTTCCATGTGATAAAAATGAATCCTCTACTCTTGAGGTTTTTCACTGTTACGAGACAGAGATGTCTTGTACAAGATCGTTGAGGCTTAACCCTTCAGGCAGCTCAACACCACACACTTGTTCACTCACTGTCTCCTCCCAGGAAAAAAATAAAGCTTTTCAGATTCTTACTGTCCTCCCAGCAGAGGGGGACACAAGGAGCTGGGAAGGGATGGAATTGGGACAGCTGACCCAAACTGGCCAAAGTGGTATTCCATGCTGTATGACATAATGTAAAAAAACCTATGAAATAGTGTGGAGTTGGTCAGAGGGGATTGCTGCTGCTCAGGGACTGGCTGGACATTGGTCAGCGGGTGATAAGTGATTGTATTATGCATCACTTGTTTCATAAACTTCAAGCGTTATCTTCACTCTGCTTGTTTTCCTTTTCTCTTCCTTTTCTGTCTCAGTAACTCACTTTTATCTCAACCCACCAGAGAGTAGAGCTCAGAGTTGCCCCTCCATTCCCTATGATAAGCTGCAGATGCCATGAGGCCTACCCTCAGCCTGCTGTGCTCTGGGCTTTGTCAGGGGGATTGGACTCCATTATCGCTATAGGTCCCTTCCAAACCCTACAATTCTGTGATTCCGTGATAATTAAGATGAGATCATAGAGTATATCATAATAAAAGGAGGATTATTCAAATATTCAGCAAGTGAAACTTCTTTTTGCAATAATGCCAAGAAAATTAGATATCTCAAAGTGAATTAAAATTTTCCCAGACAAGAAAAGCTATACATAAAAATAGGAGTCTCAAGTCTGCCCCTGGCTTGAAGCTGCTTCATTGCCCATATTTCCAGGTGCTTTCAAAATAGTAATAACAAAAATGTCTTTGCCAAACTCTGTTTTACTACATGATATCTTCTGATCATCTGACCTTAAAACTACTTTTATTATATATGTTCTATCTGTAATTTCAGAAGGATTCCCTGATTAAAACCAAAGGCAAGCTGCATTCACATTTTGTACTGTCTTCAGTTGCCTATAGAAGAACTCTGACTCTTAGAAGACTTAAATAAAAACAAATTAACCTTTAATGGTATACAGAAGATTCACTAAGTTTGCTTTTGCTCAGCAGACAATTTAGTAATGTGTTAAACTGCTTTGTCCCTGAATAATATGTGCAGTTTATATCTGCCATGGAGTGTTTTGTTAGCCCACAGTTATGAATGCACATCATCCATGCTGAAGACGAGTAGAGTGGATTTACAAGAGGGAGTGGCTGTTTTTGCTGCTGTGTCAGAATTAGCTAACATGTACTTCATGCTATGTGACACAGAGCAGCTGAGCTCTCTACAATGATTTTATCCCCAGCGTAGGTACCTTGAACTTTCCATTATACTCATTGGCTTTCCATTACTCATGTCTCTTCCAAACTGGGAGCATGCAGGCTATGTTTACTATATTTCAGACAGAATTATGATGAGGATTTTGTTAGTTTTTCTTACATGCTCTGCTTGTTTTTCAACAACTTTTCCATTGATTGCACACATAGACTACAATGCATAATGACTCAATGAACTACCACACAAATGACTCATCAGACCTGCTAACACTGTCAAGATAATGAACATTATCCCTTTCATTATTGCACATAAATAAATGAAAATTTCTCACTTTCTGCAGTACTGTATTTTTTTCATTCTCAGAATTTGTTTCCACAAATCCCCCACTTACAACAACGTGGCATAGAATAAATCTTTTTTTTATTATTCTGATTTTCTTTTTTTTGTTGTTTTCCAAAGATATACTTGCTACTTTAAATATCATTATCTTCCCCTGTGTGATCACTCATGCATTACCTCAGCTCATTTCATACAGGGGAAATAAATTTTTGGAAAACTCAGTGCCAACAATTATCTTCAGGGTGAAAGACCTTTTGGTCTTGGCTTTTTGTATATACATCTGAATGAACTGCAGATGCATTTGCAGCTCAAATATTCTTCACTAATATGGATGACAAGGAAATGGCATCAACAGAAGAGTGAATCATCCACTTACAGGGCACCCCTCAGACCAACAGGTTTCTCTCAGTCAAGTGACAAAGGGAATGCTCATGAACAATGCTTCTTATTCTCAGCTGGTGCTGTCAAGACAGCACATACTTTGAGGTTTTATCACCTTCTGGACAACTGAGGTGGGTGAAATTTGAAATTTATGACAGTGGAACACATTTGTGGAGTTAAAGTAAGATTTAATGGGAAGGTTTAAGTGAAAAATTCAAGTTGATTTAGTAGCTACCGAATTGTGCTAGTAGAGAAAAGAAAGGAAGTAAAAATTGATTTTCAGAGCTTTTATTTTATGCTGAGCAAGAAACCAAAGCGCTCTCACACACAAACAAGAAAAATATAGCACTTGCTGACAAACTAAAATGATGTTTACTCCTATTTCTTCCTGGAACACCTCCAGTTCTCCTTGCACTTAGCACAGAAATGTCCCTTTCCCACTGGTTGAAAGGGAGTGTTGGGAGTGAAGTAGTAGCTATTTCTCTTTGTGTTTTAGGACAGTTTCGCAAGCCCTGAAACTGCCTGCCAGAGCCAAACTAGCAGGCCAATCATGGCAGACACCACTGAGCATCAGGCTGGGCTGAATTTTACTTATGCCCTCATGTATCTAAAGTACAGACCCTGATCATAAGTTGAAGCATTTTAATTCATAGCCAGACTATTTTTGGGGGGTATCTAAAGTTTGGCAGTCATTGGTGAGCTCTGGTGATAGGACAAGGTTTAAACAGTTTTAAACTAAAAGAAGGGAGATTTAGATTAGAGAGAGATTTAGATTAGGTGTCAGGAGGAAATTTTTCTCAGAGGGCAGGGAGGAACTGGCACAGATGCCCAGAGAAGCTGTGGGCACCCCATCCGTGGAGGGGTTCAAGGCCAGGTTGGATGGGGCCCTGGGCAGCTCTTTTCTAGTGCCTGATTTAGTGGCTAGTCACAACAGGGTTGTTAGAACTAGATGCTTTATGAAGTCCCTTCCAGTCCAGGTCACTGTAATTCTATAATTCCATTAAATTCAAAGAGTGATAATGTAGGTTTATACACAATAGTATATACAATCATACGTACAATCATATTGTATGTGATTGATAGATCCTATTCTACCAATAGGAAGAAATCCTGATGGCAAGACATGAACTATCTCAGATGCAGGCAATCATTTAAAGCTATCTTTCCAGATATTCTCTGATCACAACAGGGAAACAAGCCCCTCTTGCCTCCTGACAGGAAGGACTAGTTCATTGGAAATGTTTTTCTGCATTCATTGCTTAGTATGAAATACTAGATGATGGAATTAAATGTTAAATTTGTAAATGGTTAATCTTCAATCTGATAATATCTCCTCTAACCCTACAGGGCAGTTTGGAACTTACTCCTTTACTGTGAATTTTGATGATTTATTTGAATTAATATTGACTTACTGACAAATGTACTGACAGATACTTGATACAAACAGAATGAATTCATGTTCCCTTTAATGTACATGACTGCGTTGTCATTGCCTTCTGTGGGACAGGTTTTTCTATCTTGGACTTAAGTTTTGCAGTACGGAAGCCAACATTTCTTTCAGCTTTTCCCTTATTGTGTACTCAGTGAATGTTTTTTTTTATAACAGTGCTTTGTGAAAGCATTTTAGAAGTTTCTCAATTTAACAGTTACGATAATATGCTTGTTATTCTGTTTATGCACAATTGAGGATACTAATAGGTGAATTGACACTGCAAAGGAGCATTCAGTAGGGAATTTAGATGACAGTTAGTGTATATTTAGTGCTATAGCAAGCTTTTAGGACATCTCATACAAATGCACATTTGTATGTGCATCTGCTAGTATAATAAATCAATGACTGCAGTAATTATTATTCAAATTAATTAGGGAACACAAATGCTTATTTTATCAACAAAAATGCAAGAAAACTCAAAGCAGCATAGGTAGATTGAAAACACTGTAAAATTAATTACTTTGACTTCACAAGGGCATCTGGCTTAATACACTACAAGCAAACCAATCCAAATTGTTGTGTAGCTGTTGTTAGTAATTATTATTATACTTTCTATTAAATGGACTCAGTGCTGTATCATCACTTTGTTACAGAGAAGCATGCATATATAATCTTAAATTGTTAGTGTAAGATGACAATGACCTCTGCTAGAGCAGTTGCAGTTGGATTTGATTTCTGAGAGCACGGGTTACCTAGCATTAGTTTGTGCCAGTGTCTTAGCTCTGCCACTGATCAGTGCCATTCCTCTACTGAAGGAGATGGAAGTTGGCAGCTCCATTCATGTCCGTAAACACTTACTTGAAGTAGGATATATTCACATCAACACATGTTGAAAGGCTGGGTTATGATCTGTGAGATATTTTCTATGTGAATGGTTTGAGATGAGAGATCATAAACTGTTACCATTTCAAATCTTGATTTAGCAATCTAAAGGCTGAACATTCAATTTAAGCTCATCACTCTTGATGTTTTCATGATCAACCAGAGAGAAGCACTTCCAGAAAATATATATGCACCATCCTAATCTCTGAGCTTAGATGGGAAAAATCACTCACTGGAGGCACCTCTATCTTATCACTGACTGCAGGAGTATGTGTGAATTGTTCAAGCTATGACTGACTAAATGGGCGTAGGTGGGTAAGGTGAATCCCTCTCTGAATGACAGAATCACAGAATTGTAGGGGTAGCTGAGAATATGTAATGACCAAGATAAGACCAATGTCTAATGATTAGTTAAAAAAATGACCATGATTTTCAATTTTTAGGAAAGCATTTTCAACAGGTTATCTGGAGTTTTCAATGATTCCTTTTGAAATTTCAACAAAAATGGTCATACCCAAAATGAAATTTGTAAAAATGAAATCAGTTCTCCTCATAAAAAATAGTATTTCAAGACATTTTAAAGAAGACCCATTGTCTTCATGCTTAGGTAAAGCTCTGTAATACTCAACTGTGTGGGTTAGTGTGAGGTTTGTGTCATTGCTTTCTAACAAAAAAAATTATAATGGATTTCCCCATTATACAGAAACCCATACTGGAAAATTGAGTTTTGACATTTTGTAACTTTGAGTAAATATATTTGTAACTATGTTACTGGATTTTTTTTCTCCCAATTAATTAAAAAATACAGTACACAGCCTTTATTATGTAAATTGCAAAACAGTGGAAGTACATGTGTCTGGTTCTTAGATTTCTTAAGGTAGGACTGTGAGAAACGTCACTTTTAGGTGAATAATTTCAGTGGGATCTTCATCACAGACTTTTGAAATCTTGATATAATACTCCAACAAATTAAGTAATGCTAGGTTTTGCAGTTAATTGAATTAAAGCCTTTAAGTTTCACTTTTAAAATGAATTCTTTCAGCTTATGCTTTTAAAAATTAGGAGTAATTATCACATTTTTTGTTGAAGTACTAACTGTTATAACAAATCTCTCCTGAGGGATGATGTAATCCAGTTCATTAATAAATATTTATTTAAAGTTCCACATACAAAAGTCTGCTGCATCTTTTTTTTTTAATGCTCGTAAAGTAGAAAATTCAAAAACATAATGAGAAGAAAACAAACAAAAAAAAAGTAGCCAATTTTCTGTAGAATCTCAAATTCCTGTGGATAGAGACTGTAGTGTCTCTACTGAGCTGACTTCAGCATACATTGCAAAGTATCCTGCTCTTGCTGACATTTGTTTTTGTTACTCTGTGATTTCATAAATTTGGCTCTTAGTATTCTACTCAAAACTGATAACTTAAAATTCTCCATATACGTAGCAAACTTGTTTTGAGAATTATTAGACCCAACTGTATCAGAGAATGACAAGGAGAGTATATGACAATGGTCTGTGATGCTGGTCCCTACTTGACATACAGAAGGTATAACCCATTTTGGTTTGGGTGTGGTGATTGAGCCTAGAAAATAAGTAAATCTCTAGAGATGATATAACAGAGGGATGTTTTATGAAGCACAGCATTTATTTCATTTAGAAGTGATAGGAATGTTAGTCTTCTCAATATACATGAATATATTCATATGTCAGAGTGAATTAAGGACAAAAAAAGAGTTCTACTTCTATTGTCAGTACATCTAGTTATCTTCCACATGTATAGCAACCAGTTCTGACCTGATACTTTCCTTTGATATGTGAATTTACTTGACAGTTATTAACACGACCTCTGCAGCAGTGAGGTTTTATTAGATGGGGCTTTTTTCTCACTAAATCTTAGATCTTAGTTGGCTTTGACTTTTTTTTTTTTTTTTAATGTTTAGATTTCGTATGATAAATGTATCAGTACTTGCATTTCAAGCAATTAATGAGAAAGAAAAAAAATCTGTTATCTTCACTGGAGCTTCAAATCCAGAAGACACAGTAGTTTTGAGTGCACCTTCCAGTCCTTCCTGACAATGAGGCACTCAACTTCACGGTAAAAAGCAAGGAAAAGAGCAAGCAGCAATTGGCCAAAAGCCCTGAAGATGAGAAAAATCTAAATTTTGACATTCATTATTTATCTATTTTATAAAAATCCTTGGAGAGGGATACATTCTCCAGACATTAAACTAGAGAAATCCGCAATTTGTAAATGTATTTACATCTAAATGAGACCTAAACAAGTTAGGGTGATGGTGGTAACAAAAATAACCTGAGTGAGAATGCTTTCTCAAGTACTGAAAAGAGCAACATTTCATTTACTTATTTTCCTCATGTGAAAATAATCTGAAGAACTGGTCATAGATGAGAGTAGTAGGGACCTTTTTTTATTAATGTATGAAGGCTGTGAAAGTGCAATGTTGAAGAAGATAAAATCATCTGTTTCTCTGTGGTCCTATAGTTACTCCAAATCAGAGATAAAAAATAATTGAACTGCTCTTTTTATCCTGCTGCTCAGTTAAAATGAAATACGTCTACGTAGCACAATTAGTTACTCTAAAGACGTTAGATTATCCAGGCTTCATTAACCACACAATGCCACTGTGCTGGGAATTGAAGTGCTAGGATTTCTTTGGGTGTATTGTTGTGCTGACACAACTGCTTTGCTTCTGTTTTCTGGATGCAGTGCCACTAAACCTGGTATGAAGTCATTGGGCTGCACACAGCTCTGGGATCTGCAAAAGGAGTAGGCAGTGCCTACTTGAGGGATTGCTTCACTTTTTAGAAAGAGGAAGGTCTTAAATGTTAAATTCCATGTATTTTCCAAGGTTGTTCAAGCTAATGCTTGAAAAATCCTCTTGCTTTAAATTTCAGTGAATTTAGACAGTCATTGCCCTTTCAGGCTGCTTGAATATTGTGCCCATCATTTCCTTCAGCAAACTTAGAAACCTGTATTTTCTTCAAGTGTTACAGGATCAGAAATGGCCATATTGTATTATGGCAGATAACAGGACAACAATCAGGATAACAGGATAATCAGGAAAACAATCCAAGTTTTCAAGTACAATATCACAGTAACAACTTTTCATTTGTTGCCTGACTACTTGAGGTTGAAAAGATAACAATATATATACCAAAAAAAAAAAAAGAGAGAGAACCCATCATAATAGTGGAATGTATTATGAAAACATTCTGTCTGGTTTAAATCAAGGTTAACTGGAGTGTGTCATCTCCTAGAGTTAATATAAAATTTCTGTAAAGAAAAGCAAAGTGCGTACCAGATGTACCAGATGCACAAGAAAGTTCCTCTTGCTGTGTCTCAACAGCAGACTCAGAAACTTTCCATTACTGATTCTGCATAAAATGCCAGTGACAAGAGGTAAGGATAAAGCTGACTGAAGAGGTGGCAGTGGATTAACAATACAAAATTCCAGTGAGCACAAAAGAAGTGCTGAGGCATGCATTAAGAGCAATTCCACAACCTCATTAGTGACTAGAAGATACAGCAAAGCTCCTTGCTTCAGCAGGTTGGAAACACAGCCGTGCTAGATGTCTGTACAAAGTCCTCAATTTTTTTTATGATTTCAGTAGCTTAAACTCTGCTACATTGAATTACATTTCATACACATTATCTTTCAGATCTATTTGTTTGAATACAATAATCATGAATGTCATCAGAGTTGTGTTGTTCTGTAGAATGATGGTAATGCAGATAGACCACGCATCTCTTTCTTCAGTGGAATTTATTCTTTTATTCGGAGTGCAGCACTGAAGGATGAAACATAATATGAAGGAATAGGAGAGACCTGAAAGCTTTTTCCATCTCTGTCACAGTCTTTCTGAACCAGACAGGGAGGTTATATATTAAAATTCTCAACAATAAAATATCTTGTGAATTATGGTCCTCTTTACTGTCCCAGAGCTGCATGAAGAAATTCAGTTCTGCACGTCTCCTTTTACCCATTTGAAAATCAGACATTTCACTTTTCCAGAGGCAGTAATTGTTTAAATGCATAATACTTATGCATTATGAAGCAAAAATGACAAGTAACAAAACACAAAATGACTTATTTTTCTAGTACAGATGCTTTTGTACAATTAATACCTCTAATGCTTTTTATTCCAAATGCAGACTGGTAAATTTCTTTCATGACTTGGTTATTAAGAAATATTATGTGAAAAAAAAAATATTGCTCTAAAGATAATACAAAGACCCCTGCTAAGAAGAAATCTAATTCTTGGCTTGTGAGCATTTCCCTAAATTAACATTTCTAAAGGGTATTACATCGTGAGACAATAAAGACAGGCTTAACTCTGCCCCATTTTAGGATCAGAATTTTGCATTAAACGTGTAAGGTAAAAATTGAGTAGTATTCAATGGTTATTTGTCTGCAGGCAAATTACTCCCTTCTAAGATGTCATTAATGGCTTGGGGAACGGGGGGAGACCAATGGATGTAGTCTACCTTGATTTCAGCAAGGCATTTGACACTGCCTCCCACAGCATCCTTATAACAAAGCTGAGGAAGTGTGGAATAGATGAGTAGATGGTGAGGTAGGTTGAAAACTGGCAGAGCTCAGAGGGTTGTGATCAGTGGCACAGAGTTCAGTTGGAGGCCTGTACTCAGCGGTGTTCCTCATAGGTCAGTGCTGGATCCAGTCCTGTTCAACATCTTCATCAATGACCTTGATGAGGGGATAGAGTCCACCCTCAGCAAGTTTGCTGATGATATGAAGCTGGGAGGAATGGCTGACATGCTGGAAGGCTGTGCTACCATCCAGCAACACCTGGACAGGCTGGAGAGTTGGGCATAAAGAAACCAGGTGAGGTTCGACAAGAGCAAGGTAGAGTCTTGCACCTAGGGAAGAACTGCATGCAGCGGTACAGGCTGTGGGATGACCTGATGGAGAGGAGCTCTGGGGATAAGGACCTGGGTGTCCTGGTGGATGACAGGCTGACCATGAGCCAGCAGTGTGCTCTCATGGCCTAGAGGGCCAATGGCATTCTGGGGTGCATTAAAAAGAGAATGTACAGCAGGTCAAGGGAGGTGATCCTCACCCTCTGCTCTGTCCTGGTGAGTTCCAGGCCTCACCTGGAGTACTGTGTCCGGTTCTGGGCTCCCTGGTATAAAAAAGACAGGGATCTACTTGAAAGAGATGATAAAGGGCATGGAACTCCTCTCTTATGAGGAAAGGCTGAGAGATCTGTGACTCAGAGGGGATCTGATCCATGTCCATAAATATCTAAGGAGCAGGAGGCAAAGGGACAAGACCAGACTCTTCTCAGCAGTGAGTGGTGATAGAAAGAAGGGGAAATAACCACAAACGGAAGCATAGGAAGTTCTGCACAAATGTGCATGGGAACTTCTTCACAGTGAGGGTGACGGAGCACTGGAACAGGTTGTGAAGAGAACCTGTGGAGTCTCCTTCTCTGGAGATGTTCAAGACCCACCTGGGCACCTTCCTCTGCAACCTGGGCTAGGGAGCTGCTTTGGCAGGGGGACTGGACTAGATGATCTCTAGAGTTTCCTTCCAACCCCTACAATTCCGTGATTCACTTTGGGGGTCCCTATTTAGACCTTTTTTCTGTAAAAGAATTTAAATAGTAGTAGTTGCAAAGCAATACATTGAACTCTAGGCAGCTATGCTTGGTAAAAAAAAAAAAAAAAGAGACCATCTGTATTTTGGAATAAAACTTCTAAAGCTTACTACGGGAATTCTTATTTAAACACTCAAAACAGAAAAATATTTTCAGTAGTGCCTCCTTTGCTCTCTGGTCAGTTCAATTTTGCTTATTTTTAGTTCCAAGGTGTGAATTTGTAGATATAATAGTTAGCTATTAATTGGAAAGATTGTGTAATAGCATTGGATATGACATGCTTCTTATTTCTTAAGTTGTTATAGATTTGGAGCCCTGTAACTCAGAATAAAAATGAAGCAAATCTAGAAAATTTAACTTTGATGTGATACCACTCATCACATTTATCTACAGTACTACCAAAGGTCTGACAGTTTTTACATAGATTTGTTAAATTTCAAAAGATGTTTAAAACATACCATGCATACAGAGAAATGAAATTGCAGTATATTAATTTAACTTACTGTATTAAATTGTCAGCATAGTTATTTCACAGCTCCCTTGATTTCACATATGAATTTGTCAGGTGAATGTAGTTCTCTTGGCCACCACTTGTGCTCGTTATTGAATTAGTACATACTGCTTCACATGCAGCTTTTCCTGATGTCAGTACACATCTTCAAGTTCAACTTTGTATTTGAGAGTTCTTAACAGGGCTTTATATAAAATACCTAATCACTATAAGTGTCAAAATAAAATTGATTCTCTGTTGGGCTGTTATTAGTATTAGTGTTCCTGAGCTGAAGGGAGATGCTACAGGACATATTTTCACAGTGAGATAGATGTCATTTTCATCTTGCAGTCGTGCTGAGTGTAATTGAAGACAGGTGGCTAAATCTCCATGCACTGTGACAAAAATGAAATGCTCTCTCTGTTCAGATATGCCTAATAAATTCTTAAACTTTTGCTCTGCTTGACCAGCTGAACATTGCAAAATGGAAGGCAGAACACAGTGCAAAACCTATTATTCATATAGCTAAGTCCACATGGATTTCAGAAAGTTTAAGATTTTACAGTTCATCCTTATAGGATTCTGTGTCGTACATAGATTTTTAGCCATAAAACGCCACCTTGTCCCTCTATTCTGATCTCCAGCTTTTCACAGGCATTTCAGACAGCCCTTTTTTGTAGTGGAAAGGGTGATTACTCCATCTTGCAGAAGGAAAACTGATTCTGGAAAGGATGCTATTTTGCTCAGAGGCTTTCAGTTTATAGTTTATCTACATCGTAATAATTAAAAATGAAGCTTACATAAGACTAGAAAATACATACAAAGAATATGAAAATTCATATATCTGAGATTTTAAATGTAAATTTAATTTAAATTTATGTGCTGTTTTAGATGTGTTACTATATAGCCAGAAATCTGCATGATTTTTCATTGACAGTGATTTTGCATTGATCTGTCAGGTGCAATGTTATACATCTAACACTGCTGCCTGGCAGGCTGCCGTAATTACTAAGCTGATCCAGCAAGACAATTCTTATGTTCTTAACTTAGAGATGCCTTAGATTAGACATCTGGGTGAAGAAAATTTCATCTCCTGTGGAGCAACATCAAGAAACACTTTGAGGAAATATTTGTCAGTTTTTGACTTAACAAGAGAGATCATGCCCCATGTACTGTTGTAGTAATAATGCCATCTGTTTCTCATTGTGCTGATCAGAGATGTATAAAACAGAACTGAACTAATAAGTCTCAAACGTGAAATATTATTTGCATTTTACACTCACAGTATATACTTTTTTCAAAGACACGCCTTCAGTAATCCAGCTCTCTGGACTGGACATGTATAGCACAACTGGGTATCTCTTTACCCCAGTATGGTGAGACCTCTTCAAGGAATTGTTTGTACAACAAAATTCAGTGCAGAGGACTGAGTTTAAAGCTACTTAAGTGTACTGTATTCACCGTTTCATATCATAAACTGTTACTTAAAGCACTTACCCTGAAGAAAAAAAAGAGGTTGAATTTCCCTTCAGCCTTGAAGGGATTGAAACCCAGAATATTTCAGTTACAAGTATGAATCTTGAGTAAAAGTCTATTGTTTCGGTCAGGCAGGGACACTGGCAGAACTGTTGAGGTTGGATTATAGTCCAAACCTTATGAACAAGATCCACAACAGGGTACACTGTTGTGTCCTCCACTCTGCTTGGGGTCTATGTTCTGACGTTACAAGATTTGCAGTATTAACAGGGAGTAAGGCTATATTCAAGTACAGTTTGTTAACTCACAGTTGTCTGACTGCAAACTTAATGTGCCCCTGTGAAGCAGCATATGTCTGCCACATATGGGTCAATATTTTACTGCCTTATTATTGGCCATTTTCCATGGGAAAATCCGGAGTAATCTCAGGAAATCCCACAATTTCAGAGGCAGAATAGTGTATTTCATTTCTCACAGGGCTAACAAAAGTTTTGTACTCATTGTTTTTTCTTTCCAAACAAATGTTCTAAGAAAGTACTAAGAAAGAGTGTATCTTCAGATAAAATGGCCAACACTTCATAAAATAGGAAGGACTTCCTAACCTATATTGCTGAAGTGATAGTACAGTCCATAGCGCAAGTGTGGCCCATCTCAATTCACACTCTTCCAGACAATGTTTCATCACAGCTCAGGGCTGAGGAAGGAGAAAAAAAACATCCCAAAAAAGGCAGACTGGATGCACTCATATTGATTTGGTGAGGAGGAAGTAAGCATAGCTCCCTGAGTGCAAGCCATGCTATGCCAGATGTCACCAGGGACAGAAGTGGTCCCTAGCCTGTTTTCTTGTTCTAGAAATGCAGATTGGATGACTCCATCTGAACAAAAGATCTTTTTCAAGGGGCCTAAGACTCAGAATTTCATATGTGTAATTTTAATTAATCTATGTCTGTTCTATACCTAGCACAAGATCAGTCCATGTTCCAAAAGATAGGGCAAACCTATACTATGCCATGACAGCCTTGTATCTTCTTTCATTTTGCTGCTGACAAAAATCCTTCCTCAAGTCCATTTATACTGAGAAATGATGATTAACAGCAATTGTCTGAAATTGGTGGATTCACATACTGAAAAATGCTGCTCAGTGTATCCCTAATGAAAGCCCGCTTTATGAAATTGACTGAAGCAATCTTTTCAGGCTTCATATGAATTTACATTGAAAACAAGCAAATGACAGAGCAAGTAGTTTAAACCCTCACTGAAAGCTCTTCCACTATCTAAAAGTTCACTTGTCTTGTAAATACATGGATAGTTCCTTTCTAAATTTATTGCAAGGATGTTTACATTTATCTGTCCCACAAGGATTCAACATTTTCACAACATATGCACACAATTTCTAATGAAGATGTATAATTTTTTTCTTCAGGAAGGTCAAAACTAAGGCTAAGTAGTTGATAACATGCACTTTTTAATGAAAAAAACCACTATATTATTATTATTTTAATTTGGAAATTTAAAGTTCATTTGATGTTAAAGACTCCCTATGCATTTTATCTCCTAGAAAAACTAAACATTATCTTAAAAGCTTGGGATATCTATGAAAAATGGATTAGCAGGAAGTCAGGGAAGTAATATGAGACAATGAGCATGGCATCACAATTTACAAGTCCATCTCCCCAACCTAGTGGCTTTCTATGGTAGCATAACTGCATTAGTGGACTAGGGAAGAATCACTGATGTCATCTATCTGGACTTCAGTAACGGCAAGACATAGTCCCCCATAACATCCTTCTCTCCAAATAAGGAAGTTATGGATTTAATGAGGGGCTGTTCAATGGACAAGGAGCTGGCTGCGAGATCGTACCCAGAGAGTGGTGGTGAATGGCTCAATGTCCAGATGTAGACCAGTGACAAATGGTATCTGTCATGAGTCAGTACTAGAACCAGTATTCTTTAACACCTTCAGTAATGATGTCGATGGTGGAATCAATGTTTCTATGATTCTAAATTGTATCTCATCTGCCAGCCATCAAATATTTTGCACACTGATGCTAGGTCTGCTTACGTATGTCTGTACCAGCTATGGAGTAGCCACTGACGTCTCGCATGTAACAAAACCCAGCAGTTTTAGATGGGTCAGCAGTTGAGAAAGATTCTTAAGATGTCCATTAGAAAAGGAATTCTGTTCACACTTCTTTAACTCAGACAGTCTGTGCTGTCATTGCCATTTTAAATTAGTATACATCACTGATATACGTAGAGTATATTTTATCTAAAACTTAAATCAACAGAGAACCTGCTTTGGCAGGGGGGTTGGACTCAATGATCTCTAGAGGCCCCTTCCAACCCCTACAGTTCTGTGATTCTGTGATTCTGTGATGTCATATTATTTACTTTTGTTTTCTTGTCAAATGTTGTTTTATATATATATATATATATACATATATATATTCCATCGAAACGTGCCCATTTAAAATTTGTCAGGACTGTACTTAGATTAAAGAAATGCAACTTCGAATAAATGCACATCAGATCTACTTGAAACTGTAGTCAGTTACATCAATCATAATGCACAACTAATTTTCTTCATTCAATTAAGAATAGAAAGCTTGTGAAAAGATACTTTTTCTTCATCTTTTCTGCATTTACCTCTAGATATCAGAAAGGACGTACTCTTCCCTTTTGAAAAAAAGAAAAAAAATAAAGGGAAAGCTTATTCTTAGTCTATGAATACTTATTTTTTTGCAGTACAAATGCATGCAGCAGTGCTGTGGAATTAACTCTTAATTCTGCACTTCACTGAATTATATTTCAAAATTTTGAAATACCAATGTTGTCTTTAATCTAACTTTTCAAATGAGAGTATAGATCCAAACTGAAATCATAACTTGAATGGAGGTCCTAAATTCTTACTGTCCTAAGGATGTGAGAAGGTCTCTGTTCATAAAATATGTGCGTACTCTGGATCACCCCCTTTATTATGACCTTAAAATATTCAGTTTAAAATTACAGAGGTTCTTCATTTGCACAACTGAGAAAAAACTCAAAATGAACAACATTTAAATGAACTGATAAAGTGTAGATCAGCAGCACCTGCTCACCCATGAATTTTAATGTAACTAGTAAATCCTGTATGAGAAATGTTGCTACAGTCAGCCTGATAACGTAGCGGAAATGGTGTTCACGCCTTTGAAGACTCTGGGGTAACTGTAGAGCAGGGATCACTGATTTCAGTTACTGTTATCAGGTGCGTGGGAACAGAACAAAATGCAGAATAATTTGGATTACTTGATATGTTGCTACAAATACTGTGGAGATTTTAACAAAAGTGTAAAAATGTTTATAGCTTTTTCTATTCTTGGGCACCACCAGGTCCTGTAGCTAAAAGCAGGAGGCTATAAGATCTTTATTCAGATGTGGTAATACTGAAAGAAATCTTTATCAACTCCATGCCCTTTTTAATTTTTGCTGCCTACTACTATTTGTAGGGTTGTTGTGCTGAGTGCAGTGCCATTTTAGCCCTGCTGGCATACACTCATAACTGCTCCGAATTCTTTGGTCTATTTTCACATGCACTGACTTTCTGGGGGTGATCACACCTGGCTGTTCCAGCTGAGGTTTTACTTAGAAACCTAAATCGTAAGAAAGACTAAAATCCTATCTCTCTTTCCACCTACCTTTAATGAATTCAGATAAAAAAATCCTGTGAAATGTTCTGGGTTTAAGAGATTGTCAGTGGCTGACAGAAAAGGTGGAAACTGTAGCTCAGAACCAATCTCCCCCTAAAAATAAGATATAATTTTAGAAAATACCTCTTAGCATTTGAAGGTGCCATTCTGCAGGCTATGACTAGATATGCATTACTTCTACCTGAAAATATGCTTATTTTTTAAAATAATATTAATCTTTTCAGACATTTTCCAAGTGTAAAATGGAGAAATCTAAAATAAGATTAAAAGTGCTGAAAATATCATGGAGTAGTAGAATACCAAGATTAATGACAAATTTAAATCTGTCAATGAAGTCGAATGCATCCTGATTGCAGTTAGAAATGAGAAGAAAGAATATTTGCCATTTTTATTGGTAGACTAGATCAAATAAAGTCTTTACGCAACAGAAATGAAATTTGTTTCCACAGATCCACCTGATACCAGGAGAAATCGTAGTGAAAAACCTCATGGTGGTTTTCTCACTTGTTTGAGCAAAACACAGCAGCTGTGTTATCAGATTTATCATCTGGCAACCTATTTGATACTCACATTTCTGAAACAAGTGTGTACTTCTCCATTAAATTTTAATTAAATGTTTCCTTGATCTTTATCGTTAATATAATAATTAGAGGTCAGTGTCTGAGATAACAAAAGGAATGTTGGTTGCCCCATTTATTTTTGTGGGAAGGAAGTAATTTTGTAAATAGCCTCAGATATAGTTTTGCACTTTAATGAGAAAAGAACCAACCTTTAGCTTTTCATGACTCTTGAATAAAAACTAGTTGGTAACTGATTAATTTTCATAGCTTTTGTTAGCTACAGAAAACTGTGTGGTGTAAAACTGCTGGTTATATTTGAAGTGACAAAAGGGAGCAGGAGTTTCAAGGTGGAAAGGTCACACGTTGCCAGTGGAAATTAAAAAAAAAAAATCAGCATTCCCTTGCTAATTCCTACTGCCCTCTTCTCCTCCTCACTGCTATTCTGCCAGCCTGAGACCTGAACTGTTTGTATTAGCATGCCTTTGACTGCTTCAGTCAGAGGAAGCTCAAAAAATAGCTAGGTCTTTTCTGGATCAGCTCATTTTGACTGCAGCAGTGTAGGAACCACAGGAGCAGGAGAAGTGGGGTACTTCCAGTGGCTTGGGGTGAGAGTAATAACTCGTTAGGCTGCTGGGACTATTTGGGGATCTCCCCTGGAAGGCGTTTTCATGGGCTGTCTGAAGCCTCTTGCATAAAGCACAGTTAAAAACAGGAGAGCATCTACTTTCCCCCCTTTTTTTTAATGGGGATGTATGAAGTTCCAGAAATAGATTGTTCCTGCCCCAAAAGATCCCCAGAAAAGATTATTTGGGTTCATTGCAAATTACCCGTATGAGTGCATGGACTGTCCAACAGCTCTGCTTTAGTAAATTGGCATTAATTTCTATAAATAATGGGGATATTTTCATAACTAAATCCTGGGTAATACCATAAAACTGGCACTAAGCATAATGCTATGGCATCTCAGCCCCATCATACATGAGATTTCTTGTTAGTAATATACTCCATTCTAAAATCCATAGAAAGGATATATTTTAATTTTTACTAAAATTTAAACGATTCTGAGAAGAAACAATAGTTTATTTCTCTTCAACCTCATTATAGTAGATATAGAGAAAGAATGATTATAATAACACCCATTCACTGGTTTATTAAAAACTAGTTACTTGCTGGTGTCATTTCCCCATCGGGATTTCTCTTTAGGCTGTTGGGAGGCACTTCTCTGTGACTAAGGATCCTCTGCACTAATATTGTGGTACAGTATTTTGCAAGGAGTCAGAAAGGAGGACAACAGTATATCTGAATTAAAGTTCCATAACGTGAATCTCTTCAGCCAACTGAGAGCTGAAACATGATTGTCTGATTCTAAAATGCAGGTCTAGGGGAGGAATTAGATCGGAAGTGGATGCTTGAAGTATAGGGTGGGTCCAGGAATGAGTCACCCCTAATGAAATTTCAGACACCTACAAAATAAGATGAATAACCGTCAAAAGAGTGTTTCTCCCCACTGACATTAAGGTAAGTCTGGACTTCAGTATGCAAAAGCAAATATTTATATAATCTTTACAGATTTGTATGGGTTATTTGGCAATTTGAGCACTGAAAAAGATAAGTAAAACTAAATTAGGCAGAAAAAATAACCCAGAAATGTTAGGTCACTGATTAGAGTGGTTTATCAGTCAGCAACCTCTCCTTTAAATTTAAACTTAAATACACAAAGGCATTTTAATATGAAAAACAAAATGTGTTCTTATCTCAAACATAGTTCCTCACAACTGCAAGTGGTAGACATAGATATGGTGGATCTATTTTGCTCCTTACATAGAACACCTTCAAATTGCATTTGATGTATCTTAAAGTTTTAGAATTTTCTTTTTTTCTACTAAGGCAGAAGAAAACATTTAAAAGAAATGAACCAAAAAGTCTGTGGACCTACAGCAGACTTCATACATGATTAGTTTTGCTGGCCTTTAAAGCGCTGACTTTCAATTTATTGAAATGCTAATGAAATTTTGATTATAATATATCATTTTTTTTTCTCTAGAACACTATTAATGCCATTTCAGAGTTTAATGTTACAGTCAGAATGCTTCATTTTTCATTAATCTGCTAGTTCACTGCTGAATTTACTATAAATCTCTCTCCTCATCCAGTTTATATCTCATTGCTTCACCAAATTTAAATCCCATCTAAAATTTTAAGACAGCAGAAGTATATTACTGCAATTAAAATACCAATAAAACAATCCAGAAAGTAATTTTCACTATCATTTATACCATGCTGTCAGGATGTGAGGATTAAGGTGAGCACGGGCTTTTTTATGGTTTAACTGTGCACTGTTCTATTTGAACAGGAAGAGTTTATAAGATCAATGAAAAAACAAAACAAAACAAAAACAACCGGGATCAAAAAGCAAAATGGATGCTGAATCCCATTAGTCATTATATTGATTTTCACAAACTTTGTACCCCTTTTATTTCTTGTCACAGGTATGCCACAAACTGAGGGCTAGTTTTGCTGTTCATTGCCTCTTGTCCTGCAGTCACCATCACAGCACTTGAGTAGCCATAGCTCTTTGAGCTGCCTAAGTGCCATTTGCAGCACATTTCCTTGTATTCTTTCAAGGACTTCTACACTTCTGTCTGATCTTTTCAGCAAAGGAGAATGATATTTTTCCCTATGCTTTGAGCTAATGCAGAATGCAGACTTTCCAAGTAACATCTGTTAGTGAAAGGTTTTTCCCTATTTTTATGAGGGCTGCTCTAAAATAAATGTCTCCTATTTTATGATGTTGGCCTACTGTGTCATAGGTGAATGTTGGCGGTTTGGAAGTTGAAGTTGGACCTTCCCACCAAAATTCTATTCCATTTTGATTCTGTGTGACAGTTGGTGGCAGAGGGGCAGTCTGACAAATGGCATCAGACCTGGAAGTGTATATGAAGCAAAGGTGTGTCATTGAATTCCTCCATGAAGAAAAAAATGACATTCACTGATGCACATAAATATTATGGATACAGTGAATGTGAGCATAATGAGTCAGTGGTGATGCATTTCAACACTGGCAACACATCAGCAGTGGTCACTTCTGCTGGTGTGGAATAGCGTGAGTGCAGCATGCAGGCTCTTGTTCATCACTGACAAAAACAAATAGCTAATAGTGGTGACTGTTGAAAAACAGTATTTTGTAGCTGAGAGTTTGCTCTACTGAACAGTCTTACGGTGCTCTTTGTTGTCATTTCCATGGAAATAAATAGGAGGCATTACATTTGGAGCAACCTACCTAGGTTCTGATAGTAAGGATTTAAGAGCATATGCTTCCCAATTGCATTGTCTAATATTCTACCTTTTAAATTATCGGTGGATAGTGCCTGTTGTGCTTTAACCCCAGCTGTCAGCACAGCCCAAACGTTCACTAACGCTCATGGTTGGGATTGGAGAGAATCAGAAAGGTAAAAACTCGAGAAATCATGGGTGGATATAAAGATAACTTACTATGCAAAGCAAAGACTGTGCATACAAGTGAAGCAAAACAAGGAATTAATTCTCTTCTTCCATAGGTAGGCAGGTGCTCATCCACTTCCATGAAAGCAAGGCTTATCACAACAGATTCTTGGGAAGACAAGTGCCATCACTTTGAATGTCTGCACTTTCTCCTTCTTTGTCCTAGCTTGTTCTGTTCAGCACGATGCCATATGGTATGGAATATCCCTTTGTCCAGCATAGGTCAGTTGTCCTGGATCTGAGCCCTCACAGCTCGTTGTGCACTCCCAGCTCCTTACAGGCAGGGTAGTGTGAAAACCTGAAATATCCTTGGCTCTGTGAAGCACCGCTCAGCAAAAACTAAAATATCTGTGAGTTATCAACATTGCTTTCATCAAAAATCCAAAACAAAGCACCAATTAAAGCTCTATGAAGAACGTTAACTCTATCACAGCCAAACTAATGACAGAGCTCTTCATCTAATCCTATTAATTTGCAATTTATGCTAATGTAAAATTCTAAAGGGCTTTGTGTTTTATCAACAGTAAGACAAATTTTTAATTAAATTTAACCTAAGTTCTTTCTTTCTTTCTTTCTTTCTTTCTTTCTTTCTTTCTTTCTTTCTTTCTTTCTTTCTTTCTTTCTTTCTTTCTTTCTTTCTTTCTTTCTTTCTTTCTTTCTTTCTTTCTTTCTTTCTTTCTTTCTTTCTTTCTTTCTTTCTTTCTTTCTTTCTTTCTTTCAACTCTTAAATGGTCCCACTGATTCACCAAATTTGCACTTCATGAACTTTCAAGGTTCTGATTTAGGCTTCTGCAAAATTGCTGAAACTCCCACTAATCTGAGAGAATAACAAGTCATTCCCCTGCTAACAACTGTAGGAAATTATTTATGCTGCTACTGTCTGGAAGAGAGAGCATATTGCCAGGGTTAAATGCTGAGGCATGGAGTTATTGCAGAGAGCATTACGGACTTGCTTTTAAAATGTAAATCTTTCATAAAGTCAGGATGAATTACTGTAGAAATTTAATTCTCATTTATTCCAGAATGTTTTGAATATATGTGAGTATACTGTGGTATTTTTCCTTCATCTTCCTTTTCTATTCCTCACTCTTATGTGCTTGCCGTATTCAGTCATGGCTTCTGCACTGCTTTCAGAGAACTTCAGCAGTTTTGTACTCGATAGCGGTGATTGGGTGTCTGAAGCTGAACATATGGATGTTAATGTTGGCAACACATGGGGGATACTTAGGGACAAAAGAAAATTAATTCTACCTTATTCCAGATCAGGGTAGTGATTAACCTGCTTTATATGAAATCTGTTTTGAAAGTAATGCCTCCTATGTTTTTGGTGCCCATGACAACAGAGGCAGATATTGGTGGTATGGCAGTAGAGGCTGAAGCTTCCCACCAGTATCCCATTATATGTTGTTTCTGTGTGATGAATGGCAGCAGAGGGGCAGTCTGGCAAAATGGCACCTGACATTGACATGCGGATGAAGAAAAGTTTTGGAACTGAATTACTCTATGTGGAAAAAATTGCATGCTTCAATGCTTGCTGATAGTTTCTGGAGATGAAACAGTAGATGTGAGCATAAGGGGGTGTGGTAGGTGGTGAATTCCAGCATTGGCAGCAGCAGGTCTTCTCCACTGATGCAGATTTTTACGAGCACAACGTGCAGGCTCTCATTCAACACTGGCAAAAATGCATAGCTGATAGTGGTGACCATGTTTAAAACTAGTGTTTTGTAGTTAAGAATTTTCTCTATCAAATAGCTTTATTTTGCAGTTTGTAGCCAATTTAGTTTCTTCGGAAACAGATAAGAGGCATAACTTTTGGAGCAAGATATGCATTTCCAGTGTTGCATGCTTGGCAGTCTTTTTGTTCTACATGAACAATGAAGGATGTAGCATTGCACTTTGTTCCGTCAACCTTTATGGCTTCTTTGTTGTGTGAGTATATTCTGCCTCAAACCTGGAGTTTACTACTGGTATCTCCTGTGATCCTTGCACTGAAAAGATATTACTGCTTCTATAGAACATGCAATTTACCTTTCCTTTCACTTAAACTTGCTTAGTCCTATCCCAAAACATTATCCATTTCACTCAGAAGAAGTTGTGGGAACTACCAAGATATTTGCTGTGATAATTACATCCTAGAGAATATGCAACTCTGTCTCTTGAATTATCAGGTGTGTTTTTCCCTTACCAATAACTACGCCACTTTTGAATGTATTGATTTCATTAATTACAAAGTAATTTTACTATTTTCCTATTTTAATAAATAGGAAAGAAATCAGACAAACAAGCAAGTTGAGCTGGATTATTAGATGTGAGCTATCATAATTCTAAAGAGTTTTCAAAATCGTTATGAAAGAATTGGATGGGGTGTAAGTTTAAGTAAAAAATATTGCAGACATTGAGCAAACTATTCTAAAACCTACTAACTCATAGTGAGCAACAGTGATAGTTTTGGAAAAGATGTGGTTTTAAAATTCAAAGTAATGTGTAAAGCAAATAAATTCTGCAGAGAAAAACAAAAAATAAGTAATACACAGCCTTTACTTTTGAGTGATGAAGTAGGAGAAATTCACACCAAACTCAGCAGTACCTCCAAGGCAACAGAAATGCATACAAGCAGATGAGTAGATCAAAAGAATGGGGTTGCATTACATGAGTCTTTCCAGTCTAAATTTGTACCCTACATAACTCTGCTGAGTTCTTCTCATAACTGAAGCTCAAACAGTGGACCGTCAGCAGCGCATCATCTTCTAACATATTGCTGTTACTGTTTTTAAATGATAGATATCTGTCAATAAGTTAATTCCAAGAGTACTTTCCACAGTGCCTCTAGCAAGAATGTCGGTTTTCTGTCAACAGTGTAACTGCAGGAATGGCACACATTTGTTAATTTTGGCAGCTCCACACATGCTGGAAAGATCTGAAATGCTTGATCCCATCTGGTCCTTCAGTTAAGCAGGAATGGGGTGAGACAATACTTTGATGACAGGCTTTTACAAAGAGCATAGACCCTTCAACACAGTGGTGTGAGCTACTTGGGTAATATCCTTTTTTTGGAGTTAGTAACAGATGTGCTATGAAATAGCAGGGCTTATTTTGGCTGGTCAATCTGGGCACAATATAACCGTCTGCAGTCTTGTTTCAGAGATGTAGCGATGACATCCTCAGCTTTATAATCCCCACCCTCTTTGCAGTATGAAAAAACACTATAATCATAAAACTAAAATAGAGTTTTTTTCATGAGAATTATCTGCAGGGAGGCACAAGTTCCCTCCCACAGTCTGCCTCTTAGGTCATTTGCTCTTCAACATCCTCTTGCTATTCATCTAAGTAATGAACACATGGTCACAGCCTGGGTGACCATTAAAACCACGTGGCTGACTTCATTTCTTCAGTCTGTTTGTTGCCAACACGCTTGGCAATGAAATGTACTAGTTCTCAGAGCTTTTAATCATCCTGTTTTCAAAAATGAAAAGGAATTATATCTCCAGTTTGAGATCAGTCAGCTCTCACTTGCTTCTAATTCCCTAGCTAAAACAGCTCAAAACTCACTTGCTGGTTGGGGTTAAATGTTAACACTGAGCCAGCTTCCTGGTCAAAGCACACTAAGAAAATCCTAAATTTAAATTTAATCACATACTGTGATGATATGGTTATACGAATCCCCCAAGTCAGTGCTAAAACAGTTCGGTGCCTTTATGAACACCCAAATAGACAACCATAGTGCTCATGCAGTCATAAACAGCACAGACAATCATCTCCTGTTCTTCCACTGAAGGTGATGGGGATTACAGTCAGAATATCTGCACTCTCTCACATGTTATTCACAAGCATTTGCATGTTCCTTTAGCGCTAAAGTAGACTTAAACTCTCTCACATGTTATTCACAAGCATTTGCAGGTTCCTTTAGCGCTAAAGTAGACTTAAACTCTCTCACATGTTATTCACAAGCATTTGCAGGTTCCTTTAGCACTAAAGTAGACTTAAAACCATCCAATATCCATGGCCTGTTCCCACACATTCCCTCACACCTTGGGTCTTCTCTGGTGTGGAGCTCTTCCTACTCACCAGCTGGTCCAACCGAAAGTTCATTAGCAGTTTGTCCATGCAAGCTCAGAATAGGCAGTGACTCCAAAACAAAATAGTTAGAAAGAGTTTAATAAGAAATTAAGACAGGCTGTGGTAATCAGGCACCAAGTTTTACTGAGTTTTTGGTTACAGAGTACTTGCCCTTTTTGTAAATTTTCCTGCATGACCCAAACGGATCCTTCATTTTTTTTACTAGTTTTAGTCCTTTCCTAAATATTTTGCACATTCCCATAGTTCCCTGAGAATACCCATGAATTTTATAAAATCTCTAAATGACCTCTGACCCACTCCAAAATCTTCTTTAGCCTATAAACCCAAATAGATATTGTATCTTTTTGAAAATAATCCCCCTTAGTGGCATTCCAGGAAGAAGGATTATTTCCTTAAGTAATCTTAGTAGGTTTCATGAAAGAGAAAATGAGTTAGATACTCTTTTCATGATCTAAAGAACAGCTGATATGGTATGCTCTGTGTTCACAGGTTAGGTTACTTATTAAGAACCTCCACCTGTCATTGTTCCTTGAATACGTGTTCGGTTTCTGTTTTCATTGTGATTAGTGTTTCATCACCATCACATAACCTACTAAGAACAGGTAATCTTATTTGTCATTATGCAAATACCATAAAATATAGAATGCATGCATTGCATTCTTACCATAAATTAAAATAAATTATTATCAACATGAAGAGCATTCTGTTTATTAATTTGCATGCACCATTCGTCCTTCCAGCATGTGATGGGAGCATATAAACAGGAGGTGGAATTACTGTTTCCATGGGTTGATAGTGATAGGACACAGGGGAATGGTTTTAAACTAAGACGGAGGAGATTCAGGTTAGATGTTAGGAGGAAGTTTTTCACACAGAGGGTGGTGATACACTGGAACAGGTTGCCCAGGGAGGTGGTGGATGCCCCATCCCTGGAGGCATTCAAGGTCAGGCTGGATGTGGCTTTGGGCAGCCTGCTCTAGTGGTTGGTGACTGCTCATTGCAGGGAGGTTGAAGCTGAATGATCTTCGAGTTCTTTTTCAACTCAGGCCATTCTATGATTCTATGATTTTCCAAGAAATCTGTCTTAAAATGTGGAAGACATTTTGAAAACCTTATCCATGTAAAAGTTTTTGTAAATGTAGTAAGACTTTTCAGTAGTCTGAATTTTGAATTTAATTTGTGTTAGTTTTATCAATACAATATCTGTATGAATTTGTTCTTTTTATAATCACAATATATATAAAATGCATGTCTGTAAAACGCATCTTGTTTGCACCAAAGAGGATAGAATCAAAGTGAATTTCTTCCAGGAAAAACTTTGAGTTCACAATTTCAACATGCAAAGTCTAGAACAGTCTGAACTTAGAAAGTCACACAGAATCTAGTGACACAGATGACTGCTATATATCAAAACACTCTTTTTACAGACCACTGTACATCACATTGAAGTATTCCTTCCCTTACACAATAATTATGCAATAACAGCAAAATTTGGTTAGTATAGAAAAGCAATCTTGTTTTATCTTGCAAGCCTGACAAATCAGTCAACCTTTTTTTATGACAGTCTTAATTCAAAATCCTGCAGATTTGTATTTAATTTATGCAGCGTTTCAGATTTCAGAGACAGTTAAAAGACTGCAGTGCAATCCCTATTGAATAACTGATATGTTCACATACATTTAGGTCAATGAAAGCTAGTTCTATCGCTCTATTGAATTTACGCTGGAATAAGCAATGTTGACTAAATTTAGCTGAATCATCACTTCATTAGTTATTCCTTTTATTCATGCATTAGACATAACTGAACACAGGCATTTTTAAAATGTTTTCCTTCTTTTCAGAGATACATCTTCTGAAGTTCATGTATAATATTTTTGTCTGACACAATTATCACAGATTTCCTTCAAACAGGTACACTATTTACAGTTTTATACCTATATTCTACTTAGAAGAAAAAGAATTATGTTCTGTTAGGTAATATGTAAATGATGACTTTTATACTTTTCAGCATCAGACTTCTATGTCAGGATTCAGATCAAAATTAAAGCATCTAAATTTCATTCTGTATGCACATGTATCTGTAGGCATCCCACATATCAAAACTGTTGTGAAGTCAATATATATCCAAATAATATGAGCAGCGTAACTTAGTACTCTACTAAAAGTTGACCCTGAAATAAATATCTAGATCTTTGATTCCATTCTTCATGTATAGACATTTTATATAACATACTAGAGAACAACCAAGCCACCATTATAAGGCTGATTCATCTAATGCAGTGTACTTGTATCCGTAGGGACCAGAAACTGACAGACAGTATACCTTACAGCATCTAAAATTTCATTAAATATGTGTGAACAACTGAACAATGCCTCATGTCTCTTGAATGTTGGTAGGGACTAATGTGTGGAAGAGAGATATTATCTCTCAGTTTTCTGAATTGAATATTTCACCAATTACAATGAATACCGGAGCATGCTTTATTTAATGAACTTCTATAAAGGGATATGGTCATACTGCATACATTTATTTCTGGTTCCTGAATTTTGTGCAAATAGTTATCTTGAGTTGTTCAGCTTCCGTTTTAGAGTCTTCTGTATATGAGATCCACAAGAGTCTTCAGATACTATTCAACTCTAGAAATAGAAGAAAGTCTCTAATTACCAAAATATTAGAAGGAAGTCACATAGACACTTTGCTTTTGCTGATGTATATCAGATTATTGCCTACGTCTTCAAAACTATAAACATCAGCATTTTTTCTACCATATGCTCAATAATTAAAGCAACAGTAAAGAAAGTCAGGGTTCATTCTTGTCTTAACCTTATTGGTATTCAGGCCAAGACTTCATCTTTCACTAACCACAGCTTCCTCTTGGAATGCTAAAGAAGATACTTAAAAGCCAGCACTTGCTAAGTATCTGTTGAATATAAGTACACACTGCTTTATTTTTGGGTTACAGATTTGTTAAATTCTGATTTTTTTTTTTTTTTTTTTGCAGCAGTCACTATTGCTCAATATAAACCAATTTTCTTGCACCTCCCCAGGTTTTCTTTTGCAGCTAGATCAAATACATAACTTAGTTTGGTTTAGTATTTGTATATCACAGAGATTGAACACAGAAGAAGCCATTTAGGACCATTCACCATCCCCACAATGATGCAATATTATTCTCTATTGAGCCCTTCACAGCATATTTTCAGCTATAAACCATTCTTTCTTTTGTCATACTTTTTATACAAGTTCATTCCGAAACACCTAATTATCCATTTATGAAAATGATTCTGAATAGTATTTAATTATGTAAAATTGAAGACAAAGAAATTTTTTAAACTTAAAATAAACCCAAGAATCTTCCTTTATATTCTTGTTATATTTTGGAAGACATTCCTAATGAAACTTTTAAAGAACTGTATGTACATCTTTACATATCTTACAAGCACATTTGTGGTTTTATGTACAGGAATTTGAATGGGTGGCAGTCTCCAAGAAATATTAGCTTCTTTCCAAAATGCTTTTAATTGTTACAGATCAGTGATTTACACAGTTTGAGCTTTAGTCTGTAATCCTTTCAGACTTTTTTCATTTTTGCAGCAGTGCTTGGCAGAATTGTATTTAAAAAATTATGAACAAGTAATTCCTGTATTCAGGACCATTTTGTCAAGCCCCAAAAGAGTTTTCCTGTGACATAATGTAGAAAAGAAAGAACATAAATCACTCGGTGCATGAATATTTGCAAGCTTTCATATATATATATGGTTATTTACTAATCAAACTAAGACCAAATTACAAAAAAAAATCTAAAATCTGTAGGGGATTAGTGTCACATGTGAAAAGTGACATTTTCTATAGGCAGTATGCAAGAAATATACAAATTGTTCTATTTAAGAAAATATGTTTAATAGTTGATAAAATTCATTCTGAAGGAGAGTGTTCACTGATAGGACAGAGGGAAAACATCCTTTTTCTTTTTTTCTCTAGACCATCATGAAATTTCTTAAAAATTGGAAGGGAAGAGAGTAATGTATTTGACTGTTCTTTGTCACAAATGTGCGTAGAAAGAGAATGAAGAATTTGTTCCTGCTTGTCATGAATATATATTGCAGATATGGATATATTTTAAAAGGTAAAAGACTGAAAAGATTCCTCTTAAAAGCTTTGCTCTTGAGTAGTGACAAGTGAAACACTCCAAAGAAGACTGCTCCTTTATGTTCATGAATATTTATTATGTAGGGTTGAACCAACATGTTGAAAAAGCCAAGAGCTATCTTGATCTGGGTTCCACTGAAATACACCAGAGTATAATATCACAGTGGTCTTAAGGACTTAACTGTCATTCTGGCATTTTGTCTAGTAACATTAACACAATGAAATAAAGAGATCATATTAAGGCTTGTTTTGCATCATGAATACTTGAATGTTAATGTAGTACTCAGCTGCCATAGGCACTCTGTGCAGTTTCATCTCCTACAGTACTGAGAGGGCCACTCCAAGAACCTTGTCTAACAGAAATGATGCACACAGCAGATGCCTATTTTTACACAAAGGAATTCAACTCCAAGGGTATGATGAATTGGGGTCTTAAATGCCAGATAATTAGTGAAACCTACTAGACAATAGTTGATAGAGGAATGAGCAACTCAGGTGGGAGACACATATCTGAAGGTATGGACTTCATAAGAGTGGGAAGAACTTCCTTTATTTTTCCTCAAGAACTATTGAGGGAGCTCTAAGCCCTGAACTAGACAACTTTTAGGTATCTAAGTTCAGGTGAATAGATATTTCCCTGATTTTCTTGTGGTAAACAACTATTTTAATGAAGACTATTAGGAACATCACCTATTTTTTTTAAGGTTTCTTTTTGATCTTTTTATTTGGCTTGTAAAAATCACCATTTGGAAGACAAACTGATCTTTTCCTCCTTATCATGTTTGTGCTTCACAGCTCCTTAGTGTATTGCTTTCAGGCAAGAATCATTTACAGTAAATGAATTAAATGTCAGTTTTCATGCTTCAGCAATTCCTATTCTAAAATTGTGCAACAAACTATGTTAAGATGGAATTCAACCTTGAGCAGAATGTGACCTTAGATTCTGAGGCAGTAGTGCAAGGGGTTCTTTCTTTGTTGAGAGGAGGTTCACCTTTGTCAACGGTTTACCGGGCTGGATCGGCCCGGTTCCGTGACGATTGGTGTGGGGGACCCACAGACCCACGCCCCAGGAAAGGGGAAGGGGGAAAGGGAAAAGGGAAAAAGGGAGATGGGTATACCCGGAAATATCAATGATCTATGGAGTTGGAGTATTAACTCTTTAACTCTTAATGCACTACATGTTGTTATGATGTGGAATACCAATACCAAAAAATCATAAAACCATGACAACCTTTCATATTTTTTTCTTGTTCCTGAAGCATGGAGTGTTGGGTGATTTTCCAAAAATATCACATCCATCATTCTTCTGCCTTTATGTTACATCTTTACTAAAGATATACTGTCGTAATTTGACTGATCTTTATCATTATTTCAAAGCTTTCTGTGGAATCCATTGTGTGAATGTAATAAATGGGGACAGCACCCTTTTCAGCACTCATTCACTCATCAGCATGTGTTTTGTTCAAGACTGCTAATCCTGTTTAAACCTCTTGACTCACACTAAAAGCATATAGTTTTGCTCTTCCTCCTTGCTATTCAAATATTGCATGAAGTTACTTTATTTCACTTCTATACAGATTGTCACATCAAAAAAAAAGATTTAAATAAAGATTTGTTTGTAATCGCATTGTCTTGGTCTTCTCTTTCTATTTCAAGCCACTTTGCTATTTATTCAGAAACCTTTTACATACTGTTTATGGAAAGATAAAGGTAAGGTGAGTGCATTCTGCTGCTTTTTCATTACTAAGAAGTTCTGTACTTTTTTCTATAGCTATCTATTATTCTTCCATAAAGTGCTCTGATGAAGAGCATTGAAGCATCAAAATGAGTACAACTATTGATGACCAGGAATTTAGTTTTAAGCTTCTCTGTATGTTATACAATAAAGTTTTTTGTCAAGAGCATAATCCTCCTACTCTGAAATTTCATACTTTTAATTTTTACTTCCTGTCTTCAATCTCGTCCACTGTAGACAGAAATCTAGCCAAAAATTAGTTGATACTGTCAATAAGCTGTGCTGTGACAACAGTTTTTCTTCAGCAGCTAGACAATTAAAACTCTTGTACTTATTAAATCATCTTTTTAAGTATTGTTTCACTATTTGTGTAGACAGATATATTTTGATCACCATCAGAAGTTGCCTTTTATCAACATCAGAAAATTTCTTTCTTCAACTTAATACCATTTGCAGGTTTTTTTTATAGTGCATAATACTTAGACCATAAAAAAAAGATCTGATGAACAGTGCATAATCTGTAAAGATAATCATAATCTATTTAGAATCTCTTGAGAATATCTTACCCATTTAATGCATGAATCCTATTCATTTTTTATGGTAATATTCATTTGCTTTGCTATCTATGAAATATTTGATGTTTCTCCTTTCTAAATGTTAACATTTTAGGCTGCATCTTTTGACTTATTAATTTTGCGACTGTACTTTGCCTCACTGTTATGTCTGTGTTTTCTAACTTGAGTTGAAAGATTCTTGTTTTTTTTTTTTTGTTCTGTTTCATTATTTTTCCAAAGCCTGATTGTTTTTCCAGAAATCTTACACTTCATCAGTTTTCAAATGTTTCCCCTCTGTTCAACATTTATCTAATAAACTGATAAGCTTAAATTTCTTCTTTTCTTGCTAATGTCATATTATGAGAGTCTCTATGAAGCATATGATCTGCTTATGGTGTCTGCTATCACACTGTATGTAACCCACTTCACAGATAGGTACATCTTAGGGTGGTCACATCCATCTCAAGCTTTAGGCTCATTTTTTATTTCCTGCTTTTACTCTAGTCTGCATTTTTCATATTTTTACAAGAACATTCCTAGAACAATGAAGTTGCACTATTTTTATAATATAAACAGGCACTGTATAAAACTGTTCCTTTCAGTGACGGGCAGCTATAGGAAGGAAGGGGACAGACTCTTCAGCAGGATCTGTAGTGATAGAACAAGGGGAAAGATCTTCAAGCTCAGAGGGTAGATTTAGGTTGGACAGAAGGAAAAAGTCTATTACAGTGAGGGTTGTGAGGCACTGGAACATGTCGTCCAGAAATGTGATTGATGCCCCTTATCCGGAGACTTTCAAGGTGAAGCTGGATCAGTCCCTGGGCAACATGATCTAGCTGCACATGTCCCTGTTCATTGTAGAGGCGATGACCTTTAAAGGTCCCTTCTAACTGGAAAGATTTTATGATTCTATGTAAAGTTGTTAACAATTGCATTTTATGGGATCTAACATGCTGACTAGGCCAATTCTATGATATGTTATGACAAGCAAGGCTTTATGTATATGCATATATATTTACTAACAGCAGTCTATTTTAATTAATTCCCCAGAAGTTGTTTTTGTTTTTTAAGATGGAGATATCCATCTTAAGTTGGAGCTACCCATTGAGTCTTTCCAGACTTTCCACACTATGAAAGCAAGGTAATGTTCACGTAGAAGAGCTCATACAGAAAACATAGAGCATTTAATTAAGCTAGAGTATCAGAAAATGAGTCAGCTGTTAACCACAAAAGGCAGAAGACTGAAAAAGATCAAGGCAATTACGAAACTGTGGTTCACTAATCACAGCTTAGTAAATATAATGCATATGGAGTTGCATAGTCAGGTGGAGATTTATTTCAATTTGCCTGACATATGTGCTTTTTGGAGACATTCTCTGGAACAAAAATATTCAAACCCTTTTTAGAAGCACCTACTTCAGAGTAATGGATCAAATTATTTTAACACTTCACTATTCTGAGATTATAGGTATTCAGACTACTAAAATAAAGCAAACAAAAGCTTCTGTCTGAGGTTTACTCTGTTCCCATTCATATAATACTCCAAACACCTACTTGCATAAAAACAACGAATTCTTCTGACAAATTTATGCCTCCTTGACTAATTGAAGAACATGGAAAAGGGATTTGGTGCCTCAAGCCGTGCTAAAAACCAGTATGAAACCATTACACTTTCCCCATGTCCTTGTACTGTGATTAGATGTCTGTCTGAGCTGTATCATTCAGGAAATATCTCACTAGTGTCCTACGAAATACAAAAACATTTTCTGTCTGTGCACCTTCTAGCAGCAGTTATTGAATAACATGGCAGGGACAAAGGAATTTACTGAACGCTTTTCCTTCTCTGAAGATAAAATGTGGCAAATAAGAAGACTGACCATTGCCTCTATGTTATGCTGATGTCCTACAGGAACAATTATTCTCCTTGCATTTACTTCTTTATTCAAATATATAACCTCCCAATGTGTATTTATATACAAGTATAAATCCTATCATATGACAGATTAAAGTAAAATCATGTGATATATATTTTGTATATATATACATGTCTTAATTCCTCCCCAGCCAATCAAACTTTTGCTCAGGAAAGGCAAATTCATGAACAATGCCAAGGGGACATCTAAGCGAGAGAAGAAATTTGTGAAATTTGTGAAATGTTGCATCTTTCTTACTCACTTGGGAGCTTCATGAACTGTCTGGTATTCATGCATTGCATCAAGTACCTAAGTTGATTTCAAAGAGATTTGAGGTCTGTTTGACAATATCTAGGTAGCAGTCATTCCTTTCAGAATAAAATGATTAAGCAGCTGGTTGCATGAACACTGTTGTATCTGTTTATCTAATAAAAAGATCACATTGCTGAAAGAAGATTTGAAAAAAAAGTCACGAAACACTGACAAGGTGGAAAATATTTTTTCTCCTTCAAATTTTTAAATGTAATGAAAAAAAAATATGGGAAATGATTCACACACAGTTCCGTATTGATGCCTCATTTTTTTGGAGTCATATTTTCCATTTTTTTGTTGCATATCATTAAAAAGGTATGGGGAAATACTGTAGTTATTCAGTTTGCTTAAAAAAAACCAAACAACAACCACAAGAGGATATATAAAAACCTGTTATACTTTCTGTCAGCATGAAACATTGTTTTTCCTTCTTTATCACTGATTTTAAGTAGAAACAGAATCTATATATAACACTGTTGAGATAAAACATCAAATGTCTGTAATAGCAAGTGTCCACATTTAGCTGGTACCGCATAAATATTAAAATTTCAGAACAGTAGTATTCATAAACTAGTTTCTTTGCTATTGAAAACAACTTCAGATTCGATGAGAAAATGTATTGCTTGCAGCACTCACAAGGGTGGAGCAGAGACAGAGAACCACCTCACTCACCCCAGCTGTAGTTCTTCACCTAGATATGATTTACTTCACCTTTGTTGAAATTTTCCTCCCAAAATATAATTTAATTTTGAATTAATTTTATCTATAGATAACTTAAGGATCACTTCACAAAATGCATTCAAAATATATTACTTACAGAATTTTCTTTTATAAAGAAATAGCTTTTGTACTACCTTGACATTTGAAATGCAATGTAATTTGCCCAAAATAGAAAACTTGTGTTCCTCAGAGATAAACAGAAAGTAACCAACTGAATTCTTATAGTGACATTTTGATACATAACATTTGAAAATTTTCTCCAATAAATGGGAAATTTAAGTCCTACTGTTTCTCCTCAAGTAAAACCCTTACTGACTCATTATTTGTACGAAAAATTTGTTGAGATTGATAATTATCTTGAAATAGATCAGCCACAGGAACAGCACTGACCTGTATGGTGCCTTGCAATCTGTAAGCACAGTACTTTTCTTATATGTATATGAAATGCTTTATCCAAAGATCTATAACAGTTCACACTAACTTCAGTGACAGAGTACTTTTTACTTTAGGTATTTAAAGAGTGCCACTGAAGTCAGAAGAAATTATACCCATGCTTAAAAAAGCAAATGCTGTGAGAAGCATCCTTTAGATTTCTATAATCATTAGCATTTTGATCAGCAACTAAAATGAAGTCCTTCTCAAATAATGCATTGAGAGAATGAACCTGGGCCAACACGCAGAAGTACATTAGACCTTGGTAAATCGTGTCATAACCCACCAAACATATGTACTGAGTTACTGGAATGCAAACTTCCTCTTGAAAGAGACCAAGAACATATTTTCAAAGGGTCTGCGCCATCAGTAAGTCACAGAAATCTTTATGTCAGGCTTCTTCAGTCAAACCAGTGTAACAACAGACTGATAAACAACTTCAGGAAAAAAAGAAAAAAATCCAAAACACTCATTAACATTTTCTTCAGCCGTGACCACTCATTGCTCTCTACTGGAGTTGCACCTGTGCTGTTATTACTTCTCTGTAACAAATAACAGGACATACACCTCCCTTGCACAGCTCTTCCTGTTCCTTTGTGTTGAGATGCCTTTCTTGACAGCACATATTTGTACTGTGAACAGTATGCCCTTGCTGCTACAGGACTAATGATATTGGCTACCTTAGGCTGAGTACTGGTAGCAGATCAAGAGATGTGATACTTCCACTCTCCTCAACAAAGGTGAAGCCATAACTGAAGCATTGCGTTCAATACTGGTCCCTCCAATACAAGAAAAACATATTGAATAAAGTCCAACAGAGAGACACAGAGATGATTCAGGGTCTGGAGCACCTTTCCTTTGAGGAGAGTCTGATAGATTTGGGCCTATTCTGATCACAAACTGGAACACGAGAAGCTCTATTTAAAAATCAGGAAACATTTCTTTACTGTGTGGGTGATGGAGCACTGGAAGAGGTTACCTAGAAAAGTTTTGAAGTCTCTCTTGGATGTCAGGGTATCCCTGCTTGAGCTGAATTAGACCATATGCCCTCCAGAAATCTATTCCACCTTAACCATTCTGTCATTCTGTAATTCTGTGATATTTGTGAATATTGCACTTAAGAGCCTTAAAGTATAGAGAGCAACATTTTGTTTTCTTCTTAAAAAGAAGTGCTGCAAATAATATGAACACATAGTATTATAAATGATTTCTGTATACAAGGAGCTTTGCAGTGCTCTTTAACCACAAAATAAATAAATAAATAAAGTAAAAAGAGGTTCTCTCTGGTTCAGTTACTTTTACAATCTTTACCATTTGCCTTGAACATGAATAAATCTATATTACATACAATTGAGTGGGAGGAAATTCAAGTAAGCCTTGCATTACTAAACAACTTGAAGAGAAAGGAAAAAGAGAGTTAGAAATAGAAGGGAGTAGATCATCAGTCCTGGATCCAATGACAGAGCTGCCTGCAGGAGGACTTCATGTGGTGAAGAAAGGCAGCAGCAGGAAGAAGCAGGAGCAGCAGCAAAAAGAGTGTGACTACCCACTAGCACAGCCTCTATTTATAGTATTAAAGCATTAAGGGAAGAAAGACTCCCACTCTAAACCCTCTTTGGAATCGAGGTTGACTCTAGACTCAGGATTGGTTGAGACACCTGAATCCAGCCAAACCAGGAAGGTGTCAAAAGATCACCTTTCATGATTGACTGGTTCTTGAATATTGCTCTGGGCTCTTGCAGGGGTGATTGAGGCATCTCTCAGGACATTGTCTGGTCCTGTCCCTTACATTGCTGAGATTGTCCCTTACAATGAATATGTGTTACTTTACCAAAACTACCAAAGATACAACTTCATGGTCTATGGAGACTTACACTGAGACTTACATTCCTATTTCAGAGGAATTTCTAGCCTCTGAAAGAAGAGTTGTCAGCATCGATTTCCCCCCTAGTAAAATGTGTGAATATACAACACCCTTAATATTGCATTTGTTCAGAACCTTTGGCAGTTTGCTGCAGTGTTAGTGGAGTGATTTATAATATTGCCAGAGGGAAGGAAATTTTCCACAGAAATGATGGACCTTTAGCAAGAGAACCTAAGGTTTTAAAATGCAATTTAACTCTAGCTGCTGGTTTTTGCTGACCCCTTGTACTCTTTTGGAAAAGAAATAAAACTTGCAAAATACCACTTGTACCACTAGGAAAAATTATCCCTTGAAACACAGAATTAATCTTGACTCTCTGTGATCTTATCTTTATTTTTTTTTCTTAAGCCAATTATCAAAGAAATTATTCAACTGTCTCTTTCAGAGTCAAGTATTATACATCACTAGAAATTTGCAGTTACAAGTGAAGAGAAAGAAAGAAAGAAAGAAAGAAAGAAAGAAAGAAAGAAAGAAAGAAAGAAAGAAAGAAAGAAAGAAAGAAAGAAAGAAAGAAAGAAAGGAAGAAAGAAAGAAAGAAAGAAAGAAAGAAAGAAACTGCATAAAAAGAAAAGGAAAGCAATGAAAAGATCTCAAGCTATTTGTTCTGTCTCACTAACTCAATGCCAGAGAATTTTTTAAGGCAATTATAGAAGAATAAATTTGTTTGCAGTTCTATAAAAGATAAACCAGTGCCTGGATGCAAAAGTTTTCCTTGTTCAGATTTTGAGGAATATAACTGATTTTTCTCTACTTTTGGTTGGCCGTTTCCCACTTTTTATCTCCCACTTTCCTTCTGCTAGCTTTTCACTGCAAATTAACATAAAGAATATGTCAACTCTGACAGAAAAAAAAATTGCTGGCATAGCCGTATGACAATTGGACATTGATCAGATGTTATCCACATCAGTTTCTGCAGTTTGCTCTTATAATTTGTTTTGCTTTATTAAGAGATGGACAGCTCCTAAATCTTCTCAGTGAAAGGGTAAATAATCTACCAGGCTTGAACCATGCTGTAGGAAAAGGCTCAGAACAGCTGAAAGAACTGCTTTGCTTTCTGTCTCTGCAGAATGTGAATAAATGGATGAAAATATTGTCCTAAATGTCCATGAAGACGTACCTTCCTTTGGACGACAATGTATATATATTTTTAAAGGATTCCATAAAGGTTGTATTTTTTTTTTCCTGTTTCCTATCATAGAAACACAGAATCATTGAAGTTGGGTGGAACCTCTGGAGATCAAGTCCAGCTCTCCTGCTAAGGCAGGTTTCCTATAACAACTCACACAGGAAAGTGTCCAGATGGATTTTGACTATATCCAGAGAAGGGGACTCCACAACCTCTCAAGGCAGCCTATTCCAGTGTCAATCTGAGAATAAAGAAGATGCTTCTAACTTTCAGATGAAATTTTCTGTTGCGTAGTTACTGCCCTTGTCCTGTTGCTGGCACCAGTGAAAAGAGTTTGGCCCCATCCACTAGACACCTGTCCTTTAAATATTTATAAGTGGTGGTAACATCTCTTAGATCCTAGATCTTTCAACCTCTCCTCATAAGGTGTCTATTCACCTTGCTGTCCATTCATCTATCCTACACTTTCCAAGCTCACCTATGAGAATGTTTTAGGAGACAGTGTCAAATACCTTGCTGAAATCAAGGTTCATAACATCCACTACCCTCCTCTCATCTATCCAGCTGGTCATGACATCGTATAAATCTATCAGATTGGTCCAGCATGATTTCCCCTTGGTTAATCTATGCTAACTGTTTCTGATGAGCCTTTCTTCCATGTGTTTGGAGATTACATTCAGAATGAGCTGTTTCATCAGTTTTCGTAGGATGATGAGGCTGACTAACCTGTAGTTTCCCCGGTCCTCATTCTTGCCCTTTTTGAGTCTTGTAGATGCCCGGAGATGTTGGTGGAGTCTCCGTTTCTGGAGATATTCAAACCCACCTGGATGCTTTCCTCTGAAACCTGCTCTAGAGAACTGGCTTTATCAGGATGTTGGACTAGATTTTCTACAAAGAATCCTTCCAGCTCCTACTATTCTGTGATTCTATGTGATTCCATGTAAACTTCCTTCTTCTATTCGTGTTTTTCAATTAGCTCCTTGCTCATCCATGTAGTTCTTCCATCTCTGCCTGATTTCTTGTTCTTAATGATGCACTAATCTTGGAGGAAGTGGTCCTTGAAAACTTTATGGATATCAATTATTTATGCACAGTGTCAAAATAATTATTTGACAGTACATCCACATTACACTAGATATCTTCACTTTCACTTGTCTAGATCTGGTTACACTGCAGGTAGTCTAAGCTGTGGTCACTGTTGAGCAAATGTAATGCTATCATAATTTTTCTACAGATATGCAGAAATTTTCTTCTAAAGTCTTAATCTATAGCTGTCTAATGATGTTTAGATAGAAGCATGTATTAAGAAGTATTTGGCTTTGGTGATTTATTAACCAAACAAATCTTGTGTGAATAACATGCATACCAGCTAAATGTGATGAGAATTTGAGATGGTGAAACACAACAGCGCTTCTGCTAGACACACATAATATTTATATTACATTATCACACATGAAAACAAATATACATATCTTAAACCAATGAAATTCTGTCTATCTAGTAAATAATCATTAAAATTCACTTCAAAGCGAAAGAAAAAGATATTACATGATTTTTAGATAAAGAGCTAGTTTTCCATGTAAATACGATGTTATTTTGAGATTGCCTCTACTACAAAAAAAATAAATAATTATAATCCAATTCCTCCTCTGAGGCATTAATAACATCCGACTCCTTCACTGGCATTAATGATGTAAGGAACCTTAGCCTGGGCAATATTTATATTATAGTTTTTAAGCATGCTGGGATCTATGTTTATTGAAACAAGAGTATTCATTAATAATTTCCATGCCTCTGCTTCTCTATGTTTTATAATTCACTGAAATGAAGGAGCATATGGTAGATAATATTTTCCAATTACTTTAGTTTAGCAGTGTGAAAAAATGTAAAAGATGATATTTCCTCTTGCTGGACAACATACATCCCTATTTCCCCATTTAAAGACAATCTGTGAAGAAATAAATTATGGACAGGTTGTCTAGCATAATTGAGTTAAAAATTCTATGGTTTGAGATAACCTGTTTTGCATTTTCTGATAGCACACAATTATTTACCGCTGGTCTCAAGGCTACACCTTTGTAGAGAGAAACTTTCAGACCTTCTACTTGATCCGCAAATACAGATGAATTCTTGTTCTGCATCTCAAATGTTTTCCAACAACTAGAAACTAACTCACATACCTACATAATTATCATTCTTCTCACAACCATTAGTGCTTTAAACAGTATTTCTAATCTTATTATCAACTAATGTCAGCAACAGACAGGTTCTTTGATCAGCTACTCCTGTACATACAGTATTTTTTCCTCCTTTATATTGCATTAATGAAGAGATTAATGTTTTCAGTTTCGATTTACGAACCGTACAGTAGAACAAGGAAAAAAAAAATATTATTCACCTTTTACAAGCCATGCAAACAAATGCTATTTGTTTTGAATTCACCTACTATTTTTCCTATTTTTTTTCCAGTTGACAGCATCATCTTGAGGAATGATGTCAGGTTCACTGAAGCAGTTCTAAAGGACAGCAAGAATTTATGAAATAATAAAAAAAGAAGAGATGGAGAAAATTGCTTGAGAGAAAGGTAAAGATTGTCTTTTTTTCTTCTTTTTTACAGAATCATGGAATTACAGAATTGCAGGAATTGGAAGGGACCTCAAATAATCATTGAGTTCAACTCCGGTGTCTTACCCTGGCCAGGTCTTGAATGTTACTCATTCTTTCCTCGGAAATGTTTCGAATGATACCAAACTAATAGGTGCGGTTGATACACCAGTTGCTTGTGCTGCCTTTCAGAGGGACCTTAACAAAGTGGAGAACTGGACAAACAAACATGTGAAATGCAATATAGAGAAGTGCAAAGTCCTGCTCCTGGGGAAAAAAAACAAAACAAAAAAACAGGCACCAGTACAGGCTGTGTGGCAACCTGTTGGAAAGCAGCTTTGTGGAAAAGAACCTAGGTTTGCCATTGTTAACATTGTGATTATGAGCCATCAGTGTGACCTTATGGCAAAGAAGACCAACATCATCTTGGACTATATGAGGAAGTGTGTCATGAGAATGTGACACATTACTTCTCCTCTACTTAGCAATGGTGGGACATATCTATAATATTGGGCCCATTTCATGGCTACCCTGTACAACAGAGTCAAGGACATACTTTAGCAAGTGCTCATTAATGATTTTTAGCAGCTGTCAAGATGAGAGACATGGGACTGGTCAGCCCGAAGCACGCTCAGGAAGGTCTTAAAATTTCTAGAAATAACTTATGGGTAAAGAAAATAAAAGTGGACTCTTCTCAGGGGTGCTTAGTGACAGGATAAGAGGCAATGGACACAAAATGAAATACAGGAAATTCTGATCAAACAGAAGAAAATATCTTTCCTGTGAGGGTGCTGAAGCACTGGAATAGATTTTCTAGAGCAGTTATATTATCTCTGTTCTTGGAGGTATTCAAAACCCTGCTGAAAAAAGTTCTGTATTTGAACATGATCCAAGTAGGCAGGTAGACTATCCAGTGGGTACTTCAGACCTCTATCATTCAAGCCATCTTTCCTCCTGGGTATCAATTTTTCCTTATTTTTAAAGACAGGTCAAAATGACAAGACTCTAACAAGCATAGTTCTGGATAATATGATTTAATGATATGGGTCTGGATGATATGATTGGTGCCCTGCTAAACCAACTAGTTACACAGTTATTTGGTGATCAAGAAAGAGGATAGAGAGGTACCAGGTGAAAATGTCATCGTGACCTGCCCTTTAGCATGAGGAAACTAAACAGAGAAGTCCTGGCTTTGTTCACTCTCTCCAGGATGGGGTTGTGCAATTTCTATTAACCAGTATTTAGATTGAAATAAATGAATAAATAAATAAAAAATGAGTTGCCAGATATTGAACACTTTATATGCCTAAAATCTAGAAGAGTTGAGATTTAAATACATTTCTGTTCATAGATGTCCCCATTGACAAGCATTAACTTTTTCAACACTTGTCTCCTACTTGAAGTACACACTTTAGATCTGTTCTCTAGGAGAGTCTGCATTTATATATTTAGTATAAATATTTATTATATATTATATATTATATTATCTATTTTATATTATTTATATATTTATATTCAAAGTCTTGCACTTAAAAGTTAGACATTCTGATACTTAGCCTGGGAGTGAATTAAGACCTGGACTGTAGAATTAGAATATGCCTATACTACTGAGCTGAGAGCTATGCCAGGGTCTTATCCCTGAGTCAGCTGGCAGAGGAAGGCCACATCCACACTATTAAATACTCTTAATCTCAAAAAAATATATATAATGCATACAAAATTTCGATCAGACTTTGTTCCTGGCCCATCCAGGACTGGGATCTTTCCAGAAACTGTTTGGGAAAGTGCTGTTTGCCCAGGGATAATGTTGTGCCAGGGACTCTTATGATAATTAAACAGCCCAGATGGTTGGCACTATTTATTTCATGGGTACAGTAGTGGAACAGATGTAGTCTCAAACAAAATTTTATCTTATGTCATTTAAATTCTAAAGCCTAAACCGACCATAGTAGCCTGCCTAAACCTACATAGGGCAGTGGTAGATTAGTCTTATTGTAGATATCCTGTAATCACCAGTGACTATGGTGTAATTTAAGGTGAATTAGGGTGATCAATGGGGATCGGAATACTAATTGTAGTCTGTTAATTTGGAAGAGTTCCAATATAGATCCAGATTGTCAAAGAATATCCAGGTGTCAAAGGTGAGATAGATGTTTCATGGGGATTTTAAAATCCCCAGACAGATCCTTAACTTCCACTCAGTGTTTTACAACAATTGCTTAGTGACAGATTCTAGTAAATTTTATCTAGGGTTGAATATGAATCAGAAGTAAAAATGTATTCCAGATAACAATTACACAGAATCACAGAAACACAGAATTACAGGGATTGGAAGGGACCTCAAGAGATCACCAAATCCAACCTCCCTTCTAACACTGGTACCATAAATAGGTCTCACAGGTAGGCATCCAGATGTGTCTTGAGTATCTCCATAGAAGGAGACTACACAGCATCACTGTCACACTTATTGTAAAGTTCTTCCACCTCCTGGTAAGGCTTCAGCAGGGTACAGTAGATTGAAATGATTATTTTCCTCCAGCCTGCTGGTCACAGCAAATGCTGTTTTCCTCAAAAATGTCACATGTCCCCTGATTCCAGTCACACAGCCATCCAGCTATGCTCTCTGTCAGAAGGCTTTGTTCCAATTCAAGTTCATTCTTCATCTAGGACCCTTGGGTCCCTGACGCAGCTATCCTCCACTCTTCAGGCACCACTCCCATCTGCCAAGACCTTTCAGCGATGATAGACAGTGGGGATATGGGATTCCTGAGGGCTGCTCTTAGCATTAAAGACTGCCAAGACCTTTCAGCGATGATAGACAGTGGGGATATGGGATTCCTGAGGGCTGCTCTTAGCATTAAAGACTAGCGAAGAAGCATTCAGAATCTTTGCTTTATCATTGTCCCCTGAGAGCAGTGTACCCAACTCATTTAGTAGGGGACCCACAGGTTGAAACCTAAAATTTAAAATTAGTTTTTGAGAAGCTGTGAAGTTAGAAAGCAATGAGATTTTACTAAAATTCTCTTATAGTTAATTGCAAGACTAAAAACTAAGTTATGTTTTTTAGTCTTGAATCAGCAGCATCTGAAAACCTCATTTATTACATTGGTCTGCATCATGGTGAAGTTCTTCCCATGAATGAGGACTGTTTGTCTATGTAGAAATTTATGGTTGATGGAGGGTTCATTTCATTTTTCTCACCAAAAATGAAACCTAAACCAGTAAACTAATCTCAGCACTTTGTATGTGCATTTTGTTAGGTATTAAGGATGATAACCACAAGACAAACAAGTTTTATCTACAGACAAATTCCTGCAAAGTCAACTTGTCCACAGGTGCAGAGATCTGATCCTATTTTGTTAGGAAATAATATTACGGTGTTTCCAGGGATCTTCTGGTAGATAAATTAGTGTTATGATATAGGTAAGTATATTCATAGAAATAATTCAATTTCCGTTCCCTGTCACTAGGAAAAAATATAGTGGAGCAGGACCAGGTTCTTACTTCACAAGAAATCTGAGAAATGACAGAATTGTTACTGATTGTTAAACTCCCTCACAGACATCAAAAATTTGGCATGTGCACATAGGCTTTTCTTAAACTTTGGTTGCTATCTGATGCTAGCATAATACAAACTCTGTTTCTGTCAAGATACTGCTTTTAAAATAAAGAATAATTAGTGAAGACTTTTTCAGCTTGTCAGGATGAGAATTTAGAATAAATTATTGCCTAGTGCAATTAATTCAAATTGGGTGTTATACCATATGTAAATGTGATTTTCCCCTATTAATTAGAAGTCTTAATTACTTTGTTCAAAGACCTCATTATATCGCTTCTGGCAAGCAATGGAAGTAGTATTAGAAAAGATAGAAAGATCTTGAATGAGCCAGTGAGTTTAGCATTGAAAGCTTATTTTTTCTTCTTGGTGTGGTTGTGGTTCACCCACTTTCCCCCTTCCCAGTGGGATAAGGGAGAGAATCGAAATGAAACAGAGCAGAACTCGTGGGTTATGATTAAGCTATTTACTAAGATAGAGAAAAGAAAAATAGTTCTGACAATATAAGTATATGAATATACATAGCATGTGATGCTCAAGCAATTGATAAGCACCCTCTGAATGATGCCCAGCTAGACTCTCACACAGTGGAAGAAAACAAGATAAACTAACACACTTTCAATTATAGGCCAGTCAGCCTCACCTCTGTTCCTGGAAAGGTGATGGAACAGCTTGTTCTGGATGCCATCTCCAGACACTTGGAAGAAAAGGAGGTTATCAGGAGTAGCCATCATGGGTTCACCAAGGGGAGGTCATGCTCGACCAACATGGTGGCCTTCTATCGTGTTGTCACTGGCTGGGTGGATGGGGGAAGGGCAGTGGATGTAATCTCTATTCAAGACCCGCCTGGATGCCTACCTGTGTGAGCTGGTGTAGGGAACCTGCTTTGGCAGGGGAGTTGGATTCGATGATCTCTTGTGGTCCCTTCCAACCACTATGATTTTATGATTTTATGATTCTATGATTCTATGATTCAGAACTCCCTCCACTTTATTTCATAGAGTGTAATATTCCTTTGTCCAATTCAAGTTAGCTGTCCTAATTCTGTTCCTTTCCAGATTCCTGCACTTTCGCTGCAAATGGCCTTGGCTCTGTACAATACTGCTTAGCAGCAACTGTAAACACTGATGTGTTACCAATATGTTTTTTTTTCCTAGAACCAAAACATCTAATCATACCAGACACTCTGAAGAAAACAGTTTAATCCCAGATGAAACTAAGACAATAGTGCACATAACTTTGCAGAAAAACTGTAGTGGACTTAGATCTGAACTTGTCCAGAGTATGCACGTACAACAACATAGTCCTTTTCCTCAAGCTGTGACTTCCTAATTTCATCTTTAGGTAGACTTTCACAAGGACTAAGTGGTTAAATCATTAACCATTCCTACAGTGAATATTCCTTATTAGGTCTGGATGAAGGAAGATATTTATATTCTTAATAACAAAAAAATTAAATAAAATATTTTCTTTTATTGTATTTAATATCCCACAACACTGAAAGATGTACCATGCCCTTATTTTAAATTAATTCTTGTTCTCTTCAGCTGCTACTATAACACTTGTGTTCCCCATATTGGCATTAATCACTACTCTTTTTAATTTGTTTTTGAAACCTGTACCTGCATTTTGCCTATCTTGCAAAGGTCTGTAGTCCTGGTCTGCATTTTAAGGAGGTGACCTAAGAACACTTGAAATTTTGCTGAATGCAGTCAGCAATAATGAAAAGGTTTTAATAGCACCCTACAGCAGGACAGGTGTGGAATTTAATATTTTCTGATACTATGACATGAGTCCAGACTTCAACCTGTTGTTTTTCTATTGTGATCACGGCAGTCAAGTTTCAATTTCCGGTTACTCCAAGACAGCCCAGAGGCTTACATCCCTTTGTTGAAGCATACAAATGAGATGTTTGTCTTAATTTGTATGTGGAATGGCAAAAGTATGGTTATATTATGAAACAGATAAAATAAAGAATCTACATTTTACATTTGAATTAATTTATATAGCAGTCACAAAAAACTATCAGTAAAGAGTCTGAAGAATGCTGGGTTTTTTTTCTTTTCTTTGCGTGCACCATGAAATTACACATGATCTAATAGAACAAAACTGTCACTGCTTAACAGCTGTGTACCAGACTCTTGAATTTCATCAAATGTCCTTCAGTCATTAATTTTGTAACATTCTGATTGTAGTTCTAGTAAGAAATTATGTGAATAAGGTAAAATGACAAAACTGGATTGCATTTAATCAGCAGAAGATTGGTCTCCAGGATATTAGACCTTGAACACATTCTTTGCCTTTCTTCATCTCATTTGTCCATTAGTTGGAAAGAATCCTCTTACAGATACTAAAGTAGAGGAGCTTACATTAAAAAAAAAAACAACGCAATTTTCTCTCCTATTTCAGTTAGTGCTCTCTGTATTTTGTTAACTTGCTTACAATAGTACTTAGAAAGTCAGCAATATGTGGTGTTTTATATGCCTAAGCTTATGACAGCTTTACCAGCAGCAGCTTGCTTTGGCTGGTGTTGGACCTTACAGAGAACATAAAGCACAATAAGAACCATTGATAAATTTGAATATGTGATATGCTCATCTAGTACTCGTATACACTTTACAAACACGACTATAAAATCTCTATTTTGCTATTTTAAACTCAAAGCATTCATAAAACAACAGTTCTTGCAAGTTTGTAATAAGCAAAATTCAACCACTCTTCTGGTGTTGTTCCCACTTAGGAAAGGGAAAGGTGTAACAATTCATAACAAAACTCCAGTAAAGGGAATTAATGTCATTTGGACACTGCTTTCAGTTGTATGATCAGATGTTTGTAGAGACCTGTGTGGAGCCAGGAGTTGAACTTGATCCTTACAGCTCTCTTCCAACTCAGAATACTCTATGATTCCATGAAGAGTGTTTCCCTTGCAGAAAAGTCATATTTATTGTGCAAATTATGCAAAATATCAGCTTTAAGATCAAAATACTTAAGTATTCTGTCCAGCACACAATGGTGTTGCTGTACTTTTCAGATTGGAGTTACAGAGGAATTTTAACTAGGCAAAATCTCATTATATGTTTGCAGTTCAGATGGACAGCAAGGCTGAGCCCTCCCTGTACTCTTGAAAATGCCATGAGACATGTGAAGCTTTAAGTACACATGATATTAATTTTACAGTTCTACCGTAGAAGCAGTTCTGAAGTTGCAGCAGCTGTAGCTACTGAGATGTCAGCATGCTTATATTCAACTCTGCTACATAACCACAAAGAGAACAACAGTACCCATTAAAGAACCACCAACAAACAGGTTATTTCTGTAGGAGCCTCAGCAATGCTCACATTCAGTTCCACCAGTATGAAAGAAAGGCATAAAGTCATAATGACTTTCCTCTGTGAATCTGTCAGATTACTTACATATATATATAGTGATACAGTGTCTGGCAGTCCTGTAGATAATAATTCTGATACCGGGTTCAACCAATCCTTGCATCATTCAAAAAGAATCACTAGCTGATGGTTAGAACCACCCCTGAGAATTATGATTATTGTTGTGTAAATATGATATATATAAAGTATAAATATACACATATATACTTAGATATGATGTATTTATAGTTTATATGCATGTATTTATTGTTTTTACATACATACAAATGAAAGTGCTCTCTGAGTTTACACTCAAATCTACTGGAAGCCTGGGTGTTAATTTTAGCCAAAGCACTAAAAATTGCATGATCCTCTGTAGACAAATGTGTGTATGCAAGAAATCTAATTAATTCAGAATTCCTTTGCCTATGTTAGAATGTAAATGATTGTCAGTAATTACAATTTATCAGCAGAGTACAAACACAGTTTGTCAGATTTAAGAGATACTGCAGAACGTGTATTTCTATATCTTCTCCCATAAACTGGCTGGACATCTAATAGCTATTTTTTTCCCAGATTCACAAAACCCGAGTGCTGCACCACCTGCCAGCTCTAGCCCTGACTGCATCATGTGGCACCAAAGGTGAGAGTGGGGTTATGTTCCTGGGCACTGGGCACCAGTTAACGTGTCTTTTAAGGCTGAGTACTTATACTGAGCTCTATGGACAAAAGCGTAGCTGACATTATGTTATATGCATACAGATGCAGACCAAGATTTCAGAATACAACCAGTCCTCCCTGGCAGCTGAGAAAGACTTGGTAGAGGTTGTATTGTATTGCATTTGCCTCTCAGGTCTGTTGCTTGACTGCAGCTGTCTCACTTTAAGTTGACAAAGGACAAAGGGAGAGAGAACGGTATATATTACTGAGTATTTCACAGAATCACAGAATTGTAGGGATTGGAAGGGACCTCTTGAGATCATCTAGTCCAACCCACCTTCTGAAGCAGAGTTCAACAGTGTTCATCAATTAGATACTGATCATTCCAGCTGATTTTGTATGCTTGTATTCTGAATTTTTCTTAACTGTATTAATGCTGCTACACAGTATTACATGATAACCAAACATCTCCCAGCAGACATACACACACATAACTACCTTATATCTGCCCTCAGTGTTCTGTAACCATCATGGACCAGACAATAATACAATGACTAATTATATTACTAATCAGTAATGATCTAGTGATAAGTATTCTATCAATTGGCACATTTGTGGTAGGTAGTGTAGTGAACTTACTTGTCACTGCATTTTCCTGAAATCTTCATGAAGTAGAAAGATAAAAGAAGAGTAGTCAAGACTCAAGATAAAGGAAAGGTACAAGCTGACAGCTGAAGAGACTATTTAATGACATTTACAAAATATGAAATATCGTTAAAGTTATTATTAAAGTTATTTAAGCACATAGTTTTCTTCTTCATGTTCCACACTGAAACTGAGTTTGCCAGAACAAATGGTAATAAAAACTTGTTACGCTGTTGGACATCTTGACTTTGGACCATGCAGAGCTAAAATTATGCAGTCATCAGTTCTCATTTCCCAGTTACTGAAAAAATACATAATGTGACAACATTTTCCACTTCATCTAACTTATGACTTCCATGAGATATTAGAAAACTCTATATGTTTCTTTAAAGGACTATAAATATAATAGAAGTTAGCTTTGAAGGGTAAAAATTCCATTACAAAAGCTTGAGACCTTCACTTACCCTTTCTTTCACAGGCTTCTTTTTTCATGTTGTAGATTTGATATTGAGTAAATTACCTTTTTTTTCTCTTTCTGTCAATAGGACATTAGTAAAGTGGGAATGTCAACATCAGAATATATTATTTAAAATAGTCAATCAAATAAGCTTCTTGATTTTAATATGGAATCTATTCATTCAGAAAATCATAAAGTTGCTATAAAATGAAAACTTTCTCCATTGTTCCTGTGATGGTGTTCAGTGGCAAAGGGTAATCATGAAAGATTTCAGATTCAGTCGGGAGTTATATACCTAAAAGAATATGGGGTTACTTGAAACTTTTTGAAAGTCCATCAGAATGTGTAATACTTAGGGCAAATGTCCACATGGAGCTCCAGAGTCCAGATTACAGGTATAAAGGTACATTCCCTTAGGTTATACCTAAGGTATATATATATATTTCTGGTTTGGTTTGTAATGCACCCTTCTCCAAGCTGTTTACCAGATACAGATTGTTTCTGAAAATCAAGCGAAATGTTGTCATTTGGAAACACAGATAGAAGAAAGACAATTTAATTCCTCTTGACAAAACATGTAAAGATGCCCTGGAATGAATCTGCTCTTAGTGATTTTGTCAATTCAATTTCAGAAAAGGAGAAAGTGTTTTCTTGACAAAAGGATGTTGAGGTAATTATATGCATGTGTTGGAAGTCTCATTCCTACTATACCACAGAGAAAAGTTATAGTGTTCAGAAAAGATCAGTTAATTTATAATGTTTTTTTAAAATCATTTGATTAAATGCTCTTAGTTTTGTAAAGTGAGGTCACTTGCAAGGTTATGTTGCACCTCCAAGGAGTAAGTGAAGTAAGTTGATCTGAAACAGAGGATATAAGTATTAAATATCCTAATTAGTTAAATAAATTTAGACTGTGAACTTTCAGCTAAGTATATACAAAAGTAGATAATAGACATTAAAAAATCATAAAAAAGGGATATGCCTGATGCATTTCCTGAACTATTGTTTATTGATAACAGGTCATCCACTTTGTCAGACTATTTTGTATGTGGAAACTGTGAAGGAGTTACTAATTGATTTTGTCTGTTGCTATACACCTGATGGAAAAAAATTAAGTTTAGTAAAACAGTTACTTCTCACATTCCATTCTGGTAAGACTGAGAATTCTGTGACAAATTTTCTAGTGCTTGGTCAAAGATATACCCCACAGTGTTGGATGTTTATGTAGTCCTGAATCTGAATCTAACTTCACAATAAATATCATTAATTATTCATAACTCACATGCTTCATTTTTTTTTGTAAGTTAGTTTATTGTCAGATCTGATATTACATTTCCAAATCCGATGGTTTGCCTTATCTGCTATAGACATATAATATAGAAGAATATGATCAGTTGGATTTGCTTTAACATAAGGAAATAATTACTAATTCAGTAAGTTGATCAGAGCTCCCATTATACCTGCCACCATTTTGTTGAAGATGAATGATAGACCTTACTTGTGTTCACATCTTTGCTGAGATTATAAATTGAAAATTTCAGGACCTGACAACAGCTGCAAGAGGTTAATTACTTTTCTGTTGGGTTCTCTGTTCAATTTATTTAGCCACAGGGTCACCTTTTTGATTTTACTGCAAATGCTCAAACATTACACATTTTCAATATACAAATACTTTACTGAATGATTAAAAAATAAATATATTTTATAGATGTTAAATCCCAAGAGAGACAACTATTTGATTTTTGCATCCAGAGTAGTTCTCTTCCTATGTGCTTTCAGGTATTAAAAATTTGCAAGATATATAACATGCTGTTGTAATAGTTACAAGCATTCTATCAACTAATGTATTATCCTAATTCGTCCAAAAAAACCAAACTTTCTAAACTATGATGTCAAAAAAAAAACTTTCTAATGATTTCTGTTTTGTATTTGAATACACTTTTTGCTTTGTGTATACACTTGGAAAATATTTGAATTGCTTCTATGTATTTAGAGCTGAGATATCTTTGAACTGTAACAAAAACTCACAGGTAACACGGCACATTTACTGTCTCTGTTCTGGGTCTGAAATAATTGTTAAAACTATTTGTTATCATCAGACTCAAAGTTAACAGAATTCTGAGTTTGTTTTTTTATTTTAGTAAGGCAAAGATTTATCACAGTGCACATATAAGTACATACATATATATAAATGAAATGCTTTCTGTTGTCTACTGTTTACCACTTGGTGTATTTTATATAAAAGAAGTGAAAAATTTAGACTTAAATTAAAATTTTAGTCACCTAATTCTGAACCTAGACAGGCAAAATTATGTTTTGTTTGTCTTTGGGAACATAGTGCACATGTGTTTGCCTGCTTGTTTTGTCACTAACTGGTTTGGCTGGGGCGTTATCCCGTGGGTAAGATTTTACCATGCAACAGAAGTAGGCATCTCAAATAAATTGGAAAAGGTCAAGACAAGGAAAGGAGAGCTCTGAATGTGCCAGACTCCCAGCTAGAAATTCTCCAGTGTGTATTCCTTCTTACATAGACATAAGATGGTCCATACAGGTCCTCGAGGCTGTATTTTCTGAACACTTCAGGTATTGGAGACTTCAGCTGTAAGCTGACTACTCAGTGGCTATCAACTATGAGGCATGCATCCAACAGCAACACGAACTTCTTTCTTTTAGCAACCACAGAGCCACTTGTTTTGATGATACCAAGGACACATATGTTTTCTTCAGCTCTGCAACAGAAACAATAGGGGATTTTTGCATATGGGGAAGAACATAGTCTTGGCAGTTTTTGTCATGTTATATATCAAAATATTCTCCTAGAAAATATGTATTTCAACAATCTGCTTCTATCATGAAACACAAACAAAACTATTACATGATATTGCAGAAACCTTATAGACACTTAAAAAAAATTGTTATTGTTTCTTACAGTTAAATAGTTTGATCGGAATCTTACTAGGCTCAGGAAATCAATTTTATGTATAATAATATCAATGTGTGTTTCTCTGAATATTTTCACACTCCATGGAATAATTATATACTTTATATCCAATTTTAAAAACATAAAATGAAACAAAACAAATGTCTATTTTAAGTTTCAAGTGATGAGTTAAACTATATTTTTGATTGGTTATAAATCCTCAGTAGCAGACACCTGATTGAAAAGCAAAGATTTCTTCATAAGGTCATTTTTGTAATGTCATTAAAATTGTTGATGTTGCTTTTTTTGGAATCAGTTTACATACTGTCAGACAGATCACAAATAATTACATACTTATACCGATCATTTATTGATGTCTTCAAGAATTGTATTGCACTATCAATTTATTTCAAAGTCATTGTCATCTGTAGCAGTCTCAAAGTCTAATTATATACATTTAAAGAGGGGTGTTGGCAGTTTGAGTATTGAGAATTGTCACATAAATATAAATATATTCTAAAACTGTCAGTACCACAAATAAAAAGAGAGCTAATTATACCAAAAATGAGAAAGACACATTTTCAAACAAAATTCTAGATTTTATATTCATTTTTTTCACTAACGGTCTCTTTTTCATAAGTTATTTATTTATTCAGTGTGATGTTAATATGTTTCAACTGTTGTACAAATTGAACTGCAATTCTGTTCAGCTTCCAATAAAGTGACATTATGAATGTTAGAAGGAATCTTACTAAGGATGCAAGGTGATTTGGTTTTTTTTAGTTTATTTTTCTGAATGTAATACAAACCAATTTACATACAGTGGATTTTTACATATGGAAAATAAATACGATTTCATGAAAAAATGCCTTGTTGCTTGGCACAAGTTTAGTTTTTGTAAAATTCTCATTTCTTGGACATATTTCACAGAATCACAGAACTGTAGGGGTTGGAAGGGACCTCTAGAGATCTAACCCCTAGAAGTCTAACCCCTCCGCCAAAGCAGCTCCCTAGCCCAGGTTGCACAGGTAGAAGTCCAGGTTGGTCTTAAACTTCTCCTTCCAGTGGAGGAGACTCCACCACCTCTTTGGGCAGCCTGTGCCAGTGCTCCATCACTGCACTGTGAAGAAGTTCTTACATTTGTGCAGAACTTCTATGCCTCAGTTTGTAGCTATTTCCCCTTGTTCTATCAATACATACTGCGGAAAAGAGTCTGGCCTTGTCCCTTTGCTTCTAACAGTTGGACAAAACATTTCAATTAGGTGAGAAATGACATTAGTTAGACTGGTTCAGGGTTTGTATCCATTAATCCATCTTCAATATTAGCACATTTCCTATCTCTACCAGGAGAGACAACTGGAAAGTTAAAGGATAAAAAAGAATCAACTTCCTCGTTTATTTATCATACAGATTTATGCAACATTTTGTTAGCATAAATTAGTATATATAGAAGGTGTTTATTTGTATATTGGATTCTAATTAACTATTTATTATAAAGAATTTATAAAATGAATCTATAAGTATGATCACTTTTTAAAATATTGCACTCTGTGCCTCACCAGGAAAATAATGGATATCTTGCAAGGTGTTCAGGAAAGATAAAAATCCTTGAAAATAATTACATCTAGAAAGTAGATTCAATACATATTTTTCCAATTATAATTAGAAATTACTACTTGAAATGCTGTCATAATAATATCTGTAAGACAGATGATGCTCCAGCATTCCTATTTATGTTAAATTCTGACACTGACACAGTTGCAGGTATTGCAGATATTCTAGCATTCATAATAAGTAATACATCTAGGAAACAATTCTCTGAAATAATATGAAAAACCAGCAGAAAAAAAAAAAAGAAAAAAAGTTTTTTTTTTTTTATATATAATTTGCTAACAATTCTTTCTCACTTATTTAGAAAACCCTGTCTGCAGCAACACAATAAACCAGGTTTATGGGTAAGGGAGAGGCCAAGGACATTAGTTCTCATTCCTGTATAGAGAGGCTTATTTTCTTTGAGTCTTCACTCTGAGTTTTACTCTTTGGCAACAATCTCCTTCTCTGGACAGGGAACAGCTTCTTATTGAGACCTTTGAAATAGCTGTCTGGGTTCTGCTGTTCTGCACTGGGATTCAGATGGGGAAATGCCAGTAACAGTGAAACTGGCTACCTAAAAATATTTTCTTTTAAATGCAAATCTAGTTTCCTGGGAAAGTGAGATGCAAATTTTCTGGGCAAAGCAAACAATCACGTTAGTACTAGCTGGCATGTTTTTTCCCAGGTTGTTTCTAGAACATCCTCTTCTGTTTAGCTAGAGGCTCTGGGCACCTTCATATTGTACAGCAGATATCGAGAAAGACAGCATGGCTCCAAGTCTCCTTCAGAATTTGTCCTTTAGCTCACTAGAAACAATTAATCAGCCCCCTAGGAAATAATGCATTAATGTAGCCTATTTTAATACCATGAGTTATGATCTTCTGGTCTGTATCTCAGCTGGAGCTGCTGAATAAATACCACTTTTCAAATAACTTGGAATTAGGCCAGATGTTAGTAAACTTTATTCAACTGTAATAACTAAAACAGTTTTAGGCCTTTAATATTTATATAATATTTATAAATATTATATTTATAATTATTATATAATAACATTATATAATATATATATATATATATATTATATAATTATATATATAATTATTATTATATTATATATTATATATAAAAATCATTTAATAATAATTCTCATGTTTAATAATAATTCTCATGTTGAGTGTATGAAATTCACATGTAATGCAATTTCAGTCTGGATAGTGGATTATTTTTTGTTATATGTGGAAGAGTTGCTATTGTAAGATATTCAGTTTGGATACTAGGAAGAATTTCTTCTTAGAAAGAGTAGTTACGCACTGAAACAGGTTGACTAGGGTAGTGGTGAAGTTACTGTCCCTGGAGGTTTTTAAGGAAACAATAGATGTAGTATTTAGGGTCATCGTTATTGCTGATAGATGAATAGTTGACTAGATTATTTTAGAGGTTTTTTCCAACCGTATTGGTCCAATGGTTCTATGGTATAATTCTTCCCAGTTTTTATGAATGCTTACTGTGTGTATGGGAATAAATATATCTCCAACCTCTACCCTAGCTCTTCCCCTATCTTTCTTTTCCATTCTTATACATTTTGTGAGTGGTATAGGATAGGGACTTGAAACAAAGGAATTACCTCAACCTGGTATGTACAAGGGCTCTGAAACTGTTTTTCCATATTCTTCAAAGTGAGTACTACAAAAAGGTATGGATAAGCAGAGAATCTTGTCAGTGTTTAATCTGAATACCTTAAGAGTCACAGGAAGAAGACAAGAACCAATGACCTCACAAAAATATGAAAATGAATGCATTGCCTGTCATGTTTCTGATCCTTCAAGGATCCAAATAGCAGAGGAATGCAGTGTAAATCAAAACTGAATGCAACCCAAAGGTAAACAACATTTCTTACCTCTCCAATCGCGTTTGCTCAAATATTTTCAGCAATTGGGCTCCCAGTAGCTGGGTTGTAAGAATAGGTTTAATTGTATGTTCTTGGAGAGAAAATACAACAACCAGTGTATTTTTAAGTGGAGACTCACATGAAACATTTTGTGAGGACATTTTATGAACAGTACAACTTTTGGGGTTTAGCTCACTTCCCAGAAGACCTGTAATATCAGAATTTCTTTCATTCATGCAGAGCCCCCAGACCTCTATTTTATTATTTTTACTTTTTTACAGTTGCATGAGATGCAGCTTTACATTTGAAATTATGAAATTACATTTTTCCCCTCAGCAACATTGCTCATTACTGTGTAGCTTTTAATTGTACAGTGCTCATCAGAGTAATGTGTTTTAAGACACTGAATGCCCTGTGCAAGTAACCTGAAAGAATTTACTGAGATTATAATAATTCTCCAGGCAAAAGATTAATGCACAAAGTCACAAAACAATTAGAAACTCAGTTTTGCCAATCTAATGTTTAATTCCTCCTTATGTTTTGTTAATAAGCAAGAGTCAGGAATACGAGGAGAAAAACTGCTGCATTTTTTATTATTCCACAGGCACACAGCCTTCATAGTCTAGCTAAAAGGAGTTATTTACTCTGCAGTGTTTAGTGTCAAGACTTATATTATGCCTCTCTCAGGTCCCTCATCTGGAGAACAAATAGACCTAGCACTTATTCTGCTTCTGATTTATGGTTTCTGGAAAGATTGTTAACACTCAACAAGCAGGACTAAGTCACCTTCCACAGGTCACTAGTACTTATATTTGTTTTTGGTCCCTAGCAAAATAGTTCTCCAGAAAGAGATGTTTAAAATATTTTTTTACTGTTGTTGAGATGTACTTGCCTTTGAAAGCTTTCAGAGAAATGTTTTATTTGCTTAAGATGAGTTTTCTAGGTTAATGTGGACATTTTACCATTATAATACGTCAAAGTATTCTCCAAATACTCTATTTATGCTTTTCTGTTAATGCATCTGCATTCAGAAACATTTGAGTTTTCCTATTCTGAGAACTCTATCTCAAACTTAAGTTGTGACAGAACATAAGCCTGAGTATACCAAACAAATACTATATCTATTTATAACCCACTATTCTCATATTAAATGTCACATTTGTTACTGTCACTGAAACATTAATTTAAAATGTGGTCAGATACAAATTTAGATGATCTCACAGCATCCATCAAAATAAATGCAAAAAGGTAGTGTATAGAAATCCTTTGCAATTGTCCATGAAGTGTAAGTCACTGTTTGATTCCCCAGATGGACCAGTCCTTAGTAATGCAACTGATTTATTTTACAAAGGAAAAACTGCTGTTATCTTTATACCTCACATTCACCATAAGTAGTGGAAACCATAGTTCTTGTTTAAAAACAAACAAAAAAACACAAAAAAACAAACAATCTAAAAACAAACAAAAACCCCCAACAACAAACCAACAAACTAAGAAACTAATGAAAAAGAAACAAAACAAAAAAGCCCACCACCACCATTAGAGTAAACTAACCAGTTCTAAGCCTCATAATTTAGGAACCTTCTACGGGAGGAAGTGCACAGACACATCTTGACAGAGAACAGATCATAGAATCACAGAATACTGTAAGGGACCTTTAAGAACATAGAATTCCAACCGTAACCTGCTACAGTCAGGAATAACTTCCACTAGACCAGATTGCTCAAAGTCCCATCCAGCCTAGACAATAGATAGCTAAGTCAAATTGGATACATGTGTTTCTTCATGTCCTGTTGGAGAGGTGCCATTTTATAATAGAAAATTCTTAGACAGCATTTTTGTTTGCGAGGGGTCCTTCCCAGCCACTCTAAAATCTCAAGAATGTGTACTTTCTTTCTTATAACATGAAAACCAAAGCCAACATTTTTCTTACTGAAGTACAGAATGTCTAAAATAATACAATTTCTATATGGTGTATATCAACTAAGTTAACAATTGTTGTGCCAAAAGTGTCAAAAGTATTATTCTTATTTTTCGGGAAAGTGGTACAAAGATGAGTACTGGAAAAGATTTAGAGTTCCAAATATTTGAGCACGATTAAAATAAAAAAAAAAAAACTACAAAAATTTTTCCTTAAACAGCATACTAGTTATGAATATTTTCATTTTTAATCACCAATTATTTATTATATAAACAAAGTATTTAAATGTCCAGCTGAACCACTAGGATATGTAAATAAAAGAAAGTGGCAGAGGTGTAACCTACAAGTTTGTTGTGGTTTTATGATTTTTGTTATCAGTATTCCACATAATAACATCATGTGAGTCTCTGGGAGTTAAAGAGTTAATGCTCTGATGAATTTCCAGGTACCTGGTTCTCAGAAGAGAATAAGAACTGTGTACCCCAGAGGACTTTACGTCCCTGTTTTCCACACAGGGAGAAAGATAAAACTGCATGCATGTCCTGAAGACTTCCTCTTTTTCTGTTAATCTAGCAGCAGAGGTTCCCTAGCTGAGAACTCTTGCCTTCGGCTTTTAGTATAAGACCTTTGGTTTTGGACACTCTTTCTCTCAGTTTATTTTATTTATTAGCTTCAATTCCAATTATGTTGTGTTATACAAAATTATTTTTGCATTCCTATATCTTATTTAGTAAATTAATTTTCCTCCTCAAATCGTTGCAGCTGTTTTGTTTTAGGCCCATCTCCATATCCTCTCCCTTTTCTCTCTTCCTCTTTCCCAGGGCATGGATCTGAGGGTCCCTCGCCCCATCAGCCAAAGAACCAGGCCGAACCAGCCCATAAGCCACTGACAGAGTTTCATCAGGCAATCTTTCCTGAACCCTGCACATATGCCAATCCTTTTTCATTGGGAAGAACAGAAATGTGAGAACATAATTATAACAGAATAATTCAGTTGGAAGAACGCGCAAATACCTTCATGTCCAAATGTCTGACCACTTGAGGGTATTATCCAAATGCCTCTTCATCACTGGCAGGCATAGAGCATTAAACATCTCTATAGAGATGTTTCAGCATTTAACCACTCAAAGCAAAGAACTGCCTCCTAATGTCCAGTCTGAACATCCCCTGTTGCAGCTTTCTACTGTTCTCTTGTATTCTATCATTGGTAATCAGAGAGAAGAGAGTGGTGCCTCTCTTTCAATTTCTTCTCATAAAAATATTAATACACTTTCACAGTTTCCATACAAAGCTGGAACTTCAGTCTTGCCAAATATCTCAGTTGACCTCTGCCACATTTCTGCATGAAAAGCTTGTGTCTTGTTGAGTAAGCAGTCATGTAACACGAAACATAATCATATCCTAAATGGAAATGGTCTTCCTTTTGGTGTCTGCTAAATTTATGTAAGCATATTATTTGCTCTACCTTTTTTAATAGCACTTAGGAAACAAAATTAGTCAATGATGTTTTGCTGATTTTTGAATCCCTTTATGTTAGTGTTATTTGCTAAATCTGCAGATTCATAAACTTTCCTGTACATTAATATTACATCCTTTTTTTCATGTTGTCTCTATCTACATCTGTAAAATATACAGCTGAAGAGGTATTAGAAATATTCCATGACTGTCTGTTTTTCTCATGCTTACAGATTTTTTTGAATTAGATTTTTAATACTCCATTTTTAAAGAACTGTTTCAACATTGGATTTTAAATTAAAAACATTTAAATAATAGTAAGATCTCTGGTATTTCAACAAAGGTTGGTCAAAAAAAAAAAAAGAAACATTGGTTAACTACTGTAATTTCATAAATAATTTTATAAATTAGGTATTTCACTTTATTACCAACATTTTTCAGTTTGAAAATTATTCAAAAATATGTCAAAGTTTGCTGTGAATTTTCTTTCTTTTTTTTTTTTTCAGTCTTTGTTTAAATGATTATGAAGAGAAATCAAAAGAGCCAAACACAGATTTGGAAAACAGTGATTTTCCCACAGCTCAAAACAAAAATATTTACTATTTCTGTTTCATTTTTAAAGCTGACATAAAAAGAACATGTAAACATGCAAATAAGAAGTTTAATAGAGGAGAGAAATATAAGGGGATTACAGTGTTGACTTGTTCTAGTTCATATTAATTATTATTTACTTCTTCAGAAGGTCTTATTGGCATATCCTTTCCGCTAGAATTTCTGTTAAAGTACGGTTTCCAAAGAAGACCTTACATAGAGCATTAGGAGTTTTACCTCTGTTTTAATGTTCACCTTCGTATCTTTTTAAAGACAAAATATTGGCTTTGGTATGTTTTCCAAGAATATAGCAACAAGAAATTTTAAACGTCCAATTTTAAAACACAGGTGTCTTTCCACAAATCTATCAGAGTTCATTTTTTTCCATTTATTTGGTCAAGACTTAATGGTAAGTGAATTTGCACCTTCTCAACCAGGCATTTAGCGTGTTTTGGAAAAAAGTGTTTCCAATTAAAAATAAAATGCCCTGAGATAAATGATTCTTGCAGGAATAACCTTTTTAATCTCATTATCACAACACATCATTACAATCTTCTTCAGTCAATAACCTAATTAAGCACAAATAAATCCATTCTCCACCTATTCACCTATTTGTTGTTCACTTTATAGAAATTAAGAGCTGATAGCTGCTGGAGTTGTGTACATCATTTCAGAAACTCTTCAAAACAGAGTGGTTATTCTGCATCCTCTTCACTCCATAAAATGTTATGGTAAATATTTAAATATATACACTACTTGTTTACATAAGACATAATTACTTTAATTTGAGCTGATTAGATATGCCTGACTGAAAGTACATTAATAATTTACTTTTCATCATTTTTTTTCCAGAGCCTAGAGGGCTCTGAGAACATTAAAAAAATCCTAAAATATTAAGCAGAGAAGCAACTCAATTTATCTGAACAACGCATGCTAGTTCAAAAGAAAAAAAGAAAAAATTATAATAGATTCATCTAGATACATATCCTAACAGAAAAGAGCCAAATCATTTGAGATCGAGCCTCCAGGCAAAGTATTGGTGAACTGAAGAGGAAAGAGGGAAGAAGTAGATATTACCTTTTACATAACATTCTGGGATGGATTTGACCTGGAGTTCTTTTTACCGAGGGCTATTCTGCTTTCTGGTGAAACTTGACACATTCAAAAGGATTAAGTTAAAGACTTCCTTGAGCATTTATTTTAGAAGAAAGATGCTCAATTTTTTAATTAAATATTTTCAATTATTCAATATGTATTTCTGATTTAATTAATTTTGTTATTCTAAATAAGCCACACTTGAAATTTTGTTATGGATTTTTAGACAAAATCTCTTCCTCGTGTTAGAATAAATCATTGAATCAAAGAATCACAGAATATTAGAATCCCAGAATGGTTTTAGTTAGAAGCGACCTTAAAAACCATCTAGTTCCAACCCTCCTGCCGTGAGCAGGGGCAGCTTACCCTAGACATGTTTGCCAAAGTCCCATCCAATGTGGCCTTGAACAGTTGCAAGAAGAGGACATCCACAGCTTATCGAAGCAATGTATTCTGGTTCCTTACCATCCTCATAGTGAAATACTTCTCCTACCCCTTTTGGTTTAAAACCATTACATCTTGTTCTATCTCTACTTCCCTTGATAACATTCTCCAGATTTATTGTAGGTTTATGTTATGTACTGAAATGTAGCAATAAAATCTCCTCAGAGCCTTTTCTTCTGCAAGCTGAACAAGCCCAGTTCCCTCAGTCTTTCAGTCGTTCTTCATTAGAGAGGTCCTCCAACCCTCTGATCATCCTCATGGCTTTCCTCTGGGTCCACTCGGGCAGCTTCATGTCTTTCTTGACCTGCCTGTAGTGTTGTAAGCTGCACCTCATTACTCTCTCACCCTGCTGGCCATGCTGCTTTTGATGCAGCTCAAGCTGTGGTCAGCTTTCTAGGCTGCAAGTACAGACTGCTTGCTCATGTTGAGTTTCTCATCAATCAACATCCTAAAGTTCTTATTCTCAGGCTGCACTCAATTTATTCTCTGCCCAGCCTGTATCTGTGATTGGGATTACCCCAGCCCATGTGCAGGACACTACACTTGTTCTTTCAGAAATTCATGATGCTCTCTCTCACAGTCCATATCTCAAACCCGTCAAGGTAGGATAAAAATTTCATATATATGACTGAGTAGTTCCTTACAAAAACTTTTCAGAGATACTAGTCTTGTGTGCCGAATGATGCATCTGAAATGAGCATGCTTCAGAGACTGCTATTTAAACCCTAATTTCCCCAAAAACATTAAACAGCAAAACATATGTAAGTAAAAATGACGTATTTTTTCTTTCTTGCTAAGTCTGATGGGGTTTAGCTCCTTATAAAGCCTTCTAGAAGCATGATTCAGCATTTCTCTTGCAGTTGTGAAGCATCATTTGCATTGCATCTGGTAGCTTACCTGGCTTCCAGCTGCTTTCCCGCATGTATAGTGTCACATCCATCTGCCCCTCCAAGTGTTTGTCATATACTACAGCATTTCGTATGACAGTAGAGATGTGAATGTGAATAGCTAGAAAAAGACAACAACATTCACAGAAGTGTCAGTCAATGGTCTGATAAACTAATGGGGTCATCAAGAGTTAGAGCCAACAACAAACTACAAAAGTCTCAATTTAAATACTGTAAAATTCATCTCCCTGAGACTGGATGCATGAATGACTTGACTCCCACTGCATGCTGCTGAAGACCAGGATAGATACTGTAGAGTATTTATAATGGCATTAAGTTCATATGTAGAAGTACGGAGTTTAAAACTGCTAAGCAGAAGTGTCAGCATTTACAAACGCTCCAAGTGTCTTGGGAAGAGTCTAGTTCTTAAATAAAGGCCATTTCAGGTGTCATCTGTGTATTGCTGGTCAGGTACTGCTCAAAGCTGGCTCTTTGACTGTGAAGAAAAGCTGAAGAAAGCAGGCACTGAGGCAGCAGATTATTTAGGAAACTTTAACCAATTTGTTATTGGAAATTTCCCGGTTCCTGGGTTAGAATGCATAATGAGATTTCAATGTTTTTGAGATTATCACAAAGAAATGAATTCTGGAATACTTTATGATAAATGTGTGGCCAGCAGTGAAAAAAATTATGTCACTACTACAGTTGTTAAATTTTCTTGCTCTGTTACTATAAATAGGCTTTGCAGAAGTTCATTGTACTCTGGCAGCCCCATTTTCATAATGAAATCAGTAAAACCACCCAGTTCCATTCTATCTCAGTGTGTAAGTCCGATGCCCTTCATCTCTTCTTTGCATGTCCCCACTGATAGGAACAGCATGACTCCATGTCTTCATGGAGTTCTCAGCTTCCATGATGGAGTGGACTAAATTTTCTTTTTCCTAATGCAGAGAGTTAGAAAGATTTAAGAATGGAGCAGAGTGACTAGTCATACAGATCTCATGATTGACTCCAATGGCCATTGGAGCACCTCTACTTTTTTTTTTTTTTAATGTATCTTTCAAGAAGGTATGAAAGAAGTAACTTTTCTACAGTGTCCACTGAGAGATTCCATTCTGCTGTCATACTGTAGACTGACAAACCACAGAACCCTACAGAGAATGTAACACGATGCACAGCATACTTCGAATCGCTAAATATTGCAGCTTCTTTCTTCCTTTTCTACTTCATCACTCCTTGTTTTCTGGGAAGAAGCAAATTATCTTCCATGATACTTTTTTCTTTCTTTACATTTCCAGGTACATTACTATGTTCAGAAGCTATGCACTTTCATAAAACAGTTCCAAAATGAGCAAAAAATAAAATTAAAAAAAAGCAGAACAACAACAACAACAAAAAGATTTTCCTTAAACACAATTTATTGGGTCAAAGGGAGGGAAGTATCTCTTAATACTGCAAAATATAAATTAGTGTTGTTTAGAAAGCCAAATTTTGATGCAGCACACATTTAATGCAGTCCACAACTGCAGTGTAACACATTAAACTTAAACAGTGTTATTAAAGCAATGTAAAGTAATAAAAAATATCTAATTGTCTTTATTGCCATGATTTGTAGAATATAATAATTCTAGGTTTGTGTTTCTTTTAGAATTTAGAAATTTAGAGCTTGGGCTCATCTGTGCTGATGAATGTCTAGATATTTCTGTAGCAACACTACTGAGCCCAGCAGGATTTCCAAAATTCACTACAGGGTGATCAAGAGATTTCAGCAGACAGGGTGAAAATTTGATGTGACCATGGGCAGCTCTAAGTTATGCAATCTTCACTCTTTACCAGATGTTGCTAGAGGAATTTCTCTTTTGTTTAATATCAACAATATTTTTCCCTTGACTTCACTCACAGCAGTCACATATAATCATGTCAATATTAAAATACAAATGCCCAAACTACCTTTTGTATTCATCCATAGTAGCCAAGGATTAACAAAATGGTACAAATAAAAAAATGTTTAAGAGTGAATAATATCTCTACAATAAATCAAACCTATTTGGACGTTATTCGTTAATAAATTGCATAAGAAGTATCTATCTGTTTAATCAACATTATCCTTGATATCCTTAAGAGCTTTAAACTCTGTAACTCTATGGTACCTGTACTGGTAAAAAGTGGAGATACTGATGTATTCAGAAGTAACATTACAGACTGTAGCTGGCTAGAAAGAAGGAATAACTCCAAATAACACAAATAAAATTTATAAAATTAAACAAACAAAAAAAGTATTTACAGCCCTTCTGAAAGGGCTCTCTGCTCATGCCCCATGAAATTTATATTCTTGATCATTTTATGAAATTGGAATCCCAGTCTCTACAGATGCAGGAAAAAAGAAAAAAGAAAAAAAAAAAAAAAAGACTATGTGAGCTACTGTAGATCGTACGGATGTCTTAACCTGTAACTCTACACAAGCAGGTTTGCAACTATGCATAACATGCTATTGTTGTTCTGATTATTTGTCATTATGCTGCTTAGCATATAAATTTGTGGGGTTTTTTGGAGTGTTTTTCATGCTTCATTTCAGTCATAAGAGTAACAGACCATAATATAAACAATTATCTCCTTTATTCCTAAATTATATATTTTTTTAAGTCAGTTATCTAATATACTTGCTTACTTATCATTTATCATAAACCTTGGAAGATGGTCAGCTTATTCTTTTTTCTCTTTTTCTTTCTTTTTTTTTCTTTTTCTTTCCACCTTTTTCCTTTCCTTTCCTTTCCTTTCCTTTCCTTTCCTTTCCTTTCCTTTCCTTTCCTTTCCTTTCCTTTCCTTTCCTTTCCTTTCCTTTCCTTTCCTTTCCTTTCCTTTCCTTTCCTTTCCTTTCCTTTCCTTTCCTTTCCTTTCCTTTCCTTTCCTTTCACTGTAACCCAGTCGTAATTTCTGCCTGAAATTTTATTTTATGCATGCATTCTCATTAATATTCAACAAAGCAGTTCACTGCAGACAAGGTTGAAAAGCTGTATAATTGCAGTTTTTCAACAATATTTTACAGAACTAATAGAATTCCAAAATAAATAAGACCTCAATATCTACTATTGTAAGATCCCTTTATTTCTGATGTGAAGGAAATGAAAACCAAACATGAGTCACGGTAGTGCCAAATGCTGCCACTCTTCAGTTCCTCGTAATTCTGTACTCCATAGTTTGTGGGCTCTGAAAAATGGCTGCTGCATTCTGGAAGTGTCCCCCTTTATAATTAGCATAAATTTTGTATTGCAGAGTCTTATTTTGGGCTTTAGTTACATTAATAATAGTATGCAAAGTTTGGGATGACAGCTGGGGGAAGCAAAAATCCTTTCCTTCCTGTTAGTTTTGTTTCACTTCAGCAATGGACCCCTAAAGAAACTGTGGTGCAGCCAGTAAGCTACAAATTAGTGTCCCTGGTTTGTATTCACTTCTGACATCAACTTTTCCAGGCTTAGTTTTCTGCTGACTGTCACAAAAGTCTGGATGTAGTTCCCATCTCTCTGCCCTCAGTATGCATTGGGAATTCTGCCAAGAAGCTGAGGGCATGGGCTTGAGACCTCTCAAGCTGGAGACAGGGATGAAGTACTTCATCTTCATATTGAGTGGTCACCATCAGCACCTAATCTACTGTGGCTTTATGCACAACAGGCTGCCCAGTGAGGTGATGGAGTCTGTCCCTGGAGGTGTTCAAGAAATGTGCAGATGAGGCACTGAGGGACATGATTAGTGGGAATGGTGAGGATGGGTTGACAACTGAACTAGATGATCTTTGTGGGCTTTTCCAAACTTCATTATTCTGTGTTTTACTCTGCTCTTACTGCAGTGAGAGAAGCAGGCTAGTAATATCCAGAAGGCAACTGAAATGTTTCCACCGACTTTAAGAGTAAAGCTAAACCACTGGTCTCTTAACTACGCTATTTCCAAACTGCACAGTGCCTTTTTCTTATATTTTTGGCATATTAGCAAGCTGAAGAGACTGTCAAACTGTTCTACAAATAGCCTGAAGCCATATTTCTTCTTTGTCACTCTGTACTGTGACCCCAGATCCCACTGTCTTTACTTACTGATACAGCATTTCATAAACAGGGTTGTGTGTATCTCTTTCCACATTGAAGATGTGTGAATAAATATGTCCACCATCATTCAAACAGTGTACCCAGTGTTATTCCTGAAAATTTTGACAAGGGAGAATGGTTGACATCATCACTAACATGGAGAATAAAAGCTATATTGAATGAAAGGTTGGTCACTGACTCATCCAGCTCTCAGCTTGCTTTATTGAAGGGAAAATATTACATATTATCTTAATTTAGGACATAAGTAATACCCAAAGCATTGCATTTTCATTTTGCTTTGTTGTTGCTTTTTCCTGGAGGCATTCTTTTTGAATCCGATAAATTTCGAGATTTATTTTTTTAGGCAAATTACCTCAAAATATGCTCAAATATAGCTAAGAAATTTTAACATCTATCCACTTGTGCACTCATATTTTTGTAACTGTTCCTTCAGAAAGGAACATAAGGGCTGCAAGAGAGGCATTGCAAGAATCCTTTGTTCTTTCTGGTTCCACATTTAAAATTTGCATAATGTATCTTAAGAGAAGACCTTGGGAATGACAGTTTGGGATGTGGACTTCAGGATTAGACAGTGCTATGTGAGTATTAAGTATCTGTATGCTTCTATGGCTGGTAAAGAGCAGTTTTCATGGTGGGAAGAGGACAGTATCTATCCCTCTTACTTCAGAAATCATAAAGGAGTTCAGCTTTCAAAGACCAACACCCAGCAATCACTGAACATTTTCCACTGTGGTATAATAATAGTGTAATGGAATAAAACAACCCTAGAGGAAGACTATTTCTAAATGTTTTGATTTAAAGCAAGGTAGATGTTTGGTTGTCCTGCTGTTTTTCCTTGGCTATCACAGCAACATTACCACACAGCTTCCTACCCCACTGACCAGATTTTCATCTGTTTGGGAATCAAGCAGTTTTTAGGAATAAAATCATCAATGGTAGTTCTGGCATCTCAAATGTTTACCTCTCTAGGCTGCATGACTCTTTGGGCATCTGAAGGCTGAGGAATTGACATATAAATGCAAGTTAAAACAAAACAAAACAAAATCAGTGATATTTTTATATCTGGAAGTCTTTTAATTTCCATATTTTCCTATTTCTTTTTTCTCTTTCTTCCCACTTTTTCCTTTTCTTTTTCCTTTTCTTTTTCTTCTTTTTTTTCCTTTTTCTTTTATTTTTTTTCATTTATTTTTCATTTTCTTTTCTCCTTCACTGAATATGAGTGCTTCCTTCAACTTGGCGCACATAATAAAGAAAAAAATATTCTGAAGAAAAAAAATTATATTTAAGCATATTCCAGAAACCTCTGCTAAACAGTTTATTCAGTGGCAGTGTTATAGAATCCCTGCCAGAGGTTTAGAAATAATTTAAGAATTACATTAAAAATACTGAAAATTATTGATAGATAAAACTGTTCTTCAGTTTTCAAATGTAGCTACTGCCAGAATATTTAAAGAGTTATATATAAAATAATAAATGAAAACTGGAACAAAATACTGAACTCACAGAGCATTTTTCTGTGCACTTAAATCATTTCAATAAGTTCAGACCTTTTTCTTCTCTGGCATACATTCAGTTGAAATTTTTAGTTGAAAATGTAATGAAAGACTTTCTGATCACTGCAACTTCTATCCCTACCTAGCCTGAAGTAAGAGCAGAATTTGCAGTATGTACTTTGATGGTAATAGAGATTGTCTTAATAGGTCAACACAGACAGGCATACAGAAGGAATTAAAAAAAATATAGTAAAAGTAATCAGTTCGAGAAAGTTAAAAGTTTAACTGTTGCCAAAAGAACACTGATCAAAGTGCACCATGAAATCAATTGTATGTTTAAGAGGTAGAACAAAAATGTACATATTAAGTAAAAAGAGTATTAGAAAGCAAATAACTTTAACATCAAAGATGCCATCCGAGACTAAGAGAGCACTGACATTAGAAAGAATATCTTAGCAAAATATAAGAAACTGAAGATATGTAGATAGGGACAATAACAGTTTTGCACTTCTACAGAACCTTTCATGCAAAGATTTTAAGGCATTTAAAAACCAACCAACCAACCAACCAAACAAAAAAAACAATCAAAAAACCCACAGCTCTACCTAGTTTGCAGATAATACTGGAATTCATGTTAGGAATTAGATATCTTGTGTTTTTAATGAAGACAAGATACATATAAAACTGCAAGGTTTGGATCTGCTGTATCCAACTTAAGTTCTAAAAATAAGACTGCTTTTAGTCATTCAGACACTTCCTGTGGTCAGCACAGGCAAATGCTGAAGATGACTCAATTCACTTGTCTTCTAGACCTAATTTAGGATGGAACATAGTTACAATTTAGGAAGAATTAAATCTGCAAACTGTTTATTTGCTGTATGATAGCAATCTGAGGTGCTTACACTGGGTGTGGATACCTACAATGCTTTGCAGAATTCTCCAGAGTCCAGGGAATTCAAACTCAGGACCAAGCAAGCATCTCATGATCTTAGATATGCCTCATTTATGTTGTGGAAGCAGAGCTTCACATGGAAGGGGTTGAAAAACATTTGCATACTTCTGAGATATTATTTTTCCCTGGGTCTGGCAGGCTTTACAATCTTAAATGGTAAAGCAGTGCAGAGGGAAGAATGAAAGTCTATGGTCTGATGTTATGTAATATTAAACATGAGGACACATTAAGAATCACAGAACCATAGAATCCTTGGAGTTGAAAGGGACCTTTAAAGGTCATCTAGTCCAATCCCCTGCAATGAAAAGGGACACCACAGCTAGATCAGGTTGCCCAGGGCCAGATCCACCTTCACCTTGAGTACCTCTGAGGATGGGGCATGAGCCATGTCTTCAGACAACCTGTTCCTGCACCTCACCACCCTCACTGTAAAAGGTGCAATTGTGATCTGGGAAAGAACAAAATTAAGACTGAGCTTTTTACAATGCTGTTCAATATTTTTGATCTATCAGCTTAATTACCAGTTTTGCGGAGAAGTTAAAGACTTAAAAAATACTGGCTGTTAAGAGTACTTTGTTTTTTTCTCTGAAAGGAAAACAAATAAAGAATTATTTTTATTTGTATGTACACTCACCTCAGGCAATTTATAAAAATTTTAGTTGTCTCAAACCCAAATTATTTCTATCAGAAGACTCTCTCTTTCTTTAACTTTTGATATCATGTAGAGAATCACATGTGACCAAGGAGCTTTCTAGTTTTGAAAGATGTTTTCCTCCATGAGTAATAAAAGTAACTAAAATATATGCTGATTCAATTAGTGTAAGAAAATAAAGACTGGTCTTCACACAGTGACTGCATTAGGTCTTTCATTGCAGTATTTCATTGCAGTAATATGAGAGAAGAATTAAAAAAAGTTTCAGGAATGTACAGTAGAAATATCAGGACATGGAAACTGTTCTAGTACTGCAATATGAAAGAAGGAATGATGCTCCAAAGGATAGAGTTCATTAAGCAATCCAAAGATAAATAAACTGATTAAATGTTGTAAAGATATATAAAATGTTTGAAATCAGAAAAGTGTTCTGAGGTTCAGAGCAGAATTTACCCTATCTGGGAATAATCCTGATGTTGCCAAGGACAATGCAAACCAATTTTGGTCTTTTCATAACATCCTCTTTCCTAACTGTGACTAGCTGCAGTGCTTCTGCATAAATCACAGGGCTTCTGCATAATTCACAGTGCTGTATCCTTACTCAGTGGAGGCAATTTAAGCAGGGCATTCAGAAAATTAATGAACATTACCAATAGGTTAGGTTTTCTTTCTATAGTACATGCCTTAAAGATCAGTCTGACTGCAGAGACTTCAGAGAATTTTAAATACTTTTCTAATTAGAGGCCTACATAAGGACAAAATTTCTTTTCAGTAGTTTGACATTCAAAGATGAAATATATATGTATATTTATTTATATAAACTTCTACAGCAGAAAAATTAAGCCTACAGTAGAAGGTGAGAACAGGTACAGTATAACTTTAGAAATGCGTAGGTTAGAAATGGCCTATTATATATATAACCCTATCTATACCGGTTATATAAAAAATGTGAGATCTGGGGTGAAAATGAAGGTATATCCCCAAATACATACTTGGGATATAAAGAAGTTCCATTAAAATCCTTTGGAAATCTGATATCATGCCCTGTAAAATAAATATTCCACATATGGGATTCTTTTGCATTCTAAAATAATAGAAATCTACATCATCGCCATATCCTAACTTTACTTTTTACATAGGATTATGGTCTGAGAACATATTTCATATGAGAAAGTTCCTCTGGAAGTCTCTGACCTCTTCAAAGCAGAATCAAATACGAGTTCTGAAAAAGTTGTGCAGAACTTTACTGCATCAGGTGTTGAAAACATTCAAGGATGGAAATTTTTTGAGCAAACTGTTACATTACTTGACAGTCCTTGTGAGCTCTCCTTCTAATATTCAGTCTGACTCTCTCTTGTTTTAGTGTATGCTCATTTTCATTCCTCCCATGATACACCCCCTGGTAATCTCATAGATATTGGAAGGCTGCCATTATGACTCCCCTAAAAGTCTTCTCTCCAGGCTGAAGAAAACTGGAGAGATGGTTTTAGAAAAGACAAAGTTGAGAAATGCAAGGAATATCAAGGACAATGAGATAAGGTAAAAGGCTGGGAGATGGGGAAGGGGAGGAGGGAAAGAACCATTTAGTTGCAATAAATAGATTAATGTATACTGTTCTAATGAAGACTTTAAGGGATTTTTTTTTAAAATGCAGGTGTATTAAACCACTGATAACAGTAGTATCTTGTTATCACACTGACAGTTCAACAGTTGATCCTTATAGGCTTATTGTAGACTTGTCAGGTACAAGAAAGCAACAAGAAGAAAAGTTTAAGCAAGGAAGAGCTCAAAAAGAATTAGATGGTATAATTTCAATTTAGGAAGCTACATTGAAGCCCTCAGGTTCCATCATGTATTGCCAGTTAGAAGCTTGACCAATAAGCCTTTTAAGTTGTAATGTGGAAATTCATTCATTCAGATCTGAAAAAGTGGGTATGAAGAGGCCACTGGGGATCCCAGAGAAACATATGCTAGTCTTAGTGACACAATTTCTGGAAGTAGAAATACTGTCATGAAATGCATGTTGTTCAGAATATTTTACCAGATGTTTTAGGAGTGGTTTTAGCCCTTCTAGCTCCAATAAATGGGAATTAAGCACCTGCAGTTTAGTCTTGCATCTGTGGGAGCATGGAAATTCCTGAGGCTGTGATAACAACAGCTTTCTTCCTGTAAGTATAGCCAAGAAGTTTGGCTCCACAAAACTGGATGGCCAAGAGCTCTCAAAGATTTTTCAAGAACAAAGTGGTGGAACATAAAGTTCCCCATTGTCATCAGACAAAATTTATGGAACTATCAAAATGTACTGACAATAGAAGAAATTTATTGTCTGGACAAATGAGAAGAGGAGGCAACTTATTAAACAGTTGCAATAGCTTTGCAGATGGTGGATATAGCATTGGATTATAGCAAGTAAAATAATGTGAGATATTCTGAAGTGGCTAAAGCTGATGCTTGTACTCCACAAGAAAAAAAGTATGACATTGTCATAGAAATAGATAATTACTTATTCATTATAGTCACTTTTATCTTCAGAAGGGAGGAAAAACTGTAGAACTATGGCACAGCTGAATGCACCACAGCTATTATGATAAACTCATGGTGGAATCCTTTTATGATGTGATATGTCACAGGCACATTCCAATTTCTGTTTGACATTTTCAAGAGTACTATAACATGACTAACAAGTTGATATGCAGAATATGGAGCCTGAAATAAACTTGTGTTTTATGAAGTGCCACTATGGATGTAGTAGTTGATTGTATTTCAACCTGTACTTCAACCTGTGAGGCCAGTCATCCTCACCTCCATCCCTGGAAAGGTGATGGAACATGTTCTGGATGCTGTCACCAAGCAATTAGAAGAGAAGAGAATTATCAGGATTAGTCAGCATAGATTCGCCAGGGGGAAGACATGCTCGACCAACCTGGTGGCCTCCTATGATGTCATCACTGGCTGGGTATATAGGGGGAGAGCAGTGGATGTAGTCTACCTTGATTTCAGCAATGCATTTGACACTGTCTCCCACAACATCCTTATAACAAAGCTGAGGAAGTCTGGAATAGATGAGTAGACAGTTTGCTGGGTTGAGAATTGGCTGACTGGCAGAGCTCAGAGGGTTGTGATTGGTGGCACAGAGTCCACTTGGAGGCCTGTATCTAGCAGTGTTCCTCATAGGCCAGTGCTGAGTTTGGTCTTGTTCAACATCTTCATCGATTACCTTGATGAGGGGATAGAGTTCGCTCATTGCAAGTTTGCTGATGATGCAAAACTGGGAAGAATGGCTGACTCACCAGAAGACTGTGCTGCCATTCTGTGAGACCTGGACAGGCTGGAGAGCTGGGGAACAATAAAGCATATGAGGTTTAACAAGAGGAGTGTAGAGTCTTGCACCTAGGGAGGAATAATTGCAGGCATATGCACCGGTATAGGTTGGGGGATGACCTGCTAGAGAGGAGCTCTGTGGAAAGGACCTGGGTGTCCTGGTGAATGACAGGTTGGCCATGAGCCAGCAGTGTGCCCTGTTGGACAAGAAGGCCAATGGCGTCCTGAGGTGCGTTAAAAAGTGTGGCCAGCAGGTCAAGGGAGGTGATCCTCCCCCTGTACTCTGCCCTGGTGAGGCCTCACCTTGAGTACTGCTTCCAGTTCTGTTCTCCCCCATACAAAAAAGACAGGGACCTCCTCAAAACAGTTCAGCGAAGGGCCACAAAGTTGATAAAAGTCCTGAAGCACCTCTCTTATGAGAAAAGACTGGGAGACACCCTTGAAAAAAGAAGACTCAGAGGGGACCTGACCCATGTTTATAAGTACCTAAGGCACAGGAGGTAAAGGGATGAGGCCAGCCTCTACTCGGTGCGTGGTAATAGGATAAGAGGGAATGGCCACAAACTGATGCATAGGAAGTTCTGCACAAATGTGCATGGGAACTTCTTCACAGTGAGCTTGATGGAGCACTGGAAGAGGTTGTGCAGAGAGCTTGTGGAGTCTCCTTCTCTGGACACATACAAGACCTTCCTGGATGCCTGCCTGTGCAACCTGGGCTAGGGAGCTGCTTTGGCAGGGGGGGTGGACTAGATGATCTCTAGAGATTCCTTCCAGCCCCTACAATTCTGTGATTCTGTATAATTTCTTAAAAAAAAAAAAAACTAATTCTGTGAAGGTTGCTGATTGTCAGAACACATAAACAGTTGTTGCATGGTATCTGAAAAGTTAGAATGAGACAACAGTCTGCTCATTACTATTAAAAGTTTTGCTAAGATACAACACCAACGTTTTTTTTTCACATGTGAAAACCACTTTGCTATTTATCTAAATATTGGTGAACTGGTAATGGCTTTAATTAAACAGTTTCCTGTTCATTCCTCATAGAACTGTTTTAATAATGAGCTGGGAGTTCTACTCAGGTAAGCGCCATTAATAATATATTGATAATTAATCACAATGAACAGAGGGAACATAAGGAACTATACTTCACGAGTTCCATTTCTCATTGTTCACTATCAAAAGCATTCAAGTATCCAAGTTGCTACTCTAATTTAACTGAATTAGGTGACAAAGATAATTATCTTCATTGCTTGACTTAAGAAATACACCTGAAAAGCAGAAACTTACTGTCTGTTTGTTGTTTGGTTTACTCTCAAAAGAGAAAATGACTAACAGGCATTATATTTCAGTATTGCCAAAAGCATCTGTTCAAAAAAAATAAAAGAATCATCTGTTAGAAATTTTTTTTTTTATATTTCCTCCAATAAATGGTACACTTTTTCATGTGATACAGTACAGTTCCTCTACCTTTTTATGTGCTTATTCTTCAATTGCATTTCATTTTCCTGACTTCTATATTTACAAGATCAGGAGGGTCACAAATATTTGCAAATCATTTATCAAAGTCATTTCAGGTTGCAGTGACATAATTCAACATGATTGGTATCAACACAAAGTCTTGATATATGCTGTACTGAGACATATTCATCATTCAGTGTCAAAACATCTTACCATTCCTCCAAACAAAGTCAACAGTGCTACAGATTGACATAGCAGAGTTTTTTTTTTTCTAGTTACTTAATGAGCAACAAAAATCACCTTCTCCTGTCTCAAAGGCACATCATAGTTAACTCTTCCTCTGAAGTGAAGAGTTGCCTTAGTATTTTGATGAACTGGAGAAAGCCATAGAAATCTGGAGAGAATTGTTTTTCCCCATTAGACTACAGATCTGTTAAAAGGTACAGAATGTTTAAAAGAAGAAAAGGATTAATAAGACCTGGCAATTCCCAAAGCACTTTTAAATACTTAGAAGGATTATGTAGTTTTCAAAGTTTATGACCAAAAATATACCAGCCATTTGTAGTGAATAAAAGAACTATTAGACTCAGTTGACAAAAAACAAAAGTGCATTCCACCAGTTTTAGCCTCTCAGCACTGCAGAAGGTTCTGAATTTTGCTTTCCAAGGATGAAAAGCAAGAGTCTAGACAGGGCTGAGCTGTTTACATGGAGGGGAAGGGGCAAAGCTAGAGGAAGAGCCATGACTTCACATAGTTACAGAAAAAGATGAAGAATGAATTCTTTTCTTGGACTGCTGTAAGTTCAAATGAAGCCACAGGCCTATATTGTCCTTTTATATTACCAGCAACACTTGCCAGGATGCCGTTACCAGCACAATCTCTGTGAAGAGCTGCTCTGCATCTTCAACAGTTTGCTTCTATTTCACTGTTGCTGCTCTGGGTACACAGTTATCTATGAGAGTAGATTTACTCCTGTGGCTTGCTGAGGGTATTTTAGATGTTGAAATGGCTACACCATAATTAATAAGAAAATTAAGAAAACAGTTTTTGAGGCCCCTGAATTTACTTTAAGCTTCTCTCTGCAAGCGTATGTATTCTCAGATACTTATTCAGGAGCTCCAAACAAGTCTAGGATTTTCCACTGAGCTTTTGATGCATTCCCCTACTCTGTCATTGTCTCTTGAAAAGACAACATTATTCAAGACACTTTTCCCCCTGCCCCTAACTGCAGGAAGATAATAATAATGATAATAGCCAGGGATCTGATCTGCTGTTTCTCTTGTCAAATGCATATTATACATGAGGTTTCTGGGGAATACAGGGCTTTTGGCCAAGTATGAGCAACAGACTGTGATGCTGGAATTCATTTATCTTCCACAGTTTTGTGTTGCAATGTGCATTGTGCAACCTAACGGGATTTCACACTGACATATTCTGTCTGATTACCCAGTCATTGTGTTTTAGCCCTAATAGACAGCTATAGTCTAACACACCACTCTCTTACTTCCATTCTTCAAAGGAAGAGTGAGTGAGAAAATATGATGAAAAAAAAAACCAAACAAAACTCGTGAGTTGAGACAAGGACAATTTATTTAAGGGGAAAAGACAGGGAAAAAAACAAAAACAAAACACAAATACACAAAATGACAAACAAGCAAAGGCCATAGGGAAGCAAAGACGGAGAAAACAGTTGTTCTTTCTTCAAATTAGCAAGATATGTTTGGCCATATCTGGGGATGAAAGGCCAAAGTACAGATAGCAGTTGTTCAGGAGAGCAGATGTTTTATAAACAAGAGCCTCTCCCTTTCTCCCTCCTCTGTGGAGAGTGACACCATATGATACGGAATATACCATTGGTAGATTAAGGTCAGTTGCCTGGTGATGTCTCCTCTGTTAGTATCCTCACTTGATAACATGCCCTGCCTGGGGCAAGCTCTGGAAAGCCACATAAAAGAAAGGACTGGCAAGCATCAGGGCTAATCACTTTGAAGATACTTCATAGCACAGCAAAGAAGGAAAGCACATATTAATACTCACATGACTTTAAACCACTGAAAGTAATTAACTTACCTAACTCTATCCCCTATAGGCTTCAGTTGTCAAGAAGAGTAGATGTCAGACCTTCATTTGTTAAAGCCTGAAAGATGAAGGGAAGGCTAAGCTAGAATTAAAACTTAAAAAATTTTTGTCAGACTTTTAATCCAAATTGTGTGATTATTGGCCTTTAAGAAGAAGTAAACCCAGGTAGAATTACTAAGGTGTTGGAAAATCTTAACATTCTCTTCACTAATAAGGAATTGAAACTCAGGGTTGCAAAACTAAATATCCTTCGCTTGCAGAACTAGGATAATGACTCTCCAGCTTATCCCTCTCTCCAGGTGATTGTCACCCATTTCTGCAAGTGTAATGGTGGGGCTGCAGATGTCTCACATATGACTAATGCACGAGTTAAGGCAATATCCTGGCTGAGATGTTGCAATTTCTCAGAATACATAGTTTGCTGTAAACTCAGACTCCTAAACCTTCTAATTATAATACCATTGGCACTAGTACAGTTAGGCTGATAGGAAGGGATTTCACCTTCTCAGTCTCTATTTGGGGAACCTATATACGGACTCACAAGTAAGCTTCCTTTTAAATGTAATTTAAACTGTATGTAAGCTTCTAAGTGTCACTGAGAATCTGAATCCCTAAATTCATTTTCAAGCAAAACTTAGGCACTTCAAGATTCAGAGTATTAATCATCATAATTCTGGGATGAGTTCCAAGTTCCAGTAAGGTTGAAAATTTGATGGTTACTTACTATTCCCTTTAAAGTTCCATTACCCAAAGGATATTTTAGCATATTTTATTAAAACTGAATATTAAAGTGTCTATTAAACTTTATATTCTCAATAAGTAAATATCTGGTGAATTAAAACGGAGGTGTATGCACATATGTAAGAACTACCCCTTTGAAAAGAGTAAGTGAATGGCGAATAATCCTATACCTCAAGAAGAAAAAGCAGCCACAAACTATTCTGTGTAAGATTTCTTCCTTTTTTTTCTGTCCAGAAGAATATAATCACGCCATACACATGTAAGTATGACTATATGAGCATATATGTGTTTATGCAAGTGTGTGTACACACATATAGTTAGCATAAATGAGCATTAATAGATAAAAAACGTCTCAGATACATTTTGCATATAGTACATGTATAGACATGTACATCTGCATAGATATATATTAATGATTCCATATGTAAATGGGCATTACACTTTTATTCCATTTAGACTCTGCACTAGATATGAGATTTCTAATGGAATTATAATACAGAAATGTAAATTCTATACAGCTGGTTGAAATCTATTTGCATTCTATTATCCAGATAATTAAATACTGAGCAATTACAAATCGTGTTGGTATTTCCATCAGGAATACATATTTTAGACAAACAAATGAGTAATTGGAATATTATTTACATGTTATAGACAGTAGCAGGATGTTGTCACTTCTGTCTGAGGATTTGTTGCCTGGGAGATACTGCTCTGATAATGTGAGCCCTTTCACATTTTCATAGACAAATCTCTGCAAATCACTCCTCTTGTTTTTGTCTTATCCTTCTTTTTCTATCACCTGAGAGGTGGCCAGGACTCTTACATGGTGTTATGTGATTCTATCTGGTTGTATATGGTTTGATCTGCTTTCATGTGCAATATCTAGAAAAAATGTTTCCCCAGTTAATCACATAGATAGGTTAGAAATTTGTTTTGTTCATCTAATGACAAAAAGCCTTCCACTAACTTGGAAAATTTTTAGTATACATGGATAAAATTAGCCACTAATGACAACAGGAGCAAAATATGCTTGTATTATTTTTAATCGTTCTTTTAAAAATAAAACAGCACAATGGTCCTCAGTAGCTAGGAGACAATTTTTACTGGGCCTTTGATCTTTCTCTAGAGAAAGTAGAAGGAGCAAATATAAATGCAAAACTCCTAAATTTAATGCATTCCATCTGTGTTCTGACCAGATAACTTCACTAAATTGTTTTTGAAGTCTGCAATTTACCCTTTCCATTACTCTGATTTTATTTCCAGCAATTAAATAAAGATATCCATTTTGCTCCGTCTGTTCACCCGTTCTTCATAACTACTTAGAGAAATGTTTCATGGGAAGTATGAATAACTTCTACTGAAATATAAACTTTGATCCATTTTCTAAGGCAATGTATGTATTTGTAATATAGAGACTATAAGAAAGGGAGAACTGTGGTAGTTTGACATGGACACTTACTGAAAAAGATACAGACATTTTTCAGATTTTAAATGGATCTGCACTTATCAACCTAGTTAAAATGAAGGTTTTTGTAGTACCCATTTTTCAGAAAAATTCCAATTTTTGTAAATACTTTAATCACTAATAAAATTTCTCTTTAGTCGCCTATTTGAATGGATTATGTTTTTCCTCCAATCTGTAAACATAGTTTATTGTCAAACTTTAATTTGCAAGTTCACATATCTTCCTTTCATCATCTCCTTCTTACTCAAAATGGCTCAAAAATAGAGCAGTAATGGAAATAAAGCTTATCTAATAAAACTTTATTCCAATCTGAAGATTCAGTAATGACAAGCCTATAGATAGCCATTCCATCCTAGGATCTGGTATAATGCCATGCTTTGGATTTGCGATGAGAATGATGTTGCTAACAAACCAATGGTTTTTTTAGTTGTTGCAGAGTGGTGCTTGCACTAAGCCTAGGACTTTCCAGCTTCTCACACTGCCGTGCCAGTAAAGAACTAGGGGTGGACTAGGATCTGGAAAGGGACCAAACCAGAACATATGACTCAAACTGGCCAAAGGGATGCCCCATGCAAATTGACATCATGCAGAACAATAAAACCAGAGGGGCTGCTGAGCAGGAACAAGGCAGGGCGTAAATCACTGGGTAGTGAGCAATTGCATTGTGCATCATTGTGCTTTGAATATTATTTGACCATTTTTATTATTTTCTTTTCTTTTGCTGTCCCACAAGACTTCCTTTATCTCAATCCATGAATTTTACCTTTTTTTCTGAATCTCCCCCTGGTAGTGGGGATTGAACAAAGAGCTCAGCAGTACTGATCTGCCTGCCAGGTTAAACCACAACAATAGAATGTCTGATTCAGAATAATCATGAAAGCCCCCATCACTCAAACTGTATGATGTTTATAGTAAGATGTTGTTGTACGCAGCCTCATGGGTGAAAAATATTAGCCATATTATTTTAGAATATTAGCCATATTATTTTAGATACTGAAATGGAACTTCTTGAAATAATCTACAGCATGTGGAGAAATAAAACCTTGATCTTTTGAGACTGTTTCAATCATTTTTATTCCTGCTGAATGCAAATTTTTCTGTTCAGCTTCATTTCAACCTGTTAACAAAGGAAAATTAAAATATTTTAAAGTGCTAATGACTTTGTTTATTTGTTACAAAATTTATCTGATACAAAAACTATTACAATTGATTTTTTTAATGATATTTTTCAGGCTTTGTTTTGTTAATATAGTCATTTTCCTGTAATTAAGTTCAATTAGATGAGCCTTACAGATCCCTTCCAACCTGGGATGTTCTATGATTCTGTCAATTGCTTGTACTGCTATTGGCTGTGATGGAGTCAATTTTCTATGTAGCAGCCTATATTGTGCTATATTTTGTTTTTGTGACCAAATCAGTAGTGACAACACATTAATGTTTTAGTTGTTGAAGAGCAGTGACTTCAAATCAAAGATGTTTCAGCTTCTCATGCTGCCCTGCCAGCGAGGAGGCTCAGGCTGCACAAGGAGATGAGATGGGCTGCATCTAGGACAGCTGATCTGAATTCACCAAAGGGATATTCTGTAAGAAATCTCGAGGCTGAGAAGTTCACATTTAGGAGGGCAGGAAAGAATCACACATTTTATAAGAACTCATGAAAAAAACCCAAACTCTTGGAGCATTAACAATATCTGGAAGCAAATAAGACAGAAACCTCATTTGAAAAAAATGATTCCATTAGAACATTATACCTGATTTTTTTCCTGAGGTTTTATAATTAAAAGATAAAATCTTCAGATCACCCCAAGGAATCTATCTAAGGAACAAATCAATTATTTATTCTTGTTATTTACATAACCCTCAGGATTTAGCTTCAAATTTAAGATGACCAAGGAATAAATCCAGTTGCTTAAATAAGGGATAAATCACTCTTCCATGTCCCTTTGCTTTCTTGGGTTCCTCTGCAGTAACAAAGGTAGAAAGGCACAAAGGAGGATGCTATTTTACTTGTTCTGAGCCTATTCTACTTCACCTCTCTCTTGTACTAGCTCTTTATTAGTTACCAGTTACTAAGTCAAGGTGAGAAATTCCACAGTTTTGAAAGCAGCAGATCTAATTATATGAATCCATATATAATTTTCAGATGGCTAACTTTCCATAACTCCTACATTTTCTTTTTAACTGCAGGTGATTTATAGAAAACAATTTTTTTTTTTTTTTCATGAAATTGCTGAATTTCTGAATTGCTAAACTGCAAAATTCATGTTATCACATCATCACTCATTTCAAAATTCCATTTGAAGCACTGACAGCTCAATCAAAAACACACATGGGATAGATAAACAAAAACAGTGCTGAAAGGCATCCTGGCATCCTGGCCAGAAACTGGATATCTAAGCCAAAGTCAGGAGGTCATGAGATCTTCCAGCCTGTGCACAAATATTATGACTCAGATCTAATGTAATTACTTTAAGCCAACCAAGATTCACTTGCTTCAGAATGGTAATGCTTTGGATTTTGGAGAAGGAACATGGTGGGAAGGAGGAAATTTGCCGGATCTGTCCCCTTACTTTATTTCATCTGAAAAATGATGAAGTTTGAAAGTTGAAAAGTGAATTTAGATAGAATATTTCCACAAATCATGACAGCAGACACTTTGGCAAATATATTTTCTTTCCCTAGGGTAGAGTACAAGATGTACTAAATGAGTCAGTTTGTTCTTGCTCATGACCCTTTTGAACTTAGCCCTCTGCTGAATTTGTTTGCTCCGGGGGAAGATGTTGAAGAACTGTAGTATTTTAAATAACTTTGGAACTTCAAAGGCCTTTGATTATTTATCTGTAATGAATGGATCGGACAATGTGAACTCAGTATGATAAAATGGATAAGAATTCTAGAGAACATATTGCAGAAGAAGAGCTTAATCCATCCACCCATGGTTGGCTGGTGAACAGAATTATGCTAATGAAGAAACATTAAATCTATAGGTAGTATGTTTTGAGGTTGTGTGTGCAGCTGTACTTTCCATTTGGGAAAAATAATTTATGGGAATGTCTTTTTTTATATAAAAAAAAACAAATTCCAATAATTTGTATTATCTTGGTATGTAATCTGAGATGTAGGTAATGACATTATATGCGCTGCTATTTGTGGAGATTGTTTTGGATGAATTCTATTTAATTCATTGCTTATTCATATCTTAGATACTGCTTTGTTTTCTATGGTTATACTTTCATTTTAGTGAGTCACTATGTATAGACAAGAAACTTGCTGGAAGAGAATCATTAAGATACCAATAGTGTTAATATGTGCTGTGAAATAATACAGTGTAGGAGATTACTGCTGGTTTCTCGTGTCATAAGATATCAAATTATCCTTAAATATTGCATTGGAAAATGTAAAAAAAAAAAAAAAAAAAAAAACCTCATAAAAATGTTTGAACTTAAAATATCTAATATTTAATATTTCTGTTTTTGTAGGCAGTAATCAGCCTGTCAATTTTGAAACTTAAAGTTTTATCTTTTTTCCCCTCTGGATAGAGAACAAATGAAATCTTCATCAGTTAAGAAAGCCTCTCTGTGTAGAAATAGGTTAATTAAGGAAGTCATACAGTTCAAGTGGAAAAGTTCCCCACCTGCTGTAGAAAATCACCTGCTGTAGAGAGCCTGCTTTAGCAGGGGGGTTGGACTTGATGATGTCTAGAGGTCCCTTCCAACCCCTATGATTCTGTGATTCTGCAATTCTGTGAAATGTCAGGAAGAAATAACATTATGTCATAAGAATAAAATATTTTGATAGTGTACGTCAGGAAGAAAGCTAAAACGCAACATAATACAAAATGCTTAACAATGAACAGAAGATACAAGACAGACTAATTCACTGTCCATTTCAAAATGGTATTTGGGACGCTTACTGTCATGACTTGATTTTTCTTACTTTCTGTATTGGATTAAATTTAGTCTCACTTTATTATCTGACTTCTACTGAAATGTTTGCAGCATTTGATGGAACCGTTGTGGAACAGTTACTTCTTTTGTCAGAAACATGTATGGAAATGGGTCATTAAAACCTGTAATACATCTAATAAACATATCAAGATATCAATCTGTATGAAGTCCACAGTGCTAATGAAATAAATATATCTGCTATGGAAGTGTAAGAATAGTAGCATTTTTAAATGCTTATGAGATTTTATTGATCCTTATTACATCATCTTTTGGAATATTTTTTATAATGCACAAACAAAAAGGTGACAGCAACTCTCTGATCAAATTTTGTTCAAAGTCTTTTTCTGAAGCACTTGGGGTACAAAACCTGCATTTATATTTGTAGTTGTCTAAGATATGATATTTGGCTTTTGACCTGGCACTGTTTGAACATTTAAGAAGTCCCCTTGGAATGTTTTTGGATATTCCTCTCTAATTTTGGTATTGGTGGTACTGTTCTCATCTGTTTAGTTCTATTTAATTACATCTTTGCCTCAAGAAACTGTTGCTTTTAGACCTATCTATTTCTCTTCAATGAACTAAAAAAATAATAATTTAGATAATTCTTTCTCTCCCTTGTTAATTGCTTTTAATTGATACAGAAGTGAGATGTTGCTGAAGACTGGGCTGGGCATTATTTTCCTTCCTGCTAAAGATCTAGATCCCAGATTTCACATAATACAGATCTGCAGAGAATATGTGTCCAGGGCATATAAAAACACAATCCATAGCTGTTAAGGGTCAATGTGATGTTTATTGTTTATTTCTGATTAATTTTTTTACAGTATTCCACTGGATTCATGCATCTTTCTGCTTTTACTTATTCTTTGCTTCTCAGCTACATCTTGTTTGTAAGTATTCATAGATATGGATCATCTTTTGTTCCATCTCTGTGGAATTTAATCAAATGAGATCTTGCCCAAGGTAGTATCCTTATAAAGCAACTGAAATTTCAGCCTAAACAGTAGAGAATATCAGGCAGGTATTTCTTTTGACAATCATTCCTGGGAAATCACTCTAAACTTCCTCTCTGTTCCCTGGTATCCATTCTACTAAAACAGGATGTTTTGTTTATATTTCCATAGTCTGAATTCCACTAGTTTTATGGTGCTAAGAAATTAATGGTGATCGAGTTTCTTTTGCGATCTTACTGTACCCATATCTGTAGATTCTAATTTACAGGATTGTTTATTATTCGTATTCCAATAATCCTGTTGTTTTATTTCATTTTACAATGACTGAAATACTGTATTTCCATACCAGTACTTATATGTCTTCTGTTTTCTGTTCTTTCTTTTTCTCTTTCTTTCTTTTTTTCTCTCCTTTTTTTTTTTTTGTCTTTAATTTCTCTTTCTATTTTTCTTTTTTTCTCTTTTTCTCAACACTTTCTTACATTTAGCCAATTTAAAATGGCTGGACTTTAGGAAATACTACTTCTCTGAAAGAGTGGTCAGACACTGAAATGGGCTGCCCAGGGAGGTGGTGGAGCCACTGACCCTGGAGGTGACTGAATCACAGTATCTGTTTGGGTGAAAATAGGAATATATATTTTTTAATCTAAACTACAGGGACTAAATGAAATTTGTGTATCTAATGAAGGGTATTACCTAACACCAACTCTAAGCTTCTTCTTTGAGGTACAATCTTTTTACTAGTTTTAGTTATGTTTACTTGGAAATAAAAATATGAAATATTTTCATGAAGGAGCTACTTGTTCTAAAGAAATCAACTGTGACCAGTGAACGATTTTACAAGTTAAATAGCCTTTAGTGGCACAATGAACCTTTCACAGCTAATGATTAAAGTAGTAATGATAATTAATCTTTTAGAGAATGTCTATATTGAAATTATTCTGTGAAACATAGGAGCAGCAACATGGATTGTATGAAGATGTTAATCTACTAAATAATTAATGTCTGTGTCGCCATTAAAATAATATTTTTTATTTGTTATTTATGCAGAGGTGGAGATGCCATTTCATTATTTCTGCCAGTAAAACATAAAAGCCTTTGCTGCAAAAGCAAATCCTGACATGTCCCTTAAAAATTTACAGCTACTAATTTACATTTTTTGCAAGTCTAGTATTATATCTCATTCTCTTCAGCAATTTATATTCATACTTGTACAAGCAAAGCCTGGATAATAAGAAAAAACAAAGCCTGTGGAATTTTAATTTTAGAGTCCTGCAATACATATAAACAGAGAATTAAAATAAATGAAATTCTGAAATGTGGTTATACATTAACAATTCTCCTAACACCCTGAATTTTTCTGCCAACTGAAGCTGGATGCTACAGGGCTTGAACATGCGAATGACAAGTATTCACAGATCCATAGACCTTCCTGAAGGTGGCTCCGTTTGATAAAGGTTACATTAGACAATCCAGGATAAACTCAATTGCAAATTCTTAAGAGTGATTTGGAAGAAAATAAAGAACAGAAATTAATAATGCGATGAAAGAATTTCTGCAAAATATTTCTATGATGTAAACCAGAAATGCTTGAAAAATGTTAAGAGGACAAAGATTCTGTAAAAGACAGAATCATAGAATGAATGGTTGAAAAAGACCTCAAAGATCACCTAGTTCCAATCCCCCTGCCATGGGCAGAGTCACCAATCAGTAGATCATGGTGTCCAGAGCCACATCTGGACTTTCCCTTTATGCGTCCAGGGATGGGGCATCCACAAGCTCCCTGGGCAGTGACAGAAATCACAGAACAATCTTTGCTTACTTACAGTATATGTCTCATATGTCTCAAGCTCAATTCTGAACTAAAGGCTGTCTTAACTAGTATTTTTTCTTTCTTTTCAGTTCTGAAAAGTACACATTCATTAGACTGTAATTTTTTTTCACACAATTGTTTTCAGGTTCAGTGAAGTAAAGAGTAAGGGAGCAAAAGAGACCTTAAAAAGAACATTTGTTTATTTTATAATCGTGTTCAATTCTCCCTCAAATTGCAGCAGCTCATGCAGTAGATGAAAAGATAATATGTACCAAGTTTCATTTCAAAAGAAGTTCTAAAATAGAAAGTGGAAGAGGAAATTAAATTTTTGTGCACCTCAGAAATGAAGAAACACTGATTCAAAAAAATTGAAAAATGAGGAATAAAGATATATTTGGTCTGTTGATTAAGAAAGAAAAAAATAAGTATTTTTTGGAGAATTTAAACTGCAGTTTAACAGCTTTACTAGCAGATAAAAATTGTCATTTTTGTTAGCTCATACATTAGGAAATCTGAAGTTTTCCTTTTTGTTCTAGTGGCTCAATTGCAATGAATGAATAATATAAAGTTAGTATTTTTCCACTGTAGAAGAGATAAATATTTAAAACAAAACTGAAGACTGAGATATACATTCAGGTACTGATTAACCTTCTGGCAAGTTATGATTCTAGATTAATATTTGTCTCAAAACACAGATACAGCATCTTTGAAACCAACTGCTTCAATTTGTAGTCTGCTACTTTACACACATTTAGAAAGGACTTTTACAACTTAACTACCTTAACTACTTGAATGTCATTGAAATTATCGTAAGGAAATACTTAGGCATATGCTACCTTTCTGTCAGCCTGTACTGCCTTGTACATCTTTTCCAAACCACATTTCTTTCAGTTCTGACATAATCCTATTTAAATCAGTAATGACTCTGTAAACGAATACTTAAAATTGTATAAGTGGAATGCGCAGATATGAAAAACTATTTGTCATGAAAAGTTCAGGCAAATCCAAAAATTATAGCTGTGTTTGTGGTAGGTGGCTAAACATAACTCCAGGACAAGAAAATCCTATTCATCTACTGCAAGGTGCTACAAGAAATCTTCTTCTGTTCTGCTGAAGACTGTCAAATCTTGACATCTGCTCATCTCTGATAAATATAAGTTGCTGTCTGTTTAAAATTCTTTATATTTATCTATATGGATATAGTAAATATTTCATACTTTGTATACATTTAAAGAATTTTTCACTTTTTTATTCTTATTACCATGTATAAATCTAGGGGGAAAAAATCACATCTGCATAGAAATTGACTTAATTCCAAGAAAACATTTTAAGGAAAATATCCTGTCAATTCCACCTTCAAACATTTTTTTCTGTCTTGAACTGAAATACAGGATTGTGAGCAGTTTTCTAAATTAACCGCTAATGGATATGATAGAGTTTAGAAGACCTTTCTGCTTTTTCAGTAACTTAGGAATATGACCCCAAATTTCAGAATTTTATACTACACTTAAGACAGGCTCTGAATGAATTCAGTCAGGGAGGAAGGGACACAGGTGAGGTAAAGAGTTGAAGACATAGATGAGAACTGAAAATTACAGTCCATAAGTATACAAATTCCAGTTCTAGATGTCGGTATAGCAAGGTTAGAAATAAGCCACAGCACAGAGAATAATTCAGATTTCACCATTCTTATTCTTAAGAATCCTTTTTTATCTTTAGATAATCTTAGAAAATTCACATTCTGTGGCTTCTGCTTCTGTAAGGAATTAGGAAGACTTGTAAAAAGACACAAGTTAATTTTCTGAAGCAGACAGTTTATCTTCTTTCTATTAGAAGGTTAAAATATGACCCTTTAAAGAATGGTGTCCTGATGGATATTCAGTGCTGTATTTCTTTAACCTGTGGCACACCACATGTCTTTTATACATGCATTAAGTTCTATTTTAAAGAATTTCTCTAAGAAGTATTGTATCTTTAACTGGAATAGATTATGTTAGTAAAGGTTTTCTGAAGAATAATAACTTTAGATATATTTTCTCCTGTTCTAATGGCTAAGTGACTCTCAAGCAGATTACACACTTTTAAGATTAAAGTAATTATGGCAACTTTTGCATTTTGTAGTCTCTACAGTACTTTGAAAAAAATGTTGTGTATACAATAAAGTATCTAGGATATCAGCAGTAAGTATTTTCAGATTTTATTATCAACTCTGGAATAGTTAGTATAGAATTTCTAATGTTAACTTCTTTTCTTTTTCGAGTATATCTCCTGTTGACAGTGTTTCTTGAAAACAATTTTCCCCTTCCGAAAGTGGAAAATGCAGAGATGAATATTTTAGTTTTCTTTGATGACTGCAGAAGTGAGAGAAGGAGAATACTTTTCCCTTCACTCAGTTGAATTGTAGCAAAATACATGTATCTATAATTATTAATCTGTTGGTAACAATTGACATTCTGTTTTTAATATTAAGCCCAATTTGGTGTATGACGACAAAGAAACATATAACTGCCAACTGTTTTGTAGGTACAAAAGTAAAATCCATGCAGTATTAATAAAAATGTTTATCCTACTCTTAGAAATAATAATTATCCACAGTTACTCTTGTTTGCGAGATTGTTTTAAGCAGCAGGTTTTCTTATTCATTCCTGTATTTCACGGTCTATATAAGGTAGAAACTGGAGACCGTTCTGTTTGATCAAGGGAATTAATTACAATATCTTTTTCAGATTATGAAAGCAGCAGCAAATCCACCCAGAAGCCAGGAAGCACAACAAAATTATTCCTCTGTACCCATACACAGCTAAAAACAGCAGGATGTCTTTTATAAAAGGTTTGCATCATTTTACATCAAAAACCTAAACATCATCAGGCATTCTCCTTGTAAGTCAGATGCCAGAATACTCACTTAGCCAAATTTCAGTTTTGTTGAGATCTCAGATAAGGTGAGATATGTGAAGAAAATACTCTGAGTGTGAACTTGGAAAGCTTTCTTTTCCATGTGTGAAGCAGCTGACTGTGCTTTGGTCTATGCGATCTTCTGCAGGCATGTGGTCACAAATGAGTTCAGTTTGAAATCCCCAGATGTAAGATAGCTTTGATGCACAGTCACAGCATCTTTTAAGTTGCAGCTAGAAGAATCCTTCTAAGAAGCAGGACTTGACACTTCAGGCTCTTCTACCATCAGTACAGCACTTGCTTGCCCCTGAGGGAGCACCAGCACAGCCAACTTGAGTTGTCTCAGGAGCCTGCAGAACAAGCCTCCACTTGCAATTTTTTCCTACGCCGTGTGGAGTACCGGAGTTAACTTCTCTCTGTTATTATTTTGTTTATTTTGTTTTATTATTATTTGTTTCTGGGAATTATGAAGTTGGTATAGTTTCCCAAGAAAAAGATAATAGATCATGTGTTCAAGGCTGGATGTGGCTCTGGGAAGCCTGGTCTAGTGTTTGGCTACCTTGCCCGTGGCAGAGGTGTCGAAACTACATGACCTTTGAGATCCTTTTCAACTCAGGCCATTCTATGATCCTTCAGTAAGAATATCAGCACTGTAATACACCTCTTTGGAAGAAAACAACCTAACACAAGGCATCAGCTTTTGACCTAAATCATTTGAGCAGAGAACATCAGATGAAGCCTCCATTATAATTAAAATAATGTATAATCATTATAAATTGCTAAAATACTAATGTTGGGTAAACAAAGCTGACACTGTCAGTATGATAATTATTTTATAAAATAAATAAACACAAGTTCTGTCATGCTTGACAAATTTAATTGCAGGATGTTTTTAAAATGCAAAAGTTCCAGAATGATATTGGTAATCAAACTAATATTTTCTCCTTCCTGTTTGACAAGGCCTAGTTTGTATTAGTGAAAACAGAAAGGTAATACAGTATACATACAACTGGCATACTTATCAGTATCTAGAGAAATCAATATCCTGCTTTCCAGAAGGATGAGAAGACTGGAAAAATGTTGCTGTCCTCGCGTTCTTAACAACTGGAAAGAAAGCAGAGAGATTTGCCCCTGTATTACCAACCAGTATAAATGAAATTCCTCCCATGATGACATGTGCTTCTCATACATGACTAAAAACTATGGGAAAAGAGAGAATTAGAGCTCTCTTTCATGTGGTCACCAAAGGACTTCAAAAGGAATGCGCAGAAATTCTTGTTGTTTAATGAGTTTAATTTCACTCCAAATTGCAAGTACCTAAAGGAGTCACCCCAAAGGTTAAATGAAGTTTGGCTGAAGTCTTACTTTGCTTTGTAACTTGGAAGAAAATTCAAGACTACTTCAGTCGCCCTTTCTTCCTGTATTTTTCTGGATCTGATAGAAGTTGCTTTTTTTCTAGTCTTTCAAAGCAGCTCTAGGACATATGGAGCTGAATGCACTATTAACAGCCACTAAACAGTCTTGTCACTTTGCACTTACTCAGTTCCTACTATCTGAAATGAAAGCATACCTGAAGGTTGCTGTTCTTTCATATAATGTATATCCACTGGCTTTGTTTCTTTCATTCTAGGATCATATAATTATAGAATATCCTGAGTTGGAATGGGCCCACAAGGATCGTTGAGTTAAATTTCTAATCTTAACTTCAGCAAACACACCACCGCAGTTTGAAACACCATTCAGAGTGCTGCTGAGCAATGTAAGCTCCAAGGGAAGAGCTATGATTTTGAATTTGACTTTGAGATTTTGCATCTGACTGTAAATATAAATATTTTTCATAAAAAACTATGAATCCTTTTTCCTGACCTATTTGCTGTTTGAAAGTTATGAAGCCTCTGTTCTTCTGGTTGCTACAGATCCAGGGTAAAGGGAAGTTGCTGTATTCCATGAGGCGCACATTTCATCTGTTCTGCTAAGCAATAGGAAAGTCTCAGTTCTGTTGCCAGGGGGTACCGCATGTTTCCATGGAGACAGGACCCATCTGAGCACAGCAACTGAGGGCGGGTGTATGTGATGTGTCCTACAGCCCTTCCATGGGTGACATGTGCACGTTTGTACTTGTGCACTGATGGAGTGCACCAACAAGGCATCTCCCTCCTTCAGGAATCTCATTTGCTTAGAAGTTGTTTATTTACCAATGAAAATTTAAAGCTCTGCCAACTACACAAGGGAGAACAAACAAACAAACATTTCACACAAATCTCATAATGTTCTGGTGATGCTAGAAGAATCATGAAAGCCCTATAGTCCTATTTCTTGAGTTCAGGCTTGTTTTTCAGATATATTTATTTATAGCTCTAAAATGAAATTAAGACTCTCTTCCTTACATGAGCTGACTTCAACTCATTTACTCCTTAGCATTCAAAATAGAAATTATAATTCCTATTATGTCAGAATGTGAGTGGTTTACACAAGCACTTCTACTAGTGAATCAGTTTCTTGGTCACAGAATAGAATTTGTAATCTATTATGAACTTTTGTATGTTTCATTTGTATTGTTTTTTTTATTTTTTAACATTTACATATTTGTGACATCAAAATTAGTGAGCTGAGAGGGAGAAAACCAAATGTAAATGCATTTTATTTCAAGATGCAGATGCTCAGTTTTCTATTTGATAGGGAAACTATGCTCAATTGCACAAAGTTTTTTAAACCAGACACTTCTATAAAAATCTTTGGTATTAAATTCAAGGAGGGTCTATATGTATCACAGGTCGTTTGTTTTTTATGTATGTGGGAGTGCAATCTTATCAAAATAAGTGTTAAAATTTTATCATCGCATATTTTAAATTTATTTATTTATTTATAGCAAAGCCATGAAATAATTAATATTGCTACAGAAAACACAGACAGAACTTCATTTGAAAAAGCTCAAAGTTTTCTGGCCATCAACACCAACTAAAACTGGAAAATATGCCAACAGAGTGCCAAGATGCTTTTTGGAAATGTACTATGAGAAACTGAGTGAATTTGATTTGTTTAGATCAGTAAAGCAATGGCTGAGGAGAAATATATTTATTCTGTGTAAATAACACCACTAAGTACTTTAAAGCTCAGAACTACAGGTATTTATAGGATTTAATTTAGATTAATTCCTAGTACTATTATATACTCTCAAGCTTCCAGACACTTACTCAGTGAAACATGTTAAAACTTTAAAATAGCCATTGGATTTTTGGACCAGGGGATCTTTCACTTTGAAGAAGCAGGAAATTCTGCAAAAGGAATTTAATGTCAAAGATTTAAGAATCTCATATACAGATGGACTTCCTCCTGTGTTCCTTCTATGGCACACTGCAATCTTCTGGTAGGTATGTGGATGTGTTTGCTGACACAGTGTATTTGCAGATGCAATGTCCAACCATTCAACCCCTCCCCCCCCCCCACACACACCCCTTTATTTGTCGGCACACTGAGTAAGGATCTATGCAGCAACTCTAGTGGCATCTTACAAAATCCCTAAGCCCTGCTGGAGAGAGGATCAATATGGACAAGAAATCAGAAGCCACATGCACATGAGCCTGTTGGGTCCCACTTAGCTGAAAATATCATCTCCTTTCAGAGCTCTCATGCTGTTTGGTCACAGATGCTGTTGTTGCTGGATGGGTTCCAAGGGAAGCAGGAGAACTGGTGCAAAACCAAGGAAATCCCAAAGTACTGACTTTTTACAAATGATTCTTTCTCTTTCGTGATCACATATCACACCACACCTGAATTCAGGATGATTCCGTAATGAAGAAACCAAAAGCCTGGGAAAAATTCCAGGATTGATGTCCGTCCTTACATTTTCCAACCCTTTTCCTTGTACAACAGTACAGTTTAACTTGCTATTCAAATCACAGAGATTTCTCATCTGTCTTGTTCTAATCTCGTGTGGTGTTTGCAGTAAACTGTACTGCAGCTACGTAGGATTTGGTTGCCATGATGCTGTTAACTCCTTGCCACACACTGCCATTTTCCATCAGTTTGAAAGGTTACTGTGCATTAAACAGGCTTGTGTTTGATGAGTCAGAGTTTTATTCTGCAGCAGCAAAAGGTTCTTGGGATCTGAGCTGGCTGACTGTACTTCCCTGACACAGAAGTTATTTCCATGCTGCAGTTACAGAGGAGCCCATGGCTTGACATACCCTGATCCAACAGTGAGTTCCACAGAATAGCCTGGCCTTTATCTTTGCACAAGCAAAGATCTGGGTTTATGCCTTCAGACTTGAAAAGCCCCTCAGTCTGATGTGCAGGTGAGGACAGTCAGACCAATCATACAGAAATTCTGTTGCCCAAGAGAACAGAGAATGATGTTCAGAGCTCTGTTTCTCTTTGGCTGAAGATGGAAGTAGGAAGGACACCACCACCGCAACAAAAAGTTATCTTCAGTCACCTGAAGGAGAACAAGTCCTCTTATCTACAGAGCATCTCTGTTGGAACAATCGAAACAATAACAACAAAAAAGCATGAAAAGCAACCATAAATAATTTATCACAAGGCAAAATGTTTTCTCTTGCTTCCCTTTAAAATGTAATTGGGTGCTGACAATGCTTAACTCTTAAGACTCATGTGGAGGATCAAGCCTTCACTGCCTGAACACTAGCATGGCTTCTCCTCAGTGTTGCAGTGGAATTTAACAACCATCCTGAGCTGAAAATCACACAATGACTTTCACAATCAAACTTATAATGCATTCAGTATCCCATTACTCCATCTGCTGCTTCCTTGTTCTGTATCCCATCAACAAATGCTAAGCTGCAGATTGTTTTTCTCATAGTAATGAGCTGCATCAGTATGCAAACAAAAGAAAAGTTGTATATTTATGTTAGAACAAGTGCCAAGAACACCTCCTGTTACAACACTACTAATGACAGGATAGCAGCAGTGGAATAGAGTAATTTGTAGTATTCCCAGGTCAGCTGCACACATGGTCACTCCAAAAACAAGTGAGGCAATTTATTCTAAACTTACACTGCAACAAATTCATTCCTGCTTTAACTGAAATAGCTTCAGTGGATATATAGGTCACCCCAAAAGTAATGCCTCCTATTTATTTCCATTAAAACTACAACAGATACAAAGAGCACAATTATACTGTTTCATAGAGGAGATTGTCAGTAACAAAACAGCTTCAACTGCACACCTATGTCAGATGCCATTTTGCCAGCCTGCCCCTCTGCTGTCATTTGTTGCACAGCAACTAAATAAATGGAATATTGGTGGGAAGGTTCAGCTTTTACTGCCAGACCACCAAGATCTGCCTTCGACATTGTGGGTCAACAAAATAAAACAGGAAGCATTACTTTCAGAGCAATGTTCATACCATGGAAGAGTTGGGTCCTGAATTGGAAACCTTCCTACAAATTGTGTTTAAAAAAAGAAAAAAATGACAAGCATAAACAATGTCATTTTCCCAATTAACTGGAATTGATTAATTCATCCATCCATTTCCCAAGTCGTTATCTCCAATTAAAATAATTGCCTGGATAACATTCCATTGCTGGATCCCTGGGTGAAACGGAAATCTTCCAAATAGCATTTTGCTCAGATGCCAGCCCAACTACCTCTACCTGCCAATAGGGAAACACACTACAATCTGCTACAGTTTAACATGAGGACAGGGGAAGCTTTGAAATGTATTTAAGGTACACATTTTCAATTAGTAACATTATAAATTGTGAAATAGGATTGATTTGTTGCAGAAGGCAAAGAGAAAGTGCCATTGTAAAGAGCTTACATTATATAGAGAGGCTCTGAGAAAACATGTAAATAGTGAGAGGGATGTAGAGCAGTTTATTTAAGGAAAGACAAGCTTCAATGAGCTGCATAAGCAGAGGATGCCCATAGCTACAGTATAGCTCTGGCTGGGACAAGTCTGCATCTGCTAAGCTTAGAAGAAGCAGTCCTAATGAAAAGTGACAGTATGCAGAAATGTATGCAAAGATGAAAAAAACTGTATCTAAAAGATATTGTGTACGGAAAATATGCAAAATCCAAGCATAGTTTACATCCAAAAATACTAAATTCAGAGTTGAATAGGGTGCCCAAATTGTAAGCAGCATAATCCATCAGAACACAAACGAGTACACTTTTCAGAAAATGAGGTAGGAGAAAGCTAGGGCTAAGAAATTAGATTTTGTTGAATCTGAGCTCCTAGCTACACAGTGATAAGAAAATGTCAAAGACACTGCAGTTTTAATTTGAGGAGAAAGACAGTTATATATTGAGAGTCAACTGTGAGTAACAGCAAAATATTTTTATTTACAAATGAGATTTTTAACCAGTTAAGAGGGAAAAAAGAACACCCCTAAACACCAGTAAAGAAGCAAGGAACCCAATACTAATATAGGGGTTCAGGAATATGCAAATAAAAAACAATTGGGAATATATATGTGATAGGGAAGAAAGAGATAGATGGAAACTAGGGTCCAGAAAACTGATCACATAGAAAATGCCTAGCACATCACAAATGATGGAGCTGAATTTTAGTTTTAAGCTCAGACAATGTGAAATCTGTTCGGTTGCTTAAATGTAGGCATCTCCTGAGAATGTCACAAGAACCCCTTGTGAAATCCACCCACCCTTATGCACTGGACCAATGTGCCTGAGAGACAGCAGAAGTTCATGCTTATGTAACTGAATATTGTCCTACAGGTGGGATTCAGGTTATGCTTAAAACTTTTAAAGGTGTCTGTATTTAAATACTTATTTATATGTTATTTTCCTACTGCTGTCAGTACGGCTTTTGGGGCTTGAAGAGAAATTCACATTTCCTGCTAAAATATAGAGCTACTCGAGTTAGTCATGACTACTATGATCATTACCATGGTTTTGCCCTAGGAATATCTATTTTCCACTATTCAAATTCCTTGCTGATTTTTCCCATTTCTGCTATTAATGCTGATTGGAATATACATAGTCAGGCACAGGCACTGCATGCTGATGGGTTTCTAAGCTGTTGTTAATGGATGCTATTCTGTTATAATGAAGAGTTATTTAAACGATAATATCTACATTATTACATGCTAAGTTTTAAGTAATTTCTAACAAACTAATATCTGAGGGTGTATTTAAAATATAAAGCTACAGATTATCTCATACAATGTTTTGGTTCTTTCTTTCCTTGCAATGGTCAAGTCTTACTCTAAGAATATGAACATATTTTGAAACCCCCTCATGCATTACAACAAGCTTTACTTTTAGAATAGATTGTTAAAATATTGTTCTTCTAATGTCAGCTCTCAGAAACATTAGCAGAAAAACTCTATATTAACTTCAGTGGGGCAATAGAAATTCTTATTAAAGGGAGATGAGCAGGGATGAAGACACAGGATGTACAAAGCTGGTCAATGTTTTCTAGATTTTATATGTTGTGGTCACAACTGCATTACTTTGAAGCACTTCAGCCTGAATATGACGTTTAAAGCCCTAAGGATAAATTGTGAGTTTGGAAGAAGAGCTATGTTGAAGACTGTAGGAAAAATGTAAGTCATTTGGGGGCATTCACTTGTAAGGATGGAACAGGCAGCCAAGAAGTTGAACAAAACATACAAACAGATGTATTTTTGTATAAATAGAGTAGACTTCCTTGTTTACAAACTGAAATTTTGAAATACCATTTTGTGAGCAGAAAATGTCAATTGTCTCATAGCTAAGCTTCACAGAAGATGGAGCTGACAGAGCTTATTGGCTATAAGAGATGTACTGGGTTTCCCAAATAAAATCCCTTCTCTGTCTGAGGAAGCACGAACCAAGATCTACTAATGCTCTGCTGATTGTTCACCTTTTTCTTGGAGTTATTCAGTTTTAAATTATGACCTGTCATTGCCTACAGCAGTTACTAAAAACATGCAAACTGGGAGAGTCTTACTCAGATGGGATAGTATCCTGCAATGTGAAATGTATTCAATGAGTTTGTAGGAAAATCTCCCAATCTGCAGAGACTAAAGCATTTGTACAATAGGTAGGAGGCTCTGATTCAGTTCTTTACCCAAGAAATGAAGTTTGAATCATAAATAAAGTAATAGAAGATAGCTCTGGGAAGTGCAGAAATGAAATATCTCTTTAGATGGAGCAAACCATGAAACAGTAGAGATGTCCAAAAGGCAGGCATATTTTTTCTGTAGATTTAGAAATCAAGTCACAAACGCAGCTCAACATAAAGTCACAAACTACTTGTCAGCAGCCAGTTCTGTATGTTTGTGATATTACTGTTATTTTCCTAAGAAAGCACTCAGGTATAAATCAAACCTTTTTTTTTTTTACAGAAACATGATAAATGTCAATAGTGCCTTTGGCTACCTAAAAGCTTGTTAGAAGTTAGAGGCATGGGCAGGGACATGGTCGTTTCAAGAAAGTCTGCACACTATCCCTGTGACCTAAAGCAATAAGAAAATGTCTACTGAATTACTGCAATTTAACATGAGGCCAGTTAAATCTTTGTAATACTCTTTATTTTAAATAGGTTTTGTCGTAAACATCTGTTGTACGAACCCAGTCATATTGTTTACAATAGCCTAACTAAGGCTTTTGAAAGCTTTATCAATTTTGCAAATGCTTAATCAGATTTGGAGGATTGACTGTCAGAACACCAGCCTTTCTCAAGCCTATATCCATCAGATTTTATGACAATACTGACCAAAAATAATTAGGTCAGTGAAAATGAAGACAAAAAATCAGGAGTACCTATGTAAAGTTTCTTGGAACGGCTCTGAGCCTGTCTATTCAGTAATGCACAGTGACTTTGGTTTTGTTTTGTTTTTTTCACAAGAAACAGTTGGATTTATCTCATGCACCAAAGGCAAAGCACAGTAGTCATTTTCTGAATATATGTGATAACAGTTACATCATCTTTTTAAAATTCTTGCTGTTCTTCCTCGAGAAGTTGAACAGTATGTTTTGTGATACATATGAAAGCATATCCTTAACATGATGTGAAGGCTTTTCAGAAAGTAATGCTTCCTATTTTATTTGGAAAATTTCTTCAAAACATATCATGACATGGAGTAGTTGCCAGGCACTTTAAATACAGAAAATGAACGTGTTTAACATATCCTGCAAGGGTGAGAAGGAGTTTAATTTTGTTTAAATTTACCACTGCATTCTGCATCACTTGTCATTATGAACTCAAGTTAAACATGAGATGACCAGCAATATTTACAAAATTTGTTGCCGTTGTTTGAAAAAGGGGCCAAAAACCCAGTGGTGATAAGACCTAGCTCATATACCCACTTCCTAGCCCATCTTTACTTCACACAGAAAGGAGGGCTGGCTGGTTTTGTTCAGAAAAGAACTCCTTCTCTCTCCTTTCTGCAACATTTCCTTTCCTCAGCAGCAGAGGAGCCACCATAGCTCTGCCCATTTTATTTTATTTTACTTTATTTTGTATTTTATTTATTTTATTTTTTGCCTGATACAGAGCATTTTCCCCTTAAAAATATCTGTCTTTTTACCTTCTCCACATGACCTCAGCATTTATGACAAACACTCATTTTCTTTCTTAATAGAGAAGAGAGAAAAAATAAAGCTAATTTTAAAGAAAGAGCAACCAATTTATATTTGAAGTCTTAACTTTTCTGTCACCACTGTGCCAGCACAAAAGAGATGCAGGTGGTCCACTCCCACTCTGTCTTAATAGACGCATTCATTATTGGCCACTGTCAACGAGGTCCATTTATATCAGTGGGAGGGCAGCAAGAATTAGTTGTGTAATGTCTTGTCAATAGGCACTATATCCTGCAGCTCCTTCTCTTCTAAGCTTCCCATTTGTTTCCTCCATCTCACTGCTCACTGCCCATGCATACTTTAATGATGTAAAAAACCATGAGCATAAGTCATTTCTCCATTAATTCAGATATGAATTTCAATGTCCTGTTTTAAGGAGTTAGAAATTACAGGATTTTAATGTTGCTGTAGTGTTGTGTTAAAGCAAATGTGAGACAGATGAGGAGATGGAAAAGAGCAACAAGAAGAAGCAAAATCTTCCTGTAAACCCCAGGAAAGCAGGCTGCCTTAAAAGAGCTTATCTCAGGGTGATAGTCCTTTCCTGGAAAGAAACAATTACCCTGAATCTCTGTTGCTCCAAAAGGAGCTACCGAGCTGCTCTATTCTTGGCTCATCTCTACGTTGTCACTTAATGCCAATCCATTTTCATCATTCTGCCACTCTTGGAAGGCAGAGCGTAATCCTGCACGCAGAGTTGGGATGGTGATCAAATTGAGAAAAAAGAATTTTTCTCCTCACAGGATTATCTAGGCAGTGCAAAGTCAAAATCCAGTCCTGTGTAGAACTGAGTGAACTGGGAGAAATGAGAGATACTGAAGAAGGAAATGTTCTCTCCCAAGCTGGGAGGTCATTGCCTGTGCTTTGCAGAGGTATAAGCAGCAACAGACAGAACAAGAGGTCTCCCTTGATCTCCAGGTGCTTTCAACCACTTTTAGAGCACCTGAAAAAATCAGATAAACAAGGAAAAGACCAAGGAGCAGTAAATTTCTCTCTCTGAGTAATTATCAATTAGAATGACAAAAGAATAATTGGAGTAATGAGGCAAAGGTCATAGAAGATATCTCCCTCTTCAAAATGACCCTTTTATATAATGGCAGCCTATCTTAAACACCATTGAAAATAATGAGCTGCAGGCCGCAATTAGCATGGAAATTAAGGTTATTTCAGAATGAAGTATGAAACAAGTGCTAAAACAAAGGAAACGTTGTGAAGAAAGTCCTGAAAGCAACAGTTATATTTATTAGGTTGACAAGCTCCTGGCTAAAATTCCTTACTCTCCATTTCAGGGAGTCTAAAAAGAGGAACTGAAGCAAGCTTCTGTTACTTAATATAATTTTAAGTAGAAGACAATAGAATGTATTCAAATGGACCGTTTGCTTGATAAATCTTACTTACTTGTTTAGGTTGTGAACAGCTTTGTTGAGTTTTGGACTCACCCCGGTCTGAATCATTAGTGTCAGGTCCTGCTCGGATGTGCAAAGTAAGCATGCCCATTACTGGGTCGTGATTAAATAAACATAACTTCTTTTAAGGAGAATTAGTGGAAGCCAGAAAATAAATTTTTATTCTAGAATGATATTCTAAATAAAAAGCTAGGACATTCAGAGCAAGGTTTTGAATTTGATATGTAATATGAAAAGAAATCGTAATGGTAAATACTAAGCTTACATTACACATTTGTCACATGAGGTGCAGTTGGCTGGCCTGTTTTACAAAAGTTTCAGTACAGTGTTGAATTCCTAACACACAATATATTCCTACTCTAAATTTAAGACAAAAACCTGTACAAAATTTAAAAATGTAAAGATATTTTACTAATGGAAATGAAACTATGCCCCATTTTCAGAATCTTGCCAAGTATGAAAACTATCTGTGTTTACCCCTCTATCTTCAGGGCATAAAAGAGTCTTAGAGTAGCGAGAAGTTAGAGGAGTAAAATGATTTAGAGTTTCCAGATTTTTACCTAAGTTTATTGCCAAAATAAGAGAAAAATCTCTACGTTTTAGTAACCAGTATTATAAAGCCTTACTAAATTTAAATTCTGTAAAATATATCACTGTAGAGAATATAAGCAATAGCAAACTACAACTAGAACAGTTTTGACCCTAAGTGATTCTCTATGAATACTGAAATCTGAATTTACATTTCTAGTGAAATAAATATACCATAACTGTAACTGTATTAACTATACATGCAGAAAAGTGAATGCTTGCAACAGAAAAACTGTGAAATGCCTGATATAGATCAAAGACAGAAACATTACTCCTTACAGGACATGTTGATTCAAATTCTTCAAATCACACATAGTCATGAATGTCAAATTCGTTTTGGAAGCAACTGTGATTCTGTGTTTTGCTTGTTTTATTTTTTTCCTAGGAAAGATTCATTTTGTTTCAGTTTCCTATAATTTGCTTCGTATTTCACAAAACAGACTAGCTTTTCAAACAACTTGATTTCATTATTTAAAAAGCACTTTGATATTTAAAGATTTTTCAAACTTCATTTTGTTTTAATTGGGCACAAAAATCTTCTAATGCAGATTTGAAATTATCCAAGATAGAAGAAAACTTGTCCACTTGTTCTTTGAGGAGTAGAGAATAATACTACAGCTCAAGATTATGTTTTAGAAAGATTTTGTTAATACTTTCCTAGAGTTTGTCAACACTTTCAGTGCCCCTGCAGTTAACATTGTGTGATCGACTGTCTTTTTGAAGGTGCTGGTTTATCTATCAGCATATTCTAGGCTGAAAGCATCTGATTCATAATCTGTGCCAGGACAGTAGATCCTGTGTGAGTCATTTCACAGTGATACAGTACGTGCAACTCATCATTGCAAAAGTAACATCTTTTCTTTGAAATTCTATTTCAGGATATTTTTGAAATCCCAATTTTTTGTAATATTTTACTTCAGAATGTTTTAGAAAGATAAGAACTTTTTTTTTTCTTATTCCTAGGATCAGTTCAGTATTGCATTCTCATACTAAAGGATATGGCATGCTGCGGAATTAGTGGGTTCAGGAACCTTCTATTGATGTCTTATCTATGGGCTTTGTGTAGGAATAAACTCACATAATCAAGAGCTCTGATGAAGTCTGTTCTTGTGGTCTGTAATTCAAGGCCAGATTCTTATAAAATGACCACAGACTTCTGATGAACAAACTGTGAGAACAGTATAGACACAAGGATAAAAGGCAGAGAGCATTATTACTTACCATGAAAAAGGACCCACAATCAAAATGGAGGGTTCTAGGTTAGAATTACCTTGTGAAGCTAGGATTTGCTATGATTCCTAAAGAAATTTAATATTGGAGTAGGCATTTAAGTAACTGAAGGAAAACAGCTTTGATTGTGAGGTGATTGTCATCACTGAAATCACTTCAGTTCAATTCCTGCAATTGATGTGGAGCACAGAGCTTCAAATAGGTTTTTTAGATAAGAGATAAAAATGTTAAATCCAACCATTTGTACAAGACAGTGCAAAACTTCCCTTTTTTTAAAAAAAAGCTCACTTTAGGAGCTGAGGATCCTAAAGAATCAGAGACTTCTGCCTGTTCTGGAGATGACCAAATCTGTGGGAAGCCAGAAATCTTAAATTTTAGACTTCTAATGTAAGAAAAACATAAGCATAAAACACATACATAATCTGCAGTGAAAAGCTGGTAATTTTGAATATCTGGTGTGTATTTAAAAATAGACAATTAAGCTGAAGGGAGAGAGAGCCAATGATCAATGTGAGAATAGCCAGAAGTAGATGAATGGGAATATTCAGTTGCTTAGTTGGTCCCAGTGAATATTTTGATATTAATTTTACATTTTGATATGAAAGTGTACTTTAACTCTGGGTACCTCTTAACTCCTGAGCTTCTAAATAAAGTGACAATCATCATTACCTCCTCTTCCCACTAACTGGAAATAAAAGCTTTCTAAAGAAATGGCCACAACACTTGAAATCCACGAAAGAAGAGTAGAGTAGGAGTATCAGCTTTTACTGTCTTTTCTGCTCCTTTAGGGACTTCTGACACTAATCACTTGTATTGGCAACTATTTCTCTCACTTACAGTTCTTCCTTCATAAACATTATAGAGTTTAGGCCCATATTCACACCTCTTTTAAGATGTTTACATGCTGTTGTGTTTTAGCTAACAACTGCTGTTTTCTCTGTGAATAAGAAGTTGGAATTGTCCCAGAAAATAAAGCTGAGGCATCTTCAGGGTTAATTCTTTTGCAAAGGAACTCTCATGTCTTAACTACCCATTGCTCTCTATCTTTTTTTTTCTGAACTGTAATCTCATACCAACATTTACACGCTGCTGAGAGAGGATTGATTGGGGGGATTAATAGGCACAAAATTTTTTTCATAATAATTATTATCCAACATTATCCATAGACAAAAAATATTCATCATGGTCTGCTGTAATTCACTGATGTGCATTGACTTTGCCAAAACTTGATCCTCTCTGCAATTGAACTATGGAAGAAAGAAGTCATGTTTACTTCAGAGATATTTTTTCTCAGTAACATCTGTTGTATAGACCTTAGAAAACATATAGCATTCTTGTAATTAAATAACTAAGAAGGAGAATCAGTTTCTAGTGGCTTTTAGAACACAAATATCCAAAAATTCACAACTAAAAGAAATCTTTTCGTGCTTAATTCTTCAGCTATATAGTTTCATATATATATATATATATATATATATACACATGAAGATACACATATAGATCTCTATGTCTATCTGTCTGTTTTATATTTCTACTTTCTTTTTTCTTTTTCTTTTTCAGGGCCAGGCAAAATCTCTACATACAAGAAAAACTGAAGCTTCCCAAATGCCTGACAAGGAGAAGAGAACACACCAAGTAGTGAAAGTGCTGCAGTTCCCATGTTTTCAGTTGTAGTAACTGGCATTCACTCATTTGTAAAGAAAACAGAAGAGTATATGATTAAGTACACAGCTCTGATTTAGAAATAAAAATAAATTAACAATTAAAAAAAAAAGTTCCTACAGGATCTTTTATCATAAAGTCTTTCTAAAATAACATGCAACAAAATGTTAACAAAACAGGCAACGTAGCTTCATTATCTCTTTGGTATGGGCACGGTCACAAATTGTTTTAACATGATTCTGTGTTCTGTTGTCCACTTAGGAGTACTTTTCCTCTTCTCTTCAATTATGTCAGTCAAATACCAGAAAATGATTTGCAACTAAAAATCTATATTTATTTTAATGTTCCTTAATTTGTAATGTTGTTATTTGATTATTTTCCCCAAATTTGTTTTCTAGTAAATATACATTATCTACAGTTGACAACATCTTTTTTTCCCTGTTTTCAGCTTTATTTCAGTTTGATGAACCTTAAACAAAATTTCAGCATAAAACAAAGTGAATTAAATCAATCCTAATTCTGATCTGAAAGGCCACCTTCAAGTTTATAGTGAAGCACTGCAACTCTCATCAGAGAAATAAAAAACAAGCATGCAAACTGCTTTCTTCATGAGTTGCAGTCTCCCTACTGTGCACTGCTTGTATGTGAAGTTTAGGAAGTTGTGTAGAATCTGGACCGTTTTAGACATAAAATGGGTAGTTCAGAACAGAAATGAGTTTGGGTTCCTGTTTACAAAAAATACAACAGTTCTTCTGTGATGTCAAAATGGCCATACTTATTCATACCTTTGTCTCTAGAGTGAGTCAGAGGAACAGATTTTATTCTAGCTCTGTGCAATTACTAAAATTGCAACAGCAATACTGGTCATTCACTGGCCACATAAATCAGACTATTTATTTATTATATTACCAGCAAGATGCTCATAATTAGCATGGACCTCTACTTTATGCTCTCGTCACCTCCTTAATATGATTTTTATTGCTATATCATTCTTTTATGCTATGATTGAAATTATAAAATGATATGAACTACGTGTTCATATTGGGAGAAAAACTGTAAACAGGTTGATGATTGGTGATTAGTTGTCACATAAAGCTGCAGAGAAAAATATTTATTCCACTGCTTTGAAAGACAAAAAAAAAAAAGCAATTTACTTTTATTATTTTTATTTTTATTTATAATAATATGTATTATATAACATTTGGTTAAACATCATAACCAGAAACAAAATGAAAGATGAAGAAGATGAAACTATCTGAAAAATAAACTATTTATTTTCTTTACTGATTTAACTACTCATTGGTAGCTTTGTGGAGAGAAAATGCTTACACTTCTGGAAAAATACGACAACCAAAACAAAAAATGCAAATCAAAAAAACAGGAAAACACCATTTTCTAGGAAAATTTTATGGAGAAAGACTTTTAATAAGGGAGTGTCGTGATAGGAGAAGGAGTAATGACTTTAAAATAAAAGAGGGTAGATTTATAGATTCATAGATTCATAGATTCATTAGGTTGGAAAGGACCTACAAGATCATCTAGTCCAACCATCCTCACATCACCATCCCTACCCACTAAGCTACTAAATCAAATCCCTTAGCACCTCATCTAAACGCTTCTTGAACAGTGCTAGGGACGGTGCCTCAACCACATCCCTTGGCAGGCCATTCCAGTGCCTGACCACTCTCTCAGAGAAAAAATTTTTCCTCAAATCTAATCTAAATCTTCCCCGGCACAACTTGTGGCCGTTCCTTCTTGTCCTGTCATTAGTTACCTGGGAGAAGAGGCCGACCCCCTCCTCACCACAGCCTCCCTTCAGGAAGTGGTAGAGTGCAATGAGGTCTCCTCTGAGCCTCCTTTTCTCCAGACTAAACAATCCCAGCTCCCTCAGCCGCTCCTCGTAAGACTTGTGCTCCAGACCCCTCACCAGTTTTGTTGCCCTTCTCTGAACACGCTCCAGGGCCTCGATGTCTTTCTTGTAGTGAGGGGCCCAAAACTGAACACAGTACTCGAGGTGCGGCCGCACCAGAGCTGAGTACAGGGGGATGATCACCTCCCTGCTCCTGCTGACCACACTATTCCTAATACAGGCCAGGATGCCATTGGCCTTCTTGGCCACCTGGGCACACTGCCGGCTCATGTTGAGCCGAGCATCAACCAACACCCCCAGGTCCTTTTCCTCTATACACTCCTCAAGCCATTCTGCCCCAAGCCTATAGCATTGCATGGGGTTATTGTGGCCAAAGTGCAGGACCCGGCACTTGGCCTTATTGAACCTCATCCCGTTGACCTCAGCCCAACTGTCCAGCCTATCCAGATCCCGCTGAAGGGCCTCCCCACCCTCAGGCAAATCGACACATCCTCCCAACTTGGTGTCATCCGCAAACTTACTGAGGGTACACTCAATCCCCTCATCCAGGTCATCAATAAAGATATTAAACAGTATGGGCCCCAGTACCGACCCCTGGGGGACACCACTCGTGACAGGACGCCAGCTGGACTTGGCTCCATTAACCACTACCCGCTGGGCACGGCCCTCTAGCCAATTCTCAACCAAATTTAGGTTAGACATAGGAAAGAAATTATTTAATGTGAGGGTAATGAGATGCTGAAAAATGCTGTCCACAGAAGTTGTGGATAACCAGTCCCTGGAATTATTCAAGGCCAGATTGAATGTGTCTTTGGGCAACCTCATCTAATGAAAAGTGTCCCTGTCCATGGTAGGGAGTTAAAACTCCAGGGTCCCTTCCAACTTAAGCCATTCTATTATTCTCATATGGGATTTTACAATAACACTTTCTAATTTGATGTGCAACCATAGCTCTGCTGAAGTCTGTGAAGATTTTACATAAATTACAATGGAGATGGAATTTCACCACTAAGGAGGGAAAACAAATTTTCTTCCTAACAGAATGGCTTTAATTAGTTACATAAGTTAACCTTAAGGTTAAGAACTTGACTGTTCAACGGCATTGCAATGGAACTCAATATATGTACAAATTCGAATTTGTAAGAAATAGCTATCTTTATAAGTGTAAAAAGTAAAGGAAACAATGGCCAGACTAAGAAAATATCTCAAGTTGCAAAATCCATGATTCTTAAGGCCTTGAAATACAAGCAAGGAGCGAAAGAAGAGGATGTGAGATTTAAAAATATCAGAGACTAAAGGGAATCTTCCTTCAGCGCAATAGTGTCTTGTCTTGGATCTGGTTCATACTTGTCCTTCTGTAGTAGAGGTAACCTGTTCACTTTTCCTTTGGAAATGACGATATGAAATGGACGAATGGAATAATGCTAGCCAAGCACTCTAACTTCTGAGCAATACATGAAGAATATCAGCTAATAACACAGCAGGCATAATTATTTAAAAAAATAAAAAAGTACAAGACAAGAAAGAAAAAATGCAAAAGAGCAAAATTGTGCCTTTGTAAAGTAACCATTAATCCACTGTTGATTGCAGATTATGGATTTGATATTCAGGTGACACGTCACTGATCCAGCTTACTGGCATATAGGCTGCTTTCTCTTTTTAACCTGAAAAAAGAAAACATCCTCAAGAATCTGCTCTCACTGGAAATGAAATTTAAAATCTTCCTGAGAAAACATCAGTCTGACATTTGTCAAACTGGTCTTTGCCACTGAAAATCAATTTTGCTGCAAAGGTCCCAGCCAGCCATGAACAATCCAGAATTAGAAACATAACTGTTCTGTTGTCTACCCTGGGGGATAAAGGCAATAAAATATCACAATTAAATTGACTTTAATGGCTATTCCAAGTAGAATAGAACAGGATAATTACAGAATAACTTTAAGGATGACAAGGCAGACATCTTAGGAGTCATAAAATTTTGATAACACCGTAAGGTTTCACTGACTCTGAACCCAGGTTCCAAAACAAAGATTTAATATTTCTCTTTAATTGTGAAAAGCCTCTTGCAGTTTTATAGGTCTTTAAGTCTTTACATGAACTTGTACCTTTTATGAAATGTGAATTATAATATGTTAGCTGGAGACTTTTTCCTTCTGTCTAATTTTTCTTCAAAGCAAGAGGTATGGTTTAGTGCAATTGCTTCTTTAAATATCTCACTAGGGGTGACTGTTAGTCACTTACACGAAGTGCCTTCGTTTAAAGGGCCGATTTGCACAGCAGGACACTGCAGAGCACTAGCAGCAAGACAGGAAAATATTTAAAGTGTTATTAAATACAGTAAGAAAGTGAATTGGAAAACTGAGAAAATTAAAAGTGGAAAACAGAAAGAAAAAAAACGTAATGAGATTAGGAATATGTAACTCAGATGAAACAAAAATTAAACTGAGGATATTGCTGATAAGATTGTAAGTTGTGTTGCACTTTGAACGATAGAGGCCATGCAAGAGAAACTTCTGATAAGTGAGACAAGTTTACTAGATATTTGAATATTTAATGCAATTTTGACATTACTACCTTATTCCAGGGTAAGGATCATCTTTTAAGAAATATATAGTTCCTTTTGTCTTGACTGCTCCCAGTAGGATAGGAAACCCAACTTCAAATCTCTAAACTGAACCAAGTCAAAAATTGAATTTAATGTAGGTGGATCATCTATGAGATTATTGCCAGGACTGTAGTGATGGGAAACACTCAGATTGTCAGTCACTTCCACTTATGCTTCTGTCTTGATCTTTACAGGCAACATAAAAGTAGAAATAAAATAATTCTTCACTGCACTGTATTCAGCTCTACATTTCTGTCTTTAAATAAAATGAATGTTTGAGGGTCTGCTTCCAAAGCAAAAAGTGTGGGATCTGCCTGTATATAAATGAGGATCACAGCATCTTTCATAATTGGAGGAGCTAATGCTCTGTTTCCACACTCCCATCAAGGTATTGCTTATTTGCAATACCCAGCCTCACTCCTACCCTATTCTGCTAGGCACTGCCATGCATAATAAAACGTTACCCCTTAACCCAAGATCTGAGATTCAGCGTACAAAAGCCGCAAATACTACATGAGGAGCAGAATCATTGATTCACCAAAGTAGGAAAAGACCTCCAAGATCATCCAATCCAACAGTCTAAATAGAATAAAAAGCAATGTTCAAGAACTGTCAGTTACTTAGTAGTCTTAGCGCTATCTATTCCTAGCTATGAGGGTGGAGCTATTTTTCAGGGTGAATTTTCCAATTCATTGTGATGTCTAGGATGAAAGCTTGCAGCAAATGCAAGTTTTAGCATCAAAAGAGATGGACACAAAAGCTAGCAGCCTTACTGTCAACATGCTGAGTTACAAAAAGTTAAGAGCAGCAAATGAGAACATTAAATGATTTTCACGGAGTTTAAGAGATATATCTTTGCAGTAGCAAGTTATCATAGCTGAAAAATTTGAATAAAATAACAGGTGGATTATGACAATAAACAAGAATTTCACTGCAGAAGCACTATCATATTTCTTTCATAACTGTAGTATATTTGAATAGTGAAGAGCTTAGATAGTGAAGCTTAATAAAGCATAAAAGAAGAGACAGATTTCGGGATGACTTTTTATTTTTTTGCATTGTAACAGTGGCTCACTGTGGTTTGGAGATGTGAAAACTCAAGAAACAGTGAAAAATGTGGAAAAAAGACCATACAAAAATGGATGAGGAGTAAAATACTAGGATGGATAATTTCTTCTCTAAGAGTGAAACATCAGGAAATAATTTAAGTTAGAAGACATCCATTTATTTGAACAGGATATAGCTTATAGAAAAGTAGCATACCTTTTGTCCCTATTTCTCTTCCCTGAGGAAAGTAGGGAATGTGACGCTGAAAGCATTTGTGGAAAAACTGGTCTGATCTCTATTTTGCTACTCTTAAGGTAGGCTAGATAACTGAAGGCAGGTTCAAGGCAGGATAAGTGAGCTGGAGACTGGGGGGAAACTGGAACTGCATATAAGCACATACGAAAGTTATGTCTCCTGTTTATTTCCGTGGAAGCTACAACACATACAAGGAGCAAAATAACACTTTTTGATGTAACAGATTCTTAGTGCAAAACACTGCTTTTCAACATAGTCACCATCATTAGCTCTGCATTTTCACCAGTGATGAATAACAACCTGCATGCCACACTCAAAAAAATGTAGACCCACTGGCACCAGCATCACCAGTATCACTCACTGTCACCAGCAGAGGTGACCAATTGTTGCGTCAGCACTAATGAAATACACCACCCACTGCCTCACTGTGCTCATATCCACTGTTTGTCATGCTTCATGAATGCCAGTGGGTGCCATTTTTTCCACATGGTGGAATTCAGTGATGCACCTTTGCTTCATCTGCACTTCCATGTGAGATTCCTTTTTGGCAGACTGCCCCTCTGCTGCTGTATGTCACACAGCAACAGAACAGAAAATTAGTGGGAATGTTAAGCCTCTATTGCCATATCACTAACAAGCACCTCTGACAGTGTGGGTCAAGATCATAAAATAGGAAGCATTACTTCCAGAGCAGCTCTTGTGTTTAGAATCTTGCTGAAATGTCAAAAAGTTCAAAGTGAAGAGAGCAAGATAATACTGATACTACAAGAAAGCAAGCATCAGGAAGCTCAAAGGGAAACCTGCCAAAAGTATGAAAGGAGATGAATTTAAGTGTGTGCTATTATTTTTATTATCGCTCAAGAAAGGGTCCCACAGGCAAGTTAATGTACTATCAACTAAGCAAAATGCTGTGAGTAAATTGGTTCCCTCACTAACTGCCAGTGTTCAAACATTTATTTCTCAGCAACTCTGAAATAACTTGTCTCTTTTCACCAAGGAATAAATTACCATGCACTTAGCGAGAGGATGGAGCGCATTTATCAGTAATTACTAGAAAAACATCAATGTACAGGAGAGACATGAACTGTTGGAGTGTGTCTAGAGGAGGGCTACAAATATGATCCATGGAATGGAGTACCTCTCCTATGAGAAAAGGCTGAGAGAGCTGGGGTTCTTCAGAATGGAGAAGAGAAAGCTGCAAGGTGACCAGAAAGTGGCCTTTCAGTATCTAAAGGGTAGCTACAGGAAAGAAGGGGACAGACTCTTTGGCAGGGTCTGAGGTCATAGAACAGGGGAAAATGGTTTCAAGCTTAAAGAAGATAGATTTATGTTAGGTATAAGGGAAAAGTCTTCTAGAGCGAGTGGTGGTAAGGCACTGGAACAGATTTCCCATAGATAATGGTGGATGTCCCATTCCTGGACACTTTCAAAGGGAGGCTGGATCAGGCCCTGGGCAACCTATTCTAGCTGTGGTGTACTCGTTCAATTGCAGGGAAGTTGGATTAGATGACCTTTAAGATTCCTTCCGACTCTAAGGATTCCAAAAATATGGGCTGGATTAGCAGACGGAGAGGTAGATCAAAGGTGGTGTTCAGTGGTGTAAACACTAGTTGTACACCATCAACAAACAATGTACTCCAGATATCATTACTGGATCCATTCCAGCTTAACTCTACCTCATTGTTTAGATCATTAATGAAGAGCGGACTCTTCATAAATTAGCAGATTTGCACATTGTGGCAGAGTCTAGCTCACTAGATGATCACACATCCATCAAGAGGAACTTTGACATGCTGGAGAGGTGGGTTAACAAGAATCTTTTGAAGTTTGATGAGCAGTGCATATTCCTTCACCAGGGAAATAACAACCTCAGGTGCCAGGACATTCTGGTGGGTATCCAGCTTGACACACAACTCAGTCGAAAAGGACCTGGAGGCGCTGGTGAGCATCAAGTTGAACATGATCCAACAATGTGCCCATACACTAAGAAGGCTAATGGTATTCTTGGATACATTTGGCAAAGTATTGCTAGCAGGCCAAGAGAAGCAATCCTTCTGTTCTGGTCAGGCCTGATGAGGCTGCACATGGAATGCTGTGTCCAATTCTGACTCCTCCAAAAGAAGAGAGGTGTGGATATACTGTAGAAAGTCAAATGGAGAGTCATGAAGATGCTGAAGGGACTGTAGGACCTCTAATATGAGGAAAGACAGAGAGCTGAAACGTTCAGCTTGGAGAAGAGGAAACTCAGAGGGAGTCATATCAATGTCCATTGAGGGTGCAGTGCTTGAAGGAAAGTTGTGAGGAGTGTATTCCCAAGCAAAAGTTAAGATAAGAGGGCATTGGTCTGGTTAGGAAGGAAAGCTTCTTGAGTTTGTTTTTCTATTCTGTTTTTGATGCTAGGTCATGGCTATAAATAAATAGGAATATCAACCTTGGGATAAGTTTATATGGTGCTGAGGTTTTTTATATATAAGAGTGATTTGATAAATTGTAATAAATATTGCAGAGTAGCTACAATCAATCATTTCACCAGCTGAATGTAATCTCTGCAATGTCAATCAGATAAAGATGAATGGTGCCATTGAACAAAAAGATATGTAGACCCTCTAAAGAGAATACTGGAAACAAATGGATTTTTTTCATAGGCCAACCTGAAAAGTGAGGTCTCAAGCCACCTAATATCAAAAATTTCTTTATTTGGATGCATCTCTCTTGAGTTATACCTGTGTGTAGAAGTTGTCCAGACAAGATGCAAAATTTGATTAAAAATTGTCTGCCTTCTCTATTCTCTATGTTTGTCTTCTTTAATTCTGTTGTGGGGAAAACATTTTAAACCAGGGAATGAAATCACTTTCCAAATAAGTCAATTAGTGCATCTGACAGTTGGAGATAGTGCATGTAGTTCCACTTAATTTTGGCTCAAACGAAGCTCAGAGAATAAAGATACTATAGTCAGAACAGGTGTTTATAGGTCTTTTGTCATCTCAGTCATGGGTTTGCTGATCATGTCAGTGGAAGATTTATTCATAGTGTTACTGAATTTCTCATTCATGTCATGTGGACTAAGACTGAACCAAACAAATTGTGTGTGTTTGTAATTAATTTTATGCTTCAGTACATTAAGGATGGTGTAACTGAAAATAATTGCCTTATGTTTTCATGATAGGGATTAAGTTACCTTTGAGCAAGTGGTAAAGGTGATGTAGGATAAATCACTTTATGTTCACTGAACTATGTGTAGACAAATGTAATACTATTACACCTAGTAAAATAGTACTTTCTAAGCAGCATGTTTATTACTTAAGTCTAGACTCATGAATAACTTAGATGCCAAAAGGCAAAAGCTACAGTTCATAGATGATCTCCTGATTGCTGCTTAGAAGTCTAAGACAGGCACTTCAGTGCCTTACACAGCATGTTAGAAGGACTAGATGGACTATGACTACTCCAAGACTATTGCAACAGGCTTCCTGGGGAAGTGATGGAGTCACCATATCTGGAGGTTTTCAGGAAATATACATATTCTGAAGGACATGGTTCAGTGTGTATGGTGGTGATGGATTGACAACTGGACTATATAATCCCAGTGGTCTTTTCCAACATTAATGATTGTATGAAAAGAAAATCACTGATCAGAGAGATGACTAAAATGTCCACAGAAATGCAGATGATTTGATCACTGAAGACAAATCTATGACTGAGGTCTTTTAGACTTCACTTTCTATAGTTAATGAAGAAAAATTTGCATCCCCTGGAGGATGATGCACTATCCTGGAACAGTTATTTAATATAAAAATAAATCACCTCACAGGACTGGCATTCTCTTTCCATTTTCTAGAGCAGAAAAACAGATAGCTAGTTTAGCCTAATATATATATATATATACGTAAAATACAAAAAGCGTAGGCACATAGGTCCAACATAAAGTATTCTTTCAGCACTGAGAAATAGGATATCTTCTCAACAAGCTAATTGTATTAAAGGCACTTGCTGATTGTTCAATATTAATTTCACATAACTATTAAAATAACTGTCTCTAACCCCTACCGGCATTCTGTAACACCTGAATTTAAAAATAGTATCCATCCTCTGTAGACTATGAATTCACATAGTTCATTTAACTCACTTCCACGAAAGTTTTCTTATTGTACCATAGTAATTTACTAAAAGGAATCTACAGTATAGCCCAAAATAAGCATTACCAGAAGCATTGCTAGTTGAGTTTGAAATCGTCAGTAATAGAAGCAGTTAGAATTTGCATCCCCAAATGAAGACAGTGTTTTTAAACCATATATGTATATATATTTAAATATATATATATATCAACATATACATACATACACATATATATACATATCAATTGAATACTTGCTGCTCAGATTCTTAGACTATTTCTGTCACTGAAGATTTGAAAACTGTGATGCCTGCAGTTTAGTCTGGTGTCTACTGTGGTGTTTTGAACTCTGAGAGAAGAAAAACTATCCCCTTTCTCCAGCTTCCCATCTACCTCTCTGTTACGTTTCAGTTCCACCTGTTCCTCTTAAAAAAAGCTTGAGGAATGATCTGTTCATGGATAGTTTCTTAAAACTGCAATGCAACATTTTTAGAAACTTTTTTGCCCGATGCAAGCTTTGGGCCTCATTACATGCCTGAAATCTGTGAACACTGTATGGAGTGATTTATGGCATTTTTTTTCCTTACAGTGCAATGCTCCAACACATTGTAATATGTTTTGTGCTCTAAAAGCAATGCCATATAGAACAATACCACTATGGAGAAGCCTGAGCTAGGTTCTCTATTAGATCTTATACAGGCACACATCGTAATATGGAGATAGCTGAATACTTTTAAAATTATGTTGCCTTTCATTGTCTTGGTAATATATAGAGATAAAAAATCATTGGAACAGTAAAATGCTTATAAAAAAACAGCTGAAAATGTTAAAGCAAAATTGTAAAGGAAATGTATCCACTAATATGATTTTACTGTCTTTCTCTGGAAAAAAAAATCAAAAAAGAAAAAAAAAAGGATAAAGAAAGAAAGAAAGAGAAAAAGAGAGAAAAAAGAAAAAGAAATGATCAAGAGTGGAAGTAAGAAGAGTCTCTTTCTTTTAATCTATGTAAGACCACACACTCATCATTTAGGATACCCAAACATAAATCTCTGTTGGTACCAGAATGTAAATGTAGATATTCTAGATTGGTTGATACCAGCTGGGTTATAAACTATGTTTTCCTTTTCTCCTTTCTCAGGAGTGTAAAGGGGGGACAATGTTAAAAGAAATGCAGAGAACCACAAATGTGGAATTTAAAGAACCCTGTATTAGCCCTCTCTATATTAACCAATATTCCTTAAAGTAATGGGAGAAGTGAGAGTTTGACTTTTTTAAAGGAGGGAGAGGAATATGGGCCTTCATATCTGAGATGGATGTTCTAAATATGGAGTTTCTAAACTAAAAATACGTGGAAAAAGATCTCTGCACAAGGTTGATCTATTTGGTGATCCCCAGGACTGTAGACAGGGCAGGGCCTGTGACAGGTGTATTCTTGGTGTACCTGACTGCCCAATATATTGTCAAGATTTGACCAGTTCTCAGTAAGACAAGAAATGCTGGAAGTCTAGAGACTTCAGTAACATTTTTGGGGAATATTCAGTTATATGACTACTGATGCGGAATCTTAAGGATATACATTTTGGACTTCCAAAACTATAAGTTTGAAAAACTAATGACAAAGTCTTAATGTCTACAAGGATAAAGCCTGCATACCCTATTTTATACCTGGGAAAAGACATTCAGAAACTATAAGCTGAAGCAGAAGCCTGATGCTAGAAGTAAGACTATAGAGTTTGATCATTAAGAGACTTCTACTTCAGAAAGTTTAAATTCTAATACCTCCTAGCAAAGGAACCATACTTAGAATTTGGGAAACAAAGATGTACATAGGTGTTTTAACTTAGCCTATGGATTACTATATCATTTAGTAACCAGGAAATGTAAGAATTAGGTTTAGCTGTAGGCATCAGCAGTAATTTCACAGCATCTCTCACAAAACTGTTATTTTGTCGACATTTCCTACTTAGGCAAGGAGGGTCTGTACTTCTCATGAAACCATGTAATTTTTTCTGAGTTACTGACATTTCAGAAAGCTAGAATATTTAGGAGTTGACGTCCTGACTGAGGAGTTATAGCGCAGGCAATGAATGTGGATCTCCCATGAGGAAAGAAAAACTGAAGATGCTCTTAACATATTGCAAAATGAAAAATGTATTCTGAAGTTCCATGTCATCACTAATAAAACGTCCTTGACTTGCTTAAGAAAGGATCAAAAAGCACAGAACAGATGGATAATAGCATTCAAATTTAAAGGTTTGATATCTTAGAGATATTTTGCTTATTAAAAATGCACCTCCAAGAGAGAAAAACAGCTAGTCGTTCTAATGATAATTATGAGATTTTATGTGACCATGATAAAACTGTATTTATAATTTTGCAAAGATATAGCTCGTGATTCAATATATATGCTCTCAGTATTCCAGAAAGGTAAATTTCACAAAGCTGGAAACATGAGTAGGCAGACAAAATGAAATGGCAAAGATAATTCTGAATTGCTTAAATAATGCTTCATTACATGTGTAATATCTGCCATTAAATAGGAAAAGATTTGATTATTAAGAACATATATGATGGTGTTTATACAAATGCTTATTATAAGTAATGAGAAAAATAAGTTTGATAGCAGAAAAATTAAAATAAGTAGATGGAAGAGTGAAAAATATGACAAATCTATTGAGAACAATTAGGGCCCATAGGAGAATAATTTGACTATATCAAGAATATGAGACATGCAGATCATCATCATATAACATATGTATTCTATGCTACAAAAGTAGAAGATATAAGAAATGCTTGCAGCTTACTGAGCTGAGACTTAAAAACCAAATCCAGGCCACTCAGATTAAAACTCAGACAAATGATGTACAATATTTCTGTGATTACTGGAATTGGGAAGAAATTTATATTGCGACCTGACAGTATCTGAATATTTCAGGATCATGCTGTGTAGCAAAATCCTCAATGTTGCCCATTTTGAAAACACTGCCTTCATTCCCAGACACCGGACTGAAAACAGAAACAGATCTATCTCCCCTCGTGAGTCCAAGTATAGCTAATTGAATCTTCAGTTCCAGATTGTGGAAACAAATCTGAAGAGTCATAAGAAGTACTTCTGACACTGTTTTCTAACACTCACATTGAAGTTTAATGAGAATGCATTTTTCTGCAAAGAGGTTGGTCAACCAGCATGGTTTATATATTACAATTGTAGAGATGGATCCCTATTCTGTGCTTTCCTGAGACATATGGCTTCCCAGCACACCACGAAACAGTATTTATCCTTTTCCCTTCTCAGAATGTCTCAGATCCATAATTGAGCTCTTAATTTCTTTCTCAAAGAACTAAAATGTTAAAATGCCAGGTGCAATGTGATGTTAATGACTGAGTTTTGCATAATTCTGTGATATTAATAGCTATTTCTAGGCATGTATATACCTGTTCTATTCATTAATTCCTCTCTGGCTGTTACATTATTCTTTCTCAAATAGTATGCTCCTTCTACCTATTGAGAAGTTCTTTGTGTCCCTCTTCTTTTTCTATCCGCTATTAGTTTAAAACCACATTTCTTTAAATTAAGGAGTTTTCAGTCTTCAACTCTGAATTTCACAGCTTTGAGTTAGGTATCTTTTTCCTCTTCTTCCAGGCAACAAAAAGGACCTGAGGAAATGGACACAAATTGTACCAGAGGAGGTTTAGATTGGACATAAGGAGAAACGTTTTCTCTCAGAGAGTGGTCAGGTAGTGGAATGGACTGACCAGGGAGGCGGTGGAGTCAGTGTCCCGTGCAGTGTTCAAGAGGCATCTGGATGGTTTAGGGTTTGTGGTAGCAATGGTGATGGGTGGACAGTTGGACTAGGTGATCTCGCAGGTCCTTTCCAACCTTGTGATTCTATGATTCTATGATTCCATATTTCACAAGAATTTGTTAAAAAACCTTGCTAATTTCTAATCACACACATCTGGAACTTTTAAATTGCATGTTCTGAATGAATCTACATTTAGACCATAATGTTTTTAGTGCACACAGTTTCAGCAATAACGTAGTATCTTCTGAGCCCTCATAATATCTAGAGTTCTTGTACATGAGGAATTGTAAATAAGATTGTTCTATGTGTCCATTAAATTAGTGATTTAAAAAATATATTAAGCTTAATTTTTTTTTCTTAATAATTAATCAGGGTAATGTAGTACATATTTTACATTTTAAAAGCAGGCTACCATGCCATTTTCCACTATTACAGTTTTCCTGCTTGAGAAATGAGTGGTTGCAAATCTCCAAAAGACATTGAAGTGAGTATCACTTCAATTCCATTTTCATAACTATGCTTCCTCTGGACATGGTACAGTGACAGCCACTATCCTGTTCTTTGGTAGAGGACTATCAGTAGTAGAGTAGCCTTTCTACATCTCTGGTCTTGGCCTCAATGGTAAGGGACTCAGTTTCATTCCACTCCAAAACAGATCTGATCCCTCTCCAAATTCCTGTTTCCCACTACTCATTTCTTTGATGTTGATAAGGTCTTTCCAGCACATGGTATGGTAGCTAATCTGATTGTACTGTGCATGTTCTGCTGAAAGTCTGTTTGATGTGTCTTTCTCAGGTCTCTAGGTATGGTACAGATCAGTTATTAGAAAATGAAATGTGAGGAAAGATAGAGAAAGCTTTGGACATGAGGCATGTATATGGACTTCCAGAGAGAGATTCCACAGAGCAACAACATGGGGTATATAGCGAGAGAGAAGCTATATTTTTGTCTCTTTCTTTCATGTTAATCACTGCAATACCCTTGACTCCTGACATCTAGAGCATAGTGCCTATAATGAGCATATCTGATGGGCTGTGTGAATAAAGCTCTGAAAAATCAGTTTCAGGGCTCAGGCCTTGTCCTCTTATGTCTTTGATCAATAATTACAGTTAAATAACTTCTCGGTCAAGTGGATCTGTGCCTAAAATCAGTACTGTGGATTTCAGCCCTGTAATTAAGTTACTTATTTCTGGTTTAATATTGTATTTCTTGTACACCTACATCTCTCTCAGAATCATAGCCATGAGCTGACTGCCAGCAAACATTCGTTGAGCCTTCAGCCATCATAACAAATCAAGAACAGGGTTTATTTTGATCACTGATAATGAAAGTCATGGCACTTATGCCACTAAATCACCAGTTCACATCTGTCAATGATGGTGACTTTACCTGACAACACTTGTTTTACTTATGACAACAGACTGCATGTGCTCCTCTGACCATGTTCAGCATCACTGAAATGCACAGTGCTGCATCTGCTTGCTGGCAGTTCTCCAGCAGAGCAGGTGTGCCACTTTTCAGACTGCTCGTTGAGGGAATACTGTTGTAGAACACATTGTTCCATTAAATATGAGGATACAAAGGTCCCCGACAGCGAGACAGTAGGACCCCAGCAGTGAGATACAAAGTTGAATTTTGGACTACACGATTTTGCGAAATCCTGAATTAAGATGTGTAGAAGAAGGAAGGCAGGATAGGCATATTGACAAGCAAAACACATAATTTGGTATTTTACATGCTTGAATGTATTTTATTTTTTTTTGCCTGCAGCTAAAATAAATGCATACATACGGCTTTCTGAAAGAAAAAAATAATACATGAAGAAGAAAACTTTAATTTTAGGGATATAAAAATCTGCATGCTTATGTATAACAATTAATAGCAAAAGCCTCACAGAGAAGATTAATGAGAGTGAATCAAATAAGTTCATTTATGTTTGACAAGAATTGTGACTGTGACATTCTGTAAGAAAATCCTCCCACTGCATCTGTACAAAATGTACAAGCAGTTTCACAGCACTAGGATAACCTGTGGTGTAAATCTATTGATTACTTTTTTTTTTTTTTTCCATATCATCATTACTCCCTGAATTGACTGCTGCTATGGAGATAACCCTTCCCACACAGACCCTTTGAGTAAAAGCAATTTAGTCAGAGACTTACAGAGAGTACAAATCCAAAGCTATCAACTCCCTAGGCTAGTGAAATCTAAATATTATAGTCATGGATTTCAAAGGGCAATCTGGATCTTTCTCTTAATGAAATCAGCATTTAAACCATGTCTAGAATGTAGGTTTCCTATCTTCTCACGATTTCTTCAATAAATATAAAGACGTGATAGAAATTTGTCTCAGTATAAGCAAGGGACTTTCTCCCTCTTTGACGTCTTTATTGTGACAGTCACTGGCAGATGCCCAAAGCGAAAATTCTTCAGGTGAAAACCATTGCTTTGATTAACTACATTTTCCTGTTTAATGAAATATTATTTATTCCTCTACTTCAATTGACATAGCAGATTTCAAACTATCCTATTTCAAAACATTTTTGTCCAAAAATGATAAACAGTTGTTTAAAACCAATTCTAGGAGCCATAAGAAATGAATTCTACCCATGACTTGTAGGTAGCAATGTAAAAGGGAATCATGATTTTTTTGTTTATCTCCTTTTTATTATCTTTTTCTCTGATTGCAGGCAGTCATGCGGATATATATTTTCTTACAATTTTTTAATAGGCTATCTCCTTTTTTTCAAGGAAGCTATTTATGGTGCAATTGAAATCAGTACTTTTATCCTTTCATCTCTTTTTTTTTTTTCTTATTCTTTTTAAAATGCACTTTGAAAATTTGGACTCTGCTAAGGGTTTTAGGAGCTTCTGCTAAAAGGAATTAATTCAAAGCTCTTCCTAAATGGTGCATCGTTCCTCCTTGGAATGTTTTGGTGTTTTCTATATCCTATGCACCTAAGCAGCAGTAATCATACTGCTTCATTCTCTATTTTTTTGCATATTTCAGTTGCAAAAGGAGTCACACTCTTGATGCTGCCATTGTTATTTTCCTGTGCTGGGAATTAAATTGCAAAATATGAGTAGTTGTCTTGGTCACAACATTTGTGTAATGGCCAGTGAGCAGAGCTATATTTTAACTCAATGCACCACTGTTTTGCCAGAGGTCAGCATTTTCCAAACCATAGTTATTTTCTTCTGGAAGTCTATGAAAAAAACCTTGACTGTGCAGTCAGAAACCTTATCCACCAAATACTTGCTGTAACATTTATTTAAGTGCTCCTTTTCTTCAAAAAAGAATACATGGAATACAAGTAGTTATACATGGACTGTGAATGATCAGAGTAGCCTGCATTTGGGATCTCATCTGTAGTCGGCTCAGTTAGCACCTGCAGATTGGCTTTAATAGAGACACATGAGAGCCAGCAGAACAGCAGGAGCCCTTCTGATTACCTAATAAACCAATATTGTTTACCTTCTCAGTGTATTAGAGGTCACATTATATTAGTGAGGTGAGAAATAAAATAAGGAGAGATAATAAATAAAAAATATTAAAATAGTCTGAGTTCTGTAACTAAAATTCTTCTGGGAAGATGAGCCATCTGTGTTATGCAAATACCGAATTTGAATATAAAGGAAAATATCCAGACAGTTTAGCAAGTCTACAAATAACTCTTGAACCACTGTATTTCTGCCATTCAAGGAAAATATATCCACATTCTGTAAGAAAATGGAGTTTCTTACAAATTTTCATGAAAACAATATAGAAGATTTTCCAAAAGACCAAGATTTAAATAGGCAAATTCTTTGTACAAGATCAGTAGATCTAGGCAATTTACACTGGATATCTGTTATTACACAATTATTTGCTCATCGAAAGGATCATAATAACTTATGGGATGTTGCAGGATTATTTGTAGTGTCTCAGACCACAAAGGAAAACTCCTAACTCTACCAAACTATGACATTTTTGATAGCAACCAATGACAAAAATATAAATTCCATCACAATGTTTGAGCAGAGCCATGAAAGTCACACAGAAATCCACTGTTTCAATGGTGAAATTTGAACACAGAAGCCTTTGAGAAGAAGACACATAAACAGATTGATGACAATATGAAAAAACTTACTTCAATCAAGGTAGTGAATGTTACACCAGGCAAATAGAGCATAGCAGTGAGATACTCCAGGGACTCAGTTAATCAGACTTTTTGACATCAACAAAGACAGAAGAGACTATGAATGACAAACAGAAATCTGCTGATACAAACAAGAGGTGAATCCTGACCGAATACATTTCAAAGTTAAAAACTAACATATATATTCGGGATATCTTAGATATGTATTCAAAACATTAAAGAAATTTTTTTCTTTTTTTTAACATACTGAAGAGCTTTTGGAAATCATGTACTCTCTAGTGAAATAATGGGCTTTACTCAATCACATTATAAGTCCATCAAAATATTCAGAGGCATATTTGTCAGTGCTAAACAAAAAATAATGTAGGCATCAAGAAAAATAATTGCTACAGCAGTTGTGCATTATTGATTAAATACTCCAAATTCAGTTTGCATTTTATTCATAAAAACCACCCATAAGTAATCTTATTACAGGGAATTATTTTATATTTACATAACAATTAAAGATTTCCAAATTAGTTTATTTAATTTATTATAAAACACTGCCTAGTTCTACCTGTACTTTTAATATTGGTAAATCATCTCAGAAGCAAGAAATAATTACCCAAATTGTACATGATGAAACTCTAACTGTACTTTCTCACTATTTCTCCTTTTCCTGACTATCCCTCCTGATGGTAAGGGTTGTGCACTTGCAGGGAGTCATTTTAAATCTCATGGGTTGTAGGATAACATCTTTTCAATCTCTATAATGTTTCAATCACTGTTCAAATATTTCAGCTCAGTAGGAATATAGACCCAACTTTTTGTTATCAGTAGATAGCAACTTTTATTCCTAATTTTCATGAATAAAGGCTTTAGGAAAGAATTTCATTCTACTACATTTAAGAATATGGTTTTGTCTCAACTTCAGAGTCAGATTATGACAGCATACACTTCTAAATTTAGTAGCATTTTGTGAAACTTGATATGAAGACAATACAAACTAAAAATCTGATTTGATTTCTAACAAGCAGAAGCTGTCTCCCCAGGCTGAGGGATTAGGTTGAGAAAGTTACTTAATTTTGAGTAAGAATTTGGAGAAGTCCAGAATATGAAAGGAAACCTGAAATAAGAAGCTGACAGAAATATGTATTATATTCATTACAACATTGATGTCATAATGATGTGTTGATTCTTTAGTCATCCTTATTGTTGCTAGTGTCACTAACCATTTTCTGAATAATAATGTGAACCATATTATCTGCACATATTACAATACGGCAAGCTAATGTTTTTAGTATCAGAACTGCATCATTTAGAAAGTCTGTGATCAGATTCTGAATGTTCAAGCTCCTCTGTGTAAGCACTTATCAGCTTCTTAGTTCAAGTGTCTGGTCAAATTTAAATAGTAATTAAATTTAAAATAATTCTATAACACTGAATGTACAACATCATCCAACAGAATTCTTTGCTCTCCTTAACACTAACATTTAAAAGATAGTCCAAGAGTTTCAGATCAAAAACAGTTTAGAACAATCAGCATACATCATTATTATCATGCTTTCAATATACAATTTGAATTCATATATTATTCCTGGTAATTACTATCAAAAATCTGAGAATGTGAACTTCATATTTGAGGAAGTTTCCCTTTCCTCTGAAGAATGTCTGGTTAGTACAACTAGTGTTTTTATAAATTAAAAACTTAAAAATTAAAAAAAAAATGAAATTTAAAGTTTGATTCAGCTATGAACATTTTCAAAATAGTGCCCTGACCTAAGTTGGCCCAACAATCTTCATTTAATGGCTGAAACAATTCTGTGCAATTTTGCTATGTGATACATACAAAAATCAAATACTATGCATATATGATACAGAATGATTTCATAATGTGCTACAGAATTACATAATTTCTAGTCTTTAAAAAATAGCCTATTTTGTTATTGATGACAAAAAATTGACATAAAAAAAAAAACACAGCAAGCAGCATTTCCTATTGTTTTGCCTTATGAACATTTTTTTTTCTCACAATTTCTGTTTCTCAAGACAAAAATATGCCATTTAATTTTTTAACGTCTCAACTTTTTCTGCATGTACCTGTGGAAACCAGTGTTTCAGTGGAGCTTTCCTTGCTGGCTCTTACTGCAATATTCATGTGGGCCTAAGCATATCTACCCAAGTATTCCTTTTCTGGGTCAACACTTAAGGGAGGAATAAAGGTCAGGATCAAAGAGCAATAAACAAGGGTTTGCTACACCACAAAAAATGAAAGAAACCAGGCATAATTGGGACCTAAATTAACTGTCCTTACATCTTTTAACTTACCTTTCAGCTGGAAAATGTTAAGAAGAGCAGATGATCAAGAAAATAGGTGACCAGAAAATGAATAAAATGACACAAGTATCCAGGTGATCAATGATACAGGACACTGCTACGTGTGTTCAATCAATGTGGGTTTAATTAGGACTAACTGTGATAATAGCAACAAATTTGTCATTTCCCATTCACTCAGGTTAAATTAATATCTGCATAGTATCTGACATTTTATAGAAAAAAATAGCCAAAAATCTTGGATATTATCAAGTTCATGTAAAGTTCTTTGAACTATTTGTTACTGTGAAGTCAGAAGTCTTATCTTCTAAACATCCTGCACTGAGTCAATACAGCATACAGAGATATTGCATCAGGCTTCTGGCAAATAAAAGTAAGATTTAACACACTCAGCATTAGTGATGCTTAGGTATTGGGCATCATCCTGTAAGAATAGAAATGAATACAAACCTGGAAAATCTAACAAAGGGTTGTGTAAAGACACTTCCAAAACAAAAGTGTGCAATATAAAAAATACCAAACAGAAAAGCTCTCTGTACAAACCAAGGGCATCCATATGAATTTATAGTGGATTCACTTACAAAAAAGAAATCAACAAATCTCCCCACAGAAAGACTTTTGCATTGAAGGCCAGGAGCAAGGATGGGATTTTTTATCACTTCTTCATGTGTACTTGAAAACACAAATATACAAGTGTGCCATATCCCACTGATAAGCCAGTGTGTGCCTCTGCATTGCAAAGGAAGCCTACTGTACTTAGTAAGAATGTAAACTTTATTTACTTATTTATTCTGCAACTTCAATAGCTGTTTGTTTGGGTTAAATATGGGAGGAGATTATCAGAAAGACAGCACAAGTTAGAATTAGGTGTTGCTGCAGTCTGAAAGCACGAGGATTTCTCTTGCTGTTTTTAAATGAAGAAATAAAAAATAAGAAGAGTAGATGAAGCCTATAATAACCATAGCCACCAAGGACCTTAAAAGTTCACCATTACTGAAGCAAATTCAATGCCTAAAATAGACTCTGTTTTGCTAATTATTATGTTGCCTATGTTATCTCACACTTTGGATTTGAGCAAGAATATTTTCTAATCTACTAAGAATAAGATAAAAAGCTAGAAGGCACAAGAATTCCAAGCAGTTATTATTATTCAATATCATTCTAAGAACGCCCAACAATGATTAGAATAATGGTAGCTCAGACTAAGCCAGCTCTGGGAAACTGCATTTATGAAGAGAAATCCTATATGATAAGTTGTAGAGATTTACCTCAGACATTTCAAAATGCAGTCTTTTTTTTTTTTTTTTTTTTTTTTTTGAGTGTGTACTCTTTAGAACAGTTCCCTATTTTTCTGTCAGGAACTTAAGCCTTCACTGTATTAACATGTTTTTAATTTTGACATCTCTAATTTGAGATGATCTTAATAAGATCTAACAACCAGGAAGCATACTCCATTCAGAAATGTGTTTTCTAGATTAGGTTTTCAGTATACCTGAAAAGTAAAACATATCGACTTTGAGGAATAATGAAATTGGGTTGTTTTCCAGCAAACAGTAAAGTTACATTTCAGATATGATTATTGTACACTGGGTGAAAGGGAGCACGTCATTCTTTGATCATGAAGCAAGCTGAACAGAATGAGATACAAGAATAAATACATATTATGTCAGTAATGATCACTTCTGGGGATGGAGGGAGAGGAAGGGTGGAATATTTGTGTTGTTTGATTTTGTACCTTCTCAATATCATAAATTTGCAAATCTAGATAAAATTCCTTATTCTGCATTCTTATTGCAATGGAAAAAGAAAACAGGAAAAGCTAGGAAAGAAAATCAAAAAGACATGGCACAGATAGAAAATAAAATGAAAATAGAAAACACGTACTTTTTATAATCTACATTTTTAACAATTTACACTCCTTGTTCCCTAACATTAAGTGCAGGGATATCCTTTGACTTTGCTGTTCCATATTCAGGATTTCAAAAATGAACTTAAATGTAAGTAATGTAATGATACATTTGTGATTTAGTCTCATTATTCGTACTAATTCTAATTTCTAACATTTGTTGTCACTTCTACTTACTAACCTTGGAATTGTTTCTTAAGAGGCAATGGTAAACTTTATTTGTGTACTCTGAGACTCCCACTTTATAGTACGCCAATACCCAAAGTAAAAAAATAAAACACTAGGAATGAATATCTTAGAGATTTCCAGTGTGCTGTAGGTAGCTTCAAGCAGATGAGGTTCAACAAGAGCAAGTGTAGAGTCTTGCACCTAGGGAGGAATAACTGCACACACCACTACAGGTTGGGGGATGAGCTGCTGGAGAGGAGCTCTGAGGAGAGGGACCTGGGTGTCCTGGTGGATGACAGGTTGTCCTTGAGCCAGCAGTGTGCCCTGCTGGCCAACAAGGCCAATGGGATCCTGGGGTGCATTAATAAGAGTGTGGCCAGCAGGTTGAGGCAGGTGATCCTCCCCCTGTACTCTGCCCTGGTGAGGCCTCACCTTGAGTATCATGTCCGGTTCTGGGCTCCCCAGTACAAAAAAGACAGGGACCTCCTTTAAAGAGTTCAGCAGAGGGCTACAAAGATGATAAAGGGCGTGGAGCACCTCCCTTATGAGGAAAGGCTGAGAGACCTGGACCTGTTCGCCTTGATAAAGGAAGACTCAGTGGGGATCTGATCCACATCTATATCTAAGAAGCAGGAGGTAAAGGAATGAGGCTGGACTCTTCTCTGCAGTGTGTGACAATAGAACAAGGGGAAATGGCCACAAACTGAGGCATAGGAAGTTCTGCGCAAATGTGTATGGGAACTTCTTCACAGTGAGGCTGATGGAGTACTGGAACAGGTTGTGCAGAGAGGTGGTGAAGTCTCCTCTGGAGACATTCCAGACATGCCTGGACGCCCATCTGTGCAACCTGGACTAGGGAGCTTTGGCAGGGGGTTGGACTCGATGTCTCTGGAGGACCCTTTCAACTCCTGCAATTCTGTGATTCTGTGTGATCTGTCTAAGCTGTGCAGTTAAACTTTGCAACTGTATATGAAATCAAAATAAGGCTGGTGTTACTTAGCAACTTTATGAGGAAATAAGAAAAAAAAAGAGAGATGGATGCAGCAGGTGGGAGAAAGAGACATGGACAGAGAAATTGGTCACTCGTCCATGCTCCAGCCTGGTCCAGACAAACAGGAGGTGCACCCTGTGCTGTGAGAGCACTCATCCAGAAATTTCAAGTAAAGACCCTAAGACACCCCAAGATACTACTGAACATCCTTTTATTCCTGCTAGATTTACAGGGTTCACCCTCAATAAATTACTTATCAAGTTCACTGTCAGCATGTTCATTGTCAACAAGTTCACCACAACAAGTTCAGTCAGTGTTTCACAGTAAACAGCCCTGCTTCAGCAGGGAGTTTTGGCCACCCTGTCTGCACAGGGCTCCCTCCTCTGACCACATCTTCAGTCTTCAGCATGTTGTCATGGCAATGGTCTTATCTTGCAAGTGTTAGAAACAATTCCAGGCATACCACAGATAAAGTGTTTTTCGTTAGTTTGGTACACATGCCAAAATGTGTACGAGAAAATGAAGCTGAGATCCACGGATTCAAAACATAAAAAGAAATGACACTGGAAAGATATCCAGGAAGAAATTATATACAGTCACACAACTCTTTGCAAGGAAAGACTCACTGATAATGAAATGTATCTCCTTAAATAGTTTTCCTGGCTTGTAAATGAAAACAGGCTTTCAGAATCCTCTCAACAAGAAAATGCAAGACTGATTTTATTGTGGTGCATGTACCTGAATACTGTTTCTGTCAGTGCATATCTTACTATTACTCCTTCCTTTTTGCATTGAAAACTTTCTCAGTGCCAGTTTCAGAGTCTGGTTACTCTGAATACCTCTGAGGAGGCTCAGAGAGCAGTCTTGAACTTATCTCTAGGAAAAGTCTATGCTTTATTTCACAGACTTTTCCGTTGCTACCTGATTTCCCTTCAGCACTGATGATATCAGAAAAAATGTTTTGGAAGACTGGATCTTCTTCAAAGAGCTCACTACTGTACTACAAGACTATATTGTTAATGTTTGTTCTACCGTGATGTATTTTAATACTGTAATGAAGAAGACACAATTGTTCATGTCATGTCATTTAAAAGAAAAACAAAACATTCAATTCATTAAGTTTTATGGTTTAAGCGTGAGAAAACAGGCAAACTTCCTCACCACTTACTAGACTATGAGGAAGGAGAATTTCACTTTGAAAACAGTATATTTAAAAATGTGTGTGTATGTGCACTTAAGAAAGAAAGAACTGTTCAAATAAGTAAGAGCAGATGGAGTTAAAACTGGAATAAGAAAAACCTCTGAAATTAATAAATGTGGGAGGAAAACAAACAATCCAAAGAGAACAACAGCACATCAGAACAAAATAAAAACTAAAAGGAAACTATTCCTTTGTGACTGAAAGAGGAAACTATGAATATGATTAGGTGGGAATATTTAAGAAAAAACAGACAGAGATTCATATCAGACCACTATTTGGCTGTACTTCTCTGATCTCCTGTATGCATCTATCAGTATGTAAATGCACTTTATGTTTAGCTCCTTTTAAGAAATAAATTGACAAATGAATAAGTATTTCTACATCTTCTGAAACAAGACTCTTTAAATATTGGATAACCATTCACATGCACAGCAAACACATGTGGGAAGACATTCCACTGTGTAGCTAGTGCTGTGTGGAATGTACCCATACTATGCTTAGATGTATTTTTATTAACAATTTTCACCCAATTAGTAAAGAACATTTTGTTATACTTAGCTGTCTTCATTGAAAGCCATTAGTTAGCTTTTCTTATAGAACTCACCGAAAAATTACATCACTATGTTATGGCATGTACCTTCCACAATGTACCTTGGCTGAGCCTTGCTAAGGAATGTTTTAGCACAGGTCACATGGAGAAATAGAACAGGGTCTCATCCCTGAAGTGAAAGAAAGCTCTTTTTTCTAACCTGAGCAAAAATACCTGTTCCATTGGAACAATCGGGTTTCTGAAATTTAGCACATACAATAAAAAGTCATATACTTTGCATTACATGAAAGAAAGGAATTCACAGTTTTCTTTTTTTTTCCCTTGGTATTGCCTGCAGGAGAATAAGCAGTGCTCAAATGGTAACTAAAGAGATATAGACAGAAGGGAAAAATCATTGATGTATATCAGGGAAAAGGGAATCATTTGTTTTGAATGTGTTCATGACACTGATAGCACTTTGCTAATGGCAGCTCAAGTAATTTGTTTAATTATCTAAGTGCTAATGATAATACCAACACACACACACACGCAAAAATATTAAAATCATGTGTGTGCGTGCAAAATCTTTATCAAAAACTAATGCTGCTAAAGAGGTTCCTCATTAAAAATTATGAAGATTCACTGTTCCCATTTTACAGTATGGAAATAATCTTCCATATTCTTCAATTATAATTGACAGTAGATGTGAAGAAAATAAAAGTTTATATTCCTTGTTCTCATTCTCCTTCATGCACTGATTTCATTTACTTTTTTGCCCCAGCAAGCAAATGAAAAGCATGACAAGTGCACAAAGAAAGATTTTTTAAATTACGCGAGCAATTTATTGATAGTAAGTTGATTAGTTTATACAAATTCTCTTAGATACATGAGTAAACAGAACAAGTGAGAAAGTGACCCATCACATACATAAACTTCCTGAAACAACTGCTAAAATACTAGGTTGGTATTGAGATTTCACTTCATATGATATATACAAAATAAAGAGTGAACACAACTTCTTATATTTCTGAAATTCAGTGATTACTTACTGCTTTAAGAACTTAGTGTGAAACAGAGAATTACTGTTTCATACCTAAAGAAACAAACAAACAAGCAAGCAAATGGAGTGGAAGATGATGAATATTAAATGAATATTATCGGATATTTGCTATGTAACAAATTAATGGACTTAAGTTCTTGCACCAATAAATTGATAAATAAATGAAGACACAAGGAAAAATGCCTAACGGAGTGTTAAAGAGATATTAAAAAACCATAGCAGTTTGAGAAGGGACATGCTTACTTGTTGGCATTTTAGTGTTTGAATATCTCTTGTGATCACAGCAGTTCATAAGGTAACCCCATGTGCATGTGAGCAGGAGCAGAAGAGACCACTTCCCTTCTCCTGTCTGCTGTGTATGCCTGGCGTGCAAGGCATCATGACTGCACCTACACTCTGAAATGGACAAATACAGAAAGTCATATCAATCCAGAAAGTACATTTTGTTTTGTGGAAAAAAAAAATACACACCCTTTTTTTCTACCGTGGGTCATGAAGGCAATTCATCACTATCTCCTATTAATGACCTTAGCATTTGGAGCTTTGTTTATGTATCATTCAAAGTAGAATCAGAGGAACCCCTGCCATATGCATACTTTGATCTGTTGCCTTATGTTTCCAGACTCTCCTGGATATTCCAGCTGAACTGCTGCTGCAGACTACAGAAATGGTACTCAGGAATTAATCAGTTTTTCACTCTCACCATAAAAACCTGATGTGGCAGCTCACTTTGGACATTCTGTGCAAATTATATCAGATTGGTGGTTTGAAAATGAGAAAAAATAAAACAGATTAGGTCTAGTTAAAAGGCAGATTTTTATGTCTTGTGTCTATTTATGTCAGTAATTTACATCAGATCAACGTTTATCCCTGTGGGCTTTCTTTAGAGCCAGTAAGTTGGGATAACCTTATTAAAATGCACGTGTGATAGCAGCTGTTTTTTTCTTCTGCCACATGTTGTACAAATAATCATTATTACTGTGGAACAATTCATCCTGTTCATTCAAAGCAAAATGATTAAACTGGTTTTCAGTGATGTTTGGATCAGAAACTCTATCAGTGTGTATTCCCATTATTTAGAAAATTCGTAATATCTGGGAGCCCCTCTCATACAGTGGAACAGTTTGTGGAAGATATGAGTCAGCTTTCCAGCTCATTCAGCACCTCTTCCATCTCCAGCCAAGAACTCCTTACTATTTCAATTATAAAACATAAATTATGTATAATTTTTGAAGACTAGATTACCAATTATAAATAAAATAATTAGGGGAAAATAATTATGTAATTTAGTGATGTTTTCATTACTTTATGGGTTCTTTATCGTGGAATCTAGGACAAATCACAATTTATAAGTTCAGAATCAGAACTGATTGCTATTCCTGATCAACAAACTGCTTGAACGCTGCCATCAAAAGTCCATGAATTTTCCAGACTTTCTGCAATATATATATATATACATATATATTTAACTTTGCATCTTTATCTGAGACAGATATCTTGTGCTCCACCACTTAAAAAGGACATGGAAATTAATTAATACTTAACACAGTTCCTGCACTTTCAGTGTCCTAAGGTTTAAAAGTGTTTTCTGTCAATTCATTTCTGGTCAACTTACAAAAATGTTGTGTATTTATTGTGTGATAAGAACTTGGATTGCTGAGTTTGTTTGCATGTTGATGTGACTGATGATGTTGATCTTAAAAGACAGAAAAAGGAGAATGCAGTATCTGTGATAACTTTGAAGAGAGAGTGGAAAAAAACAATTGGGAATGCATATGCTGTCACCAGCTTGTCTTGCTGTTTTCAACTATATCCTTGTAGTGAAAGATGTCTTGGATTTGAAACACTGAAAAGTTAAAAAAAACAAACTGTGTCTCAAAAAGAAAAACTATTCATTATTTGATTCTAATTATCAATATTTTCAAATGTCTTAGTTTTAGGCAAGCTTTTTTTTGTTGTTTTTTTGTTATTTTCTTCTCACTGTTAACTCTACATATATATTTAATGGCACTAGTTTATGTTTTTCAAATATCAGGGAAATGGAACAGAGCGGAAATATTTGAAAAGTACCAGATGCAATGCAATTCCTCTTCTGAAGATCAACATATATTATTACAGCATCTTGTACCATAAATATGAAAGGGAGTTTGTCTTGGCTAGACCTCAATACATTTGTTTGTTTGTTTGTTTATGAAGAAGTAACCAATGAGTTGTTCTCATAATTCTAATGCTTCCTACTCAATTCATGGAATCAAGATATATTTGTTTATCTTTAGTATTTTTTACTTAACTAAATGCATACTGTCAGTAACTAAGATTTTCCTCAACTCTGGAGGATACACAGACAAACAAGCTCAAAAAAGAAATATTTAGTCAATACTGTCCTTTCAGTTGGCATTTTTGTCGTTAATATTGAATCTTTACCATATTTAAGATTATTCATTCTGTATTTTTTTCAGCAATTCCTTTTTAATATACTTAAAATCCTTAATATTTGGCTGGTTCAAAGCAGTCCAAATACGCATCCTATACAAATGTGAATTTTTGCTTTTGCAAACATCATTCACTAAATTAAAAGCCACAGAGTGCATTCAGGTATTGATTCAAGAATTCTTTCAAGAAAATTCTACTCCAGAAATTCATTAATGATTGTTTTCATTTCAGATCAGAAGGAAGATTGAAAGCACTGTGCATTTATGTAGTCTTGCTCTAGATAGGTATGTCAGGGTTGCATCTGTTTGTGAAAGAGCTTCTGAATTGGTTCTGTCAAATAAGATCAAATCTAAATTCCAGTCAAGAAGCAGATGTTTCCCACTTCTCTGTCTGTCAGAATAAGCAGTCAAGATTCATCAGGTTTACTTTTGCCAGAACTACATTAATACAAATTAAAAAGAAAAAGTCAAACATAGGATCCTCAATGCTAAGCCCTCTAATTCTTTGTGAGATCTAGAAATGTATAGCAAAATGACCTAAATATAAGGGATCTAATAAGCAGCCAAATTAGAAAAAAAGCACTGTAAATGTCTTTCTTGTAGCCTAAACAATGTGTTCTTTCAATCACAACTTTTTAAACTCATGTGACCCTTGCTGTTAAAAAAACAAAACAAACTAACCAAAAAAAAAAAAAAAAACCCGACAAAATTATTTTTCTATAGCTTTCAGAAGTTTTCAAAGGGCAGTAAATGCCTTCCAAACTGTTTGTCTCTTTGTCTCTTCCAACCTAAGCCATTCTATGACTCTACCTGAAAGATAAAGAAAAATTAAGCTCACATTCAAGAGTATTTAATTTTTGCCAGTTGTTGATGCATTTAGCGAGATAAAAAATTCTGTCATCGAATACTCCATCAATAGTTTCTGTCTCTACATGAAAGACAAGATAAAAAAATATTCAATGTGCTTATATATATACTACACCACATGGTTCCAGAAGAACATTTTTTTAATAGATTGAATGTCAAAATCTGTCAAAACTTGATCCCACCAAACTCAGTGCTGAATACCCCTAAACTGTACTGCAGAAGTCTGAAGGAATGACTTCTAAATGAAGTTTGAACTTGTTTATATTAAACAGAAAATGCTGTCAAATAGAATCATTTTAGGATTTGTAGGTGGGAAATGAACATTACACCTTCATGGGGTCTGAAATAGTTTTATATTCAGAATTAATGACTGGATGAATTCCTTCATATTGATTGCCCATGAATATGAAAGCAAAACTGCAACACACAGCCTCAAATGAGGAGATGCAGTGCTATCCCCAGACCTTGCCTGCAAATGAATTCCCCAAATGAATATACCTATTCATAACCGATTCATATTCACGTCTGTGTGACTTTGCACCAAGCAGTTATAAAGTCTTATGGATGATCCATCATTTTCCAGGCTTTCAGACTCCTTTGCAATAAGTCTTCCTGACATTTACGTGAGACAGTGCTGTATTTCAATTGATATATTTTGAAATCATGCTGAATTACAATTGTTCAATTGAAAAATGTCACAATCCATAATTTTTATTCCTGTTCAGATAGTAATTCAGAAATATTTCACTTCAAATACTCAACATTTGAATTGGTATCACCGTAGTCCAGCCATGTAGTCAGAGGTTCTTGCATGGCACTGAATCCAGCATCAGCATATCAAGCTCCAATATCAAATGGACCTCATCTTAAACACAAACACTCTTTTCTCATCAGGGTAATAGGCAACTAAGATTGAGAAAACTACAAGTTTCAGAAAAGGTTATCTTTTTGTTAGGTTCCACGGAGTCAATTATTTGTTTGTTTGTTTTGTTTTGTTTTTTAAAAAAAGAAAGAAAATTTTTATAACATTATTTTTGAAAGTTGCCTCTCCTGCTAAGGGGAAAAGGTCTCAGAGCCTCTTCAGTGTTAACACATGTAGATGATGTGCTAAAGGATAACAGTCTGATCTTGATTCATGAAAAAAATTTATTATATTTGAACCAATGTGGCATATACCTTGGAGAGCTTAAGCAAGAGGCTTCCTTGATCACAAGTCTTAGAGCAGTGAGAACTGCCTAACAAAATGCATTGCAGAAAGAAAGGGACATTTTCTGAGAGAGGCTACTTAAATAATTAAAACAGCTGACAAAATTGAGAAATGAAGTCTGTTTCCATTTGACATTTATTTTTAATCCATTCTCATCTATTGGACATTTGAAAGAAAAAAAAACACTGAAAAACAGAAACAAGATTTTATAAAAAATTTTATTAATAAGGAGATGTTAGATTTATGAATGGTTTCCATAATTATAAACATACAATTGGGAACTACTACTAGGTGATGAAACTAGTATGGTAGATTCTCAGAATGTATGACATTACTTTCTGACTGTGGTGAAAGTATTTGACTATATGCAAGTAAACAGAGTTTTTTAGAGATTTTCATGCTCTTTTTTTGCTTTTTCATGAAGTCACTTTTTCCCCAATTGTAGTAATTCATAGTCGTGTTGCTATGGAAGTTTTTTTGACATGAATTCCTCATTTTCATATTTGAAGGTCCTTCCTATATTTCCTATGGAACTAATATAAAAATGGAGAATACATAAATAAGACGATAAGAGATGAGATCTGATTTACAAACTAGAAGGATTCCTGGGTCAGAAGTTTCATTTGGAAAATACAGATACCAAATACTTTGGTTACAAAGGTGCCATCACAATTTTATAATGCAGAGGATTAATCTTGTCTGGTAATTACTGCCTAGGAGTTGGAGTCAGGGATTATCTTTTCATTTGTTTTTATCCGAATCACTGACTCTTACATTAAGGTAAGTAGTTTAATCTGTGCACTGTTTCTCTATGTAAAATATTACCATGTCTTACTGCAGTGTGATACTTCACAAATATACTCTGCAACATCCTGTATATGCCTTATCTAACTGATAACGTAGAAAAGAGAAGTACTAATACAATGTGCTTAGCAATTAATTAGTATACTCAACTTGTTAGACAAGCCAGAGCAGTGCCTCTGAAAATAGTATCTCCATTCCCTTCAGGACCACAACAAGTGATTCTATTCTTTCTCCTTTCAGATATAATTTGAATAATAGTTCATATTACAATGTTAAAGTTTATAAATGAAATATGTGACCAGCTTTCACTGAATATCTCAAACACCTCCAGAATTTTCGGAGTGTTTGTATTGACCTTTAAACTTCAAATATTGCACCCTCCAGACTGCAAATCATGTTTCATGCAAATCATCCTTTCTTCAAATAAACAAACGAACAAAAAACATTTGCAGCATAGTTACCAGGTAGAACAGTCACTTCCTCAGTGATTGACACAAATGACATTTTAATCTTATCTTCCTAGCTGATACCTCAAATCCTTGAATGTTTCCAAGCATTCAACAATATAGCGTACTGCAGAAGAGAAGAGGTTCTTTCTCCATATTTAGTAAGGTGATTACATTTTTTTAGTACCTCATTTAAGTTTTAAATATTTCAGAATTTTTTCTCACTGAAAATTGGAAATGGAACAGAGAATGTTACTGATAAAAAAAATTAAAATAGCATAATTTTTTAAGAAGATAACTTAGAAAAATTACATTCAGTGTAAGGTTATTAAAGCAAAGTATCGTGCATAAATTCTTTAAAATATATAATGTTTCATTCGCTATCACTCACTTAACGAATGCCTTACAGCACTAATTAACACCTAATTTACTGTAGATTGAATAGCAGGAAATCATTGCTCTCCTATGTCATGTAACAGCTAATCCATAAAGTGTCACAGTAGGATATGAAGGCATCAGGAGCCTCTCTGCAAGACGTGATCTATAAGGAAAGGGGAAACCAAAGGAAGGTGGGAAGCTGGCTGTGCAGAAGTATGTCCTAATCACGTTGCAAATGCCTGTTGCACTTATCTTCACTGAAATACATTTATGGTGCTGCAGAGCTGTAACAGAGATCTATGCCATCAGAGCTGGAAAATATTCTTCAATTTCCATCATGCTACCATGCCTGTTAACTGCAGAACTGCAGCTAGACCTTAGCACAGAGGAATCATCAAGGCAGCTTATTTATTGGTTCGATAAATTAATCTGTCGTGACTCTTTGCTATGCATTCCAAACGAAAGCTGTTGCCTTTTTTTGCAGTGGGTGTTTACAAAGTCCCGGTCTTCTATCCAGCCATTGATTTCCTAGAAATTGTAGGAAATTAACTATCCCTGGGACCTAGAGAGGATAAAGGGTTTAGAAATTGTTTAGGACATAACCATGTATATAGTCAATATGATTATATAGAATTTCTGTAGGAAATCAATTTCAAGCTAGAAATAAGTATAGAGTGCAAATTGTTATGGTAAATGATAAAACAGCCTCAATTCTTTGTTGCACAGGCTCATGGGGATCATGGTAGAAGACAACAGTGCAGAAATTCTTCTACTGTGGATTGAAACTGAATAAGACAGATTGATGGTTCTGTTATACATAAATAATAGCACCCATGGTATTTTCACAGGTTTCCGTATACTTGGTATCTATTATACAGTGACCACATTGGATAGATATACAGATATAACTTTCTTGAGTTGTTTGGTTTTTTTTTTAATATTATTAGAATTTACAACAACCTCTGTTGCTGACAATGTCAGAAGAAAGGAGTGCAGTCAAGACAATAGCAAATCCTTACTGTGAGCCACAGAGTTCATCTCTTTCCACCTCTGATAATGATGAGACACAGAGGTAAGGGCAAGAGAAAGTGAAGACTTTTTTACTAAACAGGACACTTAAATCACAATTCAATTTTCAGAAAATTGCTGAAAAATTTCTAATTCTTTCTAACTCATCTAAAATATATTTTCAAATTGGATACTGCACTTCTAAATAAAATGCAGGCAAATTGGGAAGAGTTCAGAAGAGCACAAGATTAGCAGATACAACCCTTGAGAATTCACCATGAGGAATAGTATTTACAGATGCAAAAGAGCAGCCTAATTTTCCTTGAAATATGAAAGACTGTGAGATAGAGAATGCTGAACATTTGTTCTCCTCATTCACTGAAGAGGTTGTATTAAAAAATTGTTAGATATTAGGATACTGTGGTACTTTCTTTAGGGACAGGAATAGCAGTGAAACCTGCAAGGAGAGGATGCAGGGAACAGATCCGATAACAGACTTAGGCTGAATGAATGAAAACTTCTTCCTTGATTTTGTTAACTGTCACCATCAAAGCTTCTGCCAAATTCTGTCAAATTCCTATTCCAGGCTCACTTTTCCAAAGTCATGCTCATAACCACACGCCAATTAACAAATAATTATCCTCATTTTCTAATCAGACTGGTGATCCATTTGGAACACAGTCTTCATACTGCAAATTCCTTTTAACTATTCACTAAGTAACTCAGAACACTGGAGCAAACCAGAGCATTTAGACTGCGTGTAAGGGAGAAGTTTTTACAACTATGCTGGTAAGGCACTGGCACAGGTTGCTAGAGAGTTGGTGGATACTCCATCCCTGGAGAAGTTCAAGGTCAGTCAGGCTGGACAGGGCTCTGAGCACCTGATCAAGCTGTAGGTGTCCCAGTTCACTGCAGGGAAGTTGGACTGGATGATCTTTAAAGGTCCCTTCCAACTCTAGGGATTATATGATTCAATGGTTGGCAGATAAATGAGCATTCAGACGTCTGTATAAATTAATTCAAAGGACAGTGCAAGAAATCATGCAGGAGGCAGGCACAAATACACATACTCTTACTTAGACTTTTTATCCTTTAACAGAGACATGGAGCATCACTTTTAATCTTTCAGTCATACTCTTCTGGTCTTCTCTCAATAATTTTCACACTGGACATTTCAATCATATATGTAATTTCCTTAAAATCCCTTTCTCAGTCTTAATCCCATTAACATTTGTTAGTTCTACAAACTCTTTGGCCAATGTTAGGAAAAAATATTGTTCTACTAGATTTAAATATTCCTGTAAATGTTTTCAAATCTCTATTTATTATTATTTTATTTATGAAAATAAGTGAAAATAAAATTTAAACATTCAAGTCTTCTGCAGTTCTTTTCTTCCTCATTTTTATCTCAGTCTATACAGTGAGCGTCTTTCACATTTTCATTCTATCTTTACAGAAATTATTTGTTTCTGTTGGTTTCTAACAGCCAAATTCCCACCTAGCCACTCACTCATTTAACTTCCTTATCAGGACAGGAAAAGACACTGGGAAATAACCAAAATGAGCAAGCTCAGGATTTGGGATAAAAAAATGGGACAGCATTCACCTATCACTATCACAGACAAAGCAGACTTTCCCTGAGAAAAGCATGAGAGAATTTACTTCCGATTACAGGTAATTCAGGTAGGGAAATATAAAAAGACAAGCATTAGAGCAACTCATCCCCACTCTTCCAGGTTAAGTCGCATTTCTTCCCTCCTCCACGCTCCCCATACCCTGACATGGGTGACACAGGGGAGATGAAGGGGTGGTTATGGATAGAACAGAACAGAACAGAACAGAACAGAACAGAACAGAACAGAATAGAATAGAATAGAATAGAATAGAATAGAATAGAATAGAACAGAACAGAACAGAACAGAACAGAACAGAACAGAAAATAGAATAGAATACCATCCTGAAAATGCCAGACAGCTGGAAAGCTGACCGGCAGGAGAAGTTGATCTCTTCCCACAAAGAAGGCCACCTTTGTAACTCCACTGCTGCTGAGTATTGTTATGTATACTCATATGCCTCATCAACTACTTTCCAGCTGATCTGTGATTATATACCAATCACTTTGAATGTCTGTTACCTTATAGGGCATCTTACAGCATTTTACTTCAACCATCTAAATCCCTGTTCATAGTCAGCTATTACAATCCGAAATTCCCCAACATATCTAACACAATCATACGTGGCTAGCAAATATTCCATAATGCAAAACATCACTGTGCACAGATAAGAACAGTAAACAGGATTTTCAGTGAAAGTTGCAGGACTGCAATATATTATCCTTTATGCAGAATGGGAAGCTTGGTGGTTTCCCAGAATGCATGGATAAAATAAATTGCTATAAAGTAAGGAGGGAGAAGTGCCATAGCAAGGATGTATTAGGAGGTATTCTGATAGCCTAGTAAAGATGTACCTAATACACTGCACTAATGTCTTAACACTGCATATTTGATAAAACAGCTAAGAGAACTCCAGGAACAACAGAGGCATGTAAACAGGCATGAAAACAAATGAAATCAACAAATTAACATCTGACAGCACTCAGCCATCAACACAGACAGACAACTCTAGCAATAGGAAATTATTCAATAGGTCTTCTACGTGGATGTCTCTTAGGTCTGTGAAAATATTTTGGAATAGTGTTCTGAAGAGAAGATAGCTTATGAACTTTAGAGACTTTTTAGACATGTAACCACAGATGTCTCTGGCAATTGTAAACATGCTAAATTCTTCCTTGTAATACAGTTTAGTTACTGTAATTTATTATTACCTTCATATTTTTGTACAGAACTACACTATGTTTACTACATGAATTAATTTCTTGTTGAGAATCTTTATTTTCAACCAATCAAAACCAAAAAAACAAAAACAAAAAAACATCAAACAAACCAATTTAACAAACAAACAAACAAAAAACCTTGTAAAATAAAGCCCAAAGGAATCAATAACCACATAAGCCCACTTTGGTACTTCAAAAAAGTATGGCATTCATGAAGTCTTACGGTATGGTATTCAGTAATACATGTAACTTTGAAGTATTAATTTTTAATGTCAAGTTTAAAGATATCAGTTGTAAAATTTTATAGAGAATAATGTTCTATTTGCTTTGTATTCAACTACATTAATCTTAATTATTCTGACCAGAAGGATTACTAGATATGATGTTTACTAGTTTTTCTTCTTTTACTTATCCTGAAAATAGACTGCAGAATGGCATTTTCGGGTGGAAAACTACATTGCTTTCAGTTGTTCAGTCAATCAACAATTTAAAAAAAAAACAGAACCACTTCCTACAATAGAAAGCTGCAGAGCACCTTCAGTTTCCACTTTACTTTCAGTATTTGCTGACTGTACCCTTCAAAAGCAATATCTTGGCTTCAATGGCTTTCATAGCCTATAAAAATGGAAAGTATTTTGAATTTCTAAACAGAAGGCAATTAGTTCTGTTCTGCAATATAGATAGGCAGATTAATCAGGTTAAATTTTTTTGACACACTGGTGCGTATTACTATGATCACTCAGCAGAAATCATTATTGAGGCAGAAAAATAAAACATATAAAATAATCATCTTTAAAGAGGTGGAATCAAGTAAAGCATTATCAGTGTGGTCAGTGAAGAGTTTTTATACAACACTTTAGTAGACATCAAATATTGAACTGAAAAAATACATAGTAAAATATCACATTAAGAAAAGACCAGTAGCTCAGCACAAGATCTGGAAAAAATAAACATAAAAATAAAAAAAAGAACCTTCATTTTTTAAGAAATACAAACTTAGAAAGGGGAAATGTAAATATTCTTTACATACTACAGTCCCATTACTATAGATATTTGCAATATCTGAAGTTTGGAACCAATCTCTTTTGACAGATGCAGCTGCATAAAAGCCAAGTCTGTTAGAGGAAAATATAGAAATGAGTTTGACACCAAAGAAACCCCTAGCAAAAATTCAGCTGTGATCAAGAAGAGATTCAGTCTGATCTCTTCTCAATGAAGGGCAATGTATCAGATGTAAACATATGAAAATCTTTATCTTCCCAGAAAATAAATAAATACATAAGGAAGGAATCTAATTTCTTATAAAAATGTATGGCAGTGGCATCATTATGTGCAAAAATAAGTGAAGCAAAGTTAGTTACGTTTTTGCTTCTTTTCATAGCATTTCTGAGCCTCTGCAGCAACTGAGGTTAATACTGAAGACCCACCTTCACATCTCTTATATGCATAGGAAATTGCAGTCATTGCTCTTATATTCAAAGTAAAGATTTCCACTGATCTTCAGAAATTAGAAATGTTGGTAGAGGTATATAGAAAGATGAAACTGAGAGAGTTTTGTTATGATAATTCATACCAGATAATTTATAACAGTGACTATGATACAAAGGACAAGTAGAGATATCTGTTGTTTAGAAGATGGCCTTTAGAAAGGCTATGTATCTGTCACATGAGAAGAAATTTTAAGCTTCCTATGTGATGATTCTTAACAAGCAAGACTGTGGTAGTGAAAAACCATTTCTTCCAGAAATTTTACTGCATCTGATTGGAATTCAGAAAAAGAAACAAAACTTTTTTTATCTACTGAAAGATTTTTGAACTACTGATTGAAGTAATCTTGATGACTCCTGATCGGTACAGCAGAATGAGTGATGCTGTCATATTTGTGCTTCATGAACATTTGTTAGCAAGTCACAGTGGTAAGTTATTCCATGAAGGATGTCAAAGAATAGCACTCATTTTGTTTGGTGGGACTCCAGCCAGCCAGCTGAGACAAATCTAATTATTTCTTCTTTTGTAGAAGTTTTAATTCATTTTATCTGAGTCTTCTCATTCTTTTTTTTTTTTTTTTTTTGGTGAGAAAACCAACCTTGGTAAATCATTCCTCTTCTTTATTAAACACTGTCATCTTTTTCATAGTTATATGACATTTAGACGGACTTTTCTTGTGCTGAGTCATTAAGCCCGAGAGTAATAAGCTAAATCACTGTGCTCAGCAGAGAAAAACCTACCAAAATGATGAACACGCTTAACCATTTATACTTCATCTGAGAAAGCAATTTTTATGTGTGCTTGTCTTGCTGGAACTTCTAGTTTCTACTTTTTTGTTTTGTTTTGTTTTGTTTTTTTGTGTGTGTGCGCGCATGTATGTATACATATGCAGAACCATAGAAAACTTACCACAGGGATTCTACTAACGATAAGTACTCTAAAGCCATCAAAAGAGAGGTTGGGATGGAATACAACCCCTTTGTCAGAGGTGATGGGATAAGAATCTTTCATTGTTATGATGACACTGTAAAAAAATTGTGAGGAAGGGGAGATATATGAGATTAAAAAAATTATAACATTTTACTTGAAGTATTAACAGTATTAACCAATGATATTAAGAACTGGTATCAAAATCCACTAGGAGAAAGTTTTCAATTGCAAGGGCTGCTCTGAAAATGTCTTATTTTATTTTGTTATTTTGGCCCACAATATCAGAGGTGAATGTTGGTGTTTTGGCAACAGAGGTTGAACCTTCCCAGCAATATCCCATTACATTCTGTTGCTGTGTTAGTGATGCCAGCAGAGGGGCATAAAGAAAGACAAGATGGAATCTGACATGAAGTGTGCATGGAGCAAAGGTGTGTGACTGAGTTCCTCCATGCAGAAAAAACTGCACCCGTTGACATTCATTGACACTTACTGAAAGTTTATGGAGACCAAACAGTAGATGTGAATACAGTGAGGAAGTGGGTTTTGCACTTTCAGCAGTGGTAACAGCAATGTAGAAGACAAGCTGTGTTCCAGAAAGCCATGCAGATTTTTACAAGCATGGCATGCAGGCCCTTGTTCATTGCTGATGGAAATGCATTAACTAATGGTGGTGACTATGCTGAACAATAATATTTTGTAGTTAAGAATTTGATCTATCAAATAGTGCTATTGTGCTCTTCATTGTCATTTCCATGGAAATAAGTAGGAAGTATCACATTTGGTGTGACATTAAGAGTGTAAGAAGCCTATAGATGTAATTGCATTTATTGGTTCATCACATAATATCAACTTCTTATTTTCTCTTTTTTTTGTGTGTTTTAGAACTAAATTTCAACCCTAGAAGTGCGCACTGACTAATTAAAACATCCATCTAATTGAAGACATCCACTGAGATACACTGTTTTGCAAGGAGCTATTCTTGGTAACTGGCTGTCCTTTCTAATTTTGTTTGTGTATAAAGACAGCAGCTGATGCATAGTGATAGTTCCTAACAATGAGAGGGAGAAACAAAACTCTTTGGATGCCCCAGGCAGGGCTGTCATGAGCAGGATATCAGAAGAAGATAACTCAGCAGTTTCCCACATCACCCACACCCCTCTGGTGTTAAACTCCTGTAAGCTAACACAATAGACTGGACAAGTGACCTTGGAAACATCATTGTAATGCTCCCAAGTTCTCCAACTACCATCATTTCTGGAGGACATCCACTCAGCACTGGATATCCATGTGTTCTGATATTTCAGCAGCTTATGTTCAGAATGTACAGGAATCAATAGGAAATTAGGCTGAAAGTAACAGTTAAACAGTGAAAGACCTTAAATGAGAATCTGAGCAAATTGAGATGTCCACAAAGATGCACTGTTTCTGTACTTCACTGGGAGAAATGCAATCTAATTTTATATTCTAGATCTGAATGGAAAAGCTGAGGAAAATGTAAGAAATTATTAGTTTTTTTCTGGATGTCAATTGAAGATGAATCTTAACTGATCATGGAAGCAAAGCATTATGCTTCATCCTCATGCATTTTACATCCACATCTAAGTCATATAATTTATTTTAATGCTATTATTTTTTGCAGAATTGCTCAGTCACAGAAAAAAAAAAAATCAGCCCAAAATTACAAATAGGAATGAAATTTGTATTTAAGTATACTGAAGCGAGGCTGATCTGGAAACAACAGCCTCAGTAGAATTTATGTAAAAACTTATGTAAAACACTTTGTGTTAGTTGAATATTCTTACAACTTCATTTATGCATTAGGATTTACAAGATTGCAATCTATTTACTGTCTCTTTTGATTTCTCATAAGCTCTGACAAATTTTATCAATATCGTAACTGAACAGTGGAAGGAAAGCTTTATTAGTGATTATGAGACCTCAAAAAATTTCCCACGTTAATTATAAACCATGATAATTTCATACTGAGGATTTTGGTCTATTTTAGCATCCAATCTTCATTACCTTTCACACAGAAAAAAAAAAAAAAAGACAAAGATCCATACTGTGCTTTTTACACTCACAGTTTTTTATCTTTTCTTATGAACTTTTGGAACATAAAAATAGGAAGAGGAATGATTTTACCAAGGCTAAGCTGTCTTTGAGTGAGTCATGGTAATTTCAAATGTGATTGTATATTAGTAATTCCTCATTTTCCTTGATATACACAAAATCTATAGTAGCAGGTATTGAATTTGAATGTTCTGCCTTTCTCATTATGCAAACTATTATTTCTAGTGAACCAATGGGACACTGACACCTTCATTATTTCTTTATTTCCTTTTCTTAAAAATAACTACTGAATATTGGATTCTCCCTATCCCCTGTCTTTCCACATGTATTTCTGAAAATAGCTGTCAGTGATGAACTATTTAAGCCACCTCCTTCCTACAATATAGCAACTTCTCACAGAATTTTAAGAGACACAAGGCCATGCATAATATACTTCATCAAATTTTGTTTATACTGATAAACTTATGTCTATGCTTTGCTTTCACCTTCCTTTACCATGACACTCTTTTTAGCTGTCTAAAGAATTGTTACACAAAGTGTTCTAACTCTATTTTAACATGTATCTGTATATATAGAACATGAGTGAGAGAAAATTACAGAAAAATATCTTATTAAGCATTTCAACTCTCTTCTTAGCATCTGTTATTTGCACTCTTTCCTTGGAAGGATAATATGTTCATCTAGCAGAATATGATTGATTAACTGAGCAGAAGGGATATTTTGCATTTGTCAGTACTTTGAAATGCCATAGTCTGCATCTATTATACTGTCAGTCTCTTCTCTCAAACGGTTTAATAAAAAATGCCAATATTTGTAGGAACATGCCATCTTCCCTCTAGTTTCATCATTAATATTCAGGAAAATTACCTTTATTTCATGCAAATAAGAATGACTGTATAAGCTAAGGGAAAAAGGCAAACATATTATTTAAAAAAAAAAAGATATAGAACCCTTGGAAGTGTCCTACTTATTTATGAATTTTTTAAATCTTTTCACAGAATCATAAAATCATTTGAGCTGGAAGGGACATTTAAAGGCTGTGTAGTCCAACTCCCCTGCAATGAACAGGGACACCTACAGCTCCATCAGCTGCAAGTGAATGGTTGCCCATTCCTAACATCCACAGACAGAATCTCCCTTGGTACAGCTTGAAGCCATTCCCCCTCATCCTATCACTAGTTACAAGAGAAAAGAGGCTGACACCCAGCTCACTACAACCTCCCTTCAGGTAGTTATAGAGAGCAATACGGTCTCCCCTGAGCCTCCTCTTCCCCACACTGAACAATCCCAGCTCCCTCAGCCACTCCTCAAAAGGTCTGTGCTCCAAATCCCTAACCAGCTTTGTTGCCCTTTTCTGTACACACTTCAGGGCCTCAATGTGTTTCTTGCATCCAGTGGCCCAAAACTGAACACAGTACTTGAGATGTGGCCTCACTAGTGCTGAATGCAGGAGACATTTACTTCCCTGCTCCTTCTGGCAACACTGTTTCTGATACAAGCCAGGATTCCAGCAGCCTTCTTGGCTACCTGGGCACACTGCTGGCTTGTATTCAGCCAAGTGTTGACCAATACTTCCAGGTCACAGTCTTCCAGCCACACTTCCTCAGCATTGCCTGAGGCTGTTGTGGCCAAAGTGCAGGAGCTGTCACTTGGTCTTGTTGAACCTCATCTCATTGGCTTCAGTCCAGTGATCCAGAATGCCCAGATCTCTCCGTAACATCTTGCTAACCCCAGGCAGATCAACACTTCCTGCCAACTTGGTATCGTTTTAATACGTCCTTGTTTTCCATTTCTTTAAGGAAATCCATTCACAATGAAAAGGATGCGATGCAAAGTTCATGACCAACCAGGTTGCTCTCATGAGATGTCACAGACAGGAGCCAGAACACCTTGCAGTTGGTGCTAAGCAAGTTCTTTGACAGGAATCAAAGCAGACAAAGTGAAAATCACAGACCACAGTGCTGTTAACAGATTAACACAGGAAACTCTCAGATTTCTGGCTTGGTACCACACTCCATTAATATATATATATATACACATATGTAATATACAATGACAGAGCACAAAAAACAATCAAATGATTACTTCAGTAATGTGTAAAGAAAGAATTCCTCTACCTAATCTTGTCTGTATTATTTGGTATCTCAATCTGTGACCTGGAGTCAAGTGGAGAAGCACTTTTGCTAAAGAGTTTGTGATAATGTAGGGGCTGAGACTGTAAAAAATGAATGAAGATAACAAAATGGTAAACAAGAAAAGCATCAGGATCAGATAATAAGCAGGATATTTTATTTAAATAGGACGTTTCCTTTAAACTGGTCACCTGTATAGTCAATTATTTAGAAGGATGGAAGGCTAAACCGGTAAGAAAGTTCTTACAGAAGGACTTGAAAGTTCAGGGAACCAGGATTTACTTATGATCAAGAACATTTGTGACTGAAAGAGACAACTCCATGGTACTCATAAGGCATTTTCTTTGGTGTGAATGCCACTGAGAAAAATAGATGTATTCATTTCATTGGCAGTGAAAACTGGAGAGAAATGTAGATTTGATGTCAATGTCCAAAACTAAGTCCACACCTGCATTGGCAAGAAGTATCATGCAGGCTGTAGTTGTGAATCTGCAGAGCAATTCAGCTGGTGCTGAATGCAAATCATTCTCAAAACACATGGATTGGAGTTTTATATTCAATTACTTCTACTAGTCCTGCTATTTGCATGTCCATAAGTGATAGGATCACATTAAAAAGTCTCCTGAAGTGCATACTCAACCAGATTTGGGTTGATCTAGACTATGTCACAAGGGGAAGCTAGAAGTAGTAAATGTGGATAACAGGAGATTTCCTTTAGAAACGAATTAAAACTAAAAACACATCTATGTATTTAGAGAAACAAAGATACAAAATGGCTTGATGTCATTGTATGTAGTTGTTCATTATGGTTCATTTGAAAGTATAAGCTTCTACTGTAACATTCATAGAGGTAATACATCCAATGGCTGGAAATCCACACAAGTCAGGTCTAAGACAGAAGCAACATGCTTGTGTTATCTATGAATATAAATGACCTAGACATCAGTAACATACTTCTGCAACAGGTTCTCTAAAATCTATTAAATCTTTTAAGAAGGATTTTCTTGAAAGATACACCTTTGGTTTTGTGACTGAAGGTTCATCATCACCAAGAGTAATGAGCACAGAGATAACAATGACACAAGGAACAATGACAGTAACCCAGGTTGTCACAAGAGGATGACCAGCTGCATGGAACAGGGACAACACCCATTATTTCTAAGGTAAAATTTCTTACAGATGGAGATCTCTTACTCCCTATCGACATAACAGTATGTGGTACTTAAAAAAAAACAACAGCAACAACAACAACAAAAGTTTGGTTTAGACCTATGACCAGTACATTACAAGATGCAAAGTTAGAAAATTGCCATGTTGTCTTTTAGGATGTATAAGGACAACATTCTTAATGCCTTCAATCTAGCTCAGGCTTGATGCCACAGACTTCAGTAAATACCAAGAAATAGCTGCTCATAAAGGAAGATGGGAATTCAGATACATAGATTTAAGTTTCTAAGGGACCTGAGTGTGATAGGATTTGATGATCTCTCCCAACCTCCTTCTTTCTTTTTCTCTTTCCTTTTCTTTGTTCTCTCTCAGTAACAACCTACTAATTAACAGATAAGAGAACTATAGTCTGTTTTGACAAGGGTAACTTCTTACTATCATAAACTTTCAGTTTGTACTTCTCATTTTCTATAGTTTTCTGCATAGCTGATTGTTATCTAAAGGTTATTTACATTCTTCAGATATAGGACTGGCTATGACTATAACTCTTAAGAAGGGCTCAAAATATTTTGAACGTACTGTATGAACGTACTGTAAGAGTTTGTTAAAAACCAATGCTAACATTTCTTTCAATAATCTAATGAACTTAACAAAAATGATACACCAGTCAAGTACAATAAATAGTTTTCAGGACTCAGAATGTTTAGTTTACAAAATGAATATACAACTACGTAGTTAAAAACAAACAAAAACAATAAGCAAAAACTGTCAAAGAGAGATATTTTACTTAAAACTTTGTTTTTTATCTTTGGATATATTCTTTGGATATTTTGTTCTAGTTAATACTGGATGTTCATTTTTTACTCAAATTACACTGACAAAATCATTTAAACATTCTGTCCAATCAGCTAGTCTCTAACGGCTCAGTGCTTACTATTTTAGGACTTACCTTATAACATTTATACTTTAAGATTTTTATAATTTATATTATGAGCTGAAAGTTAGATAAACTAGCTGAATTTATTTTATATTAACCATCACAAAGGTAACAGCAATGGACCAGTAGATAAGTGATAGACTGACAAGCTAAAACAAGATAATACAATCAGAAAAATTGAAATTAAAAAATTATCCAACACATAAATTCTAATTTCCAAATTTCTGTGAAGAATATTGACTTGACAACTGCGCAGTGAGAAAGAGCTCTGTACATTGACCCAGCTAAAGCAAGAGACAAGAGATCGATTTATTTTGGTTAGTGGTATTTATATCAGATAAAAGGGATAGTGGGGAACTACCAGAAATCTAGATATACTGGTTCTTTTTTTTTCTGAAATCTGCAGTCAATGATGTGATTCTTTCTCGATCTGAAAAGAAAGCTGCTGTAGGATGGAACTTTACTGAATGTAATGCAGAGTGATTGCTTGTCAGGATTGTCGTTAGTATGGTAGCACATCTCAGTTATTACTGTCAAAGGTACATTTTCATATGATTTTGAAAGTACTTGGAATTTTCCTCAATAAAAAGAAAGGAGGAAGAGGGAGGGAGGAGGGGGAGTGCACTACCACAGCTTCTGTTATTGCTTTTGGTACTATTCCTACTGAAAAATTTCCATCAGGTTTCATATAAAAATAGCAGTAAAGAAAAAAGTTCCAGTCACTGTAGGTGACTTATTTTGTCTAACGTTTTAGGATACTGACTTGTGCCTTAATACATACACACAACCTACTTAGGCAGGATGCATGAGCCGAATTTGTGGAAAAGACATTGTTTTCTCAGGATCTGGAAGGATATATACCAAACATGGACAGTTAAGGTAAACAAGACTTGAGTGAGGAAAATATCTCTGGGGATACTGCAGGCAGGGTAGCAGGAAGATTGCATTTAAAATTCAAATACATTACAATATACAAAATCTGAGTTTTCTCATTGGAAAATCATATTGTTACAATAACATTTATTTTTGCTATTAGAATGGAAAAAAATGTGTTTAGTCATTCAACTCTCTGTGGTACAACCAGAGAGAAAAAGAAGTTCAATATAATGGGAGAGACTGGGTTGGAATTCAGCATAATTCCTTAAGCACATGAGGTATTTGCTTAAATCATTTGCCCCTTTATAAAGATAAATACATTTATATATATATATTTATAAATATATATATACTGTGTGCTTGTGTCAGTGAAAAGGAAAGCTGAGCAAAGTTACATTTCCTGAACAGAAATGAAACTGAGGATGGTGTTAATGCATACTTTCTCTCAAGTAGTTTTACATACTTAAAATGAAAACATTTCTTAGAAAACATAAAATTACAAAAATTTTATAAGCTGCCATACTTGTAGTGAATAAGAATATATAAATCTGGAGAAAAGTGTTGAAATCCCTTATTGAATGTGTAAAACTCAAACGGATTCAAGCTCAGCCTTTTGCTGCATCCAAACTGACGTTAAGTACTGGCACAGTGGCAGAAGCTCCCCAGATAAGTGATCCAGTTTTATCAGCATTACCACAAGCCACTCTTAGTAAAATTAAAAAATAAAATCAAGTAAGAATCAACCTGACAAAAAAATTTCACTAAAGATCATCCCAAGTAAAGTTTAATTAAGATACAAGGGAGTAAAAATAGATTGAAAACATTTTCTGATTGATTTTGCAGAGAAAGAGTTGCAGCTGTTCACATGCAGTCTTTTGTGCTTCTTAGACAAGTAGAACTGATTGAAACTGGTGGTAGGATCTGTAACCAACAGAAGATTTATTTACCAGGCAACACATTCTTCATGAACTGGTAGGCAGATCTCATTCTGTGACAGTGAAGAAAACATGTTCAAATGCACTTAAAGTACAATAATTCTTCAAGGTACTGAAGGACATATATGAAAGAGGGGGATGTCTCAAGGCAATGTAGACATGATGTTATATGCTTATTTTTATCAGGATTAGTTAATGGGATAAATATTTGAGGTGGAACTTGTATAACACACTTACTAAAATGTTGGTAGAAGATGGAATACTTTGTCTACATATGTCTTCAGGCAAATCTAGAGTATGGGAGGACCACAAAGAAGGGCCATCTCAGGAAAAAGTATTGTCACTCATATAATGTCTCTGTAATCATTACTTTTACAAATGGAAATAATTTTCCCATGTAAGTAAGTTTGGAAATGGTGAAGGAATTCTTCACAAAGCAGTTAGATATGTTTTTAAATTTGATTGTACTGTGGGTTTCTGCTAGCATAAAATTCCCTTGAATCAGGTACTGCAGTCCTCAAAGAGAATCCAGATTAAGGGAGGTAAGCACAAGAAGGTGGAAGACAAGTGCCTAATCTATCATTTTACTTGCCTTATTTGTTTTTACTTTGTTCATTATTGGTAAGATGATCATAGAATCATAGAACCGTTTGAGCTGGAAGGGATCCTTAAGGGCCATCTAGTCCAGCTCCCCTGCAATGAGCAGGGACACCTATGGCTCGATCAGGTTGCTCCATCCACCATGAAATGAAGAATATGAGAAGAATCATGAGATATTTTAAAAAATAAAACAGAATGTGCATGGAAAAAGGATATCCAGCTTAAACAACAACAACAACGTGCAGGATTGTGTCCACATTATCTGCATCTAGGATTAAATTAGAGTAATGCATCTAAACAGTGACTCATACTCTACTTAAGATATCTATGGAATAACTTGTCTTTTTGAGATTATTATTTCTCAGTGAATCAGGGGGAGTTTCTGCTTGGCTAAACCAGTCATGCCACATCACTTTAAGGAACTCAGAGAACTGTAGCCACAAATGTGCTGGACAAGTATAGCAGAAGAAGACTAGGCAAACATTTTGAAATATCTTGTTTACGTTGTTCTTAATGCTAACTGCAATGGAGAGTATTTATTTTACTAATTTTGACAGTCACATCTGCTGCTCCTTTTTCTTTTCTGTAGTAAACCTGTAAGGTCTCTCCTATGTGGTCATGTTCTGCTGTTAGTAAGTATATAACCTCACTGCAAATTTGAAGTGTTATCATTTTGAGTGTGTTCAAAATATCACTGACAGTTAATCTCTTCTCATATTGTCCAGTTTGTTAATTGAATTGGTTAATTGACCAAACAGGCTAAGGGTCCATCTACAGAATACCAAATAAATGCAAAATGGTAGCAGATTGCCATGAATTATAGAGACTCTCATTTTGTGTCAACTAAGTGTGTAGACTGAAAAAAACCTCTTGGACAAGCAACATTATTAAAATCAGACCTAAATGATAAATGAATTAAGAAAAATATTGACAGGTTTCCCTGCCTTCATAGTACACAAGAGATTAAGGGCTTATTCTACTTTACTTTAAAATGCTTTAAGGTTACTGTCATTAAAATCACCTCTTAATGAACACAGCGATTGTGATTATAGAGAACATAATAGCAAATACTGGTAAATAAAACCAACCTTTGCCTTAGGAAAACCATCAACGCTATCACCAAAAACACTATTGCAGCTACCATCTTTATTAAAATTACAGAGATGGATTTTGAGACTTCACAAATCAAACTGCAGCTTCTTGAAAGAAGCAAAGGTGGCTCTGTTTTTGCTTTGGGAAAACAATCTTGATAAACTTGTGCTCATTTTTGTGTTGTGAAAGTAAAACACAAAATGCTTCACAAAAATAGAGCTTTGGACAAGTCCTCCTCTTCTTCAAAGAATTATTTTTGACCATTATGCATTTAGCAGATAAGAAATAGTAAACAAACCAATAACTTGTGGAATCATATAGCAGATGAAATATCACGTACCAGATAAATTTGCACTACCACTGTCTATTTTTCTGTGGATAATTGATGCCAATTTCAAAGGTTGCTGCTATTTAAAAAGTACAAGATCCTATTGTGGCAAAACAGAATAAATAAATTATAATATAATCACTAAAGTAAAAATATGTCACATTCTCTTCTGCTCTCTTTCACATTTTTCCTATCTGAAAGATTCATCATCTGAAGTACAACCTTTTCTTCTGACCTTTAGAAAGTTAAACAGAAATGAAGATTATCCCTCCTCTTCACTTTCAGGATGAAAAATGTGCCTCTAATATGAAAAAAAAAAAAAAAAAAAGGTTAAAACCCTGCTTAATAAGTTACCAAAACCTCCAGAATTCTGCTGACAAAAATATATTTTCCATTACTTGGGAATATGTGAAGTTATGAAATATATATATATATATAGTGTGCATAAATTCTTAATGGATTAAAGCTTAAACTGTGATTAACATACACATTAAACTTTCTACCTTCACCATCATCAGTTGTTTCTGACATTATTTGATGACACTAAATGTCAAGAATAGCACAAAAATGAGTGTAATGTGTGGTTAGGGACTTTGTTTGTTTGCTTTTCTTTTTTTGCTGTTTGGTTGGTTGTGTTTTTTTTTTTTATACTCAGGCTGCATCTGCCCTCTGCCAGTAAGCCACCTCTAGTCTTCATGGTGTTCATGTTTCGTATAGTCGCTTTGCTTACTAAAACTTATGAACTCCATGTTCAGTAGTAACAGTATCTGTGTGAGCTGCTTGTGCTGACAGATACCTAATTTAGAATGACAAAAAGAAGGGAAGGGAAGGGAAGGGAAGGGAAGGGAAGGGAAGGGAAGGGAAGGGAAGGGAAGGGAAGGGAAGGGAAGGGAAGGGAAGGGAAGGGAAGGGAAGGGAAGGGAAGGGAAGGGAAGGGAAGGGAAGGGAAGGGAAGGGAAGGGAAGGGGACTAGATTTCAAAGTTAAGCCAGATCATAACCCACCCTATCCTTCAAGGTCCTCCAAAGATCAGCAGTTATCCCTTATGAGACAGAAATATGAAGTTGTATTCAGGAATGAAATCTCCCCTCTTTTATTTAATGATGCCTAAAACCTACAGTCAAGGTTTCTATCAGGTTTAAATGAGGTGGATAGGTGCTTTTAAATATACAGGATCTGGAAGAAACACTTATTGTGAGGATTCTCTGTCACCTGACTTGCCCTGACTCCTAAAACGCTGCAATGTACAGAGAAGAGATTACTTACAGGCAAAGCTATAAGATATAACCCTTTATCTACAGAGAGCTTCCTAAATAAAGCCAAGTGAAATCAAAACAAAATCCTGCTGCTCTCTAGAGAATATTTTTATGCACCACGTGTGAAAATGGTTCTCCTCCAAAAAATAAAAATAAAAAAAAAATTGCAAAAAGCAGCAAATGTGCAGTATGACACAGAAGTTAGCTTGTGTCTAGTGAAAAGCATCTTGAGCATATGCTGATATTCAGAGTGGGATGGCTATGGTTCATTCACATCCACCCTAAAAATATCATGCAGCATATCACTGAGGAAGTAGTAGGAGAAGAGCAGGCAGCAACAATATTCATATCACTGTACCAGGATCTGTGTGAGGAAGAAGGGATCTGAGAAGTGGTGATGAGGGTGGTGATGTGACTTTCATATGCTCTTGAGCAGATGAACTTCTGGGGCATTGCTGTCCTTTACTGCTGTCACAGTGAATGTTATCAGCACAATTTTTTGGTACTGTGACACCCTTAAGAAAGACACTCAAACAGAAGGTTCATAATGATGATGATTGCTCTGTATGTTTCCTTAGATGATAGGGAACATGGTGACACTAACCTTAGCTTACAAGAATAACATATGAACTTCCAAAACACAGCACTGAGAGAGCTGCAAAAAATGCTTTTGGCTATGTTTTGTGCACTGCACTGTGGATCATAAGCAGGAAAAGACCTGGCTCCAGGAGAAGACTGCAAATAATTTTACAACGTTTTTCCTTTTTTTTTCTTTTTTTCGTCCTGGCTATCATTTTGCAGATAATGCTAAATTGTTTCTTATTTTCTCCTTTATGTCATCACCTACAATTTATATATGAAATCACAGAGAAAACTATTGCAATATGGTGAAACAGAATTTTATTTTTATACTGTTGAGTAGTACTACTTCCTCTCCTTTATTTAAATTTAGGTCCAGAACCTTACATAAAGTTAAATAAATAAAAATAAATAAATAAAATAGCTCCTGTTATTTAATTATCAACACCTGCCTCTGAAGAAAATCTTAGACCTTGTATTCAGGTGATAACCTACTGTAGGGTGGCGAGGCACGGGCATAGGCTGCCTGGAGAAGCTGTGGATGTCCCACCCACTCCTAGAGGCATTCTAGGCCAGGATGCATGGGGCTCCTGCCAGCCTGATCTGGTGGGTGGCACTCCTGCCCAAGGCAGGGGTTGGAACCGAATGGATTTTAAGTTCTCCTCCAGCCTAAGCCGTTCTATGATTCTGTACAACAACAGGTAGCATCCATAGGTGATATTAACTGAACATACTTTCAAGATGGCTGAGATATTTGATTTGGATACATTCCCATAAGTTTCTTTCCACAAAGATGGGTGGAAATCAAAAAGCAATATTTGCCCTTACACAGCTTATTCCACTTTCCTTCTTCCGAGACATTGTTATACACATCATGGCCTATCTGAGGTGGCAGATGTAGGTCAGTCCTTCTGCTTTGATTTGCTGTGAGGAGGAAGATGCTGTAGCTTTCATTGGTTAAGTGTTCTTCAGCTGGACACAAGGTTCATGCAGCAGGGAAGGTGTCATTAGATCTTATAAAGTATTCCAGGACCTAAAAATCTGGAACCCAAAAAGACCCAAAAAGGTTTCCTTTAGTTATTATTATTATTATTATTATTATATTAACAATTACTCTACATGTTTTTGTATCTGTTTTAGATGGTCTCTGTGTTTCTTCCCATACACTGTCTTCTCTTTGAATAGTTTAACTACCAGGAGACAGATATATTAAACAGAAACCTTATAATAGAAAAAGGTATTTGAGTTCTTGAACTGTGTTGCTTTGGCAGCTCTGATAAGGAGAAAACACCCGCAGTGTGGTGATAATGTGGGAAAGGCTTCATTCTCTTTTTTTTTTTTTTCTCAGTCCTTTGCTGCATTTAAATTATGTAAGAGTCTGCTTCCATCTCAGCTTACCGCACCCTACTTAGCAGCCTGCATGACTTTGCAGTTAATTCTTGCAGCTACTGTAACTGCCTTTTGAAATTATTTGACAGCACACCCTGCAGAAAAGGGCATATCTGGAAATTGCCTTTTCTGCAGTTTCACAATGTCTGCGATTAACCAATCTAAAGCCAGAGGATCACTTGAAGGAATTGAATTTCCATACCTGACTAATAGAGCCTGACTGCACTCACATTTCCAGTCAGTCCCTCATGAAGCAGCAACTTTTTAGCACAAAATTCTGAGAAGGGATCACTGAGGAAAAATTAAACTGATTATAGCATTCACACTAGATCTCTTAATATACAGATTAAAGAACATTTGTTCCTTGGTGATTTTTAACATCTCCTTGGGAGAGCAAATTTTTATTGTTTCCATTTTTTAATTTCTGCACAGAAAGCAATGGTGCAACAATTTTCTGAAGTAGAGGTTTTGAGGGACACATGCAGAGAAGGGACACATGCCACTCTCCCATTTCGGAGGGAAAGAAAAGAGTTCAAAATCTCTGTAATGCAGTCAAGGAAGACCAAGCCTCCTAAAACTCACATGTGAAAGGGCTGTCACTTTGAATTATGTCAGTTGCTCATCATCCTGTTTTTGAGTTTGTAATTGGTGTTAATAAGCATTTTGATGTTCCTGGTCAGTTACCTAAAATGTTAAATTTACAGAGCAAAGCTCGGACATTGAGGTCCCTGTGCAATATGGGAAGACAAAATGCTCAGCTGTCTTGCAATGATCTTGTAATAACCAAAACTCAATTATTAAGGAAGTACTATTTTTGCTACAGATTTTTTTTTCTATTGTACATCACTGTGTAGTAGTTGGTATTTCATACTCCGTTGGTTAGGACAGATTTTTTTGTTGTTGTTGGCTTGGTTGTTGTGTTCTACAGATATTACTAACCCTTCCTGAAATGCATCAAAAGACTTATATAGCTTTATGATCATGAGGGTTAATAGCATCTTCCGTGAAAGTGCACAGACTATGATTCAACTCTAAAATTAGTTCTGGCAATTTCTCTTTGATTTGAAATCACTATGGGGTACAAGAAAAAAAAAAATCCTAAAATAACATTTAGTTTCTTTATGCTTTAACCCCAATCTCACATGAGGTGTGTTCGAGTGAAAGAAATGATTTCTAGCAACTTCTACACCAGCTGTGAAGAAATAAGGATTTACTATTAAGAGTCATATACACTTATCTTGAAGTGTGCTGGGTACATCTTGTAATGTGCTAACTTCAGTTCCCATTGAAACTAAATGGGAGCAAAGGACACTCAGCACCTTGTTAGTGCAGGCTGCTGGCCGACAACCAGCATAGAAGTTTATTTGCAGATGTGCTACACTACTAACTGCTCTTAAAAGATAATTTTTCCCTTAGATAGACAGCATTGAGGACTTTCCAAGGACACAGTGCTTTAAAGTATTTTCAAACCTATAGGCTGAAATAGCATGAGAAATATGTTCAGCTTGTATAAAAAATAATGAAGCATTTGTATAGTTAGTGTGAAAACCTTTCCCATACCTATTAAAAGAAATCATTTCCTATCAGAGAAACTTAATTTTTATTTTTATTTTTTTCAGTAGTGTTTTACATACTGGCCACAAAGTACACTGCACCAATCTGCAGAGAATCACAGTCAGCTCTTCAGCACTATGCAGAAGCAGTAGCATTCAGTCCTCTGCAGCAGTAGTATCATAGTTTCTGATGCCTTGTTGTTAGTGTGAGGGCTGCTCTGAAAGTATTGCCTCCTGTTTTATTGTGTTTGTGGTACGGCAGTAGACACTGAACTTTTGCACCAGTATTCTGTTACATTTTGTTGCCGTGTGACAGATGACAGCAGAGGGGCAGTGGGACAAAATGGCATCTGACATGGAAGTGTGAATGAAACAAAGGTGTGCCATTTAATTCTGTCTGTTTATACAAATAGATGAACCCATTACTATGATCACATGTTCTGTGTAAGCTGCCAAAAATTCTCCATTCTCCATTGTGCCACGCCCTTGTGAACTTTGGTAATTAACTAAACTGTAGATACCTTAAGGTATATAAGGTAAGGATACCTTAAGGATTTTGAAGACTTCATGAATTCCACTTCTCAGCTGTCTGAGTCTGCATATCCTAAGTTATATGCCACTTTATAACATATTTGCCTCTGTCTGCTACCAGAAGGACACATATTGGTGGCCTGCAGGTGTGTTCCTCTCCAAGCTGCTGTCTCACAGAAAAGCCCTGGGTTTCTCTGGAGGCAGCTCCTGAGCTTTATGGTTGCTGCAGAGCAGTACAGCTCTGCAGCTGCTCCTGGCATGCAGCAAGGTGCTCACTGCTGTAACAGGCAGTCTGCCCTGCAGGAAAAGATGGGAGCTGCTCCCACTAGGGAATTATTGGCTCAATTTCATCTTGTATGAGGTGATAGGGGCAGCATCTTACTCAGTCCTGTAAGTAAGAGGAAACCGCTGATTCACATGGAACACCTTGACGTTCTGCAAGGCAGGAGTGCCCAGAATTTGCACGCCTCTTCTTTTGAGTACTGTTTGACTGCCTTTGCATTGCTAGCAAAATCACTCTGACTTTACTTATCATAGAATCATGGAATCACCAGTGTTGGAAGAGACCTCCAAGATCGTCCAGTCCAACCATCCACCTATCACCAATATTTCCCAACTAAACCATGTCCCTCAGCACACCTAAACTTTTACTGAACACCTCCAGGGATGTTGACACCACCACCTCTCTGGGCAGCCCATTCCACTGCTTGATCACTCCTTGGAGAAGAAATTTTTCATAATGCCCAACCTAAATTTCCCCTGTCACAACTTGAGGCCATTCCTTCTAGTCCTATTGCTGGTAGAATAATTTATGCTGAGAAGGACCTCCAAAGATCTTCAAGATCTATTCACTGCTCACGCAGCTCAAAGTTGAGCAGTTTTCTCAGGGCCACGATTCAGAGAATTTTGAACACTTCCAAAAGTGTTCCCTTTCATATCCTCTCTAGTCACATCACTACAGAATTTGAATAACTTCATAGTAAGCATAGTTTTCCTTCTGTCTAATCAGGAAATACTTTATCTTTCTGTCCTCTGATAAGGTGTCTGCAGCCAGCACTGAAGTGACAACTGTCTGATCTCCAGGAGAAACACTTACTGGACTTTCAGCCTCTTCCCATATGCCTTGTGCTTCTTCCAGCTCCCAGCTTAGCCTGGTGGTCCCTCTGAGATTCCAGAATATCAGTATCATTCTTGTACTGGAGCTCATACCTTGATGCAGTAGGCCACATTTGGCATCACTGCTGAACAGGGGGGAAGGATCATCTGCTTGGATCTGCTGGCTACACTCTTCTCTGTGTTTTAAGTCCAAGTCAGTCTCTTCTTACAAGACTTTTCTTCAGGACAATGAAAGAGCAGAAATAATTTCGCAGGTTGCTTTCAGCTTCAGCAGCAGGGATTCCTAAGACTTTGTGGTAACACTGGTGAATACAATTTTATCCAGTTCATGTCTCTACCCACTCTGTCACTCACACAGCTCAAAGATCTTCCCATTCATTCTTCTTACCTTATTCTCTCCCTTCTTCAGGATTCCTAATTTGTCAGTTTCATGAAGCAATAGCAGCTCCTGCCTGCCCTACCTTCACCCAAAGAATAGCTGTTTCATAACATCGAGGCTTTACAAGATTTCTCTTAAACTGAATTTCTTGAATAAAATTCAGTTTTTAGGTAAAAAGGGTTTCTTTGTTTTATTGTGTTCTAAAATTGATGACAAGTTTTTTACACAAAAACAAATTATGCAAATTGACTTTCTGGTCAGTGTAGTCTTCCACTGACAGCTCCTTCTGTTACCCAATGCATCCTGCACACTTGGCAGGATGCACTTTATGCAGATGCAGTTTTAAAAGAAAAAAAGTTTGAAAATATTCTCTCTCTTTTTTTTTTTTCTCGATAAACAACATGACAGTCCTATTCAAGGAAATGCAGCATATCCACTAAGCATAAAGCAAGGTGTTTGCCTGTAAAAAAAGTCTGCTGAATCTGTTATCTATCCATTTAGACCGTGGCTTTTATGAAACATACAGCAGTTTCTCGAGTTTTTATTATGGAAAAGTGTAGCTCTAATTTTGCAGGCAAGCATCTCCACTTCTATCCTTTCATTCAGTGTCAAATATGACTGCTGGTGTGTTCTGTAGTATGCTGTGCTGTAATTCACATTTAATAGTGTGAATTAAACAGGGACAATGAGTGTTTCAGCCTTGTCCCATGCAAGTACTACCCTGAGTGTCTCCTGACACAGCTTAGCAGCCAAAAGAGCCAGAGGATGACACATAGTAAGCAGTTTGAATGCTGTCTTTTGGAGACTATGAGAGTTTAACAGCATGGGCAGGATGACTCCTGCAACTCATAGAATCTTCGAAGCACAGAATCATTTGAGTTGGAAGAGACACTTAAAAGCTGTCTGGTCCAACACCCCTGCAATGAACAGGGACACCTACAGTTGGATCCGGTTGCTCAGAACCCTGTCCTGCCTGACCTTGAATGTCTTCAGGGATGAGAAATAACTCTGGGCAACCCATTGCCAGGTTTGGTCCAAGGACTAAAGAATGATCTCTGGTACTGCTGAAATGTAGAAGTAAGGAAGCAGCCAGTGGCTCCTCAATCTTTTCATGGAATCACAGTATATCCCAAGTATATATCCAACTCTTGGCTCCAAACAAAACCACTCAAAAAGCAATCCCAACATCTGAGAGTGTTGTCATAGTATCTATAGACTAACATGTTCAAAGGAAGGTTTTCTCTTAGTCAGTTTTAATGATAAGAGCTTCTGAAGCACAAAGGTTTTACTTCCTTTCTTTTTTAAGTCTGCATCCAGTCCTTATCAAAGTAAGTGCAATAACCTTTCAGCTAAGCTATTTTCTTTAGTGAAACTCAACGACAACTTTACATTGCTATTTCTACATTTTCTTTTCAACAGTTTTTTAAGTGTTGGGTTTTTACTTGTTTCTCACACTCCAAGAACATACAAGAAGATACGCTAAGTTCATTTCCTTGATTGAATTCATTGTTTAGTCCGGTATTACCGTGTCTGTTCTCACTCAATTCTTTCACAGGGAGAACTTTGAAAACTGTCAGTGACATCTCTGAACTTTCCTTAAGACTAAGAATTTATCTGAAAGTGAAATGTCACATTGTTTTTTCCTTAACAAACAACTATATTTACTTTCAGGTTTTCTATTCTGTAAGGCAATTCATATGTACTGGAGAGTGGTCACAGAATAACTATTTTCACGATTGTGTACTTGAAAAGTAAAATTTGACACCAATTTGATTCCACAGTCCCTTTGCAGAGAATATGACCCACATGCTAGGCTGATTTTAAAATAAATATTGCTAGCGAGATATATAGCCAAGAATTTAGCTAGAATGGACAACTGACAGGTTTAACTCTTTTAGCTGCAGCTGCTGTCAGAGGTAGAACAGGAAGAGAAAAGGACACTGGAGTACAGTCTGCCAAAGTAATGACAGATGGCAGCAGCACAAATGGAGAAAAATATGTCTAAGCTCTGTGTAAAAACAAAGAATTACCAGTGTTTTACCTTACACAGCAGACTTGCAAATGGAAAGAGTGCAAATGTTAACGGAATCTGGAATTGGAATGATGCATTTAATAAAAATGTTAATTCTTTTTAAAATTAATTTTCACTGTTTATTTACGCATCTTCCTCTTTTTCTTTTTTTCTGTATTTGCATTTGTTTTCATAGTCACAGCACTGTTTATCTCAAAGCACACATCTTACTTAAAATATGTTAGTATTATTCCAAGATAGACAGATACAAGAAATAATTGACAATTTAAACACATTTTGGGACAGTTTTTTCCCTTGTTTAGCTAAATTTATTCTGTATTTGACATTTAGTTCATACACAATAAAAATCCTTTTAATACTCTCAATATGTTAGTGACTAGGTAAGAGTAATCAAAGTAACTTCTTGTTCTCTAGTTTTGTGAAATCAACTACAAGGCCAGGCAGCCTCCAGTCCTGACATCACCAATCAGTTCACTCGTGTTGATGAGCTGCAGGTCCAGTATTGCATCCCCGCATGGTGGGGCCATCAATTACCAGGCTCAGGAAGTTAACCTCAACACATTCCAGGAGCCTCCTGGGTTGCCTACAGCTTGCTGTGCTACTTCTCCAGCAGATGTCATGGTGGTTGGATTCTCCACTTTTAACATAATTGACCATCATATTTTTATATTTGTAACTGCCATCTTACGCATTTAAGAAACACACATTCTCCCTAGACTAATTATTTTGAATAGCCTACATTGTTTCTCTACAGCATCATGTTTCCTAGCAACTCATTCTGACCCTGCCAGGCATGTAGGTTTACCAAAGAATGTGTGTTCCTCAGAGGATATTAATCCATCACTGGTGCATCTCCAGGTTTTCCTCCTAAGAACCATGCTCTGTCTTTCAGATCACTCTACAGAATTATCTCACAGGCCCTTTACTGTGTTCATACTGTATAAATTCATTCAATTACTGTTGCTATGCAAATAGATAATATGTTGAAAGGACTTGAGTCATACTCAGTTGCATCTAACCAATAAGGTCTAGAATGACAAATTCTAATGCATGTAATTTGGGCAAAATTAATGTATCCTTGTATGCCCTTTGGATATTTTGGACATAACTAACTGCAGTCCTTCCCTTCTATCCCTGTGTCACTCCAGCTAGTGATGGAGATACACTGATCATATTTGTTAATCAAGCAAAAAGAAGCAGGAGAACATCTATGAACAGAGTAAAAAAAACAAAAACTGAAACTTAAAAAATGTGTTTATCATCAAATTTCTGAATCTTTTATAAATACCCTCAATCTTGGTAGTTCCTTGTAATTTAAACAATAATAAGCACAATTAAAAATGAAAACTGAAAGTGAGAAACATCCTACACTCTGTTGACATTTAATTTAACATTTTCTTGAGGCATTCTACTTTTGTTTAGAACAGAAAATAGAGAAATACTGAATTACATTAAATACTCATTTAACAGTACACTTCATCAATTGATATTTTTTTTGCATCAAAGATGATTCCTAAAGTCACAATAAATAAATAAATAAATAAATAAAATAGGCCTTCTATTTTTATCTTCCTTTGGTTGGCTTTTAGAAGAAATGGAAAGTACACATCTCCTTTCCAGACTGGTTCATTAAAGCAGGGTAAGCCTTGAGGTGCTATACCATGGAGGATTTATCACCAGCCACGTGGCATACACTGGCTTGTTCTGCAGGTGTCACCTTCAGCTGCTACAGACATCAAAACAGATTCTGATGGGAAAAGGACCCAGGGAGACAGGCTTAGCAGTTGATTTCATTTCATTCTGCAAGATTCTAGCATATGCCTTTATGTGCTAACAATGGCAAATTAAGCCAGTTTACAGTTAGCTGTAGGAAAAGCTGCAATTCTCTAATTATTTTTGTATTTTATTATAATGATTATTCTTTCTCAAATTACAAAGTTATGAACAAGCTTTCATTAGCCCCTAATTTTTCCTATCCTCTCACAGTCCCAGTTCTTATTGTACTATGAATACTCCAAAAGTAACGCCTCCTATTTTATTACACAGTCCCATAGCTTGAGGTGGATGTTGGTGGTATGGAAGTAGAGGCTGTATTTTCCCACCAAAATTGCACTACATTTTGTTGCTGTGTGACAAATAGAAGCAGAAGGTCAGCCTGAAAAAATGGCGTCTAACATTGAAGTGTGCATGAAACAAAAGTGTGGCACTGAATTCCTTCATACAGAAAAAATGGCACTCACTGGCATTCATTAACACTTGCTGAATATTTATGGACACCATTCAGTGAATGTGAGCACAGTTAGGTGGTTGGTTGTGCACTTCTGCACTGGAAACAGTGCAAATTTTTACCAGCATTACATGCAGGCTCTTGTTCATTATTGGTGAAAATGCAAAGCAAATGGTGGTGAGTCTGTTGAAAAACGGTATTCTTTAGCTCAGATTTTTTTCAGTTGCATAATGTTGTTTTGCTCTTTGTAGCTGTTGTAGTTTCCATTGAAATAAATAGGAAGCATTACTTTTGGAGCAACCACCATGTTTTTGAAATTTTAGAATAAGAAAGGGGTATTGTTATAGTGTGAGCTGTCTTAAAATATACAGGTTCAACAGACATCAGCAGAGCTCTCTCAGGTTGACTATGAAATATTAACACTGAGATCTGTTCTGAAATCAACCAAATCAGAGCTGTCTATTTCTTCCAGGATAATTAAATATAAATAAATAAATAGTGGTCTAAAATGTTTACTACACTCCATCTAATGTGTTTTCCAATCTTTCTCCTGTCTTGGGGGCATCTTAACTTAAAGGGAAAGTCTAATACTATTGAACGGTACCCCATGCCTGGATATCTTGGTTCAGTCACGCTGGTAAACTATGCCACATCAAGGGTAATTTAATCTTTACAAAAATTTAGATAAATTCTCTTACATTTAATGTTGAACAGGGATACTTACATAGCCAATTACTGCAGAGAATTAACATATAATAAGTTCAAACCCCACTTCACCTCAATTTAACAAAATAGAGATGTAATCTGGTCCCTTCTGATACAGATTTTTACTGAAACTCTCCACTGTTCCTTTTCTCAGTCATTAATGGAATAAATAGGAGCTGCAGAACAAAATTCAGGAAAACATACCATAAATCGCAATATTACAAGGACTGAACAAGTCAGTGCAGTAGTTCTAGTAGTGTCCTAGAATTTTGTAGGGGTATCAGATTCCATTTGGGCAATTAAGACTCCAAAATCTTTGAGTTAATGTTGTTATAGGCACCACTGAGAATAATGTTTGCTTTTTGCAGGCAAAAACCAAAATTATTCTGGCCAAGCCTGCTCAACAGCACTTAAGCAGGGACTGTAAATCTATCTTTTTTCATTGGAAAACCACAAACTTTTCCTTTTCGATGTTATTCAACTTCGTAGTAGATTCTAAACCTTGATCCTTAGACTTCTGGTTGGCTATTAGAGGACATAAATTGAATGGTGGTTTTTGGGCTTTTTATTTTTGTTAAAAAAAAATGAAGTGGAAAATTAATAGGCAGAAAGTAGAAGCAACTTCTCAGTTTTTTGTTTAACTATACAAACAAACACAGAATAGACAGTAAAAAAAATAAAACACAGAAAAACTACATAGGACTTTCCAAATACAATTCCATTTCTACTGTCCTCCAGTGGCAAATCTAAATCATGAAAATGTGAAATCAATAACAATTACTGTATCAGTGGTTAAAACTGTAATTCTAAAATACTTCGGAAGAACAATGAGACCAAATTTCTGTACAACCATAGGGGAGACAAAGTGAGCAGGAAAACATAGCTGAATGTAGAGGCTTTCCCAAACTTAAGGCATGAGACCTTCAAAACACCCAGCATTTTAAATCAGATTTCTTTTTCTGTTCTCAGGACATAATAGGAACCGTTCTATAAATTCTATAGATTTCTACACATTTCTATAAATTCCTCTGTTTCTATTGGCAACCCAACACTCAGTCTGCATAGGAGGATGCTCAGGGGGGGACCTTATCACTCTCTACAGTTTCCTGAATGGAGGTTGTGGTGAGGTAGGAGTCAGCCTTTTCTCCCTGGTGACTAGTGATAGGACAAGAGCAAATGTCCTCCAGTTGCACCAGGGGAGGTTCAGCATATCAGTGCATGTCAGTGCTCACAAATATTTGGCAAGCAAGTACCAGCACTGCATAAGAGCATCTAAAAGGACAAAAGAAACTGTTCGGCTGTAAGCTTTAATCACGTTGAAATTAGCTGCTTTACTACTCCCTGTATGTGTAGTTTACACATGTAAACTTTGAAGTTATTAATTTATAAACCAATAGGACAGAGCCACAATCTACTCCAAGTGATGCTCAGTTTTTTAGTCATTTAAATGATGACATGGAATGTCTAAGTAGAAAAAGCACATCTAAGGCTGAGGTAGAGGTCAGATGTGAAGTTTAAAAGCAGTGTTATTTATGAGTTTGAATATGTGAAGAACCTTTGTGATAGTTCCTCACACATAGTCAATATTGTACATTATCACAATGTTATGCACAAAAATATTTTTAATTTTTCTGGCCAAGAAAGTTGGTTAATTAATGTGGTCTTTCTTTTACTCCTTGTATGTTCCTTAAAAATATGCAATTAAAATTACTTGGCATGAACATGAGCAGGAATTTCTGACTCCCACAGTAAAAATCTGTCCTTATGCATAGAATTAGTCAAGTAACTCCTGGACAATGAACATCCTCCATACAGATGAGACTGGGATCTAAATGCAGCAGAATTGATGCACACTCTATACATTTAAACTCAGAGGCATATTTCAAAGGCAAAGCTGACAAGCTTCTGCTTGTCAGTTTAACAGCTAGCCAGTGAATCAGACAGGAAGACAGAAGAAAATTAAGCGCCAATATCATCCATTTGGGATTCAAGCCTCTCCAACATTTTCCCGTATTTCAGATTTGGAGAATGAAAAATTGTTTCTATTCTTGTAATGGACTGTAATAGAAAAATAACATGTTGTTAAAAAGAAAAAGAAAGAAGGGAAAAGAGAAATTAGCAAAACTTTGGCAAGGGCCTTAGCAACACAAATCCAACATCAAAGCTATAGACATGCTTGATGCTAGTGGCTTATCTTTCACACCAATTTATTAATTTTGAATGCTGTGCATGTTATACAATGATCTTTTCTGTGAGGAAGCTATCAAAGCTTAGACAAAGAGATCAAAGAAACCTTTAATTCAAATGAGTATAAAGAGTGCAATATTTCTCTTAATTTCATGTCTAGCTTTCCAGTTTACCATTACATTAATATAAAGGACCTTTTAACAGTAAAAAATACATATTTTTCTTAGGTTGCAAGTTCCTGTTGTAGTCCTTTCATTTTCAAAGGACAATTGGTTATTTTTACAGTAAACTGAATTCACACCTCTTTAAAGATTGAACATCTGAATCACATGGTGTATGTCCTGAAGTGTTGTGCATATCAAGCTAATTCACATTTTGACAAAATTACTGAGGACAGTTGCTATTTCTTGATAGATCCATTTGTGAAGTTACTGTATTCAACAGGCATTTTGTATCAGGCTCTATCAAGAAAGGAACGGAAATTACTGTAAAACCAAAGAAATGTTCTAAACTAAATCACTCTTCCACCACATAAAGCTTTCAGTAATTAATACACTGATGTAAGAAGTTCTACCTTCAGAGAAGTGTCACTCCCTGGGCAAAATAATAAGATTTTTCCTTGGGGAAAAGAAACAAACCAACAAAGAAAAACTTTGTTTTCGTTTTTTAACATATGTTTCTTGAAATAAGTAAAATACTGATTTAAGACTATTGTTTGATACTGCGTGGTAGCAAATACTCATTACATATTGTGGAATTCTTGTTATGATTACTGAGGATTGTCAAGGATCTAATGCATCTAACCTGTTTTTATCTAACTCAATTCTAGGCTAATAAAACTCAGGATAGACAAAGCATAGCTACTTTCAGTCTTCTAAACCCACACTGGTGTTTTCCCTTCTGGATCTTCCTTTTAGCATCAGTGGTATAATTAAGCACCTAATTTAGACATTTACATGTTCTTTTCCAAAAAAGCTAATGAAAAATAAATAAACATGTACGTTTTCCTACTTAATAATTTGGACCTATGCTTTAAATTCAGCTTGATTTAGTTGTCTGTTGTAATGATGTGCAGCACCACTGACTCTTCCCCAGATCTGCACTGCAGTCTGCTTCTGCTGTGTGAGAGCTGAGAGGTATGCTGACCATGGGCAGACTCTGCCTGTAAAAAAACTCTTATGACAAAATGACTCATCTTCTCTTGGTTTTGTTTTTTTGGGGTTTGTTTGTTTGGTTGGTTGGTTGGGTTTGTTTGTTTGTTTGGTTGGTTGGTTATTATGCTTCTCCCATTATTTTTTGTGAGGTTGAATTAACTAGCATCTATCAGTCCAAAATCACTTCCATCTCTCTCAGTTCTTTTCCTGTTCACATCTTACTTCTAGTCCTGCTTGCCAGGTTTAGTGTAAAGTGACTTCTTCATTAAGCTCATATTTTCCAGTGTAACAGCTATTACTGAAGAAACCCACTTTAGACTACAGATGAGTAACTCTTACTATATTTAACATACCTGAGAAGATAAAACCTGGGAAGTAAGGATGCATGAGTCTCATTCCTGTGTCTGCTACTGCAGTGGCCTTATCTGATATTATTACCTCTTTTTTTTTTACCTTGGAAACAATCATAACAGTGTAATTTTACCTGTAAAGAAAAACAAAACCAACATGATCACTATAAATGATAATAATTACATAAATGTTAGATATCATACTTACATTACGGACTGTTTTTACCTACAACTAAAAACCCTGAGCTAAACTAAAATCAACTCTTTCTTCTCCTACCTTCTTCCCAGGTTTAACTTCAATCCTCCCGACTCATTTATCTTCACCCTTCAGAGCAGCACAGTCAGTCCATAATGCTGTGTCTCTGGTGGTCCTTCCTCATACCCTTTAATTGCTCCAGTATATGGGGTCACTCCCACAAGCTACAGTTATTTGCTATGTTCCAGCATAGAGCCGGACACTGGGGTGTAGTCGTTCAGAAACAGACTGTTCCAGCATAGGGTCCCTATGGACTGAAGGGTGAACAACTAGGTCTTTGAAGGAGGACTCAGTTTGAACTGGTCCTGTCTGATAGTCCCTGGTCTCTTCCCACAGAGTTCATCCTTATTCCCAAAATCTTGCCATGTAAACCTCATACTAGGAATAGGAAAATTCTGGAGCAGTCACATTCTAGACTGATACTTTTGTACAAGCACAAAACCTTTTGATTTTCATTATGCTCTGGATGACTCCTATGTAGATAGAGCAAAAAGAGTCCAGTATATAAAGTCCAGCCACTTTAATGGCTATTTTGTTGCATTATACACTTACACAATGGCTCTATGTAGCTATAAATTTAAATTTGTTATTGTGATGTACTGTTTAGTTATCCCAACTACCCCAACTTGTAGTCCTGTTGTAGTAATCCATAGATATTTCTTGGGCATAACTAACTCATTATAAAGTAGATGCCTAAAATACTTTTGCCTTGATTATACAGACAGAACATTTGACTTAGTCAGATGTAGACATTTACAGTGAACAATTATGTTTGAATTAATGAACTGATAGCCAGGAGCATAGATGATGTTCATGAATTCATGGATATATGGAGGTCTATTTGGGACTTCAATAACCATATAAATGTTTCTGAAATGTACCTGGCCTCTATCAGCAGTTGTGAATTTTCATCAAAATTAAGACAGAATTAATTTTCTTAGGCTTTTGCTGGTTTGATTAGGTTTTGATTCCTCTGTATTACCACAAATGCTGCTTTGTGATCAGTAGTGTTGATAGTAAAAATACAGCACCAGTCAGTCTTGAATGGTGAAAGCTCTCTGCCACAAAGTCAGCACTTTGGAGAAGTGACCTTCAAGGTAAAAGCAGAACACTCATTCCATAAAAGTAACGATTTCCCAAGCAGCCAACAAGCCACTTACACTTGTGTTTGGATCAACAGCATCCCAAATTTTTATGATTATTGACATTCCTCTTTCATCTACAAGAAGGCCAAGACCTAAAGCACTATTTGAATCCAAGATGACAGTGTCTGCTCCTTAGTAAGTGCAAGATTTGTGTGGAATCGATGTCCCTTGCTGTAAATACTCTAATTTCTCCCAGTGGAACAGGAAGACATATGGGAAAGTATTGAGCCTGTTTTCTTTTAGCAGACTTGCAAAGCCATAAAAACTGCTTTCACTGATTGTTTTCTGTTTGCCTTTGCAGAAGCTCTCAAATATGTCAGAGCAAAGGTCATTATAGATATGAATCTTTGGTGAGTTGTATCTGTCTTTTGTTTAACTAAACAAGTGAGTTTCTACACGTCTCAGAGAACAACTGTATTGGAAAAAAAAGCAATCCCTCAGGCAACTTCATTTCCTATCACACCTGCCAGCTCCTAACACTTCTTCCTACAAAGATTGCTCAGTTTTTCTTCAAAAATGAGACTTAATTCACTTTCCCAGATATGATATGCCATTTCTGTAAAGGATCTTGTTCCTCTGACATTTCAATCAGAGGAACGAAACATCAGCATCTGACCTTTACTTTGCAAAAATGGAAAGTGCTCACACATGAAAAACAACAACAAAACAATGAAAATAAGAAGAAACAAAAAACTTTTGTGACATCCATATCCAGTGCTAGAAACAATAATACCATGAATGGAATTTTGCAGACTAAGCGTAGCAGTTTTTTCTTTTGAGGTGATTTATTCTATCTGAGACATTTTCATGTGTCTTGACACAAAACTTCGCACAAGACATCTGTCTTCTGAAGGTATAGTGGGAAGCTGGGGAGATGTGTTAAGGTATTTCAGGTAGCAATAGACCATGTTTTGTCACCTGAAGCACTGCCTGTTAATCGGTTACAGGCCTGTGGTGCTTTTTGCATTAATTCAAATGTGATTTGCAGACTCAACCCATCTCCATATTTAGGCTCTGCTGGACTGTTCCACCTGTTCTGTCCTTGCACAAGCTGACTCCTTAACTGAATTACACTCATACTTAAGAGTGTTCAGAATACATAATGTAAGTATTATTAAAATAATTAATAAAGAGGTCCCTTCCAACCCCTACAGTGACTGAGCCAAACCAAAGAAAATCCTACTCACTGCTCAGGTCTCCAGAAAGGCTTAATTCCTCAGGAAAACTGGGAACATGTCTGCAGCCAGTTCTGAAATAGAGATGGATCAGTGGATCTCGACCCTTGAGAAGAAAGTCTTTTCCCCAGTCACAGTGCACTTGCATCCCATAAGGTCCAGGCGACCTAATGCATGCACAGTCTGGATATATCACCACAACTTCTGTGCATCTTCTAGTGTTAGCACCTGAGGGAATTTACTGGGTTAAATATGACACAATGGGCATTTTTGGAAACAACTAGAAAAGAAATAACGTCCACTTACAAGTAGATATTGGTATGTTATTGAAACTTTTAGAGCATCACTTTTCACCTGTGAGCTCACTCTGATGTTACAAAAATAACACAAAACAGCTTTTAAGTCATCATTTCTGAGTAATGGATACATTCTAAGGTCACACAAGTACAATTTCTCTCTGAAGTATGAATGAAACATAATTTTTTCCATCTCAGTGAAATGATATATTATTTCAGATTATTTTGGAGCATGTAATTGTTTTGGTTTTTTTTACTAAATAATTATTCACAAAGATGAAAGTTCAGAAATTCCAGTGAAACAATCCAAAAATACCTTTCTATTTAGTCTTTTTTTTTAATGGAAAAAAAAACAACATTCTCAGCTTTTTATTTCAAATTTTTCTTTAAAATCCTTTCTACATCAATTTTATAATAATAATATTTATTTCAGTTTGAGCAACCAGATATATTTTCTTTAGGCACCAGCATCTCCTATAGTTACTTTCCTCATTTGATTTACTTAAACAATTATACCATTCATCTAGTGGATTTCCTTGTATGATCTTTGAATATTTGCACGTAGCAATCCGAAAATAGATGAAGATGCATAGTGGCTCTATGTACAACACACAGAAAGTAGCAGGCAGGATCATTTAAGAAATCTAATTTAACAGTACACTGGTCAATGTTTGGATGCTGCCTGTTTCTGTGCTGCTCATTGCAGTCTGCTGTTTTTCATGAAGTTGTTGCTCAGGATCTGCAATGCAGTAAGTCGTTTTCACTTGACTGCAATTTTCTTGATATTTGTTTTTAAATCCCAGTACAGTTCTCCATACAAGTATACAGAAAATGTTTCTAATATTCTTTTTAGAGAACAATTTAGAGGTGTTAATTGTTAATGAATAATTCATCTGGAGATGTAAAGAAATTAGTGTACTAAATAGAGCAGATATGTGTTATTGACAGAAAAAATCCACTGAAGACACAAAGCAGTTTTGAGATTCATATTATTCATATCATGCCCTCAAATGAACCATTGCAATGAGTTTTCTGATGGCACAGCATGCAAAATTGTTCTTGCCTCAAAAAGATGCTAAGTTGTTTTTTCACAGCATGGAAGTACCATCAGTTTGTTGTATTCTCTAAATGTAAATGATTTACAATAAATAATGAATGACTGTCTGTTTTGCCACCTTATGAAATGTACTGATTCTAATTATAATAATACTATGGTAAAAAAAAAAAAAAAGTTTCTTTACTGGGAGTGTAAACATTTCCAAAGAAAAACTTTACCCTATTCCTTATTTCCAGGTTCCTTATTCCCACTCTGAAAACTAAAGATTAAAAACAAGTCATCAGAATCAAGTAGTTCAATGAAGCAATTATTTGTGTTTAAGTACATTAAGTGAAGCCTTTGAAATACTTTAAGCTTGAAATCCACTTCAGAATTCAATGACATTCAACACAGAAATATCAAAAAGAAGATTTTTTGCATAAAAGGAAGGCATTACAAGAGCAGTTCATCTGATATTCATTTTCCCATGAGCTTTTTCTGCTTTCACAGACACCCAACCAGATGTTGTAATCCTTTTGGCTATGGGACACTATAATAAAATGGAAGTGTCATATTCAACCTTCTCTTTGAAGTCACTGCAGCAAACAAGACTGCGGAGGAGAGTTGGACCAACTGTTTGAGGTAACAAGTTAGATGACGGTGATTCAGAATGAATTACCTAACAGAACAGATAACTTCCCTGCACATCCATTGAAGACACTGGTTTCAAACTGATGATCTCAGATTTTAAGAACAAAACCAACCAAATTTTTGTCTGATCACTCAGTCCCTTTAAGGGGAAACTAGAAGTGGGCTCATAGTTGATTTCTCCTTCCAGTGAGTGTTCAGGGGGTCAGATTCTCCTCTAACACATTTCATACATGCAGACCAGTAGAACACTGAAGGCTGACTGCAGTTTCTAGTATAGACCACATATATCTGCAGTTAAAAGAAATTCATATCCCTATTCAATCATTCTTCATTGCCTATTATGTATAGGTAGAAGGAGCAGGAAATTTATTCATCATTCTTATCATTGGTAGTGAAGGATTCTGCAACCAAAAATGAAAGAATTACCGCATAAGGAAGGAAATAACAAACTGTGGATACCTAGGAGGTAGAGGAATGAGCCAGAATGGAAAGAAGAACAATTTAAAGAATGAATGCTTTTATTAACTTCATTTTGCACATGCATACCCCAAAGGAAGTGGCCGCAATAAAATTCCTTCATTAATTCCCACAAAACCTGACAATGTCTCCAAATAGGACACCTTACCCTTCAGGAGGGGCTTGTTTGTATAGCTTTTGTTATGTGGTTTGCATGGAAGTCATTACACTTGATTCCTATAAACATGAAATTGGAGAACAATAAATGGAGAAGTAGAGAGGTTTCTTTAGAAACACAGATATCCTAAGGGATTATTTGTGGAGTTAATTTATTTTCTACAATAAAGGATAATGATTAAGCAGAATTGACATATAATGGTAGTTATAGAGATAGTTAGAGACTTCATTTACTTGAATCCATGTGGAAATGAAATGTGAAAATGAATTTGAAATTACATTATGAGGTGAAAATTGGAAAACTGTTTGATACACTATCACTAAACTATTTTTTCATTCATGCTACTCAGCTTACTTCAGTTTCACAAGCAACAAACACTGGTCAGGGAGAGGATTTAATATAACTACAAATATTTGCTTTAGCATGACTCTATTTCTAAAATGTATTTATGACATCTGTGGGTACAGAAACTCAGAAGAAATTAAGTTAACTTGTCAGAAAGTGCACTGCACTTTTTTTCCTGAGAAGGAAATAATTTTCCTCTCAAATGGTCTACTAAAACATCTATAATACAAAGTTCTAATATAGGATACTTGGATACATAAACAGTTTGCAATTTAATGGAAGGCAACATACATAAAATCTAATAAAAGAATAAAGACACAAAATCATAGCAATGGTGAAATCAAGCACTACTGGGCCAACAACACAATATGTTGAAGAGCAAACTGTACACAAACTGTTAAAACCCAAAGACAACATAGTGCCAGCCAAAATCTTAAATGCAATATCATAAAAGCATGAAAATTATTTTTACTTTCTGTGGTGGCTTTCACAACACTTTCAAAATGACCAGAAAATACAATTGTAATTAGGAAAAATAATTAGAATTGTCAAATCGTAGAATCATCTATGTTGAAAAAGGCTTTTAAATTAAGGATGATGACTCCACCATCTGCATGGGCAGCCTGTTCCTAATCACTTTTTCTATGAAGAGATGTTTCCAGATACCCAATATTAACCTCCCTTCATGCATCTTGAGGCCATTTCCTCACATTCCATTACATATCATATGTGACCAACATCCTCTTTCTCGCAACCTCCTTTCAGGTAGCTGAAGAGAGCAAAGAAGTTGCAGCGAGCCTTTGCATTAGTCAACATTCTGACATTCAAGAAATCTTCTAGTGCACAGAATCCTTATCAAGCATACAAGCGTGTGTGGAATTTCTGATTGTGAAACATTATGCTACAGTAAATCACTAATTTCATCATGAATAATAACCTTGTAATCGCTTTCCCTAATATGTCCGGTATTCCATGAGTCATACATAGAACTCAATGCTTAATTTATGAAGTTGTTAAAATGGCAGAGAGAAAAAATGAGAAGAGAATGATTTTATATTTTTTTTTTTCAGTTCAACTATTTTTCTGAAATCTTGGAATATATTTCTATCAAACCTCGCAAATACTTGCAAGACTCAAATTGTACTCACGCTCATGGTGGAATGACTCATTGTCATTAGTGTACAATAAAGACTACAAGAGCAGCTGAAATAAGTAAGATCTTCTAGACAGTTGTGTTGTCCTTGGCAGTGCATAAGTATCAGATGCTGAGGATTACAACTAAGAAATTAAGCACAATACTTCCTAGTACATTCTCCTACCTTACAACAGACTGTTCTTCAAGAGCTTTCTAATCCATAGCTATTACCATTATATTAAACATGCTCTGATATCTTTTCCTTCTTTTAAGTTAACCTCTGTGCATCCAAAGGAAGAGGTCTGTACTGTACTCATGCTTGTGAAAAGTATCTCCACTTGTTTGTTTTGAATCTGTCTTCTGACAGTTTTATCTGGTATAGGAACAATTAATCCATTCTTATTTATCTTCTTTCTGTTCTTAATCTATCAAATGACTTTTCAGTTTTCCCATCCTAGCTAAGAACTCTAACCTATAAAGTATTTACTCAGTAAAAGGCTCATCTGCATCTTTTATATTCCTTGTCAACTTTCCTGTTAGGATGTGTTTCTTCTGAGAAGTAGGGAAAATACCCCCCTCAAAATGTAGACACACCATATAGTTGTACAATAAAGTTACATTTTACGCCATGCTTTATTCCTCTGTCAATGATTTATTATATTAATAATACCTTCTTTTTGACTGTTGTTGAGTAGAGCTGACTTTTCCATGAAATAATCATATGTGACTCAAAGATCCCTTATTTGAGTGGCAATTGTTAACTCAGAACCTCCTCTTGCTAATAAAAAAAAAAGTAGTTTTATTTTCCCTGCATGAAATATTACATATGAATTTCACACAAAGTTTTTTAACCAATGATTCAATACTGCAAACTTCTTCACCTCATGATTAATATTCAGAAATATATCAAAAAGGATTTTCTCACTCCCTCCATGGGAAAGAGAATTGAAAAAAAAGTGCAAAAACTTGTTGTTTGAGATAAGAACTTTTTAATAAGAAAAAAAAAACTAGAAAAATTAAAATAAAATAAAAATAGAAAGAAAAGTTGAAAAAAAAGCAAAACAACAGTAACAACAAAAGTAATACACAACACAAGTGATGGACAACACACATTCTCACCACTAGCTGAAGGATGCCCAGCCAATCTCTGAACAGCAGCAGATCCACTGGCCAACTCCCTCAGTTTTATTATTCAGCATGATGTCCTATAATATAGAATATCCTTGAAGATGGCTGGGGTCAGCTATACTGGTTCTATCTCCTCCCAGCTCCATTTGCACCCAGAGCACCTTGCTGTCAGGGTGGAAACAGGTGCTGAAAAGCCATTGACTTAGTGTAAAAACACAGGTGTGTTATCAACCTTTTTCTCATCCTAAATCCAAAACAGCATCATACCAGCTACTAGGAATAAAATGAACTCTATTCTCAGAACCAGCATAAATGTGGAAAGTTTTGATTTCAGTCTCAGCCTCTAGTGGAATAACCAATTCTAATTGAGCAAAAAACAAGTGTGAATATTTTAGACTCTCTTCTTCATTCGGGGACAAGTGTCTAAGAGGTAATGTAAGGGACAAATGACTTACAGCATATCAGATGTTAAGAGACTCACTTCAGTCAAAAAATAAGGGAAATTTTTCAATATGCACACAGTATTCTAGTGCATTAATGAATAGTGTATGTGTCAAAGCTCACATTTATTGGAGTACCTGCATTTCTGAAAGGTTTAAAAAAAATTTAGGCAAAGATTTATGAAACCTCATTCATTCCATTAACTTCTGTAGTGTTTAGATTTGTAACTAAACTGCCAGAGCTATAGAATTAATATTTATAAAATACTGTAAATTGAGAAAAATAGAGAAAAAACAACATGACATTTCACAGTAAAAAATCAATAATGAGAATCCCATTCTGTGTTCAACTAAATTCTTAACCTCAAAATCTGCTTATTTGTATTTTGCTAGAAATAACTCTATCCATTTCTCTTATGACTATCATCTCTGATGATTTAATTTCTATTTGACTATGGCTTGCAGAAGAAAGAAATACAATGGTGGTGGTATTTTCAAACATGAACATTTTGAATTTTGATAAGTGACTTTCTTAAGTCTTCCCAAAGGTACTTCTACATTAGTAACTAATATAAAAATAATATAAACTCCAGTATTCTAGAAGTTGCAGCTGTTTGGATTACAACCTCAGAATCTGATATCCGTATTTTTCTGCACCAAACTACCAAGCACATTTTAAGGCCCCATTAAACCAGCATTCAAAATACTTTATACATATGTTTATTGTTACTGAGGATATTTCAGAATATACTGATGGTTTTCCTAAAAATGATTTAGGAAATGTATGGATGTAGAGAGCTATTTGGGGTTGGAAGATCACAATCATGGAGTAATTCTCACTTCTCACTGCCTATGCTGGTCTCTATTGTTCTGCTCCACCAAAACTTGGAGTTGAGACACATTCTGTGCATAATATGATGATTCCTATCCCTGTATTTTATTCAGAGCATTTGCTTGCTGCTGAATTACAGTGAAGATTAAAATAAAAAGATGAACACAAACTGATTAAGCTGAGAACACTTTAGTGCATTCTGTATAATTGTTAAATATTTGTAAAGTCTTCATATTAAACATGTATTAGCATTTAATAAATGAAGATGCAGTGCTTTGATTTCAGTTTTGAAGAACAGTGAGCCATAAAAGTACATTGTGCTGCAAAGGTGTAATTACAATACATCCAACAGTAAAGTGGGTACACATTTGATTTCTTCTTCATAATTGTCTATGTGAAATGCAGTTCAGTTATGATATGTAAAGTGCTTTTCATTTCAAGTATTTGTCTTTTTAGTGAGATAATATCTAAGATGAAATGTGCACAGCTTGTTGCCATAGATTCAAGAATTTATGAGCCAAATATCAGAGTCTGAAAACCTGAAATCCAAGCTAAGTTAAAAATTGTTTTAGTTCGATAACATAACACGAGCTTAAAAGAAATAGCAATTAACAATCTATAGAATGACCATAAAAGAAAAATGAATACTGCTGTTGATGACTTGTTTGTTTGTTTGTTTGGGGGTTTTTGGTAAGAAAATGTCAAAGCCTCCACATTAAGAAAACCTACATTGAAGTAAAATGTAAAGAATGGTAAATATCTTTAATCTGATCTATCTTTTATGAACAGGATTTATTATTTTAACTGAAATTATTTGGTACAGGTCTCCTGACTGAAATAACTGCGTACTTTCACACTTTTATTAGGTTTTATTTGAATTCAAATCAACTTCAAATAAACTAAATCTAGTAAGTTTCTTTTGAAAAGGGAAAGCATGAAAGTCCCTGTGATCTTCTCTATCCACAACCAGAAACACTTTTCTGTGGAATAAAGAAATGTCTTTTTTTCTGATGTGATGCCATTTCCTCAGTTTTCAGGGACAAAAATTGCATGCTTATCTTGCTAGATGGAGAAGAACATGCATGGTATGAGGAACCTGGAATACATCCTGCACCTGCTTCCTATCACTGTTTGAAAATAAATGGGTCAAAACATTCCTTATCTTTTGATGTAGCCAATATCCCCTCTTTTAATTATGTTTCTTACCTTTGTTTTCAAGAAGGATGATTTTTGGTGAATACTCCATACTGACAGTGCAATGATGCTACACTGTCTCAGGTCGCTTAATTTCTTTATCTGACTGGAGTTCATCTGCAGGAATGCTACTCATGATCAATGCTACTCGTGCTAGAGTCATTTATTGGATATGAAGAAGTGTTTTCTTCTACAAACAACATATTTCTCTAGAATTTTTATGTGATAAATAAGTGAATATGAAGAAAACAAGACTCACCCTGAGAAGAGTAAAATATGTAGAAAAGTTAATATGAATACACCTCCTGTGAACGGGAGTCCAAAGGAAGACTAAACACCCCAGTTGCAAAACCAAGACTCACCTTCCCAAAAAAGGCAAGTGGTACCATTAGAGACATCCCAGAGAATGCAAGCCATCTCTAGGGATCTTGTAAGTCCAACAAAGTGGAGGCCTAGCTGCAGCTGAATTACCAGAAATACTCACTATATTAATAGTAATTCTGATAGATTTTATCTACCTAGATTCTGTTTTACATTTCAAACAAGTTCCCATTTAACAGTCACTTAAAACACCAGTATAATATTACTTGACATGGGGCAAGGATATCATTAATAAGCTGTACAATGGTCCACGCTACAAAATGAGGAGAGTTGGAACTGGACTAGATGATTGTTTAGGGTCCCTTACATCTCAAATGATTCTATGATTATTTTCTTATTTATTATTTGGCAAAATAATAGATCTATTTTTCCTTTGGGCAGATTGGGGTGGTTTACCACACAGGAGGAAGACTGCAAAATATCATGAGTAGGAGTAAAGAGTTGTAGTGGAATGCTGAGAACTGTTCATTTGTAAATTAAATACATACTTCTGCACTTGAGAAAAACATATTTAATATGTTAAATATTTTATGTGTGTGGCTGGTAAGCCCACAGGTTTCCTGTGAACAGAAGAGTTTTTTGTGTTTTGTTCAGAACAGAAAACTTAAGAAATGTGCATTGTACTTATCATTTTGTTTCCATCAGTCACCTGTAAGAAAGTGACTCCCACATTAATTCTTCATTCTAATCAATGTAAAATGATGAAAATATTACATGGAGTGATGGGCTTTAAAAAAGAAGAATCATTGGAAAATAAAATAAATTTGCAAGTACCGTATTTTAAATATTTGCAGAAAATGAAGTGAAATTTTAGTACTTTGGCAAGTACGTTAATATATTTTTAAAAATAATATAATAAAAATAAATAAATAAAATAAAATAAAATAAAATAAAACATATTATGCAACAAAAGTACAAAATTCCTGTTAAATACATTACACACTGTGAGACAAGGCTTACTTAAGTTTGAAAATGTTGTCAAATTTAAGAATTACAGTTATGTGAAATTTCACATTCCTTTAAAGGATATTTTGCTGTATTGAAGTTTTTCACAAGAAAAGTAATAGAAATATCCGTGATTTTCATATTAAAATAGCTATTTTGTCTTTTTTGATTGTGAATTCAGTAAACGCTCAAGAAAGAATTGCTGAAAGAGAGCATTATTTGACAACTAATTTGTGTGTTTGCGTGTGCATCATTCAAAACAAATACAATAATTTTCAAAATGCAATGTCTGTGTAATGGAAACACGGGATACTACCTTTAGTAGTAGTGGTATCTATATATGCTATATGATACTTAACAGCATTAATAATGGATCAAGATCTGTAGAACCTGAAAGGCCTGATTTTATCTGTTCATGTATCATCAAAGGCAAATCTAGAAGTTTTGAGGAGAAGGCTTTAGTGTCTCATTAGTTATGAATCTTGCAGGGCACTTTCTGTCATGAGACAAAGAAAGGCTATTATTGCAAGTGGCTGCATTGTCCTGTTGGAATGAAAACTGGGAAAAACATAAATAAGTCATTGGTGAAGCCACCACCTAGGAATTAATCATCCTATGTAAGTTTAAGCAGGAAAATTTGCTAACTATTCTCCTTAACATCCTCCTGCATATAGACCACCTACACAGGGCACTTCTATTTTCCCAGTGTCATTGCAGAGGGATGCAGGTCTCATATACTTGTTGAGACATAACTGCCAACCTTAGGTATTAGATACCTCTGCTTATGGAACTCCTTAGCATGTTAGATACTTGCCTAACCTTAGGCAACTGAATCAAGTATCAAGCATCTCGTCAGTTTGTTTCCTAAAAACTGTTGATGGTATGAATATGACTTCCTTTGGCATTAAGCTTAGAAACCTATAATCCCATAATGATCAAAAAGTAGGTGTCTTAACTGAGACCTACCACTTTGTATGTATATATATATATATAAATATGTATATATATGAGATAAATCCCACCATCAGAGATAAATTCCTCTCATTACAAAGGTTGAACTCATTATTTGTGATGTTTTCTGACCGTTATGATGAGCTGTGTCAGGAACTAGAGAGGCAGAACAGTAAGTTGATAAAAAGAAGACTGATCATGACCATCATTTTTAGATCACTTAAGTGTCTTGCCCTTTGTGACAGATTTGGATATGACCCAGTTAGACAGTGAAACTACATGTTTCTCAGCAGGTATCTACTTGACTTTTATAAAATTTACATTTAACAAGGTATGGCAAGTAAAGAATTCACAATCCCAGTGGGAAACACACATTTGTTAGTTTGGCTTATAAAGAGGGTTTTTTTTTTTTTCTCTCTCTCTTTTTTTTTTTTTTTTAATACTAAAAGAACATTGACCTCAGTGAGAGTCATATGAATTTCCAAGAAATATTCTACTGTTAATGTCAACTTCAAAGTTATAAGAACAAAAAACTTCATGATCTTTTTTACTGTTAAGTCTCTTAATGGAAATTAATATAGTCCTCATATTAGCAAGATAATGTGTAGGGCAGTTAGAAAATATATAAACTAATTTAAACTATGATTAATAGTTGGAGCTGATTGCACATCTAGAGTTTGCAACAGGAATTCAGGTTTTGCAAGCCTGAGGCACCCTTGGGGGACTAAGGACTACTAAGAAGAGGTGGAAACCACCTGACCACAAAGGTCAAAAACATCCTTATACTAAGAATGAAACTTTGGATAAAGAAAGCTTTCAACTATGAACAATGATAGATGTTTCACATTCAAGAATAAAAGTAGTGGACCAAATGGATAAGCGAAGGGTATAGGATGGGGTGGACAGGAGATATATTGAAAACTAGAAAGGGCAGCCTTAAGCATGTATACACAAATAAAGATGTACTTGCAGCATTACAGTGAAAACTTTCCTAGCTTTTATAGGGTACCTTCATGCTTTTGTGCCTCTGAAGTGCCTATATTCAGATGCAAACAAAAATAAAGATTCAAACATCAATACTATGTGCAATAGTAGGCTTACAGTATGATGGGGATTAAAGATGCAGTGGGTTAACTCACATGTCTGGATGTACTCCAGGGATGGAAACAGGCTCATTAGGAAGGGCCAGCTAGGAAGGTGAGAAGGTGAACTGGTCTCCATGTGAAAAAAGATGATGAAAATATTGTGTTGCTCAAACTTGAAAACAGATGATAAAAATTGTTTTCAAGCTGAAAAATTGGTTTCAGAGCAGTTGGATGGAATGATCTTCGAAGATCCTTTCTAACTGAACTATGATTCTATTCTGTTTTCTTTTATTCTACTCTGTTCTACTTTGTTTGGTTCACCTCACAGTTTCTATAGTTTCGCTAAGCTCTGAACTAATGTTAAACAGTTTGTGCATGAAATCTCAGTTCAAAATTTAAGTTTAATTCAAGTTTAGTTAAATTACACCTTGGGTTTATTTTGACTTCTAAAATGAGCAAAATGCCTGCATGGGTGATTTATGCTATTCTAAATGTAGGAAAGGTCTGTAAATTCCTTTCATAGTAACAAAGTTCTACTCTCACTGAACTGATACTCTAAAGCAATAGCACATTACTATGAATACATGAACATGACTAATTATAGTCTAAGACCTTTTACATAGTATAGTTTATATTTACTTTTGTGAATCTCAGAGCATGACAAGAATGAGCTTCTACCTGTGTTGTTTTCTTACTCCCCCCTCCCACCTGTTCTGCAGCAGTTTTTCCCTTTCTTCAGTCTGGTCTCCCAGAGGACATGCAGCTTCTCTCACGGCTCAGTTCAGCTTAGCAGTGGGTCCCCTTTGTTCAGCTAGGGCTGGCTGTTCTCCAACATGGTATTATCCAGTATGGGTTCTGCTCAGAGATGCCAAAATTTCAACTTCCTTCTTCAAAAACCTTGTCACATAAGCCAACACAATATGTTCCAATCAAATAGTTACAGAAAGCATTAAGGTCTCCCTGCATCTTTTCTTCCATGGGCTGAACAGACTCAGCTCTCACAGACCATATATGACCTATGCTCCAAACTCTAACCATGAAGGTAAACTATGACTTTCCAATCATCATTTATCTCCTCCAACAGCCATGATTGTTTGTGAATATAAATAGCAGTCTTGCAATGACATCAGCTGGCTCCAGCAACACCCTTGGATGCCACCCATCACAACAAATTCACTTGTGCATATCCAGGAGGGTGAAATTACACCTAAGGCTATGTTACTCTATAGTGCATATTCTTTCACTCGGAATCTCCTCTAGGCAGCTCAGCTCCCCTTCAGTTCTGAGGCTGCCCTTGAAGACCAGCAAATTCTCTAAGGTCCCTTTTCCTTCAGGCCAGTTTCCTACAGGATTCTACCAAGGAGAGTCTTGAAAAAGAAAAGTCAGATTTCTAATTCAACCCTTTGTCTTTTTCAGTTCTTTTAGTATCTTAAACTCCACAATATCATAGTCGCTGCAGTCAGGACTACCCTTAACCTTCACATCTTAAGCCAGTGCTTTCCTGTTTATGAGCAGCAGATCCCACAGAGAACCTTCTCTAGTTAGGCTACTGATCACCTGTGCCAAGAAATTGGGGGCTGTTTGTGCCTGGAGTCGTTGTTATTCTGACAGGTACTGATACGGTTAAAGTTGTCCATTAGTACCATAGGGTGTGATTAGGAAGGTATCTCCATGTGTGAAGAAAACAGCTTAAGCTTTCTTCTCTTTCTGATAATTCATTCCAGAAAGGTTATTTAAAACTTCTATGAAATTCTCCTTAGAAATGACAACTTATTCTACCCACAATGGATATTTATTAGAATTTGACATGATAAATTTCCTGGAAGTGCTTTTATTTCAGTAGTGTCTACATAAATAGTTTAAGTGTATGTTTAACTTATGGGTGCCTAACTTTTAGGTAGATCACTTTTAGCTTCGGTGAATTTAATTGTGATGAATCTGACCATGAGTTTAGCAGGAAACAAATTATGATACACTATGCTGAAAGTGCACAGAAATTAATCTTTATATTCACTTTCCATTATACCACAAAAAGAAAAAATATATATTTCTAGGCTAAAGATGCCAATAAAGACCCATAAAAAATGCTTGATCTGTAATTTTTTCTCCATTTAATTTTGATGATGGTTATACTTTGGAAAGACACTGTACAGACATTATTTCTTTACTTTAAGTTAAAAATGGTTAAAAGAAAAAGACAATTGAAGTGGTACTCATCTGCTCCTATTTAGATTTTGGAAAATTATTATAAGTTCAAGTTTTCTAGTCTGATTTAGATCTTGTGATTCATTCATAGTTGCAGGAGGGAAACAGACACCTTCAGAGTGCAATTCATCTCACTATGACATATGTCTGGAAGAGTTGTAATGAATCATTCTATGGAGCCCCCGGTTCTTTTCACTGATGATGGAAAGAGTCAAGTGCATAGAGTAGGTTTGTAATCTTTGGACATCATGTCTTAAGTGAAATGAATCTCAGCCTTCTGCCATAATTTCTGCATGTTAATGTCTCCCTTTACATGAAATCAGTTCTGTCACCCTTAAAGCAAGCTTAAAGTTTTCATTAAGCAGGAATTGAGAACTTTCTAATTCTAATGAGTCTAGATGTGGACAAAGAAAAACTATGTATATTATAAATTTAAAGTCATTTCCCTTTGTTATGTTATTCTTTGTTTGTCTGTTCATTTCAGTTCAGTTTCAGTTAGATCTGTAGCCAACAAGATAACACAGACGCAGGTAAATCCAGAGAATGACTTAGACCATCATCTGATGATGATTTACTACAGAAATAGCTTAGAAGAGTTTTCACTTAATATTTGAAAACTCACATTGAATAAAATAAATTCATGCTCAGGTAGGACTTAAAAATGAAATGACCGTTTGATGTCTATTCCGAGTCCATGTATCAAAGGCCATAAGTTTCACTTTTAAGTAAGGTAAATAAGGAGTAACTGTTTCACTGTGGAAATTCTTTGTGCTGACACAGATGATTTTTTTTTTTTTTTTTTTGTAAAAATCTAAGCCTTCATTTGAGTAAATCACTAAGAAATAGAATGTATTTATTTGTTCCAGCTCATTCAGAGAGAGGGTCAGTATGGAGAAAAGCTATTTAATATTAGTTTTAAAATGATACTGTATTAATTTGCTTGATCATATGTAGAAGTGTTTCAGCTACATTTATGTTCCAACTGGTAGAAAACATGCCAGTTCCAACCTGGAAGTATGTTTATTTCTTCAGCAAAAAAAAAAAAAAAGCCGCTTTTTTGTTGTTCTTTGGTTTTTGTTTGTTTGTTGACTAAAGGAGCTTTGGAACTGCTGTTGGTTTTCTTGTCATAATCTTGACATATAGGAAGAGCTGGAGTGAGGACTGCCTATGTCAATGGGGCTGTTATGGACACTGGCCATCTGTATACCTTTATCTTCCTTGGAGGTGAAACTCAAAATGTTAAAGATGTGTAATTATTCATAAAAATAATTTCAAAAAATGAAATCTAGGTTTCATAAAAATAGAAAACTAAATAATACGTGAAATGGTTTTATAAATAAACTAATTAAAATATTAAATTATGCCAAGAGCCTGTTTTATTACAAGTTTTATGAATCATTTCTATACATAAACTTTGACAACTTTTCCATGGTATCACTATGTCTATTTCCTTTATACTTATTTCCACTCTGCTTTTTCCCACAGAGCAAACTGCTTTACCTAGGAGCCCAACTGACTGTGTACAGAAGAAAATGTCTTATCTAATGAGAATCTCTCTAGTGGGAGTTATTTTACTTGACTTTCTACTATACAATTTGTTCTGAATATGCTCTGGCTTCTTAGCAGTGAAAGGAAAATTGGGTTTTACTGCCTTGAGGATGAAGGCTGGATTCTTCTGAGAGGAATGGAAATGTTAATTATTTCTGCTGAGAAAGTATTTATGCCTATAGCAGAGATCGTTGCCTACGATACCTGTATCCCGTTTGTCACAGCATTCTGGACTTCCTGAGGATACCAGATTATAAGAAAATATCAAGAGAGATGTATGAGACCATCAAGACTATGACAGATTTTCTACTGCATGCAACGGCATGCTGTTTATACAAAGATTAAAGCAAAGATCTGCTTGATGTCTACAACCAATTCTTAGACTAGTAAAATCAAAAGGTGTTTACAATGAGCAGAAACATTTGTCAACTGTTTGTTAATCTCTATAACTAAGAATTTCCTGTACATGTGTAGGCTTTAAAGGCTGTGAAGCATTTGGCTATAGTACGCTGAGCTGTTTTGTTTTATTATTTTTAAAAGGGCCATCCAGTGGAAAATGAAATGAGAAAAAAAAAAAAAAAAGCAGTAGGAACTCCAAATCCAGTAATCTATCTGTTTTCTATGGCCTAAATAAGACTTTTCCATCTAGTTCCAGGAAAGAAACAACCGCAGTGAAGACCAAACGTTGCAGAGCAGAAGTTTAAATTATTATTCTAACTTCTTTTTTAAGAAAGTCACATATTTCCCTTTATTTTTCTATTCTTAGATTTTAGCATTGCATGCATGCATATAAGAATTGGAGTTCACAGACACAGCACACTTATTATATTATTATCTACTTTATGGAATCTATCTTCATGTTGATTCTCCCAAGTTAAACTATAATTTAGAAATTTCTGTTTTATTTGGGTAAAAGTTTCACATCTGTTTAGTGGCTGTTATGAGTCTTACTGAAGAGGGCAGATAAGAATAACAAACCAGTAATGTATGATAACAATAAGATGTTAAGATGAAACATTCAAATGGATTCACTGTAGGTACTCAGATTGCACTGTTTTCTGTAGCTAAGCCTAGCAGTGATTATCACCTGCTTGGGTGATTTAGCTTCACTGACTAAATCAGCAAACTGATGATTTCCATTGTCCTGTGTAGCATTAGGTAAACAGTACTACTGCAACATTCAGAGTGTGCTTGGCTAACTATGTGTTTTATCATGGTTATGCACACCTTCAACTGAAGTAAGAAAATGAGCTTCAGAGATACTACATTTTAATATTACACTGAAAAGTCTCCTAATGTATAATACAAGTCTCGGTTCATTAAGCATGACAGCTACTAGGACTCATTTCAGGGCAAGGTGTTAAAAAATACAAATGAAATACCTTGGAACTATATTTTATGCTTGGGACTAAATTTTCTGACTCCTTTACGAATTTATATTTACACACCAAAGATTACCTAAAGCATTTGCCATCAGTTACAACCGTTAGATTTCTTATTTTCATATAAGCATATTTTACCCAGTGCATTCAAATAATTATTTCTTCCCCCCCAGCACAATCTGTGATGCAAGATGTTAGCTTAAATGCACTCTGAGGAGATTTGGGTGCCAAAAAGGTACTTTTGAAATCAAGGCTACACATTCAATGACTAAAAGGTGTGAGCACACCTGATTGGAAATAGTGGAAGTAATGGAAGCTATTACCACAGCCTGTGGACTTTCCTGCAAAATAATTTGGATGTCATTATCCCGGGTTTTGGGAGGTGATCTGAGATTGTTAAGCAGTAGAGAGGCATGTAGTGATCTATGACACTTCCTGGACCATTTTATTCACTAGTTATAGTGTAGCTTTAGGGTGAACCGACTTGATTCTGGAATATTTAAGATAATACTCGCTAGTCTAACCCACAATTCTCAATTGTAACACAGCCTATAGGTGCTTGAGGAATTGTAAATGATTTAGGTATTTTGCTGCAAGCAATTTAGATGAGTTACAGCTCACTTTACATGGTATTATAATATGTGCTATTATGTTGTATTAACTTACCTGTATCACATTGATCAGATAGTTACATTTGTAATTATCTGAGCTGCATTACTGTGTGACTTGACTGATAAATGAACTACGCTTTTGATGAGTGAGTCCAATCTGCTACCACTCATTGGACTGGTCACTGAAATGCTGATGTATTAGACTAATTTTTTCAAGCTGTGCGTTATGACTGGTCAGTACTACAAATGCTGCACTACATAATTACTGTTATACATGGGATTAAGATTAGAGAATTATGTAACTTTAGTGGAATACAATTACCCTTATATAGCTTACCAGGTTCAAAGGGTTGTAGATTTTAGTCTGTAGAGCTATGTTTACTGACAATTCTGATTTTGTATTAGTTTTCCAGAATTAATAAATGAATACAACACATTGCCTGGAGAATTCCTGTCAGTGTTCAGATCTGCACTTCATCACATCAAAGAGTAGGACTGAAGAAAGTTAAATGTGATGTGGGGTTTCAGATTTTGAGAGAGGATAAATGAAGGCCTCTGATGAGATCAACACCAAATTTGCAGTTTGATCAAAATTCAAAGTTAGGTCAGGTTCCTTAGGAACTTCTCAAATTGGGTTTTGCACATCATCAAGGTGGTGATCCTACAAAAACATTACATAGCTTCTCTTCATCTTTTCCCTCTGGAACAACATTCTCGAACAGTCAATCAAGAAATGTCTACAGTTACATTGGGCCACAGTTAACTTCTGAAGAAAATGTTATGTTCTTTTGAAGTACTGGCCTTGGAAATGTAGATTTGAAGGACAAGACATTTGCTGCCTGAAGAAGACTATTGTGATACTACAAGAGAAAGTATTATGTATCTCATAATACTTGCATTATAATTGTTACTGACATACAACAGATGGATGGTTGGTATAAAAAGGTGATATCTTGTATTAGACTATTTGATGTACCTGATGCATGTGGGCAAACAAAGACAAATAGATAGAATCTCTGCCTGAAAATAGCTTCTTCTAGTTTTGCTAAACTCCGAGGTAAAGAAAAACAAAATGCTCTGGCACTGGGGTAACACTGATGTATGTCAGACAATAACATCCTTCTGATAAAGTTTCAAAGTATACATCAATCATTTGTGAAAGTTTCCTAAAAAAATGAAGTGACTTTTAGTTAAAAATAAGCCAAAATAAAATGTAAGTAAAACAAAATAGTCACAAGTGCAATATTTTAAAACCAACAAAAGTAAGGTTCAACAAGTAAGAACCATCCATATTGATAAATATGGAAATTTTCAATTATATTCACCTACTAGAAATACCCTTCAGGAACAAGATCATCTGAAATGTAAATATGTCTTGACACAGCAAAAAGTATTGATGTTCATTGCATCTTTAGTTCTAGAATAGTTAAGTGTGAATTTATACTGTATGAAATAAATTTTAATGATCGTGAAAATATAAATTCCTGTGGAGATCTGGGAAGGATTCAGCATCTTTTCCAGACTTCATTTTCTCTTTTTTTTCTCCAAATGTTTTCTATACACTAAAATTAGAAAATCATCTTTGTACATGCAGCCTACTGATGCAGCTAAGATTAATGCATTTCTACCTATGAATATACTTGCTAATTTATTTCTAAGATTTTTTCTGAGCCTTTTTCCTACCCATAACCTCTTACTCAACTGAAGATGCCACAAGAAATAAAATCTTGTTACTTACTTTTATGGTAGAAAAACATGAAAATATGAATATACGTAACATAACCTAAACATAATGACTGAGAAAGCTTAGTTAACAGATTTTAGATACTATTCACATCCAATCTTGTCCAAACTAGTTTTCAGTAATAAACTCTAGTCATTTTGACTAAGCTTAATGAGTAACTGTTGTATTTTACTTCATTATTTTGTATGTTTTTTTAACATGCTCCTGTACTTAGAAGCAGAATTATTCTAAATTCTTTCTTCCCATTTTAACTCAATACATATTTCTTTCCTCTGGCAGGATTTTCTCACAAACTACAAGGGCTGCTCTGAAAATAATATCTCTTATCTTACTATGTTGGCCCAAGTCAGAGGCAGTTGCTGGTGGTGTGGCTATAGAGGTTCAACAATCCCACAGTATTCTGCTACGTTTTGTTGTCATGTGACAGATGGCAGCGGAGGGAAAGTAAAGTCTGACAAAATAGCATCTGATATGGAAGAGTGTATGAAACAGAAGCGTGGAGTTGAATTCTTCCATGCAGTAAAAACTGCACCCACTGCCATTCATTAACACTTACTGAAGATTTATGGAGACCAAACAGTGGATGTAAGCACAGTGAAACAGTGCATGATGTGTCTCAGCAGTGGCAACAGCAATGTGAAACACAAGAAACACTCTGGACTACCATGCGGATGTTTATGAGCAGAGCATGCAGGCTCTTGTTCATGGCTGGCAAAAATGCATAGCTAATGGTGGTGACTGTGCTGAAAAACAGTGGTTTTATCTGAGAATTTGCTCAATTAAATAGAGTTATTGCGCTCTTTGTACTTTCAATGGAAATATATAGGAAACATTATTTCCAGAGTAGCCTACATATAATTCAACCATAGAATTATATTTGAATCCAAATAGGTGAATTTAAATTCATTAAATTTAAATGCGATTTGTTTTTCCCTTCTTTATTGTTGAAATTATGCATATTTAGGAGTCACAGACTGTGCAAGTGATAGAAGCTTAACCTAAAATACTTCATATCTTAAACTGTGCAACTTTTCATTTACATATGTTAGTCTTAATAGGCAAAATCCTGAGAATTTTATATAGAGTTATATCATTTCTTCTTTCAGAACTGACAGCAGAAGAGTGAGATTGAATGAATTGGATAAAACAAAATTTTCCCTTTATTTTTTCCATTACCTTTCCTCTTCTCTTTCCTTTGAGCCCTACTGTTGCAGTTTTTGTATCCCCAGTATAGTATTTTTTTTAAATCAGCCTCTCGAATTTTTTTATGTATTTCTTTTCTTATTTGATTGATTTTTCCTTCAAGTTTTGTATTTCTGTTCTCTCTTTCAAACCACCATAGATTGTCACAGGTGCCATAAAAATGGTTACAGAGAAAGTCTGAATAACACTGCTGAAAAAGCTTCTAGGGATGTGCAGGCAATAGAACGAAACTTCTTACTCTTAAAATAGTCCAGCAAAAACTCATAATAAGTATTACTACCGCAGGATGCTAGTGTTGAAAAGCTACAAATCTCTTCAAAAGATCTTCTAGAATGGAAGGGAAATTTATTTTCTCTTCCTTTACTGGCAGAGGTAAAGTTACTATTAGAAATTAGTGTTATATTCTGCATGTGTGTCAAAGTGACATTTCTCAGTACAGAACACAAACAGAAATTTCAAAGACATTAAATGTGAAAGCATTCACGTAATTATCCACACTCAACTCCACAGGTCTTGACCCACTTGCTCCTGCCAAGGCACATTAGCAAGACCCTCAGGTACACCTTAACTCTGGTGTTCTCACTGGTAGAAAATTATCATTTCTGTTTTATCTGCCACCCGAAAAGGGATCGTTTCAGTCAAGCAAATAGCAGCAGACATCTATATGTAGAGAATTGGATCAAGTCCACTGAGGAAAGGTGTGATCTTGTTAAATACTTTAGGAGTTTACAGTTCCAGCTCTTTCTTGACCTCTCACTTGAGAAGCACGTGGATTTCTGAGAAATTCCTTCTCAAATCTGCCAGCCGTTCATGGATGTCATGGTGTACATTCCAAGTGAGGCAATCCACAGAGTAAAACAAACACCAATTTCTTCATGACTTTTTTTACAGTTTTCTCATAACTAGAAATTTTGCCAGTACACACATTCTGTGCATATCCCCTTTCTGTCCCTTGGCTGTCATAACAGAGTTATATGTTTTGTATTTTTATGTGCTCAGATGAGTTTAGCTGTCACTGTGTCACTTACAACAAAGGTTTACTTTCTTGCATTAATATTTCATTCTTATCCATATATAATAAATTTCTCTTACATCAGTTCAAGAGTATTTGAATTCATAAATAAAGATTTATCAAGTACAAAATGTTTCTTTTTTTTAGAAATCTGATAACTAGCTGTGATTCAACTGCATTCTATTGATGGATGGTTAGCTGTATATACGGGATTAGCAAACTTTGTTTTTGCATAGGAAACAAGATATACTGTCTTCAGTAAGAAGTCCAGCAAGGAAAATTTGCATATCTTGAAAAAATAACAAGTGTTTTACTAACCATACTATACTGCGGTACTGTTAATATCTGTCAGATATTATCATTTTTGAGAGAACTAAAGGTTTTTTCCTTCTTTCCTCTTTTTTTTTTCTTTCTCATTTTCTCTCTCTCTTTCTTCTTTCTTTTTTTTTTCTTTCCTTTTTCCGTTACTGAAATAAAGGCACTCTCCTGCATAGCAAAAGCATCTAGCCAATACAATTTCCTCAGCATCTGTACTATTTTCCTGCTGCGTATAGAAAAATATCTTCAGTATTCAAAATGAAACAGCCTCCAAATGATGTGTGCTCTTTGACATTGACTGATTTTCGACAACTGAGTCCCACTTCACATTGTAGCATTCATCAGAATTTCTCTGCTCTTCAGTACCTAACAAATTTTGGCCAACATACTGTACTTTCTCCAAATTTCAGCTGAAATGTATGATGATATGACTCAAATAAACACAGACATGCATTCATACATACATACAGATACATTCATACATACATACAGATAAAAGTGAAATTCCTATACCTGCAAGAATTAGGACCGAACCTTGTAACTCTTGTCTGCGTGAAGTATTGAGTTGTATAATCTAATCATGAGGTAATAATAGCTTAAATAATATAGAGGAGCCTGAAGAAGACACCTAAAGTACTTCTTAACTTTACCAAAATATACTACATACACAATTTTTTAAATTAAATGATGACAAGCCTGCGGTTGGAGATTTGTTACGAACTCTGTTTGTTGTCAGGTACCATATGTTGCTTCACATCTTTGAGACAAAAATTATCTTTTCATAATTAATTTTACTATAGTCTAATGGAACAGTAACATAGCCTGATGTGAGAAAATAAGCCAAACTAAATAATGATGTGCCTTTTGGTGGCTCCAACACTCAGAAAATATGGCTTAATAAATTTTCATAATAATAACTCAAGTTTAATGAGATAAATGTCATCTAAAATCAGTGAAAGGACTTCCTGCACCCAAATTTCAATTCATAGAAACTGTTCATCAGCATTGCCTCAGAATGCTTTTTAGCACAAATGTGAACACATATATAACCATAAATGTACCATGACTAGTCATATTTGGCCTGCAAGATTAAACCTCTATGTCCCAGAGGACTGTTTTAAGTGCATAGAGAACTCTTAGCAAGATAAGAATAAGACTATTCTGTTACTGCTTTTTGATATTAATTCAGCCCATTTCCCTGCTGTATTGAAGGTCTTTAGAATTCATGAGTGTTGGAATTAAAAACACTTTCATTAATAAAATAACCAAAACTATAAAAAAACTTTTGATGTGAAATAACTCATTTTTCTCTGATACTCAGGTACTCTCTGATACTGAGATTACAGAAAAGGAGGAGTCACAATTTTTGTATTGTGAAACTGTGGATATTTTCATTTTTTTGTTTGATTCTTCTAGAAATGTCATGAAAAAACTTAGCCATTAGAATTTACCATGCTAGAAAATAAGATGTTGATTTATTTGGACAGAGTCTTCCTTTTGCCACATGTTGTATTTTTATGAATAAGAACTTCACCAACTTCTCCAAGCTTGAGAATAATAAAAGAAAATTAAAAAAAAATTAAAATGGAATATCACACTCAAAAGCTGTAAATAACCACAATTATCAGAAACAAAATATCAGTTTGCAGTGTTAGTGGTGATAGCAATAGCAGCAACTTGGGCATGGTAGCACAGAAGAGCCTCCAGACTACAAACAAAGACAGTGCTGGGAATTCAGCAATTCTCTTGTCTACATGTATGCTATCCCTCTGAACATCAGCTATTAAAAGATTCCAAAGCAGAGTAAAAAACTGAAATAAACAATAAAATAGAGAAAAGGCACATACAGAATCTGAAGCCTTTGACAAAAATTGTCTTCAGTTATTATTTCTGACCTAAATTCTGACCTTACATGAGAAACCTTTATGAAACAGGTCCAAATATGAAAATGATTTCCCAAAAAAACACTCTAAAAAACTGTTGTCTACTTTAAATTGAATCAATATAGCTCTATAGACCTATTATAAAGTAATAACTTTCCCAAATAATGGGAAAATTAAATAATGGTTCCCAAAAGTCATAGCTAAAGAAGGGAGCAGAAGAATGAAAAACATGCAAAAAAGCTACTTCCACTTCTTTCATATATAATGAATAGAGAGTAGACTGATATAATGGTGATAGTAAGAACTTAACAAATTGAGCTAAAAAAGAGAAAAACAGGAAAAAAAAGAGACAAGTAAGAAAATAAAAGTATTTCAAAAATGCATTAATTGCAGGTTATGGCTAGGAAAAAGGTTATATCTGCTGAACTATTAAAAATTTTTACACTAATCCCAAAGGACTTCAGCCTCCAAAATATATTTTTCTTTCTTTTTTTTTTTTTTTTTGCATAAAACTGTCACTCATTCAAAGAGCTTGCAAAGCCCTTTAGCATATTTTCAAATAGCTCTCACTTTCTGTCAGTGGCACTGAAAAAAACAGTCATCTCTGGGGTTCATGAAACCAGTTGTTTTGCTTAAGCACTATGCCATAGCAGACAGTTTCCTGGCTTTATTGGCTATTGGACAAAAAAGGACACAGACAATTCTCTAGTCCTAACCAACATCACTCACATGCAGCACACAGACAGCATCCAAGGAAGAAATTTTTACCTAGACTAAATCCTCTGGGTTCATTATTGTCCCTGTTCTCTTTCTTCTGTCAGAATTTCAAAGCCCTTGGATTTTAGATGTTCCTCTAGTAGGGTACTTTACAAGTCTCTTGCTTGAAGCTATTAGGATGTGTAGAAGTTCAAACAGTGTAATGATCATGAGTTAGAGGCACAATCACTGAATACTGGCCTCCTGACTGATTTCTGAACAGGAAGTGGTACTAAGTTAAGTAAGTACGCTTAAGGAATTCACTTGTTTGAGAATGTGAGGAATGACTGAAAGTTAAATACAAGTCATGATGTCATTGGTCTTTTTGGCCACCTGGGCACACTGCTGGCTCATGTTCAGCTGAGCATCGATCAATACCCCCAGGTTCATTTCCTCTACACAGTCTTTCAGTCACTCTGCCCCAAGCCTGTAGCATTGCCTGGGGTTGATGTGGCCAAAGTGTAGGACCTGGTTCTTGGTCTTGTTGAACCTCATCCCATTGGCTTCAGTCCAGTGATACAGCCTGTCCAGATCCCTTTGTAGAGGGATCTACACTCATTTCACAAGGATAAATGGTCAGCTCTAGCTGAACTTTCTGAAAGATTATTGGCTTCAGTGTATTTTCTGTTAATTCAGATGATTTTGAAATGCTATTAGAGAACTTTGAACAGTGGTTGTCTACAAGTGAATGGAATTTATGAGCAAAACAAGTCTTGAATAAACATGCTTATATTTTTATAAACTTTGGCATTTATAGGAACTTACTGAATCCTTGTCCAGTCTTGACTGTTATGACTGAAGCAAATAACCAAGTCTTTAAAAATAGATAAAATAACTGCTATTAGAGAAAAGAGCATATAATGAAGGGACAAACAAGCATTGCAGTAGCTTGCTTAGGCTGATAGTACCTGGATAGAATTCTCTAATTGTATTTCATCTCAGATTTATTAATGGGAATCCTGGATCTGAGTTTTGAAGAATACACTTAAAAACAGGCTTCTTGAAAGAACAGTATTCATACTTAACAAAACAATTATTAAAATGCGCTGTATTTCTCTGAGTCTCAGTTGCTGAGTTTTCAACATGTTGACATTTACACCTGATGTAAGAACACATTGAGAGATCAGAGGTACCAGAAGAATTTGTGAAGAATTAGCAGATTTTCAGACAGAATGGGAATTCAATATAACCTTCATACAACATCAACCTGAGGAAGGACAAGATAATTCCATATGATTATGGTTGGACTAGATGATCTTGTAGGTCCTTTCCAACCTAATGAATCTATGAAATTATGAATCTACGAAATTTAGCTAACAGAGAAATCACCTAGTAGCGCACTTAAGGAAAGGGCAATTTTCTGACACTGTGGATGTTATGAAATATTCACAGTTTCACCATGAAAGATTTGAGGCTGAAAAGCAAATGCATTCAATATCAGTGTGAAAACAACTGTAAATATCACTGCTCAGTTTGATTCCTGACATTGGATAAAGCTGTGAGAACCCAGTGCAGGAACTTCCCCACTTTGCAAGAACCAGCAAAACACACACAGTGGGAACAGTGAGGATGGTAACAACATCTCTAAATTGGATGAATTCTCTATGAAAGCCCTGGAGAATACTTCAGGAGAAGATGATGAGACTACCAGCTTGAAATAAACACATTATTTAATCATTTTCATTCTAGAAAAAAATATGTAAGCAACTGTGATAACTGAAACACAGCTAACAAAAATGAAATAGCAGTTAAAAACCAAGCTGAGAAAAGGAACTATGGTTAGCGTATGGCTATCTAACTGAAAAAAAAAAAAAAGAAAAAAAACCCACACACACTAACTTAAATTTAAAATTTGCAATTCCACTAAAACATAACTACCAAAAAACTTGAAGAAAGTCATACTGGATGGACAAGGGTCTAGAAGCTGAATAAGGAGCTGGGTATATGTTCCAGATGAAAGGAGGGGCCCAGAGTGAACGCTCAGCTGTCCCTGTTTGTGTTCCAGCACAGCTCATCCCACTCTCCTAGCAGGCAGATTCTCAAAGAGGTGTAAGTTGGTTTTCCACTATCAGTCACTTACTGTAGGAGACATCTCACAGTTAAATAGGACCTCAAGAGGCAAGGTTCATTGAACTAATACTCAGTGACATCAGATGTACCTTTTCTTCCCAAAAACACACAGGGTCTTGTCTGAGTACTAACAAATAACTCGTTTATAAATATGCTACTTCTGCACCAGTGAAGGCAAAGCTGGTAAAGAGCATTTCTGGTCACTGAGGTCAGATAAAATGAAATAACACATTACTATACTAAAATGCTTTCACTCTAGTAAAAGAGTAATGACTTCCAAATTTTTTGTTTGGAAATTTTCCCTGGTACGGACTGGTTTCTGGGTTTTCTTGGGGAACCATTTGGGAAAGCAGTCATTGATACAGGTCAATTGTGATCAGGGACTTTTAGCTATTGACTGGTGGAGATAAAAGTCATTTCAGGACAGTGGTCCCCATGTATTTCTGATTTCACTAGGTCAGCAACCGTGTTTGACTATATTCAATGTTTTTGGGTTTTTTTATTTTTTTATTTTTTTCAGAAAATTTAATACATTTTGCATGACACAGAAAGAAATTAAATTTTTTTGACCTCAGGAAAAAAAGTAGGAGATCGGGCTCATAGCTCTAAAAGTCTTAGAAAGAGAGAAAAATGTTAAATAAAGTTAAGCTACATGAAAATTATATGTGACAGAAATGGCATGCCCAAAAGGGGAATTAATACTGTAAAATGTACAGAAGAATGAAGGAAAGACTGAACCATTCTCAGTGTCCTCTCATGAAAAGATTCAAAGGAGTAGAGAGGTCCTCAAAGTCATATGCATGGAAATGCATGCCAAATTCTGTAACTAAATAAGGAATTTCAGATTTCAACATAATCAGATATTTTTATAGTGATTATGTAGATATCTTGGGGAAAAAATGAAATTATTCAGGATAACATTTACAAGATTACTGCTGTAAAGGAAAATTCTAAACTTAAAATATACAGAAATGATTAGAAATTATCTAATAAAAGTGTATCTGTTCTCATTTTGTGCCAATAAGTGGAATATAAAATCAGTAAACACCAATTTAGCAGTAGCTTCTTTTATAGTACATTTCCTGTCTCTGTTTTGGCTATGCCAAAATAATTTAAAAAAATGTTCTACTTTCTAACATTTACTGTTGAAGTAGAAATTACTGGATAAAGTTTTAGCTAGACAGATAGCTTCTGTTTCTTTCTTCTTGTAGTGCTCCTGATTAATTAGTGGAAAACAAAAGGATTAGAATGTGTATTAGAAAATTTATATAAACTTAGCTTTTATAAAATGTATGTCTCTGAAGAGTGGAATGCTACTAACCAACCGCAGAACTATCGAGTACTTTACCCTCTTATGCCCTTCATTTCTCTGCTTAAAAATCAAACAAACACACACAAAAAAAAAATTATGGGCAAAAAAGCAAGTAGGACTATATCACTCTACCAAGTGTAGTTACACAACTCAATTGACTTTGCATCTACACTCAGGGACTGAAAATTTAATGTGAAATACCATTTGTTTTGTGGTTTGTAACATGTAAAAACAAAAGCAGAAAATCAAGTTGATCATACTTGCTAACACTGAGATTAATAAAAAAATTATCATGCCTCTAGGCCCTTTTTAATTTCTAATTTGTTTGCTGTTCAATTATTCCCAAGTGTTAGGGACAAAAGTAATTTATTCAAGCATAGAAATGTGTTGATTTTGAATGAACATCCCCCTACATCAATAACTTTTTCATCAGTTTTCCTAACACTGAGCTCTGAGTTTTTTTATCCCATACACCTTAAGGAGTGTGGCACTCTGTGTGCTTTCTCTTTATTTTTTTTTACCCCTTTTGCAGGATTGTACATTGTTTGCCAGAAGCTCCTGTTTCACAATTTCATGTTATTCCTCTGAGACACTAAAAAACTAGCCAAGAAATACTATGCTCTCAAAGTGGAAGAAATATATATATATATATGTATTTCTAGTACTGTTTTTATTAGTATACAATTCTGCTGTCATTATCTTTGGGATATACTGTTTGTGACTCTACTCAGTTCAGCCTAATCTCTATGGAACAAAAATGGTGTAGAAGAAAAACAGTTATCTTTCAAATAATACAATCTGAACAGCCATTTCAATAAAATACAATATTTTTTAACGCTTTCAGAAATCTCAGTGTCAATTTATTCACCTAATAGCCCTGTGAAAAACTAATTGTCACAGCAACAGTTAACCAGTGAATACAGAGCATTCTGCTGCGAAGATCAAAGATACCAATGTTCACATTAAAGATTGAGGACAAGGAGATCTAACTGCTCTTGTAAGACTGTATTCTTCTAAGTGGTCATTCACTGTTGTCTGTGATACTGAAAAGGATCATCAAATAAATTGCAGATGCTCAGAGTAACAACTGAGTTGCAGCGACCAAGAGGGAAGTCTGAGTGCAGTAAAGCGCTGTACTACTTCACTTCTTCATCCACATCTGCCTCACAATAAATGTTACTTTCTTTCACTTTATTAAAACGTGAGCCGCCTTACAGCTGATAGTTACTGCTCACTGGCTAGCTTCCTTTTCTTCCTTGCTGATTGTTTGAGTAGCCAATCTCTCAATTGCTCTATATGGTAGCAAGTCTACTCATGAGCAAGTCAGAAGCTATGTGGGAAAGGCATTTTAGTATCAAGCAACATGTCACTGTGCACACAACAATAGTCCTTTTTCACAGCAGTCTGCAGTACATCACCGAGTAGTCCCCACTTAAGAGATACCCTGTGCTGATTGTGTATCAACCTTGCACCAGGGCTCAGTCAATCGCTGTCTTTGTTGTTGGAAGGATGAGAAATCAAGCTGCTTTCGGGGAAGCTGCACTGTGCATTCTTCATTGATTTTTAAATCCCCAATGTTTTTGTTGTTTTTTTTTTTTTTAGATGAGAGGATAACCTCAGTTTGTGTAGCATACTCATCAAAGTATCAGAGAATAAAGTTGCTGTCTGAAATACTAATCTGAACACATAGGATGCCAGAAGCTGTAGGAGACAAGGCTCACCCTTCCTGGAGATGCAGTGAGCTGAAACACAAAGGCTGGTTATTTTCCGCTTGCCCTTGACATGATGAATTACAATGTCACTTAGCAGCATACAGATTTATGAATTGTTGTTTGACTCACACTTCTAATGCCATTAATTTGTATTGATAAGTGAAATGTTTATGCACCTCTCAGCCCTACTATACAGAGAACCTTGAAATGATAATGATACCTTCGGTTACATTTTTATTGAGAGTTGGGATGTGGTGTCTATCATTCTTTTCTGTTGCTTACATACCGTCATCAGAAATCCTGAATGTAAAGAACACTTTTTTTACATTCAGTCTAAATTCCCGTTCCTATCCCCAGACCCTGCAAGAGTCTGTCCCCTTCTTTCTCATAGCCCCCCTTTAGATACACTGGTGCTGACTTCAAATATCACTGGACTTGTCTCCCTCACTTGTGTACTCATGAGACTAAAATGCCCCAGCTAAATGCCCCAACTAAAAGGTTTCTTCCTATGAAGAATCATTTTATTCCTCCTTTCCAGAGAAACTTCCTCTCTCACCCCTTCCCTTCTTCCCTGGTTACCACGAATGTCAGCTCTTTTGAAGTGCTGTCTCCATTCATGATTTCAAGTACTGCAGCCTTGGTAATGATGGAAAGCCTCCAGTAATGGAAACTCATTCAGCTTTTTTCATTCTTTCACCTTTTTATCTTGCATTGTTATCACTATGTGGTATCACCCTAAAAAGGCACATTTTTAGAAGATCATTCACAGTCCCTAAACAACATCCTACCAGGAACGTACCACCATATACTCATTAGTATCCAGACATTTAGTTTCTTGAAAAAGGCAGTAATACTCATAGAACAAAGTAGAAATGAGTAATAGATGAACTGAAACATACACCAGATGTCGCAGTGACATCTTAACCTGTGATCACCAGTGGTTTCACATTACAACTCAGAATAAGGAAGATCTTCTTCCTGTTCCCTTTCTATCAAAGACAGTTTTAGATCAAGATGATGGTAGAATGTGACTGATTTATCAAAAGAGGTTGGACAAGGATTTGTCATTTATTGGTTAAGCCTCAATGAGATAGAATGATTTTGCAAACCCATTTCCATGTAGGCCATGTGCTGATTCTTAATTCTGTGTTGGTTTATTCAGAGCATTTAAACATATCAAAACAATGTACAAAACTGTTTTCACAACCAGTAAAAGTTTGCACATTTAAAAAATAATATATTATCTGTTCTTCAGAAAATCATAATATTTCAGGTATATCTGCATATGCCCAGAAATAGGTCAGAATCTGTAGATCAGAAATTTGTTCTGAAGCTCTCTTCTTATACTTCTGATCTGACAAGTATTTAAGACTGTACTTAAAATGGATGAATCTTAGAGGCAAGAAAACAGAAATTTAACCTTCGAACAACTTCAGAATTTTATATATTTTAATGGGAATGAAATGATGGATTTATCATCCCTTTCTCATATCTCTTTTCTGCTGCACTTCCCAGAAATTTTCTAGAAAAATGTCAAAAGGCAATCTTCTGAAGGAATGACCGAATGCAGGAGAATCTGAACTAGCAACTTAATCCTAGTAACCTAAAGATTAATGTTGTTACCTGAAAAAAAGTCTCTCATTTGAAAAAAAACTAGCACTTTCAAGTTGTGATTTTCCAAAAGCAGAACATATCCTCAGGGAGTTTTTAAAATCATTATCTTAAATAATGAAGAATAGAACACAGAAGTATTTAGCAAACAATTGTATTTCCAAAGAGCTCATTCCAAATTAACCAAATCTGTCTCGCTTTGTGAAGTTCCTTGAGATTTTACTCTGAGGTAAAACCAAAGGTTTTTGAAGAATTTTTTGTGTGCTCTGAAAGTAATGCCTCCCACTTTATCATTTCAGACCACAACATCAGAGGTGCATGTGGGTCGTATGGCAGTAGAGGTTGAACCTTCCCAATATTCTGTTTTCTCGCTGCGTGACAGGTAGCAGCAGAAAGGCAGTCTGACAGAATGGTGTCTGATATGGAAGTGCAGATGAAGCCAAAGTGTGGCATTGAATTCCTCACCTAATCAAGTGTCAGATCTATAAATTAAAGACCTGGGATATCTTCACAGTCCATCTTCTACTAGAACAAGTAAAAAATACTAAATGGGTGCAAGAATGAAGTCTGAGCTGTATACCTGGTGAAAAAACAACAACAACAACAACAAAAGTACTGCATGGATCAGTTAATAGAAAAATTGGTGACAGCAAAGATGACATTTTAAGTTTGACATTCTGAATTCTCAGGCAAGAAAATTCCCATAATCCAGCAAAGTCAGGTAAAGGCTGCATAAATTTGGCAGTCATTTCAATTCTCAGATCTTCACATATTTAGCTGTTAAATTCATGGGCATAACAGGAGCTAATCCAAACATTTTTGTTTCTGGTGAATGAGTGGAGTATTGACAAATCTAAGAAGCTTAAGTGTTAATTAGTGAAAGATAAATCAAAACAATCCCATTTCCATGCACATTATTCAGGTTGGTTGTCATTAATTTCATGCTCTGTGGTAATTCCTCTGACAGATGAAGCTATAAGAATATGCTTGAGGTAAATTATGTAGAGAAATTATTTCCATCAACTGGATAACCTTGTTATTTTGAAAGCAATAAGCAAAATGAGAACTTTTAAGTAAAACATGAAAATACATTTAACAAGCTGGATAAAAATATATTAGGAATTTACATAAAATTGCAATCTTGAAAATAAATTTGGAATATTAGAAATTAAAGATAGAGTAGATAGAATTTCTTTGTAGATATAATTGGTTAAGTATGCATGCTTGAGAATTTAATTATTAACTGAAGTAAAAATCATTGATGCTTTAATTAGCACGATCCTATAAATATAAGCATACTGATGTATGTTCAATGGAACCCATGATCCTCATGACTATGAAACCATTCAGAAAAACAGAGCAACATACTTCGAATTTTATTTAGCAAGAAGTTTCTCTTCTTAGTTTAAGCTGAACATCAGCTTCTTCCATAGTCAGTGGAGAGACTAAAAACGTCCTGTACTCATCTCACTTGCCTTGGAAGGCTACCATAGGGTGGATGCAATGAATCATGCTTTCAAGACTTTCTTCTCAAGTAACTACAGTGATAATTCAGACTACTAATTTAATTATAGACAACTTCATTTTATAGAGTGGGAGTTAGGAGGGATGAGTCTTAAGGCATCATGTATTATGAACATATGAGCCCCCAGAGATCTCAGTAAAATTCTATGCTGTGCATGCATGAATATCAGAATAAAATCTGAACAGTTTATATTCTGAATATTCAAGGCAGAGGAAAGAATTATTGTTATCTTCATTTCACAGACGGCAGATGAAGTTAACAGTTATTTCAGGAAAAAACAGAGACAAGAAGATAAATCAGATAAAAGCAAAAAAATGCATAATTAATATGCAAATTATACTGTAAGCATGTATTAAGTCTATCCTCCCTTTAAAAACGTACAAAGAGCACTGTGCAAAGCCAGCCCTGATGTGAGCAGCGTGTGCCTTACATCACTGCCTCTGTCACTGTGCCTTACTTGGGGAAGGTAACACCTTATTAATTTACAATCCAGATAATATAACTGAGGCTATAAATACATTAGTGTTTTGTTTTGAAGCAGTGGTGAGGTCAGGAGGGCAATTCCCTCAGCAGGGCTATTTTCATATATTCAAATGATGACAACGATTTTGAAGGCAACTATACCAGTAACTCTACTTCAGCTGTGCACCATATACACTCCAAATCTCAATGGAGGTATAAGGGCTTTGAGTCAGGTCTCATTCACATGTACAATAAGTATGTTCAATTTTCTATTAATTTTTTTTCTGAATTAAATCCTACCCTCAAATACATGTAAAGTATATTTAGGGTTTCATTCAGCTACCTCAACCCTCTGACTGCTCCTACTGTACCTAAGCAGTTCCTACTGCAAACAGTCAGAGCTGACTCTGACAGTGTCAAAACCTTTACTTCTTTTGGAATAGAAGCAACTACATCCAGGTAATTTCTCACAGGATGTTTAATTTCCTAGAAACTATGTTAAAAGTATGAAGTTTCCATGGGCATTTTCCCTGACTTCTCTTAACATCCCTATTACTTTTCCTACTATTTATACTGAATCATTCTGATACTTAAATCTGTTACTTATCCTTTCCACCACGCACATGGAAACAAATTATCCATCAATTTTCATTGCAGATTTCTATGTGCTTGAAAATAATAGCATGTCTATCTCCCTTATGGTTTTTGTTGTTGTTGCTATTCTGCACAGACCCAGACTATGTAATCTTCCACAAGAGAAGCAAATGAAGAAGGAAGACTTCAGCAGATTCAAGAGTTGAACCCATTTCTCTAAGTCTTGGTCCAATGCTTTCATCAAAGTCTGTCCCTCCCTTCTGACATGATGACTGCCTTGCAAGGTCACTGTGTTCAGATTAGAAGTAGTTTTCATTTTCCATGTGAAAAATTGCTGAGCCTTCACAGAAGGCATTTACAATGGAAATGCTAATTTCCAAAGTGATTCTTTAGATCTTTCACATTTTAGAAGGTTCAAAATCAATCTTCATAAGCATCGTATTTCAGGAAAAAAGAAAAAGACTAAAGAAAGAAATGAATCAAAACAACACAAAACCTGGATCTTCTATTCTGGAATTTCTAAGCTGTAACTTCTGAAAACTGACTGCTATTCATCTTTCATTTCTAAATCACAATTGTTTCAATGGTCCTTGTCAAATTACATTTCATATTATAAACAGAGACACTCATGTATGGGTTTGATTTTGGACAGCTACCTTAACATTATAATAGAAATTACAGTTTGACCAGTTACTCATATTCTCTACTGTCTGTCATTTCTCAAAATCTGACCAGCCAAATGAGAGAAGCTTAAGCAGGTTAAGGAAATCAAAATCTACTGCCTAGAATTTGAATTCAGTTGTCAAAATAATCTATTAATTAAATTATATTTATATGAATAAATAAAACATCTATTGAATTAGAATGAATGAAAAAATAGTGAAAAATATATATTAATGTTTATAAATAAAAAAATAAATGGGAAGCACAAAGTGCATCTTCATGCATTACTTTCATGGTATGTAACCCAGAATACCAAAGGAAAGTCAGGAGACACAGATCAGACATACACTGCTGATCATACCAAGAAGACATGGCATTCCAAACCCAGGAACAACTTCCACACCTGCAGCCATGCTTCACTGCCTTCTGGCAATGGTTACTGGCACATGACTTGCCTTGGAAGAACTACTGTATGTATTATTTCTATTGGCCTTTGGCCATGAGAAGACACTGACCTGTGACTCATAGTGTCAGAAATGCATAGTTGTCTGGTGTACAAATGACCTCTACTTTAATTTATGGTCTGAGATAAATCAGGTCTTTGGAGTTGTTTCAAACTGACCAAGGAGGTGATCAGGAAAACAGTGACTCAGATATATCATCAGAATCTTTCCAAGTTTGAATGGGGAGGAACGCCTCAGGGGCACACTGATTCCTGAGGGAATTTTACTGTATTAACGTGGAAAGTGTACAGACAATTTCTAAAGAAAATCTGTTTTTCCCCATGTATACCAGAAATAGAATAAGCTGTTCAACTGGGGGATGTATTTCCCTTCACTTGCCTATCTAGCAAGGTAGGTTAAGCCACAACTCATTCTCTCTGCATCTATTAGTATAGCTGAAAACCATAGTATATGCTTGTCTCCTATGGTCATTTGTGCCTCACATTTCTTTGGGAATAAAGAGTTAAGAAATAAAAATCTGGGGAATAATAAGTATACTATTTATTCCATTCTTGGATGGTCCATAAATTCATGCCTTTCCACAATCTCTGGGAATCTCTAACCAAAAATGAGTTGAAAAACGCATTTAGAATTACCTTAATTATAGGAAAGGTAAAGCATAGAATTCATACAGAAATTTTCTTCTAGCACTTTCAATCTGAATTTCTGTTCTATTTTTACTCTTTGTTTCTGCTTGAGCTTCTTATAATTATGGGCCTTTTTGCAAGGCACAAAGAAAAGCTTTTAAAAACACATGGCAACAAGTATGTGTGAGAATAATTCACATTTAAAGATTTTTTTTTCTTGCTACCAGTACAGAAGCATATCACTATCCAATATAGTGGAGTTAAAAGCTTGTGCTAAGATCTAATTGCCAGGGATTTACAAAACTGGTTCTAACTAGAGCTCTGCTGCTCATCCACAGCCTTATTTCATTTGTGCACAGTGCTCACCCATGTTCCTACACAGTCAAGTTTCATTTTTCAGCTTTTTTACTTCCATGAGCACTAAAATTAACTTTAGAAACCACACTAACAGAACCAAGTCTCGCCAGCCCTGTTCCATTTTGTTCTTTATTGAATTGAGCCTCAAAATTGGCAATTGCATAAGAATACGTGACTAGACTGTCACATTGTGAAAGTCTGCTTGGTATGCATCTCACATCTTCCCCAGGCTTTCTATCACTTAGTGCTGACAACATGAATGGATGCAAAGATTTACTGACTGACACTGCAAAGTTGCCATTGTCAGGAGAGGCAGACGCCCTAACGATGTGCAGTGCTGCTGAACAAAAAGGGAGAAGGAAAGGGAGAGAGAGAGAGATGTTTCCATGGCTACACAATAATACTTTTTCCATCTCTCTTCTTCATACCGCCTTCCCATCTGTGTCTATTCTGCAGATAGCAGTTGATTATATCTCATCAAGATATTTAATGACTCCCAGGTTATTAATTAGTGCAGACTCAAATAGGATTCTGCCTTGTTGTAAACATTACTCATACATTAATCTTGAAATATATTACATAAAGTAAATAATATCACCCCTACCAAATTTAACTACATATACATCAATGGATTTTGGAACCCAATTCAGTAGCAAGTTGTCTACTCCAGACTTCCTTTCTGTGGCCATTGTTTGTTACATCAGGGCCCTGAATAACAGAGGTTCTTGGACTGCAGCTCTTAGCATCTGGTTCTAAGATTACTGATACTGAAATCAGAAATACAGAAACCATAAAATCAAATTAAATCACTAGTTAAAATCTTGACCCTTCGAGTAACCCACAGAGCACATTTGCAAGTATTGCGTAAGCCCTAAAATCAGCAGCTGGCACTGTCCATACTCAGCCAGTGGGAAAAGTATCTTCCATAGTACTGCAATCCACACCGCAGGAGAGCCTCTCATTCCCATAGAGCTCAGGAAACAGGCATTAAAGTCAACTAGAGATACATGTATTTAGTATCTGACTGAGGCATGTACTTTCTAAAACTGCTCAGTAACCCCTTGCTAACTGATCGCAATCTCTACTGGATGCCTGACTGCAACACAAACTGTACCATGACAAGTAGAACCGTTTTGTACTTGCAGAATTAATACTATATAATATAGTAGCAGATTAAAGTAGATGGAAAGCTATTAACATGTAGGATGGGATGTCCAAAATAGGCCTTTTCACAACTTGAAGGCAAAAATGACTTACTTTTAGATATTTTGCACTTGGTGGAATTCTTTACTGTAAAGTCCTTTTGAACCATTCAATGGATTTGAGTATGTTTACCAGTATCTTCTGCTGGATTACTCTTTACTAGTTTAGTCATGACCCCCTGGAGACAATAACATTCATTTCACTTACTTCAGAGGATCCTTTTTCAGCTAACAATTGCAAATAAAATGCTAAAGATCTAGTTAAACCATTTCCAGTGCACATATACCCTCCTTCTTAATAAACTGTTTTATACTGAAAGACTTTACTCGTTTACAAAAATATGCAGAGGTATCAGAATGCTTATATATAAAATGACACAAATCATCTCTAGGCTGAAAACATCATAATCAAAAGAACTTGAAGAACATTTCCTAGAGATTGCACATACATTTACAGCATAATTTCCTTTAACGTCACTGGGAAATGCTCTTGTGATAACAGTCAGAGACCTGCTGTTGTGTTACAAAATGTGGTTAATCTTTCATGAAGACTTTTGTGTCACTGAAATACAAGTGTCCTAAGAGCTGTAGATGTAAGACTTGTTATTCATTTCCCTACTGAGCAAAATGAACTTTTTCAGTTCTCATTCTACCATTCTCACTGTATCGTGCAGGCCTTTAGTTCATGTGAATCATCTCTGCATACAGTGAATCATCTCATATGAGAGTTGCAGAAGAGTTTCCACTTTGCATGATGTCTACTTTGAGAAAGACTTACAAACAATTACTAAATAGATGCCCCCAAAGACCATATTGTGCCCAGAGCCCCATCATGCTTTTATGGCACTGCACATACTCAAAGAAATCTGTCCCTGAATTTCCAAATGCAAAGATGATGTCAGTCTACAGCAATTCCAGCAAAACGAACCATGAATACATTATCCATTTGTCAGTTAGTGTAGGATAAATATATACAGTGAGAGAATTTGCAAATTAATGTTCAATTTTGTTTAGACATACTGTACAGTATTATGAGTTCCACAATGCAGTTTATGAGCAGAAAGGTAGTGAGAGTGACTACAAAATTAGTCTCCGACTGGAATCAACTCCTGAGAGAGAATAAATAAATCGGCTTTGGAGTTGGGCTTAGCTCCTCAATTCCTCTGGTCTCAGAAATACATGTGAATTTAAACAAAACATCTTCCTCTTACAACACAAGAATTGGAACTCAGTACATACTTTCTCATTGTGGAAAACTGGCCTGAGGAACCTGATGCTTCTATTCTTTCCTGTTCTCATATATAAACTCACAATTTAGCACATAACAACTAAATAATACAGACACTTGAGTAAGTTACCTTCATAAAAAAAACATGTACAATCTATATTTTGAAGACAAATGTCAGAGTAAAAACCTGACCTACATTTCCAACATGAAGAAGCTGCAATGAGGAAGCATAGTGAAGACTAAAGAGCCTGAAGGGCTCAACCAGTAATTCGTAGCTGTTTATCACTTAGCAAACACTCCAGAGCACTACCCTGGAAAAAGAAACAAACAAAAAGAAAAAAAAAAGAACCAAGTTCCTCTTAAAGGACTGAACTGCACATATCTTGTTGAGAAAGTTTTTACTTGTTATAAATTAATTAGAGAGTATCACCGAGTACACTGCTGGTTGCATTTCTGCATTGCAGTACTGAACAGATAGATGCATTGCTACTATCTTAAAATAGATCTCATTACTGTATTCCCAAGCAGTTATGTAAGAAATTTCACAAAGAAAATGACTTTTTTTGAGTCAAAGACTATGAGAAAATAAGTACACCTTAGAAAATGGAAGAGAAAGCAGTATCAAATAAAAAGAAAGCTTTGTTTATGCCCTATAACTTCTTCACAGATGAAAGTTGTTTGACAAACTGCTTTAATATACTCTTTGTTTTAAGGTGTCGACATGCATCTTCCCATTCATCATAACTCATGGTCATTTTTATGCATATGAAAATTATCTTTGTTATTGTGATATGCCATGGATCTTGTTATGTCAGATTTTGAGTAAGTCTGTATTCAGTTTTGGATTTATCATAGAGCCATAGAATAGTTTGGGTTGGAAGAGACCTTAAAGATCATCTAGCTTCAACTCCGCTGCCAAGGGCTTCCAACTATATCAGGTTGCCCAAAGCCTTATCTAACTGGAGCTTGAGTAATTCTAGGGATGCGGCATCCACAGCACGTCTGGATAGCATGTGCCAGTGCCTAATCACTCTCATAGTACAGAATTTCTTCTTAATATCTAATCTACATCTATTCCCTTTTAATTGAAAGCTATTATTCCTTGTCCTATCACTGCACTCCATGATAAAAAGTACTTCTCCAAGCTTTCCTATAGGCCTCCTTTAGGTACAAGAAGATTGATCTAAGTGTCACTGGAGCCTGCTTTTCTAGAAGTTGAACAACTTCAACTCTCAGTCTACCTCCACACAAAAGATGCTCCAGCTCTCTGATTATCCTTGTGGCCTCCACTGGTATCTCTCCAAAAGGTCTATGCCTTTCTCAATGCTGGGATCCCCAGACCTGAACACAGTATTGCTGGTGGAGCCTCACAAGGGATGAGTAGAGGGGGACAATCATCACTCTTTTCCTGCTGGCAATACTTCTTGTGATGCAGCTCAGGATACAGTTTGCTTTCTTGGCTGCAAATAATAAAAGATAACTAAAGCTGGGAAAAATGAACATTCTGATTTGAGTTCTGTTCGTAATATGCTCAGAACAAAAGCTCAAAGTGAATTCACATTGAGTTGCTACATCCATTCTACCAGTATCTTTTATTCTGAGCAATGGAAACCATGAGATTCTTTCAGGACTGTGACTCAATTTTGAACATGATAATAAGAATGACTTGATTCACACTAACAGTCTTTCTTCATTCCAAAACTTGATGAAGGCAGAATTATCATGAGTATAAAAACAATAAAAAGGTATTTTTCACTAATATTTTCCCAGTCTCTGCCTTATAGCACAGGGATATCCAAAGATGGAGGTAGCCCCTACGTATTTAGTAAACTCAAAGAATTTATTTTCCATGAAGTTCTTTCTTCTCATTCTGTCCTAAAATACATGCAAATTCTGGGAATCTCTATATACATGGAAAATTAGGACTACATTATTCCACATTTCAGCTCCTTCAGAGCAGAAACAGTGAAAATTATCATACAAAATTAATGAAGAGTTTCGTTCATTTTGCATAAATCCTTATTCTTCTCATCCTTCTCTCTGTTAACTAGAGATCTGGATACATTACATCACAGTTAAGACACAAATGAAATGGGGATAATGACTTACACTAGAAAGTTAATAGGAACCATGCAGCTATGGTCACACAGACTTTGATATATGCTGTAAAACATAGCCATGATTTCACAAGATCATTAGACCAGTCAGGTGGGATGGGACCACATGAGTTGTGTAGTCGTTGATCAGTCTCCTGATCAAAGCAGGATCAGCTATGTGGTCAGATCAGGTTCCTCAAGGTTTCATCTCTACTCCAAGGCTGGAGATGGCATAACTTTGGAGCTATCTGTTTGTCTGCTTAGCATTTTTCATGGAAAAAAAAAATCCATATTTTACTTTAAAGTATGAACCACTTCTGGTTCAGTTTCTTCCCACTAAGCTCCAGTTGGTGTTTGGCCTTGAAACTATATTATATGCTGCTGAATCAGAGTATAATCTTACTACTTCACTGTTCTCCACTGTTCATGATGCTGCTTCCTTCTTTAGAAACAGCAGCCAAAATAATTTTCACCCTGAATTTTAAGACACACTCTCCCATTTTAGAGCTGACTGTTTAGGAATCGTTCACTTTCTCTGACAGTATAATATCTGGCTTTATTTCTTACTTATATCTTGCTTTAATATGATGGTTGCACAAAATAACAATATTGCCCATTGGAAAGTCTATTAAGAAAAGAGGAAAATGTATCAAAACTTTCTTCTTTATTTTTCACCTTAACAAATAAGCAAAACCAGAAATAACAAAGCAAAACAAAACAAAACAAAACAACTGGCATTAGCACAATTGTGTCCTGTGTAATTTTTCAGTAATCCAGATACAATTCAAGGGGCTCCATGATATCTTACATGATGGAAAAAAAAGCATTAATATAGATTTGTACTGTAAGTGATTGCAGATTTTCTGTTAAAATATCTTGGGCAAAATATTCTTGTCAAGTACTAAAAAACATGCAGAATGAGTGTATTTGCTTTAGGAAGTCTTACAAGCCTTTGTAGCCTACATGTCTTCTTGCATTTATATATTTTTTTATATATCATATGAACTGTGTTAAATAAAACTATAACTGAATAACACCAACATCAAAAAATATATTGTTAATATAGAAATTGAAAATTAGAAATTAGTCTGTCTTACCTATGGGACTTTGAAAAAGCTACAAGCAAAAGGATTTGTATGTTTTATGGATAATTCAATGTGAGCTTGCAGTGCAATTTTTTGATTCAGAAGCATAGTGTAGTCATATAAAAATAGCAAAAAAAAAAAAAAAAAGCAAATAAGATCCATATGCTGTCCTTTCTTTTTATAGCATTGATAAAAAGAAAACTAAGAAACGATACAGAAAAATAAGTAGCTTGAAGATGATTTGATGATAGAAGAAAGCACCTCCTAGAGTGAGAGAAAGAGCTCAGTTTTCCAGTGATTAGTGCCATTGTAATATTAAAATGCTCTAGTACTGAAGAACACATCACCTAATGCTGGATGCAGTGTAGTTAGAAACATAGCACACGCTGTTTTTTTGAGTGGGAATGCATATAAATATTTGCATACCTGTGTACTTGTAAACATATTTGTACACTGTGAAAATAGGAACTACTCCAACTCAAGAGGTGCAGGTGCCTAAACCCCACATTGTATGTGGAAGGATGCATGTATGTGTGCAAGATTAAAAATTTGGTGGATTAGTTCCAGCAGCTATTTGAAAATCTACAGCTCTTTGGTCTTGTGACTAGTGGTCCACCAATGTGGATCATGCATGCAAGATTCACTGTTAGTCAGTTCATTTCTTAATAAATCCATACAATTTTTGACCTGTTTTGATGATCCATTTTCTCATGTAACACTTGTGTGCATGTCTATGAGTGGCATGCTGCCATATAGACCCCATGGATATAACACACAAATGCATATCTGTGGAGCATACGTTGCTTAAGCATTTGAGTATCTTTTGCTGTACACATGCAGAAGAGGCTACTTAAAAGAGATATATTTTTCACATCTTCGGGGAAAAAAATATAGAGACTGAAAATGGAAGCGTACATGTGGATCACAAAAATAACTCAGAGAAGAAAGAATTCAAATTGGAAGGTTTTTTCAAGTGGATGATTAACCTCAAAAAAAGATGACCTGAAAGACCATTAAGTGGTATTGTGGTACCACAGTATTCAATGGTATTCAGTAGTACTAAAGGACAACTTTCTATATGAAGCATGCTTACTAATGTAGAATTTGTTCACTTCTCTTTTTACTCAGTACAAAATTACTTTCTTTTATTATCCTCCCACATTCCTTTCAAAATAGGCCCATGATTTATAAGGATTCCAAATAGCTAGATTAGGTATTCTTAAAGGTCATAGTGACATCTGAAAATAGTTCCTTAACATTTTTTAATGTTATGGAAGCTTAAGATACTACATTTGAATAGTAAAATAGCATGATTAAGATTATAAAGGAAAAAAACCTGCTAAATAAGCATAACCTTTCAGCTTTTGCATGGATTTTTAGTACCACAAAAATGAGTGAAAAAAAAAATCAAAGGTCAGTTTTAGACTCCTCAGGTTTAAGTTGGGAAAAGTATCATTGTAGTTTAATAAAGGTTTAAAAGTTAAAAATTCAGTGTTCTTTGGGTCTCTGTTAAGGACAGAGGAAAATAACCCCACAGCCAACAGTATTATTTGAGGGCCACGAAGATAATCCAAGCACCTCTCCTATGAAAAGAGACTGGAAAAGAGAAGACTCTGGGGAGATGTCATTGCAGCCTTCCAGTACTTGAAGGGAGCTCACATGCAGGAGGGAGGCTGACCTTTTACACAGTCTGTTGTGATAGAGCAAGAGGGAAAGGCTTTAAACTAAAAGAGGGAGACCTAGGTTAGATATAAGAAGGGAATGTTTTCCTCAGAGAGTGGTGAGGCCCTGGTAAAGGATGCTCAGAGAACCTGTGGATGTCCCATTGCATTCAAGGAGGCATTCAAGGCCAGGCAGGATGAGGCCCAGACAGCCTGATCTGGTGGGTGGCAGCCCTGCCCACAGCAGAGGTTTGGAAATAGATGATATTTAAGGTTCCCTTCAACCTAAGCTATTCTGTGATTCTATGTAGCTTCTGAAACACTTTACATAGCCCAGTATTCCACTTCTGAAGATACGAAAGGAAAAATAAACAAGAAAGTATGAAGACATCTTTTCTAAGCATTTTGAAATGTTTTGCCTTAGCCTTCAATGCATCAGAATACTAAAAGATTTGCCCAACTTCAAGACAAAAACCAGTGCCAGTGCCTTGGTCTACCTCAGCACTTCAACTAATTCAATCCCATGACAGCATCACAGTTTATAAATCCTTAAAATGAAGAAGGTGTCTTGCTTTACAGTTCAGTCATTCTGTTGAAGTTGCTGCAGCAGTATAGAGAGTTTCCTAGAGGTGGTAAAGTTTATCTCAAATGATGGGTAGTGTTCAGATCAGGATTCTGTTCCTCTTCCACCAAGGTCAATTCAGGTTTCAGTGATGCAGCTTTAAAGTTCAACTGCTGCAGACAGTGACTGTAGCACTGACAAGTTCAATATCTCAAGAAGTTAATTGGTGGTTTGGAGATCTTTCCAGACATCAGTAATTGCTGAAGTGCCTAAATAGAAAGTATGTGTTTAATTTCCCTGAATAGAAAACATTGAGAAAAATAATTCTGATGCCTAGAAATAAACAAATGTAATGTTTCAGTAGTGTACTGGAAAAGAGAGACTCTAAAATAGATTTCATCACGTTGCTTCTAATGCTTTATGTTGAGTTATTTGTTGTATACTGTGTTTAACCGTGAAGATGTCAAAGGATGTTTCTCTTTTAAATACAGAGAGTATATGATTCCTTTTCCTCTAGGACTGGAATGTGGAGGAGTTTTCAAAAAGCCGTGGCAGCAAAGAAAATTAGCTTGTGAATGAACCTGATTAGATTTTCATTTTGCGAGCAATTCTACAAAGTACTGTATATGCTCATTATATGAATGGACTCAGTCACATATTTGTTTTAAACTGTTTTTAACCCTCACACACATCTTAATCATTTATATTCGAAATTGCTAAGGGAATGTAAAGAATTCAAAGAAACTTATTTTTGAATTTTTCTATTTGAATAACCTCTGGAAAGTAATGGCAATCTTAGATACTTGGGCTGAGCAGTTATTTAAATCTGAAAGTAAAAATTGAATACAGTCAGTATCAGTAATGTTAAGGGTACTTTAAAAATTTAAAATGCATGTATTACAATTGCTTTGTAAATGTTATTCATTTATTATTTTACATACTTCTTTTTCACTAGAAAATAGAGACTACTTGTGATGGAGAAATGCACTTTTTTAAAAAGACAAAAACAAACAAAAAACATCTTTCTTTCTAGATGTTTAATGAGAACATTCCTCCAGACTAAGCCTCCAAAAACTCTTTGAAGTGCCTTTAGAAGTTCATTTTCTACATTTCTTCCCGCTTGCTACACCCAGTAAGAGGAATCAACGATTTCATATGCCTGAAAAACTGGACTGGAAAAATAGTTTTTGCATTGCATTGTTAATATTCACCTCAGGATACATTAACTTGCTAAGATTTTACATTAAAATTTAGACCTGATAGTTCTGCCTGTGGAGAATAAACTTTTTTAAACACTTACTCACCTTTAATATATTGTTTCCGTGAGTCACCAACTATCAAAAAATTAACTCTTAGAATGCATTATCAAGTGGAACAATCATTTGTATGAGTAGCCATAAATGAAAAAGAGAAAGAAGAAAGAAAAAGTCTTTAGTTCTCAAGTCACTGTAACACTTAGATATGTTAGTACACGTTGGTCAGATTAAAACACTTCATTCCAAGTGCCTGCAAGTGCTGAGAGGAGTTCAGATTCATGTAATTGAATTTCTCCCACTTATGATAGAGAGTCAAAGTCAAGAGTCCCTCCAACATGGAAATCAGATTCCAAACAGTGCAGCTATTCCAAATATGTAGACTAGTTCTGCAGGATATGGTCACCTTGCCTACAAATATACCATAATGTAATATTAAGCATAAAGAAAGCTGAGGAACTGATTTTGTAAACTTCTGAATGGGCCTTTAATTCTAGGAGAGTGAGCATTTTTGGTTGCTTGGTTGTTTTTTGTATGTGTGTGTGTGTGTGTGTTTGTGTGTCTGTATTTTAAGGTGAACAAAGATATGTGCATACACTTATTTATAAGGTATCAGATTCATGTGTTTCATGATTTTTCTGTTTGATTGGCACTGAGGATTAATTTACCTAATTTTTTTGTTCATAAAAATGTTCATATGGAACACCAGGGCAAAGACAATCACATGGTGATATTTAAACATAATTATCTGATTCATTCAAGTGCATTCTCTGGATTCTTTTCTTTCTTTTCTTGTCTTGTACTCTGGGCATATTTGTTATGTTAGACATGCTCTGTTACAAACCAAACAGTGATGTGTGCTGTGTAACATTTATTGATTCCATCTGTGTTGCTTTTTTAAATCATGGATGGTCCAAATGTTAGTTAAAATCTGTTTGTTATCAACAAACTGGCTTTATAAAGACATGAGAATGGCTTTTCTTCGTTGAATACCTCTAATTATATCTTGAAAAGCATAAGACATATACAAAGATATTTATCAATGCAAAAAGAATAGCAGTGGCAATGGCAGCAGCACCTTTATCACAGCATTGTGACCACACATTTGTGCATGTGCATGAAGGCAAAATAAGGCAAGTAACAATAGAAAAGTGAGGCAGACAGATGTAATGGACAGAAGTCACTACGGAAAAAAACCTGGAGATAATGCATCATTCTGGTGAATGCTTTTACTATGCAAACACATTCATAATGAGTCAAATACACCTACGAGTATATTTGTGCACTACACGTGTGGGTGAAAGGTCCTGTTAGCTAAATGAATGGCACAATATTTCATCAGCAAAAAGCAGCTAACCTAACAAGATTTGTCAGTGCAAATATGGTCGCTGGTGAATGAAAAGAGGGTGCTTTGTACACACTGAAGGAAGGTTAAAGGCTGCTTAAGAAAAAAGTGGTCCACAGTTTCTACACAGAAGAGTGTGTTATCAAGGCTGCTCATATTTGCCTACAGAGACTTTGGTCATACTACTTATTTCTTTTTAAAAATTCAGGAACAGGACTATTTCTAAGATTTGCTAAGGAGAAAATGGTCATCACTGAAGGGTATTCGCTTGATCTTCTGTTTCCCATTAGGATACTGTAGGCTTTGCAATAATGTTGACAATTAAGGGATATCAGTTTTTGTTTGTCCTAGATACTGAAAAGGTTATTGAAATTGCTTGGGCATAATTGCTTCTACTGCAGTAACACAAGTTATTATTTTTGTAGCTATTATTAAAGCTAAATTTAGGTGCATTTAATATTGAAGTATATTTTACAAAGCAAATCAACAACAACAACCAAAAAAGAAGAAAAAAATCCTTTTCTTTTGACTCAATGTTTTGATATAGAAACATTTTTTCCAGATGAAATGATTAAATGAACTCAGGCTGTCTCATTCAACCCAAAAAAGTATTTTATCCAATTTAGGTATTATACCAATGGAAAACAGAGAAACAAAAATAGTTAAAGAAGGGATGCATTTTGCAAAGATGTATATAGTAAATACAAATAGTGATTTGAAAATGTACGTGTTGGAAAGGAGTAAGGACTCACAAAGGGCTGCAAAGAGCAGTGCAGCCCAAGGAATAGCACAGTAAAAGGTAATGTTATATATGTGCTGAACTGCAATTTTCTGCTGAAAATCCTGACATGGTGTTTAGCACTCAGCCATATGTCCATAACCAGTTTGTGTATGTGCTAATTTAGAACAGAGAGAGGATTTGTGTATGTCTCATTCTCATTCCTTTGCACTGCTTGGTTGTGCGAGTGGGTCCCATTCAGCTCACTGAGGCTACTTGGAAAAGAGGGTCTGACTAGTGAGAGAAGTTAAAAAATAATCTTTTTTAATGCTAAAGCTATAATTATACTCTGCACAGAAGGGTGGGCGAGTCAGAGGATGAAAGCAAGAAATCCTGTACGTAACTGTCTGTGCTGCCAGCAAAAAGTTTTTGGCTGAGCTCTACCAATTGTCATCCTGTATGTGAGCCAACCTCTTCTAGGAGAGGTCCCAGCCTACCTCTCTGCTGCCTTATGGGTGCATGGGTCTGAAGAAGTGGGAGCTGAAGTGAGATGTCTCTCCAGATTTAACTAAAGACAGTGACAATGGGTAAATCTGTCTCAACTGGTTTGGAACAAGGTTAGTTTATACCTAAACAGAAGTTCTCATCTCTGCTAGAAATGTAATACAGTTCAGCTTTTCATAGCATATCAATTTCTGGTGGATAGGCTAAATATTTGTTCAATACACTGTAATAAAAATCCTTCATTTTTTATTTTTATTTTTCAAACTGAAATAAACAACTTTTCTTAAGAGAGCACTGAGATTTCACAATTGAAATATCAAAAAATTGAGTGGACTGAAACCCATTTGCTTTTATATGAGTATTTTGTAAAGCCTTCAGGGCTATGTATCCATTAGCCTTCTCACTGATCAATTAATACAGTGATTTAATATGATGAAATACATACATTTCCAACAAGTTGCAAGTTGCTAAACATTACACAGATGTTAAAAATAGTCCTGCCTTTCTTCTTTTTCTTGAAAGAATTGTTTTTCTCCAGAAACAGTACAAATTTGCATAGTCTAAATATTCCATGGAAAAAAAATTATCTGAAACACATTATAGCTTAACCATATAAGTGATCTTCCTGATGATTTCCCTCTGTGTTCACTCAACAGCTAGAATGCTAGAAGAAATAGGCATCTAGTCTAGCCAATCAACTCACTTTCTGGCCAATTTCATGATTAGCACACTGGTAGGTTACATGTATATTCAGTTCCTCAGGAGAAAATATCCAGTTATCAATATCTGGAGATTAACTAGAATGTTCATTGTGAAGCTAAGTGCCAATGGAAAAGAAATTTAAAAAATTAAAGTACATTGAGATAAAACCGAATGCATACGGAAAGACTGTCACTAAGAACAAGAGCTCTCAGATGGGTATTTTGACAACAACAATTTCACTGTCCTAATGACAAGATCAGTGCATTTCCAGCTTCTTTTTTTGTGATCTCCTGATAACTGGATTTTTGGAGTGCATTTTAGGATCACTGAATCCTCTGGAGATATATGTTATTTTCATTTTCATTTATCACTAAATACTGATAATATCTCATTTATTTTTGTTGTATATTTTTGTGTGTTCCTGAAACAGTGTGCTAACAGAGTTTTTTCATCTTTGTTTGTTTGTTTACTCTTTGCCAATAAACAAAAGCTTAATAGCAGTAAGGTGAGTAACATAGAACACAGAAGTGAAATAAAAGGTGAATAGTAAAAAATAGCTTTAAAAAATAAAAAAATAATAGCTTCAGTTCCTTTTAAGAAAACAGTTAAATCAGCTTTCCCATTGAAATGGAATTATTGGTAGTTTGTTGCTTCTCAACTGATTAGGTTGGTGAGGTACAATGACAATTTTTTGCACAAGAAATTTTAAAACAACATATTACTGAGACTTCTTATCAATATAGTGAAGAGTGAGTTTTCTAAACAGATCAGATTCTATTTCATTGTATCATATCTAAGGAGAAAAAGCAATCAACTGAAGGATCTCAAAATAGATTTGGGCAAGTGATGACCTCGCTCATACGAGGATTGTACCCATGTTATTCTACCCAAGGCAATCTATTTTCAGAGCCAAGAAAAGATATTTGTAGCTCATAGACTCTTTCCAAGAACATACACTCCTCTGTTATTCACTGCTGTAGATGTGATACTACTTTAGGCACACTCAGAAGTTGGTCTTGAGGAAATAACAGAGAAGGAAACTCCCTCACTTTCACAAAAATAGTGCAGAACTCCTAGAATAGTGTAACTTATAAGTAAAGAAGAAAGAGATTATAAGGGGTTTGCACCTCAGCGCTCTGGCTAAATGTTTCTCTTCACAAGCTCAGAGAACGGAGAGGTAAAACACAATAAACGTGAACAGTTCAGAGCCTACGACAAATAAAAATGTCACAGGCTGAGAAAGGTGAATAGTAATGACCCAAGAGAAAACAGTGGATATTTATTTTAAAAACTTCTTCCAACTCAGTATCACTGACCTTTTTCTGAAGTTTCCTGAGCAAATTAAATACAAAGCCCATTCCACAAAATTAGGAAATCAAAACAGATAGGCAAATTAATATGATTATTTTCTGTTCCAGAGTATTCTGTGATTTTTCCTTTATCTTTAATAAAATGGAGGAGACCCCCCTCACTGCTGTAATTTGGCTTAGAATAGCAAACAGCACTGAATATAGTTTATCAGTCCTAAACTCTGGACATGTGAAGGTCATGATCTGAGCTTCATAGCATGAAATCCAACATTTTCTAGACAGAAAAGGTATTAAATAAATTGTAAGTGCGAATGTGCAAAAGGTAGACAAAAGGAACAGACTTGGGCACTTTTGGTGTCATCTGTTTAAAGTATTGCCTCAGAAAGGTACTTCAATTTATTCTTTAATATTTCTGTAAAACCTGCCAGTCTCAATTGATATTAATGGTACTCAGGCATATGCTTAAGTATTTTGCTGATCTGAAGCCTGAGGACATAAGCAACATTGTCAAGATTATAGACTTCAATTGGCTTTTGTTAGTTTCCAAACAAGTTCTCTTGTAAATAGGTGCTGGAGGACCATAAAATCTCATTGTCTTTTCTGATACCATTTTTCTCACCCTATTGGGTGTAATTAGCTCTTCAAGGTCAGCTTTCTGCTGTTCTATCTCAAAGAATGAATTTCACTATCAGTTACATAAATGAAATAGCACAATTTCTGTTGCTATTTCAACTGCTATTTCAACATTTCAACTGTTATACTCCACCATAAATAGACAAGCTTTTTCTTTCTTCTCCTAATCACATACTTTCAGTATCCCTATTAGGGTATGTATTTTCACGCAGGATGCGATGACTTTTCCATAGGACAGTAAAGACTGTGTCAAATGCAAAATCTTGATTTGTTCTTGTGAGAAAGGAGAGAATTTCTGTCAAAGCCTCCTGACATTCACATTCTAATGTACTGTCTGAATGCAAGGAGTTCAAGAAATTGTTAGAGGCAACTAGTGGCAAAGGCCCTAGGAAAAAATACAGGAGACGTTAGCTAAGGAATGTCTCAGCTCAAGTCCTATAGTGCTAATATGAATTATATTTTTAGGCTTGTGAAAATCAAAATGAGAGTCCTTCACCTTCAGTCTAATGCTGAGGAGTGTTTATGCCCAGGAAGTTAAAAAGTAGCTAGGACAAATAACACCAAACCAGATTCGTCTCTGAATACAAAAACCTACCTTTCTCCAAAGCGTATTCCCTTTGCTATAGCTGCCATGCAGAAATCAATGCAGTCTGTGACCTCGACTAATTTTTTCCTGCTAGTGTGGAAGTTATTTCTCTTTGCTAGTATAAAGATGGCAGAAATATCTCACTACTCATTGACAGCAGCAGTTTTTGATGTTTTTCCTTTTTTTTTTCTTTTTTATCTTGCAAGCCATCTTTGCATGCCGACATTCTGCAATCAGAATGTTTTTTGTTAATGTTCACTTCTCTTTTTGTTGAGGTTCCTTCTTCAGTCCACATCATTTGGTTTGTATTGCTTCATCTTTGCAGAGTTTTGAATCTTCTCAGATGTTTGCCTATGGAACTGTACCTGGATAGATGTCAAGCACACTAATTGGCAGATTGCCTTTCTTTATAATTTTTTAGAATTAGAGCATTTTTCTAAAACAGTTTAACCTTTGAGATGTTTTCCGCCTTAATTAAAGGCCATTTTAAATAACTGTGTGAAGATTTTCACTGTAATTTGGCATGCGTTCAGATACGGATCACAAATCACCAAGTGCACACCTGTAGGAGAAAAATTGACTTCACTGCGGTTATTCCAAGCTCACGCTTATAATTTAAAGGATTTCACTATAGAAATTCCAGTATTCTCATAATCTACAACAGTCAGGGTTCTGATATATGGCACAGCATTCAAGTAAACTAAGATAAATGAATGCAAGTTACATTGATTTTTTTTTCCCCATTTGTTCTTAACATTTTCACAGAACTTGCTGACATTATTTTCAGAGCTGAAAATGTGATGGATAATTACTCTCTTTTCATGAGCCTGGAGGAATGTTTTCGGAATTTGGTATGTGGAGAGCTGATAACTTTTAGGAATGTAACCTGAGCTTCCGTGATTTATTGTTTTCAACCTAGTATCTGATTGAATGGAGCTTTAGAAGTTCAAAACAATCAGTATCAGTGGTGATGGTGCCAAAACCTACTCCTCATTAAAGTCACAGAATCACAGATTGCCAGCAATCCCTGGGTCCATTTGGCCCAACCCCTGCTCCAGCAGGAACACACAGAGCAGTGCACTTAGCACCATGTCCAGATGGCTTCTAGAGGTCTCCAAGGAGGGACCCCACAGACTCTGGGCAGCCTGAACCAGTGCTTCATCACCTGCTCAGCACAGAAGTGCTCCTCGTGGTCAGATGGAGTATACTGTGCTCCAGTTTGTGCCCATTGCCTCCTATCCTGGTACTGTTCACTCCTGACAAGAGCCTGGCTCCACTCAATTCTCTTTGCACTGCTCCTTCAGGTATAGATGGACACTGACAAGAATTACCCTGAGCCTGTTCCTCTTCTGGCTGAACAGCCCCACTTCTCTCCACTGTTACTCATTGGAGAGGTGCTTCAATCCTTTGTCGACTGAGCTCTTTGTTGACTGACTCTTTACAGTATATCTATGTCTCTCTTACACTGGCGAGACCAGAACTGGAGAAAGCACTCCAGATGCAGCCTTACCAATAGTAAGTAAAGCAGAAGGATCACTCCCTCAACATACTGGTGACACTTTGCCTCATACTGAGATCAACAGCCTTCTAGTGGCAAGAGCACTGCACTTACTCATATTCAACCCCTAGATCCTTTGCTGCCAAGCTACTTTCCAGCTGGGTGCTCCTGAGTATGCTCTGGAGCAGGACTTTTTCCTTCCCAGGATTCTGCACTTCTCCTTGCTGAACTTAATGAGATTCGTGTTAGCACACCACTCCAGCCTGCCAATGTCCCTCTGGATGGCAGCACATCCCTCTGACGAGTCAGTCACTGCCCCAAAATTTGTGTAAGCTGTAAATGTATTGAGGGTGCTCTCTACCACACTGTACAGACCATTGGGAGAAAAGGCTGAACAAGACCGGACCAAGTATTGACCCATATTCCCGACTAACACACATCTCTGTTGATTTTAGTCAGCTGTTTGAGAATGTGAAATGTGACAATAAATCTTTCAGAGCCTCTAAATTTGTGGAACATGTATAAATGTTATCACCTTTTTTTCCTTATCTGCTAAGAGCTTATCATATTAATGTCAGCCTTGTAAGGGTCACACAAAGGCACATTCAGTGATGCTTTCTGCCTGTCCCATGGTGATAAGCTTAAAAATCATTACTGACATGAGTCCCACTTTTACAAGCATTGAATTAGGCCCATTTTAGAGTAACTGAGAAATTCAAAAGTATACTGACAAACTGCAAATTGAATCCCATCTGCAGTTGAACTGTAATGAAAATAAACATAAAAGTTTTTGTAGAAACATCACTGAAAGCTATGATATTTTTTCTTGTTCTACTAAATGCGCTGATACATTCCCACTGTCTCTGTTTATGTTTTCACATGATTGTCATCAGAATAGCAAACCTGAGAAAAACAAAGTCCAAACTAACAACTGAAAATTGTATTCCAATCTCATTCTTTGTATAGGGGCACTGTCTTTCATCCTTGTGTTTTATAGATTCCTAGGAAGAATAAATCCAGTATCAAAGCAGGCCAGAGAGGCCAGTACATGTTTTTCTCCATTTGTCAGTGAGGCATCTCCATCACAGGCAGAAGGAGCAACTCACTAATGTCAGAAAGTCTGATTATGAGCAGGCTGTCCCAGACATCAGACACAAAGCTATTTTTCTTCTGCAACAGTACTTTAATTCACTGTCATTGAAAAGATTGGTACTGACTGTGTTGGCTGGTAAAAAAAAGCTGATAGAGGCACTGAAGCATTGGTTTTCACCAGCTGCTACTGGGGTTCATAACAGGGAAAGAATTCCAACGAATGCACAGTAAATGGCAGATTCATGTCCATGGATATGTGCTCTACCAAAGGGAAAAACTGTAAAAAGTTGAAATTCTTGCTAGAAAATGGATTCTTCCACTGTCGTTGAAAGTGTGCCTTTCAATTACAGTTGTATGTCATTCTGCTGAACTTCAGTGACTCTACTTGCTAAAAGTTCACCTTACGCTGTAGAACTAATGCATACATGTTTTGTTTTCATTTTATAGATCTCTATTTTACATGACTGCACATATTTAACTTTATTTTCCAGACCTATTCTTTATCACTTACTCAATAATTTTATGAAACTCTTTTGTATTTGTCAGATTTTTGGCATCTCTCCCTTTAACACCATGATGGGAAAGATTTTTTTCTCTCTCTGTTCATGTTTTATTCATACAGAGAAAAATATGAGTCAGCTGATGTTGCTGAGAGTTTAATATACTTTGTTTTAGGTAAACAATAGAAAACATGGTGTGCTAAGTTCCGCAGGGAGAAAATTTTTCCATTATTTTCATAACATCCTAGCTTCTAGAATAGCATGAGATTTGTACCAAACAAACCACTGAGTTTTGTGTTCAGGAGAAATCATGCAAATCTGAAATATTTACTCTAACATCATCTCTGGAATTACTTTTGTACTGAGGAAGGTAAAAAAAAATGGAAACTGAAGCTAACTAGAAGCTCAGAAAGGGCACTTGATCCTTTCCCCTTCAGCAAAACAAGGTCAGTCTGGCATTCCTCTTAGAAATGATTGAAAAAGAAGAGAGATTTTTACAGTCTTCTTTATATTTAGTGATTTATCGTAGATCCCAAAATCACAGAATCATAGGGGTTGGAAGAGACCTCTAGAAATCATTGAGTCCAACTCCCTGCTAAAGCAGGATACAGCACGTCACACAAGAGAGCTTCCAGATGGATCTTAAATTTATTTCCATAGAAGGAGACTCCACAACCTCTATGGGCAACCTGTTCCAGAGCTCAGTCACCCTCACAAAAAAAATGTATTTCTCTCTTCTAGAGCTAGGGACTCCCTCTCTGACTCCAACAGTCATGAAACCTTACCACTTGACGTGGTCCTCTACAGGTTCTACAACAGGTTTAGAGAAGAATGGGGGGAGAAAGGACTTCAGAGAATCTTTCTGGGACTTATTATTTCATTGCTGCTTCACAGAGAGTGGGATCAGGGAGGAGGCATCCAGCCATCAAACACTTTTCATTAACTGGGTCCTGAGTGTTTCATTTGAGATCTCAGGGGCAATCTAACTACAACATCATACCAATTATTTTGCATTTCTCAAGTGAGTTATTTAGCAGAAACTGAAAGAACTTCTGAAGGCAGCTGTCCTCCCTGGTATTTGATTATTTTTTGTAAGGGTTTCCATTAATGATATTGAATCTTACTCCCCTGCCAGATTCTGGATTCTAACCCATTATTAATATGCAGTGGATCCATCTTTCCTCCTAACGAGCCTGCACTATCTAACAAAGCTATTTAAAGTAATACTGAGAATTTCTCATTGTATCAGAAAGAGCACTGAAAGGCTTTTTTGCTTGGATGCCCAGAATAGCTTCCTGTTGAGAGACATTTTAAATGTTGTTTTGAACATCTTGGGTTTTATTTTCTTGAAAAATTAAATAACATTGTTTTGTTTTGAAATGCTTTGAAAATGTTATGTTTGCTTTGTGTTGTGAGACACTGATTTATTAGTGGGGTCTTTAGCTGATGGCACACATCAACTCAAATAATAATGTTAGTTTTAGAAAAAAAAATAAGTAATAACTGAAAGTGAGAGGAAAAATAAAGAAATGAAAAAAAAAAAAAAGGAAAAATGAAAACAATGAAAAATAAAGAAAACGATAAAAACTCTCCCCAGTGTCCATCTTGTAAGATAATTGATTGCTTCCCCATTGAGCATCTCCCCTGGATTCCTCTACAGCCCAACAGCTGATCCCAGCAATGTTTTTCTATAGGGACAATATCATTTTCAGTGATCTGTTCCACCCTCCTGTTGCTTCTGGTGGGTGCAGCTAATGCTGACTGACACACGCTTTGAGCCAGGGCTGGTCCTTCAGGCAACAGATTGATAAGGTATGTGCTTGCATATCTCTTAGCCTCAGTAACATAACTTAAAAGCTGCAATCAAAGAATAGAGAAATAGGAGGAAAAGGGTGAGTCTTATACTGGGAGCAATTTCTTTCCCAGAAGACTCCATCTATAGCGTTGTTAAGGAGCAAGGTCTGAGAACAACAGCACACGAATAAATGAATTACAACTAAGTCAGAAAAAAGGGAAAACACTGCCATGGCAGCCTGGTGAAAGATTGCAGACTCTCAAGGAAAAGGCAGTTTACAGAACTGGAGATAAAAATACTTTAACATTACAAAGGTGAAGGGATCTAAGGCACTGAGCATCACTTCTGAGTTTGAAAAGTTGTATACTGTACATTTCCTGTGCTGATTCACTTTCTCCTATTTTTGTGATAAGTGGATGTGGTCCCTCTTTCTCATATCATCTAGATCCTGTTCCCTCTTTTCCCTCTGACTTAACATCTCAGAAATACACTCTCTCCTAGAACAGGTACCTATACTATACATAGGAGTATCTCACCTCTAACCACAAAAAGCCTTTTTCCTACTGCTCTGATCAGCAACAATCATTTTCCTATTTATTGAATAAAGCAATTTTTCATCTCTGTAGCTACCTGGCAGAAGAATCCTTATTCTCTTAATGACCTCTTCTCTGATAATGGTACAAGAGTGATATCAAACACCACAATACCCATATAAGTGCAAATCTAGCACAAGCTGTTCTTTTGAACAGCACAGCTTTGTCAGTTTAGGATGCAGCAGCACAGCTACACTATTTCCAGCTCTAAAGCTTTTCCATTTTACCTTACACATACAAACAGAGCTTTGAACCCCAGAGCTTTGCATTCAATTCTGATCCTACTGAAGTCAGAAGTGCAAACAGCTTAACAGTACCTTGAAGGAAGAGTGAGCTGCTTTCTTGGCTCTGTTACTCAGCAACTGACAGTAGCTGCTTCAGTAGCATAGGACCTTCTGCAGATCAAAACACTTCATCCCTGCCATCCCTGCATCATACCTTTTTTTTTTTTTTTTTAAGCAAATGCTTAGTGAGTGTATTTGAATGCAAGAAATTATCAAGAAGTACTTCTACAGGAGGACTGCTATGCTGTTTCTTGTCTTTGTTATAGATAATAGCAAGAATTCAGTGAGTTGATAAGGGGATGAAATAATTTAATGTATTCTTAAGTACTAGTTTGGGCTTACAATAGAACTGCGAATATTACCTCAGTCTGGTTAAAGCCAAGAATTGTAGGAGAAAACACTAGGATATGAGTTCTGAAAGTTTCAATATGACTTGTTAATAAGAGTTGAGACTAGAGCTGATAACAACAAAGATAAATAATACATGAATACATTCTGATTCCCAAGCAGCATTCACAAGAGGTTTAGGTCCAAACTTATTGGGGAAAAAAAAAAAGAAAAAAAAAAAAAAGTTTATCTTTTACCAGTGAAATAAGGGGTTCAAGCACCAAAAAATAAAAATATAAAAATTTCACCACCTACAGATTTAATTTCCTGGAAAGGCAGAGTGCTAGTCAGTCCCCACTAAGTCTACCAAGAGCCAACAGCTGTCACATAGAATGAAGGTACATTCACAAGGAAATCTAAATATATAAATATATTGGACTTGGCCAGATTTTTGCCAGTTGGGCTAAAAACAATGAGCTATATAAATTATTTTTCGTTTACAACTATTTCTAAGGGCCAATATTTTTTTTCTTTTTGTTATTTTCTCCCATGAATGTATAATGTACTTGACTACATCTCAATCTCATTATTAATTTTAACTCTAATGAGTTAAATAAGCTCTTCAGTATAAGTCATTATACTGTCACCAATAACTGTTTCATTCTTCTCCTCTCTGTAGTTAATATATATGCATATGTATATTTTAATAAAGACATGAAAAGTTGGTAAAACTACACAGAAAGGGAATCTTTCCCAAGCCCTATTTATATCAAGTAACAACTCAGTACATTCTAAGGGATTGTAAGATGCTGTTAATGCCTGAGAAGTGCAATAAGAGTTTCAGTAAACTTGTTTCTTCACTATGGTTTCATTGCTTTGAAGCCTGACTTTGCTCAAGGAAGAATGTCTTTGGGGTCACTCTATCCCTCTCATCATGTCTATCTTTGCAATAGCCTTATTTTTTTTTTTTGTGATATTTAATCAACTGTTTGCTGTGATTTGAAAAAGAAATGAAAAACAGTTTAAATATTTTGCCATGACATAACACTGGAATGCGCATCAGGCTTTGTTTTTCTATACAAATTTCAGTGTCTAACTGCAATACAGATTGGGTAACAGGAACTTTGAATGGGCTGAGCTAAGTTAGATCATTGTAGTCAGACATATGATTCTGGGTTAAAAATACTCAGATTTTTTCATTCAAAATATTTCTATGTGAAGTATTCCTATGATCCTTGATTCCCTGATAATTTCTGTTGTATTTTTTAATTTCTTAGAAGTTTTCTAGTCTACTGGTTTATACTAAATTTCCTTATGATAATGAAAAGTATAAATATAGACATATTTTTATGTCCAAATAATATCTGATTTGAACAGAAGAAGATTACAGAAGATTGCACATTTATTTTAAGATTTTCAATTATTTTAAATCCGGAAATACTACATACACATGAATACAATTAAATACAGTGGGAAGCAGTAGTTTAAAATTATTGCACTTAAGAAATGTCAACAATATGGTTTGGTGCCAGGGAATTAGGGCATCCATGTGCTTGTAATATTCTAGTACTAATCACAAGACTAGAAATATCACAGCTGAGGAGGTGGATTTTAAAAGCAGCAAGAGGAAATAATCATCATTCACACTGATAGCAGAAATCTGAATGCAGCTTTGCCTAACTGTGTGAGGTGGTGCCTTTCAGAATTACTGTATGTTCAAAGGACTCAATGATCTCTAGGGGTCCCTTCCAACCCATACAATTCTGTGATTCTTTGACTTTTATCAAGAGGCCAGAAGCAACTGCTTTATTAGCCTGCTTAACGCTTTGCAGGCTTCTTCCCTTATCTTCCCAGCAACACACAGCAAAACCATGCAGACAGAGACTATGAATCTGATGACATCTGGATCTTGATGCCGTGTTGTGATAAGCCACGTGTCCAGACCGTCTTCATCTCCCGGGGTTGTCGGCCCACAGCAGACAGAGTTTTTCACTGACAGCTCTTGGGAATTCAAGTCAACTAGTTTTCTGCCCAGACTAGAAAACCATGTATGCCAGAAAAATAGCCTCAGTCATGGTGTATCTACCCATCATCAGTATTTCTGCATAACACTGTATAACTCCGGGAGCTCTCAGCAATAAATCTAACTGATATTTGGTTTCCAGTATTATAACTCTCCTGGATAAACTACCGATGACTTTGTGACGCAAGAGCCTGGAAGGGTCACAGGCAGCCTCTGCTCAGTAGGACCATGTAGGCTGCGGCCCCCTCATGAGGGGAAGCTTCTCATCACCATGCACGGAAGACAGTGGTTTTCTACAATGTAATTGTAAGAACTCTTCAAAAACAGGGTGTCTGGGGAAAAATATTGAAAGAGTTTTATTATCAGTTGCTATTTATTATTCTTAAGGACAGAAAATAAAGATTGCATTCTGTTAGGTATCCCCAGGACAACAAAATGTAGAAAAAGCACCGAGAGTTTAAAAATAAAAAGAACATAAAATGATAAACTACAGAACAGTGGTTTTTAAGAAAGAGTTAGTGCTTTAGTTTCTGAAAAACGTACAAATTAATGCCATAGATGACATAAAGGGTCTTGAAAAGTAAAATTACAAAATTAAGTAACTACAGCATGAAAATACACGCAGTTAATTTACCTGCTTTGCCAGGGGTGGTGGATTCCATGATCCCTAGAGGTCCCTACCAACCCCTACAATTCTGTGATTGCGTAAAATGAAAAGGCACAGGTGAAAAGGAAATCTTAAAGAAGAAAAGAATATTTAAATCCCTCAAACAGTGCAGAGTCATAGTGTGAATGAAAATTCAGTAGCTAATACAGAGAAAGGAAAAATCAAACTGTGGCTGAAGGAACTTGAGATGTGCTGTGACAGCACAACTGTGAGTAGGCAGATCTAAAAAATGGATCTGTCTTGCTTCCTCTGTGAGGTTATGCAAGGACACTGCCAAAGAAGGTAAAAACTAACAAGAACTTTAAGAAAAATATAGAAAATTACACAGTACCACTGACTATCAGCCTATTGACTGTAAATTTTGTGGAAACATTGAGCCTATTAAAAAACATAGGGAAAAAAAATCTAAATCCTATTGAGCGTAAAATTAGACTGCTCTGAAAACAACTGGATTATATCTTACTAAAATGCTGCAAAATTCCTTTTTTTATATATCATTATTACCTGAGGAGAGAATACTGCTTTTCATCAAAACAGCAAATTAAGTGATTTTACCCTTCCGACTTTTATAAGAATGGTTGTGTGAGAAGGGCAGAATGGCATTTGTCATAAAGACATTTATTCTGCAATTATGAAGGAAAAATCAGGCACTTCTGGATGGTAACTGAGTCAGTTTTTTTCTGTATTTCTACCCCTTTCTGTCTCATGTTGTTGAGTTTGGTATGAAGCATGTCATTCACAATATCTCGGACAAGAATCATTTGATTATAAAGAAACTACTCATTGTCTGTTGATACTTATTAATGTAGGCTGCCCATATTCAAGTATTACTACATCAATTCAGTTAACACAGATGCAGAAAAATTACTTAAAACATTTACCTATTCTATGCAGTGACAAAAATGACACAAATGGATTTTGATGATAAATCGAATAAAACAGTAAGTAGAGAAAATCCAAACTGTCATTTAAGTAGAACTTCTTGTGAAGGAACAGGGTGATGGATGGGAAGGCTACTCCATGGTTCCCACCTGATACACAGATTTGCTGAGACATAGCTGACTGCGTATGACACTTGGCAGAAAAGCAGCGAACAGGAAAGCATCATTCAAATCCTTTCAAGAATTTTAAGCAAAAGATAAATGCACAGAATAAAGATTCTGTTCTTGAGACTGTCAAAGTGCCAATGAGGCAGACATCGAAAATAAAATATTGTCCTGACTGAATTTTTAAAGTGCAACTTTGTAGTCATTTGTAAGATTTATTTTCAAGAGAAGTGAACAATAGGGTTCTACTTACTGCCTGTGCATTGCACATACTCTTCCATTTTGCATATAACAGCTTGACTTTTTTGACTTTTTTTGACTTTTTTTTGACTTTTTTTTTTTTTTTTTTTTACTTTCTGAAACCTTGGTTTGGATGTTAACAAGGTGTAATGAAGTACAAGGGCTTCACAAGCATTTTAAGTTTTCTTAATTAATTGTGAATGCCAGGTAAGGGATATGATATCAAAATTTGTGAGAACTGTGCTGAATGCTGCAAGCTAGGAGACAACTGAAAAAGGGTTTATAGGTAAGAACCTACAGCAGACACAACACGTCACTGTATACTAATGGGAACATATTAGAAGGGCATCAGGGTTCATTAGACCTGCAAGGGAAGCTGTGAGGTTTGGTTTCTGGCATGGAATGTTATCATCATGATAGAAACAAACAGTAATTTAATTTTTGTAATACAGTATTTTATTTTATTTTTTAAAAGGGCTAATGTGTTCTTGGAGCAGATGCAGCAGTCAACATAGAGACTACAGTATATATCGGATTCTGAAGCAAAGAAGCTGGGTCTAGCTCAGGTTCACCATAGTCAAAGATACTATTTTCACTGCTAGTCCAGCAAAGTTTCTCGAGACTACATTATTTTCTTTTTGTGATTAACTAAGATACATCTTCCCCTTGTATTAACGAATATATTTTATTAATTTTGACATGTTAAGTCACACAGCTATGACTAATCACTAATTGAGGAATAGTTTTTACAATCCAAATCCCTTCATTAATTTTCCAGAGTAGCTGGAAAAGGTAATGAAAAGATTTACCCAATTGTATCCCTCCCACTTGTTCAGCATCTTGTCATTTTCAATAGGATTCAAATCCCCCAAAGTTAGGGAACATGCCTTCCACAGCTTTAAAGCAGTCTGTAAAAAGTTCAATTATATTCTTACACAGCCCGTACATTACCTTAGCATCTGCCTACTCTTCAGGCTACTATTACAGGCTCCTACCTTTCTTCAGTTGCAATGATCTTACATAACTTTTCTGAGTGTTATTTAAATAGTATTTAAAACTATCTTGTTTCAGTGTTTATTTTTAGCCAGAGGAGTTACCTCTTGCACAAGGAAAATGATGTTTTGAAGCAATTCTTCATACCAGTGAGTGCTCATTGTATAACTGAAGAACATTCCAAAACCAAAACCTACGTGAATGTTTATACCACAGACTGAGATTCAGTTCGGATACAGTTTGCAGAGCATGCTTTTAACCATGTAATGAAACCAATCCATTACCAAAGACCACTAAATTGTTGGAAGATATGGAAAAAAACTTTAGCCATTCATTGTTATAAGTCACAGAAATCCCAGAAAAAAGAAAAGACGAGTCATTTTGTAAAAAGATATATCTGGTCTTGCAGTCACATTTACAGTTTATATATGAATGGTAAAATTTTAATATACATGTACTAAAGTGAGGGTACTAATGTGGAAATACAGTGTTTGCATTAGATATTAGCAACAATGTGACAAAATTACCATGTTAGCAAATTTTCAGTTGCATTTTATTGTTTAAAAGCCGTTGATACATTTTTAAGTCATATTTGCATCTTGCATAGAGCACCCATTTCTCTTACTCAGAAATTAAGTGGTGCTATCCCTCAGAAGTTTGACTGAGAATTATTAGCATTTACTTATGAAGATATAATACACAACATGCCAAGGTTTAGTGCTCTGTGACACTTTCCCTAGATGTAACTCCATCATATGCATCTGAAGAGTCAAAAATGCAGTATTTTTGTCTCATTGTCTCTCTTCTAGATAAACAGCCATAAATACATATGGAAACTGGAGGTCCAATTTATCGTGTTTTTCAGAATGACCGTAAACATAGTAGACTTCCAGAAAAAAAAAAAAAAGAAAAATAGAAAATTAAGTCGTTTTAAATTAATTCTGTTTGTCTCAAACCAGTTCTGCAAATCAATTTCACTACCTGAGACAGGCACAGTCATGAAGATGCTGTAAGAGACTATGATTATACTATTGCCTCAAAGTTTGCTGATGAATACGTCCGAACATGTCCAAGCTAGTCCTGGACAAGGTTGTGAAATACTTTGTCAAAGGGACAAGCAGATGGGCACGTCTTGGGGCAACGAAAGAGAGATAAGCGGCAGCTCAATGGCTGCTGAACACTCTTTTGTTTGGTACTCATCTCCGTAGGGAGATAGCCGTCTCAGGAGACGCTTGCCTGACACCATAGCACGGGATTTGTCACGTAAACTGGAGGAGTCTGGAAGATAAATATAGGGGTCCTGCAGCCACAAAGTGGGGGGTTTTCTCTTCAGAGAGACTTCCCGTACTGATCACTGCTGCTTCCTGGAGAGGCCTTCTCTTAGGAGAGACCTCACGAGCTGATCACTGTTCGCTGCTGCCCCTCTCGGGGTTGACTCCCTCGCTGCTTCTCCGGACAACTGCATGCTGTCCAAGGCTGCCCGTCGCTGCTGCTTTTCTCACCGCTTCTGCCAGCCCTGCTCTTCTGTCTCAGACCATCGGAACCGCTTGCAACCGGACCGCCCGTAGGACTCTGGCTGGTGACTTTCCCTGCCTTGTACAAATCCTTACTTCTTTCCTATCTTTCCTATCGCCTTTATTGGTAACAGCGTCTGCCCTGGTCAATATTGGTAATAAACTGGTCGGACCAACATTTGAACCGTTGTTTCTTAATCTCACGCTGGGTATACACATAATCTTAAGAACCTCGTCTCCCTCCATTCTATTGGAGCGTGACAGATGCTAAGTATGGGAACTCATAAATATAAATGAGCTGACCCGGAAGAAATAAAAAGGTTATCATTTTTCTCCAGCTCTTTAGGAGATCAGAAAAAGTGTCATCACTTTGTACAAGAGATCTTCAACTACCATGTCAAAGAAGAAAATAGCTGCAGCGTGGCTCCCTTTTCTTAATCACCAGCTAAGAAAAAGAAATATATTTTCATCAACATAAGTAACCAGTTGAAAGGGCTCTTTCTCATTCTTGTATTGATAAATGGCTTTATACATGTATATTGCATATCTACAATTTCATTGTATTTCTCCCATCCTCTTTTTTTATCCCATTTAAAGGATCTCAGAAAGAGCCAAGAATAGCTTTGTAAAAAATTCTGTCCGTCTGTGAAAGAACTCGGCCCATTTCTGTGTGTTTGTTATTTATTTATTTATTTATTTATTAATGAGGCAGCTAAGTGGGAAGGCTTAACAAGGCATACAGCTATAACTTAAGAAACTTTCCAGAGAGATTTCCAACAGATATTTTCTGTTAAGTACTTTAGATATGCTGTAGTAATGCAAACTCTGTACTTATTGTATAAGAAAAATGCCCAAGAGAAAAAATCCTTTTGGCACAGAGGTACTGTCATCAAAATTGCTCAGCCTAAAATAGAAGTATTCAATATTTTTAATAACTTAAGGAAGTTTGTTTTAGATGTCCTATAAATATTTAGAAAGGAGGAGTTCTCTCACAAATAGTTCTTATTCTGATTTTGTATCTAAAACCTGAATGATCATTTCTTCATTCTTTTTTTTTTTTTTTTTTTTGTATTTTTCATTTTCTTTTAATCTATCACTTCTAACACAGGAAATAAGGCAGAGAAATAAGACCTGACTCTTCTGAGGGAGTAATTCTATTAGGAAAAAATGACTCATGAAAAAAGCTTTGTTCTTTGTTCACATTTTTATACTTCACAAGGCTCCGTGGTTTGCATACTGTCAACTGTGAATTCTGCTCACCATCTTTGCGAGTAGTGTCTTTGATGTCAGAAACTGAATAACTGTTTTTAACTTGCTAAGATGGAGAATAATGATGGGAGTAGAGCAGCGGGAATATTTCTCCTCTCTTATTACTGTGGATAACTTAAGCTTCTGCATTCAGAGAAATGCCCCATTAATTGCCACCTTCACCTCTGATTCTCTGATAGCTTTTCTCCCATGCTAACAATATGACAGCCCTTAACGGTTTGTGGCTGAGAAAGGAAATATTCTTTCCAAACCTTTTACCTGCATTTGAAGTGCTTTTATTGAACATCACTGGGTGACTTCATTCATGTGGAAGATGGACTTCTGTAGTCCTCAGTTTTGGAACTTTCCTTAGGCTTCTCCTCCTGCTCATCTCTAGCTTTTGGCTCCTCCAAAACTGGTCACCAAGATTTTTCTTCTTAAATCTTCCTTCCACACATCTTTTATCAATATACTACCTAAATAGTTTTGAAGGTACTGTTAGTACCTAGAATCACAGAATCATTTATGTTGGAGACCCTTAATATAATCAACTCTGACCAACAACTTAACCGTATTCCTGTTTGTGTCCCTCAAACTTTGCATGTAATAAGGTTATATTTTGGTTTGGGGTGGCACCAGAACACACTATATGCTTACAATAAATGGAAATTCCAACGCCGTGAATGAAGAATTTATTTTCTTCTGTGTAGTCTATCACAGCATCAAAAATATTACACTTGTTTGCTTCAGAAGTATTAAAAACATGTTATACTGGCAGAATTCATCACAGATAATTGTCAGTCTAGCTTCAATGTCCCACACCTGTCTTCCCAAGTTTGTATGTACTCCCCATTTCCTCTTTCATAAAATGCTGAAGTTTCATAGCCAATTGTTTTACAAGTACGGATAGCAAGTTAGTAAAATACTGACATGTATCTCAAGTTTGTTATGACTGTAGGTACAAGGGCTTCTCTGGAAGTAACACCTCCTACGTTATTTTGTTGGTCCATGATGTCAGATACAGATTTTGGTGGTATGGCAGTAGATGTTCAACCTTCCCACAGTATTCTGTTACAGTTTGTTGTGACAGATAGCAGCAGAGGGGCAGTATGACAAAATGGTGTCTGACATGGAAATGTGCATTAAGCAAAGGTGTGGAATTGAATTCCTCCATATGGGAAAAATTGCACCTGTTGACATTCATCAACACTTGCTGGACATTTAAGAAGACCAAATAGTACATGTGAGCACAGTGAGGCAGTGGATGGTTCATGTCAGCAGCAGTGCTGTCATAGCAGCTGTGAAACAGCAGATCAGCTCCACTTTTAGAAGCACACCATGAAGAGTTTTGTCCACGGCTTTCAAAAATGCATAGCTAATGGTGGTGTCTATGTTGAAAACCAGTGTTTTGTAGCTGAGGATTTGCAGTGTTGTTGTTCATTTGTTTTTATTGTTTTTTATTCCATGCAAATAAAATAGGAGGCATTATTTTTGAAGCAAACTTACACAGTATGGGAGATTCTTGAAAAGCAGTAGAAGATAATACATACTGTTAAGCATTACAATATAGTTAAATGTTCATAAGCAAGCTATCAAAAAATTTAAATCCACTATCTATTAATATTTTATGAAATAGAGATCAGTGGAGCCTTAATGTATCTTGAGACTATTTTATGCATTAATTTCTTACAATTTCTCAGCCCCTCCTGATTTATTAAGATGTAAGACAAACCAAAAACTTTACTAAAATCTCTTTCTTATACAGAGATATAATGAAATAGTTGTGGTTTAACCCAGCAGTTGGCTTAGAACCACAAAATTTTTTGTTCACTCCCCCTCTTCTCATTGGGATGGGGGAGAGAATCAAGAAAAAAAGGTAGAACTCATGGATAGTGATAAAACTACTTAGTAAGATAAAGAAAAGGAAAAACATAATAATTATGACAAATTCATATACATACATAAAAATGTATACAACAATTGATACATAAGTTGCTCTCCACCTCCCAGCTGATGCCCAGCTAGCCCCCACAGCAGTGGAAGATAAAAATGATGAATCTTTAGCCCTTTCAAAACTCTTTCTATTTGATGTCATATGGTATGGAATATCTCTGTTTCCAGTTTGTTAGCTGTCCTTATTCTGTTCCCTCCCATCTCCCTGGCCCTTCACTGCAAGTGGCCATGGCCCTGTACAACAGCGCTCTGCACTAACTACAAACATAGATGTTTCACCAGTATTGTTTTTTTCTAGAACCAAAACATGGCATCATACCAAACACTCTGAAAAAACCAATTTCGTCACAGCTAAAACTAAGACAAAAGTAAACTTGTTGATCATCACTGGTGAGAAATCCTTAGCTGAAACTCAGTTTCACTTCAAGGGTCACAAAAATACTGCATGCCCCAGTTTGCCTGGCTTTTCTGTGAAATCTGTTACTCCATTTGCTGTGCACAGTAAAGATTTATGACCTTTCATAGCTCCTGAATTTTCTGGAAAATTGGAAGAAGTCATCTCTGTAATGCATTATAAGTTTAGATATTTTGTCTCCAGCAATCACTGATATGTATCTGTCTGAATTTTGTTTAAATCTGATGAAGGTTATTGCAGTTAACACAGTAGAATTTTTATATTTATATAATAGAAATAAAAATTCAGTTCATTTAGAAATTAATCAGACCAAATCCACAAAAAAACTAATGCACCCATTTAACATTAGAGAAACCACATATATTCATTGTGCATTTAAACAAGCATTTCAGTTCTAAACAGGATGTATATAAATGTAAGTGTTTGGCAAGATTCCCTATCTGTGGCAACACTGTAGAAAACTCAGGGTTCTGATTATTTTCTCTGTTTAGCCATGCCTCATATTTGTTTCTTCAATTACAAGGCCAAGCTCATAAAACACAAGTTACCCTATTGACACAGCTCTGTAAAAAAAACACAGTTATTAAGTTATCTTAGTCTTGTAAACGGTAGAAATGATTAGCAACCATTCTACAAAAAGAACCCTGTGAATCCATTTTCTAATGAACTGAACATATATCTAGTAATCCACAAGCTCAAATCTGATTTATCTGTTTTGAGGCAGAATTATTTCATCAAACGTGTGTTTGATTATAACATATTTTATTAAATTTGTGTGTGGGGAATGCACAGTGATGCCTCTGCTAAAGAATCATTTGTTGCACAGCTTCATAGGCATAAAAAATAGAGGAATTAGAGCACACCATAGATTCTTCAGGATCAAGAGTTTAGGCATAGATATCTCATCTCTCATAGATAGGAGAATAAAGGTGTGTTTATCTTTTCTGATGAAACAGAGATTCAGGTGTCAAGAATTTCAAATACTGCCTTGATGCTGTTCACTTCAGAGCATAAAGCTTGGTTCTGTAGAAAGGGGAGGAAAAATATCAGGAGTAGTGGAGATTCAGTATAAAGCGAATGTATATATATATATATTAATCCCACAAATTGTAGGTTTTTTTGAAAGATGTATTCTTTCCTTTTAGGGTGTTTAATGCTGAGAGTTCTCTGTGTCAGAGAAAAGGACAGTCCAGCTACACAGCTGAGTATGTGCTGGAAAATCAATTGTCAAACGTGCATAAAATTTCTGTCTTCAAAGGATCTAGTATATACAGCTGAAGATGAAGAAAAATCAAAATAATAATATAGTTTAGACTAGATCAGGTGCATATATCTCAGTGGCAAAGCACGCAATTTCCAATTATCCTCAGTCCAGTAATCACTTTTATCCCTGCTTCTATGTTTTCGGAGTGGTTGATAATTCAGGATAAATCCCAACTTCTGTGTTTTATTGTAGCCCTTCAAAATCCATTTCTGAGTGGTAAGAATTGTAAAATTTGAGGCCACACTGAAATATGATCTTTTTGTCACACAGTTTCTGGATGGGGCAGTCTGTCTGAGAGGTAACTGGTTGCCCTCCTTTTCATGGTCTCTGTTATTAGAGTTAATGCATGACACAGGTTATCACTACAGATTAATCAGTCTGCTTGCAATGACCTGCTAAGTGCTAACACAGAATTGTCAGGAACATGACATGTCAAAACAACCTAGTTTCTTTCTGTGACAGCAGCTGCAAAATGTGAAAAATTATGGTGCAATTCAAGGCAATTTAATGAAATAACAGAGAAGTAATTAGCAACATGGATTCATCATGGGGAACAACTAATCAGGCACAGGTGTATCCAGAAAAAATAAATAAATCAATCAATAAAGAAGATAAGAAATATTAGAAATGTAGAAATGTTACAGAAAAGTAAAGTATAAAAGTCGCGTGGAAAGAGAAAGGGAAAGGAACATTCAAATAAGCCAAATATTGCTAGAAAAGTAAAAGTTATGAAATGTGCTTTGCATCCATTGGGATAGGATGGAAATATCCTCAACTTTCAGTGAGTCAAATGTGTTAGTGTAGCTCATTGAGATAGAGCAATGGAGCAGAGCTCTCTGAATCCCTTCCAGTCTTTTTTCCTTTGATTTCTATGAGATTCAGACACACTAGTTTGAATTTCTGAAAAAAGTATTTTACTGTTCAATGAGTGATTTTATGGCTTCAATCCCAGTCTCTTTAGAACACCCCATCTTCCAAATTTTTAATTTTCCACATGTCATAAAACCATGACACCACACTACAAAGAATATTAACAAGAACTACAAGTTCTGCAACCCTATTGAAATAGGGCCAATGAGAAAAAGGTAATGAACGTATTGAGCTTGATATGGATTTTACGGAGACAAATTAGAGTATAATGTTATTTGTCAATATGAAAGATAACAATATTGACAATATAATTTGAGCTTATTTTTTTATAAAATGGAACCTTAAAGTTTTTTTTGTCATGGAAATCAGGACTGAAATCCACAGAAATACTGCATACTTCTCTGAAATTTATAAGGCACAACTGAGTAACATTAATCAATATCAAATAGGCTTTGTGTTTTGTTGGTTTTTTTTTTCACCTTAAAAAACACAAATTTAGGTTTAAAATCCATCCTAGATGTCACTCGTGATAGAGTCAGCATGTTTTTAACAATGTAATGTTTTGCAATGTAGAGCTTCTAATTTAAACATAAATGTCAACCATTTTATTGAATATCTAACTCAACATTAATTTCATGACAGAATAAAATTCAAAGACATAGTACAAAGATAATTTTTTTGTTTTTGGAATGTCTATGTACATACATTCAACATCATACATTTCACTCCAAAACCATTTCCAGAGTAAAACAAGCCTTTCCTTATCATTACTGCACTCTAAGTTGCCTTTCCAAACCATGTCATTTTAGCTACTTTTCACTTGGAAGTAACTTATCTGTAGTTTGAGACACATGCTTTCTCTACATTTTAAAACATTTTTTGTACAAGAAAAAGAAATAAGGTTCAGTAAGGAGCACTCTAAGAACATATAAATCATTTAAGCAACAGAACAAAAAGCAGTTTACTGATTCAGTATCATCTCTATTTTATTCATGTGGCTTACATTACACCAAGTGTCTAGTCATTAATTAATTTATCACACGGTCCTTAGGAGGAATGTAGCAAAAGGAATAGTGAGGGCCATAGGTGTCATCATAGCACTGGACTTTTACCTATCCAGCAATCCTGTGTGATCCATAACCCTGGCTTAGGTAGGCTACATCCCTATAAAAAGCATGTAAAGACTTAGTTGTATTGTCATGGTTAGAAGGTCTGATATAACTTTGTAGCACATACTTTGATCCTTTGATGCTTTTGTTAAAAAATGGACAAGAACTGGAGTACGTAGTTCTCACAGTGAGAAGCTGTGGCACCTTAGCATGGAGCCTGCAGAGCATACGGTTTCCTAGAATAAGGAATGGAGGTTGAGTTACTTTAACGTTATCCATCCAAAATTTAAGTTCGCAGGCTAAACTCCTCTTTTTCTTTACCTAGGACATTAAACTGGGACTGTCAGAGATCAATTTGTCCTTCTTTGGATAGGTGACAAAATGTTGTGTCTTCTGTTCCTTTAGTTCTCAAGCACATTCCTTGCACACCAGCTGGGTCTGAAAAACACTTTAAATCTCTCATTCTTCCTAACAGTAACCAACATTACTCTTCCTTCCACTAGAACATAAAATCCCATTGGTGAGAAAAAGTCTCAGTTGGCTATTGAAACCATTTTAATTTCTCTAAATACTAAAGCCATGAATAAGGAAACTAGAATTAAGATCTCTTTACTTCCTGTGTTGAGCACTATAATAATAAGTATGCAGAATTAGTCTCCTGCTTACCACCTGGATCAGAAAGTCTTTATTTCAATATTCAGCATAATGTAGATGAGCTTTGAGAGCTAAGGAATGGTGGGTGTCTTGGGAACACAACTGATAAAATTTACAGGGGACAAGAAAATCCAGGTGGCACTGCAATTAGATAGCAGCAGGATTTTGAGGATCATTATATCTGATTTAAGCAGCAATCACTGGAATTAAAGATTGTTTCTGAACATAGCTTTGAATGGCTTGCTCAAGGTCACATTAAATTTGTTGTAGAAGAGGGAACTGAGCCCAGTTTACCTTAGTCCCAACACATCATATTCGTCCTTGGTCCCTCATTTCTCCTTAGTTCATGCTTGTTCTATGACATTTTTTCTTCTCTGCACAAATAAGCATCATTTTAAAACATTCCTAAGAAAGCAAATAAAATCAAACAAACAGTTTTAAAAAGTGCTAAAAGCAACTATAGAAAGAAACTCATCACTATTTGGCCACTTAGAATTAAAGTGATTATTGCGGTCCCACATAGTCAGCCCAGGTTTACATCTCTTTTCAGATGATTTCCTTTTCTCTGAAATTAAAAATATTTTTTATCCTTTTTTAATTTACAAAGCACATTAAAATGTTTTGATAAGATTATTAAGAAGAATTACATCAAAAAGTTGTAATAAGTGCTGCAAAAATATTTAACACAAAAAGCTCAGTTAAGGCTCTACAAAGCAAATATAAAACAAAGAAAGCTATCTCAGTCTAACAGTAAACTTCAAGATATTTCCAAATATATATTGAATCTGAGTGACCTTAAACTCTCTTTTGCCTGTCTGGAAAGACTGTTCCTTATTTATTAGAAGAATATTTAATTGTGAGTTCTGTCCATTTTTCTGTCTTATTATTAAGCATTTTTTGCAGTACATTTTTCACTTTGCTACAAATTCATTCTGGTATATCTTTGCATTCTTGCAGAAAATGTGCACACAATTTGACAAGAATTTGGGGTTTTCTATTTTTTTCTTAACCACTGTTTCACGTTAGGTTGTATGTTTGATGATGATCTGAACAGGGAAATAAAATCCAGATCACATCATACAAAATTCCCACTCACAGAAGCCATTCAAAGATGTGATTTTTGTCAGGAAAGAACAAATCCCAGCATTAAACCATATTTCTTATTGCCATGCTCACATGTCTCTTAAACACTTCCAGAGATAGTCATTGTTCCATTTTCTGACCAACCTCACTGTGAAGAAACATCCAACATAAGCTGGCTGAATCTGAAACAGTTTCCTTCTATATTATCACTTGTCACCTGAGAAAAGAGATTGACACTGTCCTCACTTCAGTCTCCTTTCCAAAAGTTGTAGAGGGCAATGGGGCCTCTTCTCAGGCTCCTCTTCTGACTAAACAGACAACAGTACTTCCTCATAAATGTTCTTTTCTAATCCCTTCACCAGTTTTGTTGCACACTCTTGAGTAACTCAATAACCTTGTAGTGAGGGACCCAAAACTAAACACAACACTCGAGGTGTCGTCTTACCAGAACCACATAGAAGAGGACGGTCACTTTTCTAGTTCTGCTGGCCACATTTTTTTGATGCACACTGGGCTACCATTGGCCTTCCTGACCACCTGAGTACAGTGCTGGCTCATCCCAGCCAGCATGCCCTGGTCCTTTTGTGTAGGGCAACTCTCCAGCCACTTTTGTCACACACTTCATGGTTGTTATGACCCAAGATCAGCTCCCAGGACTTACTCTTGGTGAATTTTCTGCAAATGGAGATGCCTGAATTCAAAATTTTACCTTGTATGAGCTAAAATATTAGCAGGTCTCAGGGGAAGATCTCCATATGGGTTTAAAGTAGTAGGATAGCAGCATCTACAGAAAAGCACATTTTCTACTTGCTGCAGCTTATGACAAGAGGCGGACCACAAGATAGATCTAACCTAAAGCACTGGCCTATATCTGCATTATACCACTGTCCACTGTGCAATTGCAAACATGAAACAGAGATATTTCTTTTTCAACTTAATATTTTAATATCCCCACTTCCCTCAGTAATGTGTATCTTGCCTCTGAGTACTACATAAAACACAATAAAAAGCTCAACTTTCAGGTACTGTCTGTACATTTGTCTGGAAATCTCATACGATTGATATCACCCATTTGACTTTCAGTGCTCTTTTTTGAAGTGGAGAATACTGTTTACTTTTAACTATCAAAAAATGTTTTAAAAAATGAAATAAAAAGAAAACAAAAACCACCAAACCCATGAACAGCACTGATAATTTGTTGCCTTTTTAATATACGCTTCTTTTCCATAATTTTGTTACTGACTATAGCCATATCAGTTGGCAGCTCTGTGATATTCCTTTAGAAGTACATAATGCTGGCCTACTAATTTACAACACAACATGTCTAACAGGCTCTATTTAATAGTTTTGATAACGAAAAAGAGAATAAAGAGCAAATACTCTGCTTCCCTATGTTTCTTGTTTCCTTTATTTTTAGGAGGCAGATGAAACTGAGCTTTTCTTATCAAGACCTCTGTCCTATCGTGTCTCTTTAAATTTGATTTGCTGCAATGCAGTATTTTGTTTGCTCTCCAAGAACTGAAGTAAAGGACAGTGCTAAGTAGCTACAGACCCAGAGACTGCAGCATAGAGTCCAAGTGCCTGTGACAGCTGGTGTTTTTTAAGGTCTCTGATACTTCGAAAAAAAGGTTTAGAAGAATGCCTCAAAATGAAATATTTAATGAAAGAACTAGCATGGTGGAGAAATGGAATAGATTTTAGGCTTCACATGGGAAAACAAAGAAAATAGAATTCCTTTATTAAGAAAAAGAAAGGTGAAGGTAGGTGGCAAAACCAATGCTGATATAAGGCACGGTGATTACATAAAGACTAAAGATACATGAAAGATACATAAGGTATGTCAATTATTCATGTAGCTACATTTTAGATTTTATACTGATAATAACAGTCAAGAAGGTTTTTGTGTTACTTTTCTCCTGCTCAGAATGACTTGGCTTTTTAATGATTTTTTATATGGATGCTTTACAGAAAATAAATGAATGTTTACGGGCATGTATGGTCCTCATGCACACAGTGTTTAAAATGTACCTAAACACAAATAAACATGCATAGGTAAAATTTCTCATGTTATACCAAGTCCAACAAAGAGAAGATACATGAGAATATAGTTATAGCATTTTGCTGTCACTAGTCGCATTCACTATTACTGCACTGAGCAATACAGTAGAAAGATGATCAGCTGATGCCTTGAAGTCTCTAGCAGACATAATTTTCAGTGAACAAATTAACCAATTTATTTACAGTGAACATCTTTTGCTAATGCTTTCAAGTAAAGTATGCATACATGTATCTCAAAGAGTTAACTACAAAAATAGACAATATAAATGTTCAATGGCTAACTAAGGAGAAAAAAAAGGAAGAGGAAAGGGATGGCAAGGGAGTTCCCAAAGTGATGGGAAGTGGAGTCTGTGCAAACCCCGAAATAGAAAAGGAATGGAAGCTCTCTGCTTCCCCCTGTAGGAAAAGAAAACCTGATGGAACTGATTTGCATGCATTATTTTTATTATTAGTGTTAATTGGCGCTCTCCATGAGACAGTTCTCTGCTGTCTGTCATGCTCCATTTCACACAGCATATGTAAGTATGTATTAACGAATGAGAGCAAGTCATCCTTAACTGTAGTTTTCTTCACTTGGGTAGGGATCCCAAACTCAAGTTCTGTAGAGATATTTTTGTCTTTTTTGTAAAAGTGTTAGTTTATGTGCTTCTTATCCTGGATTTTAGCTGGGATATTATTCATTCTGCAATGGTGTGACTGAAATCACTTCTCTAGTCATCATTATTTATTACTAGAGTCCAAAGCATACAAAATCTTTGCCCAGACAGAACAGTTCTCGAATTTTTTATTGTCACTTGTTTCTGAGGAGCAGCTGCAACACACTACTGAAGATCCCCAGTACACAAGTGGCTATCAAAAGTATGAAGCCATGGAATTAGGTACAGAATTAAATGAAAAGATGGCAAAGTAACTTTATATCATATTGTATAAATTATATTTGTATTAAGAAAAAAAAAAATCTCACTATCATCCTACTCCTGTGATTGCCTGCAGTGCCCTAATCAAGATGACATGAAAATCCCGAGCAAAACTGCATTACATGCTTGTGCTTATAAACTTCACTGATTCTTTGAGTTAAAGATGCTATTTATAGTATTTTTAATTTATGAACCAAAATTGTTAATTGTTATTCTTGAAAAAGCTTTAAACAAGTTCATAGGCACTGAATATGAACTTTGTGGATTTTTCCTTTACACTTTCTTATTTTTCAATAACAGCTCCTTAAAATTTTTTGGAATCTCTGTTTGTTCATGAATAACGTGAAAGTGATGTTTGTAAATGTAGCAAGCTATTTTTAACACGTCTCTTGTTTCTTTCATCTCTTTTCTTAATTTCTTATTGTTTTATTTTCTCCATTGCACATTTGTGGGTTTTTTTTTACTGCTCATGATGGCAATGCATTTTGTTATTTATCACGGACATTTTGGAATATTGCCAATGTTTTAAATGGAGAAATAATTAAATTTTAATACATTTTGATCAATATTGTTTTGCCCTTTGAATGAATATGTTGCTGAATTAATTGATGGATCGGAGCATTTATGGATCAATAATGGCTGCAACTAAAAATTAAAAAGAACATTAAAAAGTTAAGTTTAAGAGCATATCCAAAAAAGAAATTTTATGTTCATATTGCGTTTAAAAATGGCCTTCATAAATATACTTTTTCCACTCATTAAAACATCCATCAATACAAAAATGTAAGAAAGTGTTCTCTGCAAAGAAGTTTTTCTGAAAAATGTTGAAAACCAACTGTTCTGAAAGATGTTACATCTCAAAACAGTCTGCATTTACATTTTCAAAATTAAAAAAAAAAAGATTTTTATTCTTCAATTGCTTTCTAATTGGAAATTTCAGAAGTATAAATAGTCAAAGGAAAAGCAAAAATCAAAATGGGATTGTATGAAGAAATTAGAATGAGATGTTTTGGCTGACCAATTCAAACTCAATTGTTTTTTCTACTGAATACTTCTGAGAGTTTTATCTTTTATCTCACTTCATCACAGAAGCATATTTCTGTTATCTTGAAAATTCAAAAATATCAAAAAGACAAATTAGTCACAGAAATGTACAGCTACTGAGAGCACTAAACTAATTTAAGAAAGTATCACTACATTTTGAGATAAAAGAGGGAAATGGAAGTAAGATATTTATCTGTTATCAAGAAGTTATTTTGTGGATAAGAAGCGAGAATTGTATACCTCAGTGACTTCTTTAGTTACACTGAGCAAGTATTTATTTTTCTAAAGCTAAATTCTGTCTCCAAGGAGAGTTAGCAGATACCAGAAGCAAGATTCATTATAGCTTGCATCAGGCTGAACTGTCTTTTAAAAAATCTATTTTTCTCTTTCAGCTGCTCAAAAGATTTTGACACTTAGTTTTATCCAGATAATTATGTTTAGAAAGGTGAGATAATATTACCTTTATCCATCTATATGGACCTTCAGCTGTTCTTACTCTAGGAAGTGTTTCTGGATTTTACTTCACTAGCATTATTGGGTATGCAGAAATTCTGGTGAACAGCATCCTGCAGAAGGTTAATCGAGATATGTTTTCTAAGATTAATGTTGATGTGTTGCTGGATTGTGTTGCTCTTATATAAATAATCAATACTTTGGGTTAGGGTCAAAATTCAGCTAGGTACAGCAGAGAAGGAACTGGGCATCTGATACTACAATGAAGGTAATATCACAGTGAATTGATAAGTCCAATCTTCTTCAAAGCAGATGTAGATGAATGGAGGTTACAGGAGTAGGCAGGCAGTTTGCAAGCATTACCATTTGTGAGTTTGTCTTCAACTACTGTTTGTATCTCTTGTTATTACAGAAACCAGGTGATCTAACCTGTGACAATTCGTTCAAATGCCTGTGGAAGGCACCTCTGAAAATTCTCAAACCCTTCCAGTACAAACCTCCACCTAGAAGTCCAGCCTGTCTTGACAACACTTTTCCTTCATCAAAGCAATGACTTTGACAGCTACACCACAAATTAATTTATAATGGGTGAAAGAATAACACTCCCTGTTACTTATGTCAAAACTCCTCTCTATTCCCAGTCTACCATACAAACCACAAGTTACCAAGATCGTTTCAGCACTTATCCTTTTTCATGCCCCCAGTCACTATTAACAAGCACACTTCCAGCATTTATCCTCTTTATCCCTTTTCTCATTGCAAAATGACATATAGTAATTGATATCATGATGACAGGGGTGTTCACATCAAGTTATATGACCGTGGTGACAGTTCTCGGCTGTGAGAAGAACTGCAGTTTCAGTTCCTGGCTAGGAGCCTTGTCACACACCCGACTGCTTGGTGTAAGGGACAGCTGCAGTCCCAGTGTGCAGGTCTGAGGGACAAGGAAATGACATGTGAGAGATGAACATGTGACTGAGAGGATCATCCTGGGCTCTGTAACAAGTGAGAATATTTTCCTATTGACAGTTCAAGGGCCACAGTTCAATTGCTGTGGTGGAGCACCTCAGAGTCCTCAGCAGTGCAGTCACAGCTCCTTACTTTTATCTTCTACTTATTTATAATCGATGAAGTACTATGGAAATTTAAGCAAGGGCAACAACAATCAGGAGGACCAGGAGTGCAGGGACAGCTGCAGTATCAAGGTGTTTCTGGAAGCTGTCTTTTACCTCCAAGTACAACTGACAAAATTCCCTATCCTGTTTTGGTGTGCTGACCACTTATATTACATACAGGGAAGCAGAAAAGGGGCTTCAAATAGCTGTAACTGAAGATTAAATTCTCAGTGAGTAATACAGATCCATAGCCCTATGGCAGAGTTGAATGCTATAACATTGCCCCTTCTGGGAAACAGCTGTATTCCAGAAACTCAAACTTTTACCACATCCATAAACTAGATATACAATTAATTTCTCTCTCATGGGATTGTGCTGTGACAGAGATTGACTGGGATCCATGACTTAAACTGCCTCCATCTGTGACTTCAGTGCAGAGTCACAAGAAAAAATTTTCAAGACAAAATCTGTCTCAAAAACATATGTTAAAGAAATTCCCTGTGAAAGGGAATAAACAGTCTTTTATATCTTCCTCCCTTCCTCCCTTCCTTCCTTCCTCCCTCTCTCCCTCCCTGCCTCCCTTCCTCCCTTCCTTCCTGCCTGCCCGCCTCCCTCCCTCCCTTCCTCCCTTCCTCCCTTCCTCCCTTCCTCCCTGCCTGCCTGCTTTCCTGCTTTCCTGCCTTCCTGCCTCCCTCCCTCCCTCCCTTCCTTCCTGCCTGCCTGCCTTCCTGCCTGCCTGCCTGCCTGCCTTCCTCCCTCCCTCCCATCCTCCCTCCCTCCATTCCTCCCTTCCTCCCTCCCTCCCCTCCTCCCTTCCTTCCTCCCTCCCTCCCTATTTCTTAAAATGTCACTTGGAGGATTTCTGGTAGAAAGACATTTCTCAGCAGCTGTCCTTCCTTCTATTTATCCATAGGGATTGTGGCAGGGACTCCCTTGCTTTTTATAGCTTCAGGCCAGTGGGTTTACAACCATGCTGGCTGAAGAGTGTCTGCACTGTAATGCCTACAATGTACCATGATATTTTTATTTTTACTCTTTGAAGAGTGCTTATGAAAATCACTGGAGAGTGCTTAAGGAGCGGATTAGCATTTATCTGGAATGCTTCCCCTGAAATGACATTTATAATACCAGATTTAACCCCTTGGTACTTTTAAACAGAAGTGACATTTAGCCATAAATCCTTTCTGCAGCAGCCTGCAGAACTAACATATCAGGGCTTGGAGGGCTTCTGGTTGGACTTTATCCCTGCCTCAGTCTAACAAGAGTACAAGAACTATGTAGGAACTGGAGATGGAGAGACTGGGTTGTACCAGAGATATCAGAAGCCAGGTGGAGTTAAACCAGGAGGTTTTTGGATTTTACCATACAAAGACTGCATTTCAAACTGCATGTTGTGGGTGTATTTCTTCATTTCATAAACTGCAAGAAAGGCAGCCACTCAGGGAAGACTCCTTGTTTGCTACCAGAAGGCAGTGGAGGCAGTGGCTTTCCTGAGGCTAATGAACACATCTCCTGTCAGGGCCTTTGGGAAATGTAAGTCGTACAGCAAAAGGATTGAAGAAATCTTTCAATTATGCGTTATTTTTTGCTTCGAAGATTCATTAATGCAGAAATACTGCATTTAAAAAATAACTATTAGAGGAAAAACTCAAAAATCTTTTTTTATTTACGTCATCTCTAAAAAAGGGACGATGAAAACCCTAACCTCAGTTTGCACACTTTTCAGACACTTTTTTCATTCTCTTTTACAGTGTCTGAATTTACTTCTTGAATTTTAGAGACCAATTGGGAAATTCTGTAAAGAGGTGGTAAAATCGGGACGGTTAGATGAATTTGATCTCCAAATTACATAACACACAACAAGGGGAAAAATCCATCAATACTCCTCTCCTACAAACAGGTCAGATACCTCAAGCAAATCATTGCATTCATTGTTTAGTCCTTTGATGCCAGTTACATTTAAAACCAAACAATCCTTGTCCACCCATGCGATAAAGAGCTATTGTATCCCTTTAGGCACTTCCTGACCAGTTTGACTTTCCTCTCACACTGTTTTTATCATTTCTCCTGGGAACATTTGCAACCTTTTTGCGTCTTTATCACTCTCTGTGGGAAAGACTTCTAATCCCTCTATGATTATTTTCAACAGTCAGTGTTTCATAGTAATTTTAGTACAGTTGGTATTTTCTTTCCAAATCACAGCACTTGGGTCAAGTTTACATGAGAAAGAGGAAAGAGCACTTTCATACAAATGATATTTAACTACCTTGTTCATGGCAAAGACGTAAATATTGACTTCAAAATTCAAAATCCAGAAGTAAAGATGATGTCAACAGGACAAGAGGCACTGGTATTTAATTTCTGATCACTGTCACTTGGCAGTTGTGCACTGAATCAGCTCACGACCCAAGTTGCAAGTTCATTCCAGTCAGATTTCTGCAAGATTTTCATCTTGCTCTGACTGATAACTGACTCTCTTGGGAAAGAAGGAACATTTGTGTGCAAGGTGAGGGTAACTAATGTTAACTGACATATATGGCACTACAGTGAATATTAGGTCAAGAATTATGCCTTCATTTAAGAAAGGGATGTGTTAAGCTTACATGTCTTCAGGACTTAAGAAAAAAGCACATTCCAGTAAGCAGGAAAATTTCCCTTGCAGACTAGGAATTGAATTCAGACTTTGGCTGCACAGTGATTGCAAATATAATTTAAAAGAAATGTGGCATCTGCTCTGGACAAGATCTTCCAGATGGTCAATTCTTAAGAGAGGGATTGCTACAGCCTCCTACTTCCATTTGCATATTTTGATACCTAGAGAGACTTAGACAGACGTGAACATACATACCTATAAAATCAGGAATTATGCCAAGGAGTGAAACAATATGCAATTTTTACAATATGTTCATCCTTCTGAAATCAGTCCTTCCAAATTAGAATCAAGATACAGCAAACTCAGAGAATCTATGTTATTCTACCTGTTCCTTAGGTGAACCAAGGATATCATCTTGAGAACAAGTGCAAAAACAAAAAAAACCCTGACATAAATATGCTAGTGGAAGGAAGGTGGAGTCTAGAAAGAAGAGAGAACTCAGAGAGGGTATTTCTGTTTAGTGATTTGACAGTAAATGAAAACTACAGGTCCTAGAAGCTAAAATTCTATAATAACTGTTGTTAAAATAACTCACTCTCCTTTTGTAAGGAGTTGATTATAAAACCGTAGTAAGTGTATATTGCAAAAATAACTAGATTAATTAAAGAAATGGTTTTCTCAAGTGGCCTATGCTATTCATATCACACTGTCTGATTAGAAATAAGGACAAATACGAGAAGAGTGGTTTTAAATTTTAAAGTAAGAAGACTAGATAAAAGCTTCTCTTGCTACTATTTTATTTCTAGATGTCATTGAAGTTTATTAAAAAAATTAATGTCTGCAATGATGTATATATAAAAAAATTCCATCTTTCAATAGCAGTAATATCTGTAGAGTAAAATAACTGCAAGCAGTCAGCACTCACAGTGTTTGTGTTTTGGAGATTTTATATCAGTCTACAACTACTCTGGTCACATGAACTGAATGTGCATTAGAAGTTGGAGTACACCAGGGTACTCCTACAGTGCCTCTCCCAGTTTAGTTTCACATTAAATAAATCTTTTTCTGTCCTCTGAGACCACCCTAGAATGCCAAACTATGCATGATAACCAGTGTGTTCACTTAAGAATCACATTCCTGACTCAAACAATGTTAATATAGATGTACCCTGTATTTGCTTACATGGTTATTCACATTCACTAAGGCCAACTGTTGTAAGTCCTTTCCTGCTTCTCTCAGTTACCTTCATTTACGTAGTGAACTATGTCAAGACAGCTTAATTCACCTACATCTAGTTATGATTCACTAAGGAAGAGGAAAACCTCCTTTCTAAGGTAAAAATTTGCATTACTGTTATAACTGAAGACTATGCCTATGTAGCAGGTTTGCATTCTGATGATACAGTTTCTTTAAACCCAGAACAAAAAATTGTCCTCTACCCACAGGCAATCAAGAGCAGATGAAAACAAGCAGTTAAGGCTGAAGAAGGAGACAATATGAGAACATGTTGACAATCAGGACAGGCGTTAGTCTCATCACAATGGAAGATTAGCTATTGCCATGGCTTTTGTGTAATTTACAAGAGCAGCAGAAAGGAGGAAAATAAAATTTATTCTTATCAGAAACTTAAGATAGGAATGAAGGGAGACACTGCAGATTCTTGTTTGAATACTCAGTACACTAGTAATAGAGAATTTTTCTCTATACATCTATTTTCTAGTATTTGAAATTCTTTCTGGTATTTTCTAGAGAAGATGTGATGCAGATCTTTATGATCTCCTCTAGTCAACAAATTATAAATGATTCATGCTAATCTAAACTACCTAAAGTTACATTATATTTAGGGAGATGGCTTCAAGCTCTAAGAAGGTAGATTTAATCTGGATACAAGAAAAAAGTATTTTACAATGAGGGTAGTGGGGCACTAAAACAGGTTGCTCAGAGATGTGATTGATGCCCCATCCCTGGAGACTTTCAAGGTGAGGCAGAATCAGGCTCATCACAACCTGATCTACCTGTGCATGTCCCTTCTCATTGCAGGGGAGTTGGACTAGATGACCTTTAAAGGTCCCTTCCAACTCTAAGTATTCAATGGTACTATGATTCTACATAGATTTTTCAGTGTACTCGTGTTTTTATGCACCTCAACACATTAGGCATTTATAAAACTGCTGTAAAAATACTCTTTAAGAGCTTCCTGTTTTGCTAGCAATGAGAAGGAAGAAGGAGGAAACTCAGTTTACAAGCACACATGCACTGACCTTACTGATTAGTATGAGAGATATTTCCCAACAAACATAATTTTCAATTTATAAAATTATTAAACATGTAAACGATGTCAAATAAGATTCAGAAGTGTGGATTTATGATGAACTAACTTATTTAAGTTAACAGACCTCACGATAACCAGCTTCACAAATTTCTGTAAAAAACTAAGTCAGCAGTTTCTATTTCATACCAAGAAAATCATTTCATGCACTTCTCTGAGAGTGAAAATTCATAACATCATTAGAAAATAACTACATTACTTCATTTGAACACAAGAACAATGGGAGAGGTCCAATTCTTGGAGTATGGGACAAGTTCCTGGTGGAAGTATGAAAACTTTCTGCCACTCATCCTATAGGTAAGTGAGTGAAAAATGTCATTTAATTGGAATTTCATCTTCTCACCAAATTGCCTAGAATTACAGAGAGCTGTTCAATGAAAGGGAAATGCTTGCATCATACTTACACGTCTGTAAGTATGCACAGTAGGCATTCCCAAAGATTAGTTATTGCCTAGAACAAGCAGCTCTGAAAGTTCTGGTCTGGATTTTCTGGAAAGCAAATTTAAGAACATTTTGTAATTTTCACATATTTATATAGCTTCAAGAAGGAACTTAAGTAAAGATACAGAATAAAATTTGAAGTTCTCTCTTTTAAATATTTATTTCAGAATATAAATTACATCACTTGAATACATTTTGCAATAACTACTCATAACAGTAATTCTCATTTCTCCATTACAGTCCCATGTACTCGTACAACATAAAAACATTTTGGTCAGCAGTATTTTTGCTGCAAATTGATTATACAAATACATACAGATATGTTTGAGTGTGCATGTAAGTGCATAGCATAATTATATGCTCAGCATTATTTCTGCAGATTATCAGTACTTCCAATTATTTCTGTCACAATTCTTCTTTTCCATAAGATGCAGTTTGTGAGGGGTGGGGAGGATGAAGTCTGTGATGCAGTCTGACTAATGCACTGTGTTCTCAGAATGTCCTTTCACATAAATGTCCTCATCTGCACCACTTTTTGAGTGCCCCGAGGAATGCTTCTACACCCATGTGTCATTTTAGTTACATTCAAAGAATCCTTTGGGGAAAGGCATCTAGAATTTTTGCTGGGGACTTGCTTTGTTCATGACCCTGCGAGACACCACAGCATTTTTGGAAAGCCAGAATATTTATATTCAACAGCATGTTTAAGGAACCAATCAATGCACTTTTTGCAATATGTATGGATTTTTGACATTGTTTATTCACCACCTACTCTGGCAGCATTTTCCTTGTACTTTCTTTTCCCAGAAATAAAGCTCTCATAACTATTCATAATGATGCTTCAAAGCATTCAATGAGCGACTGAAGGAAGTAGCTACTTTTGAATTGTCTATCATCTGCATTGAATTTTTATACTTTTGGGAAGGTTTTTTATTTACTTAATAATACTTTATTTTCTAAATAAAATTTCCTTCCAAACCCTCAGGTGCTTAGACCCTTTTATATGTCAGTCCATTTACTTAGCATTCAAATAAGTGGGAGAGAGCATAAAATTACTGTGAGTCTCATCTTCTATTTGCACGTCTTACAGTTTTAAAGAGACTTCCCTCATACTCTATGGTTTTTCACAGATTATATCCAGAGGCCACACAATCATATCACCTCAGGGAATCTCCTGCAGCCCTACTGGTATCAACACAAACTGCTTTTCTAGGTGGCCTCTAAGCTCAGTTCTTGGTGTTCTCCACTTTACCTATGTTCTCCAGGTGTGCATACAGATGTGGAAAACTGAATTTGTCAGCCTGAAATAACGTTGACTGGAAAGGTTGTGATCAGCACTAGCAAGCACTATCAGTTTTCCCCTTAGAATATCTTTCTTTTGACAACAAAACATACACTGAAAAACAGTGATTAAACTTGTACCTTCTTAGTCTTGTAAACTATATAATTCTAGTAGATGATCCGAGTTGCCATCACTTGGTAGATTCAAATCAAACAAACTGAAGGTTCAAATCACACAACTGAATGATCTTACTGGATGATACAGTGTGTTAAGTAGCATAGCACAGAACAGTTAAAGAAAATTCTTCTTTTTCTATTCTTCTTTTTGGTTAGGATTCTAGCAAATATAAATGAGATATAGAATATAAATGATGTAATATAATTATATAAATAAATATAATAATATAATTATATAAATTATATTCTAGAATGGTCTAGAACAAAATTTTTGTAATTTTTATTTCCTGCCAATACTCATGCATTTAAAAATAAAATGAAATAATTTCTAAAATGTTCAATCTATTGCTTTCCTGGATTCATCAGATTAAGAAATCGAGCCCAATTCTTACATAGAAAAATGGACAATTAATGTACGCCTGCATCACAGCAGCATCTATGGGAACCAGTGATCTGCTCAGAACAAGGATACTGTTGTGCTGAGAAACTCGAAAAGACTGCCAGATATGAAGACTGTGGAGTTTGGAAGAACAGTTCAGCTTCCTGAATACTGTCTTCTAGTACCAGACCCCCAGTGGCACCCTAGTAGTCCTACAGCTGCTGCTTCAGAAGAGTGCAGGCCTCCTGCAGCTTGCGCCTAAGCCAAATTCATGCTTTGCTGTGTCTCTGATGGTATTAAACACCAAAAAGTTTACACCCCAGCCTTCCAGGCTACATATAGCACATGACAGAAAACACGTAGCAGAATTCTTTTCAAATGTAAACCATCTAAATTTATGTTACATGCAATGGCAGTAACAATTTCAGCTTCCATTACAATCTGCAGAGATCTAGACAGTACTTTTAATGAAATTAGGCAGCTGTTCAGATCAGCCTGTACTAGATGAAAGGAACTCCCACCAGTTGCTCTTGGGTTTGATTCTGTTGTCTTTTAAAATATACTTGAATCCACCACAGGCCTTCCAGAGAGGATACAGTCTGAAACAGATCTGTACCTCTCTTCTGAAAGAGCTGGATCCCATGTCTCCATGGAACCTCAATCCATCTACAGAATCTAAAACAAACAAACAAACAAAAAACAAACACTGAAAAACAACGCCTAGGCAACTATGTTCTTTACAACAGAAGTAAAGCTTTTGAAGTACTTTCTTGCATTGCTTTTTTCCTGAGTAATCAAGGTTATTTTAAAATCTCTCTCTTTTTACTGTCATTGCCACCTGATTGTTTCATTAGGCTTCCATTGTAATATTTTATTCTATATCATATCTTAACTTTTCATCAATCTGGTTATTTATAGATTCCTACACACAGGAAAATTTAATATTACTAATTAATTCAGAATTCTGGGTTACAGAATAGATGAACATTTATTGATCTCAGAAGGGAGGCAGTATATTAAGCGTTGACAAAAACAAAATTGTTGAAAGTTTTTAAACTTTAGAAATCTTAAAAGCTAGTCTGGTCCCAATTACCACTATACAGAACAGGAATAACTGAACTAAAATAAAATGTTTCATATTTTTTTAAATAATATTTTTTCTTTAGTCACATATTTGATTAATCCCTAAATTTCACTGTCATTTTTGGAGTTGAAACTTACTTGCAAAATTTATTTCATCTAGTAATTGAGCAGAAAGCATACACCGGTGACTAACAGATCAATTATAGAGCTAACATTACTCACATAACTTTAATGAAGATAATATCATTTTGACGGTTGGCATATGGCATTGGCAAAGCCATGAAGAGTTTATTCCGAATGGCAACCTTTTTCTTTTGACTTTAAAACCTATTTATACGACAACTTGAGTTTTACCTTTAGCTAACGTACTGCACAGTATAATAAAAATAAAAGTTCAAGACACAAGATGACTGCAAGGCATTCCATAAAGGTTTAATGACATTATTTTTGAAGTTGGCTGAGATAATGATCACAGTAAATTTTCACCATTTTTACTGGAAAAAACAAGATACAATTATGAGAAAATCTACTATAGTTTTTGTTGTTGTTGCTCTTGTTGTTTATGACAGATTTCTACTCCTGGAGCTGCATGATTTATTAGTTACAGGATGTTAATTCTTTTTGTTTCTATGAAGATGTGACTTAAGCCCAACTCAAGTGGATTTTATTAGCAAAATAATACATAGGCAATCTGAAATCTTTGCTGCAGTGAAAAATGTCCTTATTAACGTTGCTTTGAATAAAGTTATTCCAAATTGTAAGTTTATTTATATAATATAAATTCAGATACCAAATCTTATTAAAACTTAAGCTACAATTTGTTTTGATGTTGTAATCCTATGCGGTGAGCACCATTTGTCGGCGAAGGGAGACAAGGACTCCACGCTATCAGCAAGTCTCGACTTTAATCAGAAAGCTGCGTACATTTATATTAGTGGTAATAAGGTTCATACATATTGCAAAACCTAGGCTCCTAATAGGTTAGTGATATCAGTGAGCAAAAGTTTCATTGTTAATTCTTACGGTTAAGCTGAAATTTCATTGGTCACTGCTTCCCTAATCTTACCCCTACACCCTTCATGTTGCAGCAAGGTTACTGTGCCCTAGTTTTGTGATTGGACGGTACCTCATCATGCTTCTACTTGAGTTGCAACAGTTGTAACATCTCTTTACTGCTTGAACAGCTACAGCTAGTCCCTGTAAAGTCCCTCTTGGCCTATCTCGGGCATCAGCAAGAGGCTTTCCCCGCTGTGCCCTTTGCTCTTCAGCCAGTCTTGCATAAAATCCTCCACATTTCCCCCGTTTTCTTTAGAAGCGATCAATGAGACATTGGTTCTGGCGTCAACTATCCGCGTGAGAGCATTTTGCAAGCATTTAAAGATACAAGGGAGTAATAATATCATGGCTAATATCGCAAGGCCAAATACAATCAGGTGTTGTAAGAGGGAGGTCAGCCAATGCCCTAAGGCTAGGCTCCTCAGCCAATCATCAAGGCCAAAACCCGAATTAACCTGCAGATGGTTCGTCAATTCGTGCAGCTGCTGTATTTGTTGATGTATGGATTTCGAATGATCAGATAGGTTCATGCAACACATACCCTCGAAATCCTCACACCCGTGCCCTTGTGCTAGAAGCAAGAAGTCTATTGCTGCCCTATTCTGAAGCGTGGCATGCCGTATTGAATCTGTGTCCATCAACAGCTGAGATAGTGCTTCCGAAGTGGCATTAGTTTGCTTAGCAAGCCAGCAGCCTAACTTATTAAGGTCAGCTAAAGCTTTAGCCGCAGCCACCCCAGGTGCTAGTAGAGAGGAGAAAAATCTTTCTTCAAAACTCCAAAAATCAACGTGATCATTGCAATCCTTTTCAAACGCGTGAACAACCCTTTTAACCCTAGAGAGACCCCTGGAGTGGTTTCTATAGGCTTGTAGAATCATAGATGTATTAGGTGTCAGCAATGTAAGGCGGCCCAGAGTGCATGGACCCCCTTCAAGCCTGGAGGGTATACCTGACCATGCCCGATCACCGCAGATCAGGAATATCCCGTAGGGCAATGCTATAGGATTATTGGACGATTTGGAAATGTTACCGCTTGTGTAGTTGCACCATGCTGATGCGTTTCTGTAAATTGAAATACTCGAATTGACATTTATAGGGTGCGACTGGTTGGCCAGTTTACCTGAAGGACCGGCTCGATACACGCTGGTCCAATTAAAGAAAATACACCAATCGGCCTTAATCGAACCCAAAATTTCTACTTCTTGGGGTTCTAAGGGAGATGTCGGGAAAAACGGTATCTGGCCGTCCCAATTATCTGCATAATGCTGAGTATCGTTCGACTGACAGCGTGAGGCAGTGCTAGGACAGGGAGGTGTGTCAGTCGGAATACCCACCAAACAGGTAGAAAATGGGTTTCCAGGGTTTGACAGGGCCAGACAAATGGTGTTCTGACCAGTCTTATTGGCCAGAGTGACCCAAACATTCTGTTTGGGCTGGGCTGGTGCCCAAATGGCCCCAATTGTTAAAATGTAAGATAGCATCATTAGGCCCCAGAGGCCCGCTCCCCTAAAATTGGGCATTGTATGTGCAGGACGCGTGACCTGCTAGCGGCCTGTGCTCTAACTGCTGCGTGTGTTAGTCTCGCACACCACGCTGCCCAAGAGCCCGGGCACAAGCCGCTACTGGGGTCTTCACTCCACCAGGTGTTTTGACAACGTTTACACCACAGGGCGAAGGGCTGTTCCACCCTCCCCTGAGGTTGTAGTACCGTTGTTTTGCAGCCTCCGCAAAACAGCGTTATGGAGGCATCGTGATGTCGGCGACCGCGACCGCAACCCCAACAACGACCCCAACGCCCAGGAGTTGGACCGCGCTGTTCGAGTAAATAAAACAGCAGATCCCGAGCTGGATCTAGGCTCGCCGCACACAGAGTACCAAGTCTGATGCACTCGTGACTGCACAACCCAATTTGTATTACAACAACCCCCACACCTTAAGGCTATCCAAGCAGCACAATCAGATTGATTACAGTCATAACACGGCAGGGAGGAAGGTCCCTGTAAGTCAATATAAAAGTTCTGTATCCACTCCACCCAATCACTTGGGGGAATTGACAGTGCTCTTAAGGCTTCTTCACTGTACTGGGCAAGGTAACAGAGATAAGGCTTCAAGCGCAGTGTTAATTTCTGTTGTATCCGAATCTTGTCGTCCTCGGTGAGGCGTCAATCCTGCTGACAATTGTGGCAATGGTACCAATTGAGCAATCCTCTGACCTTTCCCTATTTTTAATGGGGGAAAAGGTGTATAAGCCATAATTTGTACTTCTCCCATGTAGTCCACGTCGATGACTCCTGGTAGCACAAATAATCCCAATACGGTGGCAGAGGAGCGTCCCAGTAACAAAGCTCCACAGCTCTGTCCTTTAATTTGGATAGGTCCATAAATCCCAATAGGTATTCTAGTAGGGCGCGAAGTCATCAGAGTGATGCTTACTGATGCTGCCAAATCGAGGCCGAGGCTGCCGGCAGTTGCTGGATGTAGGCAGGAGGTGGCGCTGATGTCGCAGCAGTGGCAACTTTAGTCGCAGTAGCCGAAGAAGCCTGAAGAGGAGCAAGTGCTGCTAACACCTGCCTTTGAGTTGACTCTGCCTGCTTCTGCATCCCTAGCCCTAATTCCTTAAGAGCCTCAACCAAAAAGACCTGTGAACCCGTAGGCTGTGAGGCCATTCGCTCAAGGGCCTCTTCAATTGTCCAATTAGCCCCTAAAGTGAGCTGTGATAACAGCTTCCAATCTAAGGGTGCATATTCCCCTTGATCTGCAACATGCTGCCCATTTTGGTCAACCACTGGAGTATAGATCACAGGACAAACCATCGTTGCCGCTTCAAGCATTTCACCATCTCCGGTATTCATCACCTCTTTGGCCAATGCAGCCCATGTCTCCCTCCTCTGCCTCGCCATTCCCCCCCATAGGTCACTGAGTGCCCCTGGGATAGAGTCTGGCTCCGAGGAGGAGCGACTGCTCTGGCTTGCAGCACATTCCGGTGGCTCGGGAGGTGGGGGCAGCAGTGCACCTGCACCTACAGGGCCCTCGGCTCCTGTTGTTCTGCCAACAGGGAGACCCTCTCCCACCTCATCTAAAAGCGGCACCGATGGAATGGCCGGATTCCCACACTCCTGCCCCAAGCCCATTGATTGGGGCATAATTACCTTATTGACAGCAGGTGCAAGTGATTCACCAGGCTCACCATATCCTAAATTTCTCTTATGAGCCTCTATTGCCTTCCCTGCTGCCTTTTTTTCTGTTACATGTTGCAAAAGAGCATTGTGTACCACCCTCCAAAGTTTCCCCATCCTTTTTGCTGTTTTATCATCCTCTAATACTGCTTCCCACAGTATATCCCCAAATTTACTCCATTCAGTTAGTTCATGGACTGTATGCGGATTAACAAACGCCCCCTTAGCATACCCATAAGCTAATAACCCTGGCAACTCTTTCCTAACATCTATTTCCTTAACGGACCCCTCATTCTCAGTTATATCATGATCATCCTCAGCCCGTCCCTCGGGGGGTGCCGAGGGGACAGCGGACGAGAATGTCATGGGAAGGTGAATCTTAGTATACGAGGGGGGATTCGGAGCACCATATTCCTGATTCCTCTGTTGCGCAGCCCGTGCCCCCTGAGCAGCCCTCTTTTCCGCCTGCACTTTCAACAACTCATTCTGTACCACTTTCCAAAACTTGCTCATTTTCTTTGCTGGCTTATCACTGTCCAAAACTAACTCCCACAACCTATCCCCGTATCGCTTCCATTCCCCTAACTCATGCACAGTATGGGGATTCACGAAAAATCTATAGGATTCTGCGTGATGAAGTAGCTGAGGTAGTTCTTTGGCTAGGTCTAGGCCCTGCACCTGTCTCCTATGCAAAAATTGCGTGGATAATTCATATGCCGCTTGCCTATCCATTACTTACTATGCGTACGCTTGTTGCAGCTCTCCAGGCTTCGGCGGCACTTATCGGCTGAGCACACCGTTGTGTTCACCCAGGACACGGAGCTCCGGCTTTTATGTCGTCCTCTCCACTTCAGGACCCAAGCCCAATGTAGCTCTTTTTTGTCGTCCTCGCTGCTGAAGGACCCGATCCCTTCACGTATGGCCTGAAACCACCTATATGGCTTTCAGGGGCACCCGGCTCTCTTTCGTAGCTTTGGTGCCGTCCCAGCTGCAATGGGACCCAACCCTACTTCGCACGACCGTGGTACGTTCTTCTCCGTCGCAATTGCCCATCGGAGATCACGTCCGACGAATCACGTCGGGGTCACCATTTGTTGTAATCCTATGCGGTGAGCACCATTTGTCGGCGAAGGGAGACAAGGACTCCACGCTATCAGCAAGTCTCGACTTTAATCAGAAAGCTGCGTACATTTATATTAGTGGTAATAAGGTTCATACATATTGCAAAACCTAGGCTCCTAATAGGTTAGTGATATCAGTGAGCAAAAGTTTCATTGTTAATTCTTACGGTTAAGCTGAAATTTCATTGGTCACTGCTTCCCTAATCTTACCCCTACACCCTTCATGTTGCAGCAAGGTTACTGTGCCCTAGTTTTGTGATTGGACGGTACCTCATCATGCTTCTACTTGAGTTGCAACAGTTGTAACATCTCTTTACTGCTTGAACAGCTACAGCTAGTCCCTGTAAAGTCCCTCTTGGCCTATCTCGGGCATCAGCAAGAGGCTTTCCCCGCTGTGCCCTTTGCTCTTCAGCCAGTCTTGCATAAAATCCTCCACATTTTGATATTGATATTTCCTTACTTTTCCTGAGAAGTACTAAAACCAGATGATTTAAAACATTTTATAAATACTTTTTTAACACTGCTCATGGTTTTTAATTCATTCAGGAAACAACTCTTAACATTTCAGTTTAACATGAAAACATAAACTGTCAGCATGTGCATTTTCTAATTTACTAAAATCACTGTTTTAGTTTTCATTCCCATGTTGATTTCTCACAGAAGTGCTGAGCTCTATCTGTATGTAAATTGAAAAATCTTTCTCAACAATTTCTGTACAAAATTAAGTTATCTGACCCTTCACAACATTAAATGTTGTCCATAAAAGTTCATAAAGAAGGGACACAATGCCATTAAATTACCAGTAGTAGATAAGTTGTCTAACTTAATGTAGTAATGGAAAAAAAAAATCATTATTATCCTTTGTGGGATTTTACTTGTTGTGGCTTGTTTAGTTTGGTTTAACAGTAAATATCCCGTAAAACTACCATGTTTATTGTAATTATAAAGTTTCTGTCATCAATAATCGATTCAAGTTGTTGTTTGCAATTAGAAGCAGTATCTAATTAATGTCATTTCCTGTTAAGTAACACCTTCAAGTTCACCCATTGTATGTAAACAATGGCTATTTCTCTAGCAAAAAAGACTTTAAAAGATCCAGGGTAAACAAAGCAAACAAAACCAACAGAGTTGATACATCATATCACAGAAACCTGAGATGTTTTAAAGTGCATTTAGGAGGAAATATACATCTTTGCTTTGATAATGCAGCAATATGAGGACTGCCAATAACACAAACTTTTTGCAAAACTAGGGCCATTATCTCTAGTGCCTGAACATGCAAATGAATAAATTAATAAGCATAGTAAAGAAGATTATTATGCAGGTCTTTGTCTTTGAAATAATCTAGTCTTGGATATAGATATGTTATTATTTCCTCTATGTCAAAGAATTTAGATGTCTAAAGGAAGAAAAGAAAGAGGCAACGTGACAGGCAACATAATGAGCCATATGGTCTGCACATGCCATGGAAGTGAAACAAGGAGATCTGTTCCAGCAACGTGGGCTAAAAACAAGTTATGCACTAAATTTTCAGGTATGTTCAAAATGATATCAGATGCCAGTAAATTGAATTATTTTGTGACTGGAACAATCTGTCTGAAAACACCATGAAAATATGCGGAGATGTGCACAGAATAATGTATAGTGTCCTCATATACGTTGGACAACCTCTTTTCTCAGTTCTGGAGTGAGTGAACCTTAATTGCACATTCCTTGGTATGCTTGACTTATTCCCTCTTCGGATTCAGGTTTTTGAACCAAAGTAGATAGGGCATTCTTTGTGGTCTGAGACATCTTTTCCTAGATGAACTGCACAGGATTCACTGGATCAAATGAAGATGTCTTTAATGTAAAGTTCTTAATCTGAGCTCCTTCAGGAGGGAAATGGCCTTCTAGGGAATGGTTTATCTCATTCTAAGCTAAGCATTTAAATTGATCAGGTGAATTGCAGAGAATAGCCTTCCCTTCTTAATTATAAAGAGAAGCTAGATGATGATTCAGGTTCAAACATCACAAATGGCTGTTTAAAAAGCAGATGAGTTCAATTGCATCCATAGTGCCTTCCACCTTAGTATAATCACGAATATTTGTACATTAAGCTCTTTCAAGTTGCTAACTGTTTATTTGGATAATACATGAACACATTTCATCACATATAAAACTATATGTTAAGATTAAGCAGTAAGGACCCTCTTCAATCACATAAGACCACTTTCTCCTCTGGACTTCTCCTCTGTAGTCTGCCTTCTGCAGAACAATGTATGCCTAGAGTATACCCATACTCAGATGAATTCTACTTCTGTAGGTCAGAAAGCGCTGTCAAATACTATTACACTCAATTGTCGATACAAGGAATTAGGTACATACAGATTAACTAATTAGGAGTGTTATCTTTATAGCTACAGAAATACTTATTTCAGGTAAATGATACATGTAGTCTGCTCTCACTGTTAGAATGTGATGGATTGCTGCATAGAACTACCCATTTCTCTTCATAGTCCAGAATGACTGGGGTAGATGAAAATGTATTTATATTTTAAACACAAAGAATATGAAAATTTAGTAAAATTATTAAATATGTCTGATTAAATATCAATATTTTATTGTGCAACCAAAAAGACAATTTTTAAGATTAAGACTTTATGCAAAGTATCAGAAATTTTTGTTCAGCTTGCAAAATTTTTACTCTAAGTGTTATTTTCTCAATATTTTTCTTGCAAAAGACAGGAAGAACTAAATGTTGCCAATTATACTCCATAGAAAAAAATGATGGTATATTTGTTTTGGTTAAGAGAACGTATTTTAGATTTCATGCTTAAATAATGGGGTCACTGTGGATATTTAACATAAAACAATTAATAAGTATTGCTGTAAAATACTATTTTGAAACAGATAATGTAGTTTTTATTTTTGCTCACACTAAAATTAATGGTCACCATTTGTTTGATTCTACTGGCTTCATTCATCCATTTTAACTGTCTACTAAAGCAACGTGGAAATGACAAGATGCAACTGTAGCTATATAACTAATAGACTTCAAACAAGACACCAGTTTATCCTCACTGGATCTAAATATGTTGCTCAAATTGCTAGATGAAAGAGAAAAGTCAAATATGTAAGTATTTTAATATATACACAAATTAATGGCATTATTTTAAAACTATATGCCTCAATATGTTTTATATAGATATATATATATGTATATATATGTATGTATTTGGTTGCAAATTAGCTGAAAATGAAAGATGTTTCTAGGAGTACATCTGTAAGAGCTAAGATTTCTATTGGAGTTCATATAAATGGTCTTAGGACTTATCTTTCAAATGGAATATCTTACAGTAATATAAGCAGTAAGTGAAGCTATGAATTCTTGGGCTATGTCTCAGAGAGACCCTGCCAGCAAAGACTGTATTTACAGAGATTTCTAAGGAATTGTCAAAAGTGGAAAGCAAAATATTTGAGAAGGATTTGGTGGCAACAAGAAAAAGTGGCTTTAATAGATGCTGCACACAATAGTAATTGATTTCCTCACAAATTACCTGAAACTAAACCGAAAGTATACATACACCATGCAGTATCTATATCAGATCTGAACTACTAAGCTTCAGTAGAGCTGGAGAAGTAGAGAGAAGTATTTATGGGGCAAATCTGTCTTGTCCTTAAGCAGACATCCGAAATAGGTTGAATGATTCTCTGCCTGGAAGGACGATGAGCTCAGATACAGACATCTAAGTCACTGATATCTAATGTTGAGATAAATTCAACCTTTCAGTATTTCTTTAAACCTTATTTAGGATCAAAGGATTGGATAAAGAATATCCTCTTTATAACTTTTTTAGGCACCTTCTGTGCTCTGAGCTATTCCTTTGGGTCCTGATGTGCTTTATTTGGCAGTGAAGAGAATATTTGAACTTATGAGTTTGCATTTTTTGGAGAAGTGGTCAGTTCTGGCTTGAGGTTTGTGGTTTTGTTTCGTCTGAATTTGGGTTGATTGAAAAGGCTTTTTTTTTTTTTTTTGCTTTTTGTGGAGAGTTTTGAGATAATAACAGTTTCATAATGTGGAGTTATCAGTGTCACAACTAATCTGGAGTGAACAGATGGGCATTCAAATTCAAATAACGGATGTTATATGGATCAGTGCTCATATAATTAGTTGTGTATCAGTGACAGGACATTAGGTCACCGGGTAATTTTGTTGTCTGCCAGATGATTTGCCCGCATTCAGAATGAGCATCAATCAAAAACCACATTGTATTCTGCTAAGAGGTATAGACAAACTCCAGTTGTCAGCTGATATTTGAGTTGCAGCTGTAATCTTCTTTATTGGTCTCTAGCAGGAGTAGCAAAGAAATGAGATGTTAGCTCCATGAGTTTTTGGATATACATATATGGCTGGGACAGAATCACAGAGAAGATTCCCCTTATCAAAGACTAGTGCTCTCTTCACAAATACTGTTTTAAGAAACTGTGCTCTTCTCATCTCAGATGCCTGTCATCATCTTTTCTACAGCATGTGACAACCTTAAGAAACAAAACATAGAAAGTGGTATTTTCTTTTAGTATCAAATGTGAAATTAATAAAGCAAGATAGTTATGGCATTTTCTGTTTTCCATTCACGAGGTTTTTCCTGAGCCATTAATTTAATACTGATTTAAATATATGTATATATATATACAATCAGTAGGCATGTTTCTCTCATTATCTTCTGGTTTCCATTCCATTTTTAGAGCAGCTTTGATTTTAATTAATTGTAATAGTATGACTGTTGGCCAGTTTTTTACTTAGTAGTAGGACATTAGGTTCGCACTTGCTCTGGCAATAGGTCTTGCCAATGTCAGAATGTAGGTCAGTGATATCCAGTTCGGTCCACAAGCACAAGGAGCATTTTCTTGAATAGAGATGCCCCAGGTCTCCAGTCTTATCACAGGAAAAAAGAAAGTCAGAAAGGAAGTGAATAAAGGAATGATTTTTAAGTAAGGGAAGGTTGTACAGATCCTCAAAAGAAGTTCCTTCTGCAGATTGCTTTCTACTCAGCTCTTCCACAACAGTCATCAAGAAATTAACATTACACTTACCCTCACTGCACAAGCTTTCAATTGAATAATTGTAAAAAAGTGCTAATCCACAGACCAGATGAGGAGAAAAAAGCTCTAAAAGAGTAATACATTCTCACACCTTGGTCTTTATGCTTGATCTTTCTCACAAACCTAGACCTGATATCTGTGTGTTCTGATCAAGAAGGAGCAAATTAACAGATTGCAAAGAGAAAGTACTAGCTAACCTAGGAAAAAACAAAGCAGACATATTGAAGAGGGAAAGCTGAGAAATGAAACGAACTACAAGTATGAAACAAAAGCCTCTTTTTTATATATCTTTTGAAGCAAAAAGAAGGAAAGATAATGAAAATATTTTTTAGTATTTTTCTTTATTCCAGGGTCTATGCCTGTTCTGTCTCAGAGTGGCCCTGTTTCTGTGAGTTTCAAAGAAGGAGGAAAAAAAAGAAAAAAAAACTAAAATATTCTCTGGGCTTTGGATCAGTTTTTTGGCTCCTTTCCACTGCCGAGGAAGCCTAAGCTTGTCAGAGTGAGATCTGATCTCAGGAAGGACTCCCGCTGTGGCTGTGCAGGGGAGTGAGCATGCTGCTTACACCTCCAAATCTCTGTTCTGATTCTTGTTGCAGCTTGCCAGGCACAGACCCCTAAAGCAGTAAAAACAAGAGTAGGCTGGGCAAGTGCAATTTAGTAAATGTTTGATGGGAATTGTTCTTTAACTTTTTCTTACTGTTACAAGTATACGGTTACCTCTTGAAAGCAAGAAGAAACTTACAGAAAAACACTATCACATAAAATGTGACATATTTTCTGAGTCATTCTTCCCAGGAGTATTCTTGAGCGGGTGCGATCAATGCTCATGGCTGTATTTAAAGTGTTCAGCCGAGCTACCTGCCGTGCAAAGCTCTTGTTATTCACTTGCCAGCTTATGCAGCTCTGTAAGTAATAACACCATGGTCCCTAAGGACACCGAGAATCTCCAGTCTATTACTTTACAGAAGCTCCACCTCAGACAGAGGTCTAAAAACTATCATAAACTGTTGTCTGAAAGAAGGAAATCGGTGATGTTTTGAGAACTGTTAGGGGGAAAGAGGAAAACTACTGGGCTTTTCAAACATCTGATCTGTACTTCTTAAATTGGTCAAGACATCTTTGTTTCTTTCATCAAATTTTGTGAACGAAAATGGTATGTTCCCTTCCCATGTAGTTGTCGTAGATGCCTCTCAAGCCTAGCAGAATGAGGCTGGCTTATTCCACATTACCTGCAGGAGCACTGGAGAAACGGCAAATCCGTGCTGTTGTGGCAATTTTCTTCGAAGTCTATTTGTTTGAGAATTTCCTTCCAGGTGTGCAGCTAGAGTAAACCTATTTACTCCCAAACCCTCGGAGTCTACCTAGTGTAAAGTAATCAAATCCCTGGCTGGTGCAAAACTGACGTCTGTAAATAGGTATTTTTCACATTCACCCTCTACCTTTCATGAATCATCGCTGCCTACACGCTCACTCCATGTCCCTCCACCCAAGGGGCACAACTGCCTGTGCTAGTGCTGTTGCTTGGAGTGTGGGCTGGAGGAGGCAGAGCAGCAGAAAGCTTTACGTTTCTAGCTCATATCTTTTTCATAAACTATAGACTGAAGTTTTGAAATAGCAATGAACAGTCACAGAGAAAGAAGGGCAAAGGGAACAGAAAACTTTTACGCCCTTTGTCTGCAGAATGGTTTGTCTGATTGCACAAAATGTGCCCCATGAGCATTAAATAGGTAAATTAAAACTGAAGCAAAGAATATTGTCTATTTGTTTGTTGATTCTGTCAGTTTTCCCTACAGATTGGATATTACTGATCTTCTTCAGCTTCATGGCAAAATTAATTAGAAGAGTTGGCATACGCTTTTCAGCACGACTCCTGAGACTTTTGCTGTGGGGACTTAAGCCATCTCTCAGAATAGCTTTTCAGTTCATGATCCTAGGTGTGTTGATAAGTACTGGATACCTGTCCCAATGGGATCCTGAAGGAAGAACAAGACCACAGACATACAGCTGCATTTTACACTGTCTGCCCCAAAGCTTTCCTTAGGTTGTCATGCCCGCACAAGTTTACACAGTGTCATCACTCAGCTGAAATACTGCTAGCTTGCGATGTGCTGCAACACTAAGATTACCAGAATTAAAAATTAAAATTGAAATTAAAATACACAAAAATATACACGTTTGCAGTGGGAAAGTATGTTTGAGAAACAAAACTTTCCCAAAACAGCAGTCTTCTTTGATTTTGATCACATTAACTTTGCTTCCATATAATGCTCTCCATTTGTGCAGACGCTTTCTGATCATTCATTCCATGTTTTTGTCACTGTCTTCGTTCTGTTATAATAATGTTTACAGAGATGTATATTAACCAAACCACACATGTTAAGGGTTCCTTTTCAATGCATTGGCTAATATTACATGCGAAAAGGTCGTGATATTAGCTGACTCCAATAATAGAGGTGTGCAGTGCAATTTGTTGACAGGTGACATTTCTGAAACCTTTCTTGCTCTGGCATATTGTTACATGCCCCACGCCATAGTGTTCCCTGCGCTACAATTCATCATTCAAACAGGTCAGTGCAGCTCTTGACATTTGGAGCTACTTTCCTTTATTCCACAGGTTCACTGATTTGTTAACCTTCTTCTAACCTCAGGAAACCATCTTTCCCTCTTCGCTACATCTTCATTCCCTTTCCTCATATTGCAGTCCTCTTTCAATATTTTAATTTTGTAATACGCTTAATAATACCTTCTACATAAAAGGCAATAAAAGAAGGAATAAGTGCTTCGTTGTATTGATCTTCTTTTATTTTTATTTTTTTTTGCTTGACCACCAGTTTTGTTCAGCTGGCAGATTCCACTGCTATTATATTATCCTGCATACAACCTGTACCAGCTAATTTAAATTTTACAAAAAATAGGAATAGTAGAAAATTAGTCCCCACCTTGTTCGTAGCCTCAGATAATCAGCATAAACTCAGCAGCTGAAACAAGGCAGAATTAGAGACAGGTACGACTGAGTGGAGAGTGCTTCCAAAGGCAGGGGATTTTCAGGGAAAACTAGCATAAACAGGAGATTTATGAGATGGAGTTCAGGGATTACTTTGCATTATCCTTGCAAAATTCACAGAGACGTTGAATGAAAGATAGCCTGCAATCATGCACCTAAAAATACCTCAGTGTATTAAATCTGGTTACTCAGAAGGCTGTGAAAAGATAACACTGGAGATAATCAAGAACTTGATTCTGTCATGGTTTAAGCAGAAATTGATGAAACTTTTCCATCAAGTTGCAAGTCATTCCCAACCTACCTTTCCAAGAAAAGAAAAAATGTATTTTTGACTTTAAAAATAAAACATGTGGTGAAAATTAAACACATTTTATGATTGTTATGATATCTCTGTCCATTCCACCACATACCCTGGCCAGGCAGGGGCTATGAAGCTGACACAGCACACAGCTTCTGCACACCACCAAGGCAAGTCATATGTACCAGGGTAATCTAATGCATCTTGAAATAACTCCCAGAGAGGTCAATACTGACAGTGGTAACCTTTTTGGAACATCACAGCAACATTTCAGACAGCAAATATTTAAACTTAAGGGAAGGAAAAGGAGATTCATCACTAAACTCCAAAGATTTGGCCAAATAAATAATCCTCCATGTTTTCAAAAGCCACTTGCTTAAACTTGCTGCCCCAAAATATGGCACCAAGAAGTGAAGATGAAGCTGCCAGCATAAGGAAAGTAATTTATTTTATTGAAATAAATATCTTCTTCAAGCCCTACTTCAGAAAGGCAGCAGCAAACCTCATATATCCACATCTCGTCAGTACAGTCACAGTTAGCAGCCCTGAAGACAGTAGCAGCACCATTCAATCAAAATTGTCTTAGATTCCTTCCTTGGTGTAATAAATAAAGTTGCTGTCACTCTGTTCTTAAAAGAAAAGAAAAAAGGTAGATATAACTATTTTACAGAATGAGCTCAGAGTGAGGTAATGAACCTCTCAAGGACTGTACAGAAAAGTGCTCAATTAAACTGTATGTTCATTTGTACTCTTTAATCCCGAAGTCATTTCTGTACCATCTTATTCATTTCTGGTTAACACCACCTTCTTTTCAGAGTTATTATACTGCCAGTGATGCTGCCCTGTAACTGTTGTTGTCTAACACTTTCCCTGTATTTTCATATTCTTTGATACATCACGGCAGAAGGGATTAAGAAACCAAATTTCAGCCATCTGAGGTAATAATAATTAATTACACTATAATGGCATTTTATTACTTGCCATTTTGTACAGCAGCCACCATCTCCAAGGGCATTTTACAAACAAAACATGACAGGAATAACCTTTTCAGTGACAGTCATACTCAAGCTTTGGGCTGCAGCAAGTCTGAAAGCTTACACAAGTTTGTTTTTCCCCATGTCCTCTCCCCTCACAAACACTTTGCTGGTGCCAAGTTTCTCACTGAAGAACACCACATTAAGAAACCCCAGAATAGCATGGTGCCATAGACTCAGATCAGTGCTCTCCTTTTTCCTCCTGTCCCCAGGTAAAAAACAATTCAGAAGATTGTACAGACCACATGGAAACACACACTGAAGCAGATCTTGCAGAGAAGCCAACAGTTGGAACACATGGAATCACAGTGAAGGAAGGGGGCTGTCAGAAAGTACACGTTTCCCCTTGACCTAGGTACAAGCTGCTGTAGCTTAAATCAAAGTTCAGATTGTTGGTGTTGTGCATAATTAATTTCCCTTGCAAATATTTATGGTACCTTTTTGCTTCTATTACACGTGACCCATCAAGAAAACAGATATTTTCATGCTATGAAAAAAGCCAAAAATGAAATTCACTCAGGTAAGCAAGGGGCAAAGACACTACATCAGCTTAGCAAGTTTCAGCAAGAATGTCTTAAAGCTTATGGGTGCACTCTTCTCCACTGCTGAAGAGAAAAAGGCTGCATTAGAGGGAGAGAAATTTCCACATAACAAATCCTACTGAGCTGTAGGCTTTGTTAGCTTCAGCTCAGTGTAATAATACTTCTGGCTGGCTCTCTATGGCTCAGAACATTAGCAAAGCAAGTTAACTTCTACCCAGAATGTGCTGCTGGAGCCAAAGAGAATGGGCTGTCCTCCAGATGCAGGAGAATGAGACCTGTCACTTGCTTGGAAAGCTCTTGTGAAATGTTCTGTATATGCAGAAATGTGGAAAATTGGAGGAAAAATGTGTTATTGAAAAAAAAAAATCTACATTATAAATCCAGGCAAAAGGCACACTCATATGCAGCAAATGAAGGGGGAGAGAAATATTTCTGACTAATGATATAATTCTATTATGGGAAGTTGGTTATAGTTATAAGATTAGATAAATAGTGTCAGATAAGCCTTACTGAAGCTCTTTTTTTTTTTTTAGCATATGTATATTCCTAGTCTGTACACATATACTGTAAATATAAATTAAGAAAAATGTGTTTCTTATTACCACTTACAGTAAAGGTTAAACCTCTCAAAGGAACTTGCAGGCAGAGATACTATAATAATTTCTAAAATTAACTGAAAAGATTAATGCCTCCTGCTGAAACTAGCAAACCATGCATGTACATGTGTACCTGTTTGCTTGTGATGTAAATTCTACTTCCAAAGTAAGCCAATGGAAAAAGGTATAAGACAGACCTTACCACTGCGTTCTTCAGAATACACTAGGAAGCAAATACACCATGGGCTTTAACAGCCATTCCATTTTGTCTTCAGAGAGTGGAGAATATTCATGCTGTCAATGCAAGCACATACCTTTGGTGCCCAGGTTCCCTCTACAGTCAGCAGAGAGAACTGTGAGTTAGCAATTAGAGCTCGTAGATTGGAAACCTCCCCACTGCCAAACTGAGGCACCCCGACATGCTTTACAGAGACTATTCCCTCTCTATTGACTATACAGTCATCTTCAGTTTCTACCCTAATATCCTACAAGTTTAGGTATTTGATGTTACACACTTCAAGAACTTAACGATCAGATATGGAAAAAACAAAAAACACCTTCAATATCAAAATAATAATCAAAAGACACAGGCAAAATTTGGTTACTCGTATCCATAATTCTGATTCAAGAGAACCTGCTCTATTCTTGCATAATTTAGAGGAGACTTCACCAGCTACAAGCCAGTCTGCTTCCAAATGTCTCAGCATCCATTGTTTAATTCCTACTCATATCCATGACTACTAAGCACAAATAATAAAAATAAAATGGAAGCACAGTGAAGGAAATGTGATGTGAAATGAAGACTTTGCATGGCGTATGGGGTTATTCAAGAGTGTTATTGAAGCTGAATTATTTTTTTCAGTAGGTCCAAAAATATCTGTTCTCATATACTGTTTGAATGCATGCAGTAGGCAACCAATAAATAAAGGGAAATATGTGCACAAATCCCTCCTTAAAGAAAAGAGATCCATATGCAGTCCCCAAACAATTGCCCCACCACAGTGTGGCAGCCTTGATAGTTAACATCTCTTTCATTACAGTTTTTTTTCCTCTCCAGTTCCTCCAGTAAAGTCTGGAAAATATGTTCATATTATGAATATAATGAAGAAATATTTGAAGATATAATCACTGTTTTGTTTTTCAAAGCATAGCATCCAAATATATTTTGCATCCCATTCAGTTATATGCAAATAGCTTCCCATAGACATGATGAAGGAATCTCTTTTGGGAATATTTGGGAAATAATATGTTATATATATTTAATAATGGGGTTTAACATTTCAAGAAAATCACCTTTATTGATTTTTAGAGCTTTACTGGATTCCTCAAGGAAATGTTATTCTCCAAGATGCAGTACTAAATTAATGCATTTGCATTTCATAGAATCACAGAACCGTAGAATGTTTTCTTTTTTTTCATATGGCAAATGATTTTCTTCAGAAAAACTGGAGTTTAAAGAATGAGTTGACAGTAAATTAATACTTTTTTATTTTCTTCTGAAATTAGTGCAAACATTTTCCAGAACTATATAGACTTGATATTCTTAGGAAGGAAGAGGGTCATATGGATACAGAGTCAAGAATCCCATGAATGTTGGATTCTGCTAGGATAATATAGCTGGAAGCAGAATACTTTGTCCTCTTATTTTCCACCTGTGGAAATTTATTTTCCATAGTCAATGCAGTTGAATGGGTTGCTACAAAAATATTGTAGCAACAAATCATTGGTTAGTTGCTTACTTATTAGAAATGTGCTTTTGAATATTGGTGATTTAAAGTTTAATACAAAAGTTCATGAAAATATCTTGTCATTTGTAGAATGAAATATTAAAATTACGTAAGAAATTTTATCTCATCTGCCACTTAAGATATTTCCCTAGGTATTTAGGCTTTTTTGAGACCAAATTTTGACACAATTTCACTGATTGATTTTTAGTCACTTTTTAAACAGAATTTCGGTTCCTAATTCTCCCTGTACGGGTTGAGAAGCTATCATAGAAAAAGGACTGCATGAAAAACAAATTGAAACTGACCTTAAAGATCCTGGTGGTGAATTTCCTATCACAAGGGCAAAAGTAATTACAACTCTGCTCTATATGCATTAGCAAATTAAATATTCAGCCCATGAATACACAATGGAACATCCCACAGGGGTGCTTATTCAATTACAGCTGACAGCAGCTAGGGCTTCAAACCAAACCACTCTAAGGGATGTGTCCCCATCACCAGTGTGGTCACAGAGAGCCATATGTAGCTTTTAGCACAAGCAGCTAGCAGCAGCAGAAACGACCCAGCTCAGCCTGTTCCTATCACCTCTACTAAGAAAACTCAATTGTGTTACAAAACCAGCTAACATTAGCAACACCACAGTAAGGACAAATCATAAAACTGGATAAAGAGAAGCAGTATTACATCCCAGTGCTACTTCTTCAGCATTAAATCAACAAGGCTTATTTAACCTCGGTAAATGGATTTCACTGGAGCACCACTAGCAGTCTGGATTTCAGTTTTCTCTGCAATAATATTAATGAGCTATCAAAATGCTAGTGACATTTAAAATACCAACAGCTTTCGCTGTTAGCACCAGATTGGATAGTTTCTGTGTTCCTGGAAAGAGGATATAGATTAATCATGATAAATAGAAGGAAATAGGAGAGTAGCAGTGTTGAATTTGAATTTAGTGTTGTTAATCTTCATTATTTTGTCTGTCTCAAAGTCTCTTTAGAAAATGTTTCTTTTATTTTAGAAGCTAAAAAGGACTCCTCAGTTTCAAATATACTAGGGTGAGTAGCTCTTCCATTTTATAGATATTAGAAGTATTTATATAAAATATATGGATAATAATTCCATACTGGTTTAGTGTTTATAAATCTACATAAGAATCTCACTTTTACACATCTTTCATCTATGATGTTCGGAGGTAGGATTCTTCATCTCAGTGTGGAAATGTTTGCTTTGTCTTTAGTTCCACTTACCCAGAACTCAGCGCGGTAGATCCATTCCCAAAGCAAATTCTACTGAAAGTACTCCAAAATAACACAGAAGGTAGGCTTCTCTCTGCCTATATTTTATGATGTCAGATAGTTTCTCAGCAGTATCCTTTAAGCAAGTATTCCCCAGCAGTTAATGAAAAGTTGTTCCTTTGAAACAGAGAAACATCCTCCAGCCTAAGCTTGTATGCTCCTGAAGAGTCTCTACAACAGAGTGAGGTGCACCAGAAGGATTATTTTACCAGGTACATAAGAACTAGGAATGAATTAGGTGTTTCAGTACAGTAGTCTCAAGCCCACCGTATAAATAAGCATTGCTAATATGACTTTTCCTTAATCCTTTATCTCTGAATTGCAAAATATAACAAAAATTTATTTAGTATTCCTCATATAAATAATAACAAAGAAATTTTAAAATAGTAGAAATTAGGGGGAGCTGAGATAAACTTATTTCTAAAGTAATCTGAGAGTTTTCCCAAAAAACTCCATGAAAGATGGTCTTTCACAGAAACACTGCAAGAAATCAGGATAGTAGCATAATAGGGCAACTAATAGGTCCCCAGAAGATCTCTAAATATTTAACTACTTCTCTTGACTTGGGTGTACCTCATTTTTCTATGTTAGAGGGAAATGATTTTCTGTGTTGCTTTTTCTTCCAGTAGAAAGCTGGGAGGAAGGAAATAAGCTGAACTATCGTACACCCCCACTGCGCATAATGCTGTACTGCAGAAAACATACTCGTGGTGAAGCAGAGAAAAGTACAAGTGAGCACTCACAGGGATGTATAAGTAGACCAAGACATAGCTTGGATTTTTGCCATGAAACTTCAGTACCCAGCCCTATGCAATCACGCTCAGATGAATTTTTGCTCACCGCCTGAACAGCCACAATGATATCTGAGCTATGCATGAAGAAATCAGCCTCCCTCCACTGTAGTAGATATGGAAACTCTTGCTGGAGCGTAGCTGCTGCAGTATAACATAGAAGAACAAAAATTCAGGAGGTTTTCTGGAGTTCCCCAAGGATCTTGAAGTGTGTAGATTTGGTGTAGGTCTGTGGTGTTGCCAAGACAGACACAGCTGCACCAGCTCTCAGGCAGAGATGGAAAAGGTTCTCAGCTGGTATAAAACAGATGTGGGGATGAAAACATGGTCTACTGTTATAGGGAAGAAGAAATACTTCTCTTACCTAGTCCCAGAAATGAAAATCAAGTTTTCAAGATTGTTACTTCCCAGGAAATTAATAAGCAGAGGCCTACCAGCTGGAGCTGTGTTCTGTGAGTTTTTCATGTTCCACAGACACATGCATACAGACAGATTCCCTTCCAGCTAAACTCTTCATTTCAGAAGAATCAGCTAAACTCTCAAAGAACCCAACAACTCCATAGCCACAAAATGATATCCACAATCTTTGTCTTCAAACATGTGTTTCTACTGAGACAAATAAAAGGATTTTTTAAGTCATCTCAAACAAACAAAATCAAGCCCTCAAGGCACAGCTTTCTTTTGAAAGGAAGAACTGCCTGATGCTGTCAGGTGCTCTTGTAAATTATAAATATATATTTAAGATGCTTAAATGGACAGAGGTAAAAATTCCCGATTAAAAACAAAAATTTCTCTGAGCAAAATTTCCACCATTTCTGAGCAGCAGGATCACAGAGATCCAGAACCCGGGAATACAGGGACTGGATTTTCTGTGTAAAGACTGTGTCCTGCATCCACACAAATTACCCGTGCAGTGCAATTTCATTTTTTAAATAGGCTCAGATGCTGTACTCTCCCTTTCCTCTAAGGTATCCCTGGCACTGAGCGGGTGAACAAAGTGATGAAACCAGAAAGCATCTGCGGTGGCAAAGATAATCAGAGCTGCCTTCAGGTCTGGTATTACTAATTTATTTCTCATTCAAAATGTAGATCCTATTGCTGACTTTAATATCTTAGTCATTTCAGGCACAGTACTGAATGGAGTCTGAAGTTAAAAGGGAGAGATGCATAAAACCTGAATTGTTACTGACTGGGGAAATTACTTAGAGTGACATATGGGACCATAATTAAGATGAAAGGGAAAATGTAGGCTGTCTATCAAAAAGTAAGCTCAGAAATGTTGAACCAGCAAATCAGATCAGAAAATCCCAGAAAACAGACAGCTATTGTGTTGCTTACCGTTCGCAAGATCCTTTTGCATATGGCACTGACTCCTGCATCCCCAGCAAGAGATCTCAAAAGAAATCACAGAATCTTAGAAACATTAAGGTTGGAGAAGATCTCTAAGATCATCTACTGCAGCTATCCACCTACCACCATGCCCCTAAGTCCTACATCTGCCCTTTCCTTAAACACCTTTGGGGACTGTGACTCCACCACTTCCCTGTAGCCCGTTCCAAGTGTTCATTTTCATGATCTAAGTGTTCATTTCCCAAATTGGCTTCATGTACTGGAAAACTGGGGATTAATGAAAAAGGCAACATAAGTGAATGGTTTAAAATCAAAACCAAGCAAATATTAATTTTTAAATATTTTTTTTTTTCAAGTCACCTATTGTTTTGAGAGCTGACTCACCAGTGTGATAACATGGGGATGGCAACGCAATGTGAGCATTGATGCTAAAAGGCTGGCCTCTAAGAAGCTGGTAAAATGAATCCCCAACATTAGGAGGGCAAACTGCTGCTGTCATCTGCCTCTTTGGGCAGTCAACAGAGTAAATTAGAGAGTGAACTACAGCAAAGCAAAAGCTGCAGGATGCTCAGCCCGCAGCATTATCAATTTCTACGGAAGTCTTAGATACAGAATAGCTGATGACTTAAATAGTTAAATAGCTTGGAATCATTATATTTAAATACAGATAATTACAAGTTGCACATAGACCTTCCAGTAAGGCAACAGATGGTTAGAACTGATTAAATTTTTTTCCAAATTTGATTTTTAATAAAAGTATTCCTGGACATTTTGGTGGAGATTAAATTCTAAAAAAAATATTTCCTTTATAGACTTTTTTTTTTACATTTCAGTGAATAACAAATCTGTGAAATTGAGCTTTTGTTAATTACCTGCTGAGACAAATGTAGAGAGACCTTATACTTCTATTCATGACGTTTCTCACCAGCAGGTCTTTTGTCCATCAGCTTCCTAGACAAACGAATGCCAACTTATTGCAGCTGCACTGTATTTTGTTATATAACCCTTATGGTTCCAGGCAGCTCATCCATCTCAATGGAAGAACAGATTTTTTTCTACTTATCCAATACCCTTCTTATCCAATAAGATCTCAGTCTTTAAATACATATAGATTGTTACCACAAGCAAATGTTTTTTCCCTTTCCTCAGCAAGAAGGTCTAAATTTCATTTACAATTTATCATGGTGCTGAGCATAATTAAGAGGTGGAAGAAATGAACGAGTCAGGTTACGGAACACAGTCGTGAATGATTTTTAGTAGAATTTTGATAACAATCCTCTGAGAATAGAGGCAGTTCTCTCCCATCATGGAGCTTGTATTTGATGATTTCTGAATGTCTTTGGCAAACTGCAAACTCCAGAGTATAATTGTCTGTTTCCAATTGTTTTTTTGTTGTTTTCTTTTGTTGTTGTTGCTGTTTTTGTGTTAATAAAGCTAAAAATATAAATACTGGAAAAAATAAAGGAGAATAATGAGACTTGTCCTCTGAATTTACTTTTTTTTTTGTATTTTGCTTTATAGCATTTCCAACATACTCAAGGTCATTTATATCAGTGAAATGAACTTCTGATTATGTGTCAGATCTTTCACCCCAGAAACAAGGAAGGAGATATTTCCAAAATAGAAAATTAATTTTAAACAGACAAAAAACTGGCAGTTGTTTTCAAGTACTAGAATAGAACAGTACTTAGAAATTATTTGATTTCAAGTACTTGGCTTTGTGTAAGCACTGCTCTGCAAACATCTAAAATATTGTTGTACTATCACCACTATTTTCATCAAAGATCAAAACCACAGCATCATAAACTCCTCTATGAAGAAAATTAATTTTATCTCAGCCAAAACCATGATACAAACCTACTGCTGCAGTTAAGTTGACGTTGGTATTTCCAGATATTCAGAATAAGTTTGTTCCAGGTTGGATCTCTCATGTGTAATCTCAAGACATAATACAAAAAAAAAAAAAAAAAAGGCAAAATGCGACTCTATAAGCAATGTCCTTACAGACCCATGCTGGCACTAGCCACGTAGCCAGGAGCTGAAATGCATTACACATCTCTTCCTGGTTTCTCTTTCCTCCAGCTGATATAATGGAGCAGACAACTTGGGCTCCCACATTTTTCACTAGAGCTCTCAGGGCTTTGTAGTCTTCTTTGATCCTACTCATGTTTTGCCTTCCAACATCCTCTCCTATGTAACCTGAGATAGGATGAGATGGAATGGCCTTGAGCTGTGCCAGGGGAAATTCAGGTAGGATACTAGGAAAAATTTCATCACCAGAAGAGTGGTCAGGCACTGGAACAGTCTGTCCAGGGAAGTGGTGGAGTCACTGACCCCAAAGGCATTCTAGAAATGTGAAGATGTGGTACTCAGGGACATGGCTAGTGGGCAGTATTGGTAGTAGATGATCTTAGAGATCTTTTTCAGCCTTCATGATTCTACAATTCCATTCTATGATTCTGTGATCATTTGTGCCCACATGAAAGGACAACAGGGGATAACAGTCTGTGATGTTAATGAGCTGTGCACCCTCTCAGCAGTGTCCCAGATTTTGGCTCCCAGGATGCAGCAGGCATCTGCCAGGTCAGCAGAGGGGGGGCCTTGGTGCCTTTTAAAAGCAAGTCACACACTAAAAGCACCCAGCATTTCTTTATACGATGTCTACAGCAGTGTAGATCTTGGTCCTGGGTGTCATGAGCACCTCCCTACTGAAGCTGCCATGCCACATTCTGGGTCACCTCTATAACTACTGCTCCTGTCCCTGCCCCTACCACATCACAGCCACTGCCATGTAGAAGGTTAATGGTGCCCAGCAGCCCCTCACTGACAGGGGTTGCCCTTGCCCTGATGAGGCAAAGAACAGTGGTGCAAAAGCAGCTTCTCAAACCCACAGCCTCAGTCCTTCAATCCTTCTACTTGCAGTGTGACACCTATCCAGAAAACCTCCACAATCTTATTTTCACCTGTTTGGTTGGCTGGTTGTCAGCTGGGCCTGAAGATGCTGATATTACACAGAGCCCCACAAGTGGGATGAGGCCTGGTCTGAGGAATTGCTGAGATGTAAGGTCAAGGTTCAGATAGTTTTTGTCATCAATACCAAGCTACTGTTAGTGGATTTTAAAGTCTATAATATAGTTTTTTTTCTATAATATCTTCTATGTAGGTGTTCAAAGAAACACTTTGGGGTGGATAAACAAAGGAACTTTGGTTCCTTTCAGTCCTACATCTTTATGTATGACAAAGAAACCCAAAGCCATAGACTTTGAAGTTCAAATACTAGTTTTTCCACTTCCTTTTGAAGAAGGTTGGTCACTCAGATGTACATGCTTTTGTAGATCTGCCAGGCTGCAACAGTGAAGGGGGATGACATATTTAGCAATTAAAGATCAATTTCTTTTCAAAATAAATAAATAGTTCGTGTTTCATTAACCTCAAACTACTGGTTTTTTCTCATTCTAAATAATGTAATACCTCTGTAAAACACAAATCTTTCTTTTTGGAAAGCTTCCTGGAAGAAACTGTTAAAAACCCAATCAGTAGCATTGAAAAAGATAAACGAAATAAAAATGCTTCCAGTAGGTACATCTGTAAACAGTATTCTGTCCCTACCTCCTTATTTTAGTGCCTGTGCAAACCTACTGTCAAATTCAAGCAAATATTCCACTCTCAAAACCTAACAACTGATCAAGTTAGGATAGCAAAGAAGATAACGCAATTTTCTTTTTTCAATTAAAAAAATACAACCAAACATCAAGTCAGGGAACAACATTAAAACATAGTACACAAATCTAGTGATGGATACAGGAAGTGAAGCAATGTTATAATACTGTTACTCACAGTACTATATAGAACCTCAAGGCTATATCTTTTTTTTCTGCAACTGGGGGCAAATATACCATTCCTACTTGATTAAAAAATAGCAGGTATTATCAGTTATATACATGTCTGGAGAAGTTTATTAATGCATACTAGTATTCCTTTATATTATATACCTAAAAATTGGAATCAGAGCAAAAAATGATTTGTAAAAGAAGAAATGAAAGTATGCCAAACACAATTTATTACACAAGTATATATAATTACGATGCCTTACTCTGAGTCATGAATGAGCTTTGGCAAATGTGAGCAAATGGTTTTTAAAGGTTGTGCCTGTTATGTTCAAATTAATTTTCAATAATAAGAGTAAGTAATTCAATTAAAAAAGCATCTTGGGAGGTAGAAGAGGATAGCCAAAACTGTATCAGAAGCACAACACAAATCTAGCAAGAGATGAGTGGCTGCCAAGCCATACACCAGTGTGAAGTACAACAGAAATGTGTGAAGAACAGATTTTGAAAAAAAAGGTAGGAAACAGGACACCTGTGAATACCTTTCCAGAAAGAAGACAACAGCACAAAATATGTGGGAAGACCTTGGTTGACCTATTTAATTATGTATGGAACACAGCTATAAAGATATCCATGGGCTATATAAAACAGAAAGGAAGGATTTCCTCTTGTTTCATGAGGAAAAAAAAAAAGATAACACAGCAACAGCAATATTGGGAACTGATAATTCAGTGGATATCATTTTATTTTATTTTCTTCTTTTGGCAGCAAATCCTCTACCTTTCACAATGAGTCAGCAAGGATCTCTTAATCTTGACATCACAACTGGTACTAATTTAACATAGCAGAGAAAGCACAAGAGAAATAAACTGTCTTTAGAAGACGAGGAGAAGTTACCACAGAATTTTTGCTTTTCTAGTGTTCAGATATGCACAGATCCTTCTGGTTCAGCATAGTCCTAGCAAATATCCCAAAGCATGGAAAGGTGTTGTATAGCAGAGGTTTGTACTACTCTGAACTCATCTTGGCTGGGGGATTTACTCACTCCTTTCCTTTAGGAGGTCATTTTCTTCTTTTCAGTGCCTGACAGACAATGGAATTTTTTCCATTGTACTGTTAATGTGTAACACCACGTGGGAAATACATTTGAATCGTTGCTTAAGGGAAATACACTTGGTATGGGTGATTTACGTAACTGGCACTAAGCCACTGGCCTCAGGAAAACATCAAGTGGAGGTCAAATTGATACTGATGTGCTGCAAACAGTGTCTCGTGGATTTCAGTGCTGTCGGCCAAGGGAACACAGCATCCACATTTGCTGCTGTGACTGCAAAATATTTTTACAGTGCTGGAGATGGCTCAATTACTAGCACTCAGCATTTACCTGCCAGACAGCTCCTGTTGAATGGTATCTCAGTAAGCTAATTTCAAGCTAGGTCTAGTACTGGAGCAGTAAACTAGCAATAGATGCAGTCAGATAGACTGGAACCATGTAGAGTATCAAGTATAGCCCAGTAGAAACCAAACAAGAAATATTCATAGCAGTGTGAAAACTGGATTTCAGATAGCCAGTCCATGACAGATGTCATATTCTGAATGTACAGCTAACTGGATGATTGAGGCCAAATAATTGCATGAGATTTAAAAAAAGATAGATGTGAAGTCCAGCGTAAGACATAACAACACACAGATGGAATTACTGTCTTGGGGTCTGACTGGCTGGAAAGCAGCTCTCCTTAAAATGTCCAGGAGCCTTGGGTAACAGCAAATTCAGTATGAATCCCCTGTGTGCCCTGGCAGCATTGAGGGAAAATCACATCCTTTGCTGCTTCACCAAGAGTACAGTCTTGGTGTGGAGCACACACAAGCTCAAGGGCTGTGGTTCTTAGTCTTCACTTGAGTCAGTAAATTGTTCTGTACTATCCGTTGTAACTGACAGTAACTACTGCATAAACATCTGACCAGCCCAGAGCCAGATGATTATTCATTTACATAATTTGTGGGTAATAAACTAAGAGGGATTTTGTCATTACCATTAAATAGCTGGCCCCCTTTCCTATAGCTTTGATACTATTGACACTAGGAAATATTGCAGAACTTGCAATATGTGTGAAAATATTTATTTCTGGCTCTTTAGCTATTACAAAGTACTTCAACACGATATCAATGAACTGGTGAATGGAAGGGCTGGTACCAGCACAATATGATTTAAGGAAGAAAGTGCACCCCCACCAAGTTTGTAGACAAAAAAATCAACAAATGGAAAAAAAAAGTCCTTGCAACTTTGTATTCAGTTCAGTCATAATTTAGACAGTTGTTTGATGGCTTAAGAATTCATGCACTTGAATTCTAAATTTTTAGATACATAAAATAGCTACAACTACAGGAAAGAACATAATAAAAAAATAAATCAGGCATTTCTGAGTTTCTCCCCCAAAAAACATACAGAGTCAACCAGCAGGTCACACTGGAAAGTGTACAAGTGTGTTCCCCTGGGGAACACAATCCAAGGGAAACTGCAGGCCAATCAGCCTCCCCTCCGTCCCTGGAAATGTGGTGGAACATCATGCTGTGGATGCGACCACCATTTACCATGGATTCACCAAGGGGAAATCATGCTCAGTCAGCCTGGTAGCCTTCTATGTTGGCATCACTGGCTGAGTAGATGAGGGGTGAGAAGTTAATGTCATGTACCTTCAGCAAGGTATTTGACAACTATCTCCCACATCATCCTTGTAATGAAACTTAGGAAGCGTGGGATAGATGAGCAGAGAGTGAGGTGAATTATGAACTGTCTGACAGGTCATGTTCAGCAGCACAGTTGGAGCCTTGTAACTAGCAGCGCTCCCCAGTGTTGAGTCTGGTCTTGTTCAGTACCATAGTCTGTGGAGTTTGCTCCTCTGGAAATATTCAAGACCCATCTGCACACTTTCCTACGTGACCTATTGTAGGGGAACCTAGCAGGAAGGTTGGAGTCTATGACTCCAGAGATTCCTTCCAACCCCTACAATTCTGTGATTTAGTACTTTTGAAAAATTACTGAAAAATGAAAAACATTCCCAGGCCGTTTAGTTAAACTAGTTACATGTGCATTTTAAAAATAATTTTGCAACTATTTACATTATTTTTTTAAGTGGCATAAACATAATGTGGATCTAAGTTCCCCACCTGCCTAAGTAAAGGAAGAACATGGAAGAACTAAAGCAGCTTTTTGCGTGCTTAGGTCTAGTTAGCACTTGGAGAAAATATATTTGCAAAGTAAATTCCTTTTAATTCTCCTCAAAGCTCAGTAAAATTGTATAATTCTGCAATCTTCACCCATTCCATTTACAGTAAAAATATGTCTTAAAGATGTTTTGCCACTCTACTAAAACATTTTGCCCTTACTGTACGAGTATATCTTTGAATTAAAGATATTTTTTTCCAGTATCTTGGTCTTGTTTGTTAATCAGTTGTAGAAAACAGCCTTAATTTCTTCAGTGTTTTGGGCTCACAAATCTTAATTCTCTTTGATCATTTGTCCCCAAGCACTTCAGCTTCTCTCTAGATTACATTAGAAAATTATATTATCTTCCCATAGTTAAACCTCAGTGCTATTTCCACCAAATTCTCTATGAAGTGAAATAACTTTACTTGTGTCCTCTGCATGGCTTCTCTGAACTCTAGAGCAAAGGCCCAGATTCAGCAGGACAGGTGGAAAACATGCATATTTCAGTTTAGCCTAGAGCCATATAACTTCGCATATGGCCCTATATAGGCCACCTTCTCTTTGTTTTTCTACGTAAGATGTGATTTGAGTCCTTTGAAGTTGAAAATAAAGCCCAGCTTCCAAAATTCTTTGTTTACCCTCTGTGAAGCTCAGGAGAAAGGCTTTTAGAAACACTTTTAAAATTTAGTGTTTGCAGGCCTAAATATCCTCATTCTCTACAGATAAGAATCCCTACCCAAAAAACCTAGCTCACTTCAATTTGCATGATGAATTTTGGGTATTTAATCTGAGTTAACTGTCTGGTACAAGGAATTGTCTGGTTACTGAGAGCATTGTCACATCATCCTAACCCTACAAAAGGTCCTTAAAAAATATCCCATAACCCATGTGGGAATATGGACCTCTCCAATACAGCAGAGAAATCAGCCCAGCAGCTTAGCTGTGGCAGCTTTTGCCTCATTTTGATTTTTCCTATAAACATGCTGAAACTTGAGAGTGAAGGCCCATAAATCCCATCCCTACCTGTCATTACATTGGGTTGGGACTAAAAAAGAAAGAAGAAAATTTGTCACAAATCTTCAAATTTTAGGTGACAGGTTGAGTAAATAAAGTACAATCATTTTCCCTTCCATTTTGATCTCTAATGTTAAATGGCAGACAGCAGCACAAAATGAAATGCATTTCTTAATGTCAGATTAATGTGTCCTTAAGAATAATATGCCACTGCTTAACAGTCTAGCTTTGCCACAGCATTACAAATACTTTTTTGTGCCTATTTAATGTCATAAATACAGCCACTCCTCGTAAGACTTGTGCTCGACTCCTCACCAGTTTTGTTGCCCTTCTCTGAACACGCTCCAGGGCCTCAATGTCTTTCTTGTATTGAGGGGCCCAAAACTGAATATCAGGTGTTAGCCAAGTCCTTTAAAATGGTACTAGGAAATGTTGAGATATTGAAGGGCTGTAGCATCCTACAGAAGACAAGCAAAGCACGGACACATTCATTATTAGCAGCAGTATGCATTGCATCCTGCAAATACAAGGCCAAGGAACTGGTTTACTGTCATATCTTCCATTCAATACTCATTAAATGTGGTGATGCAGTGATATGCAAGAGTTTGTCATAAAAGATTTGTGTGGTACTGAAATTAAATTGAATATTATGGAGCTGGTTAAGTCTCCAGGGTAAATAGCACATATTAAAAAACATTAGTTGCATAACATTCATTTTAAATACATTATCGTTTAAAAATAGCTTCGTTATTAGCATCCCTAAACTTTGCAGTTTCATAAACTCTTAAGTATATAATATAGATTTTAATTAGGGTATTTTTTTCTGTTATATAAGTGAAAAGACTTTAAGAAGGACATAGCTTCATAATGACTTTTATCCTTCATTTTGGTTTTCCAGCAAAATAATGAACAAAGTTAGAAAAACACTACATAAAATGGCCTGAAGAGCTCAATAACTCAAGCCTGCTCTTTCAAAGAATAGCCAAGTCAAGTTAATTAAATTGTAGGCTAAAAGCGCTCGTCTAGGTCAATTCTAGCTAAGTTTCTTCTTAGAAGAGAAACTTCATTAAATCTCATCAATAATTTCCACAAATATTACTTACATAATATTATGCTGTTCCTTAAAAGTGCTATGAAGAGTACTAGTGCTGAAAGTCCACTGATCATTTAGAAAGACATAATACATCAAGAAATGTAGCAGAGTGTATGCACAATCTTTCTGACAGGTGCCAGTGCTCAATGTGTTCCAGCACAAGCCCGAACTGATTATAGGAAAAAGAAGAAGAAAAAAGAAGTCCATCTACCATCTTATAAGTTGCTTTCTGGATGCAGGTGGGCAGAGAGCTGAGAAAAGACTCTGGGAGCCTGACAGAAAATAAGCAGTGACTCAAGCTCCTTTCTTACTCTGAGCAAGAGCAAAAGCAGCGTTTAACATGAGTGCTCTGGATTCCCTCTCCTGGACAGAGTGATTATTGGAATTGTTGACAGTTTCTAAATAATAAGCTTTCAGAAATGAGCATATAACCATTCAAAGTCTTTAGATGCCAGGATTTCAATAGATCCAAAACGCCTACATCTAAAATCTTCGGTATTCATGTATGTGTTGGGGTAAGTCCCATCTTCCAACTCCTGTAACATCCTTTCCATTTCTCTCCTTACATTCTGGGAAGAAAGCCAGATGGGGGTAATCCAGGAAAGATTCAGCAAGAGAAGATGACATCATCTCCAAGAAATACCATGGCACAAACCCAGAGCACAAAGTAGCCAATTGTTGTTCAACCAACATTTAAAGATTTCTTGCTGAACCAGAACTGAATTTTTTGAGAGGAAAGTAACACTGGGGAAAAAATCAATGTTATCCTTGTAACTAAACTACTGTAAGGCAAATTCATAAAAATTCAGCAGAGCTAAGACAATGAAGCTTCTCTTCCTACAAACTCTTAAGTCACAGAAAGTGAGTTCTCATTCTCAAAATGGAGATGAACAACGTTATATAGAGAGTCACAGAAAGGCTAAGACTTTGAAGAGCTGGCTGCAAAGATCTTGAGGAACTAGTCCTGTGAAAATGGGACTTCCTAAATTTGCCTTTTACCACGTCTTTTTACCACACTTTTTACCATTTCTCATTTCTGAGCAAAATATTTGTATCCTTCTGCATCATTACTGTGATATAAATACCTCTTGCGTTGAACTGTGAGATTATCTGCTGTGAGGACATATGTCATTTAGTATGACAGTTGCAAGTCTGAATACAAAAATAAAACAAACAAAAAAACTGACTCTGGATTTTGCCTTTGCTCTTTAAATTCAGGATCTGGGACTAAATTCCCCATGAATGAAAAAGCATGATTTGTAAAGAATCAAGTTATTAAATTGCAGAAGTTGTTTTAAGAATAAGGTGAAAGAATTCACAGATTAGCATCACACTAAGTCCAATGATGTGGAGTTTTTATTCTTTCAAAGACTAAAACTTATAGTGTAAAGTAAATTCATTTATTTCTGGTTAGTTAATTAGCTCTATAGGTGATTACTTTTTTTATACTCTATTATCTTTTTAACTATAAATAGAGTCTAGAAATTTTTAGGTTTCTTGACAGAATAATTAAATCCTCCAGAAAAGGCAAACCTCTACAATGCGTGCAGATCCAACCAAGTCACTCAAGGCAATCTATTTCAATGTAAAGCAGCTGTTCAAAAAGAATCACTGTGAAAAGCACCTGCTTCTCTTCCTTGACCTGAAAGACAACCCAAGGTGACTAATGTGGCAGATGTGTCCTACCTTCAGAATCTCATTTTAAAATGACATTAGCCCTGACCCACATCATTGGACGTTACTAACATAAATCTTTTCTTTTGGTCATCAAAGAAGGGTGACAAGTACAACACTTTGAACAGGGAAAAGGTAAAGTATTGCATGTGAAAAAAGTATATTTTTAGACCACATCCTTATATTCTGATATATTGTGGAGGATTATGTGGAAAGTTACATAAAGGAAGGTGGAGGAGTACATTAGAAGAAATGACCTTGAACTAGAGAACAAGGTCTGATGAAGGTTAGGAGGAAGAGAAGGAACATGGAAGAGAGAAGCAATGAATCAGAAGCAGACACTTGGCTGTTGTGGCCCAATCTGAAGTTGTTTATCACAAGAGTTGTCTATATATGCTGTTCATGTTTGGAATAAATTGTCTTCATGTTATAGAAGTCATTCTGAAATCCATTGTTTTCCTCCCGCAATGTATGAATCCAAAATATCATGCTTTGATTGGGGTGCTACCATTATATGTTTCTACATGGAGTCTTCCTGGGTTAAGCATTATAGATTTTTTTTAAATTTCTGTACATTGCTGGTTCAATTACTTCGTGTTGTTGTTTTTTTTTTCAAACAAAACAAAACAAACAAACAAAAAAAAAATAGGCCAATTCTTGCAGCCTGAGAAAAATAATTCCTTAAATCAAAATCATGTCATTACAGGAATAGCATTGTTTATGTCCACATTCAGAGGTCTTTAGAGATTCCTATAACGTTCAAAATAAAAGTAGTAAATATTTTTTGGTAGTTAAAATGAGTTTGTTTATGAATGAGTTTGAATAATAGTCCTTGAATAATATAGATGCAGAAAGAAGAAATTGAATTAAAATTTGCTTGAAATTGTAGTTCTACATGAGACATTTTACTTAAATTATTACTATTATTATTATTTTCTAAAAGAAACATCAAATATTACATCTAATATTATATCCTGTTCTCAGGAGGGAATCAGTTACTGATATACAATGATGCAAGTAAATTGACAAAATAGTCAGAAGAAGGTGCATGCAATTTAGAAAAATTCTTTTTCCCCCTTCGTCATGTAGTCAAATCTTGTTGTAAATAGAAGGAAAACTTCAATGAGGGTACTGCTTTCAATTTAATAAATAACCAGGCTCATTTTTAGATAATATTCCATTTATGTTCCTTATTCATTGACACTGTTTTTATTCAATTCATCCTTATCCTAAGCAGTATTTTACTGTTGGCTTGATGAAAGGTCCTGTGGATTTCTAGCTGAGGTTCTCAGTGCAGGTATTTACTGAATTCAGTAGGAATGATGGCAGAGCAAAGATATCAGCAACAAGCATTGACTGTCACAGGAAGAACAGAGAGAAGTTACCAGTAAAACCACGGGTAAATGCAATTCTTTTGAAATCTAAAGCTATGGTCTCAGTCTGTTACCTGTTTACAGACAGGTATGAGGAATTATTTCAACAATTTCATAGTGAGAAATACATCATGTTATGTGTGTTCAATTATGTTCCCCGAAGAGCACAATTTTTAGAGGACGATGGCACATGTTGTACCAGGACCACAGCAGGTGAGGGTCTTGTTTAGAAATGCAATCTGTTCCCACAGCCTGCATCAGCACTCCCCAGGCGGCACCTGTCTGGCTGTGCAGGCACCAGCATGTGAGGTCCAGTCCTGCCCTCCACAACACATCTCTCCATGAAGAAGCTGGCTAAACCTTACCACCCACTGATGATGTCAGACTGCTCTTCCAAGTTCACTAACAGGAGAGATGCCTGAAAATTGGAAGATAGCCAATGTCACTCCAGTCTTCAAAAAGGGCGAGAAGGAATATCTGAGCAACTACAAGCCAGTCAGCTTCACCTCCGTCCCTGGAAAGGTGATGGAACAGCTTGTTCTGGGTGCTGTCTCTAGGCAATTGGAAGAGAAGAAGGTTATCAACATGGGTTCATCAGGGTGAGGTCACGCTCAACCAACCTGGTGGCCTTCTATGATGTCATTACTGGCTGGGTGGATGAGGGGAGAGCAGTGAATGTAGTCTACCTTGATTTCAGCAAGTCATTTGGCACTGTCCCACAGCATCTTTATAACACAGCTGAGGAAGTGTGGAATAGATTGAGAAAAGGCTGACTGGCAGAGCTCAGAGGGTTGTGATTGGTGGCACAGGCCAGTTGCAGGCCTGTACTTAGCGGTGTTCTTCAGGAGTCGGTGCTGGGTCCGGTCCTGTTCAACATTTTCATCAATGACCTTGATGAGGGGATAGAGTCCAGCCTCAGAAAGTTTGCTGATGATATGAAGCTGGGAGGAATGGATGACCTACCAAAAGGTTGTGCTGCCATTCAGCGACACCTGGACAGGCTGGAGAGCTGAGCAGAAAGGAATCAGATGAGGTTTAACAAGAGCAAGTGTAGAGTCTTGCACCTGGGGAGGAATAATTCATAGATTCATAGGTCTCTGAGCCTCCTTTTCTCCAGACTAAACAATCCCAGCTCCCTCAGCCGCTCCTCGTAAGACTTGTGCTCCAGACCCCTCACCAGTTTTGTTGCCCTTCTCTGAACACGCTCCAGTACCTCGATGTCTTTCTTGTAGGGAGGGGCCCAAAACTGAACACAGTACTCGAGGTGCGGCCGCACCAGAGCTGAGTACAGGGGGAATTGCATGCACCAGTACAGGTTGGGGGATGACGTGCTGGAGAGGAGCTCTGAGGAGAGGGACCTGGGTGTACTGGTGGATAACGGGTTGAACATGAGCCAGCAGTGTGCCCTGGTGGCCAAGAGGGCCAATGGCATTCTGGGATGCATTAAAAAGAGCGTGGCCAGCAGGTCGAGGGAGGTGATCTTCCCCCTCTACTCTGCCCTGGGGAGGCTTCTGTGACCCATTTTAAAGAGAGAGCTGTCCAACACAAATGAGGAGGTGATAATGAATATCAGAGCCTTCTCTGATATCCGAATGATGTCAGGTCATACCATTTAAAATGTGAGTTGTTGACCCCATAACATCTATTATTCACTAGGCCAACAGCTGTGTATCTGATATTTTCACTGAAACTAAACACTTCAACTCAGAAATGTCTGAAGAATCCATGTTCACCAATTATCAAGATCATTCAAAATAAAAGGAGATATGTACATGACTAATCCTTTTAAGAAATATTTTTAATTACATTTGATTCAGGGATTAATTAACAAGCAATTGCATACTTACACAATCTCTGAAAATCCATCAGGTACTGAAAGAGTACTAATAATCATCTGAAGGATGTTGCTGCATTCCATATGGTTAGCAAGGACATTGAATCATTGAAACTAGAATCAAAAATCAACCCTAAATAAGGAAAAGCAGTCAAAATGACAGAATCACAGAATTGCAGGGGTTGGAAGGGAACTCTAGAGATCATCTAGAACAGCAGGGCAACATTTTCCCTACTCTTCCTTTTGGTGATGACATACTTAAGGAAACCTTTCTTGTTTTCTTTGAGCTCCCTCACCAGATTTTATTCCAGGTTGACCCTGGGCTCCTGTCAGTCTTCCTCTGTTCCACGGGGCCAGGCCCTTTGCCCACACTTCACAGATAAAGGCAGAGCAATCACTCCATGTCTACTTTCACACACATAGACTCAGCCTAACTGCATTTTTAACACAAAATGATTAGTTTACTGTAGAAGAGTGAAGGAGATAAACATTTCTTCACTGAGTGAAATGCAGTGGGGCCTGCAAGAGCTCTTCCCTGACATTCTCATCTACCAGCTCTCACTGTTCTTCAGCTTCCTTAGGGGCCCTGCTCATGTCATTCTCCTTGACCTTTTTCTTGTCATATTACGTAGTTGGGCAGGCAGAGCTCCACCATGAGCTCCAGAGCTCAGGACTGCGATCCTGCCACCCTCCCAAGGCCCTCAGGTCATCACTGTGGCACAGCCCTTATTGTCCCTGAAAGCAAGAGGCAGCAATTCTGGAGCAGATAGATACATCCCATCCCACAGCAAGGAGACATGGCGCTCACAGAGGCATCTGTCTGCTGTTACCAGTCTCACCACATCTCCAATTAGGGGCAAAAAAAAAAAAAAAAAACATGCACAGATGTCTACATCTTCTCTATCCCATAGCTGACCCCCAACTTCATTTGTCTCTGCCACATCTTGTGCTAAAGGACACCCTCTGCTCCCACACCCAAAACCTAGCAGTATTGTGCAAAGACCTCCAACAAGCTGGGCAGTGTGCAGTGCCTCTAAAAGCCTCATGTGGAAGTCCAACCCCACATCCCTGATCTCAGGCACCTGGAAGGCCATCCTAGTCCTCTCCTCCAAAAGGCACAAGCAGAGCTGCCTACCTTACACCTTCTAGGACCTACAAGAAGTGAGCTGGCAATTGTGCTCCACTACAGGAAAGAAGAGACGTTCATGAGAACATTTTGAGAGACACTTTTATTGGGTAAGAGTAAGCTTCCCAGAACTTGTCTGGTCAGTTCTCCATGAACCATTTTTCTTTACTGTTGATTAATTCCCAATCCTCCCACATTTTTCCAAAGGTGTGTACCACTCTATAAGCACACCTTGAATCATTAAATATAGTTCTTTCACTCCTTTAAGGAGGTGATATGCTTGATTCAAGGCACATAATTCACATATCTGAGCTGATCAATTATTAGGTAGCTGGCCCATCCCTCTTACCTCTCCCCCTCTGCCCCATCCACTTCAGCATACCCATTATATCTTTTCCCATCCACCACCCTTGAGAACCCATCGATAAATTAAAGCTTTCCCTCTCCAAGAGCGGTATCTTGCAGATCAGATCTTCGTTTAGTCTGATACTCAATTATATTCATACATTTATGTTACGTATTTTTCCCTTTCTCTTTCCCCTTCCACAAGAAAGTAGCTGGATTCAGACAAGATTTGGTGGTTAACAATCATCCTTTTCAGTCAAAATTATTTCATACTTCAGAATTCTAGAGTCCATTAGTCATCTCCCAGCTTTTTGTGTTAAAAACGGTTTTCACCTGATATGGGATAGTGACCACCATACAGCTTCCAAAGGTCAATTTTCTGCTCTCTTCTCCCAAAGGGTGGTCGCTGCTACAGCTTGGATGCACTCTGGCCATCCCAGAGATACTGGATTCAGCAGCTTAGACAGGTATGCCACTGGCTGACACTTGTCCCCCCATACCTGAGTCAGCACCCCCAGAGCTGCCCCCTGATCTACAGTATTTCTTAGTATAGCAAGATCTGGTCATTTCAACTCATGTATATAAAACAGATCTGCTAGTTTTTGACATAGCTCTGCCCACTCTTTGACTGCCCTGTAGATATGTGTTGCCCTGCATCCTGATCAGTAAGACTGAAGAGCACTCTTCTTACCTTCTGGCAGAGAAATATGCAAGAATCTTTGATGAACATTCTGTATCTCAAACTAAAAATGATCTGTCTCCTGTACGTGGATAAACAATTTTCTTAGCGACTCAGCATTACCTACAGAGGTTTCATTAAAGACTTTTAATTTCTCTAAGACTTTAACGAATTCTTTCTTTTAAGTGGTGAAATTATATCTGAATTGTAAATGGGGAAAAATACTTGAAGGATAAATCTTGCAAAAATTCTTAGTCTTATAATGGAATCTTTCTTCTCCAAAATATTAGATGAGTTAAAGTCCATGGCACTTTGTGGGTGGCAGGGTGCTGTTTGATATGTTACAAATACCATTGTTGTGGTGAGAATACATCTCATTACTAATAAATCTTTTTATATCGAGAAGCTAGCTAGTTTTACTGGTTAATAAAACAGGATTTGTGCATTTTACTAGAGGAAGTCACAGCATAATGCATATCTTCTATGGCATTGCTGGACACCAATAATTTTCATAACATAATACACATTACCATTCTCTGAACAGTAGGATCACTCTTTTCTCTTTCCTCTCCTCCACTTGCTCTATCTCACTGGAAGACAGAAGCACATTCCCATTGCTTTTATTATTCTGCAATGTGGTTGCCACTGACCTATTTTCAACAGATGGAGAAAGAACAGCACATCCTCCTCCTGGGTAATGCACTCCTCTCTAAAATGAACACTTCATTTAAATCCTGTGAGATCCTTATAACAGAGTCCTAAAATGGAGGTCTCAGAATTCACTAAGTACGCTACATATCAGGTAGCACAACCCCAGGTGGCAGTCTCCACTTTACAGGTATGTGTGCATGTTCAAGCTGTGAATCTTGTTTTCACCTGAGAACCTGCTGCCAGACTGTGCCCTAGGCCAGCAGGCAGGTGATATCTGGCCACAGCCCATAATACCTTTCCAATTTAGTTCTACTATCTATCTCAGCAGCATACAAGAGTGGCCACATCTTTAACTTAGCTCATGGATTCACTTTAGTTAAGTTGCTCTTTAGAACATCCTAGCAAGGTTAGGATCACAGTGGTGAACTGTATTAAAATCAGTGAGAAACTCGTCCATTCAAGGCCATCCTTTCACAGGGACGTACATCCTCATGATGGCTCCACTGTTCACCCATTCCTTTTTTGTGCAAAGAAGGTAGCCCACCAAAAGAAGCCCTGAGCACCACCAAGCTCTGAGTCATAATCAGACACCTCAGTGAAAAACAGGAAGGCTTACTGCAGATTAAGTGAGAGGATATGTTTTCCTTGTTGTTAAGACAGTTTGCTTCAGCACACTTTCAGCGAGCCTCATACTGCTGAAGGTGCCCTCTGGAATTCTGTCACAGCTTAAATCCTATTTCACATGCTGCTCAGTGGCAATCTTTTTGGGACACCATAGTGCTGTGTGGCTTTTTCCCTCCTATGGTATCTGTGTTTTGAAACCTCTTTTTTTGGCTCATCCCTACAAAGCCACAGTGTGCACTTTTAAAGCTATGCAGATGCTGCTCCTAATCTCCTCTTCTGTCTCCTGAACCACAGTTTCTGGCTGACCAACTGTTCTTGTTCAGCAATGTGCACCCTGCAGCTCCACAAAGCTGAGTAAAACCTGCAAAACCCAAGTACGAGCGGGCAGCTGTTCATCTTGTGATGCTTCCAGCGTGGACTTCTGACTCTCTTTTACCATTTATCGTGAACTTGGGCAAGATTGAACAATTGGCTCTTCATTTTCTAAAGCTGTTATCTGAGAATTAGTTAAATTCTTATTTCTTTTTAAATGTTCATGTGGGGAAAAAAAATGACATAAAATGGCCAGCTCTGGTTGCAATTCCCTTTGATTTTTATTCTCTTTAATCTCTGTCCCAACACAAAAGGTCAGTCACTAAATATCAGAACTGCTGAAGCTTTTAATTCTCTCAAGATAAGCAGAAATTTATGCACTTCGGGAGCATTTGGTTCTTACCATATCCCAAATGGCTCCTGCTACCTCAGGACTCAGGAACTGCTTATTTTGCAAACATTTCTGTCAGTTACAGGGGAATCAGTTCTGGAGTTAGGTGCCAACTAATGCCAGGATAGGCAAAACCAACTTCTGTTTTTAGGGACAGATTTTAGGGAAAGTTCTGAGACAGCTCTTATTTGTTGGACTGCCTGAAAGCAGCCAATGAAGCTGTACAATAGGATTATCTCCTTCCTTACATTTTATCCAGTTCATGCAACTGATGACAAAAGAAATAAAAGCACTCTTTTCTCCCCCTGTATGCCACATTTTTACTTCTTGGAAAAGAAATTCAGCTGAGGTGTCAGAACTCTGCAGAGAAAGAGCCAACAGCCTCCTACACAGAACAGATGTGGACTTCAAGAGGCCAACTCAGTCTGCAAAAACTGCCATGTCTTCCTCTCCCATTGATTATAAAGAGAAGATAATGGCAGAAGAAGCCCCAAAGGACCTCACGTTAAGGGAAGGGAGTCCATGCCTTAAAGTTCAGAAAGATCTGAAACTTCCTCTGAAAATGATTCTACTTGAGACGTGCTGTCTTTAGAAAAATATACACAGCAACTGACATATAAATAAATAAATATGCTGGATAGATTTTTTTCAGACATGCTGTGTAAAAAAGATTAGAAGTTAATTAATGTGTAGCAAAATCAACAGCATATTTCATTAGCCATAAAATTAAAGTTCTCAAACTCTCAAAACTTAACTAGAAAATAGATGACGAAAAGGGGCATGGGAAAAAGTTAAGCAAGCCCAGTTGCTGTTTGTGTATTTCTCCCTTTAAGCCCATCAGCAAATTATACTTAGATATGAAACAGTCCCTGCAATTTTGTTCCTACAAAATTTTAAAGTGAATGATTGTAGGGTAGACTAAGAATTCTGTGTAAGGAAACTGCAACTGATTTTAAAGCCTTTCTGAGTTACCACTGGATCCTTTCTAACAGTCAAGACTTTCACTGGAGTAAAGCAGTAGAAACCAGCTATTCCCACCGTTCGCTGCCAACCTGAAGACATCATCACTCACTGGCATGGCTTATAGCATAGCTAATATCCATCCAAATGCTGCAATGTGATCATGGAGGTCTCAGAGGCAATGCAGAACCAATTAGACACAAAAAGACACATTTTTTGTGCTGGAGATAGAGGCTGCATGAGATCCTCCAGTGCTTCTGCTAGAACATTAAGGACGGTGAGTGAGCAGGGAGAGAGAAAAAGGACAATCTTCTTTCCTTGAGTTGGTCCTCAAAATTAAAAAAAAAACCTCACAAAACAACAAGAACTTTATTCTTTGTTTTATGGAGTAAAACTTAGGAACTCAGAGGCAAATAAGAAATTAACATCTGTCTTCTTTAGACAGATTTAAATTTCTGAAATCAGGAAAAAGCATTTTACAGCTCTCTTGCATGGGGAGCCAGGACATTCAAATCACCCCGAGCTTTGAAATGATTTGCTGTACTCTCCAAGTGAACACACCAAAAATACCCAGAGAGAGCTTTGATTTGCTAGGTCATGCTTTATGACTTTTTAACAAGGGAAAACCAAAGTGGGACAGACTAAAATAAAAAAAGTTCCCTGCCTGCTACATCCTTGAAAGTTGTGCATGTTCCTCCAGTCTCAATTTGAGTCCACCAATTGCTGGAGGCCTTCCGAGCTCCAACACAATCAACGCTGTCCCTTCTACAGCCTTTGGAAAATTCCCAAATCCCCAACCACTCTCAGCTCTTAAGTTTATCTGATTTCTGTATTTCAGTCTATTTGTTCCCATAGTCCTGCTGCCCTGTGCTACTTGTTCAACCTGAAGAACCGAGATCCTTCAGTAAGGGCAATTGCGACACTGCAAAAATGGGAAATCCGTTCCTGACTTTTCTCAGGATCTGCCTCCTCACCTCTTTTCCACACAGATGTTCAGATTTGTTCCACCTAATAAAAATGCACCGGTACCAAAGAGATTTCCAGAGACATCAGATTTTATGTGAACTGCCATCTTAAAGTGCTTTTTCTTACTGTCTGTAGAGAGAACTGTACATCTTTTCTAAACAGGGTACTACTGTGCTAATGTTGGATGTGATGAATACGCCAAACTGCTAAAGAATTCCGTAATGACATCACAGCATGATCATTAATTATGTGCTCTGCCACACTGAGTACCTGTCCTCTTACCAGCCACTTTTAGAGCTGAGATGATCCTTATTCTAGATGCATAAGTTTTCTCAGAGGTTTAAGTACAGACCTGGCATAATGTAACTGCTCTTACTGCAGCATATGGCTGGGATTTGTAAATCTTACACATATCTTCAAGAAATCTTATTTAAGCTGGAATACTGCATTGTGAGGAATGTGATAATTCAAGGCCTCGTATGCCAAAATAGCAAACTGTGGTAGCACTTGTCACTTTTGACCCGTTCTACAAGAGTTAGTCCCAAGACCCTGAAGAAATACCATTGAATGAAGGAGCACTATGCAGATAACGTTGCAGCATTATCAGAAATTTCAGTACCTCCTTTGGTCTGATTGTACTGCTAGTGGTAGAAAGTGCATTGAACTGGGATGTACACACCTCACAAAGTTAATCAATTGCGCTCAGGCACAAAGTATATTTTAAACTAGAATCTGACATAAGAATTTTCTACAGTAGGAACAGCTTCTGGAAGGTTATAGAAGAACCAGAAGGTTAAGATCAACAGGAGTTTAGATATAAACCTGACACAGAAAAAGAAAAGTACACTTTTGCCCTAGCATAGTCTTCCACTGCCTACTTACCCAAGTGCTATAGGTGCCCACATCTACACTATAGTAATAAAATTCTTAATCCTCATTCTGAATTCTCTCTGTCTCATCCCTTGTAAAGCCAGATGTAATGGGTTTTAAAACATTCCTCAGATTCATTTTCCCACAAAAGATCATGATGATCCACCTTCCAGGGCCACATTTGTGCCCATTGTACCCAATTGCCAAAGCACTTGCTGGGCAGGCAGGATTTTCTCCCCTGCTGGTCTCAAAGCAGAAAGCTGGACATACATGCCAAGATAGGCTTCTAGTTCTCCAAACCCTCATTTTTCTGAGAAAATTACATTGCTATTTCTTTAATTACTGACAGAGATAAAGGTTGGCTTTCTAGTCTGTTGGCTTGGAAGGACCAAGAGTACTGAGAAAAGGGATCAGATACAAGTCTCTTTCCCAGAGATTGATTAATTAGCCAAAGCAGAGCAATTTCTGTCAAGTTACTGAGAGTAGTACATCCCTGAACACCTGTGCTTCCAGCACATCACTACGTACATGAAGTAGGTTGTTAGTTCATATGCTTTCCAGCTATTTAGAAGGCCTAGTCAGAACATGAAAAAGTCCCCCATAAGCTCTCTAACCACAAGACATACAGAGATTTTGTTTGAGGGTGGAGAAAGGATGACTGGTTTGTTTGCTTTTATTTCAACTTTTAATATTAAACTCCAGAATTAAAAGCTGCACTGCACAATTCTGGCAAACCCATTTTGCTGCTTTTATTCTTTTGCTTAGACACTTCTCTGTAGAGGACAGATGTTGAGTGCTGTGCATTGGGGTGTTCACAGAGCAGCAGAACACCCAACAGTTAAGCATTTCAGCATTGGCTTTGTAGTACTGAAGTTCTTTTGTACTTTGCTCCAAAAGTAGTATTTCCTATTTTTTTCCATGGAAACTGCAACAGATACAAAAGGCATAATAACACTGTTTGATCAAGCAAATTCTCAGCTACAAAACACTATTTTTCAGTGTAGTCACCCCCATTAGCTATGCATTCTTGACAGCTATGAACAAGAGCCTGCATGTCATGCTCATAATAGTCTGCATGGCTGTCTGCAGTGTAAGTGGTCTTCAACATCACCGTCACTGAACTGTATCACCCACTGCTTCACTGTGTTCACATCCACTGTTTGGTCTCCAGCAAGCGTCTGCTCAGCACGCATCAGTGAATGTCAGTTTTTCCATATGGAGGAATTTAGCTCCACACCTCTGCTTCATCTGCACTTCCATGTCAGATGCCACTTTATCAGACTGCCCCTCTGCTGCCAGCTGTCACACGGCAACAAAATGTCACAGGATATTGGTGGGATGGCTCAACCCCTACTGCCGTACCACCAACATCCAATTCTGACATCACAAGCCAACATAATAAAACAGGAGGCATTACTTTCAGAGCAGCCATCATAGCTTCATCTTCAGGCATGAGATGAGCTTGAGCCCCATATATCTTTTTTTAATAAAGGCAATAAAGGAAATGCAGTTTGTGAGATTCTGATAAGCAAGGAAAACAGTGTGCTAAAACCCGAGCCACACTGAAATGTGCTTCCCCAGGAATAACAAAATAGAACTAAGATTTAAAAAGAGAGGAAAAGAGCAAAACAACACAATCACAAACAGTTCTACAATGTTTGCATATGTAAACAATCTTAACACAAATAAAACTTACTTCTGAAGATTCTGAAAGCACTGTTCTCTTGGTCATGTAAAACATGGCAGTAACCAATACCAAATGGTGGTCCCTAATGAGCAAGAAACATAGCTGTTCTGGACAGCGGTGCCTTTAAATCTACTTCCTTTAAGAATTCTTTAGCAGTAACAACAAACAAAATTGATTTCCAGCAGTCTCTGCAATGAGATATAACAGATGGGACTACATAACGATTTTAGCTGATGCTACACAAAAGCATTGCTCCCTGCTTCTTATGAGCACAGAGCCTGTGCTGCCAGGCAGCTCTGCTGATTTGGCTTCCAGGTGGAAGAGAGGAAGTGTTTCCTCCTCAGAAGAAATCCCAGCCTTTAACATTTCAGAACAAAACCCTCATTAGTAAGCAGGCTCTAGAAACGCACTGGGTTATGGCAACCTTCCGAAAGGCATTCCCAAAACTTCAAGTATTTTCTTTGTTTGCCTAGTGGGAGCGCAACAGCAATGCATCTTCTTTTCAGACAGCCCTGGACAGAGAGACACGTCTGTGCACAGCCAAAATGGCTTCTGAGAGCATTCAGCTTCTGTGCTGCTACAGCTCAGCGCGGACGCCCCTCTGACCTCACTCAATCAGCAGGGCAGCTGATGGGGAACAGGCTGTATTCATACACAGCTGGCAACAAGAAATAAGGGGCCAGGATCTGGAGCTCCCCCCTACCATGCCCATGTGCTCATTCATCCCTGAGCAGAACTATTCTGTCCGTCAGTTTTCCTGTAAAAGAGATGACTCAAATCTTTCCAGCTTGTCTGCCTCCCTCCAGCTTCTCCGATCGCAGTTTTTTGCGTTTTCTGAAAGAAGGACAGCAAGAATGACCCTGCACTGGAGCTATAACTTGTTTTTTGATACCTTGGGAACCATACGCTACACTTTAATATTTGGGAGGAAATATTTTGAAGTAAAATGGAGGCTTCAAAGTGAAAATTAAAGTGCTTGCTTATTCTTTGATGCAACCCAGGAATATTTCAGTGGGAGTGGTGTTGCACTGTACCAGAGTTAGCTTAAAAAAAAATGTCAGAGTCAGAAGGCACCTAACGTAGCTAGCTGAAAACATTCAGTGGCTTCAGGTCATACAGCAGAAAGCCTTGTAATGTCTCTATAGGTCATTTGTAATAGAGAAGCTATCGGAGGTTTGTGCCATACGCTTTTAAGATGCCAGCCTTTTCTTAGCCTCTATTTCTGTTCCAACTGCTTCTCTAATCACTCAAGTGTCCTCCTGAATGCAGCACACTTTGTAGTCAAATACATACAGGTACACACTGCAAATCTGGGGCCAAACTCTGTGCTGCAGGTGGGATGTGCTGGTAAAAGTGTCAGAAAAGCTTTAGAAAAAGAAGAGTGACCAGTGGTGTATGTTCTGCACGTTTAATCCCAAAAGGAACTCAGTCTTTGAGACTGAAATATTATATTTAGATCAGACCAATGAGTTCGTCAGTGTAAAAAGGACTGCCTAACACTTGATTTCTTTGCCCTTTTTAGCCCTCAGTTCGCAGTCCTTAGAAGATGACCAGCTTTATATTTGCAGGGAGATAGCATCTATTTATATTCCTTTGCATATTTCTTTTGTATAACAGGCCAGTATTCAAGCAATAGGGTTTATAACACGTTATGTAAAACTTGAGCTGCGGCATCATTTTGTCCAGTGGAGTCCCACTGCATTACACAGGAAACTGGGAACGACGAAGCATTATTGCTTATAGATTGTTAAGTCTTCAATATTCCATGATCCTGAAACAATTCTAAAAGCTAAAATGAACTACGAAGGGATCATAGAATCATAAAATCATAAAATGGCTGTATCTGAGATAGAAGAATACTGAAAAAAAATGCATGAGAAGAGTAAATAATATACTCTTGAATGTGGGCACTTGCCCCTGTGGAGAGCAGGAGTTGTGTTACAGACGTTCTGCTGCTGCTGTGAAGCGCTGGGGTAAAAACAAATCCTATAGACAGTGGTAAAAATTTTATGCGAGTGACATACACACAGGAAAACAAAACAGAACAAAACAAAACAAAGCAAAGAAAAAAAAAAAAAGGTAGAAAAAATGAAAACAAAAATAGAAAAGCGAAAAGCTTTCCAGCCCTCCAGTCCTTCAGATATGAAAGAAGCCGACAGAAGTCAGCTTTGTAAGGCACTGACTTCCTACAGACTCTGCCTGCCAAAAGCTGGACTCACAGCAGAGCTTCTGGAGTTCAGTAGATGTACACAAATGCTGCAGGGGACAAATGATCACTGTGGCAACCTCCAAAAACAGGAGGGAGTATGGAGACAAAAGAATGATGGTTTAAGTGAACGGAAGGAGAGTTAGATAATAAACATTTCCTGAAGTCCTCGCATCTTAAAATCCATTCCACACTCATTCCTGAAGCAGAAGGCAAGGTGTGCTTTCCTATTAACCTCTCAGCTGTTGTCTTGAAGCATACGGACACTGACACCCTTTTCTTTCAGAAATGACTGTGCTGGAGAGGACACAACACAAACAGTACCTTAAAGAAATTACAGAGGAAAACCAAAACAACCAGGCAGACAAGGAAATAAGGCAAATTAAATAAAATTAGTCCTCAAGATGGGTTATACAGCAGCTGGGGTTCTGTTAGACAGTTATGGCTGAGGATTTACAGTCACAAAAATATATGTCTGAAATGTTTTTCAGAAATGAAAATCTCTTGGCCATTTTTATGTCCATAAAATTTAATTCTGCCACAGAATTAGCATTGTACTACCCAGTGTAGTGACAGTATTCACATTTTTAAAGCTACTCCTTTGATTTGGCATCAAATTTACTAATATGAATTGCATGCTAATGTGGAAGTACATAAGCTCTGCTCCAAAAGTAGTGCCTACTACTTCATTATGTTGGCCTGTGATGTCAGAGGTGGGTGGTGGTGGTATGGCAATAGAGGTTGAACCTTCCCACCAATATCCCATTTTGTTGGCATGTGACAGGTGGCAACAGAGGGGCAGTCTGATAAAATGGAGTCCGATGTGGAAGAGTGTGTGAAACAAAGGTGTTGTCGAAGCCCTCCTTGTGGAAAATATTGCATCCACTGATACTCACTGACACTTGCTGAACATTTATAGTGACCAAACAGTGGATGTGAGCACAGTAAGGTGGTGGGTGGTGTGTTTCCACAGTGACAACAGTGATGTCAAAGACAAGCCACATTCTGGAGGGCCATGCACAGCTTCCATACCACAAAAAGATCAGCTTATCCGCAAGAATCATATAATGATGGTGGCTATGTTGAAAAATAGTTCTTTGTAGCAGAGAATTTGTTCTATCAATAGTCTTATTGTGCTCTTCATATTTGTTGTAGTTTCCATGGAAATAAATAGAAGGCATTTCTTTCAGAGCGACCTACATATAAAAACTTCTCCAACCAAGTGCCATCAGAAATAGAGAGGAACATCATCATTTTAATACAGCTTTTCAGCACAATTGTATTTCACATGATTGTCAGGAGGGATGGCGCATTATGACACACTGGTAGAAAGGAAAAACATCACCCCAAGTCTGAGGAACACACTGCACACACCATGTTTTTATTGTAGTTAAATAGTTCTACTTTTCAGGGTTTAAAACTGTTTAAATTAACCTTTGAACTCTCTTTGTAGCTATTTATCCATAAGATGTTTAAGCTGCTCCAGCTCTTCTGAACACTGAAAGGCAGAACTGTAAACAACCAATTTTACCATCAGCATTTCCACTCTACCTAATCCTCCCAGCTTTCGTTGCCTTACACCCACGTGAACAAGAATTTAATAATTTCAGAGTTAAACTATTTTGTATCACAAAAGTCATGTAATAAAAAAGACAGCCATATTTATTGCTTTTGATGCTTTTGATGCTTTCTTTAGAAGTACAAAATTTTCAGCATTCTAAGTCACCGTTACCAAGAAGCAAGCCTGAGTATTCCCACTCTTTGTATTCTGTGTCTGCTTTTTTTTATTACTCATGTAGACGATGATAAGACTTTTCCTCACAAATCACAGTGTGGCCTTCCCTCCCACTTCTGTCTTAAATGATGGTCCTCCAACAAAATGCAATAGGGCTCAGAAAATGGGAGAATTGTATTTGGATTGTGTTGTTTGCTGTTTTGGCTTTTTGCTAGTTTTTTTTTTTTTTTTTTTTCTTTTTTGATCCCTATTGACTTGGCTCCCAATGATGACAGTTACATGGAAGAGTCCGACTGCATTCTTTTTCACATCCCACACAAGAATGAATGTCCCTACTTCAGAAAGTTATGCATTAAAAACATACAGACCTTTTTCCTATATTTTCATTATGTTTTCAGTACGGTGGAAGACTGGAATACAAACAGTACTCTTTCTACTTATTCTCTTTGCAGCCATGCTCGCTCCTCACAAGCCCCAGTACCACAGAACTATCTCTTGGATATCAGTAGTGGTGGGAAAGTAAGACAAATGTCCCATCAGTTTTCCCTTCTCCAAGCTAAGTCAACCCCGCTCTTTTGAGATGCTGCTCTACACCCCAGGTCTTTTAGTAGACATAAGCACAGACCGGCCACAGTCTGGCACAGTCTGGCATTGCACCTCCTCTTAGTTGGACAGCTACAGGAATCCTGGAGTCATTTATGCTGGATGCTGTCCTTACTCGCAGAGTTCAATAGGATACTAATTCTGTAAACGAAGAGAGACTTCAAATGGGTTACTTGTCATGGAAAAGTAGACATGTGCATGCTATTTATTAATAAAAATTGAACCCCAACATCTTCCTCCTACATTAAGTAGCTTGGCTGAGGTCAGTATAAATTGTGAAGTAAGGACAGTGGAATGTCAGCCCAAATTAGGGGTTGCTATTAAAGTAGTAGCAATGCAGATGAAAAACGTATTCAGAGAGCTCAGTGACAACTGCTAACTAGGGGGAATGTATTTGCATACTATCATGTTTAGATGATGCTGTGTAGAGATGAGTCATAACTGAGCTCACAGGTCTGTTTCACACTTGTTATGTTCTTTTATTATAGTTAGTTCCTTTCTTGCTTTCCAGGACATTCATAAGCCTTGAGGAACTGCTGCATTCAGAATAATTTTATTGACAGTAAAGTTTGTTTCATAGAAGTATCACTAATGCCACAACAAAGGATAACATTGAAGATAAAGGTGTCTCATGGTTTGAGGAATTCACGGGCAACTAAAATCAATTTCTATGGCTCCATTTTTCAGTCCTGAAAAACAAGTCATATAGAAATAGTCCATGAGCAAGGGAAGCGTGCTGCAGTAGATACAGTTTTGTAGTCTCCCTTGTGTTTCAGACCAGTCCAAACAATTAAGTCAACAAAACGTTGTCAAAGTTCTCATATGGTATGTTGTGTTGTTCTGCAAATGTATTCTTTCACATTTTATTTTATTTTAAGGTTACTTGGAAGAAGGATCACTACTACAATAATTGAATTACATGCTCTTGAATTCTATGTCAAATTCACTTATTGGTTTAGAATTGCAGATTTGTGTATGTAGCTCAAGAATACTTCTGTGAAAATGAAACCTTAAATGTTTGCTTTGGTGTCCTGGAATAGCTGATAACAAACTTTCGAGTGTCACATTTTCCTGAAAGCTTCCTCTGCACTGATGGGTCCTTTCATTCCTTAGTTTGTTCACAAGATGAATTTTATTCCTTGTTCTCAAGGAGGTGAGTAAAGAGGTGAATGTGATTTTTGAAGCCCTTTGGGTGTTGCCCCTCTTGGTCTTTTCTACACATGCAGGTAAGACCTTGTTCACAGATGTGAATGTGACGGACACATCAGCCCCATAAGCTTCCCTAATGAAAATATTTTTCTTTATGCTCGTGGAAAATAGATAGAGGTGAGTTCTGGAAATAGTATTTCCGTCTCGATTACATTAATCTGTGGTGTAAAATCAAACTCAGATTGGAGCAAGGTTGACAATCAGACTGAAATGTCATGAGAGGTTAACATGAATTTTGGAATTCACATGAAAAATATAATTCACCTTAGATATTTTGTTGATTGATTTTATTTCTCTCAGTTTGAAGAGGAAATACTTTGTCTTTTTCTTTTATATTTTTATTTTATTAAGGTACATTTATATTAGCAATTAAAACTTATTTTTGTTTTATGTTGATCCAGAAGTTGCTCCTGTATCAATTGGAGTTGTCTTCTTTCAGCAGCTTAATCTTAGATGCATTTCAAAACAAGCTGTACTAAAGAAGAGGAGGGAGAGGATAAGAATCGATATGACCAGAAATGTCTGGAGGGATGTTGTATCTCTCTTTTAAATTGGCCAGACCCAGATGGACACACATTTTCAGTTATCTATAACAAACTACAGGATGAAATCTAGGTTTCAAGCTGACTGAAAAGTATAAATAAGAAATGGGTAGTACAAGTATTCTCAGTCTCACACCTTGAGCTACACGTATAAACTGCGAGTGTTACTGGTGTGGACAGGCAGTCACATCGAACTGCAGCTTGGGTCACTTCAGGATGCTGCGCTCTATCACAGAGCTGCAGCACTGGATTAGTGAACACTGACAGTTGTTACTTAATCTAGAAGAATATCACGTGTTGGTGTTAGATTACGTAAAGGAAACTCTTTAGCCTCCTGTAGTCACAACATCTTACTGTTCCATGTGATACCATCATAAAATCTTTGTTTCAGGAAGAGATCCATAAAGGCAAACTAGTCCAACTCCCCAGCAATGAGCAGGGATGCCTACAGCTCCATGAGGTGCTCAGAGCCCCATCCTGACCTTGAGCATCTCCAGGGATGCTGCATTCACCATGAGCACTACAGGTTTAACTTTTGCTGACATGCAGAGGTGATCCAGGCCATCTTAATTAAATGAGAACCATTGTGCTAAGCTCCTCGTGTCCCTCACTATGTTCTATCCCACTAGACACTGCTGCCCTGTCAATGTGTGATGTTATTTGCCTTGTTGCAGAGCAGACTTGTGCAGAAACACAGGTCAGTCTACACTAATGATGAAGGTGGCCTGGTTGGTGGCATGGCAGTCATCTGAACTGCTAGGCTGCTCCCTGACATTTTTGTCCCAGGATGGCTATCATTCCTCCTGAACAGCTCCTGGGCACTGCTCAGAAGAAGCCAGTTGAAATCAGCCAGCATTTCCAGTGTGCAGTGTTCAGGCAGAAACCTCTAGGGGAAATCTGAATAGCCCAGATATGAGATGTTCCACACTGTAGAATGATCCCACACTTGTTTAATTTTCCAGTACAGACACAGTTTCTCTCTTACCCTTCAGCCACTAGCTAATTGCTTATTTCACTTTCAAATCGGACTTCTGGAACCTCCTTTAAGCATCTCAAAATGTGCCTCTTGTTCAAAACAAACTTGAGACTTGATCTCATTGCAGAGCAGTAACATTTCTTCCAACAAAATGAGTCTGAACTGGAATGTATATAAATTTGACTTCAACTTCAGTCTTCACCACTACTGTTACTTGAGAATGAGCACATTATTCAGATTCGGGGTAAGACTTGTGTAGGACACCATAAATCTGAAAGTAGATTAGATTCTTTTTACATATGTCTGGATTGGAATATACTGTTGATGCGCACTGATAGCATTAATAGCATAGATGTGTTTCTGGATTCTGATATGCATTCCCCAACATTTATAATGACTTTTTTTTTGGTGATTAACAGCATAGTGGATATCAGAAATTATACATATGCCCTAAATCAACCTCAAAAAAGCAAACAAACAAAAAACCAACCAGCTATTTTCCAACTTTCTGTTTAAATGACAGCACGAGGGAGTTTCATAAAATTAGATCAAAGATATCCATGTAAGAGAAGCAGTAATGCTTCAGTGATATAAGTGCTAATAGTCTTTGAAATGTTTCTGGAAAAAAAAAAGAAAGCAACAAACACAACAGCTTATATTGTGGTGAGAGATAATCTTAAACAGCATATGGTTGAGTTGTGATTTACAGACAACTTCTGCCAAAAAAGCATGTATTATTCCGAGTCTGATTTTCCCCAAATAAAACTTCAGTGATGGAGGAGTTTATTTTCTCTATTTTGCGTATCACTCACAATATTTTAGTAACTAAATCAAAACATACTCGTGCAGTCCCTGAGATGTAATTACAGAAACCAAGCATCCAGGTGTATGGCTTTTGGTATTTGCAGGGCTGTAACGCAAGACCTACATCTTCAGCCTGGACTCGAGCTGCACTCCTGTAACAAAATATATTTATTTCTCAATTGTTTCCTCCATCCTTAGAGGCAGACCATAAACTGCACACCATACCCATGTTGTAAGGCACTTTATATTTCTGATTTCTCATCTGCAATTGTTTATTCTTACATACAAGCAGCAGGAGAAGCAAAGTAGGTTCTGTATTATCCTTGTGTTTTCAGAATGATGCAGAACATCTGCAGTATACTGATTAACCTTCTTCAAACATATTATTTTGTCTATGTGCTGCAGTGATACTCTGTCATACTGACTCAGACTCCCTTCCCATTAATGAAGCAAGTCTAAGCCAGACCTCTGAATTGCTTGGGAAATGGTGAATAACAGTAAATATAATTTTTAAAAGCATGTTTGCACTCAGTTCAGGAGCAATGCAGGAATGTGACAATAATTACTTATCAACACTTTCACCTGCAACTCCATACCAAGGGACTTATGCTTTATTAGGTCTTCCAGGAAATGGATGAGGCACATCACACTCTGTTAATGGGGTCAGAGCTGTCCAGGGCAGCTCCGTACATCCGATGGATAAACAGAGGATTTCACATTCTGGTGCATGTTAATCTCAAACCTTCCACAAATACAAACATCATTTTTAAGGAAAAAAAAAAAGCATTATTTAAATGGAAGAAACTAACCGCCAGCTATGCACATAAATTGCTCATTAATAAGAACTTCATTCAAATATGTATGTTTACAATGGCAACTAACTTGCCAGCAGTTCTAATGTCTAAGTTCTCTGTGAGGTTTCTTCTGCAATTAAAGATTTTTCAGGTGAGGTGATAAGCAACTGAAAGCCCAACAGTTACAGTGAGATTCTCGAAGCGTTCTCCCGCATTAATAATACTGGAAAAGAGGCACAGAATCACAGAATTGCAGGGGTTGGAAGGGACCTCTAAAGATCATTGAGTCCAACCCTCCTGCCAAAGCAGGCTCCCTAGACCAGGTCCAGCAGACTAACAAACTCTTAAGTAAATGTGGATATTATTTTGCAGGCTACTTAATGAGAACTAAAAAATTACTCAAATTTCAAGATACCAGCGCTGGAATTAGCCTCAGTAGAGATAAAAATCACGGTATTGGTTTCATTGCTAAAAAGAGAAAAGATAGGAAACAAATTTTGGTAGCCAGATATAAATATCTTCCACTATGGTCTGATTGTTGGGTAGTTCTGTGTGGAGCCAGGAACTGGACTTGATGATCCTTATGAGTTCCTTCTATCTCCAGATATTCTGTGTTTTTTTGATTCTTTCCTTGAAATTTGAAAAAGTTTTAGAATACTATTGAAGACGTTCTTGCTATGACCTCCTGCAACATGAATATGCAAAAATTCATGCATAAATGATGATGACTTCAAATATAGATATATTAGACATAGATATACAGAAAAGTGTCCTACCATCTATTGCATTTCCAAGCCATATATGTGGAAAATAGAATAAAAATAAATAATAATATTTTAAAATAGCCAGAACAATCTGAGAGCTTCCTATCCAGCTAGCACAGAGGGGGCAAACCAATTTCCAAGAAATAAACAGAACCATAGATAATGCTGGCAGGTTAACTTGATTCACCCTATTCGCTGTGCTACATTACAGTGAAAATGGTAAAGGAAGATGGAAGAGGGAAAAGTAGATTGAAAAAAAGGAGACAGAACGAATTTGTACATGTTGAGCATCAGGAGCTCAGACTCTCTGGGATATGAACTATGCAATATTGTGTCTCTTTAAAAGTCTTCCTAAACGCTAATTTAAATAATAATAAAAAAAATAAAAAATAAAGGATAAACAAGACAATGCTGTCCTTCAGTAAAAGGCCCAAGAAAATCCACCTCTTGCAGACTTTTAGCTTTCTCAATGCTTTCACCAGTGATGAACTGGAAGAGTTCTTGCAAATCTCCATTTGTCAAGACAGGATCACCGTGTTCCCTCATGTGTTTACATTGTAGATGAGGAATAAAGGCTTTTGGGTTTTATTTCCGAATGTAAAATGATCAGTGTTGGGTGTTTACATAAACACAAATAGTTGGTGATTATGGACTGAGGTACCAGAGTAAAAAAAGGCTTCTTAGGGCACAGCTGTCACCTGCCCTTATGGAGGAACGTACTCCAAAAGAGTTACAACTAGAGAAGTTAACAGCTCTCATAGAGAATAACACTTGAAAAGTAGGACTGATTTGACATCTTTTTCTCTTAGCTTAGGAGAAGAGATCTCAAAAATCATAAGCAGTGGTGGAGATGAAAATAATAACCCTGCATGAATTAAAAAAGTTCACTGTTAAAACACATCTTTTCAACTTTGACATCAACTTACCATTCACTTTGATTTATAAAAAGACGTGAGTTTTAGGAAGTAGCAAATACTTGCATATAGTTTGACAAAGCCATTAAGCGAAGTTTTTTGGTTTTGCCAGAATGCATCAGCACCGTTCATTAATCTGGGTCGCTCCTTCCCTACTCACTCCTGTCAGACAGTAAATTCACAAAGAAGGGGCTGTGATTCTGATTTTCTGCAAAATACAAAGTAAGAATGTATACCCAAGCAGCTCTTTTCCTGCTTCCTTCTATTTTCTCTTTCTGGACATTCACCAGAGTTTTATTTTCCACTCTCACTGGTCATTTGCCAGCAAATGACTTCTGGGTTGCAGTGGTGTAAGAGAACAGCCAGGCTTATTAATCCCTGCAAACTTTTTGAGTGAATCATTTCTCATACAATAAGACAGTTCCTTCTATTGTTATAACATAAATTTTAAATGCCAAATGCAACATTTTGTGTGTGTGTGTGTGAACTATTACATTTCATCAAACAGAAAGGACCAAATTAAAGTCTGCTATAATTTAAGTGATTTCACCAAGAGCTCAGCAAAGTTCAATCGCCTTTTGATCTTCAAATGCTGGAAGAGATTGTTATGATTACATGGATCCATACCATGGAACAAATACACATCAAAATGTGTAAGTAAATTATGTGGTTTTTCTTGCACTTTAAGATGTGCAGCATTACAAAGCAGTTTTGTAAAAATGTTTTGTTTTGTTTTTTTTGAAAACACTGATTTAATGGAACTGAAACTTTTTGCCAGTGTGTAGCCTTTTTCTCACTCTCCTCACTTGGATAATTCTCACAAAGACAAAGTAAAACTGCAATTACAGTTTACAACACCACAACCTCCCCATTACTGATAATTTGGTTTCTGGAACACTTTTGGAGATGTAAGAAAAACTGCTCAGAGTTCCTCAGGTCAGTCAACTGATGGTACTTCTGTCTGAAGAATGATGTTTTGTCTCCGTCTATTTTCCCCACACCTTGATTCCATCACATTTCAGAATAGAACTCTTTTTTTTATTATGATTAAGATTTTACAAGACTATTTTCCGTGGATTGCCATAAGCAATGTGAAAAATGTTTGAGGTGATATTTATGGCACTATGAAAATACATGTATCACCTATGGCAAGACGTATAGTAGAGGAAGAAAAGTTTCTCTTTTCCTTCATCCATGCAATATGAGATTACTGTCCATAGAGGTAAGTCAGCTCATTGAGAACTTACCATTCTTGTTGACTGCACAGATATTTTCTCTTTATGATTAAGGATTCCTTTTTTATATATCTTTATAGTAGATAGAACTTTCTTTATTATTTAACATTATTCAGGTGTGCTGTGGCACTATTTAGAATACTTGTTTAGATAATTCAATTAGGGCAGTATGTTTTTATTTTGGCACTCGATTTTCATCATAGAATCAGCAAGGGTGGAAAAGCTGTACAAGATCATCCAGTCCAACCATCCACCTATCACCAATTGTTCTCACTAAACCATGTCCCTCGACATAATGTCTAAACATTCCTTGAATGTGATTTCACCACCTCTCTGGGCAGCCCATTCCAGCTCCTGATCACTCTTTGGGAGAAGAAAAATATATAAAAATTTCCTAACATCCAGTTTGAATCTCCCCTGGTGCAGCTTGGAGCCATTCCCTCCCATCCCATCACTAGCCACACAAGAGAAGAGGCAGACTCCCAGCTCACTACAACCTCCCTTCAGGAAGTTATAGAGAGCAATAAGGTCTCCTAACAACAGTGTGGGTATATGTTTTCTATGCCTTTCATTATGTCCATTGAGGTACTGCACTGGATTTACCATGTAATTACTACCAGACCATACAGAAAATAGATCCCCAGTATAAATGCTCATTCTCATTTCACCATCCAGGGCATTGTTTAATTTCCTTCTGGGTTCAAATCAATCTCAGGATCTTTGTTGGTGATGAAAATAAAATCCTGGTGGATGACTGATTCATACCAATGGGTGCTCTTTGACACCCACAATTGCTTCTCTATACGGTATTTAACCTCTACAATTCTGAAGGAATCATTGAACAGGAACCGGGAGAGGAAACAGAAAAAAATTCTGTCAACTATATAGATATTAACTTTGTTGCAAGTTTTGCCTGACTTTCTGATGTGAGAAATGTCTTTTCTTACATTCTAGGATTTGAAAAGGACCCGAGAAGTTCTTGAAAAGAGAGGCTTAACAGAAGTACTGCTTTATTGTGTCTGTTTCTTAAGGACCTCATTCAGTGTTTACCTAATTATACTGCACATTAGCATGGTCCTTTCTTTCAGAGAAATTGACATTTAGATTTAATTATAAAAAAATGATTAAAAAAAAACCAACAACACAACTCATATCTTAGCTTCCAGGGCAAGAGGCAAAACACCCAAATTGGAACGCAGGAGTTTCCATGCGAACACTGACGAGCACTTCTGTACTGTGTGAGTGACAGAGCACTGGCACAGGCTGCCCAGAGGCTGTGGGGTCTCCCTTGGGATCTCCAGCAGACACCTGGATGCGATGCTGTGCTCCTTGCTCTGGGTGTCCCTGTGGAGCTGGGGTCGGGCCACAGGGACCCAGGGGTCCCTGGCAACCTGCCATTCTGTGGGTATGTGATTCAAAATCAAAATTACATATATATACATCTATAATAGTAATAATTTAAAAAATGAAGCAACCTATCTACCTAGAATATTTACTGCTTTGCACACTCTCAACAAATTATCTGGCCAAAAAAACAGGATATGATAGATAGGCCTTTCACCTTTTTGACAAAGTAATACTCATTTATCCCTTTGCAATTTTCCTGCTGTCCCAAGAGTACAGTATGAAAAAATGAAGGATAGGAACATGAATCACAACTAATGTAATCTGAAAAAAAAAGAAAAACAACAGCAGCGCATGTTTAGTAATTTTCCTTTTGTTTTAAGCCTTTGAATTTCCTTTATCCACATGTACAAAAAGGCAGAATTGCCACTTCCCTTCACCTCCAAGGACAAAAGTAAAAGTAAGGATTTCTTCCTTTAGAAAGATGTTTATAGAGATATCCCTGTACCTACTATGTATGAACATTTACTGACATTTAATTTTGAATCCTGTCCAGCCAGGAAATGTTGTGTTGCACACTCATTAAACAGGCATTCTGTTTGGTTTTGTCCACTGAGGCACCAGAACCTCTCTAGGAAGATAGATCATGTTACCTTGTCTTTGGCAATCATTTGGAGGTCTTTCTATCTCGATTTTGATTTAGGCTTCCAGAATGTTATTTTAGAAACAAAAGCAAGTGTGTGCATCTGAAACCAGAGCATTCTGATCTAAGAATGTATTTATTTCTGAAAGGGAAAAATAATAAATGATCTAGACAGGAGTTGTCATTTGAAGTAATGCCTTTAATATCCATGATATCTGTTTGGTACCAATTTCATGGTAAAAGTTTATGTATGGATTTTGAGGTTACAATGCAAAATCAGAGGACTTAATTGTTGTAACATACTGAAGGGCCACAATGTGAAGAGACACATATCACAATTACAGAATGAATCACTTTTCATCTCTCAGAATTCAGACATTTCCATCCTTAAGAATAATCCTTTGACCTAGTTGCTGTAATCCTTCTCTCTTACAACTTCATTTAGCATCCCACTGCATCTGCTGCCTTCCTCTACAGAACTTCTTTTGCTCTTTTTTCTCTGACCCATTTTGCTCCCCAGTTAATGCACACAGCCCTGCAGCTTTCAGTTTCTTGTTACCTCTTTTGCCTCTGACTTCTTCAGTGCTGTACTCTGTTCTCAGAAATAATGATCAACAGCAGTAAGACAGACTTTCCTTTCAAACCCCTTGTAATACAGAGTTTCTCCTATGGCAAAATTTGCCAAATCCCAACAAATCTCACTCTGTTCCATAAACCACTTAAACCTCATTCCTGTGCGCTTGTCTAATATTTGATATAGGCAATGATTCTGTGTGTGCCCATCATGTTATGCAGCACATTGCCATCACCTAAGAAATCAAAATAATTATAAAACATAAAAGCATTCATTGCATCTGGCCGTATTTTACTTGAGAGTTTGAGTCTTCAAGTCAACAGGAAAGATAGGTATCACCGGAAGAAAATCGGTCAGCTACAGTTAAAATTGGCTTCTGGAAACGTGTTTCCAATTTAACATATAAAGATGGTAGGATGAATTTAGATTTCTTAGATGGTTTGATATTGTGATTGGCAAGTTTGTTGCTGAAACAACTAAATGAAAGATTAGAGTCCACAAAATTTAGGTTTGGAACTGCCTCACTGTTTCTGAATGGGATGAGTTAAGTCCTCTGAGTCAGCCCTTGTGCCTCAGTAGAAACACTGGTGACTAACTGAGCAAGAGGCACAATTCTAAAAAATAAATAAGTGAAATAAATGTACACTTATAACGGCTAATTGCTGTGGCAAATAACCTGCAAGGACATAATAAGTGCTGAAGTATTTATGTAAATAATGGAGTAAAATTATTTCACTGCTGGCCTGTTACTTTAATGGCACTACAAGAGAAATATGAAGGGCTGCTAGTTTGAGAGACAGAAGTTGTTTTTATGGCTAGGTAATTCCATGGTGGAATGGTGTTATCTCTAGAGTATTTTGCATTCAAAATAAATTATATTTAATTTAAAATGTTTTATCAAACAGTGTCAGCTGTGTCCTACCCTTAACAGAGACCGAACATAGAAAGCATCTCCCTTTTTTGTTATTTACAGTTCTTCTGCTCGCGCCCAGAAATGCAGTGCTCTCAGCAAGTCCTCTTTCCCATCCTGTGCTGATTCACAGATTGATGTTCCTTTGTTCTGCTGCAGTGCTGCAGACTGGGAAATGTCCTCTTTAGAGTATATTTAACACAAATGTACAACACTTAGGTGCTCCTAAAATATGTAAGTTTACTTAAGAAAAGAAAACACAGAGAAAAACTGGAAAAAGATAGAATCTGTCTTTTTTTAATAATAACATCATTGTATCTGGAGTGCTCATGAGAGACATGGGAGGCTTAAGCTCAGTTGCCACAACGTTCTGAAGGAATTCAAACTCTTGCCTCCTGGAAATATGAGCTTTTCATACAGCTAAGACTCTGCTCATTTTTGTAGTCAAGAATATGACATTATTCACAAAGAATTGGTCTGAAAAGAGCTCAAGTAAGCAGCAATGCCACAGCACTCATAACAGAAAGTGTGATTTGGTTCTGAGCCCAGATTAAGATAAATATCTGAAGTAAACTCCTCATTTCCCAGCTGAGACTTGTTTTTCTTTTTTTTTTTTTTTTTTCTGCTCTGTCAAAGTGCAATTAATTTAATTTAAAACCACAGTGGTTTTCTGCAGAGAAACTGTACTGATAGCTGTGTTTCCTACCAGAGTAATTGCTGCAAGCACGTCTCTGTTCCATTGATGGAAAGACAAACAAGTTTCAGCTGCCGAAGAGAGAAAAAGGGAAGCACAATTACAGGAAAGTCTCTGCTGAAAGGCAGGAGGACTCATCTCTGTTGCCACAGCCCAGCTGATGCTGGTGTCTGGCAGCATGAATGCTTTTCCTTCTTTGCTCAAGTTAAAAAAATTATAAGAACCATTTCTTTGGCACCATCTTAAAATAAAACAGAAACACGACGTTGGTTCCAATGTTTGTGAAGGGACACCATTTCATGAGCTCAGGATGCTATCCATGCTGGTGCCTGGGAAGTTATGTCACTGTACTCCAGCCCAGGGTCATGCACAGCGAGATGGGGCTGTAGGTTGATGATTGGCAGCTAGAAGGTTGTGCTGTATGCTCAGAACATATATATGTAGTTTATTCATATGTTCAACACTCAGATGTGCAAAAAATAAGTAATGCCATTCCTCTTTTTTTTTCTTTTTTTTTTTTTAGTACCAGAAAAATAGTGATAAAAGTGCTAAGCCCAGTGGAGTTAGTAGAGTTAAAGCAGCCATTCAGTCTATTGATTTAAAATGGGTTTGGAATGCCTTTCTAAAAGAGTCTCCTGGAATTAGGAATAGCCAAACTGGAGATCGTTGCCTGTGGTACTATTTGCATCAGCTTGAAGTATAATGCCAAAAATCTCCAGTCTAATAATTTAACAACAATTTGTGTTCTTGAAATACAGCACTAAATGCACAGTGGATGCCAAATTGCTTTCAGCATCAGTGCAATACTACGCAATACTATTATTTTCATGCATGGTAGAAATTTTCATTCATGCAGCTGAAAGCAACAGTTCCAAAATGGCCATCTCAGTCAGAATATGAATTAAAAAATTAGTCTGAAGACTTACAGGACAGACACACAGGGCATCACAGCAAATTCCAATTATTTTCCTTTTCAACTTTCATTTTTTTATTCACACGTTAGAAGGATTTCTGTATGCTTCTCTGCATTCATCAAAGAGAGAGGTCTGAATTGCCTTGCGTTTCTATAAAAGTGGAAGCATTTGTTCTTGGCTTGGATTTGGGGTCAGAATCAAACTCCACATAGATACCAAAGCTCCTGGAAAGACTGGAAATACTCAGCTGAACTGCCAGCACTAAACTTTATTTTGCTACTGCATGTTTTTCTCTCTTGTTAATTTGGGAAGTAGACAAAATCTGTAAGAATGTCTATAGCTTTAGAGTATGAAGGCAGTCTAACTCATATGTGATCTTACAGTCTGTGTAAAGTACAAGTCTTCCCTGAAGATATGCGGTGAAACCATATAGTAAAAGGAATCTGGGGCTCAGAGGCTTTGAAAGGTATGAAGATGTTATTTGCCTGCCCTGAAGAGTGAAAGTTCTGACTAACTTTGAGGTAACAAATGCAATTTTAATTCATCAGTCATATCAGAAATAATATTTGTAACTCTAGAGTTGTTCTGAATCTCAGTAGTTCCTGGGTTCATCTGGAGGCTTCCAGTCCACAAGTAATCAAAGTCTTAAAAACATGAAAGAGTATAAAAATTTATTTAGAAGAGGGGAAAAGCCATTACTTGTAGCTCACCAGTAAATCAGGAGGAGTAGATCAAGCCGCTGGCCTGATTTTTAATTGTATTTCCTTTGATACTTGTCATTAGTGACATCATCTGAATGCCAGCGTGCAAGATCACTGTATCTCAGTTCCATAGCACACAGGCAACCCAGCCACTCCAATACAGCCTAGATCTGATTTTCTTTGCCACGTTATTACCTGGAACATTCCCAGGACCACAGTTTCGTCTCTGTGCCAGAGTTTCTGGGAATTTAATGCCTGCGGATTTCTAGACAGGATGTGGGTACTTAATAGCAGCTATTAGGTGCCAACACTACATCAGGAGTGTGTTAGTTCAGCCTCTCGTCTTTCATGCCGGGAATAATGTTATTATAATTCTGTATCTTCCATAAAAATGAAATTCTTAAATTTCATACACCATAAACTTCATTTGTGCTCTCCAGATGCATGTAGGATGATTTAAATCCTAACCGCTTTAACATCTTGAAGTATAAAAAGGTTCCCTTTGGAATTCTCAGATCAATAAAAATTAACTCTGTTTGGTGCCGCTATAGCCCAGAAGCTTTTGAGGCATTATGTTCATTAAAAAAGGAAGTCTTTGGTTTACTGAAACTGTCACATCCTACTAATACAATTTGCCAACCAGCTTTTCACCAAGCTTTTAACTTTCCAGAGCAAACAAATACATCAGTGAGATTAATTTTGTTTTGGCCGTTTCAATTTGAAAGGTTAAAAACCAGCCTCACACAGAAGCAACCAGCAACCTGAACTGCAGACAGTATATCATTAGGATGTCCTCTAGACAGAAGATTCTGTCTTATGTCAATATAATGTATGTTGCTAAATCCTTGGGTTTCACTTCACAGAAGATACACCTTCTCACTGCAGTGATAGGCCCTGAGACAAACGTGAGTTTACTGCATTTTTTATTTCTACAGCTCCCCAGCAAGAAGGTGAAATGGATAAAGTGAAACACCACTGTGACCGGTAGAGTGGGTCCTTCACATTAAGCGACCCCTAAATGCATTAACAGACAGGATAACTTGATGACTTCATGCAGAAGCACTTGTTACTGTCCAAAGTCTGTCTGAAGGCAGCACATTCCTATGTCCCATTGTTCCCATAAGGACACAGCTCACTCCCGCCTGCTGCAAGCTAAAAATGCTTCAACCCCTGATTACAGCTTTAGTCTGTGTGGGGTTTTGTGCTTTGTTTTCTTGTTGTTGTTTTTGTTTTTAAATCTGCATACAGGCATCTGTGTATATGTTCTTCATAGCCACCTTGTTCACATCCCCTGTTTTTCTGACTGTCTTTAAATGCCTGCCCCTGTATCCTCTGCATTGCAGACACTTGCTGGGGATTGTATTGATTTTAAGTGATGCCGGTGGATTTGCTGTCCTTTTTTTCCAGTATAAATTACGGAAATGTCATCCATGCTCTGTCAAATATTTGGCAGAACATTTCTACATATAAACAGAGCAGGTTTTATATGAGCTGTAATGTTATACGTTTCAAGTTTTATTTTACTTCCATGTACTTATTGCAGTTGCCTCAGTTTTCACCATCCTTCCTATCTAGGTTTGTATCAGATTGTTTCTTAATGTGATAAGCCATATCTAGTGATGACAGAGTCCGCATCTGATAAGCTGGTCCTTCAGAATGGCAACACCTTTAGCCTTTGGGGACAATCAGCCAAATTATAGTGATTTGCTGGGAGTCTTTTGAAACCAATCATATTGTCTATTCTGAAACTGGTCATATTTTCTATTAGGGGAACTGTTAGGTATAGCAAAGTATCTTGAAAAATCCCAGTGAAAGTCCTTCACAAGAGAGTGGTATTATGTATAACTTTGCTGGCCACTTGTTTTACTTCGAATTAAACTTGAAAAGAACAGTTTAATTTATTCACAGTGCTCATTTTAGATGCTGTTTATCCTTGAAGAAATGAGCAACATGGGAAAGGTGATACGTCTCAATGTGTGAGACTGAATCAGACCTATCAGCATAATTTTATAATTCTTTCCTTGAGAGCAGACACATACATTTTAATTTTCTGTTCCAGTAGACCATGCAGAATGCATTATTTTTCTACAGATATATCTAACTTTTCAGAGACTACAAAACCTCTGCCACATTCAACGTGAGCCATATCTCACTCATGTCAGATATACGGAAAAGAAAACAGTTTTCAAAATCCACTTCCTGTGGCCAGCTAGACCTCATTTCTGTAGCTGTTTACCTTTATGTTCCTTTAGCTTCCACGCTAAAAGCACCTCTGTGTATGTCAAGCCACCCTACTGTGAGTACGGGCATATCAGCCCAGGCCCTGAGCCCCAGATTGCGCAGACATCTCCCTGTGGAATTTAATCTAGGAAGTTTCTCAGACTTCTCTGATGCAGGCAGAAGCAGACACCCTGCAGGACACATCTGTGACAGCATCGCCCAACTTTTACCCTACGATTTCTGTACAAAGTGGTATGAATTCTCTTTTCACCCTTAAAAGTGAAATCTCCATCTGTCAACCATGCCAGGTAGCGATTCCTGAAGACAGAATGAAAATGGTGAAACTAAAACCTGTTCCCCATCACTGAAACTGTCTCACTATCTCAACAGAGAAACTCTTTAGACCACTTTGCCAGCAACTTTGAGTAAAATGGTGATTATGGAATTCAGTTGAGAGTGGTGAGTTGCATCCTTTTCCACTTCCTGTTTCTGCATTTTCTTATTAAATATAAAACAATTTTAGGATTTGGAACTAGACAAGGAACCATCACTGTTTTATCTAAGTGCCCAATGGTCAAATTATTAAAACACAAACTTTATAATCCCTTCCGTTCTGAACTCTGTGATTCTGTTCTGAATCTTCCTACATGTAAAAACAGCCTCCCCAGAGGCTGAGAATCCATCACTGTAAAGGTATTTTCATTGTGAGGTGGGAAAAGATGGTTTAAACCTAAGGCAAAGCAACCAATTGAAATGCTTTCTCATGATTCGAGTTCTGTATACAAACGTATGCATACTCCAAATGTGCAAGGGCATGCATCACCACATTCAGGGGTGCATTTACTGAGCTGGGAGAAAGGTAAGATTTGATCTCTGGGATCCTGTTAAAGTGTTACATCTGCAGTCATTTCCTCACTCCCTGGAGCCTTCCCTGCTGCCCAGCCATGGTCTTGAGGCCAGAGATCATAAAGGTCAGGTCAGATGGAGCCCTGGGCAGCCCGATCTAGTGCTTGATCTGGTCAGTGCAGCCCTTGGCAGAGGGCTGGGACTAGATGATCTTTGAGGTCTCTTCCAACCCAAGCCATTTTATGAATAAATCACACCTAGAACAAAAAGCCAGCAAACAGTCTGATGGTGTTGAAAAAGTGATGATATGCCAGCTTGAGTTAGCAGCATAAATTCAATCTGTAATTAAAACCAAGAGTTAAACTTGAAGTTTAAAGGTGTTTACAATAACAACGCAGTGCTGAAATTCCCTTTATATTCAGAAGTTTGCTCATTTTTGGCTGAAATGTTAAGTCAGCACTCTTCTACTCCTTAACATTTGTTCATTAATTCCTTAATGCTGAAGGATACTACTTTTTTTTACAAGTAAAGATTTTGCTGCAGTGCTCTGGCCAAGCACCAGCTTGGCACTTGGACAATTTTGCCTGACTAAATTGGAGTTCTGCTTGATACAAGACAATTATTTGCTCTCTTAAACTGAGGTGCTCTTCATTTCACTTCACAGCTAGCTGTTCTTCAGCAGTGCTGGTCAATAATTCCACAAATTAGTGTAAATTTACATTTTTGGGGGGACCTTAAGAGTGCATATGTATGCATCTCTGGTAGACTGTCTTGGAGCAAGAGCCAACTGATAGCCCATAAGTCCTCTTTCAAATTAGATTTTCCAAAGCAGAAGAAAAAAAATGGTTTTAAATATACAGACGAAAGTTTCAAGGAGAGGTATCCAGTCTTCCTCCCACGATTATCTTTTGACTGACCTCTGCAAGATTCTAGTGAATGAATATTAATGAATCACCAGCACGAAAGTAATTTAATGAGGAAAACTTAACAGAGTATTTTGGTCACAGGGAAGCTGCTTCCTGTTTGCCTAGGAAACCCATTTGCTAAATGTTCAAGTAAAAACATAAACGTAAATTTAATGTTCATGTATTGTAATGGGATTTTTGTTACAGATCACTAAATCGGGAGCTTCAAATTGAAACATACCTATTTTAAGAAAGATTCAAATTATTTCACTCAAGCTACAATTAGATTTCATTTTGTTTTATGGTCTCCTTCATTCTTCATAGGTTTGAATTAGTTTTCTCACTCATGAAATTAAACCAAGGTATATTTTACCCTTACGTCTATATTAGAAGATTTAACATTAATGTTATTTAAGTAGAAGATGTGTTTACCTTGCCACGTTTTCGATATCCACTTTAATCCCAACTAAATCTTGCTTCACCATGTTACAAAATCAGTGGGAACAAAAAGCAGCAATGATGGTTATTCTGATTACAAGTCAGGCCTGGTCCAAAGGACTGAATTATTGATGTCACCCCCTGTCTTCAAACGGCCTGGAATCAGACCCTTGAGAAGACAATCAATAGTGCCAGTCAGAACTGGGAATGAATAGCCTCATCAGCTGATAAATAAGAAATAGCAAGTAAACTTTGTTTAGATGGTTACAGAAAATTGAACAGTGTAAAGTTATACAGTAAATTAACATCTTGATGAGTCATGTTCCTATGTGGAAAGATCACTTCTGTCTGTTAAGTCTATTAAATTTTAGGTGAGATAAAAGATTGAAATGGGAATTAGTTCGCCTATACCATATAGAGAAAGAACAGAAATTAAAGTGTATTTAAAAGAAATGTGTTAAAATTGCTGTGTACGTCAGAGCAATGGAAGCATTGGAGTCACAGGATGAGTGGAAGGGAAAATAACAACACTGTTTGTACTGTTTACATCTTTTCTCTCTTCCTGTATGCTCATCTCCTCTCATGATAATTTCAGGTTCTCAATCTTCCAACTTAATTCATAAACAGCACAAATTACAGAATGTTGAAAAAAAATAAAAAAGATACTATTGCTTTAAATTGTAGAAATTTTTTTTTTTAAATCTGCCAAGGGCTGTACCTGAGGTGAAACTTAATTTTTAGAAGATGGAGTATTGGATGATGCCAGTTACTTCTATCTCCTAAACACTGCTGTTTTTCCTGCTATAAACATGTGGGATCACGTGGCTGCCTTCAGTGAAATCGGAGATCTATGAACGGCTGAATAATGACAGAATGTTTCCTTGCTTTACTGGCTCAGTGTTATGCAAAATGGGTTCCGCAAAGAATATGCAACATTGCATCAGCTCCCACTCAGAAAGCATAGCTTTCCTGTTAGACACAAACAAAATGCTTCATTGCTCTCTTTGTTCAAATTGTGCATTCGAAAAATGTACGTAATTTTCAGAAGTTTGTGCAAATATTGAGTTTTATATTTCTGGAAAGATTAATTTGAAACAATCATAGAATTATTGAATCATAGAACATCCCGAGTTGGAAGGGACCCATAAGGGTAATCGAGTCCAACGCATAGCTGCACCACTCAAAAATCAGTCTTCTGAAGCCTCTTTTCCTTGATATTTCCACCGACTCCTTTCCTTTTTTTCAGAATGTTTGTGTCATTCCCAGAACTACGCTGTCTAATCTTATCTCATTGCTCTTACTTTTTATACAGCTCTGTTATTCACGGCAACTATCCTGCAGCTGATGTGAGGAACCAGATAAGAACACAGGGAATTCTGCTCTAGGAAACACATTTTAGAGTGCTTTTTCTGAAAGTGCATGCTGGTGTATATTCCTGACATAATGTTAAGTAAAGGTAATCAGTGAAAAGTAAGGCTTGAAATCATATTTCCTTATGCTTCTCTTCAAGGAAGAACGACACTCGTCAGAAAGGGGCCTCAGAAAGTGGCCAGTGCCGCCAACAGAGGTGCAGGAGCATTCTGTGCCTCAGAGAAACAGACTGGGAACATCAGTACAGATATTTGAAAAATTATTATTTTTATATGCGTGAAAAAAATGCATAAGTAAAAAGACAGTCCATCTCCTTCATTTTCTAAGGAAAGTACAGAAGAGTTTGGACTGAAAGTGCTCTTGTAGGTATGTGTGATCAGATCAGCTAGGAAGTGCTGGAGGAACTGAAGTTTCTGCCTCTTTCACTTTGACTGAAATCTGGCAGCCATCCTAGAACAGGCTTACTAAATCGAGAACATGAGAAAGGAGGTGACTGCTGGTTGGTAAGACTGACAGTAGGGAACTTGCCAATCAAATTCGTTTAATCATAATCTTTGTAATAAGGAGAATGGTCTGAGGCATGATGTTTGTTTGATCATAATCAAGTTAAAATACTTCTGGCAGCTTCCACAAGACCAGTACAAATTCAGCGCAGCATTCAGCAAAGAAACTGAATATAAAAACATCCGATACAGTTACATGAATAAAAAATTGAAAGATCTTGCAATAAACATGAAATGAAAACATTCTTGTTGGCAAGGATGACAACATGAAGCAGAAAATACAAGGACAGGAGAAAAGAAGCTGACATTCTTCCATGCCATTAATTGATTACATATGAATACAGTGTGAGGGAGGAAGCTTCAAACCGGCTCAGTTTGTGTGGTTCTACAGAGAAATGTAATCTCAAATTCTGCAATTTATCACCCAGTAATGCTGGATTAAATACACTGATACAGAGTCTCTTTACTTCTTTAGATACCTCAGATCCTGAAAGGATCAGAAAAAAGGGGAGTTGCACTTGTACCTCAAAACTGTTAGCAAACAGAGGATGTGCTTTTCAGTCCTGAGCTTTTTTTTGGCACTGAGAGAGAATAATGATGCTTCTGAATGGGATTTATTCAACAGGCCATTAGTCATCTTACTCATGTGAACAGAGTAGAAGTGGTGCTGACAGAAGCTATGGTTGGGGCAATTAAGTATCGCTGCCTGTGCTAATAGGTCAGATCCAGAGGAATCCAGAATCCGGAGTTGATAAGAGGAGCAGACTGGGCATATGATCACAAAGCAACAAAGATCTCTGTATCATGACAGCCAACAGAGAGGCCTGGATTTCCAGTTTACTTATACCTAAGCTTAATGGCTTTTACTAACAAGTAATAAAGTCAGACTGAAACAGGGAGAGAGGTCTGGAGAATCTGCTTGGCAAGAATGTACCATTTTGACACCAGAATTAACTCTTTACTAAGCATAAGTACTTGGATTTGATTTTCCAGTGGAGTGGATTTCAGTGAAACTGCAGCTGAGTCCTTCCTAAGTATAGTTTGATATACTTCAACACTTAACACTAATCTAGGAACTGAAATGATGAAACCATCAATAAGAAGTCAACTCCTTCAAGAAAGACAGTTCAATATTAATGTTACCACCTGAGATGCTAATCCTTCTTCAAAGAGCTGACATTAGCATGAGACTGAGATGGAAAACAAACCATCTACCTACATGTGTAGCTCCTGCTCCAAAAATCACTGTCCCCATCACAGAATTTAGTTTTCACCTCATTTATACACAAACAAAATAATTTGGAATTATGTTCAAAGGTACCATGCAGATATAACAGACACCATGGTGTGTAGTTAAGAACTGGGAGCTCAGAATGCTGTCTCAGAACAGAATATAGGACCACAGCAGTAATCACTGTGTTCTAGCATGTTACTCTGATTTCTTCTTCTGAAGTTCTTCTTTCTTGTACAAATGCTCAAGTATTCATGATAGAAGAGATCAGAATGACATGTGAGGTTAAGTGCTCACATACTTACTGAGAAGGTAGGGCAAGCAGCTGTCAATTCTTGTTAAAACTGTCTGCAGCTGATGTCTGAGTAAAGATACATCCATACAGTACGTCACCAAAAGCATTCACGAAGCAGGCAGAAGTGAAAATGTGAAGTTTCTTAAGGCAGGATTTCAACAAAAGCCTTTCACATCTATATTATGTAAGTGTCCTGACTTCTCACTGAGGGCAATGTTCTTGGCTGGTGGTGCAACTGGTGCCTGAACTTTCCTGCTGCATTTCTGTTGTTTGCTTTTGTTAGAAATATCTGCACTGGGAATAAAGTGTTTTGTCTGAGACTGAACTAAGTGTTTTCTTGAAAGAAAATTAGTATTTTTCTAATGAGGAAAAAAAAAATGTGGACAACAACAAAACTATTCCAAAGCAAGTATTACTTTTTCACATTCGTGACAGACAGAAAACAAGAAATAATCTGTTGCAGAGCCTCCAATCTTTGCACCCTATACTTATTTTCTCGTGAAGAAACAATATTACATAAATTGTCAGTAATTCACAAGAGCGCAGTAAGAGCTGCCACAGTATATTGTGGAGCAAGGATGGCAGTAAGAGACCCAGGCTTTTGCTGTGCGTACAGTGTCAGTACCTCAACAGGCAGCCTGACAATGATAATGATGGTCAACTTGTAAAGTCACTGGCAGCACAGCATCAACAGCAGGAAGCACGGCCATGATACTGAATGAGCCTGAGGAGGAAAATAATGTAGTCTGAACAACAACAACCACAATATTTTTTCTAGAACAGTAGAGCCAGGAGACAGAGATGTATGGCAACATGGGAACCCAGAGATATTTGTAAGCTCATCGCTCCCTGGAATTTCAGGTGGCTATGTGCCAAAGAAACAAGATCAAATGATATCACATTGAGAATCTCAGTGTCATTTCCTTGAAACATAACAATGACAAACACTGTCTGAATCTGGTAGTCAAAACAACTGACAATAATGGGAAATCTCTGATAGCAAATCTCCTCCTTACTATCCTTCTAGTATCCTGAAGGAGAATCACAGAATCACAGAATTGAAGAAGTGGAAGGGACCTCTAGAGATCATCTGGTCCAACCCCCCGCCAAAAGCAGGCTCCCCAGACCAGGTTGCACAGGTAAGACCAGACTGCACAGGTTAGTAGTTGGAGAGTAGCAGATCTGGAAGTTCTGGACCACAGTGTTGCCCAACAATGTCCATCTACTGTTCTATGGGTTGTCCTGAGCTTGTTGGGAAGAATGGTCAAGAGTGAAGCTGTAAATGTCTGAGCATATAGGAACTAGATACAAAGACTGACAAATTCCTACTATTCCTGATCTTGCTTACCCAGGAGTACCTTCTACCTCACTGTCTTACTGATTAGTATATCAAGAAATTGTTAAGGACCATATCTGTAAATCAGGATGAATTAGGCTGTATTTATTTTTATTTTTATTATCCAGAAAAAAGTGAAAGAAAGGAAAAAATAATTACAGTGCAAAAAAAAAAAAAAAAATCCGACACGATTTTTTCCGTAAGAAAATCTGACACTAGCAAGAAAAAATAATATTTGATCTAGCAATTAAAAAAACAAAAAATAGACATTGGAAAAGAGGACTACTTTTTTCTCTCTTCCCTTGGAAGCTCCAGAAAAAATGTCAGCTTTAATACTATAAGTGCACAAAATAATACTGTACTTTACTTTGGATTATTTTGTGTCATTAATGACATAATTCATGCAGGTCAAGATTCATTACAGAAATAAAAGCAATTACAAACACAATTTTATGTTTCCAAGGCTTACCCCCTAATGCTGAACCCTTTACATTTTCTATCAATCTAATTCCTTTGACTTATCAGGGAAATGCAGCGAATTCAGTATTCCTTTGTTACTGAATGTGAAAAGATGATAGCAGTGTGCAGCTGAAAACTTGTCTGTACATATTCCAGAGACAAAACAGAAAGTAAGTGGGGAACAAGTATAATGAAGGACTCGATATAAGCTTGGACTGATGATGTTTTTAATGGAAATTTATTTAATAGAAGAGCACACACATGTATTTTTAAAAGCTGGATAAACAAATCAGAGTAGCTCTGGGCAAATCTAATCTTCACAGCTAGCACTTACAGCATGCATTAAAGAATTCAGGCTGACACTGACCTTGACAGCACTTGCAAAAGAAGAATTTTCACAAGGATGAACACATCCTACACTGTGTCTTCAGCTTTGTGAACAGTCTTGTAATCTTTTCATTTTTAACTATACTTATTTCTCATACCTCCACTTTTTGCACCCTATAATTATTTTCAAGCAGTAACATTCTAAATAGGAGGAATAAAAGAACAGTATTATAGTGTAGTGTACAATCATAATTCAGGCCTTCATCCTCCTCTTAAAATGATCCTCTTCTGAAAATATGTCAAAACATTTTTTCTATAGCTTTTTTTCAACCTATTATCCTTCTAACTATTTTACAAGTATATTGCTAATGACAGGGTTTTCAAAAAACAAGTAACAAAATATACATGTTAAATAGAAAGATACACAAAAAGAGCGAGCATAGGACTGTCCACAAATGCTTATTACATAGGCAGAAAAAGAAGGTCTATGTGTTAATTCTCTTGGCACTTATAACGCTGGCTCCAAAATCTGCACCATGTTCAAGTTTCCCTGACAATCACATTCCATAGATACCCGGAAAATGAAGATTTCTACCACTGCTGTTTTTAACAACCATTCCTGCTGCAAAGCTGGATAACTCAGAACAGCTAGTGTTAACACAGGCACACAGAAGTGGTTGGAAAGCGTTCTGAGATAATTCTGCATCTGTCTGTTACCAAGGAACATCTCCCAGAGGGAAGACAGTAGAACAGACCAGTAGTTCACCCCAACCGATAAGTTATGATGTACTTCTGAAGCGCAGCCTAGCTTCTGTTGTAACCAGGAAGGTCAACTCTATTTGCTTTACCTCTGCGCTGACAGAACCTTAGCAAATTCAGGGATGAAAGCAGCTATGAAGTGGAAAGGAAGAGAAGCAGAAAGAAGAATGCCATGGTGCCTAGGGTAAAGGGCACAAGTTTCAGGCTGAATTAGCACAGAAGACATTAAGAGTTTTCTCAGATAAAAGTGTGTTCCAGAAAGGCTGGGAATGGTTGGAATAAATGAGAACATAATTAAAGATCTGTTTTCAGACATCTGTAAGATTTTAACTTTCCCACTGTCAGCTCCTGCCTGTGGCATACGTATGACCCATCCCTCAACTCTTCTATCCCCCAACGTACTCCTCCAATAAACTAAATAATGTTCAACTTGAAAAAATTCCTTTACCTAACGTGTAAACAAAATGAAAACAGAACTATCCAAAAAAATAATTATGAGGGCTGCTCTGGAAATAACATCTCGCATTTTATTATGTTGGCCCACAACGTGAGAGCAGGATGGTGGTGGCATGGCAGCAGATGTTGAACCTTCACGCCAATATTCCGTTCCATTTCATTTCTGCGTGACAGATGGCAGCAGAGGTGCAGTGTGACAAAATGGCACGTGACATGGAAGTGCAGATGAAGCAAAGGTGTATCATTGAATTTCTCCATGTCGAAAAAAGAAATGATACTACTGCCATTGATCAATGCTTTCTGGACATTTATGGAGACCAAACAGTTGAAGAGGTTTTGCTCTTGATCATATAGTGCTATGAGCCATTCCTTTCCAATACCGGGCATTTTTTCTTTTAAAATACTATACAAAATGAAAAAAACAAACAAAAAAACATAGGTTCTGTGAGTGATGTAAACTGGAATACATAGTACAGAAATTTGGGAAGAAGCTGTGGAAGGTATCAGTGGAACATCAACTGGGAAATGAAAGTCCATGAAGGCTCACCTTGCTTTGTGAGCAACACAGGCAGGCCAGTGACAACAGACAAGGAGAAAGCTGAAGTACTCAACAACATTTTTGCCTCAGTCAGCACTACTGACTGCTCTACACACAGCCCTCAAGTAGATCGCTTGGAAAGTGGGAACTGGGTAGCCATGTCCCTCCCACAGCAAAAAGATGATAGAATGATAGAATCACAGAATCCTTAGAGTTGGAAGGGACCTCAGAGACATCTAGTCCAACTCCCCTGCAGTGAACAGGGACACCACAGCTAGATCAGGTTGTCTAGGGCCGGATACAGCTTTGCCTTGAAAGTCTTCAGGGATGGGGCATTAAATAGATCTCTGGGCAACCTCTTCCAGTGCCTCACCATCCCCGCTGTACAAGACTTCCCCTTCTTTCCTGTAGCTGCCTTCACTGAAAGGCCACTATGAGGTCACTTCAGAGCCTTCTCTTCTCCAGGCTGAACAGCCCCAGCTCTCTCAGCCTGTCCTCATAAAAGAGGTGTTCCATTCCCTGGATCATTTTTGTGGCCCTTCTCTGGATGCACTCCAACAGTTCTATGTCTCTCCTGTACTGAGGACTCCACGTCTGGATGCAGTACTCCAGGTGAGATCTCACCAGTGCAGAGGGGCAGGACCACCTCCCTCTCCCTGCTGTCCATGCTTCTTTTGGTGCAGCCCAGGATATCATTGGCTTTCTGGGCTGTGAGAGCACATTGCTGGCTCATGTCTAGCTTCCCATCCAGCAGCCTCAGGTCTTTTCAGACAGAACTGCACTCAACCCAAAGTCCTGAGGAAACTGGCTGACATAGCTGCCATGCCACAATCGATGACACTTGAATAGTCATGGTGGTCAGATGAAGTCCCTGGTGACTGGAAAAAGGCAATGTCACTCCCATTTTTAAGAAAAGTAGAAAGAATGACCTAGGGATCCACCACTTCATAAGCCACAGTTCAGTGCCAGGGAAAATCTTGGAGCAGATCCTCCTGGAAGCTATTCTAAGGCAAGTGGAAGAGTGAAAAGTGATATGGGACAACCAGGGTGGCTTCAACAAGGGCAGGTTGAAAAGACATAGCATTCTTTTCCCAAAGAGGAAAGTGTTCTCTTTGGTTCATAAAAAAATGTATGTTTTGCACTTGAGTCAGAGTAATCCTAGATACATATACAGAATGGGAGAAGGGATCCTTGAGAGCAGCCCTGCAGAGAAGGACCCGAGGGTCCTGGTGGATGAATAACTGAACATGAGCCTACAGTGTGATCTTGAAGCTTGGAAGGCCAATAGTATCCTTGGCTCCATCAGAAGAGGGGTGGCCAGCAGGGACAGCGAAGTGATTGTCCCTCTCTGTTCTGCTCTCTTGAGACCCCATCTGGAGTACTGTGTCCAGGTCTGGGTCCCCCAATACAAGAAAGATGTGGAGCTGTTGGAGAAGGTCTAGAGGAGGTCCACAAAGATGATCAGAGGTCTGGATCACCTCCCCCTACAAAGACAAGTTGAGAAAACTGGGCTTGTTCTGCCTGGAGAAAAGAAGGCTGTGAGGAAACCTCACTGCAGCCTTCCACTATTTAAAGGGGGGTTATAAATAGGAGGAGAATCAACTTTTCACAAGGGTAGATAGTGATAGGACAAGGGGGAATGGTTTTAAGCACGAGGAGGGAAGGTTTAGGTTGGATATCAGGGGAAAGTTCTTCACAGAGAGAGAAGTGAGGCGCTGGACCAGGCTGCCCAGAGAGGCTGGGGATGCCCCATCCCTGGAGGTGTTCAAGACCAGGTTCGATGGGGTTCTGGGCAACCTGGTCTAGTACCAGATCTGGAGGTTGGTGGCCCTGCTTGTGTCAGGGGAGTTGGAAATCTATGATCCCTGAGGGCCCTTCCAACCCCAGCCATTCTATGATTACATGATCGGTGGCACAGCCTATTTGGAGGCCTGTAACTTGCATTATCCCCAGGGGTCAGTACTTGTCCAGTCTGGTTCAATATCTTCATCAACAATCTGGGTGAAGGGATGGAGTCCTCTCTCAGCAAGCTGACACACCAGATGGCTGTGCTGCCGTTCAGTGAGACCTGGGCAGACTAGTGAGTCGGGTAGAGAGGAACCTCTGGCAGAATGTGGACATAAAAATGGCCAAGAGATTTTCATTTCTGAGAAACATTTCAGTTATATGATTTTGTGGTTGTAAATTCTCATCCATATTCGTGTTTCTAACAAAACTCCAGCTGCTGTCTAACCCTTCTTGAGCACAAATTTTATTTAATTTGCCTTATTTCCCTGTCTGCCAGATTCGTCTTTTTTTTTTCCTCTCCATAATTTCTTTAAGAGACTGCTTGTGTTTCTTGTATCCTCTCCAGCACAATCATTCCTGAAAGAATAGAGCAGACATGTCCAACCCATGGCCTGTGGCTGCTCTGTGCCCCTTGCCATCATGGCAGCAGCTCTGCTTCACCAAGTGTCCCAGCCTGGCCCCGTCTGTGCACCCATCGCTCACAAGAACCAAACAGCGTTGTGTGATCAGCACAGCCTGGGCTGAGACTGGGACATCAGGGCGATGCAGTGATCAAGTGATGGCAAATGATTTTATACATTTTGTAGCATTGGTTAAACGCAGTTCTGTGAGCAGTAAGAAATAGGCAGCTGTGCTTTCCATTGTGATAAAGGAATTTGAGAATAGGTTTCAACATTGCCAAAAGATCATCAATTTGCAACTAGATTCTCAACCCAAATACATTGCCTTCCAATTTTCAAATGGGATGTATAGGTACATTCAATTTAAATCTGGTCATGCCTCTTTACCAGACGTCTACACGCCTTCTCTTACTGGATAAACTTACTCCTCACTTCACAGTCACACTTCATTCATGTCATCACTTCTTGGCAGTACGTACATATGTGCACAACTGTTTTCCAAGATGAAGCATACTTCCATACCTTAACTATGTTACATATTTTATGAGGGCTGCTCTGAAAGTAATGTTTTGTGTTGAGAATGAATATATAAATACTGTATAATTGTTTGTGATTGTATTATTTTGCTGCATTTTGTTGTTGTTGACAGTTCTATTTTTAACGTTATTCCTGGAGAAGCTCATTTCAAGCTGGCTCAGATTTTAGTACACTGCTTTCCTTGTTTATCGGAATCTCACAAACTGCATTTCCTCTATTGGCTATTGTGAAAGGGTATAAGGGGCTCAAGATCATGCCTGAAGATAAAGTTATGAGTGCTGCTGCAAAAACAGTGCCTCCTACTTTATTACGTTGGCCCACGATATCAAAGGCAGATGATGATGGTATGGCAGTAGAGGTTGAACCTTCCCACCAATATCCCGTTATATTTTGTTGTCGTGTGACAGATTTGCTCTGCCCAATAATGTTATTGTGCCCTTTGCAGCTGCTGGATTTCCCATGGAAATAAGTAGGAGGTGTTACTTTTGGAGCAACATAAGAAGATTGTTCTTTGTGAACAAGTTCAGTAACAGTTCCTATTTATTAAAAAAAAAAAAAAACTCTATCTGTACATACAAGAGAATTCAATTTTTCATTAGGCTATAATTAAATCCTTTCGTATTAAATAAGCTGCAGCTATATATATCATTTTAGTAGCTGATAACAAATGGTCCGGAAATGTTTTTTGTGCATTACTGTTAAGATATAAAGATGCTTCAACATTTGCATTTCTGTTAGAGTCAGCATTCTTAACTGAACTTAGTTAACTAAAAAAAAAAATATAACACTAGATTACATTGCTTTAATGAAAAAAAAAAAAATAAAAACCCTCTATCCATGTTGCTTTAAAAACAGACACACAAAGGCATATGGCGGGCTCCTCGCCTGGCAGCCAGCCACACAGCTCCAGAGGGGCCAGTGGAGCAAGGCCAGTTCCTAGAGCTGATTTATACAGCTGAACACTTGCATCCTTCTCTCTGGTGTAACAGTGTACCTGAGCTTTTCCAGTCGACAGTGGACAGAGAGGATGAAGCTGGCAGAAGGCCAGACTGGCATGCCCAGTGCCAATGCTTTCTCTGTTATTTAAGATGAAGGCATGCTGCTAGCAGCTATCTCCAGCCGAATGACCAGCAAAGCATGAAGTTTACATAATGTCTCAGCTGGACTTCCCTCTTATCTGCACGGTCTGATTGTGTATCCTTTTATTTGGTAGTAATAACACGGAGTTATGAGACCACTGCTATAGACTTCAAAGCTCTGAACTCTGGACATTACAAGCTCTGCTTAATCTGTGCTTGTGGAAGTCAGTGTGGACTCATCTAGCATGGTCTATAAAGCCCTGTGGTTAATAGCTTCTTTTTAGAACAGCTGTCATCTAGTATCTCAGCGCCCTGAACAGTGGGAGTTCCCATTTGCGGTAGGACAAAAGTGAGATATGTCTAAGCCACGGCCATCAGAAGTTCTCTGCTATTACTGTAAATGCAATGTCTTCATTGCATTCTAAAGTTTCTTACATTATCACAAGTTTGCCCAGGAAGAGGATAGGAAAATGGCTCTCTGGATATCTTTCCCTCTCAAGAGGTCTCGTCAGCATCAACATTTATTAATCTGAGGTAAAGACGCCGTTGGTAAGAAGTCATTCCAGAAAGCTTCTGCATGTTGGGCAGCACCCAAAGTACTGCTCGTCAGACTCTGAGGACAAAGACCCAGAGGAGACACTGAGATACCTACAGATGATCTCTCATTGCTCTGAGGCAGATACATAATAAAGAACAGTTAACAAAAGAATCTTCATCAGTTACTACTCACTGGCACTCAATGAAAATCGAGCTGATACTTCTTAGAAAGCATTTACAGACTCATTTACACACTCCCCAAGGGAGGCGATTAATGGCTCTGCCTTAGATTTTGCTTTTAAATTACTCGGAGTAGATGTGGAGACAACTATGGTTAAGAGCAGGGTATTGGGGACAGAAGAACCCAAGCTCGTGGTAGAACTAATAGCTGAGCACCTGTTGGTTGTTCCCTGCTGTGAGGAACGCTGGGTCCCATCTGACACATGGAACATCCTGTGATTTACCGACTGGTGTCCTCAGGAGATGCTGCTGTGGACATCTGTCATTCGGTCTGTGTAAGTTTATCACAGGCCTTTCAACAGCACATCTTGTTTCTTTATGTAATACTTGATCACGGTCTTGATTCTAGTTCTAGCCACAGGAAACAGTAAAGATCACTGACAGTCTTCAACTGAACTGAATTCATCCACCAGGACACCCAGGTCTCTCTCCTCAGAGCTGCTCTCCAACCTCTCTAGCCTCCTTCTCTTGCCTGGAGACAGCACCCAGAACAAGCTGTTCCATCACCTTTCCAGGGACAGAGGTGAGGACCCTTTAGTGTATGAAGTTATGTTTGAATCCAGGGTTGGGTGTTATGATTGCCCCTTAACACATTATCTTTGTAACACAGGAATTACCTACATAGTACTATCAACTCTATCAACTTTTTAACGGTTAAGTGTATAAAAGCCAGTTCTAAGAGAGTGCTATGGACTGACCACAGCCCCCATTCCTTGTTCCTGTGCACTGCTTGGTAGGAGGAGGAAAAAGAGGAAGGTTGAGGGGTAGAAGATGTTTTCAGTAGCTTTTAGATCTTACTGCTGTAGTCTGGTTTCAGTAGGTAAAAAATTGCATTAATTTTCCTTATGCTGAGTCCTGTGACAGTAATTGGTGAGTGATATCCCTGCCCTTATCTCAACTCGTGAGCCTTTCTGCACTGTATTTTCTCATCCTGTCCTTTAGAGGCTGGGGATGAGAGAGCAGTGTTGTTCATCCAGCGCCGTATGTTAGTGAGTTTCAGAGTAAAGAAGTGTTTTTTATAACAGATAAAAGATGCTTACTATGTCTTTTGGACAAAATGCAGTCCACAGAGAGCAATTTAGGAACGTATGTTTTAGAAGCAGCTGCTCCCAGAGAGAAACGTTGATCAGACATTTTTACTATTTCGTAGGAGAATAACAGAAAGCATCAAGTAGATTGCAATCGTTTTCTTAAAAGTTATTACCTCAGTGATTCCTCTCAATATTTTATACTAAATTTCCTTCTCTTATTTAGATCCATATAGGATAGACATCCTGACATTTTTAGTATAATACATATTTTGAGTGTTCATCTAATTAGATTCATCTGTGTAACGATTTGTGATCGTTGCTGCAGATCCCATAAGATTCTACAGTTTCCATAGAGTAATTTATCTATAGATGTGTTTCCCTATCAATTCAGTTTGCTCAGCTTTCCTTGTGTCAGCTGCAACCAATTATTATTACGTACTGGGGTTTATCATCATTCCTGCACTATTTGATTCACTCTTTAATGCTTGCCATACTGAAATTCTCAACCAATGCAATGCAAAGTATGTTCCTTTTTAAGGAAGCACGCAGTCACATGGAGAAGGTTGAAAGTCTTCTTCTTGACATGTGAAGGGCCATGAAGAACATATAATCGTAGAATGGCCAAGGTTGGAAAAGACCTCCAAGATCATCCAGTCCAATCATCCACCTATCAATATTTCCCACTAAGCTACGTCCCTCAGTACAGCATCTAAGTGTTTCCTGAACACCTCCAGGGACAGTGCCTTCCTCACCTCCCTGGGCAGCCCATTCCAGCACCTGACCACTCTTTTGGAGAAGTAATTTTTCCTATTGTCCAACCTGAATCTGCCCCAGCACAACTTGAGGCCATCCCCTCTAGTCCTACTGCTAGTTACAAGGGAGAAGGGGTCGACCCCCACCACTCCACGGCCTCCTTTCAGAGAGCTGTAGGGAGCAATAAGGTGTCCCCTGAATTTCTTCTTCTCCAGACGAAGCAATTCCAGTTCCCTCAGCCACTCCTCATAAGCATTTTGCTCCAGAACCCTCACCAGATTCACTGCCTGTCTCTGAACGTGCTCCAGGACCTCAGTGTCTTTCCTGCACTGAATACGACCATATGGCTGGAGCACCTCTCCTCTGAAAACAGGCTGAGAGTTGGGGTCGTTTAGTCTAGAGAAGAAAAGGCCTCAAGGAGATTTTACAATAGTCTTCCAATATTTAATGGGAGCCTGCAGGAAAGATGAGGAGGGACTGTAGTGATAGAACCAGGAGCAGGAGTTTTAAACTAAAAGAGGGTAGATAAAAGTTGGATATTAAGAAGAAATTCTTCACTATAGTGGCAGTAAGGTACTGGACAGTAAGGTTACCCATGGAAGTTCTGGGACTTTGAGCAACCTGATTTAGTGGAAGGTGTCCCTGCACATGACAAGGGAGTAGGAATTAGATGATCATTAAGGTCCCTTCCAAACCAAACCATTCTATTATTCTGTGTTTCTGTCCTGAATTTCTCCCACGTTTATGTTTCACCTCCTTTTAAACTCCGCACTGCAATTGGAAATGTTTCTTTGGCTAACCTAACAAGTACATGGAACTGAGAGTACATCAGATGAAACTGACTCTGAAGCCTCAACCAAAACCCTTCAATTTAGTAAATTTGTCTTCCTGGAATTGTCCTTTACACATCCACAAACATTTGTAACAAATCACTTTGGAAAATAACGAGTTGTTTTTAAACTACTTAAACAGGCAGAGGATCTTAATGAGCTGTGAGTAAGACAGAAAATTTCGACAGTATATTCTAATAGATGAGAAAAACGTGTCAAATTTTATTAACATTGCATGAACTTTAAAAGGGTCTCATCTTTCCATTAACATTTCTGCTAGCAAACATTCATCATAAATTTCTTTGCTATGAAATATTCACAGGAATATTCCCAAATAAATAAATAAATTACTAGCGAGTACTGCAATATTAATACCTAAAAATATATATGAACCACAAAGATCAAACTAACAACACGGAAACGCAGCGTAAAAAGCATTTCAACAATTTTCAGGCAGACTGTTTCCATTTGAAGACTGGTAAGAGATTCCAGCATGTCATTTCAAATAAGGATGAAGTTTTTGGAGCCTAGCTTTTTTTGACAGACCGACTCTGATGGGTCTCTTGCATGTTTTAAGAGGCTGTACTCTTGTAACTTCGTGTGACAGAAAGCATCCTAAGTGTCCTACAAACAAGCAAACAAAAATGTGAAAGTAAGTGAAAGTAAAGAGTTCCACACCATATTACACCTGAAATATATCAGGATATGTACGATTTGGTGAACACTATTTGCAGCTTCTTAGTCCTGTCCCACCTGCATTTTGTTATGCTGTAGAGTCCCTCACATACTCTTTTAGGCTGAAGTTGAAATACTGACAGCTGTGTCACACTCATATCCTTTCTAATTAGAAGGATCCTCAACATGATATTACAGAACTTTCCTAACATAGTGGTAAGTCATGTGCAGTTTATATCAATCAGCATTCTGAGAGTGGAGGAACATACTGAGAGAAGTATGCTTTCATACTTACCACTAGTCTGAGGGACTTAGATGTGCAACAACAAATCTGGTGACGCATCACTCCACTGTGGAGATAATAATCATAACACTTCAACTCATGCCATTCATTTCTCACAAAGAAGAAGAGGAGGATTTAGGTTTTCTGCTCAACAGTCTATTAGGTAAGGTATAGAGCATCTGGTAATCTAGAGCATCATTAAATCATCCTTGAGAAGCTACTTTGTTTTGCAGATCACTCGGACAGAATGAAAGACAATGACTTTTTCAACTAGAGATTAGAATAACGAAGCACCTGACAGGAACAACAATCACACAAGTGAGAAAGTGTCAAATTTCAAGACCCTTTCCAGTTCTAGTTTTCATGATTCTGTGAGAAAAAGCAGCAATGAGTAATTAGCTGGGATGTCAAATAGTGAGCCCGTCAGAGCCATAGGCACTCAAATGGAATCCTACTGACAGGAGAAAATAAAAGTTCCATTTTTAAGTCAATAATGAGATAGTACTGCTGCTATGTCTTTTATAAGACTCGTAAGAGTCTGTAGGAAGAACAGTGTGCAATAAAAGTCAATCAAATATTATGGGCTTATATGCAGCCTGTAAAGCATAGCAGTTCTGAAATCAAGATGAACAGTAAAACTGCTGCTGATAAATCCATTTGTCCCACCTTGGTACCTCCTTACCAAACAGTCACAGCTTGAGGCAACAGTCACTTCGTGTGATGGGTCAGTGGGATGTAAAACAAAGAAATTATTGATATCAGAAAGTATTAAATCTGTCCTTACCAATCTTCCTTTTAACTGTGGGAGTAATATGCTGAATTATGGCAGTTTCAGTGGCTTAAATGGCTAAATTAACAGGCTTGGATGCTATAGCAGAAACAGAGTTCTTATAAAAAATCTGAAACCAAATCATGTAAGAGCACATATGATGGCTCAAAATCCTACCGAAAAGTTGAGGGAGACAGACACACATCAGCAGAACTTCTGGCATCAACTCCTGTCAATACAGTTAGTATTCCCACGGATGTGGTCTTTCCTTCAGAATAATCAGTGACAATGTTCATCACAAATGGGGTAAAATTCTCTCTGCTAGCCATGGATGAGAGCAAAGAAGTAAAATGCCTCCTCAAGGAAAGAAGATACTCAACGTATATATTCTGTCAGCTGAAAAGGTTGATGAATTGAACATGACGTTTTTTCACATTCTTCCACTAGAAGTGTATTAGGTGCCCATTGATTCTGGCAAGTTCTGGAAATAAAGTATAGAGTGGGGCATTTCCCTAGAAATCAGATGTCTGGAAAAGGCGATCGTGACCGATCATGAGCTCAAAAGGAAATCAATCATCGTTAAGGCTTGTTTGCAAACCTAGAGAAGCTTAGATGGGAACTTAAAAAGACTAGGAAGTGGAGCATAGAAAATAGTTGCTGCTAATAGCAGTAAAGGAATTGTACACCTTTCTCTGTCCTTGGCTTCGTGGCCAAAAGCAACAGAGGATGACAGAAGGGAAGCTGAACTGCTGCTTTTTTGCAGGAGCTACAGTGCTTGATCTAGCAAGCTGAACACAACTGCCAAGAAGATGTGCAGCCATGATGTGCTGTTGTGCACAAGGCAGCACTCTAGAATTTGAGTTTTCCCTAAGCAGTAATAACAGCTGCTCCAAAAGGCAGAGGCTAGAATCCACTTGCCACTAAAAAAAACAACTGTAGATCAGTGATAAACTGTAAATCAAGTAAAAAAAAATGTATATATATATATATATTCTTACCTCCTTCTTTCTGTAAATTATAATTTTCCTCCTTCAAACGTGTGTGGGATAGAAAAGCAGGGTCCCATGTGTATGGCTTTTTGTAAACTGAATAAAAGTGGCCTTAAAAGGGAAGTGTAAGAAACATTTAAGATCTTAACCAGCTGTAAAAACAAATAATTACATATGTCTAACCAATTTATTAATTTGTAAATGTAAGTAAAACATACATGTGCATATTACAAGAAATATGAAGTTTTGCTCTCAGAGGTTTGTCAAAAGCTCATCAGCATATTTGTGTAGATACAACAGATGCATATTTTCTGCCCTCAAATCTTCTTACTCCACATTTCAGAAGAAAAGTGAACATTTAGTGAACAATTAATGCAGTACCTAGTTAGGTTTCCATACTCTGGGACAAGGGCTGCATAACTGGCAGCATATTTTACTGTTACAATTTCACTGAACAGAACACTCTCCAGAGCTTTCCTATGATACTCTTCTAATTGTTTCATGAACACTAATTACCTTCATGAAACCTCTGCAATTTCATAGATGTCTGTCTTGGAAGCCAGAATCTTAAGTGCTGTGCAAGTGCTCCCTTCTTGCTGGATGGAAAAATGCCATTCAATACAGAATGCTACACAAGCAATGAAACAGCTGAGGAACTGCCTAACTCTTGATGTGAGCATTCTACTCTTCCATTTTCTCAGACTGAAGAAAGTTCTGAATATTGTGCAAAATTTATTTTGAAAAGTTAAAGTTGACTTTCACAACAGTGTGAAAGTTTCCAGTGGAATACATTTGTTCTATGACCGCTCCCTTACGTGCATATACCCTTCATTCATATTGTTTATAAGTATCATAGGATGGTTTGGGTTGGAAGGGACCTCTCAGATCATCTAGTTCCAACCCCCTGCTATAGGCAGGGACACTTCCCCCTGTATACTTATTTAGGGCTCATTATTACCAAGATTAAGAAAAAAGAAATAATCTGTAGAGGAATAAGCCTGAAATCAGAGCTACAACTGCTACTACAGCGCTCAACAGCATCAGTAGCACGGCTGCTTCACATTTGGCTACCCACAGGGAAATCTCTTTGGCCCCACAGGCACTGTACAATTCAGTGAAAACTCAGATGCAGTTAGGGTACTTTCTGAGTTGAGAAATGCAACTTCTAAGGAAAATATATATGTGTTTGCAAAAAACAATTATATCTGCTGACTGAAAGACAATAATTTCATGTACTTACCTTCTGCACTAGGTGAATGTAGCAACTCTTCAGTGGGCAGACTCAAAGAGTACTCCTTAGATGCTTCCATATTTTCATTTTCAAGTGATATTTTTTCATTTGATAAACTTTCATCACTGTCAGTAACAATCTCCCCTTTTATAGGACCACAGACTGGGGAGGGAAGATTTGTTTTCTTTTCAGAAACACTTTCCATATTTTCTTCTATACCCTCAGACCTAATTGATTCGCAGTGATTGTTGTGAGAGTTTGTTTCCACCCTAGACAAATTGTTTTCATCTTCCTCGCTAATTTTATGAAACATACGTAGCTCTTCTAGCACTAAATCAAATTTTCTTTTCAGTTCAAATTCACATGTGATTTTATTTTCTGAAGGTAAACATTCATTTTTTACGTCTCCAATATATCCATTGTTCATTAAAGATAAATGCATTTTTAATTTCTCTTCTGCAGCAATGAATGTTTTAGCTTCATCTTCTGAATATGACATAATCAAGTCATTCATTACCGTCTCACATTGACTTTCATTAGTTCCATGCGTTTGTTCATCACTTGTCTCTTCCTGTTCTTTTACATATTCAAGATGTTGTTTCAGAGCTGCTGGCTCTAAGCTGACAGCCTTGTTTGTCTCAGTATGTCCTGGTGAAGAAAAATACACTGTTTCATTCGCCTGTAATTGCCGGTATGCAAAAGTAGGACTTCTCGCGGACAGACAAGGCACAGTGGAGTGATGTTGTAGTTTCTCGGCACTTAAGGAAATCCTTCTGTGTCTGTCTTCACCTACAACTCCAGCTTTATAGACAAAAAAGTTGCAAGGGAGTAGTGAAGTGATATACAGACAACCACTTAAAGAACTAGGAAATCTATTTCCAGAATTCAAATACGCGTTTGGAAATTGCACAAATTCCTTTTCAGGAAATAAATGTAGGGTACATGCATCTGTTTCTCTGCAATATTCTGGTTTGCCTGTTTGGCTGCCTTCTAACAGGAGAGAACTGCATTTTTCCATGCCTGGTTTTGACTGCTCAGGTGGCATTACAACATCCTTACTTTTCGCAAGCAAATTATGAATGCTTTCAGAACCTGTGACTGTGCTCTGTACAAGGGACAGCTTTTTGAGAGAATTATCTTGATGTACAAGTGAGATCTGGTCGAAGTCTTCAGAATCACTGGTAAGGGGAATTTTTTTGTGCGTGTCAAAAAGAGGAAACGATTTTTTAGACAGAAAACTCTGAGAATTTCCTTGCAGCTCTTTGGACTTGAAATTCTCTCTCCTATCAGCCTTTATGCAATTAAAAATAACTAAGACTTTTTTCATTTTACATATCATTTCCTTTGTAATCTCCACGCAACTTCCAGATTTACTAGTTTTGTGTTCTTTTTTGTCTCTTAAATTAAGAGGTAAAGCTCTAAGTTCCTCTCCATGAAAATAAATGTTGGACGTTTTCTTTGGTTTGCTCTTAGCCCATTTCATGGTAGTTACTGACATTTGCCAGTCTGCACATTTATTATTTACCTTTTCCAACCTCGGTTGTGAACAGGCAGGGACGTAACTCAGACACCTAAGACTGTAATGCATCTTTCCTGGCAAAGAACAATCGCAGCTGTCCTGAGACAAATTGAGGCATTTAGCAACCAACATTTGCTTTCTCGCAGCCTTTCTATGACTGACAGACTCCGAGGATGCGCTGTGGAATCTTTCACTCCTTCTGGGCAAGAGGTGGTGCTTTCCGACAAATCTTGCCTCAGATAATCCACTTCCTTGGTTATGAAAGAAGATCCTTCTGGGTAGGAAAGTGGAGGTTTCATTACCTAAAGATCCAGAAAAATATCTTCTCTGGCATTCACCATGTAATTGTAAACTAATGCTATCCACAGATTCAGAACTTACGGTGCCAGGACAGGTTTCATATTTTTTGTGAAAATCTGTGTTTTGCATCAGATTAATCTCCACGTGTGAATTTAACAGCATCTGCTTTCTGCCATGTGAAGCATGTTTCTCTGCTCTCACAAATGTCCCTTCGGTTGGTAAAAATGCATTCTTACTGAAAACAGAAGCAAGAATTTTCTTCAGTAGCTTCACCTTCAGACGCTTTGAAATGATAGCCAGCAAACAAATGAGTGCTTTCTTCTTGTGGTTTGCACCAATACTGCTCCCTACTACCTCTCGAGTATCACACTGCTCATGTAATGCTTCACACACATCAAACCAGGGCACAATATTGTCAGCCTGACACATAAGCACAACTTTAGCTAACGATTTGGTCCATGTCCTGAGTGCTCCAAATAAAAAGTTTCGAAATGAAAACTTTGTTTTGAACGTTTTCTTTTCTCTCGTTACAGCAAAACTCACTTTTACGTCTGGAAAATGGTGCACAACAATGGGAGTACAACTGCTTTCACATGTAATGTTTTTGATTAAATATCTTTTGATATCAAGCAGTTCATTTGTAAATAGTTCTGTCTCTGCTTCTTGCAAACTAATATCGCTGTTGGAATCATGCAGACCATAGTGTAGGTCTAACTTATTTTTCTCTAATACTGCTGCTGCAGTGAGTGTCTGCATATGAAATGTCACGTTCTCATGACTGCTATTCCTCCTCAGAACGCTGATGAATTTCTTGTCCTGAACTTGTTTAGCACCGATGTAAATGTGAGCCCTCGACTTCTGGTCATCATCATTATCTGAATTCTCCAGCACTTTACAATCACTTTCAGCAAATATTTGATTACATTCCGAATTAGTGCTGCTGCCCCTGGCGTACGTTACAGGCAGGCTTCCTCCTTCTGCCACAGCACCGTGCTTTTGTTTGTTAGTTGCTTGATAATTCTGTTCTTCAAATTCAGAACCAACAGATGAAGCTTTCACAATGTTTTCAACATTCTGCAATTTCTGGTTCCCTACATCAGACATTTTCTGCTCACCACATATCTGTTTTGACTGCATCAGAGTTGGTTGGCCTTTCAGCATCTTCCCAACCATCTCCTTCAAGTTAGTTGATGGCATTTCACTGCTTACTCTATTTGAGATACTAGGAAATTGAAATGTGTTCTCTTTCATCAAAAATGTAGGGATTTCCAATGGTCGCATGCTTTTAAAAGGGTTTGATGTTGGAACTATAGATGATGAATTATTGTCACCCCTTTCCGTAGTAGTTCCATGATCATTACAGTAATCATCTTTTCTTCCTGTACTGTATGCTTCATCCAGAAAAACATTTTTCTCATTTTCTGCGTAAGACAGCACAGAACAAGTATTGCATGAAAATGGAACTTGTGAAAGCTGATATTTTCTCCACCTCTGAAACAAGTTCCTGTTTAAAGGTGTATCTGAAGCCTTCTGTTCAAGTTTGTTGTCAGCTATATTATTCTGCTCTGCATTGTTCTGATGCAGTCGGAAGGGATTAGGTACATGTAGGTTTTTGTGTGTGCTAGCAGAACTCCACAGATTGCATGATCCTTTTTCACCCTGCTGTCTACGGATATTTAGTGAAATGTCATCTTCCATAGCATTTTGACTTTCATTTTCAGGACTCCATTTTTCGGTGGGCAGTTTATTTTCTAGTACTTTACGTAACAGTCTTTCACCGTTAGAAGCTTGAGAATGGAAAGATTCTCTTATGCAAGGTTTTCTGCCTCTATCACACCTTCCATTTTCTGATACCCAGCTGCTTTGTATTTCTGATAAATATAGAGGCTCCTTTGGAGGTGTTCGATAACTGTTCGCGTGTATACTTTGTTCCAAATTCAGCTGCTCCTCTTTCTCCATGCTTTTCTGATGGCTTTCTCTTTTAACACGCTTTGGATAAAGGTGGAATTCATTGTCATTTGATGGTACAGATAAAAATGTTGGAAAATATGCGTTTTTCATGTTCAGAAAAGTTCTATACTTGCAGAGACAGGCTGAAAGTTAAGAAAATAATACAGTATTAATAATAAATGATATTTTAGTTACTTCCAATCTGTACAAAATACCAGTAATTCTATCACAGATCAAATTGATATTTGTTCCGCACGCATGGCAGAAATAAAGACATTACTTAATGCCACAATCTAGAATTCAAGAGATTATTTACAAAAGGCACAGATGCATGCAAAATCAAAATGAGCACGATAATTTCATCGTGTCAACAAGTTAAAGGGACTAATTGCATATTCTAGGCATTTTTGGAAGAAAAAAAAGTAGTGAGAAGAAACGTGGGGAAAACGGTGGTGATGGAGTCTTCAGGAGAGGGCTCTTTAAAGTCATTAAAAGCTGACAGAAGTTGACAGAAGTTGCTGGTCCTCTCCTCACTGCGGGACAGCTGAAGTTGGGTTTACCGAATATCCTCAGGTATGACAAAAACCTGCACCTGTCTGCGTGCGCAAAGAAACGCGGCGTTGCAGGAAGCACAAATCCCACTTACGAGACACTTAATGGCGTCACACGATGCATCCCCTAAAAGAAAAAGCACGCAGCAGCTCATCCAAGCAGTCCAAGAAGCCGCCTCCAACCCGGGGTCCGCTCACCTGCCCGACCCCGAGGCGCTCCCACCCGCCGGGGCTGAGGGGAGCCCGCCTCAGGGCGGAGCCGCCGGAGGCGGGAAGCAGCCCCCCCCCCCCCCTACCCCGGCAGCCGCCTCTCGCCGCCCTCCCTCAGGACGCCGAGCCCTGCGGCTCGTGAGCCTGCAGGCGGTTCTCTCTACGAGCTGGATGTCATTTTGTGTCGTTCCGAAAGCAGATGCCGACATCCAGGGCCTTTTCCCACTTTTTCCCTTGTCGTTTTCACGTCGCTTAAGTCGAAAACGATATCCCAGAAATAGCAAGCGCTCACATAGGTCGGTGCCTCTAAAATAGGTGTCTCCTCCTGATGAAATTTCCTTTCAGAATGCTTATGTTTTAACGTGTGCGCGAGACCAGCTGGCTGCTTTAACGCCATTAACAGCAGGGATTTAAAACAGAAACATCCTTAAGGATGCCAATATTTCTTTCAGGGTTTATCTCCATGCCACAGCGATCAGGTCCTCTGAAGCCCAACAGGTCCTTTGTTCCTGGCAAATAAACGCATTCAGGAACTGAGACTTTAAACAGTTTTCAGTATTTCTGCTTTTGTAAACAAATCTGGCTAATATCTGCTTCCTAATGCTCAAGACAGAATACTAATTGAATCAATCTTTATTTAACAAGATATGATTCCTGTCTGCATTCAGGCAACAAAAAGCCTCATTGAAATCAATTAGATTACATTCACGTTTCAGAGTGCTCACAACACCGTATGGAACTACAGTATCTAAAGGGAGGCTGTAAGAAAGAAGGGGACAGACTCTTTATCAGGGTTTGTTGTGATAGGACAAGGGGAAACGCTTTAAAAATAAAATAAAAGGGGAGATTTAGATTGGGTACTGAGCACCTGATGGAGCTGTAGGTGTCCCTGTTCTTTGCATGGAGACTAGGCTAGATGGGCTTTAAGGGTCCCTTCCAGCTCAAACAATTCTGTGATAATTCTATGATGAACAAAGATCATGATATAAACTAGAATAGGATTTTAAGGCATGCAGCATAACAGAAGGTTCACTGTAGCACACTTCTGTGTGCTACTCCCTACAATGGAGAACATACTCCCAGAAAACAAATGATTGAGAAGCTCTTCTGTTCACAGTGGTTTTTCACATCTTCTGAATGGCACAGCTCCTTGCTTGTTGACATGAAATCCCCTGGCATGCATGGGTTACAGGTAGATTAGGGCTGGTTTAAAAATGGTTATGTCTCTGAAGAGTGAAAATAATAAGAATTATATGAAAAATAAAGAGTAGTTTTTCTTACATCTATATGGCTATAAAATAAGATTGTTTACTGAAGTCCATCCAATTGTTTCACACCTGTGGCTTATTTTGTTGTATATAATGTAGACTGTAAGAATAAATTGACAGACTTTCACTGAAGCGCATTCTTCAGTTTTCAACTCTCTCAAAATAGAAAAACGAAGAATTGCAAACTATTGAAAAAGAAAGATCAGAGAAAATGTAACAGGATATTAAGTTAAATATCGACAAAGACAGTATCAAAAATAATGGCAGCAGTCCATGTGAGGTGTAAGACGCTAAAACTTGACTGTCTTGATTGGCCAAATGCAACAATGCAGTGTTGCTCAAGACCTTTATCTCAGTTTGGCCAAGCTAGCTTAATGCCTGCAGCCTGGTCCATGCAATTTATTGTAAGTAAACTGCATTTTAAGAAGACAGAATTCAAGACTGAAGGTCTATAGCAATCCATCATGTTTCTGTCATGAATCACACTGCAAAACTTTCCACTCTGAAAGTAGCTCTCCTTGCGATAATTAAGATTCAAAAGGTAAAGTTGCTGTTTTAGTAGGAAATTATTATCATCCTCCACTTTATTCATCATTAAAAAGACATATTTTCATGCTTATGAACAGAGTAATTAGTATTCTTAGAATTATATTTTACAAATTAATCTTTTTCAACATTTTACTGTCACACATCTAGAACAAGCACTCCATCATTAAAATGTCCATAGACAGACATCCTGTGTGAAAATACTTCTATACCTTCTATCGTATCTGCTCTATCTGCACCTCAAACTCAAATACATCCTGTCTAACTGTGTAATTTTGAAATAGTTTAAAAAAAAAATTCCACCAATCCATATTCTCCCCAATAATAAATACTTTGCTGCTATCTTTTCTGGTGTATGTTCTTTGATAAATTAAAGGTAGAACTTCAACTTTACCCAGTGTGCTTGCAATCACAACAAAGCTCACGTGTTTCTGTAGGCATTACACACCTTAAATCCATATTCTCAGCAGAATGCATACGCATTAACAAACAAAAAGCATCACAGAGGAAATGTACTACACCACCAGCTTCCATGGTTATGGAATAGCTCTTTGAGAAGAGAATGATTCAGCAATGTTAGTTCCACAGAGCTGGACCTGGAATAAAACTGTCCCCAGAATCACAATCTAACTGAACAGTTATTCGGTAAAAATTCACCACATGCTTAGTATCACTGAGATATTTTTATATTCCATTTGTACTCAAACTTTTATTTTCCTCTTTGTTCCTACCATTATAAAATGGTGACAGCTCTTTTGTTACCATCACAAAGTAGGCTTCTTCAAAAACAAAATAAAACTATTTCAAAACCAAGTTGTTCTCTTCCAAACTCAAACAGAGTGAAATTAAAAAATGCTGATGTAAAACAAAGGAAATAAAGGGCTTGAAGAACCACAGCAAGATTGCTTTAGGCACTGTATCTAGAGCTAATAGGGACAAAGGACCTCCTCTTTAACCCTTTGAAAAGAGTTACATGCATCGCCTTCCCTCTGCCCTGACTTCAGTCCTCTGAAACCACAGGCATGACTTGAATTCTCTGAAGATCGTTTGGTCCTCTTTTTTCTACCCATAAAACTCTCTTATTGCTTCTGAAAGGAGCTACTTTGCATCTTGGGGGATATGAAAAGAACATGCTTAAGATGCACTGAACAACTTAACCCAAACCCATATGACTGCAGTGTGAATCATCCCCGCATGACCCCTTTCTTTTGTCCACCGCAATGACGTTACTGCTTGACTGTTTCATATCCTACACATTTGACAGCTGTCACTTAGAATAAAAATTGTTCCATGTTGGACTTGGTATGTTGGACATATTCTCTTCCTATCACCTGAGACACTGTTTGATCATATTGCTCGGCTGCTGTGATCATATCATTCTCTATTATATTAACTCCCTCTACATCCCCGAAGACATTCTCATTTTTCAGCTGAAGTACCTTGTTTGCAACTTGATTCCAAAACAGAAGAAGCAAAAAAATGGTATTTTGTATACAGAGTACTAGGCACAGAAATACAAAGGACCTTCATCTAATTTTAGCTGCCACTATCTATCTTCTTCATAAAGGGAAAGGGAGAAAACAGTTCTGCCTGCCAGACAGTTCAAAACTTCTTTGTTCTAAGCCTGCACTGATGCTGAATTCAGGTCATACACACCTGAATGCATTCAGAATGCAGTACTCTTCATGCTAGCAAGATAATCAACTCAGTCCATATGATCCCTAAGCCTGACTTTTTTTTGTTAAGAGAATGTGCATAACATGTGGTCATCTTCAAAGAACTGCAGGAAAAAAAAAATGAAATTAGACTGGAGATCATCACGACAGATCTGCTCAGAGCACAGAGCACAGCTAAGCTTCAGGTTGCATGCAGCTTCAACCTTTGATCAAGCTGTGCAGGGCTTTTCCAGTTAAGCTCTGAGTATTTCTAAGAGTGGAGATTCCCCAGTGCCCCTAGGGTGCTTGATATGAAAACTAGTCATAGCACTGCATCTTAAGCAATCCACTTTCCCTTTTTCAGTGTTGCTGTCTTCTTTTAATCTCTCTGCTTATCATGTGCAGACTAACTAAACCAGGGGTGATGCATGAGTAACATGCAGTGATTCACTTCGTCTTAGAATAGTATCTATTTCTGATAAAAAGCTACCAAGAATAAGAGCTTATGTTTAAACAAACATTACTTCAACAAAACACATAGTGAAGATACAAAATATCTACATTTCTGCTTTCCTCTTGAACTCTGTTTATAGTTAAGAAGTTATGTGTCAGAGTCACGATAAAACCAAGAGTTAGTCATAGCTACTTACCAGTAGATTTTTATGTCCTTGGAAATGAGCCTGGTGAACTGCAAGCACATCACCCAGCTCTGCAGTGAGTACACTGCACAAGCTGCTCAGACAGCTTCTTAGATAAGTGGAGCCCTTTAGGAGCTGATAAAGTGTCACAGAAAGCCTAGGTTACCTTGGGAAGTCCACGGTGTCCAAGCTAAGAGTAAGCTGTACACACATAACATTCTGCAAAAACATAATCGGTGTGCAAAATACCCTTGGGCAACCGAGAAGTTTCATAAGTTAGCTTTCCCTACATTGACTGCATCTCCTGCATAAGCAAAAGACAACTTAAATAAGATCTGAAGTGTCTTAAGGTAATGAAAGCAGTGCAGATTACTCATTTTGGTTCCCAAGTTCTCATGTAAAGGTATTTGTCCAAGTGCATGATGGATCATGTATTGATAGCCTGGGGGCATTCAGGATGCAGAAGAAGAATGAATGCTCTCTCATCAGGGGAATTAGGAAGATTCTGAAGTCCTGCTCAGCCACTTCCCCTCCAGCTTCTCAAGATTTTCAAGACTGCACTGCTAAATAAGTGTGCAAAATTGAAGTGCCCTTTGAAGTGAAAAATCAGAATCTGAAGTGCACCTTTGAGTATTGTGTATTTAGTCACTACCTAAGGCCATCGAACCTCACAGGAAACCAAACTGATGGCCTGACATGGATTACATTTGTTTTCCCTCTATTTCTGAACAGCCTGTGCTGGAAAATATTTCAACATACATATATACAAATGATGTGGAAAACTATCAGCTATAGCTGATTGTGAAAAAATGCCAGAACCATCCTAAGTGACTACATGATTAAAATGTCAAGAGGTTTTACTATTGATAAATGAGAAATAATATGTAGAAGAAAAATAACCTTAATTGTAAATGTGCATTTAGGATACATTCGCTAGCTGTTACTGCTCAGGAAAATAGATTAAAAAATAAAATAAAAAAACGATCTGGAGGAAGAGGCAGACAGTCTCTGAAAACAGTAATTAGCTGAAGAAGGGAGATGATTAAAGGAAAAAAAGGATACAAGTCTATAAAGTGATGAAATTATAAAACAGGTAAAATAAAATTGTGATTTGTAGAAATTTAGAAGTGTTGTGTTGGTTCACACTCAGGTCAGTCAGCCCGGCATCATATCTGGCAGCAACCAGGAGCTCAAGACACTTTGGGGAGACAATAAGAATGGGATGAAATATACACATCCACTCAGAACTTCCACAGTCTCCAGCCATTCCTAGTTTGGTCCCAGTCTACATACTGGGGACTTTTATTAAATGGAATTTTCTCCGGTCTCCCTTTAAATACACATAAATTTTTATCAGCCACAAAAAGCAGGAACAAAGAATCTCAAAGCTTAAGCTTTATGATTTTAACGACAAGCCCTTTCTCTTTATTTAAAACTGCGCCCAGCTTCAATGCCTCCCTTTTTTGCATTGAAAGACAGTGACCAATCAATCCCTACATAACTTTGCCATGCTATTTATTGAACATTTTCAAAGCTATCATCTCCTGCTCAAGAATTTACTTTTCAGATCAAAGAAGAGTTTGGTGGATCCCAGTACAGACGCAGTTTCATACCTTTGATTATCCTCAGTGCTCCCTCTGATCTGTTTTCAGTTCCACTAAATCCACGTACTATATAGCATGGGGTATTAGAAGTGCACAGCGATCCAGTTGCAGGTGCTTCACGTACTGAGGCAGTAGCATATGAACATTCTCCTACTCTCTAGTTTGTTTTTTTATTCCTTTCCTATCAATTTTAAAATTCAGCTCTTTGTGTTGCTTTTTTTTCCCTCTTCAGTTCTGGTTGGTTGATTTGGGGGCGGTTTAGGTTTTTTTGTGCTTTTTTTTTTTTTTTTTTTTGGCTGCTGAATGCTGACACTTTCATTGAACCATCTATCAAAACCTGAAGAGCTTCTGTGCAATAACAGTCATTTCAAAGCCCATAAATTTAAATGTGAAGCCGAAGCAGTTTACATTACTCCAAACTGAATTTTAAGTGCCAGGTTATTATTTCATCTCACAAGGTCCTTCTATAGTGGTTCATGTGGTTCTCAGTTTTACTACACTAAACAAATCAATGTCATCAGTGAACTTTCTCACCTTGCTATGCACTCCTCTTTCCAGTTCTTTTTTGGATGTCGACTAGGCAATAAGAAATTCCTTTCAGGACAAGGTCTGGGAGGTATCACTAAAATTAGTGTTCTGGAAGGTCCAACAGCACAAACAAAATGTAGCACTTTTCATATACAACTAGAAGGTGGAACTCCCTACAACATGTAGCCACGAGGCTCAAAGGTGTAAGTGTTTTCAGAAAACACTTTCTGAAAAGAGAGGGTACACCGATCCTTCATCAGGCAGAACAGCATAGTGCTATGCCTTGTTCTAGTGACAGGAGGTTTTGACTTCGAGAACAACTGACTGGGATTACTCAGTGGTAAATGTTGCAGAGGGTGCTTTCGTTACACATTCATATTCCATAAGGTCTTCATATTTAAAGTGTCTGATTTGGACACTGGAAACATTTCTTGCAATGGGATCATAATGGCAGACTTATCATATTTCTTAGGCAAGAATCTACTTTCTGTTATTCACATCTGCAATCCACAACTCTAAAACTCTCCTCCAGACACAAGCTCCTCCGTTCCTATATATCAGATGTGACAAGTACATCATTTCTGAATTCATTAATTCAGTGTGATTATGACATATTTGCCTAACATCAAGCAAGATTTAAGTATCAATAAATCAGATGCATTTGTAATGGAATCAGTGCACTGTAACTTATATATACATTATTTTTATTGTTATTTATTATTACTATTACCCACTCTCCATCGCAGTCTAATAAACAGTATTGTTTTTGGAAATGAAACAGGGCCATAGAACACTCATGCTCGATCAGGCATCCAAATTTGGTTCTCAGATGTTCTTTTTGGCAGTCACACGGAACTAATGTGAAGTAGCTGAAGTGTGTCACTGAGCACACGGGCAACTTCTGTGTTAGCAGTTAGTTCTGTGAAGTCTTCAGATGTTGTGGCTGTTAATATCATGATTGCTTCTGGGCTGGAAAACATCTCACGTGAGGCAGGAATACAACTCCTAGATGAGGTGCATCTCATACATCAGCACATCTGGAAATGTGATGATTTAATGTAATGTAGCCTCATTTTTTACAACTCATCTTGTATTACTGGGCATTTTGAAACTGTCTTTTAATATATTTCATATGGAATCACCAGTACTTGATTATGGCTTTTGTGAACATATCATCTGGTATATATAGAACGATGACTAAAAGATGAATGTTAGCAGTGTTGACAAGGCTGAAACTAAACAAAATGACAAAAGCAAGAACATTTGCTATTATTTGAGGAAAATGCATTTTATAATCATGAAATGCTCTACACTGCTTCTAATCAAAGTGAAAATGTTTTTTTCCCTGCGGAAGCACTACTAAGAATAACCTAATGAATTTAGAATAATCAATAACAACACTTAGACATCTTCAGCATCATTTGCAAAGTGAACTTTTATCTAAGTTAATTGTAAGGGGAATGGATGGCAATTTTCATAGCTTTTAAAGCTGTCCCAGTCTGAATAGTATGAGAGAGACTAAGTATAAAATACTGTAGATGCAGATGCATGCTTTCACTTGTTAGTGTGTCAGACAGCAATGAACAGAAAACATGGAAAGATGACAGATCCTGCCCACCCTGCTGACTGAGCTGAATGAGAGTACATTTTCCTGTGATCGTGGGCTTTCCTAACACTGCTGTAAATAGCAAGAGCACAGTATGTGACTTCAGCAAGCCCTGGGACTCAGGCACAGCATACAGGTAGGTAGGCTGTTCCTCACTACGTATCACCACGAGTTTCAAAACATGTAATGATTTGGTGTAGCTGAAGGTCAACAAATGTGACATTTGTTAATGGTAGTGCTTTCATTACTGCTTCTTAAAACAGCTGTAAGTCTGTGTTGATTTAATACACGTTTTGCATTCAAATTCACAGCTATTATTCTTTATAAACTATTTTCATATATTCAGATGTTGCTAGTTCGAAAGAGAAATGGAATTTCAGTAATACTCATGACATGAATAGAGATCATTCAATCATTTTGATCAAAATCTGCCTTTTATATTATTTCCACAGCCTTAGGAAAAGAAGAAAAAAAAAAAAAGAGGAAATTATGGGAGAGAAAAAAGGAAATGAGCGAGGACTTAAGGGTTCATAAATCCAGGAAGAATTCAGTGTTCTCTTTTCAAGAATATACATCACATCTGTGTTCAGTAAAAGCCATAGGGAAAAAATTGTTACAAACACAAAGCCTTTTCTTGAGCTGCAAAGTTAGATGGCTTCTCTTTTCTTCTAGGTCAAACTTAAACACGGTCGGCTACCAAACTCTGATCTGTTAGAAATCATAGGCCTTTTGTTTTATACAAAGTATCTTGCAAACCGACAAACACGATTCCCAAATAAAAGATATACCACATATACACAGTTTTTTTTATTTATTAAAAATTATTGAATATATTATTTCACATCAGAATTATGTCAACACATTTTATATAAAATTATATATATATAATATATATATATAAAAGAAAATACCGTGTGTTCAAACATACACAGAAATAAAAAATAACAGCTCCCTGAAAACCAACTAAGAGATAAGTTATGCCTAAAAATAAAGATAAACCACATTCAACAAAGAAAATACCAAATTATTTATAAAAGTCTACAAACAGGACAAATAATATACGAGATTAGGAAATATATAAAGTACGTTTGACACTGTGTGTATTTGTATGCAGTTGCACACACAAATTATGCATGCACTTACCTACATTTAAACAGCTCTGACAGACTAAGATAAATTTCTCAAGAGTTATGCTATTATTCAAAATTAAATTAAGTGGGACAAATCATTCCGTAATACCTTAATAAGAGCATCTGAGCAACGGATCATAGATTTTGCAGAGATGAGATATCTGAACACAACTGAGCTTTCAAACCTGAACCACAGCTTCCTTATGGTACGGAGCTTGAGAGCAATATTCTTAGAAATAAATGAGTTCTCAGCATTAGGACCTCTCTCACTGTGCAGCCAATGATCACCTGATCTCTGTAATTTAAATGTCCAGTATGGGATACTCTCCACTAGATGCTGATTCATCTAAGTCTCTAAGACAAAGAAGATGTGTTGCTGTGTGGTGATATCACAGCCAATTATGGAGAATGTAAATTGACTTACGCTAACGGTGATTTCTTTATAATAAAGCTGAATTAGGTACAATTACTTCCGCTAAACTGCTAAAAAATCAACATGCTTTACTTCTGGAAGGTAAATCTACAACTGACCTATTAACCATTTCTTCCTGAACTTACCTAAAAGATACTATTAAAAACAGAGTATCGATTAATGGATAATTAGACTCAAATGATCATGGACTGGATCTTCTGTTTTAGAAAATACACTCTGTCTGCAGAAGAGAAAACAGAATCTAAATCAATGCAAAATCAGCAGTGAAGCAATTGGGACAATGGCGTAGATCCCTCAGATTTGAGCACCAGTACTGCCATTTATAAAATTAGAGATATTTCTTACCAGCCTGAAAACTACAGGGTGCTTTTCATGTAATCTAATTTAGTTCATCTGCACTGAGGGAGCCACTCAAGGTTCTCTTTACAGATAGTGGAAAAAATAGGCACTTCTAGGCTGATGCTGAATCTCAAATCTTAGATGTTCAGGGGGAGATAAACAATAAAAATGTTTTTTTTTCATCCAGCTGACAATACTGGTAGCAGTGTGTAACTCAGGCACAGAGGGCTACTCTAATGTCAAAATTTGGTCAAGAGAATTTTAGCCCATGCTTGCAAATAGATGCTAATGATGGGAGATGTTAATACAGTTAATACAGAAAAGGATGGAGAGAAAATGAGAGAAAAAAAGATTGTGCAGTAAATGGCATTGCAGAATGCAGCATCATGAACTCTGAATGGCTCACATACAGGAAGGAGTTGCAGTCCTACTGATAGAATGTCAGTGAGCTTGTTTGGCATTAAGTGTCTCTACCTGGCATAGCATTATGAAGCACAGACACCTTTTTTGTCCAACACTATTATTTTACTGGCTGCTACCCTAATAAAACCTGTCACTTTTCCACTAGACAAACTCAGTGGGATCAGAAGAGAGAAATAGTATCTTCCATGAGGCTGTTGTGTGCAAGATGCATTTAGACGGAAGCATCTCATACACCTCTTGATTTTCTACATTGTATATGCCAATGGAGTTGCTTCACACAGAAAAGAGAATGTGGAACACACTGCTCTTATCGGTGGGCAGCTTTTCAGAGCACAAGATATGAACAACTGCCTCCTTCCTTGGGTTTGTTGCTTTGTAATACGGTTAGTGCAGAGAAGAGGAATCATGTAGACTGGTCACAAGTGGTGTTCCTCAGGAATTGGTCCCGGGGCCTGTCCTGTTCAGTGTCGTTACTGATGACCTAGCTGAGTGCATTGAATGCACCCTCAGGAAGTCTGTAGACGATGCCAAGTTGGAAGTAAGTGTCAATCTGCCTTAGGGGGAGGAAGGCCCTAGAGAGGGATCTGGACAGGCTGAATCACTGGGCCAAGGCCAATGGGATGAAGTACAAGGTGGATGGTTGGACTGGATGATCCTGGAGGTCCTTTCCAATTTTCGTGATTCCGTGATTCCATATGCTGTGATCAGCTTCTGGAACTCCCATAGGTACTGAAGAAATAAAAGGATGGGATCTTACCATCTTCATCTCAGTATATGAGTACAGGTTGTGATGGGAGGTGGTTGAGGCACCATCCCTAGCGCTGTTCAAGAAGCGTTTAGATGAGGTGCTAAGGGATTTGATTAAGTAGCTTGATGGGTAGGGATGGTGATGTGAGGATGGTTGGACTAGATGATCTTGTAGGTCCTTTCCAACCTAATGAATCTATGAATCTATGAATATTTGTCTAACAACATATGAAAAAGAAGAGTATGGTAAAAGGAAGACATCTAAATATGTTGGCTGTGTTCACAGACCTGTGCAGTTCCAGTTCACTTATTTGAAAAGCGTTTATACTTTTTTGTTTTGTTTTATTAACTGGGAAAATATCATCTCTCGACTTAGAACAATCTTCAAAGTAAACCATTTTCCTTGTAAAATTCTTTCCAAAATCATTATCTAAGGCAATATATGAGAGGCGTATTAAGAGACATTTTTTAACTACTCATCTAACACTTCTGATCTGGAAAGACAAATTACTGCTCAGAAACTCAGGACTGTTGGGTCTAATAATATTACACGAAGTAAAATATAGTCAACATTTCCCTAGACCTCGTTAAATCTGATGAAAAGGTGTTATAAATACTGATTAGTTAAAATATCTCCTCTCATGCCTCCATTAGTTTCTGGGTTTATTGAACCTCATCCAACTCAGCACTACTTTTCCTTTCTTTGCTCTTCATGCTGAGGTACAGTGCTATATTTCAATGCACCATCTAGTCAGCAGCAGCCTGTAGTGATACAATAGTGAGCTGGGGCATTTTTATTTCTTTCATTCAGTTGATCTTAAATTAATTTCAACTTAGTTCATCATTTGTTCACTTCCCAGATTGCAGAAAGTAACGGGATCATTACTGAACAAAACAGCATCCAGGAATGACTTGATGTATGCTACATAGTTATTTAGGCACCAATTAGTACATGGCACAAAACCCATGATCAGTAAAGACTTGGAAAACTGGAGGTAGGCTGCTCTTGCAGTACACACTACAGGATAATACGAAATAATTTATCAAACAGTTAAGAATAATTAAAAATCCCTGTTAAAAACAAGATTCTGTACACATAGAAAACATTCATTATACCCAAATGGGATAAACATAAAAAAAAGCAAATAATAATGCATTAATATTTTTCATTAATCTCCAGATCGACAGATATCTCAGGCAACAACAGTGTCATGAATATATCCAGAAATGTTTCTAATGCTTCGGATCACAATTTTGCAAAGAATTTGCTCCATTTCTTTGATGTATTCCGGTTTCAATTCTATATTGCTACAGCACGATTTGTTTCTGACAGCAATAGTACAGTGCTCCCCGTTTTGCTTAGTTTACTTTTCTACTAGCACTAAACAAATCACAAGAGAAGGTCAAAAAAAAAAATAATAATAATCTGATATGAGCTAATAAGCCGCTTTTGAACTTTAAGATACATACAAAAGGTTCACTACCTTTTTTGGTACAAATCCTCAGCAAGAACAACAGGCACTCTGGGCTTGTGACCCAGATAACAGGCAACTCAGTGAGACAAAGAATATGGGAAACTCCAGGAATGAGGCAGAGATACAGGGTGGCCACACAGGGATCTAAGGTGGAAGCCAGAATGGACAGAAGTGTAACAATAAGGGCTAACCAGAGGGTTTCCAAAGGGAGTGGAATATTTAGGAATGTTCAGAAACACATGAGAATGTTTGGTGTAGAGTTGTACTATCTAAGATGGTTCTCAGAGATCACAGAATCAGTGGCACCTCTGTCTGGTGCCACTGAACATATCCTGTGCCCTGCTGCCTGCTTCCTGAATGCAGCACCACTCCTAGCAGCATGTCCTGATTTTGGGACTGTGATCCAAAAGTGCCCATTCCCAAAGCAAATTAATTTAACAGCACTGGTTCTGAAATAAACACTGCTATGAGAAGTAATGGCGTCTCACAGTGAAGTTTGATGATAAAAGGACAATTTCTTTTTTTTTTTTTTTTCATTTTTAAAAAGTATACTAAGAAACATCCAAGCGCATTTTCTCCATAGGCTTGATGAAACCTGTGTTCCCTCCATCTATGCTCCCCTCCTATGTTTTACTAGAAAATACACATAGTGCAGTTTAGAAATGCATTACTACCACTTCACTGCACGACAAACAGTAATAACAAAAAAAAAATGACAAAAAACAAGCATACTAGTTCCCCACTCCTCCCAAAAAACAAACCTAAAAGAACCTGTTTTTTACGAGTTGGTGTAACAAGGCATTTTATTATTAATATGACAATTTACCTGAGAGGTGTGCCTTTGCCTGTATTCTCTGCAGTACTTCCACAGCCTGTACTCCAGCTTTTTACATGTCACCATTACAATACTTTAGCTAAGGACAATCACTCGTGGATCAAAGAAACAAACAATGCCCTCTTGCAACATCTCAAGGCTGCATGACCATTCGGACTTCACAGGAATTGTTTTGTACATATAGGATTTCTGCCCTGAGCTAAATGGCAAAGGAAACATGATGCTATGTTTAGGACATTTGTAGAAAATGAAATGCTTCCCAGTTTTGTCATTCCTATCCTTCTAAACAATCATTATTTACTTGAAGCTTATACTACTCAGGTCCAGAATGTCAACCTTTCATTTCCACTTGAGCAAATGCTCGCTTAAGGAGAACAGCCAGAACAGCTTCTGTAGGAAACAGTTTACTGGTATGAAGCGTGGGCTCACACCATTTCGCTTTAGGCACTTTATTTATGTGCCTCAGTTTAAGTGTATTTTTTCTTCACTCTCAGTAGCCAGGTTTCTGGTCTGATTTACTCTTCCAATGCTTGTTTTTATTTCCATTGATACCAGAGGCAATGCAAGGGAATAGAAAAGTAACTTAGCTATCAAGTTCAGGTATCTAAAGTTAGGCACTGCATGCACTCCTCGGTTGTAAGTACATTACATAACACCAGAGATGATGTTACATAAATGATATCTCTTTACATTTCATTCCACGAGACTGAGAAAATGAAGACTAACAAATAATCTGATTAATTAAAAGAATGAATTATAGATTATTTGGCTTGGCACATAAAAAAGTGATCTACCTACATAAAATACTTATATTTCTTACAGAAGAAAAAAAATGCACTTATTAGTGAAGCACATTTTATTCTGTTTTCTCAGGGACATTATTTAAAAGAAATGATTAAGATACGAACGTGAAAGGTAACATAAACACACGTAAAATCTGTGTAGCACATTACAGAAACAACAATCCATCTGCAGTCATTTTGAAGCTGATAATCTTGGTCACACGCGCTGTTTTCATCTGAGTATCAAGGATCTCACCCTTTTCCAACTGCAGTGTGTTGCAGCAGCTTCATTTAATCATAAAGCTGTGGAGCAGCTCTCTTCTGCCAATCCTTGCAGCCGCATTGCTGCTTTCAGCTCCCTATGTAACAGACAAGTAGATTCCAGCATGCAGGAAGGGGGCACAGAAAGGAGAAAGGAAATGTCTCCTTCAAAAGGCCTGGCAGAATATGAAGTCTACAGTTACAGACGTAGACATACACTCAAATTTATTCTGCAGTTGATACGTACAACACATACACGTCTTTAATCACAGAATCATAGAACATGTAACAGTTAGCAAGTATATAAGGATTGGGAACTATTCAGCATAACATGGGGAGAGAAAATGCAAACTCTGGAATGGTGTTCTGCAATTAAATTGGTTTCTCTAAAATAGGAGGGCATGTAAAAAGCAAAAAATCAACACTTAATCTTATTATCAGTAAGGCACCTGGCGAGATAGTGACTTCTCTCAGAGACTGCTGTGCCTTTTAATAGTGAATTCTCTAAAGCAAGGAAGGGAGGGAAAATAGAAGAAGATGCTCAATTTCATTAGATTTTGAATTTCCCTCTGGAGATGCCTATCTCCCTTGATAAGAGCAGAAGTACAGAGCATCACTTGGCTTCTTTCAAAGGCATGGGCAGCTCAGGATTCAATGCTGAAACCTTAAAGGAGACCTATGTGAGCCATCAGAGGCTGTAAAAGGAGAATGGCCTTGACTTATGTGCTATTCATTTGAACGCTAAGACTTATTACATTTATACTGCTCGGTATTATACTAAAATAAACTCTGATACACATTAAGTAGAAAATTTGGGGTCAGATCCTGACTTTGTTGAAACTGCTGTAGCTCCATTATGAGCAATCTGCTCTTTAGCTTCAAAACAAATTTAAAGTTGCTAAATGGCAACAATTAGTTTCATTTGCTAAATCCAAAGAACTGAATAGCACGAAAATGAAAAATCCTACAATTATCTATATGATAAACAAGCAAGACGATCTAATTCTCTGCAGACTAACATACAATATTATCATTTACATAGATTAAAAATGAATGTGAAGTGGCTGAAAATGGCAGTGGTCTGAACGAGTAAAGTGTCACACCCAGCTAACAAAAAGCCTTCAGTAACTGCAGATGTCAGACAGCACAGCGTAGGACATGTCGTGAGAGCACCAATGCTGATTGTAGCATTATTTCCTTTTTAATGGTAGCCCTGTGCAGGGCTAATTAGGCAACACTGGTTAAATTGTTGACTTAGGGCAAAACGAAGCATCTTCATGGATATTTTGGACTGAGCAGTACCACAAGGAGTTTATATTTACATTGAATTTTCAAATAGGCTTGCGTGCTGCGTCGGTACTGTGATGCAGCACACAAGAACACAAACTAAAGTTTTCCAGATCGATGAATAGCTTACGAGTTTACCTAAACACTGTGCTTCAAAATGCACTTGGAAACGTAAGGAACCCGAATTTATGAAGAATTATCAAAACGTAGACGAGGAAAGTCACGCATGAAAACTCACTGCATACTGTCATCTGCTCAAACGGCACTTTTTTATAGTAGGTGGAATTTCTTCCACCGAATGTCATGAAAAAAAAAGAAAAAGCCACATGTGAAAAGTCCTGTTTAAAGGTGCATTATCTCATAAAATATCTATTTTATTATCATAAAGGTTTAAAAATAAAACCTACGCTTCTCTCTTTGGGGGGAAGCAAATGCTCAGCACCTCCTCGAAATGCATGTCCCTCACCAATACTGACAGGTGTGTCATTAGTAGGTGACAGTCACGCAGCAGGCAACCCCAAGCTAGCTTTCAACTAGCTGAGATATTCCCACCTTGGTAGCTGCGGGAGAACAAAAAAGCAGCAAAATCACCGAAGATACACGAAGGAAACACCCGGTCGTGCAGCCAGCTGAGAGCTGTATGCTCACACAGCCACACTGCTGCCACCAGATTTGTGACAAGAGGCACTGAAGTCACACGGTCACTGCAGTACGGGTGCAGTCAGAACAGGTCAACTAGTGAGACAGTACTGTGACGGCAAGAGGCAAACTCAGAAAGAATGCAATAAGACGCAGGAAATACGTGGTTAAAACACAGCAAGCAGATGCCACAGCACTCTATCTTTCATTACGCTAAAGATGATTATTAATGATCTGGCAGGCAGGGCAAGCAATGAGGTAGTAAATACGGAGATGACACAAAACAATTTAAATCAATCAAGATCAAATAAAGCAGGAATGTCAGACACTCGCTGAGGTGCATCACTTCCTAATGGTACGCTTGGAAGCAACCTCAATTTTCAGCATTTTCAGGCTGCATTTTTGCCCATGCAGATAATCAAAAGAGGAACTGAGGGAGAGAAATGGTATGGGAAAAGAAAAAATATATACAAACTTCAAGTCATAGAACGCCCCAAGTTGGAAGGGACATGTAAGGTTCAAGTTCCAACTCCTGGATCCACACAGGAGCACTTGGAAATTGGACCCTATGTGTGAGAGCATTATCCAGACACTCCTTGAACTCCAACAAGCTCAGTGCCAAGACCACTGCCCAGGGGAGCCTGTCACTGTCTCCCTGCACAGCAACTAAACCTGAGTGCAAAATTAGTGATTTTGCCTTATCACAGAAGAAGAAATGGAAATTCTGCTATCTTTCTTAGCGAAGTGAAAATGCTCCATCTTCCTGTGCATTGTACAAAGCCTAACACATCGCTTTGTGCTTGTAACTGAATACGTGGAGCGTTTCACCAGTAAACCAAATCTTGTTGCCATCTACCATGCATCGTGTATATTCACTGGTTGTGGGTTTTTTTTCTGAACAAGAGTAGCAAAATAAAACTGAGCACGATTTGCTCCTTTTCTTGATACATAGATGTCATTATTTTGCCCTCATTTCATCTCCTTGCTGTATACATCTGCTTCCTCTACCATTACTCTTACGACACGCTAAATACACTTAATTTACGTACTGTAAACAGTCAGTGGCAGAACTCACCATGCGTAAAAGTAAATATTTATGTATAGCTTTGCCACGGAGAGGGCCTAGCAATTAGTTATATGCTGTACTACAGCAGCAGCGATAGCAAGGGAAACACTAGATGAGCCGGGTCTTACACTGTCGGGTTGCAGGATCGGTCGGGTTTTATATCAGAGGGCTGAACAACACTACACCAGCCTGAACATCTAACGTGAAGTTCAACGCTATTTTAAGAGGCTTGTGGAAAAGAGCCATCGCTGAAAGCGAGGGCTGCGGATGGCTCCGGGCGCAGCAGCACCTCTCACACGCGTGCGTGGGTAGAGGGGCTCCAGCCACGAGGGGACGGCTGCCACGCGTGGCACGACACACGCGCGCGATGGCTGCGGGTGACAGCGGGAACGACCTGAAGGCTGCGGACCGCCGCGCCGGAGGCTCTTCAGGGGCCATTTTCCTACGGCCCACGTGCACACGCGCTGGTCTGTGAGACGGCAGGTGCTCGTAACGCTGCGGGTACCCGAAGTACCCCTCACCCCATCGCACCCCGCACCGCACCGCGGGGCCGCGCCTCCCGCGCGCTCCCCCTCTCCCTCCCGCCCGCGGCGGCGGCGCGCATGCTCGCGGGCGGCGCGTGCGCGGGGCCGGCGCGGGGCGGCGGCGGTCTGCAGTGCGGGGCGGGCGGGCGGGCGGGCGCGGGGGCGCGCACTGAGCTGCGGCGCGAGCGGTGCGGGCGGGCGCGCAGCGAGGCGCCGTCCCTCCGGCCCCAGCACCCCGGCGGGACCCCGCGGCCCCAGCGCCCTCCTCCGCACCGCCGACCGCTCCCAGCGCCGTCTGTAAGTGCGTCCGGGGGCCGCGGGCCGGGCAGCGGTGCGGGCGGGACGCGGGACGGAGCGCGGAGAGGCGGCGAGGGAGCGGGCTGCGGGACGGCGGCGATGCGGGGGGATCGCGTTCGCAACGCTCTGCCCCGAGCCGCGCTGGGCGTGGGGGTACCCGAGCGATCGGCGCTCTGAAGTGCGTTCCGAGGGAGCGGAGCGCTCCTTCGGTTCCCAGTGGAAAAGAAACGGACAGTATAAAAAAAAAAAGAAGAGCCCACGCTGAGGGAGCGGAGCAGCCCGCAAGGTCACCGCGAGGAGGGAGCGCAGCCGACCCTCGCCATCGCCGTGCTCGCAGCGCACGTCTGAGCTCTGTTATCGTTTCGATTGCTCCTGTGCGCGCTCGGCTGCTGGGGACGGAGGTGGGTGGGGACGGCGGTGCTCCGCGGTGCCGGGCATTTCCCACCCGAAAGCGCGAGGAGGAGGAAGGCGAGGGGCGAGAGGCGTCCAGTTCCCGAGCCCACAACAAAGGAGCCCGGGCTGAGGCACGGAGTGAGCGGGCTTCGGAGGGCAGTGACGGGGGTGCGGGGCGCGCAGCCCAACGCGGGGCTCTGCGGGGCGAGAGCGGGCGGTGGGGGAGCGGAGCCGGGGACAGCGGCCGCGGGGCGCGGGCTGAGCACGGCGTGCTCACGGGATGGTGCGCCGAGCGGCGCGGTGCGGTGCGGTGCGGTGCGGTGCGGTGCGGTGCGGTGCGGGCTCTCCGGTGGCGGCGGCTGGAAGCCCCCGTCCCCCCCCCACGCGCCGCTTTCCCTCCCGTTGCTCTCAGCAACGCTGCTGTGCCCCCCTCTGTGCGGGGCTCCCCCCAGCCCTCCTCGCCGCTTGGCGCAGGGGGTGTCCCCGGCCCCCCGCAGCCCCATCCGTGCTGGGTGTACCCACCACCACCTCCCCACCCTCGGCCGGAGTGTCCCCTTCTCCCTCTCTTCCCCCTTCCCACGCTCTCCTTTCCTTTTCCCCCAGCCTGAGCGCGGCGCGGTGCCCCCCCCCCCCCTCACCGTGGGGATGGGTATTTCTGCGGGAGGGCAGCTCGATCTTATGCAACTGCAGCCCCCCCCCCCCCCCCCCCCACTCCCCCCCAGGAGAAGTCCCGTGAAGGCTTTGCCGGGACGGCCCTCGGTGCCTTTCTAGGGCAGGGAGAACGAGCCCGAGCCCGGGTACCGGTAGGTATAGCAGGTACCGGTGGGTATACAGGCAGCGGCAGGTACCGGAGCACCGCTGCCCGCAGCGCCGGGCTTCCCACCTTTCAAAGAAAGGGCATTTCGCAAACGTGCCCTATTCATCACGACTGAAGCGTGATTACTCACGAGCCAATTAGCCGAGTGCAAATACATGAGTAAATTCCGCACTGAAGAAGATGTTAACGTGGCAGATGTGCTTAACAGATGCAGCTGCTTTTCCCAACCATTCCGGTGGCGAAATATTTTTAGTGATATTTTAGGGTGAGTGTTTCTGTAGATAGGCATTCTCTTCCTTCATTTATTAGAAAGTTGAGCTCACGGAGATCTCGCCGCCTCTTACGAAGAGGAGAAAGACAGACGTATTTATTAAGCTGGATGTGATGAGGAACAGAATCCTCGCATGCTGAGGAGAATGAGAACGTGAGGAAGCTCAGTCTCCCCGTGAGATGTCACGCTGCCTCTTTCAGAATATGCTGTTTGTTTCTCTGGCACATCTTCAGATTCATTAGTTTTCACTACTACTCTTATTCCTGACAGAATGCTCTTTTTTGGTTAAAGAACACAGTTCCATTTACTTGAAAAGTTGTCCAGTATGAGGTTAGCACAGCACTATCCATTTCAGTTTTGTGCACCGCGATCAATTTTAATTAAAACTTTAATTACATTTTGCTTTTCCATTCAAACAAAGCACGAAGCAGTCTGGGCTAATGTTGCTGTGAAGGAAAAATAAGGAAACATTCTTAATCTTCATTACGTGTTATTCCTGCCCTTTAATTAAGGGCTGAATCCTTATCCTGTTGGACTCGGAAAGGGAACTGAGTCCCAAACTTCTGTGGCATAGAACTGCGTCGTTTAATCAACTGTTGTCTTCGTGCTCCACACGAACGCACTGTACATAAAATCACACCACTGGATTTTCATTGATTTTTAGAAGTTCCTGGTGTTCTGGAACACTGAGCTGACATCGCATCAGCAGTAGTGTTGAGCAGCACCTGTCTGAGGCGGGCACAGCTTTATGTAACCTCACAACTGCAGAGCAAATGCCAGAGCTGTCGCATTTCCCTGGTACACGAGAAGACTCACAGCTGATAGCACGCTGTGGCACCAACCAGGAGAAGAACTATAGCCCAGACAGAAGGGTAAGGCTGAGGCTGAGTGAACTGGGATAGGACAGGGCAGGATGTGCTGGTGGTATTTTGCTGGCTTCATAGGATGGCAGCGGTGCGACAAAGCCGGCTTTGGTGCTGCTGGGAAAAGGAACCACATGGTGTAGGAGGTGTGACATCCTGCTGCCAGCAGTGGGGCTGCGGTTGTGCTGGGCTCCCTGCCTTCCAGCCCCTCTTCATACCGTGCTCCTGTATCACCATTCCTTCTCCTCAGTCTCTTGGAGTGGTTTAGGTCTAGGAACGCAGATTCTTTTAAACAGGTGCACGAACGTAGTGAGCTTTGCTACAGAGCTTCCAAAACTGTTCACTTGTCAAGCTATTTGTTCTGGTTTTATTTTTCTGTTTGGGGATTCTTATGTCTGGTTGCACTGTGCATTCCTGCGTTGTTTTTTTTTTTTGTGTGTGTGTGTTGTATGTGAGCATCGCATTCCTTTTAGGGGTTCAGTTGCGCAAATTGTGTGGTGGATTCCCTTGGATTTCCAGAGCTTTGTGTCTGGGGCAAATAATACTGGCTCTTCCAAGTGTGAGTTAAACCTCAGCGTACGCTGGCTGGAATTACAGTCAGAAGGTTTAAAACGTGATAGGTGCATTTGTTTTTAAAGTACGTACTACTGAGACATGACACAATGACAAAACATTCTTCTTACCTCTGATGTAGAATGTTTTCAGAACTGGTCTTCATCCCTTTGTTAATGCATGTTGTTTTCTCAGTGTGGATAATGCCCTTTGTTTTTTAACAGTGGTCCAAAAGAAAGCTTGTTTCAGAGCAGTTCTGATTGCCTGTGGGTTGTGCCCTTCTGGTTTTATCTGACACTCATGGAGAACAGCTGTGTGGTCTCCCTAAGTTGTTCCTCATGCCTAATTTTGATTCAGACTTCATTGTAATGAGCCAGACAGTTTAATCTGTTCTTTTTCTTGAGAGTCCCCACTGCCACTACCTGCATGTCTCTTGCTGTCCCATGCACCTTTTGCCTTTTTTTCTTTCTTCCCTTGGAATGTAATTTTGTTTCTTCCCCCACCTCCGTGTGCCTTGGTTACATCTTTGGATCCCTTTTCTTTACCAGTTATGTTCTTCTCTGCTTATTCCCCTTAACCCTTGGGAAGAATTGTGACTTACTCTCTGGCTTCTCTACGTGGCATTGCTCAGAGCAGTACTGCTACGAGAGCCCACAGGAGCAGGGAAGGCTGTGAGCATGTGCAGTGCTGCAGGATGCTGGGATCCAGCTGCGCTCCATCACACTGAGGTGCTTTCTCCCTTTAGCCCCAGCTCCATCTTTATTCATCGAAAATATCTCATCCTTTCAGTTTTATACTAATGCTTTACGGGTGATAGCCATAATCCTTTTCAAAGATTATGAGACATGATAGAAAGGATACTTGTTGTGAAATACATAATCTCCAGGTAGGGCTTCAAATCCACTTGGCTTTTTAAGTTCTTAAGTTGCAAAGAAGATACATTTTTTGTGTTTTAAAGTTACGCGGATATTACCTGCAGGATCTCTGCTTACAAGGAGCTTTTCCACATTTCAGTATGAATATGATTCAGTGGACAACAATACACATGTAGGAAATTAAGTCAGGTTATTAGAGATGCTATTGCAGCTGAAAGGTGTAAAAACTAAGTGGTTTCAAGGGGACAGCTGAAAGAGAAGGAAAAGATACAAATGACTCAGTACTCAGTTTCACTGATGCATTTATAAAAATATCACTCTTTTTCTTCATTATTAATTCCTTTAAGAGAGTAAAGAACAGAATACGTTTTCTAGAGTATCTCATAAAGCCACCATTAACTGAAGTTAACCCTGTTCATTTGGAGTGGGATGATAAATGCATTGTTGACCTAAAAATGTATTCTGAAACCCTGATGTGAAGGACAGAAGAAGAAGTTTGATAGATCGTGCTGAAGATTTTATGCCTTGAGTACACCCCCTCTAAGTCATGTTTTAAAGTGCATGAATGTGCAAATTTAAGGGATCATATCATTTCCATGATCGCAGTGTTTTGTCAGAGTCAGAATTTGACTTGAGCTTGTCAACAGTCCATGATTTTAGAAGTCACGAGAGCTGATAAGTTGATGTAATCAAGTGGATCTTTAATTATAAAAAATATTTTCCTACTAGGAAAATAAAGACTTTTAAAAGAACTTCATCATTGCAGAACAAGCTGATGAGGCGTATCTATATGGTCAGTATTACACAACTTCAGAATGGGGGAATACACAAAGCCAAGCTGTAATAATATTTATAGCTTTTAGGCACTAAAATGTGAGACGCTAAACTTTTAAATGGAAATTACTTTTAATCACTTTTGACTTACGGCTGATTTACCTTCAAAGATGATGATTTCAGAACAGTGTCACCAGTTCTGTGCGCCTCTGCCATGTTGTCTACCAAATACCAGAAAGAATGTGTGTACCTAATGTCTGCAGACAGACCTTCCCAGAGATTATGGAAACACCTGCAGACTTGAGATCTGTGCTGATAACACAAATGGCGTATTAGTGCTTATTTATTTATTTATTTATTTTTGAATAGTGGAATTTTGTTTAGCTCCGCATGAGTTGAATCAAACAGTGCAACACCAGTCAGTGGGATTACCTTGATTGTTCAGTCTTTGATGAAGACTATATTCTCAGCGCTTCACGAGTAAAAATGTATACTCAGGAAGAAAACAAGCTGTGATGGTAATTTACAGAGCTTTTAGACTGATAAATATAAGGCTCTCAACCATTTGATGAAAATTGCTTTAATTATTTTAACTTGTAGCTAAATACGAAGCTCAGAGAGAGGGAAGGCTTCAGGCCCATGACTGTTTACAAGGAGTAATGAAAATTTTAACCAAGCATCCAGCACAGCCCTGTAACACTGGCTCACTGACACCCATGTCTAATCTCCTGGGCATAGAATCATACAATCATAGAATCACTCAGGTTGGAAAAGACCTTAAAGATCATCGAGTCCAACCACAACCCAACCACAGTACCCTAACTCTTAACAACTCTCCACTACATCATGTCCCTGGGGACCGCATCCAAATGGTTTTTAAACACATCCAGGGATGGTGACTCCACCACCTCCCTGTGGAGCCTATTTCAGTGCTTCACAACTCTTCTTGTGAAGAGATGTTTCCTGATATCCAACCTAAACTTCCCCTGGTGCAACTTCAGGTCATTTCCCCTCGTCCTGTCACTGTCTTCAGTGAGAAGAGCCCAACCTGCTCTTGCGTTAAGCAACTTTCAGATATTGGAAGAGCAGTGAGGTCACCCCTCAGCCTCCTTTTCCCCAGACTAAACAGCCCCAGTTCCTTCAGTCTCTCTTTGTAGGGCATATTCTCCAAGCCCTTCACAAGCCTTGTTGCCCTTCTTTGGGCAGCAGTGTCGTGATCCACATTCTTTTTTTTTGGGGGGGGGAGGAAACAAATAAATTAGTCTTGGATTTAAAAACCATAGGTCATGAAAAATTACCACGGTTCCCCTTGAGATTTTCTAATAGTTAATAACCCTTGGTGTTAAAATTGTGCTCCTTACATCTTGCTTCTGGACTTCATTACTGGTTCTTGAGCCAGTACCTCCCTGAAGCATTTGGAAGGGTATCACTTAAGTAGGTCATCTCTTGAGCCAGGTGTCTGTAAAGGATCTGTGCCTTGATTTTAGCATCTAAAAATAATTCCGCAAAGGCAGTGTGTTACTGGAAATGTTTGTGTTTGTGGGTTGGGTTTTTGTTGTTGTCGTATTTTTGTTTTTTTCTTCATTTTAAATAAAAGATGAGTGTTCCACTTAGGAGAAAACGTTTTTACTCAAAAGTAGATATTAAATCATTCGCTATGAAATGAAATTAAATGGCAGTGAGGAGAGCTGAATAATATCCTTTTTGCGGACTGCATTTCAGAATATCTGTGTATTTAATTAAACTTTATTCAGAATGGAGTCATCTAAAATTAGAACATCTTGTTTAGAAAAGCTGGTAGAATACAGCATATTTCTGTGTACTCTTATCAGCCATATTTAGAAATATAAAGTAACTGAGGACTCTCGGAGGATGAAATTGTGGATATTAGCAGTTTGAATGAAAATGTTCTTGCTTTTTAATAGAATTTGGCATACATAAGGAATTGTTATTTTAAAGACATTAATAAAAATAACATTTTTACGAAGCTTTGGCACAGTAAATAAAATCTGCTTATGTAATGGATAATGCTGCAAGAAATTATTTGTGTCAGTATTGCTAATCTTCAGCACATACCCAGCTGAGGTCACCATAGTTGACAGCCTTTCTTTACAACAGAACGTATACCGTACTTTCATTTTAAATGCACTTTTTTTTCCTAATGATACAAACGAGGTCCAACATTCAGGATATCAGACACCCTGGAATACCTGTCTTGTAGGGGATAAAGATTTCAGTTTGAAAATGCAGTAGCCTGTAGAGCAATTTTTGTTTGACCATACTGATGGTTTTTGCAAATCCAGCTGGTTTATACAACAGAACTGTTATCTTCAAATAAACTCTTAACTAATTTTGACTTGTATTTTTGACTTCTATTTTTTCACTTCACATCTGTCTGATAGATAAGTAGTCGTGCATCTGATCACATTGCTCACCTTATGAGCGCAAAGGGTGCTCGGCAGTGAGCTCCAGCAGGCATGAGAACATACAAAAGGTTAGCATACTTCTGGACCTGAAATCATACGATCATATGTTTTACCTTGTTGAAACTCCAATTTATGCACCCTTAGCAGAAGAGGGTCAGGGAGTGACAAACTGTTTTTCCCTGTACAAGTAGATAAGATATGCCTGCCTTCTCCTGTCTGTGGACTTCTGATGACACAGCTGTGTGACTGAAATGCCACAGTGTTTAAGAGAGGTATCTGCCAAGGCTCCATGTCCCTGCTCAGGTATGGTAAGTGGGTCACAAGGTAGCTTTTATCATTTTTAATTAAAAGCAGCATTTACTGTCTCTTGCTGTGGTACACATTAGGCAAGTGCTTAGCTATCTAGTTCCCTGACATTGTTTAATTTAATTCTTACCAGGGGAAATAGAAGGATTGGAAGGGGTTATTGTTACTTTTATTTTTCTGCAGTGCCTACCATGGACAGGTGCTGCTGGACCACAGATCTATAAGTGTTATTAGTTTCTGCGTGGTTAAAAGGTGAATATAACTCATCCAGGCTTCCCTCTCTGTTGTGTGAGAGTGTAACCCTGAGGTGTCAGCAGGTGCTAAGTCTGCCTTATCTTATCTCATCCTTCAGCTTTCCCTGATCCCCTTTTTTTTCCTCTCTGTCTCTGCTTCCTCTCTGCAGTAATTGTGCTCCATCAGTCCCTACAAGCAGAGAGGCTCCCAGTCCTTCCTGCAGCCTGGCACTGCACGCTTCATCACGATGCGTGCCTCCTCCATTTTGGGCGTTTGAATCATGTTTTGTTTTTTTTTTTTATTTTGTTTTCAACTGTGAGCTTCGTAAAATATGATCTGGCCCTTGTAGATGTTCCAGGAATTGTGTGTATGTATTTACAGTGCTGTAACGTTAAATGTTTATATTAAATTTTAACAAAATATAGGAGATGTAGTAACGTGCAGAAAGATAAGATGCGTATTCAGGGGCTTCACAGAGCAACTGAACCAGTCCATGTGTGATAGCAGTGACTGAGATCGTCTCCTGCAGCGCTTATTAAGGTGCATTCAGGCTGCAGCCTGTGGGTTGTGAATGAACTATGCTGACATACTCCAGGCAGTATTAGATGTACCTGCAGCAAGCCGGACACAGCAGTTCAGTGCTTAGCATGGCTTAGTGCTCGGGTCTTCAGCCTGCCCTTGAAGGGGTTTTGCAGCCTACACTGCCCTCTGCTTTGCCCTGATGGGGATGTTCCCATTGTCAGAGCCAGCAGGACTGCAATGCAGGCAGATCCTAGAAAATGTTATGTGCAACTGGGTTTGCGTCCAGGTATCTCTAGACTGGTGTTTTCAAAGATAAGTCTGTAAGAAGGCACAGTACAGTGTGAGCAGATGTTGCATACAGCTGTGTTCCTGCTGTGTGGCTGTCTGCTTTGTCAAGTGAGTCTCAATCTAATATGCTCTAACTCTGTGTCTTAGTGCAAGGTCCACTGTGTCGCTCCTGATAAATCTGTGTAGTGGGATCACATTCTACACAAGGGATCAGAGCCTGTATATACACACTTATATTTGTTTTGTTTTGTTTTTTGTGTTGTGTAATTATAGGGTAGGAAGATGTGATGTAGGAGACTGCTGAATTATTATCAGACTTTCATAACATATTCTTTGGATATAAATCCTAGTTACTGTTGTCAGTAATCAGATGTATATATCAATTAATGCTGTAACATCTATGCTGCTAATCAGCTGGCTTTAGGCAAGGATGAGCTGGGCAGCACATAGCTCGTTATCTGCTGTATGATACGTTGCTGTAGAACCTCCTTCACAGACTCTTCACTGAATGTAGGGTTTTGTTGTAATATGTAACTATAAATAGATGAGAAACAAGGTTCAAGATATTTCAAACATTCCACTTCTTCTCTCCATATTAGAAGGGGCAGGAGCACTGTACACGTGTTACCCACTGCTTCTCGATGAAGTGTCCTATTGCCAACGGGAGTGTGTTAGTGAAGATTAACTACAATATATCAGTGGTGTCAGCTAATCTCCAGATAGAAGAAATTATGTCCTGAGCCATGAAAACACTTGTGCAGGTGGCGAGATTGAAATGCACAGGAAAATCAGTGGTTTGAAGTCACAGAGTTGACTGCAGATGTAGGTGTAAGTGTTCAGCAAACTGGTAGCCTGAAGGAGATGAAATTTGGGGAAAAAGAGCAAGTGTGATCGTGAATCATGCCAGAGATGTAGGCAGGATGGCATCAGTGAGGATTTCAGTGCTAGGGAGATGAGGTTTTAAATGAATCAGTAAGGAGGGAGGGAAGTGAGCACAGACACTTAGGAAAGGGAATAGGATATCATTCGTAAATAGCAGAGTGTAGAGGTGTCAGCATCTAGGAGGAGCTGAAAGGCTGAGGCGTGCAGAGCCTCTCTCAAAAGAGGTGACTGATTTGAAACGTGACGCTGCAACAGTTGGAACGCTTCTCGTGATTTTGTAGATGTTGTGAGAAAAAAAAAAAAAATGTTGATTTACCAGGAAAAACTGGATTTGGTGAAAATCCAGCTGATCCGTGCTGCTTCCATCTGAGCTGCTTCTTCGCAGGCAGTGATGGCCAGGCTATATCAAACTGCTGTAGATGAAAAGCATCCACTGATCCAGGTGCTTAGAGGATATCTTACTGAGTTGAACTGTGATAACTTTGTTTGTATATATAAGAGGGGTGCTAGGTGTTGCTGTCGAGGAAGAAGAGGAATCAAGATGGTACTCAGCAGGACAAGTAAGTCCTAAGTGTGACCAGAGAAGCTCCCCCAGAGCAGGCTCCCCCTGGCAGTGAGTTCTGTGCAGGTGTAGTGAAACTGGTTCATTTAGAGGCGTTTGGGAGATGAAACTAAGCAGGGGGAAGGACTGAAAAGTAAAATGTGAAGTGTTCGCATAAGACTTTCTCAGTTCTCTCATATGATTCATTGGTCTTATGATTAAACTGCTGCTTTTTAAAATCTTGATTTTCCACACTAAAAAGCTGTTAGTGTGGGGCTCTGATTTTCAAGAATCTAAATGACAAGTTGCTCATTGTTTTGCATTTGTTTTTATGTGCAGTGTAGTTTTTTATTGCAGATGTCAGTTTTGGACGGGATAAGACACCTACAGTATTGGCAAATTTATAGGATTTGAAATGATTTCATTCACATCATATTGAATGATGAAACGGGAGGCAGTAAACGAGTCTTGGCCCAGAGCTTCTGGCAAAGTGATGGCAGAGCAGAGGATGGGATCCAGGACCCTGGAATCTTGCAGTGAACGCCAGGCTGCATTTTACCTGTCTGCTTAATAGCAGTGCAGTTTCTCTCACAGGAGGAATTCACTAATTTGAAAGAAGTAGGAAAAAAAAACCACCTCAAAACCCCTATTTCTAGTTGTTATAAGTTGTATTGAAAAATGCTGGCACATGTGTAAGTTTTTTTCTGAAGCTACAAGGCTTTGTCCTTTACGTGAGTAATGGACAGTCTCTTCCTCAGAAGCGTTTCCCATACAGCCCAAGTGTAGTTCCCATATTGTTGTCTGGCTTCTGGATCTGTCAGCGACGTGAGTCATACAAGAACTGTCGATGAGGTTATCAGGTTTGGGGTTAAAAAGAATGTGGATGCAGACTTAGAAATTTGGATGGCAGCAGAATCCCATTTTTACACTGGCCTGTCCCAGCCATACAAACCCTTGGGTGTGCACAAGACTTTGGGTAAAGAGTTGTTTCCAATACTTTGGGTAAAGAGTTGTTTCCAAAAACGGTAGAGGATTTTTTTGGAGGGTGTAACTCTTTCTAGCAGCAGAACTGGGTTATATCAGATGAAAGGCCCTATGAAGTCATCTGCTCACACAAGAATGGAACCAGTACAGAGCTGCTATCTGCCTGTGACCTGTTCCTGAGGCCGATCTTTTCTCATGGCTCTCTGATGTGCTCAACATGAAACTAAGCAGCGTGGTTCAGAAATACTGGCTACCTTTATGCATTTTTACAGAAGTAAGGCGTTTCTGAGCTGCCTCTATAAAGTTTGTGAAATAAAATAAAAGCAACAATGGACTAAAAGTGTTAATTATTTTTTACCTTAATTTCAAATTACTGGGCTACTACCTGTCAGGACTACTACCAGTTTAACTTTGTATGAAGTGGAAACGTCAAAAGTTATTCCATTTTCTCCCAGGTTCCTCTGCTTCTGTGGCTGAGATATGTTGAACAGTGATACAGGGATAAGGATCCATATGGGCTAGAACTGGTGAGAAGGTGGATTACAGAGCAGAGATTGGACTCTTAGATAGTGAGGATATATATGTCTCTGTTATCTTTGAGTTTTAATTACACTGGATTAATTAAATCACTTTATACACCATTATTGTATCATGTTTAATTATCAGTTTAGCCATAGTCCTTGACATGTTTTTTCATCTTTATTTTTTTTAGTAATAAAATGCGGATGTCAGCACTCCACTCCATATATGAAAATTGCTTATGCACAGATGCTTATCAAAGAACTGATAAAAAAGGAGATCCCAGGTCAGTTTCACATATGGATTTGAACAGTTAGCTTTATAAAGAAACAGCATCTGACCTCAGTTGTGTGCTTTACGGCGGACTATAAAATGGGAGAGCTCTGCTATAATTTATAGCTGCATTCTGCTTTAGACAGACTTTGTGCCTTTTCCCCTTTGAAATGTGAAGCATTACCCAGAGATCAGTTTGATGTGGATAAATGGGGACATGAAAATTTATCAGTACAGTGCAATAAACCTGCATAACCAGTTACATTCTGCTAATCCGTGGGTTGTGCCTGAGATTTGTCACTACAATAAGAGTAGGCAGAGGCAGCCATTATGTGTGCTTGCTTATTTCTGAGGGGAATGGGTGTGACGCTGTCAAGACTGAGGCCAGGTAAAAAATACATTCTTTTAAATATTACAGCTGAAGAAGAGGGAAGGTACATCCTTTATGAAGAATGGCCCAGAAGTTGTGCGTTCCCTGCTTCTCATTTGAAAAATCTGTTTCTTTGGCCAGCCGTGCTGGTGATGGTTACTGCCACATTTGAAAGTGAAGTTGTTTGAGCACCAAATCTTGATGGCTGGAAGCCAGTTTGACTCCATCAGATGCCATTGAGTTGTTTTTAAGTGCTGTCAGCCAGCTATACATTGCAAAAGACAAAAGATGAAAATCTGCCTTTAGTAAGCATTTGTTACCAAATTTTTTCAGCACAGCAAGGAGATTCTGCAACAAACTTCATTTTAGCTGCCTGTTCTGGAGGTAGGACTCTGGTCAGCCTGGTTGCTCTTCAGCTAAAAGAGCTTGCCAGTTCTCATCTGTTTCTGTATCTTCAGGCCATTCATTGGAACTTTATAGCTCTAAATAAGGTTTTTAAAGGCATGTTGTAACTGCAGTGGGGCTTTGCTTGGGCTGGAGCAGCCCTACATCCCATGGTGAGCTGAAGGGGTTCGGTCACTGGATTTTTTGCTGATTTTTTCTGCCTGAGGCATTTCAACAGCACATACCCTAATGAGTCCCTGCAGTTGTGCTTGTTCCCAGGGGGAAATGAATAAGCAAGAGGAGACGATGTCTGTCAGTGCTTCTCTGGGCAGCAGGCATTGCTAACCAGCAGGGCAGCTCCCTGAGCTGTGCCATTCCTGCAAGGTTTTCCCCAAATCTCCTTTCCACTCAACCAAGAGAAAATCAAGCCTCAGTAGCGGAAAAGCAGAATATGCCTGGTGGAAAATGGCAAACAGCCCTTTCATCTGCAGTGAGCAGATGAAACACTGGTTCAAAAGGAATGTTATTTTTGAGATACACTCCCTAGCGTGGTGCTTCCTTGACCTGTCTAAATTTTGCTCAAAACTAATCAGATGGCTTCTTCTGGTTTTGTGTCTGGTAATAACCTCATGTGCTTTCTGTAGTGAGTAACAAAAAGGAGCACTCCTGCTTCTGATGTTCTCTGTGAAAAGCCACTCAGAAAAGGTGGACACATTCTCTTAGTCCAGAAAATTGTTGTTCTCTGTAAAAAAAAAAAAAAATGGCTATGTTAACAGAATACCTTTCTAAAAAGCAAGAGACAGGAGTATTACTACTTTGAATTTCTCCATAATAGCTTTTGTAGTTCTTATCCTCTACCTATTTTAGTCTGAATTAATCTTCATTTATAGGCATGTCTGTAGTGATTGCATCATTAGACGAATTTGGAAGAACTACAGAAACTTGAAAGGCTGCTGTTAGGAAGCAGTGAGAGCCCAGGATAGCTCTGTGAATGGAAGAATAGAAAGCAAAGCGTGAGAGTGAAACCACGGCTTCTTAAATGGGCTGACTACACAGAGCATTCCTGCCCACAAAATCCAGGAGGTAATTACCTGGCTTAATCAGGCACAAATCAAAGTCTGTCCCTGGAAGAAATTACCTCATCCTGGGCTTGGAACAAAGACAAACCTTCCTGGGCCTGAGAAAGGTGTATTTACCTTTCTCAGGGTTCCCATGCTGTAACGACCTATTAGTGAGGTGCTAGGTGGTTAATACCTCCTTTCTGTGTCAATGATGCAATGCACCTGAATTCATTTTCCAAAAGCTGAGCATTGTTTGAAGTACCGCTGCGTGGCCCCTGGAGCTCAGTGCTGAGACTGTGAAGGGCAGCCTGTGCAGTGTCCAGGGTGTAGGAAATATTAGGAAATGCTAACAAGATAGGTGCGATGAAGTATAGAGTTCAGGCTCAGGCTACTCTTTATCTTACTTTGAAGACATAACTTTTTATGGGCAGATTTTCCAGTGGGGAACGCAGAATGCAGCTCAGGACTAGCTTTGTCTAGACTTCCACTGGGCCTAACCTCAGAAAAACCTCTTTGGCTCCTTGTTTACTGTGTAAAGCTGGGGTAAATTCACTTCTTCTGAGAGGATGTCCCCACCTGATTCGTTACCTAAGGTCTTTATTGCAGTGCTAGTGATGCACTGGAGATCTGTATCAGCCTTTTTTGATGGATAAATAACTTTTGCTTTACCTACATTTGTATGTAATATCCTAACTCAGGTGTAGCATTTGTTGGTCAGGTGTCTCAGGTATTTTGGTTACCTGAAAAGTGCTGTAGCAGTGCACACTGCAGCTGTCTAGGCGGTGGAGGTGGTATTGCTGTTTCTGTATCGTTGTTCTGCAAATATTAACAGTGCTGCACTTCAGAGAGAGCTGTAGCCATAAACTCGAGAAATGAATCCTGACGTGAATCTCAGCTCAATAGTCTGCTGGAATTGGACAACTCTGGCTGTACCCACTGGAGGCTTGTTGCCAATCTTGTATTTTATGCTGAAATTCCACGAGGAGTCACTCAAAATAAACACTACGATAACAACAGTTTGAGTTATCTTTAATGCAGTAGCTAGCATCAGTTTCTCTTGAGCCTTTGTGTGGCTTTCTTCATTGAAAATCCATGAAGTTTGACCTTTTGGATAGATTTGCTTTTATTTATTCACCTTCTTGAATACGGTGGGAATTGAATAGGTGTAGCTGAGAAAAGAATGGGTAAAATGTAGATGCTGAGCTGTTATGACTAAATTGTCCCTGTTAGTCCCACGTTGCCCAGTGCCGGCCACTTTCCATAGTGCCTGTCCTCTCACTAGCTTGCTTTCAGGCATAAAAACATAACTACTATGAATAAAAAAAAAACAACCTGGAAATGACAGGATCGTTGCAGGCACTACTGCTGAGGTATTCGACTTTTTGTTATGCAAATACTGCTTCTTCCTTCCCCCTTTTGAAAATAAGCTGATCTGCTCATTTGGTATTAAAGCCTAAAGGTGGATGTGATCAAAATAAGCAGTTGCCAGGGCCGGGAGAGTCCTTGAATCAGTTTGCTAATTTTAAACTTCAGTGTTTTTCGGAAAGTAGAGTATTTCTCAAGAACAGAAGAGGTAGAATGTGGGATTGGGACAGTGCGGATGCATAGATGTTGCTGCCAAACCAAGCAAAGTTTGCAGGTCTAATTTTAGGCATTTCAGCCTTGGTATTGTTCCTTACAGCACAGTTATTTTCCATACAATACAAAGCGGTCCTTTTTTCATGTTTTATAAACTGCTTTGGAGAGCAAAGCAAGGACAAAGTGAGCATATGTCATAGTTGAAAGCAAATCAAAGAACCTTAACTGAGGCTGAGGTTAGTGGCAATTGCATGTCATTTCTATTTTCAGGTGTCAATTCTTTAAGAAAAGTGAGTATCCAGAGAAACTAATCGTGAGGCGTGAAGAGAGTTACACAGTGCCTGAACAGGGACCCTTGGTTATGAATGGGTTTGCTGCACTCCATTTAACTCAGGCAGTTTTGCACTGTGTTTAGATGCCTAATAACTTATTCCTCTTAAAATGTAAAAACTACCCGTAGTGTTTGGAGAAGCAGGACTTCATAGGATGTCTTCCTATCTTCAGGTGCTGAATTCTTTTATATAACGCTTCTTCATACGTAGAACTTATATGCTGTTTTCTAAAGTAGCCTTTTATTGGTACATTCGTAAGAAATGGCATTACTTGGAACTCTACAAAGTTATTACAGATACAGGTTGTTTTAATTCCTATATATGACCTTAACCATTGGGTACTAAACCACTCCCCATGGAACTGTCAGCAAGTCACTGGCACTAATATATTTAAATTATTAAAAATAGCTTTAAAACTAAAGGAATTGACGTATTCCCACTTTTAGTCTGAAAGAAGCTTACCATCTCATGGAATGTATGATAATGGCTTCTAGGTAAGGACTGGAGAGGACCTAAACTTTGCCTCAGTGGGATTTTTGTTAGCAAATCTGGGCCCCAAAATGATCTGTTTGAGCCAGGTAGATAGTAGGCCATATTGTCAGAAAATTTCTTGGGCAGAATCTGCACAGGAACTGCTTTAACATCAGGCTGCTGTTTTGTCCTCACAGTTTTAGCAAAGATCCGCTGCCTTTTCACTGGTCTTCAGTAGCCACACAGTGCCTAAAGCTCCAAGGACTGAAGCAAAATTAGGTTATGGGCTCTGCAGTTGTCCCAGAGACAGGAGGGTCATCTGAGTCTGAGCTCCAGGGGTGAACTTTGTTTCGTGCCATCTTTGCTGCTGACAGTTATGATTTATCATCTCTACTAATCACGCAAGCTTTCTTGCTGGTCAAACAAGAATAGGCAACCCTAGAAAGCAGCTAATTCCACTTATCTTGTATACACACTTTAGCATAGGATGAATTACCTCTTGGTGAGTTGGGTGTCTGTTTCTTTCCATTGTACGCTGGAGCCTTGATGACTAGTTTAGATTAGATATCCAGCATTTAATGGCTACCACCCAGGTAGAAACAGCTGTAATTAATCATGTTCCCTACGACAGTTCTATTCTGTGCATGATTTGTGGATGCTGTGCTAGAGAAAGCGTTACAGATTCCTTTGCAATCATTTCAGATTGTTTGGTGTTAATAGCACGATTGCTCAGTTTTCGCTTGTGCCTTATCACGTCAAAGTTTTGAGAACTGGAACTGATTTTTGCTATTAATTGTCATCATTAATAATAAAAATCGTTTTTATTCAGTTTCTTGAGGGAACAAACCAGTACAGACAGGCAGTTTGATGTCCTTCTGGAGCCCGGCCAGATTCTGGGAGTTGTAAATCAACCTAGTTCATTTCAAGTTAAGGAAAAATAATGTTTCTAAGCAAGTTTGGAGCAGCGATACTGGAACAGGGTGGAATTATGATATCAGAAAAGAATGAGCAGTGTCGAATGGCTTTCCTTGGTGGCGGGAAGTAATTTGATGGAATTTCTTGTCTGTTCGGAGGATTGCATCTCCTCGGGGCTTTCCCATGCCTGTTAGATTTGAGAACAGACAAAAAATTGATCATTCCTCATAACACTGATCGTCCTAACTGACTTTTTTTTTTTTAAAGAAAACATACAAGTGGAAGTGACATCTCTGACCCCACCATCTTTTTTCTTTTTTCTTAACATTTTAGCCTTTTGTAGGGGCAGACCAGCAGCAATGAGGGTTTGTTTCTACTTTTGCTCTGGGAAGAAAAATGAACCTATCAGGTCAAGCCAAGAAACCTGGGTGAGGAGATGGGTAGCAGACACCACTGCTACCCCACAGAGGTTTGCTCAGCTCTCTTTGTTAGGGATGAGAAGAATTAGGGAACAAGGCGCTGTGCTGCATCTCCCTCTCCAGCTCCATCACTGAAGGCAGCTGCTTGTTCTCTGCAGCCACCAACAGTCCTCCAGGGAGCATTTCCTCCTCTGAGCAGCCCTATGTGATTTCAGGTGGTCAGAGAAGGACACTTGTGCACACAAACCGCACACATTTGCCTGTACTTGAGGAGATAACGCAGCAGTCTTCCTCCCTGCATTGGCATCTCCCACCTGTGAACCACAGCATTTCTCAGCTGGCAGCCTTGGGCTGTTTAGGCATTGCACACCATAATTAAAAGCTACACAATTCCCTTCAAAGTCTGCTTTTTTAACAGAAACGCTCTCAAACATTGTATAGCGGAGCATCGTGCCCAGGCCTGCCCCATCCCTCCTGGTTCATGCCTTTGCAAGATGCTGGCAGAGCCCCACTCCCACTCTGCTCCACGGGGTGCCTGCCTTATCTCTGTGCTTGAAGGGACCCAAACTGTTTAAATGTCAATAAGGTGTTGCCCTGATGATTCTCCTTGCAGCTTAAGCGTATTTAGGTCTTTTCTTTACACTTAGGCATACACCTGGCATGCTATGAACATAGCTGCTCTCACTGTTTTTGCTGAGGGGAAGCCAACAAGGGAAAAGTGCAGATAGTACACGGAGGGTGATGAGAATTGGCACTGAGCAGGGAACAGGAGCCAGGTAGGAAGGAGAGAGGAAAGGAAGCTGGGAGAAAGAATGAGGATAAGCTGGTGCAGACTCACTGGGAGTGGCTTGGCAGGTGCTAATGGGGCAGGAGGGAGCCAGAAGCGAAGGAAAAGGATGAGAGGAGGGACAGCCTGGGACTGAGGCTGACAGTCAGTTTGCTGTTATCTAACCTGCCTGACAAGAGCCAGGGTCATGCGGCATGGACACCTTCAGCGCTAAGCGTGTCTGCAAAATAAAGCCAGCTTAGCCTGTATTTATTGTATGTATCTAGAGGTGAATCTTTAGAAGTCTAGGTGTTATTCAGCAGCTTTATAGCCAGGGCTTGCACTGGGCACATCCCTTATCCCAGTCCGTCAGTGTGCTCACAGCTTGGCCTGCTTAACTCCCCAGGACATTGTTAGTGAGACATATGGTTATTCATGTGGCCAGCTATTTTTATGAAGCAATAAGTGCCAACCTGCATGTTACACAGTGCGCAGGAGAAATTGAGACCCCCGGAATGCACAGCAGTGGTACCTCACAAAGCAAAACATGGATGCACTGTCTTTCACAATGAAACTCGGTGCCTGCACTGCTTTGTATGCTGGTGTCATTTGCTTAGAAAGTGGAGGTGACAGAGTTGAAGTTGCATTTTGAGCAGGGGATACAGCAGCTAAATACTTCAGATGAGATTTGCATAGCTCTTTAGGTACGGTGAGATTTCATAAGAGCACTCAAGCTGTTGGAGAGCCAGTAGATGCATTTATCCTGAACCTCACCTTGACTTGCTCAAATATAAAGGAACCAAGGAAGTTTAACAGTGCCTACATTAAGCAAGTCCCCCAGTCTCATGGAAGTGCTTACATGTCTTTGTAAACCTGGTTCCTTACACTGCCTGTCTCAAAGTCTTCATTTTCCATTCCAGGGTTTGCGTATTTTCCCGTAGAACACAATGTAGAGTTTGGTAGCAGTGAGAAAAGACAGAGAATCTTTTTCCCTGAGTCTGTTTCTTGACCTGTGTATTTCTTGACTTGCTCACCTCCCTCTTTCCTTGGCCTGAGTTGCCAGGCTGCTGTGGTCAGGAAAGATGAAGGGATTTTTTCCACCATGCAAAAAGCAGGCAGATTTCCTGAATATCGTTTGTTCTGTTTTCCTTTTTTTTTTTTTTCTCAGGGATTGAAAATATTTCTTCTGAAAGTCCATCATTTGGAGTCTTTTCTTGTTCAGTTCCAGAGGGGATTCTGTAACAGGTTCTTTAATACTGAGTCTTTTTGGAGTAATTAAAAAAAAAAAAAAAAAAAAAAGCTATAACCAGCTCAGACAATTCTTTGCCTTCTGGCAACCAACAGTATTTTATATTGCATCCTCTGATTTGATTTTCTGGCTGCTCCAAGCTCCTGGCAACTGCCACAGTAGCTTTTAAGATTGCACTGTTTCTTGCTGCCGCTTTTTTATTATTATTATTCTGCTGTTTACCTTTTTTTTCTGATCTGTATCCTTTATTTCCTTTAACTTTTCTTCTGTATTGTCATGCCAGAGAGAAGTAAAAGCTCTATAACATATCTCCAATATAACATTTAGCACGTACAGGGCCTGATCCAAAGAATATGCTGCTGTTTGAACAATACATACTGTCTGTACTTAACAGCCACTTGTGTGATAAGCAGGTGGTACAATCACAGAAATTTAGAAGAATGACACAGAGTTTCTTAGGAGTATGAAATAAAGGCTGGACGGAGTCTGGCTGTGTCATGACCGAAGAGGAGCAGCTGATGAAGAAATAGTCACTGTTTCTCACGGTACAAGAAATAGGGTCACCAATGAAGTTATTGTGTAACATTTAATTAAATTATGAAACTGATTTCCACAGGATGTTGCGGAGACCGGGATATAAATGTGGTCAAAAAGGGATCAGACAATCTCAGAAAAGGTAATTTAATCAGTGATTATTAGACATGATAGTCTGGAGAGTCAACAGAGAGAGAACAGCACCTCCATAGCATGACTCATCCCATCCTAGGAGAAATGTCTTAGCTCAGCTCACTGAATCGCTGTCTGGAGATGACTGCGTCTCCATTGGCCTAAAAATCTGCTGCAGTATGGGTGCTCAAATCAGAGAGCATTAAAGGTGATTGGGTTCCACTGTCAGTGGGATCTCTATTGTAAATAGAGTTTCCGAGCACTTCTGAAGTTAAAAAAGCTATGGGTAAAATTAAATGGTAATGATGGTACTGACTATAGAGAAAAGATATTTATGTTTGTCATTCAAGATATTTTTGTTCTTTCCTAGCAGCAATTTGTATACTTTATTGCAGCAGCATAAGAAATATGAAATAGATAATGGCATCATCAAAATCACTCCTAGCCTCTGGAATCATTAGAGAGAGCAGGTCGTATTTTATAAGCCTTTTCACTTCAGCATTCCCAAGTGATGAGCGGAGCAATCATGATGTAATGCCAAGGAGGACAGTGTTCGATATTCCTAGCTTTCCAAACTCGACAAACCTAAGTAGGGCATGGTGGCTGTCAATGCAGTTGCAGCTGCAGAGTGTCACAGAAGAAAATAAAAGTATTTCACCCATTGCTGTCGCCTGTCACCTGGGGGAGCAGTTGCTATGAATGTCACAGCTGTGTGAGCGCTGTCCAGGCAGATCCTCCTTGCTTGTTGCCTCCTGGAATTCCCCTTTGATTTGGAGAGGGACTCCTTTTTTGGCTTCAGAAGGACCCTCAGAGTTGTCTCAGCTAGAGCTATGCTCTTTAAAACTGTAATACATATATATGTTACTAGTTTGCTATTTTATTTATTTGTTTATTTTTCTGTCCATCACCTTCATAGTCCACTGTTGTGGACCTCATCTGTTCCCACAGACGATCCATTGACAGCCGGCCCTATTAGGAACAAGCACCCTGCCCCCCTGAGAATTAAAATTACACATCATGCCTTCTGGGATTCGTAGCCTGTATTACTGTCTTTTTCTTGCTGGGTCTTCTGAAGTAGTTTTCCCAGGTGGTCTTTATCTGTATAGCAGGCAGTGAACCCAAACAAACTTTTATTTTCCCAGGGCATTTGATCGAACTGCAGCTGGTGTTTCAGATATGCTATTTACAGACCATTGCAGGGATTCCGAACCGTCACGTCAGGCTGTAGCAGGCTCTGTCGATTGCTCTATCTTGGTAGATAATAAACACGAGGAATTCAGACAGCATTTTTGGTGGATTTCATAATGCTATAATTTAAATATTTATATAGCTTTCTCTTGTTTTCTTTCATGTTCTTCATCTGCATTACCACTGCTTTCTGCTCTTCTGTTGGGTATATCACTACCTCCTGTTCCCGTGTATTTTGCTGAAGGAATTCAGAATTCATGGATGTCCAAATAAAAAATGTTGCTAGCAATTTTTTGTTCACCTTTTTCTCTCCTCTCCGAAGAGGTAACTCCTGAACTGCATGTCCTAGAAAAACAGCACTTAGGAATTTATCTGAAAAGCAAACGTGTCCTTCAAGTAGGAAAAAAAAACCCCTCCGTACCTTGCTTATTGTGTTTTACAGGATGTGGCACAGAAGTTCTGGATGTGGTGGTACTACAGATGTGTCCTTTATTGTATGGGTCTCTTCCTTTTCCTCCTCCTTCCTCAGCAAAATAGATTTTATTATACTTGGCCACAATGAGTAATGGTGAAATTGAGATTGTGCCTCTCACCGATTTCTGTCTGTCTTTGATTTCTCACCACAAAAAAAAAGCATGTGTGCATACAGAGATTCAGCTGGGCAAGGATATGAGTGTCCTATTAGCATAACTGCAATAACCAGCTATAAAAATTTATTCCAGTAGAGCTCTCATTGAAAACAGTTGGAAGAAATTGTTCCAATTATTTTTAATGTATGAAATTATAAAATTATGCAGTCCTTTAGCATGAGAGGTTTTCTCTCTCTCCCTCCCTCCCTCCCTCTGGCTTATCTTTTAACAGAAAGACCATATGCTGTGATTCATGCTTGGGATGTATGAAAACTGGCTTTTTTTTTTTTTTTTTTACCTTACTGTCTTCCGTAACTGTTGTGCAATATAAAAGAAGTCAAAACTGGCAAAAAATAGCTAACAGCTTTCAACGATTTCACATCCCCGATCTTCCGCTTTATATCTGTAGTAAATTTTAAGTTATGAAGGGCATACACAGGGCTTAGAGGCTTGCCATTAAGGTCATGAAATAATAATGAGGTTCCTGTATTGGGGACACAGAGTCTCCTCGCAGAGAGGGAGCTTTCCTTTTGCTCTGTCCTTCTTGCTCATTTTGCAGTTTCTATCAATATTAATGTCAGAGTGCATTCTTTCCTTTTTCTCCCCATAAATATATAACCTTGCTAGGAGTTCTGTAGTCTATAAAAATACTTACGTTGTTCCAGAAAGAATGGTTTGTGAGACTCATCTAAATTATCTTCTCAGACCGATTTCAAACAGCGTGCGGTGATTAACGAGTAAATACTAGGGAATGGTAATGATTATGTGCATATTTGGTGCTGTGTTTGCAGACGTAGCATGGATTCTTTGTGCTGAAGGACTCGTTTTCTTAATCTGCGTTATAGCCACTCTTGTATTTTGAATCAGTTGTTTTAGGATACATATTAGATCGACAGCTCTGGAAATTGAAACTCTTAAAGGAGGAAGCACGCATAACGAATCCTTCTAACTTCAGTCCTAGTTCAGTCTTACGCTTCTCCAGCCTTGACCTTTTTGCTCCAGTGCCCATTAACTGTGCTAGTCACAGCTAAGAAATGACTTGAAGATCTCAGCTGTGATTAAACCCCTTGTATGTTATGCCATAAAATAGCAAAGGGGCAGCCTGGAAGGTCAGGCTCCCTGCACAGGTCTCCCTGAGCTGCCGTGACAGCTGACTGTGCACTCTGCTGGCTGCATGCATGCTAGCACGAGTAAATAGAGAGCTGACAGTTTGGTAGGCATGGTGTAGCAGACCATTGGGTGGTTCTGCTAGGCCAGGAACGCCTTATTTCTTGCCTAACCGCCAGGTGCACAGCAAAGCACCTCACATAACCACAGGTTAAGGGAAGGCATTGCTGAAGAGCTTCCAGAGGGACAGCCTATAGATAGAAGCCTCATGAATTAATTTAGATGAGCAGGATTTCTCTGATGACTTTTTGCTCTTGACCAAGCAGGTTTAGGTCACAGCAATCGATACTTTCTAAAGCGTGAATTCATCCTCTCTTTGCTGTGAGATGGTTCCCAGCCTGCCTACATAGAATGACAGTGAAAAAAAAAAAACACACACAAAGAAGCTGTCAAGTAGCAGATCTTCCAAACTGTAAAAATCAAAAGCAATGAGAAAACTTCATACTAGAGCAGTGAAGTGCTTTTTGTTTGAAAATGATTTCTGAAGGATGCACGTTGAATTTTTCTTTGTTTCTCTTTATAGTCGGTCTTACTGCCAGTCAAGTTTGAACTGTAGTTTTCCTCGTTGAGCAGTTTATGTGATTCATTTGCTCACTTGTTTCTGTGAGTAACGTTTGACCGCCCTTCAGTGTCCAACTCAAAAGTGTAAAGCCATTGATTTCGTTCCGCAGAATCATGATTCATCTTCTCAGTATTTCTCTGCATTTAATCATGCTTCGTCTGAAGCAGTCACAAGGGATAGTTCTGACGATTGGTTTATAATGAATTTGGAGCGAGCGTTGTGCCAATGGATCACTACCCACAATGTAAGCGCTTTGTTTTGACTCTGAAAGGGTTTTAGTAAAATAAAAAGCTGTAATCTGCTTTCCCGCTAACCTCTTCTGTTAATATCTATCATAATACAGTCATGTGGTTTCTGGTAATGTAGTTGTTGAGCATTCAGGTCAGAATCATCAGTTGGAACAAGCTCATTCACAGTGGTCAGAGATGTGTGTGCAGAAGCAAACTAACTCCAGTCTGAAGTGTGCCCTTTTCCTGAAGGAATAGAGTAGAAGCAAAATATAAAAATTATCTTTTTGTATCAGCTTGCATTTATTTCAGACCAACACAGTGTTAAGATGCCCACAGTGAAGTTCCTTGCCAAATAATATTGTGTTTATTAAATATTTTTCTCATTCTTCAAGGCCAGGACTTTAGCTGACATTAAGGGCGTAATGAGACGATGTTTAGTAGTGTGATCTCTGCACTTTGACTGCTTAAAACTATTTTATTTTGAGGAACTTGAAATGAGGGAAGAGTTGATTCTTACACTGTCTTGTTAAAGGTAAATAGCAATAAAGAAGAGGGCCTGTACTTGGTAAGCCAGTACAATGTGCTTGAGTTGGTGTCCGTCACACCGGAATAGAAGTTTTAATACAGAGTAACAATCAACTCCAGCAATCTGTGTTGTGCTGCTTAGTGAGATCGGGAACAGCATTTCAATTCTACATTCTTTGTTGCTGATGAGCGTGGTGGGATCTTTTAAGCATCTAGAAATCGAATTTCACATCTAAGCAAGTTTGCCATGTGGCTTGTACAACCGTCAGTAAGAAAGGAACACTTGTAGAGGGTGACTCATCCTGTCTTAAAATAGATGTACATATATTCATCCTGCCTCTTTCAGACAACTTTCTCTGCATGAAGTGAATCACTCAAGATTGCAGGCTGTCTCCATTGACTGCAGAAGGACCTAAGACAACTAACACTTTCGACAGCTAGTGTTCAATGTGATTCATCCATCAGGGCAAAAAATGGTGATAAGGTGGTGATAAGGAATGTGGATAGAAAGCTTGTATCATAAACAGAATTCCACATTCTTGAAAAGGCATGTGATGACTTCAAACCCAAATTAAAGTAAGACTGGAAGGTGAGCAAGAACTCTTAGTAAACATACCAATGTAGAGCATTTTGATAATTTTCTCATATCAAGCATAAGGCTACAGTGACTAAACCAGAATACTGCAAGCAAATCAGACTGAAGTATGTGTGGAATGAAAACGTGTGCTCTTTCTCCAGAAAATTGCCTGGAATAAATGAGTACTGACTTAAAAAGGAACAAAAGTTAAAGAGGAGGGGAAAAAAAAAAAGTGATTGTATGTAAATGTGGTCAAGGGCAATGTCTGAAGTCTAAGAAATCTTATCCCCAAGCATGAATCATCAACACTGTGGATCAGAAAGAGAAGTAGTATTTGAATAAACTCTGGTCTTCAAAGTGACAAAAAAAAAAAATCAGTTTCTCAGGCAGAGGTGATGCTGGTCTAGTCTGACATAACAAAACTTAGATGTGTTTTTATACGTGTATTTATACATAAATGGGATCCCATGGTTCCAAAAGAAGAATGGAATTCACTCAGGGAAACCGTTCTGTTCAAACACACCTTGTCAGTTTTGCCCGCCAAACAAGCAAAGTTTGCAGCAGCTGTCCCAGAAGAGGTGGAATAGCCAGTAAGTCTCTGAAATATCTAAAAATCAGCTATTTTGAAATGCAAGTCTTGCAAAGATCAGTGTTGAAATGCAGCTTGTTCCAGAGAGCACACTGAACTACTGATGTCCCAGATGTCATGGATTTCAGGGCGTCTCACATGGGAAAACCTTTTGGAAGCCATAGACTGTAGAATAAAACCTCAGACCAATCAGTCAAATTATGTTTGATATAAGGTACATAACAAACTTGTTACAAAATCCAAACCTCTACTGGGGGAACATTGTGGATAATCATACTAACCGTTACATAAATTAATTGGAAAGGTACTTAGCATATGAATTATTACAAAAATATGCAGCAAATGTACTGCATTAATGAGGGCAAAATTGGAAAGAATAGACTGGTTTAGAAAATATTAATCCAACTGCTGATAAATGAAACTTCTTCCACAGCTCACATTCCATGTTCCTTACTGATGACCTCAGCTGATAGAGGCTGGGCCAGTAGCAAAATGAAACTATGGCAACAGATCCACTTATGTGTTTATCTGACACTTAACAAGCATATTTATTGTTCCCTTCAGGAATGATTCTCTAAATTGTCTTGGAGATCTCAGATAGGTCACCAAATGCAGTCTGAATGTTGGAGAAAGAGAAGTGGACATGACAATATATATATATATATATATATAATGGCATAAAATGAAGCAAAAAAGAATAAAGGAGGACGAGTCCAGTAAAAATGTTCTGGAGATCATACAGAGCCAGAACTTTCTGTAGAAATATGGATGCCCTCCTCCTTCTTGTCTAAATAGAGAGAAAGAGCAGATGAAGGTGAGATTTTGTCCCTGTCTGTCCAAGGCTAGAGCTAAGTGGTAAAGCCTGGAAGCTGATCTGAGTTCTGTGGTCTTGTTGAGCTACGTGAGTTTCTGCTTTATGATAGATATTTTCTTCTAAGTCCACTTGAAGAGGAGAAAAGACTGTTACAGCATGCTGTAAGCAGTTTCCTAATCCAGATGAGGAGAGGAGCAGAAATAGGACCCTGAGATGCACATCGGATCCCAACCTGCTGGCTTCGGAGTTGGGCTTTGAATAAGAGCCCTACTGTGACGCACAGGAGTGGATCAACTGTGGAGTGTGTTTAGGATTGCTCTCAATTTGCACGTTCAGTGTTTGGAAAATTCCCATTTTGGTTTCATTTCACACTCAACAGAAAACAAATCCCAACGCTTCCTCATCTTTAATAAAATAAATCCAATTTCTGTCACCTAGAGATAAAAAAAAAGCCCTACATACCAATTGTAATGTTAAAGCATCTTCCTTTGCAGTTTTTACCCTTTCAAATGTTTTTTTATTATTATTGCTTGAATCTAATTGAGTATCCATCTCGTTTCAAGTAACATTTAAAAATATATATCTTTTCTTTTGCTTAAACCTCTTCTCTATGTTTATTATTCAATTCAGTTGGATAATTGCATTCCTTAATGTTATTACCCTCTATTTTTCCCATTTCTTTTACTCAGAGAGATTGCAGGCCTGAATCTACTCTTTAGTAAAACCAGTAGAGTAATCTGAAATAACTGGATTTATTCCAGTTTTTACTGTAGTGTAACATTATCAGAATCTAGCCTGTTTGTTTCAGACTTAGTTCATGACTTATGTTATCAGCAGTGTGTTATGACTGCTCCTAACAGCAGTATGGGGTTACACACATACATTCTGCTTAATTATGGATTTTCCACTGGTTTCCCCGGTGTAAAACACAGTCTGAGTTTGGTGAAAATTTCATAGTAGAAGCCTCATTATTGTGGAAGGGAGAGGCTTCTGCATTGCCTGTCCCTGTTGATCTTCCATTGTTCCAATGTTCCTTCAAATTGTAGGAGTTATTTGGTGCTCCAGGATCCTTCTGGTACATACAACAGTAGCAGGACTACTTGGTCTCAAGGATCATAGTCTTTTTCATGTGTTGCAGGTAGAAAGGGCATTTCTTGTGCAGTGTGCTCCTGTGGTGGGGTAGGGCATAGCTGGGGGTCATTCCTTTGTCACGTAAAATGGCTTGGAAATAGTGATAGCAGCTCAAGGGAAGAGATGCTTCGTAAGTTGCCAAGGAAGCACTGCTGTTGGACAAGGTCGTTAGAATCGTAGCCTGTATCTATGGTTTGGATGGGAAAATTCCTCTTCCATGCATACTATCCTGTGGATATTTCTTCTCCTGGGGCTTTGGATGAGATGGTTGGATTTATTGTTTGTGATAGGATACGGCTCGATTTGTCCTTTTGTGAAACAAACAGTAAGTGTATGTGAGGGATCAAAGCATCTGTGTGATTTGATAGCTGCTTCTATCCATCCTTAGCAGAGGAAGGGACGTGGCAGAAGTAGCCTGAGGAGGAAGGAACAATGCTGAGAGCTGTCAAGAGTTACAGTTCTTAGCAGTACATAGCTGGAAATTTGGTAAGCAGCCTGATCAAAAATAACAAGAAAATCATTCTGTTACTGTGGATGATATGCATAGTTCTGTGCTTTCCCCAGCATTTAATTGCTTTGGGTTTTGTTCCCTCTATATATCCCTGTATGTTGGAGTCTGTGCAGTGTTTAATGTACCATTAATAGATTTGTATTGTGTCAGAGATTGCAAAGACACCCACCGCGCTTGCCTGCTTAGTGCCTGGATTTCACTTGTAGTCCTCAGGAGTCAGCACGTTCATGTGGGAGTTCGTGGGCTGGGAGTGGGCAGAGGGGTGGGGATGAAGCACAGCTTTCCTTCCAACCTAATGAGTGCCTGCCAGCACAGCTGAGCTGGCAAAGGGAGTGTTGTCATTTGCTTCTGGCATAGTCCACACGACTCATTCCCATTTCCCTGAGCCAGGCAAGAGCAAGAAAAAATGTTTGCCTTACTAGAGGACTCATTTAGTGCACAGACCCCATGTAGCTGCGGAGATGTTGACTGACCTTCCTCCTCAGCTCATGCAGAATCACTGGGAAAGCAAAAGCAGGAAAGCAGCAGGTGTTAAAGCAGACAAAATGTACTGAAAAGTTGGGGCAGTCTTTAGAGGCAGGTAGGTGTCTGTGCCTAGGGTCATAGGTGAATCTGCCTGCACTCCTGGATCGATTAGGGGAGGAGGTGACTGTGGTCACCTCTTCTAAATGATCCTTTTGATGAACCTTTTTCTTCCCAGCTACCTAGGGAGGGAATTTAGTGAAACTAGACTACTGAGGGTACCAGAAGTCAGGCAGTATGACTGCTCCATTTCTCCCTAATTGTTTCACAGACTCAGTGAGGTTGGAAGGGACCTCTGGAGGCACTGTTGTCCAGTACCCTTCTGATGGAGGCTTCTCAGGCAGGCTGTGTCTGGCAGGACTTAAGAGTATTGCTGGGGATGGAGATTCCACAGCTTCTGTGGGTAACATGTACCTGTAAAAAAAAAAAAAAAGTTTTTGTACATTCAGAATTTCCTGAATTTCCGTTTGAGCCCACTGCCTCTTATTTTCCTGGTCACTACTAGGAGGTCCCCACTCTGTTCTCTTTAAATACTGCTCGGGAACTTGTACATTGATAGGATCCCCTCGAGCCTCCTGCAGTCAGCGTGAGCAGCCCCAGCTCTCATCAGGTGCTGCAGTCCACTCCATGGCTCTGCTCAAGTCTCTCTTGTACTCAGGTTGCAGAACTGGACACAGCTCTCCAGGTGTGCCTCCCCAGTGCTGAGCAGAGTGAAAGTATCACGTCTCTCAACCTGCTGGCAACGCTCTTCTTAATGCAACCTGGAAAGAAAACAGTAGTATATAACCAGTTTAAGCAGAGCAAGCAAAAAGGCACGAAACTGGATTTTTAGAGACCTGACTGGACATTGCTAGTGCCGTCTTTTCAAAGGAATTTGGGTCATTTTTCAGCACAAATAGGACATCTTTAGCAGTACTGTTTACTCTTCCATAGAAACGACCAGAGTTCTGTTTGTTTGCACTTGGTACCTTTCAAAATTGAAAACCTGCCGAGGAGGCCAAAGGGGAATAGAGAGAAAGGGGAAAAGGAAGCAGGTGGGACTGGAGCTGTGTTAGCAACAGTTTGGAGGTGTTTTGAAATCACTAAAGAGCAAAGGAGCTTCCGTAAGTCATGTTCTGCTATAGAAATTTAACCTTTTTTATTATTTTTTTTTCTGCTTAGACCTCAATACTCAGAACTTTACTCTGGTTAAGAACTGATCTCACACTGGCCGTTTAGCACTAGCAAACCATGTGGGAAAGGCAAACCCTGATGAGCCTGTGTGGGAATAGCTGCAAAGTATTGCAGGGAAAAGCCTTGCTGTTGGCCAGGGGATTTGGATGATGGCCATATGGAGAGCGGAGGCCTGAAGCTCATGTGGGACATGGGGTAGCATTGCAGGAAAGAACTGAGCAAAACGTTTATCAGGGAAAAACTGGAAGACATCCTGGTCTTTTTCCCTGCCTGCTGCTGGCTCAGCCTGGGCTGCCCCAGGTTAGGAATCCGCTTTTTCATAGAATTCCATCTTTAAAATTGACCCTCCTAGTGTAAAAGCAGCCGGTGTGGTGCTGCTCTGTGGCAGCCGACATCCTGCTGCCCTGAGCGGTTCTGGGAGGATGATGTCTGTGGGCAGCTGATGGTCTCTTGCAGCACTTCAGCCAAAAGGATGTGCCTTTTTAAGTTCAGCCTTTATTGCTGTGTGTGGCACAACGGTAGAGCTTCAGTATTTTTCTTGATCTCTAACCTGCGCTGTATTGCTCTTTCTAATACTAATAAGCTTTCTCCTACTAAAGTAATTTCACTGAGAACAAGCTCGACACCTTTGCTCACTCTCATAGCCACCCACTTCACTCATTCCTTGTTTATCATGAATCTTTCCCCCGTACTCATTTGGAACCGAAGCACATTGCCTTTTTTTTCCCTTTGTTTCCCCCCACTTTTTTTTTTTTTTTAACAATTGGGAAGTGCAACAGAAAATGAATAGCACTGCTTGAACAGTCACGTTGCGTGGTTGGAAGCATGGAAGTTGGAAGCAAATGTGTAGTTGGAAAGAATAAAATTTACTAGACAAAGAAAAGCTTGCAGAGTGACCTTTCCTCTTGAAGATTTAGTGATTGTGCAGCTGTGCTCTCCTGTATTTTCCTAATGCATATTCATAGATCTTCACAAGGAAAAAAAAAAAAAACATGTTTTGGAAACCATGATTATAAGTTAATTAAAAGTAGTTTTCATTTTAGAAAATTAAATGTGTTGGCAGTGGCGTGCTCATTGCTAATGGGTGATTGTACTTTTTCAATAATAATAAGAGATTGAATGAAACTCCAGAAGATGTTAGAATGTGATTAACTAGATAATCTATGTATTTGAGTTTTTATTCCCAAATAAGCTGGATCTCCCAGAGCCAGAAGTGTGCGTTTATATTTGATAATTATATGAGCCTCTTGAGCTTTCTTACAGATTGTAATTCAATTCTGTAGGAAAAGAGCTTTGAATCAAGAAGAAAGAATGGGTGCCTAATTACAGGAAAGCATTGTGACCAGCTTGGTCAGCCTTTGCAGTCCCTCATCTCAAACAGAGCAGAGCACAGCATGTCCCATACTGTACTGGAGCAGCAGGTAAAAGTACAAAGCCAATCAGTCCCAAATTATACCTCCTTCAGATACTGGTTTGGTTCTGTGGAACGCTTTATTAAGGTCTTAGCCATGCTTTTCAGTGATTTAGGTGAGGATGGAAGATTTTTTAGGACTCACTGAACAACCTATGTCTGAAGAAGTAGCTAACCAAAACAAGGGACAAGACAGAAAAACCCTGTCTTGTCTCTGCATGCGGTATTAGAAGAGGTTTCCTGCGTGGATGTTTGTCCAGCTCTTTATTCTTACACACATGCAGACCCGCTCCATTTTTTATGGTGTTTTGTGCCCATGTTGCCAAGTAATAACACAGCTAACTGTGGAACATGGTGCTGATTCACAGGTCCTGCCTGCTTCCATCGAAGCGTAGGTTCATGGACTGTAAAGCAAGCACAATCAATGCAGAAAAGTGATTTTTACATTAGCAAGGACACAGAATTTGTCAGTCAGAAATACCGGATCTTTGCCCATTTGAGGATGCTTTTTTTAACATGGAAGTTGTATATTAGTGGGGTTAAAGATCCAAGTGAAACGGGTCAGTTAAAAGCACACCTGGCTAAAGTACGAGATTTAGAAACTGCCTTGTGAATCTACCTGAGGTAGTTACTACAACTGATGAAAATTTTTAAGGGTCCTCTGGGTCCTAAGCAAAGGACTTCAGACTGCAAAGGGTAATATGGTTTAGAGAAGAAGAAAAAAAGAAGGCAAAATAGTCTGGGGCAGCTGTTCTACATGCCATAAATTGCATTTCCAGACACCTGCACATACAGTTAGACCTGTGGGAGTTAACAGACAGGTCGAACTCTGCAGTATTTGTGGTGAAATGACCCTTGCACTTTCCAAAGACCGAATTTCTTAATCTTGTAGCAGCTGAACGCTTTGTGGAACGATGCCGTCCTTCTCAGTGCTGGGGCTGCTGCTGGTAGCATGGCACCAGGGGATGCACTGGTCGTGCAGACATGGAGAGGAATGGGAAGCTCTGTGCCCGTTCAGGGATGGTTCCTGTAAAGTTTTATAAATAATCGATTTGCTGGAACAGAACAAAGTATCTCCTTCTGAGGGGAAAGAAACTAAACATAGAAATAGGAGAAGATGCCAAAAGCGATAGATGAATATCAGTAATGGGTGGTGCTGTGGACTAGAAACCAATGCGTTCAGTGCAGTGCTGTCAGTAGAGACAGATGCTATACTGGAAGATAAAAATGGAAATGCTAAGCTAGGCTCAGGCAAGAAATTATTCATCTCTTTGCAGCACTGCACAGGACAAGTTAAGTACTGTGTGTCATCCAATTACAAAGTAACTAAAAGACATCTCCTGTCACGAACAAACTGTAGTACAGTAGTACTGTTACAGGCTAAAGGAAAGGATTTCACAAAAAAAAATATCTCAAAAGATATCTCAGAGGCAAAGGGCAACATCAAGAGCTCAGAGTTCTGTGCTTACACATGCAAACGTGTGTATTTTGTGTTTCTGCATGTTCGGTATCTATGTATGTAAGGTGTGTTTGACAAATGTAATGGGTATTTCTGGAGTTAACAGGGATGCTGTATGTGTCATTGCTTCCCTGCAGTGCAGCCTGTCAGCAGCCCTGTACCTGTGAGCAGTAGCTGCAAATGCGAATGTCATATCAGAGAGATTTTCAAGAGAAAGATTCTGTGGACATTCCTGAATGTGTGAAAAGTTTTTTGTTACTTTTTCTTTTTTTTTTTTTTTTTAAAGAAAGAAGTGAAGTCGTCATTTTCAGCCTTACTAAGAGGAAAATCTAAGAATTACAGAAATCACTAATGTAGAGGCAACTCTGATGTGGTAACAGCATGGCAGTGAAATGGGGTAGTACTTTCCAAAGGATCCGTAATAATCTCTCACCAAATTGGAGAGAAAGTAAATCTTTCACTTAGATGATATTGTTATTAAAGACAAGAGATTTCATCATTAATTTGAAGGTAGATGAGCAGTCTGTCTCCAGACCTTGATATGTCTGAATGATAGAAGTACACTGTATTTTTCACCATTTCATCCTCTGATGTTCAAACATAGCAGAGCATCCTGTTCACTGGGGGAATCTGTAAAGCGATGTTTGATTAAAAGCAGCATTGAGTGACTACAAAACAAGTGATGTGTTTGAGCTTTGTCCCTAACCAAGTTTAAAGTGATCACGGCGACTTGGCTAATTGTATTAATTTACTTCTTCTTAAGGCAGAATGGGGAAACAGAACAGCAAGCTGGCCCCTGAGGTGATGGAAGATCTGGTGAAGAGCACAGAGTTCAACGAGCACGAGCTAAAACAGTGGTACAAAGGATTTCTAAAGGACTGTCCAAGTGGTAGACTGAACCTTGAGGAGTTTCAGCAGCTTTACGTAAAGGTAAGTTATTAAGTTCCTACTGTTTAGCCTTAGAAGAGGTTGCAAGTAGTGCAAAGCAGCCTGTGGTCATGAGCTGCCTTTCTTGGAGACTAAGGAATTCCTTCACTAGGAGAAGCAATGGTGAATACGGAGAGGTCAGTGGGCAGTGTTACCCTCACTGTACCAACTCTTCTGATGGCAACAGTAACTGGAACTAAAAGTTTAAGAAAAAAAAATGTGATTTACTCAAAGAAATGCACTCTGTAATTTATGGGCCTCTCTCATCTTCAGTGAGTGGTTGCAGTTCAGTTCAATAAACCATGCTCTATCTGTGTAATACCAGTGGAATGATGGACCCTCATTGTCTTTCTGTTAGTTGCAGTAAGAGAGGTGAGGCTTTGTGGCAGTATGTCCTGTAGATAAATTAGGCACTGTGTACACAGAATTTCCTTCTCTAAATTTTAGGTACTGCCTTTCTTTTTTGCATGCTGTCTATCCATTCTTGCTAGGTATGAAAGGAAAGCCATGTTGCTCAGTTTATTTTTTTTTAATTCTCCATTATTTTATCAAGTGCAATGTATTCTTTTCATTATAGTTAGTATGCATTTATTCTGTAACGAGAAGTGCATGGGGGCAGCGTTAAAAGTGTATTCATGTTACAAAGTTAATTATATTTTAATTCAGAATCGAGCATCTGCCTGAAGGTCAGAGACTTCAAAGTAATTTTAATTAGGAAAAATACAGGATGGCAGTGATGAAGAAGAGGATCAGAACAATTCATAAATACAATGTGAGGCTGAATAAAAGTTAAAAGCCCTTACAAATGTGAGTAGTTAATGCCGAGTAAACTGGTGATTTCTGTAGAGAAGTGGGACTATTTTTTTTTTTGTAAATGCGTACTAGAGTCCAGTCGTGAAATTCTTCAGCCTTGAACTAGATGACTGTAAATTTTCACTTCTTTCCTTCTTCCTTTTAATGAGTTCCCTTGCAAAAACTGCTAACTTCAGCTTACATAAATAAGCCTCTGTCTTCATATTTTAATATTAATGGCTAGAGATGTTGCCTCACAATCCTTTTCTTAAAAAAGACTGACTTTTTAATAACTGTTATTTTCAGTTGAAAGAATTTTTACTGCCTCAGGTATTGTGCTTGTTATTGACTGATAATTTATAGCTTCTATTTTAAATAGTACTCGGTGTACAACCCTGGGATTAGACATCTAATAATTTCTCTTACGTGTTTCTGAGGAATGTAAATGGTCTCTATAAAATATTCCTAATAAAGCACGTCAAGTCTTTAACTCTTTAGAAATCGTGGTTTTCTTTTTGACAAACTGCAGTAGAGGGATTTTATTTTATTTTTTTTTATGATTTTGGGTGTTGTGAGGGATCTTCTGAAATAGCTTGGAGCTGCTAGGACTTCCTCCCTTTAAAAGGCTGTTTGGAGTGTTCACTGATCATTCACGAGTTACTTTACTCATGGCAAGTAATTTCAGTATTAAATGTACAAAATGGTACTGCAGAATGTGAAATGAAGAGTACACAGCCCTGTACTCCTAGGGAGCTGTAGTATCTGGCTTTTAGTTTTATGACTTTACATATTTTTAGAAGTGTACACCAAATAAGATCGTTTCCCTTGCTTTGGTATTTACGCTTTGTGAGATCTGCTCTGTGATGTTGCTGTCATATATCTATTTTCAGTTTCTTGTTGTTCTGTAAATAATACATATATATACAGGGCAAAATACTAATTTTGCAGAAGAGAAATATGATTAGTTGTAGTGAATCCAGAGCTTTACTTCTCCTGCTGTCACAGAATTTCTTCTAAACTGATGGCCCTTGGCTGTCAGAGAACTAATGGTCTGAGTGTTGTTAGTCACGAGGACCCATTGTTTGTAGGGTGTTCTGCCTGGATGCAGACAAAAACTCAAATTCAGCATTTAATCTTGCCAGGGGAAGCCACCAGCAGGAGATCCAAACATTTAATAACATTTCAATTCCTTTAATGACCATTCGGGGTAAAAAGGCTTGAAGCTCATTTTGGTTAATAATTTCTCCTCGTGAACTTTTAGTGGGAGAGATGACATTTCAGTTCTTGGTCAGAACAGGATATTATTGAAGAAGATTTCCATACGTTTTCATGTGGATTAGTCAAAGAGTGTTGGTCATTCTACTAAGACGCTAAGAAATTTCTTTTCTTGTACTCATTTACAATAGAAAATATTCTCAGCTTAAGGAAAAAGCACATTTTAGGATTCCCAGGAGCATTATTTTAAGGTAATGTCCTGATTATCTCTTGGTACTTTTTTTGTTTGTTTGGTTTGGTTGGGTTGGGTTTTTTTGAATGATTACAGTGTGAGTGCACAGTCCTGGGGCTCAGAAGCTGCATTTTTGTGGATGAAACTGTTCTAGAAAATGCATCCTTGAATCACATCCCTTATTACTGTTTCTAATGCCTTCTCAGAGGCATGCACTTACACCATAGGTCCAGGCTAGCACTCGTCCAAGTTAAAACATCCAGAACATGTGTGATGTGGATGTCAGGTCTTCGGCATGAACTCTTCCACTGCGTATCTGCGTCAATTGTACTGTGCTGTTTACTGATGTAGATGAAGACTGTATTGACTAAAAGGGGGAATTACTGTAGCTTGGCACGGAAATGTTTGCTATTGAAGTTTCCATTAGGAATACAAATCAGGCAGTGCTTTAAATAAATAGCAGTTGCACAAATGGACTATACGCAAAAATTATTTGCAGCACTTTAAGTGGCAGTGTTTATAAAAATATTTCATCAAGAACAATATTTTAAATAAACATTAAATAAAAGGAAACATAATGGATACTGCTGTATTTTTAGCATTGCTTGTAGTCTTGTAGGTTCATCAAAACTTCTGGTATGCTTTTGGTTGCACAGATTCTTTTTCAGATGCAGAATCTTTGGTCAGTTTGTAGGTCTCCTGTCTAACTCCGTGGTACTGAATTTCTTGAAGGCTTGTACAGCTTTCCAGTTAATTTCCTGATAACTTCTTTGTGCATTGTAGGCCCACAGTCACCAGGAGATTTAAATTCTGCCCCAGCAGCCTACACAGAGCTTGGGAGCGGGAGAAACTTGTGGATACCATTCTCAGAAAGCTAAACATCAAGGCAGCCTGCTGTAAACCAGTATGCCAAAGCAAAACCACAGGATAATGCTCAGGACAGGAATGTGTATGAAGCTCAACATTTCTGCAGGGTATATGCATCTGTTTCCACGTGGGAGTGGTATGCTTCAAGCCTCTCCTGCTGAGAAATATCTAGGAAATATCTACTAGAAGTCAAAGCAAGATCAGATGACTGGAGTCCTCTTTTTCTCTTAAGGAAGATAATGTGAGAGCCTTATCTTTACCACACAGCTCTTCGAGCTGTAGGAAATCTGGAATCAATTACCATGTCTCTGTTAGGAGTTTGAATCTGCTCGTATTCCCCTGCATCCTTGCTCTACCTGTGATGAAATGAGTCCTTCTGGTCTGCTCACAGCACTCCAACCAACCTCTTGCTGCAAGGAGTAGCATTAGGTATCTAAGTGGGTCCGTGGGACCGTCTGGAACCTATAGTTTGCATCTCCAAAGTGAATGTTCTAACCATTAAGCTAAATCCTTGCTTGTTTCCTTCTCCTTTTTATGTCTTTTTTTTTTTTTTTTTCTTCTAAGAACTCTTTAATTCCTCTGTCTTATGTAAAACATGGTGGGCACAGAGATGAAGGAATTAGTATATAAAATTCTCATTAAAATAAAATATACAAATAGAACATGCTGGACTATTCCCATCATTATTTAGAGTTTCTTTCAGTCTAGAGGGCCAAATAAATTTTGCTTCAGATGTTTTGAAATCACTGGGTTTAGATGAATATGCCCTAGAGTGTGCAAGTGTGCATAAACAGTACTAATATTCACGGGAATTATGCACGTTTATTAACTGGAAAATAAGCCTCTATATTGTGATACTTGTTGGAACTAGGTCACTGAACATGAGAAGTATATCCTCTGGATTATTAATAACAGAAACAAGCACCAATGGTCCTTTAACTGGAAGGGTAGGGCTGAGCGTTGTAGTATAATGCTATCATTAAATAATATGGGTTGCTCTGTGAATTTATTACACATCTATTATTTAGCAATGTGTTTGGGCTTTACAGATATAAAATATAGTAATGCCATTTGCTAAATTACAGTCAAATAGTTTGTCATATTTTTGGCTTCTATCTCACATTTCCTTCTTTGAAGGGAATTGATTTCTAGCTGCTTGTTTTAATGTGCAAAGAGAAAAAAAAAAGACTCTCAAAAATCTGTTGAAATGTAAGTGGGTATATTTGCATCTTCTCTATCCAGATTTTCAAGATGGAGTAGCATCCTTCTAAAGACAGCACATTACTCCTCAAATCATTAGGGTTAGAGCTGCATTTCAGGCTTTCAGTGCATGTTAAGAAGTGGAACTCCAGAATAGCACAACTGTGCTTGTGGATGATTCAAGCACAGATGCAGCTACTCTGGTAAAAGCTGATTTTCCTGAGATATATCTCTGTTAACTGGAAGAGCTGTGCTGGTTTCACAAGTGCCATCTGACCACTGAAGTTCTTCCTGTAACAAAAGTAATTTTGGGGCATGTTATGCCGATACTTCTGTATTGCTAAAGATCTACAGCATCTTTTGAAATCAGGCAGATTATCAAAAATACTGATGTATCTACTCATACAATAAATTTATATATGCTGCTGATGTCTTCCAAAAAATGACATTCAGAGTGCTTGCAGTCTTCCTGGACAATATGATGGTGTCTTCCTGCACAGTAGGGCACATCATTTTACCTGCAACTCAGAAAACCATGCATGTATTCCTTTATTTGTAAACATGATTCTAGAAATCGTTAAACAGGTTAATAGTACTGCTGCGTTATTGAATTTTTTAAATTGATATGGGATAATAAAACCATTATTGTTACATTAGAGCCAATTAGAAATAGCATTGGATGCAAACAAGCAAAGCAAAGAATAGCTCTGCTCCAGGGCCATGAGAAGGCAGCTCTGCAAGAAGCAGTGTGTGTAGTAAGAAATAACAGTAACAGCACTGGTGTCTGTGAATGTTTTGCTTGGTGGGGGAACTGCAGAGCAATCTGCTAGGTGAAGATCCTTCAAGCATTCCTCAAACATGTAATCAAAATCCATGTGTTTGAGACAACTACGGGCAAAATAGTTACAAATATATGCTCCTAGAGAGGAAAAAACCTTTCAGTAGAAGTGCGATTGAGGTTTTGGGGGAAGGAAAATTAATATAGCAGAGCTAAAGTATTGCTGAAAAGCAGATATATTTGCAGTCCAACCTTGCAGACTGAAGCGTATGTTCAGTACTCCAGTGCTGCGCCAAAACTGGATTCTGATAAAGTTAAAACCAGAGGAGACAAGATTTGCTCTTCGTACAGAACTTGGTTAATAAAAATAAAAATTAAAATTAAAATTAAATAATAATAATAATAATAAAATATGGTCTTGCTGCCTGTTCACCTTCCCTGCAGACTGCTTTTGCTATTGTTCCTCCACGTCCTTCTCCACGTAAACGCAAACAGTCAGGTGCTCTACCAAAAAGCAGGCCTACCAGAAAACCACATAATAGGCTTATTGTATGTTTCAGACAGAAGCTCAGATTGTGCTGTGTGAATTTTAAAACAAAGGCTCAGAATGTGCCTTCCACATAAAAACAAAATCAGCCGAAGCCCGAAGGCAGTGTTAACTTTGAAGCTGACAGAATGATTCGGGGAAGGGGAGGATGCTGGTAACATGTCTTTCTGCTGCATTTCTTTCTTGTGCAGATCCCAGGAAAAATACTGACTGGAAGTCATTTTATAGAACATCTTTTGAAATCTGTCTTCAGTATATAGAGCTTTAAAGTTCAACAGCTGTACTGAAGAATACAATACAGTTTAAAAAAAAAACAAGATTTTTCATTTAAACTACAAAGTAGAATGAGAGTAGTAATCAGGAACTTCTGAAATTATGGCCATTAAACACAACACTGTGTACTAAGAAACCTCAACAAGGTAGAAGTTCTGCTCTAAATAGCAGCTTGTGGAGTATCCAGGTCTCTGGAATGAGTCTTACTGATACTAATTCAGTTATATATGCTAACAGCCCTTCCATGAGAGGAAGGAGGGATGGTCTGTCTGAAAAAGAAGCAAAAAAAGAGTCTGAATAAATTCTCCAACAATAGCATGTAAATCATTGTTTTTGCTTTTTAAACTGTTATTATTTTTGAAGTAAGCTAGCCAGTTCTAAAAAATTATCATGCGCCTTCATAAGGAACTTTGTTCCTTTACAGCTTAATTTTGATCTGTGTTGGATTCCGTCAGAGAAATCAAAGCAATAAATTTGGGATGCTGTAATTATTTCTGTAGAAAAACACTGAATTCATGAATACAGTTATGATTCCCCTGAAGGATAATACAGAAAGTGTGTGGTGCAGCCGTGAAGGAGACAGCCACTGTTAACACTTGAATGTTGAAGACCTCAAAAATAAAAATAAAAAAACAGCAATCAAACAAACCTGTGGATGGAGCCAAGTTTCAGAGCAGTTATGGTGTTCAGGTTTAGTATTTATTGTAGTGATACTTATTTGAATAGTATTACAGTAGACCTTATAGCAGTTGTCAAGACTAACCAGTAGTTCACTGCTTTTCTGAAACTTCTTACAGATCTCAAGTAATTTAGACTTTTTCCCTCCTGAAACTTTGTGTCTCCTAGCTCCCTTCATACCACCTCAGGGTTTTCCTTCTCATCACCAGGAAGACTGCTCACAAACTAGTGTAAACCCTTCAGAATTGCGCAGTGCAGAGAGTGATTAGTGATGTTAACTGTCCTTTTTTAAGATAGGTTTTTTTCTTTAGCAATCAAATAAAAATGAATTGAGCGTACAAACTCTATATTATGTGTGGATAGTCAAGAGATCAGTGATTGAATCACTTGCTTAACATTACCCTTTGTGTCTTTGGCAGTTTTTTCATGGGTCGAAATATAAATAATGTCCTTCATTTTATTCCTTTGACGCAAGGTGGTTTGTTCTTTATTCTTCCTACAAAATGCTTTGGAAAAAGGTTTCTTTGTCTTCTGGGGATCATGCATGCACATCACAGCATAGTATTCATGACCAGTAGTAGTACTGGAATCTTCTTTCAATATCTCACATGCAAAACCCAAAAACCCCTTTCTTGTTTCATAAAGCATAAATGGGAACATGGCATTCAGAATGGATCCCTGCACCCCAAGAGTACATCTCCGCCTCCATTCTACTCTCCCCTTTCCACTGAGCTGATCATTCCTTTAGAAACCTACCTTAGTAATAGTACATTTCTGTACTTCCCAGACAGGCATTTGTGAGTCGCTGTAACTGGGTAGGAATACTCAAAAATTAAAGGATCTCAGTTAGTCTGAAACATTACTTTCCTGGCCAACCATTGCATCTCATCTTGCTTCATGTGCTTGTGGTATTTGACGTGGCATGTCACAGTTAGCACTGCAGTGCATGCTGCTATGCATAGCTGTAGCTATGCAGGTAATGAAACGAGAAGTGTTTTAACATGGTTCTGGGCTGTGGAAAACCCTGGAAGCTCAGCTCATCATTAACTTAAATTCAGTTTTTGTCATCGTGTAGACTGTAGTTGAGATTCTGGTCAGGTTTCTACTAATCATAGTCTGAACATTTCCAGTCCTTGTGATATCAACTTCAGTTCTCTTCAACAAGAGCAAATTTTGATCTTTGTGTGTTTAATTAAAGCTCACAGGAATACACTTTTCACCGACAAACCTATTGATTGCCGAATTGATGACCGCAAGTCGTGCTCCTTGGCATGAGAATTAGCTATCTATCTTCACTGTGGATTCAATCACAAACAAAACAAAATGAGAAAAAGTAGTCAACACAAGGAAATTCAGATGAGAAGTGACTGTTGCCATTTTGCAGAAGTACATGTGAAGCATTTTCAGAAGAGTCAGGTGTGAAATCCACCTGTATAAGAAGTTGTGATACTTGGCTGTCTGGTTGCATTGATAGCCCAGAACTGAATACTCAGTTTTAAATAGAATCTCCCTGCAGTCTGCAGAAGCAGCAGTGCAGGCACAAGTGTGAACCAACACTACAGTTCACCTCAAAGTGAGTATCAAAGTCCATTTGGGCTTATTTGCACGTTAACAAAGGCAGTTGAAAAAAAATTGTAACTAATTAATTGAAATAAGATTATGTCTGAAGCTTGTCAGCATTTTCCAATAGAAGCTTATTTAATTACCAAGTTATTTCTAGGTACTTGTATCCCCTTGGAAAGATATGTCCTAGAAATACTGTTACTCCATAGTAAGCAACTGTGCATCTGTATGCATACTCATGGCTCTTCACAGCTTTCTTTGAAGGGTATTCATTGTTTTCCTTGTTCTTGTCCAACTGATCATGCCAAATACCTAAGAACTGACTGAAAGTAAGAAGCCATCCTTTTGTGTTTGCACACTCCAGTTTGCAGTATTTTGTGTGCCCATGCTGACTACGTCTGTGCTCTTTGCATTACACCTTTTTGGTAATGGAAAAGCTTTTAGTTGTGTTGGTGTTTGTTAACGTGGCAGTTAACAGTGTCTAATTTTATAGTGTGTGTCAGTGCAGATGATGATGTAATTAATGAAAGCCAGATATTGAACAGTGAAAGCCTTGCAGGTAGAGCTCACTGATGACTTCAGAAGCCAACCTCCCTCCTAGCATCGCTCTGTTTTCACCGGAATAAACTCCAGCCAACTGCTTCTCAGCCAGCTGCTAAACAGTGGTAGCTAGAAGGTGATGTTCTTTGGACGTAGTCCCACGGAAATACTCTGTTCCCTTCGGAGTCTCCCTGCCCATATGCACATGCCTTAGCCCTAGCAGGAAGGGATGCAGATGTATCCCTCCAAGTAAATCACAGCTTCTCACTTTCTTTCTCACAGATGCCGGTGTCACTTGGGCAGGTCAGGTGCTGTCCCCTCTACTTGAATAACATGCATAAATTCTTTTAGAAGTAAAGCACATCTCCTTTCCTCAGGGTCCAATTTCTTCAGCCCGTTGAGTCTTACATTACACGTAGGCTGGTAAATGTGATGCAAACTTAGGCACACATTAAACTTCTTGTTTCTTGATCGAGATCCACTGCCCTGAGCTCACAATTGCATAGCAGTGACCAAATCCCAAAGCTGATTTGGAGGAATACAGTCCTGCTATTTTGTGCACATCTAAAGGTACAGAAAGGTAGAGCTAAGCATCAGCATTGCACTAGTGGTACTGCACATAATTTTCTTCTCATCTTTTTTGTTGCTCATTTGTGCAGGAGAGACTCTCCATTTATTGCTTTAGAAGTTCATGGTTCCCAGTATTTAACTCCTTTAAATATAAAGTCTGTACATGTTTTTTTTAATACTTCAATTACACTTAGTCTGAGAAAGGTAAATTTACTGAAATCCAGTATCAGGTAGTTCTTAAAAAGTCAGCAAGAAAGCTGCAATTTAAATTGAAAACAGCTCTTTAAAGCTTATCTAATGTCATATTTTTCTGAGCTGGAGGGACTGCTGGTATCTGAAACATGATTCTGAAAATGAGAGTCCGTAATAGAAATAGTTATGTTATTTAATTGTAAGGATGCTATATTAATATTGGCTTACTGAAGCAGTAATTTATCTATCACTTAGTTCTTGCTAGAGACAAATATAGTATGTAAGATGGGTTGCCCAACAGATTGCTGGCATTGTGTTATTACTGCCAAATCCACACTGCAAATCAGCCCCCATGGTCTATTAGTCTGTCCACTCATTTATTTTTAAGATTCTTTTCCCCTGGAGTTTTCCTGTATGGCAGGCAAACACTGTTTAATGGGCCTGATTTTATTTTCACAGGCATAAATTCTGCAGTTATTCTAATGAATGGCCAAGAACAGGGAGAGTAAGCATGATCTCTTTTCCCAGCCTCTTCTAACCTAAGGTGTCCGTGAAACATGAAAGAACATGAAGGAGTATATGGTCTAAAAGAACACATATGGAAATCCCATCTCTTTGAAGATTAAGTAGAAAATCTCCAGTATGTTCGGGGCAATAAAGCTGAATAAAAAAATAATTCTAACAAAAATGGAGGAAATAACGTCTTTGTATGAAACAGTTTCTCGTAAAGTCATACACCTCTTTATTACCTCTTTCTGTAAGAATAATGTTTCTTCAGAGTAATCAAATCTGTTTCCAAGGACAGAATTTAGCACACTCATTATAGAAAATTACATTAACACCTAGCCAAACGTATTAAAGGCTTTTGGAAATGATTAATTTGGCACACAAACTTCTGATGGGATCCTGTAGAAGGGAAATGTCAGTGAGAAATTAGTTCTTGAGTTCTGTCCAGCAGGCAATTGTCAGTGTGAGGTGAAAGAACTACATTCTGACTCCATCCAAGAGTGGAATTTTTCTTGCACAGGCACAATAAAAACAATTTTTGCTAGAAATAGAGAGGCTGCCAAATCAACCTATCTGAATAAAAATTATGTTGTGCTTTGCACGTGGGAAAAGTGCTCAAGAACAGTTAATCCCTATGAAAACATTATCCCTGCTTTGTCTCCGATAGTACATGCTTTCAAGCAGTTTTCAGTTGTTTGCATTTTCTATATATGCACCCAGTGTTCGTTATTTCCATGGGATTGTTCATCCCAATTGTTGTTTTTTTTTTAGCTCTCGTCTATTTTGGGCTCATGCCCATGCTTTCTTCATATTGCCAGAATACTGTGGTCTCTTTCAGAGTTTCCAGATTCATAAAAATACTGTCCTACATACTTGCTACAAAAGCAAGTACACAGTCCTAAGAGGACCACTTATTTCAGTGGGACGGCAAATGTTACTGCCCAAGTACGACATCGTTCAGGAACACTTTTTCCTCTTCTCCTTTCCTCTCATATACAGTAAAAACATAGAATGGCATAAAAATCCCATGTGTGGTGTGAGTGAGTCAACATAGCTCTCTTGTGAAGCATTTGATGCAGAATACTAGGGAATTCATTTTCTTGCAGTTTTCACTGCCAGCATATTGGTGTAACAGCTGGGGCAGTGGACAGCTGAAGTTGTGCCACTGTGCAGAGAAGAATGCCCATCTTGGTGCCAAAAGAACAAGGGGAGAAAACGAGGAAAAAAAAAAAAAAAACAACAAACAAACACAAAGAAACACTAGTCTTTTTATGAGAAAAGGAATCCATTTTCTTCAGTGAAGGAGGAGCTTCCTTGCCCTTCCCCTTCTTCCCCCTCCCCTTTTTTCCATTTCCTTTTCCTTTACAGTTCCTCTCCCAGGGCGCTGACTAGATGAATGGCAAAGCCTGATGTGATTGTGTATATCTCAATCATTTTCTTCTCCAGCTTTTGAATTAATGCAAATTTGTCTTGTTGAGTAAGGAATGCTATGGCTTCACCGCGCTTGCTGTTGGTTGTGCTTATTCATCCTGTGTGGTGAACTTTGTCATTTTATCTCTCTACCTTACAAAAAGTGCAGTCCAACATCAGAAAGCCAACCCAGTCCTTTATGTAAAGGGTGATCTGAATTTATAGCTGAAAACTTAGACAACATACAAACCTATGAGCATATTTCTGCATAATAAAGAGAGTAGGCATAGTTGAGCATCCCATATTTACTGTTAGTGGAGCCTTTTAAGAAACACAAAAATAGAACTATTCAGAATGTTTTACTTAGATGGAACTTCTGCAGGATGATTTTTTAATATTTGAAAACATATTTCCAATTTGCTATTTCAGTTTTAGGTTTTATTTCACTTCTTGACATCATTTTATTTGTTAAATTGTTTTGTTAGTAATCTTAGTCAAGTGGCTGTGATGTCAAACAGCATGAGTTTGAGTAGTGAAAGGAAAGGAGAAAGAAGTAAAATAGTGTAACCTCATTATAGTCATTGGAATGTTTAAAATGGCATACGTTTTTATAAACTTGTTTTAATTTTTAAGACAGGTGATGGAGGAAGTGTTGTTAAAGGGGGACATTATCTAGAGAATCCATTTCATATTTGATGTTATTGCAGAATCGGAGTTAGAAGGGACCTCTGGGGATCATCTAGTCCAACCCCCCTGCTACAGGAGGTTCCCTACAGCAGGTTGTACATTTGTGACAGGATACATAGTTCTGATAAGAACAGCACTGCTGTCCTTAAATACCCATTCCGTAGGTTATAAATGAACAGATTGAATAGCCATTGGTCCTGTAGAAATCCATGGGAGATTTGACACCTTCTGTGGGACCAAGGCTTGGCTTGCATTTTACCAGTTTCTTCTTTTATAACGTACTATATACTCCGGAAAAGAACAACAGATGGCCTTGCAATTCTTTTTTTTGTGTGTGTGTGTGTATGATGAGAATATATTCGCCTCTTTTTATTATTTGCTTTAAATTTCCTTCTCGCTTGGTAACTTCCACAGACAAGTAATCTGTTTACCAAGTTCATCTGTGAATGGCAAACATAGTATCTAGAAGCGTGCGTGAGAAGAAGCTGGACATCTGGAGACTCCCATTGACAACATTGTGGTGTTCTGTGTTTTTTTATTGGTTGGGCTTTTTTTCAGTTAAGTTTTTCAGACCAAACAAATTATATTAGCGTATCTGTTTATCTAAATGGTCATTCAAGTGTCATGAGGCAAACACAGTTAAAATACTGTCTGAAGTTAGAACAAGGATTGTATTGTCAACTCTCTGGAGAAAAAAAGAGTTCAATTATGGAAAACCTCTTTTGGTGGCATTTGATAATGACTACCTTTTCTTTAGGCAGATGAACTATAAACATGTTGTGTGGTTGGGGTGTGCATGTAGTTGTAGCAAGCTATAAGACTGAGTAGGGATCTAGGTGATCCTAGGATTACCAGTTAGAAACTATATGGGAACTGTTGAATCATGGCCTGAACCATTGATGGATCACCTGAGTCAGCTGTGGGAGCACAGGTGAAGGCAGTGCACCTGTGTGACCAGAAGGGGTGGAGTCTGACTCCACCTCTCCCAGAACCCATTTCAGGGCTGACTATGAATGGGGAAGGGTCTCTTGTTGGAGATCCTTCTTGTGTGGAGTTCCAGGTGAGCCTTGACCTTCAGTGACAGGTGAACCTTTCCTTATTTACTGGTTGTTTTTATGCCATCTGGAGAAGCCGTGCAAAAATATGCTGTACACCTTCAGTATATTGTATGGATACTTTTCTTTCAGGATATTCACCCTACAGAAACATTAATTTTCCAAGGCAAGGCCTTACCTGCTTAATGTTATCAGATCTCTTCACTTAGTTTATTTCTCCAGCAGCTACCAACAAAACAATATTAAAAGTCTGTTCAGTTCATTAGACTAGTCCTGCTTTTTCTCTTCTGCTGAATTCATTGTATGTGCATTAGTACATATGATGGATCTATAATACAAAATTAAAAAAGAAGGAAATTACCACAGTTGCTATCTTTTCAACTAAAAGAAACCACCTGAGAACATTTTCCAAATTATCATTCCATTTTTAATTATTCCGTTCAAAAGCCTTACATGGAGGCCTTTTTCTGAGGCTAGTCCAGCTCTGATTAAATCCCAAGAAATTTCAGTGCCTGGCTACAATGATGAAGCCTGAAATTTCAAATGTTGTATGTCACTTCAGCATTCTTAATAAAATGGTCTTTATCCCCGTAGTACTTGAAAATTCTAATATTACGGGGGAAACTTACATGAGCATGCTATGACTGGAGAACAAAGGCATCTCCAATGGGCGAATCATGTTGTTAGAAGGTAAATCTATGAGAAGGGAGGCAAAATCCATTCTCCAAAGGAATTTATTTAACTATATCCAGTGAACTATTAGATGGCTAGTGTGTTTATAGGCATTTTTAAGCTATTTATTTGCTTGGCTAAGTTCAGATTCATACCACAAAAAATATGGTTTTCTGATTTTTATTAGTTTTATGATAATTATAATAATTACTTTAAAAGTCACAAGCCAGGAAATTCTAAATTAAATGGAATAATTATAATATATAACCGTAATAATGCTTCCTTCCATTCTTCACTTGTGTATTGTGAGGCTTAATTAGTTCATGTTTGTACAGTTACAAAATGCAAAACACCACGCAAGTATTAAGCATTTTTCCTGCTTTTTTTTTTTAAGTGTAATTGCTTATCTTTCATAAAAATCTTAAAGACTGACAATTTAAAAATATCTATGTAAGCCAAACTATACTGTATGTCTCTCTTGCTGGTTGGAGTGGCAAATCGCTGTTAATTGCATCAGTATTTCTTAAGGACATGTAGGCACTGTGATGATAGATTTGACCTAGAAGTATTTGTTGATTATCGTATTTCTAGACCTTGCAACAAAATCAAAGTGTTCTCATGAGATCCAGAGGCACAGCTGATGGAAATGAATAGAGAATGAGTGAGATGAGCTGACAAACCACCATAAAATTGCAATGGAATACCATTTTTTTTTTTTTTTCGGATGGTTAGTCCAGGGCTTAGATCTTGTGAGTTTAAATGCAGGGCATTCTTTATTTTGTCAGTCTCATCCCTGAGAGATCCTGCACAGACGTATGTGCTAACTTTGCCATCTAAAGGTTAGTTTATCGTTGAGACTTCACTGGAGTCAATGGAAGAGAAGCATTTCCAGATGATTATTCATTTCATCTACTTTATGTAAAACCACCTTAGCATCTTTAATGAGCGTTGTACGGAAGGAGAGTTATCAGAAGAATTTATTTCATCTTAGACATTTACTTTTGGCAGAATGTAGTGTTTCTGTAGAAATAACTATTCTATACTCACTATAATGGGATTCTTGGGTTTTGCAGCTGTCTTTTAGGCTTAGATAGTTAGCTTCTGGACATCTAAGCTAAATCGTGTCCTGCACATACAAAGAATTAGGCGTTATGCATGCAGTAATGAACATGGGTACAGTCCTCCAGGGTGCCATGTGCCAGCACATGTATGGATGGACAGCCCTTATCTTTGACCTGGATCATGGTCATCCATTTCTTTCAGTTTGGGAGCCAATTAGGTTCGTTATTGCTGTAGAATTAGGCAGCATCAGTTGTAGTTGATATTTCATTTCTGTGAATGTGTAGACCTGCTTTTAAAAGTAGGTTTTAATGGAATAAATCGTGATAATATGAAATTGCAGTTCTGTAAAGGCAGTGAAAGTTTTGCAGTAGACTTCCTCCCACTAAATGAAGTGGGAGGTGATCTGTTTTAGTAGTAATCCTATGACAGTTTAAATGCTACAGTGATCAATACATAAAAACAATCATAATTAAATATTGACTCTTGTTTGTTTTTTTTTTAACCTCAGTGTATTATCTAGGCTGGTCAACTATGTATTCAAGACTATATTTTGTTTGGAAAGAATTCTTCTAATCCAATATTGCCACTTACTCTGCTTCCAGCCAATTTATAAACATCCGTTTTCAGCAGGCAAGAGCTTTCCACTTTTGTAACCACGAGAATTTCCATTATTGCATTTACATGTGTCTCAGCTGCTGCTAAGCAACAGGGTTGAGTTACCTGCCAAAGCTGGGATTTAAATCCCAGGTCTGCAAAAAGGATGGGTAGAAATATACATATGTAATATACTTAAAATAACAAGTAAAGTATGTGGTTTTGGAAATATGTGGAAATGTGGAGGTAGAAAAGCAGTAGAGTTCCAGTCTAGAAACATGTAAATAAAGGTAATGCGTTGTGTTTGAGGAAACTTAGAATGAACTGTAATTTAGAGTCGATTATAATTCTGTTCTATTCCAATGATTTGTTCTTGAAAATAAACTGTTGTCAGGCTGCTTTTGTTTTGACACATCTTACTGTAAAGTTTTAGGTCTGTGTGCAGTGTTAGGTATTGGAGAGCAAGGAGCAGAGTGAACATCAAGACAGGAATGTAGCTGCAAAGGTGGTGAAGGGTCTGGAGGGCAAGGTGTGAGGGACAGCTGAGGTCCCTGGGTTTGATCAGCTTGGAGCAGAGCAGGCTGAGGGCAGGCTTCATGGTGGCCTGTTTTGTGTTGTTTTTTTTTTTATCTTCTATTTGCCATGACACACTTTGGCAGTGGTGTGTAAGATGCGATTTGGATGTTGGGCATGTTTTTGCTGTTATTAACATAAGTATTTAAGGCTGAGGATGCATCCATTATGCGTGGTGATGTATCTGCTCACAGCGTACAGATGATCCTCACTCTGTAGGCCTTACGGTCTGGATTTAAGGAGGAAAAAGTGCATGGGGGAAATGGATTGTAAAAGTGGCACTGTCTCTCCATCCAATAGCTGCAAAATCCACAGTGCAAAAGCCTGCTGAGAGCGTTGCCAAGCCTGTGGTAGCCACAGGCAGCTTCTGAGAGGATATTCTGAAGAGGGGAAAGTTGTGGGTGTGTAGTGGAAGGACACATAATACTGCCTGCACCCAAACTGTTAGGGTGGGATCATTCCTTGAAGAGACAAGCTGATCTCCATTTGTGTCTCTGTTGAGATAGTGGGCAGGACAGGATGGAATGATTTTAGAGATGGTTTCTGCTTGGGACAGTGTAGAAAGAGGTTCCACAAAGGCTGCAGTTTTTTCTTTGCTTTTGAAACCATTTTATAATTTTTGAAAACACTCCTTTAGAAGGCCACGTAAGAAGTTACTGTTTTATTAGAGCATTTAAGAGAAGTTTTCTACAAAATGGTTATTCTTATGCACTTCACAACACACAGTCTGATGAGAATATAACATCATAAAATGTCATTTTAGACAGGCAGTTTATGCAATAAATTCCTAGTACCTACTTTAGTTCCTTGTATTTGTGTGGAAATGTGTATACGTGTGATCCCTTAGTGCTGGAGTTCTGAGAAACAAAGCAAGCTTCACACATATTGCTTGTACTCTGGCGCACAGTTTTACTAACAACACTGTTGAAACAAGGCAACAAAACTGTTGTGACATTTGGGGCCAAACATTTAGGTGCTGAAAACCAATGAAACAAAATATTGCGGAAAGTAAGATGCTAACATTTATGGCTGTGGAAAACAAGAACAGGATAACTAGATTTCTAACATAATTCAGAAAATTCAGGACCAGTTTATCTTACTGTTACAGAACTGCACTGTACTTTTTAAAAGGAAATTTGGCAAGTGTCGTGGAAAAATGACATACAAGAAATCAGATTAAATCAGTGGTTCTTTCTGAGTGAACTCAGGTTGTTTTTTCTTCAGCACCAGGGTAGCTATGTCTCCTTTTGCTGTATTTTGGCAGCATCACTTGTATGGGGTCTGTGGTCCATCCACTGGGGTTCATGCATTTAGGGTCTGCTGGGAAGGAGTCAACCCTGTGCATTCCTTCCACACATCTGGGAATTCTCTGAGGGATGGGTGGGCGTGTGTGTGAAGGTAACTGGATTGATATCATTCACTTCTCTTTTAAAGACTTCCGACAAAGTCCCTCTCTAAATGGGAAATGAGTGTCACCTGCATTTCCCTATGGTTACAGGAGAGAGAGCAGCTCCTCCCCAGGGTCACCTCTTGTAAGTTCTCTAGTCTGACCCTGTGTGAAATGTTTCACGCTCTGTTGATGGCAGAGGACTGTAAGGAAACAGCTCTCCCTTGAACAATGCCAGCCTTTGGAATTGCTCCCTTTTATATCCATGCTGGGCCTTTAACTGGATTTTCTGGATTCCTATGTCTCACTGCACTTTATTACTTTTGTTGACTATAACATGTTAATGCTGTTTTAAAGGGCAGTGTATTCTTAGTCTTAACTGTCTTCTCTTCTGGGGTTATACCTAACGCTGTAATGAGAAGCAATGGTTATGTCATTTAAAAATCCTAGTGCTATCCTCAGAGGAGTAATTTCTGTCTCAAGGAGCATGGCTATCTTTCCTTTTCTCATATGTATTATGATTCATAAGAGGGGATCTAATTACTTCTTGAACAGCAGTGCCTGAAGGTGCCAACCTGAAGCATTTGGAGTAAAGAGATTTTCTCACTGGCACCAGTGGAGGAAAGCCATGGGAAGAAAAGTAAACCTTCAGCTAATTTGATTATTTCTCATGCCAGGACTTCCATTAAAGTAAGCTCTCACCTGGGCCCATGTGTTTTAACTTCTCCAAAACAATTTGAGCAAATGTACCTGGGGAGCACTTGAAAAGCAAAATAAAGACTAAATAGCATTCAGGATCACAAGTAAAGCACTCGTAAGTAAGGTAAAATGAAAACAAAATGAAAATAGCAACAACCGCGCTTTGATGGCATCAGTCAAGGCAAGCATTTATCGTTCTATTCAGTAGTACAGTTAAAGAGGAGCATGAAGGGACCATGTCCCTGTTTGCCAGGTTAATTAGATGAGTGATCCCTCAATATCACTGATTTGGGATCAGACGGAGATTGTTTGCCCATGATTGCGCTGGCAGCTGTGCCTGCAGTGACCCCAGCTGGGACTCCTGGGGGACACAATGATGTTATTACCCCTGAACCAGAAGCTCGTGAAGCTGGAATGACAGAGCACATCCAGAAAAAGCAGATAGCCTTTATTTCATCTCTCTTCAAACTGACATCTCAGATCATCCTTACTAAATACTATTGTTTGTTGAAGGAAGAAGAAACAGTGCTTCTCTTCTGGATAAAACAGGATCAGTCTACTTAGAGCAGAAGGGAAAGTCATAGTCAGATGTGCAGTTCTTGTAGTGGGCAGACAGCAGGAGCTATTGAAAAGCTGTGATGGTTTCAGTTGTGAAAGCAGTCTTTAATTTTTCTGGACAACGATCCTTCACTAAACTGAGAAGAAACAAATCTTAGGCTGGTCTTGTGAAGCAGTGTGTTAACTCGTTAAGTATGTATCTTTCTCTCGTTGCCTTGCCTTCATTCTTGAAGGTCACCTTCCTTCTGCAGGTAACAGCACCTTCCCACCAAGAAGGGTTACTGATGTCAGTGAGCTATCCTTCTGTGATGTGCCACCGGGAGCCAGGTTGTTTGGCTTTCTGTTGCTTGTGGAGGGCTCTGTGTGTAATGGATATGCAGGGTGTGAGCAGTGGCTGTTCTGGATGGCAAGTCATCCAGATGGCAGGCATGAGGAAACTGAGACAGTAGTCACAGGGTAGAGCTGCTTCTCCAAAGAGAAATACTAAGAAGGGAGCTGTAGGCTGAGCCTGGCTCTCTGGAAGATGTGCATTCCAAGACCTGGGCTGAAGATGGCTGTGTGCCTCCATTCCAGATTCCTGGAGCCAGGCACCAAAGCAAATCCCAGCCTTTCCATGAAAGTTGTGCTCCCACCTTCTTTTATAGTGTAGCACCTAAACTATTTCTGAGTTTGAGATGTAATCTTACTCCTACTCAAGGGGATTTAAACTTAGTTTTGCCAACTCCTGCTTCAGTGCCTTGACCCTTGGTTTTAGTGCATCCTCTCGAGCTCTTCCATGTTGTACTGAATAAAGGGGGTAGCTCTGCTCTGTCCTCTGTCAGACCTTCTGGCTGAGGTCACTGCTGGATCCTAGTTAGTCTGTCATTTTATGTCTGTCTGGACAGTATTTGTTGTCAGCTTACTAAAGGAAATAAAGCTGATGTGATTGAGCTGTGTGCATGTTTGGAACTGTCATTCTGACTTCCCCTAATGAGTTTTGAATCTATGTCCGTGATTCATAGTTTGGACAGAGGAATAAAAGCCTCCATGCAAAAAATTCCTCCAAGTTTTGCACAACAAAGATTCACACGAGGGCAGGCACACCTCTAAATACCCTCATGCAGGAAAGACACCACTGTGTGCTGAGACCTCCTTAGACATCAGAGAAATGTCATTGGAGTTCTACTGTGAGATACAGAAGGCAACAGAGTTGCAGTTGTCTGCTGCTCTTGAAGTTGTCTACGCCTTGTTGAATGAGTTTGATGTCTCTTTCAGTAGCTCCTTAATAATTAAACTCAATTGTTAGAGTTTAATAAGGTATTTAATTCTAACTCATTGAGATTATGAAGCCTATAGAAGCAATCACATTCATGGTTCCCTTCCAGTTAATAAGATTTCAAGATGTGATAAAAAAAAGTGTTAAATTATTTTTGTGTTGTCATTCTGATTATGAATGTATGGCTTAAAATGTAGTATGTAATCATTAGCTTTACTTGCAGATCTTGATGAGCTTCTCTGTTTGTTGTAAATTTGTAAGCCAGGACCTCAAGTCCTGCAGACTATTTTCATGGCTCTTTTGTTGTGATGTATCCTTAATGCTCCAGTGATGTGATGAAGTGTTTGTGGATGTGGAATAGGACTTCATTAATAAAATAATAACTCTTCTTAAGAGCTACGTGTGCTCAAAGGCCCCCACGTTTTTGAAGCATTTTAGATGTGTCTGATTTTTTCAGGAACGACCAGTTTAGTGCCTCAGTGTCATCTTCAGTCCTGAATCAGTCATGTAGCTTCACTCCCAAGTGCACCCTACTGGTGATATTTTGAGAAGCACCGCACAGTTTGCTACGTGATTACTGTAGAGCTTGTATTAGAAAAGAACTGCTTATAAAATCAATGTAACTGGTCCATAATTAGAAATAATTATGGCAAGATCATATAATAATTAGAAACCAAAACATCGTGAAGTAATTTGTTCGCATTATGGCTGAATTTAAGAGATGCTTCACTGCAACACATCAGCTGTAGTAAGGAATAATCCCTATCCCTTGCCTTGACAGGCATCATGTATTTAAGTCACCCTGCAAATGCATGTAGTTGAAAGATTCAAGGAAAAACGTGGTGATGTGCATCACTTGTCCATCAGAGTCATGTCTTAAATGTATTTTCCTCTTTGTAAAACTACCCAAGGGATCTTTTCTCAAGTTAGATCATTAAAATAATCTTCTTTCTTTCTAATCTGGGATGATCAGCTTTGAATGAGGTTTGGGGGTAGGGCTTTCCAGTTGCCTGCTGTTATCATCCAGTGGTGATTGTACTGAAATTAAAAGTCTCTAGAGATAAGCTGTTAATGCCATAAATGAACACTTTATTATCACTTATTTGGAAATGTGTTTTGTAATGGGAGAGAGCTCTAGAAATCTGAGATCTGCATTGCAGATGTTAAGAGAACAGGTTCTCAGGAAAAAAAAAATCAATAAATAAAATTAAGAAGCTGCTAGATCTGGGTGTCTCACTTGGTAGACTTGATCCCCTGCTAATGGTAGAGGATTTTTGAGGATGGTAGGTTGATTTCAGCAGGAAGCCCTCATGTAGAAGAGCACTTGACTGTGCAGCCTGCCACTGCTCAGAGGCTGGGCATTCCAGGGGGTGCCATGTGCAGGATGAGCTATATAATCTTGCTGTACATCAGCAGCACAGCTCAGAACAGGGCTGCTAATTGCGGCACCTTTTAAAGTGAAGAGCTTTCAAAATGCAGAACACAAGAAGTTGACATACAAGAGATGCTTGAAGTAGTTTCACTTAAAGCTGAAAAAGCTTTTGGGATACAATCCTGTTTCATCCAACCTGTTTGCAAATTAATTATGCTAAGCAGGTTCTTTTAATTACATTGCTTGAAGGAAGAGCAGCAGAACGCGTAAATTCCATGAGAGAGAAAGCAAAGATTTGTACTGCCAATTACAGAGGTAGATTCAACAGAGGCTGATGCATCACAATGTGAGAGAGTGTGATTATTTTAACTGCAGTCTAGAGAAAGTCAAATTCCTCATTTCTGTTTTTGTAAAAGTCCTGCAGAGTCGGTTGTATCACAACATTTTTCCAAAGGGTTTCAGTTTTGTATGATGCAACTTTTGTGGCAGAAAGTTGGCTCTTGTGTGGGGTAGATCGGGGTTGGGTGACCCAAATCACAGTGGAAGTCTGTGCCCTGTGATGAAATATTTCTTCTTCCTCACTGTTGTGGAGGAAGACAAGCAAAAACTGATGGACGCTCAGCGTGTGGGATACACCACCACCATCTAGTGGTTACTGGAGAGCTGGATGGAAAACACTAAGCAGGATTGACGTGGAAATTGGGAAGTTTCTCACCTGGACCTATTCTGCTTCAGTGTATTTCTGTATCTACTTAGTGAAGGTATTCAAAGAGAAAGAGACAACAAGATCTGTTGCTAAGTCTGTCCCTGACTACGAGCTGGAGCAGCTATTAGAATGACAAGTTGTACACACTGGGCAATTACAAAATGCAATAGGAAAAAGACCTATTTTTTATAAGGTACAGAATACTTGGATAAGTGACTCCGTCACAGTTCTGAAAGTACGTGGAGAAGATTAAAAAATTACTTAAAAAATAAAGCATGACTCCTATTTTGGCACGTTTCTGATGCTGAATGGAAAAAAACAGCTGGTGGTTGTGAGGAAGGAAGACTTAAAACGATCATTTTTAACTCTAAGCTATCCTGTTCAGGCATGTATTCTTTTTGCTGTTTTTGTAAGCAGATACCTTTGGATGACTTGGCTATTACGTGTAAAAATATTACACTTTGTATGGTAGAATTACATTATATATATAATCAGGAGTGCATTGTTGGAGGCCTAACTTGAGGCATTCATGCAGAACGTCTATGCAAGGCTTGAAGAGGCACTCTGGCTACAAAAGGCAGTGTTCAACTCCCTTACCTTTTGCACTGCTGGAGTCTGAGCAAGTTATCCAGTGCACACCTTCACCAGCCTCCTACTGAGAGCAGAGCTCATCCTGCCTGCTCTGAGCAGCAGGGGCAAATGCCGTGATGGATGTGATTGCTTCTTTCTGGGCATTGTGGAGGGGACTTTGGTAACACTGAGATGGGCTGTGTGATTTTAAGGCAGATAAAGTAAGCTAAATCTCTTCCGAAAAATATAGGTGCTATTATTAGAGCAAAGTGGGAGGATCTGTTTTTCAAGCTATAGAATCTCTTTCATTTCCTAATATGAACTTTAGCTTACCCAGGCTTTGGAAAGATAAGCCTGTGCCTTATTTTAAAGAAAAGACCTTAAGAAAGCAGCAGTAAGGAGTTTTCTTTTGCGTTCGTAATTTTTGAGGGGTTGAAACCAGATGATCTCTATGGTCCCTTCCAGCCCAGCCTTCTTACGATTCTATGGCCCTCAATTCACTGTGTGAATAAGAGCTGCATCCTACATCCACTTCTCACTCCTTCTTTCCTGTCAGTCTCTTTCTCACTGCTTTGGTCTGCTCTCTGCCTTCCGTGGCTCAGTCTGTCTGCCCTCTCATCTGCTGGTCCGCGCTTCTGTTTGGAGATACCAGGGAGAAGCTGTGGGCAGTGTAAGCTGCTGTAGCTCTGCCATATTAGTGGGAAAACCAGCTTGAAGTCAGGCCCTCGATCTGTGTCCAGGGCAGTAGGGTTTCTCTTCGAACCATGGTTTTCGTTCTTTATCCTCTGTTCCTTTACGAAGACTCATTGCCTTTGAGATATCTCAAGTTGGCAGAAAATGAAGCTTTTTGGCGAGGGGCTAGAGGTCCTCTCCCAGTGCCCAGTCAGTCCTTGACCTTCCCACCTAATCTGTTAACAGCATTACCAGTTCTTTTGATAAGTTTTATTTTGCAGTTACTACCAGCAATTAAAGCAGGGCCGGCATCTCATTTTCCATCACTGCAAGACAGCTGTCAGATGTTAATGACCAGAGTTTGTTACGACCAGAGCTGGATTAAAACTGGTGACCTACATGTGAAAAATTCTGTATCTCATTGCCTCAAGCTGTTCGCTCCTAGATTTCTTTGAAATGTAATGCTGTTTTCTGTCTTGCTGATATTAATGCTGTTTGCTACCTGTGTGCTCTGTTCGCTGAGGTGTTTGGGTATCAATGTGCTATGGTCCTCTCGTTGGTATTGCACACATTTTTCATCCATCCTCATTTTTGTCCACTCTGATTGACCTTGGGAGATCTAGAAACTGGATAATGACCCAGGAGTAAGAAGACCAAAGATTTTTTGCATCTAGGTCACTACTAATGATCCAGTGGTGGTCATTAGAGTTTCGCAACTGATGTAAATGCTTTCAATCAACTTCCACGTAGTCAAGAAATAAAGTGTGCAACACTTCTTGCCTTCAGTGGGTGTTAATGAACGAAGCTTCTGTGAGGAAGGCATCTGTTTGGGATTTAACCCCATTGTAATAAGCTGATCAGCTGTTGGCAAGTTAACGATGCTCCAAAGCTTAGACCTTGCCTTGGTGTGTGCTTCCATTCTGGGGGAAGATTGTTGAGGTGGTGGTCCTACAGAAAAGCTGCAGCTGCTCTGTGCTCACAGAGAACATAGAATATGAAGAAAGGAAGGTTCTAGGCAGGGTTCCAGTGCAGGGATGCTGCCAGAGTTCAGTCTGCATTTCAGTCCGCTGGTGTGCACATTTTCCAGACAGACTGGTTCAGCAGTTTGGATGGTCCCACCCCAACTCCTGGACAAAGCAAGCAAGGCACATGACACGCACACGTGTGAGGGAGAAATCATTGTGCTGTGTGTGCTGCCTAGCTACTGGCTGATATAAAATAATACCATTATGGAACAGAGAAATGTTTTGAATTCTGTCGTGCATGCTTTTGGAAGGAGAGTGATGTTATTAGCAGTGAAACTCTCTCCTGAAATGGAAATACATAATTCAGTCTGTGGTTCACTTATTTCTATTAAAACTTAGTCTTTATTTCTGCTGTCAAAATACATTTAGAACGAAACCTTCAAGTGGAAAGCAGGAAAAATTAAATTGCTTTTATCTTTTCAAGTTAAACTTAAAAGAGATGTTAGTGGAAGGGGAATCTGGAGGTAGAACTGTCTGTGCCTTTTGGGATCTGCTGCCCAAATGGAGGGAGGAGGATGAGCCTACAGGATGCAAGCTGAGGAATCGGGGGATCTTCTTTCCAATGTTGTAACTGTTCCCAGTGCAAATGGTCCCTGCTTGCTGTGCCCCAGAGCTCATTTGGATCCTGTGTGGGTTTAGCAGACTGAGAAATGGAGAGGCATAGGGGCAGAATGAAAACATCCCCCCATTGTGTTTGTGCTTCTTATTCCCCACAGCTGTGGGCAATCTTTTAAGTAAAAGCTGTAAGCCTGACCTTAAAAGTGCAGTGTAAGGCAGTGAGTGTTGCGGGATTCCAGAGAGGGTGACTAACTTCAAGGAAACAGTCAGGACTTGTTCAGAAACAGAGCTCAGGCCTCATCTTGGCTCACTGGTTGGCCTTGGCATTTGTTTCTATTGCCTAAAAACAAACTCCAATCTTTCCATGGAGAATTTGGAAGAGGATCTGATTTGTGATCCAAGGTATTCAGAAACCAAGATCTCACCTGCTTTACATGGGAACTGTAATTCCTGGGTTTTTTGGAGCAGCCAGAAGTTGGCTTTCCCTCTCAGTACTGCACTGCTTACTGGCTCGAGTGCTGGGAAGGATTCAGCCATGCTAAATCTTGCAAATACCCAAAATGAAAAAAAAAAAAGCTGGTTCATAGAGTTGTGTCTGGTTTTGAGAATCCTCCTGAGGAGAATTATGTGCTTCCACACCTCCCAGTGTAGACTGCAGTTAAATTGTCACCTCCTGATGTCTACATACTGTATAATTTGCAGCAAGCTTTGGACTTTAGATGTCAGCACTGCACACGTTGTACATGTGTAGGCTGACTCCGCCATGCATGGACTTTGGCTTTGTTGTGCCCAGTACATCTCAGACTTGCTGTATTTCAGTGGGGACCCAGTCTTCAAATGTGAGGTGCTCTCCGGTCAAAAGTCCCAAGCAAATGGGCCCAAAAAATAAAGAAGTGATAAGGTATAAAAAGTGGCAGGGTTGGTAAGTGGCTTGTGTATCTTGCAAGTTTGTGCCTTCTGTTGCCTTGCTTTGCTGGTATGCTGGTGTCCATCCATATGGGTTGGTTGTGGGGTTAGACTGATGCTAGCAAATCCCTTTGGGATCACTCAGATCTCTGTGGGTGTGAAAGCAGCTCTTTTTTAAATTGAAAGCCTGTTATTAACCACACATCTCATGAATCAGTACAGTTAGCTAAATCTACACACTGTTACCTCTCCAGAGGCAATAGGAACCTCGTATCTATCAAAGGAAAAGCACAAAGTAGCTCGCTGTGACTAGAAACTGTACGTTGCCCTCTTGTGAAAACACAGCCAGCTGCAGCAATTGAAATATTCAAGGATACATTTCAGTTCAGAAGTCAATGTGTTATGCCACTCTTTATAAATACAGTATAGGTCAGTTGTTGCTTCCGACTGACATCTCAGGGAGCATGCTTACAGGACAACAGCACTGAATTTATGTGCTCAGGGATAGAAAAAAAAGCCCAGCTTCTCTCCCTTGGCTCTACAGTCACTGTGGATTTTAGGCACTTCATCAGCATGCTCAACAGTACTGCCACTGTATCACCGTGACAGCTTAGGTTATATTTCAGCTTTGTGACAGGTCTCAAACACATGATCTTGTGACCTCAAATTTGCATTGCATTCAAGCTTCAGCACCACGGTACTGCTGTCTCTCAATGTCATTTTGCATCAGTGGCTAGAATGGTTTGTTGCAGATATTTATGAATTCTACTGGAAAAAAAAATCATACATTTTTCATTAGTAGGAAAGGTTATAGGTATGTCATCAGTTAAAGACAGCAGGGGGAGAATAGCACTTCATATTTCAGATGAGAATTAAAATTGTGTTCTTTACTAGGCTAGTCATGTTTTCAGGATATCATGCAATTCTTCATAATCGAAGAAGTCACAGAGTGCTCACTGGGAACGGGGTGCATGTCATGGCTGCTGTTATGTACCTGTCAAGGGATGTGTCACCCAGCAAGACACAGCATCTCTTGCCACTGATAAAGAAGAGTGAAGCAATGAACTCGGCATTGGTGTTTGTCAGACTGACTGCTAAGCTACACATGGCAGACTATTTATTTGGTGAGCGTTGGCTCACAAAAACATTTTTTCTCAACAAACAGTGCTGCCAGAATAGAGGTAGCGCGGGTGATGCTGTCGTTCCAATTAGATACCAGGACTGCCCCAGCTGAGTGATGATCTGGTCAGTGAGAGAAGCCAGACACAGCCATTGGGGATGGAGGGTGGGGATGGAACAACTGTTGATGCCTAGGTCCCTCGGCAGCGGGTGGAAATGGCTTAAGTTTGAGACTTTCCTCTACCAGCAGAACTCTTATTTAGGTTAAATGTAGATAGTTTTCTTTCCAAGCCTGGAAGACTTGGGTCTATCCCGCCGCCATATTTTGGCAGCAGTAAAAAGCCCTGGAGCCCATAAGCCACAGCAGGCTATTTTTTTTTAACTTTAGACATGTACCATCTGAGACACATTCCTAATTTCTTCTCTCCTGTTGTTTGACAGGGACTGTATGTATCTATACAGTGGCCCTTTGTTCAGCACGCACTTGTTACTTCCTCAGAGGCTGAATTCTCTGCCCGCTTTGTGAAGGCCTTTGCCTGCGTAGTTTTATCACTCTTAGGTATGTAGCTGTCACCGAGTAAAGAATTCTGAGATTCCTTTACAAGGAAATCTGGTTGCAGCCTTAGTTATGAAGATGCTGCCACCTCTCCATAAAAATCTCACGCTATGAGGAGGGGGGCTTTGCCCTATTTTTATGAGAGCACAAACACTGAAGCAGACTAAATGCCAACTCCGTCAGATGCCACGCAGAGATGCATTCTAGAGACAGCTGCCTTAACATAGTGGTTGTTCATCAAATACCTCTGGGCGGATGATTTATGATGTTTAGAGGTTTGAAAATCCTTTGGCCATCGAAAAGACCCTTTAAGCCAGGAGTGTATTGAGAAAGGAATGCAATGGGAGGACAGAGTCGGAGGAGTGCTGGTGCTGGAGCGTGAATATGCCATCCTGTTAATTCCATGTAAATAGAAGCCAATCAAGAGGATCTTTATTGGATCGTTCTAATCTAGTTCTGTTGTAATTTTTGTTGTTGCTTTTGTTGGAAAGTGTAACATTTTATGAGATTTGGCTCATTATTTTTCATCCTTAATTGCATCTGACATGAAATGTGAGTCTATCAGATATGTGTGAAATGTATTATATTAGTGTTTATTTATAAATAATCCCTAGAGACCATTATATGCAGTCAGGTCATAGAGGAGATATGAATGAACTTGGGGGATGGCAGGAACTGAGATGTATCTCCCAGCTGCAAACCTAAAAAGGACAGTTTTGCAATTGGCATCACTGGGAACAGCTCCTGGGAGAATCCTTCCTGGCAAGTGTAAACCAGCATCCTTCTGGAAGCAAGTTGGTAATGCAGAGTTTGGTCATGATTACACAGTTTATTGTTCTACTCTTAATGGCTGTAGGGCTTTTTATTCATCATTACTGACTCTAAAATGCAAGAATATTAAAGATGATGAGATTTTCCCTGGAAGTGTTCAAGAAAAGGGTAAATGTAGCACTGAGGGGCATGGCTTATGGGCATGTTGGTGATGGGCTGATGGTTGGGCTAGATGATCTTTGCAGTTTTTTCCAGCCTTAATGAGTCTGTGATCTGCTGCTCTCTTAAGATAAGAGAGCTAACTTATCCAAAGGCAGGTATGACTAATCCTGCTCTGAATTCTCACCCCTATATGGAACACTTTCTAAGCTATTATTCTTGTTATTGTATTGCCTGCTTGCTAAGGACTGAGTAGCTGTTACTGTGTATTCATGAGAGCCTACAGACTGATTTACTTAATATGTTTAAAAGAATACTTAGGGAAAAACTCTAATCTATTACTCATATTCATTACTCAGTGTTGAAAAGCAACGGTTAATCCTTAGTGTGAGATAGTTTCCATAATTATACTGCTGGGCAGTCCAGATGTCATCACTCTACATTTTTGGGCGTGTTTTTGAAGTAATGTTTCTTAATGGAAAACACTGATTTTGATCCATCCCTCCAGTTATTCTTCACTGCATGTAGAAATAGACCTTGATTTGCAAGTGGACTTAGTTGGACTTCAGGTTTTAGACATTTTTTGTCAAAGAGAGGAAAAATTGCAGTGGAACTGATCTTGAACCAAAAATACATCAGCACTACAGTGAAGGCATCAGCTCTACGTTTGTGCATTTCATGCCCAGTGAGGTGATCTGAAGGAGAGCACGTCACTACTCTAAGCTCGAGTGATAAAAAAGCAGCAAGGAATCAACATCAGAAATGTTATATGCCTTTACTGTATCCTTTTCAGCTGACTCAGAATTATGTTATTGAAACTTCAGTTGTTGTGACCATGTCAGATGGTGCGTGCAGTGGCATACATCGGCACAGGTAGCAGATTCCTTCAAAAATGCATACTGATGTGTCTTTTATTTCATTTTTAACAGAGCTTTCTTCACCTTTTTAGATAGAGATCATTTCAGATGTAAAAGTCACTTATTCTCCTGCACTGTTTAGAATTTATTTTCTGTTGCCCTTTTGTATGGCTGATCGTGGCAGGTCTTACTGCTTTCTAGTAGTGAGTCACCTATAGAGTGAGTAAATGAACTGTAAGAGCTTAAATGAAGCGAGTGCTGGGTAAACTCGTAACTGGCTGGTACATCTGTAGCAGAAGAGGCTGCTCTCCCCATTGTAGCCTTTTCCTTCAGACTAAGGCATACGTGATGGTGGCTTTCTGATGGCAAAAAGGAGCTTCAGCTGCTTTTCAGAGGTTCCGTGTGCTGAAGAATTTAAGTTACTCAGGAGCTTCTCTGCTTTATTCCAGCAGGCAGATGCAGGAGAGATGCCTGCTTCCCACCTTTCCCCCACCAGTTCATTTAAATTAATTTTGTAGAAGTCTGCATCCCCTAAGAATTTATTGGAATAAGAAAGATGAAAGTAGGGAGAAGCTCTTTTCTGCAGGATGATACTATCTGCTTTAGCAGACCAACAGCCTGGAAAGGAGAAACCTTTAGAAAACATTGGCTTGTGAGCACAGCCAGTAATTGTGCAGCAACAGCCTATCCAGGGAGGTGGCATCTTTGTATGAGGGCAGAGATCCATTTGGCACATGGGGGGGTGGTTTTACATGTCTTTCTACAGATGACAAAGATAAATGATGGAAGGAAAAAGTGACTTGCAATGGGACTATCCTTTCTTGAATCGTTTTAGACAAGGAAGAAGAGTATAATGCTCCTTTACATTCTTGGAAAGTTTTGGTCAAGATCCCCTCCCTTAAGGGGAGTTGATCTGTAGAGCTAAAAGAAAAGGAGCAGAGTACCCAAGGTCTGTTATTCCTTAGATTCCTGGTTTTCCTCTAGACCAGCTCGTGTGCCCACCTTTTCCCAGAAGGTGACACTGACTGTTTCATTCCCTTCTTTCCCATCCATGGGAAAAATCATTTGTAGTCGAGTCACAAAGAAAAGTCTTCCAGGCTTCTTGCACTGACTCTTCTTTCCTCTATTGTTGGTCACTATTTTTTGTTGGAATCTCTCTCAACCAAGATTCATAGATACTGTGGTAGCCAATAACAACGATAACAATACTGTTATTGATGTGGAACCATGTTATTCATGGTTTTTTTTAGCATCAGTCAAGAGTGAAGTCTTACAAGATATTTTTCCCTAAGAGTAAGAACTGATTTAGCCCCCTTCTTTTATACAAGCATGTATATATGTCTGATCCTTTGTGTCAGAATACTGTTATTTCATAGTATTTATATGCTGCTGGGCTTGCAAGTCTTGGCATTGACCTTTTAAAAGGTTCATACTTTAAAAGAAAGCCTAGATATGGAAGAAATTATGTTATCCTGAGAAGCTATAATCTCAAAATCCCATTGTATTGAGTACTATTTTGTTGTTATTCTCCATAAGAAAATAATTGGAAAGATTACAGATGGATGAATATTCAATGCAAGTCTGTTCAGAATTTTCAGAAGGAAACCTGAAATCTGCTCACAGCCTTACTGCAAAAGAAAAGCTTTGAGATAGGCCTTGCAGAACTCAGAAATGTGGGCCCCTTTCCAGTTTCAAATGATTAGAAACTTCATTTTCATACAGATCTTCTGTGACTGGTTGGAATGCTTTCAAATTCAGTACTGGAAGTCAGTAAGATGTGCCTGGAGACACTAGGGAAAAAAGAAAGATGATATCAAATCATTGTCACCTACCTTCTATCTGTTAAACAAAAATTGATACCAGCCTTCCTTCGCCTAACTTAGGGGTCTTTTCCATCCCCTCAGCTTTGCTCCCTTTTGTTCTGCATTAGAACTTTCTTTTGCAATACATCCTTTCACCAACTCTGTTCAGGTATCAGTCTGTGTGCACTTAGGGTTGGTTATGTGGCCTTCCAAGGAAAGAGATGTCAGGATTGACCCATGGTGGTTCCCAAGTACTCATTGTAGCCCTCAGGCAATGTAAAAGGTTTTTCAGTTTATGATATCAAACAAAAAATAACCATGTCCAGTCCATCCCCCAGAGTTGGTTGGGCACGGAGGGATGAAGATAAGGGTTATGTGCACATGGCTCCATGGTGACTGGCTTAGAGACTGTGGCTGTAAAGCAGTTATTTATCCTGATAGGTGTTCCTGTGGCTGTGCAGGGCTTGCTAGCTCTCTCTAGAAGCTAAAGCACTTTGTTGGTAACTCCTGAACTGACAGATTTTGCACTTGGAGACTGGGAGTTCAGCACTCACTGAGATCTTAGAGAATCATAGAATATCCTGAGATGGAAGGGACCCTTAAGGATCACCAAGTCCAACCCCTGGCTCAACACAGCACTACCTGAAAACCAAACCATGGGACTGAGAGCACTGTCCAGACATTTCTTGAGCTCCAGCACCTGGGGCTGTGAGCACTGCCCTGAGGAGCCTGATCCATACCCACCACCCTCTGGTGAAAAACCTTTTCCTGATGCCCAACCTGATGAGGTTCAAGTCCTCAGTTCTCTGATACTCCCACCTGCAGTCATCTTCTGTGGTTCCCTTTCGGAGGTGCTTCGCTGTAACAGCTCTGCAGTGCTGTAAACATTTTACGAGGCTGTGTTACATAAAGTGTTTGAGATATTTCAGGCAGAAGAATCTTTTCTGCGGCTCCATCTGTATATTCATAAGACGGATATCTCAGACTACAGTGACTCGTGATTCAGATCCCTCTCTGGCTGGAAATAGCACTTACTGATGCTTGCTCCCATAGCCCTGTTCTTTTGGGAAATTTGCACTAAGGGCTTCACAGCCCAGCAGGCATAGCATTCAACTTAACGCTCCGAACCTTTGGAGCCAAAACTCGCTGGGAAGATAAAGCATTTTTGCAGAAATGAAGGGAAACAAAATAAAAAGAAATGTCCCAGATCAGTGTATTCTCCATCTGGTGTGTTCCCAGATTCCTAAAGAGATATAACGTAACGTCAAAAGAAAAAGGATGTTGTAATGAGCCTGGTGCCTAGCTGCAGCACAGCAGGATCCTGACACTGTCGTAGCCCCGTGCTGTCCCTGACCTTGGGGTAGTGGAAGGCTGTGCCAAACTTACATAAAGTGTTCCAGTGCTGTTGCTCAGCTAGGGGAGATCAAAGAGAAATAACATTTAATCAGCCCTACTCCTCCTGCTATAGAGCAGCAGTACTAATTGTTTTGATGGCAGTTCTCTCTGAAGATTTTTCTTTTAGCACTGAGTAATAACTGATGCTATTGCATTGACCTGTAGCACTACCACAGTTCAATTAAGTTTCTCATTGTCCAAATCTAATCAGAGAAAAGCTGGGATTGAAAATCGATTCATTTCCTGCTAGTCAATGACTAATTCCCTCACAGACGTGAATATTGAGATTAATTTTTCAGCCTGAAAGATGTGTAGAGGCGGACCCTGCCGCGTATGTGTTTCAGAAGGGGAAACACAGTCTCTTACTTCCCATTCGTCTTCCTCCAACACCTTGGCATACGCTGGCTCTGCTTTTTTACTGTTAGGTCTTTGCTTTCTCACGGGCTTTGGTTTGTTTTCTGCTCTCTGAGCCCAACCTGTATCTCAGACAACTGCAGACAACCAGCACTGACGATCCAGGGTCAGCTCCTGAATTCTCAAGTATTTACTCTCTTTGTGCTTCAAATTGACTATTTCTGCAGTGTCACCGGTGTACACATGGAGAACCAAGACATGGATCTGAAGAGTCATTTGGGCTCTGATATTTGGTGGCCTTTGGGATTATCCTTCACAGACACTCAGCACTGCAGCTCAGCTGTCCCGTTTTTCTCAGCCTTTCCTAAATGCTCATCTCAAGTAATTCCAACAGTATTTCAGTCTTCTCGTGTCCTTTGCTGAGATCCATTTCTCATGTTCCTACTTGTTTTTTAGGGATGTTTTCTCCCTATTGTTTTTATTCCCCTTGCTGCAGCAAACAGCTCTGTGTTGCTCTGCAGCAGTGAATCGTGGCAGTGTTGAAAGGTTCAAGTCCACACCTTTCAGCTGAAGCCCAGATATGTATGTATTGATCCGCTGTACTTCTGTGCCCTGACACTCAGCGGAATGCAGTCAGACCCACATTTTTGGTGACTTGAGAGCACAGCTTTATTGCAGGCCTTGGAAGGAATCTGGCCAATGGAACCCATGCAGCCTTGTGTTACCAGGTCATGGTACTGTTCAGATCCTGCATCTTCTGTGATAGCTCTGGAGCTTTTGCCTCCATAAAGCACAATGAAAGGACTAGAGCTGAGCCACACTCTGTCCTGGTTACACTGCAGGCATTCACATGCTTCAGATGAGAAGTGCTTTGGTACACTGGTGACAAGCCAGGGGGAATTAATAACTCCTGGAAGGCTGAATGGGAGAAGAGGGTAGAAAAAGAAATTGGGTCGTATTGTGCTGTCTGTAAAGGCAGCAGCAAGAGGAAATCAGACATGAATATGACCTCTGAAGCAATGCAGCTACGCTGACACAGGAGAAAAATAGATTCATACAGTGGCTTCATTGCCTGTCCCATCAGTAGATGTAGATCTGGATGAGGTAAATACAATCATCTTGCCGTTTCTTGGATTCTGCTAGTGTCCACACGTTGAGCTTGAACTTTAAAAGACATGAATCCTGATGCAGTAGTATTGTTTTTGTTCATCTGTTCGCCTGTTGGAAGGCAGAGGGAACACGATTCACAAATGGTGAATGGAGTTTATTAGAGGGCCATGCTTACTCTTTCCAGCTTTATCGGCGAAGTGAAAATAGCCAGGAAAAGATAACTGAAATGTTCTTCACAGAATCCCTGCAGTTCTCACATGCATCATTAACCCACAGAGCCAGATCAACCAGCCAGTTTTCCTCTGGCTTTTCCTGTGCTGGAGCAGGGATCCGCCATCCCCCATGAGGTCCAGTGGTGCAGCACTTGCTTCAGCTCGTGGAGAGCTGAACTGAAGTAGCACTGCTTCTCCCCCATGGAGATCAGCACTGTAGCTGAGGGTGGCCACCCAGAGAACTTTCAGATCTCGCTTAGGATTTCTCTGCCTGATGGAGTGATGACACAGGGCGAGGAGGAACAGGGAATAGGATGGAAAAGATGCACCTCACAGGTGAATGTCATGTTCGGATTTGTTTCTGGGATTCTCGATCATGTTCCAGCATCACAGCACTAGCACAGTGTGGGGACGTGGTCCGATTCCATCTCCAAGAGTATCAGTGATGAAACTGAACTGTTATATCCCTCGCTCCATTTCCAGTGGCATGTAGTCCAGCGGGGTATGTGTGCTTCTCTGTGCTGAGCTCTGCTACTCTGTGGCTGAGAGCAGAGAACAGGACAGGAGCATCCTCATTTCTGGGATCCAGATCAATTAACATTTGATTAAGCTGTGAATGGAAACATGCATAGCTTCCAAAATGGCTTCTGCTTTCGTGGAGCTGAATTCTTGGCTGCTTCTTCCTTGCCTGTTGCTGTAGTGAAGTTCCACCTTGGAAAGCTCTGAGACTCAAATGCTCAGTGGTTATCTAAGTCTGAATGCTTTTCTTTTAAACAGCACTTGGGGATGGTACCACAGAAGAACTATAGTGTAGCAGGGTGTTGGTAATTGCCTCTGGAGCAGGGTGTCCAAAGTTTGCTCAAATGTGTTGTGTGAGGAAAGCCCTTGGAAATCCATAGACCGAACATCTGGACACCTTAGAGCGGTGGAAGACCTGGCTATGGAGGTGATGGCTCTGCGCTCCTTCTTGCCTGGGTCCTGTTTTGGAATTTGCCTTGGTTGCCCAAATGTCTTGGGGAGTCCGGACTTCAGTAGCAACATCTAGATCATTTAGTTCATTCAGTATTGCTTCCTAAGAATGGTAACTCATGGAAAACTGCTGCCAGGTGACCATGGGTGACAGAGCACTGGCACAGGCTGCACAGAGAGGTGGTGGAGTCTCCTTTTCTGGAGACATTCAAGACCCGCCTGGACACATGTGCAACCTGGGCTAGGAAGCTGCTTTGGCAGTGGGGTTGGACTCGATGATCTCTGGAGGTCCCTTCCAACCCCTACAGTTCTGTGATTCTGTGACAGAAGTAAGGAAATGGTTTCAAATTTACTGTTATCATAGGCATTATTCAGACCCCACTGGAGTCACTAGATTACTGCTAATGATACAGTGTGTTCAGTGTTGTGATACAGATGGGATTAAAGAAAAACTGTGAAAATTACCTGAGATGAAGTTGATTTCAAAATGCTCTTCCTAGAGGAAATGCTAGAATCCAAATCTTCTACCTCCTTACAAAGATGCTCAGCCACTGATTTGATTGAGAAAAACAGTTGTGCACTGTCTGATCCCTCTAATACAAGTCTGTGTAAGATGTTCCCATTTGGGAACTCAGAGTTCCCTGATCTCCAGTGTTCTGTAGCTGGCATTTGCCCCCACCCTTGCAGGAATGCTCTCTGCCAACAGTCAGCTCAATGGCTCTGGAGAATGAGACTTAACACGAATAACAGTGGCGTGTTGTGCCCTTCCTGTCCTTACTTTGCTCCTCATCAGCAACTCTTTACCATGTGGGTTCCATCTGTTTTAAAGACGTACCAGTCTTGACCTGCTCACGAACCATGTATCCTCAAGGTAGTCAAAGCTTGTCCAGCAGGAGGAGAAAAGTGCTGGCTTGTACAGGCTGTGAAAGGGCACATTCTTCCTTCTGTGGTGACCCTTTGTGCTTTTCTGGTCACACTCTTGTTAATGGGTTCTGTGCAGAAAGGTGCAGCCCTGCAGTTCACCCTTGGACCAGGGCAGGTAGAACCTTCCCAAAGCATCTCAGCCCGTGCATCTCCTCCCATCCTTACGCCTTAACAGATGTATTGTAAGAACACAGTAAATTAATAAGTTACATTCTCTAAAGGACAGGATTAGAAAGTAAGCCAACTCTTGTGTTTGTGCATGGAAGTTCTGGCAGGAACCCAGAGCTCTGTCCTCCTGAAAAGCTGCAGAGCAGCACTCTGCTCCCCAGTTGTTTCAGGCATCCTCCTCAATGACCAGAATACTGCTGTGGCTTCTGCTCACGATGAACACACCAATTGCATTCACGTGCTGTGGTTTCAGACAGACTTAATGCTGTGGCTCTGTGTTGTGGGAGCTCAGTCTGGGCTTCTGCAGAACCTCGACTTCCCTGCTTCAAAGTCCTCGTTTGCTCTGCTCTCAGAGGTGAACTGTGTGGCTAGTAAACTTAAAGAGAGGAAGTAAAATCCTAACGCTGCAGATAAACAGGGTAAGCAAGTACTTTCTAACACATAACTGTAGCAGCAAGAATTGCCTAAGGCTTTTCTCATGGGAGCCAACTGCACCTCCAGCCAGTTGCAGTATACCCTGCAGTAGCCTTTTACTCTCCCTTTGAGGCTTAAAACTGGGTGATAAAATCCTATTTAGAATCAAAAGAATTGCAGAACACCCTGAGCTGTAAAGGATTCATGAGGATCATCGAGTCCAACCCCTGCCCCTTGTGTCCTAGCTATTCTGGACCTTCTGAAACCCTCCAGGCACGTGCCCAGCTGCTGTAGGCCTGCGACAGTCCCCGATGGGTTCCTTTTCTTGTCTTTGAGACTGTCAGTGAGTGCTGTGTGAGGCAGCACGACCACACGTACTCCATCCTGCCAGAATCGGGTGCTTGTCTGCCCACGTTCTGCATCTCCCATTTCCACTTGGCTAAGACTGAGATTTAACACAGAAGCCTTCAAGGTGGTTTTTAAACACGTTTTGACAACATTTTTCAGTTGTTGTGAGCTAAAAGTAACACAGATCAGCAGGTACAGACTGGAGAAGAGTGTCCTCAATCCCTAAAGGACCTTTTATTGTGTTTTCTCCCTAGAGGGAAGTACATAGAGACAACAAAAAAGAAGGCATCAATCTCATTTGTTCCCCTTACGAGGCTGTGAATGCCACTGCCTTCCTCAGCTCAGCTGAGAAAAATCACTGCCCTGGTTGTGTTGAAAAAATTAGGATGGTTTTCTCTGTTATGTGCCGTGGATGTGGTAAGAGTGGCATGAGGGACAGACACACCTTGCTGACGCTCACTTGATGGGGTGAGACATTCAGGTTTCCCCATTACTGACTTAGAAATGGCCGTCAGCACTCCCAGCCAGCAGCAGCTCCTGGCGCCTCGCTTCATCTCTCCCTTCTCTCGGAGTGGCTGCCACTTCTCAGCCGTTTTCATAGGTGACCTTCTCCATCTCAGTGTTCTGAGCTAATGCAGAGCCCGAAATGCAAAGAAAGCTGAAGTCCTCCATGTGGTGCTCATCTGTAATGCTGCCCCATCGTGGCGTTTCCCAACAGCGGATATTAAACGTGAGCAGCACAGCCCCGTGTCGTTTAACCACATCTCAGCTTCCATCTTAGCTGCTTGTGTTCAGTTATTGGCAAACGAGAACGTGTTTTTGGTTGTTCACACTGTGAGGATTTTTTAAGACAGTTCTCATACCACAGAGCTCATAGGTGTACCTGGTGGCAGCCGTTGCCAGGCTGAGTAAAATGCTGTTAAAATTCACCTTGGTCGCTGTGTTTCACAGCCTGAGAGTAAGGCAGCAAGTAGAAACAGCTGTAAATGTAAATGGGCATCGGCTATCTGATTCGAAACAGTTTTGAGTGCAGCGTAGCTCGGATGAGAATGAGTACAAGTCTGGCTCTGGTGCTCAGAGCACCGTCTCCTTAGCACTGCACTGCTGCAAGCTGCATCTTTCACTGCAGCTCACAGCATTAAACAGGATTCAGCAGCCCCAGCTCATTACAGCGTGAGAGCTGCTTCCTTGAGGAACACAGGAGGAACCACGGAACAGGTGGGACCAGAGCCAGAGGCAGCTCTGCTCTGCTTTCAGTCCCCCTACCCCTAACGGTGGGGTCGAGCTTGGACCGTAGGGTTTAACTCCCGGAGCTGAAAGCTGGAAACCATTCTGTATTTATTCTTTGATTTTGCAGTTCTTTCCATACGGAGATGCTTCCAAGTTTGCCCAGCACGCCTTCCGAACCTTCGATAAAAACGGAGATGGGACCATCGACTTCAGAGAGTTCATCTGCGCACTGTCCATCACCTCGAGAGGCAGCTTTGAGCAGAAGCTGAACTGGGCCTTCAACATGTACGACCTGGATGGAGACGGGAAGATTACAAGGGTGGAAATGCTGGAAATCATAGAGGTGAGATCCGTGCGGCGCTCAAAAGGAGCACATCTGAACATCAGTGCAGTTTGATTCCACGTTCACGTTATCTCCTAGGTTTTAAACACACAGGAGAGGCCGTGTGATGTGTCACTGAAACAGCACGTTACGCACCTTTATGCAGTACTGACCCACGCCAAAGGGATTTAAACACACTGATATTTTAATGGCTGCAGGAGCACAGGTGAAGGCAATGCAGCTGTGTGACCGGAAGGGGTGGAGTCTGGCTCCACCTCTCCCAGACCCCATTTCAGGGCTGACCACCACTGGGGAAGGATCTCTTGTTGGAGATCCCTCCTCTGTGGGTTTCCAGGCAAACCTCAGCTGTGACAGGTGAGCCTTTCCTTAATTTACCAGTTGTCTTTATGCCATCTGGGTAAGCCATCCAAAACTGTACCGTCCACCTTCATTATACTGTGTGGGTACTGTTCTTTCAGGGTATTCACCCTGCAGACGTGTAACCTCTGAGAAGTGCTGTGAATATATACGTGCACGTAGGCTGATAAAGTTCAGCAGACCCGTGTGTCTGCTGACTGGTGGATCCAACACAGCACAAAGGTTACAGAAGTCTGGTGCTGTGGAAACAAAGAAACGTACTCCAGCATGCAGAGTGCAAGCACTGAAAGATACGTGCACCTGGAGGAGGAAGGAAAACACATCCGTCTTCGTTGTCAGTGAACAGACATCAGGTTCTGTGAGAGGGAACCGTCCTCAGGGAGACTGGCAATTGCTTCACTGTGAATTTGAACGCGTTAAAAAATAGATGAACAAAATCAAATAGAATCGAGCTAACCCGTAGGTTGACTTTTCTGTTTGGTCTCTTTCCAAAGGCCATCTACAAAATGGTGGGCACCGTGATAATGATGAAGATGAATGAGGATGGCCTGACGCCCGAGCAGCGGGTAGACAAGATCTTCAGTAAGATGGATAAGAACAAAGATGACCAGATCACACTGGATGAGTTCAAAGAAGCTGCAAAGAGTGATCCTTCCATCGTATTACTCCTGCAGTGTGACATTCAAAAATGAGCTCGTGTATAATGCATCATAGACTGCACAGAAGTTTAATGTTCCATTCAGTTTGCAGCTGTTTCCACACACACAGAAATTTGCTTGGACTACCTATAAATGGACTTGCTTCTTGTGTTTGAAACACTCGTGTGCATGAGAATGTCGTTTGCTGAAGAATTTTAAAAGTATATATTATAAAAATAAACTGCCACGACGTGATGTGTGCAATGTCATTTCATACCAACCCTGTTCCTCCGAAGCCTGTGCAGCAGTCCCGTGCTGCAGTGAATTATATTATTTATTGTTCATGTTTTACTGATGCTAGCTCTGTGTCTCCTAGACTGAGTAATGTTAGTGACACTGAATCCCCATGGTAATGTTAATTGTTTATTATAAACCACGCCACCGTTCTGCTGTAAAGTAGTATTGGACAGACGGAGGGGAGAGTTCTCAGCTCTCGAGTCTGATCCACGCGTGTGCTCGTACTGTCAGTGGATATAAACGTACTCCATTTGCATGCCTTTTAGGTTTGCCTTAATTCGTACCTCATTTGCATCCCTTCAATCCGGAAAGAGCTATGTCAGAGGAATGCAGTACAAAAACAAAGCGATCCCTGCTAAAATGTTCCCCTTAAAAGTACATATAAATATATATATATATATAATGTTTAAAATATTGTTTTATTGGCAGTTTAAAGGTTTTATTGGAAGTGTATTGATCTTTGCCTGAATTTTCAAAAGCTTCCACAGAGGTTGCAATATATATGTCCCAAATAAATTTATAACGTTTGACCTCTTCCCCTAATTCTTATTTCACGTCTTCAGCATGGCAATAGAGAAAAGAAAAATCTATCTTTAATTATCTGTCGCTGTACTACTGGGAAATATATATATATTTCATTATGGAAAGCATGAAGAAAACTTTGCACTCACTCGGTATGAGAGTCGTGTTATACGAAGTGAACACTTGTAGTGCTTGTATTTCCAACAGAGCAGCTGTTTATCCTCTGAGATGTTGATGCTACAATTAACAGTATACCTACTGGACCTGTGCTTGCATCACTTTTGCAGCTAGCTGGACATCAAATACAGTTTATTTGCTTGGCCTCACCCTGGTCTTTTAATGTTTTTCCCACCTTAAGTAAGAGTTTTTCCACTTGTAATATCCCATGAAACTACTACAGGCATTCTATCAAGAAATGCTCTCTAAACTTGCTACTGAGGATGGGAAGGGGTAAAGGAGCAGCCTTCGTTCTCATCTCTGCACACACCCATCAGGTTTGTGCCTGTAGAGCACGGGGAGCACCCACACACCGCAGACAATCTTATACCGCGTTTCCCAGTTGCTTTAAAGCCAACTGGCCACAGCTGTGCCCCCACAGCAGCCTGAAGGCTGACGGGCACTCGTTGGGAGATTTCTGCTTTGCTCTGGGAGATGAGACCGTAGCTCTGACAACTAAAAAGCAGGCAATGAAACGTGCCACCACACAAGATTTCTCTGTGATCTCGAATCTAAATGGCAGCGCCCATCTTAAAACTGAAGGAAGATGCTCACAGTGCTTTACACCTCCTGCTAACAAACGCTGCTCGGGGGGGAGGGAGGGGAATCGATCGTGACCACAGCCACAGCCATCCTCTCCTATTTAGTTTCTCCTCTGATTCCAAAGAAACAGGAAAACGCTGACGTTTCAACTACTATTTTTTCTTCAGTACCAGAATTTCACTCCTCCTACGCAGGCAGTGTTCTGCCCAAATAGTGGTACACTTTGGATGTTTGGCTGTAAGTTACAAATAAAAGATCTGAAAGTGTAACACAGTCCCGCGTATGATATGCCCCTTGTTTCCACATTAGGCTGAAATTACTGATGGTAACGTCACATAACCCTGGGATTTGATGCCTCCTTTGCTTACACGTGCTTATCAGGGCTGCACTGCATCACTCCACGTTCCCCTGCACCTCAAATCTACGCAGCCGGGCACATTTCCTTGAATAAAACATTAAGGACTGCACTGCCATCCACAAGAGCCTACAGCTCAGATGTAGACTCAGACCTGACAGCATCAGCAGGCTCTAGGTAGCTGGTACAGGGAACTCAGTTCCTTAAGAGCCAAAAACCAGAGAGCTCTGAGACCTAAGGAGGATCACTGCAACGTGTATCCAAGCAACTGCTCCAGCAGCAGTTGACTCGGAGCTAATTGTCTACTGTGACAACAGTTGCTTGTAATTATCATGCAGCCAGGCACAGGTTTTCATCAGGCACAGTGCTGGGTTAGAACACAGTATGGGATTTCAACCAAAGACCACAATCACTGCCACTTGCTCCAGTACTTGAAGCAAGGCTCTGGAAAACTCAGAGCAAGCACTGAGTGTTAGCTCAGTAGAAACACAGTGATATTCCTTAACCACTTTTTCCCCCACAAGTCATTACAAAAGTACTCTGATCTCTTTGTTTTTTGGAAACTGAAGAAAATGGGGAGGAAATAAATCTCTTGAAGCATTCCTGTTCCATTGTAAAACCAAATCATACGGAAGACGTGGTTTCATACCACTTAAGAGTTTGGACTCACAGAAGTAAGAAAAACCAAGCTGGGCTCACGTTCCAGGAAGGTTTTGCCAAGGGTGCAATGTCCCATCTCCCTCCCACCGATGTTCTCACACAGATACAACTTGCTCAGGACCATGCAGTCAGTTTCAAGGGTATTTTATGAGGAGCTGCTACTTGGTAAATAGTAACTCCAGAAACCGTACAACTGAGCCAGCAGTGTGCCCTGTTGGCCAAGAAGGCCAATGGATCCCAGGGTGCATTAAAAACAGCATGGCCAGCAGGTTGAGGTGATCCTCCCTCTCTGCTCTGCCCTAGTAAGGCCTCACCTGGAGTACTGTGTCCAGTTCTGGGCTCCCCAGTACAAAAAAGACAGGGATCTGCTGGAAAGAGTCCAACAGAGGGCTACAAAGATGATAAAGGGCGTGGAACACATCCCTTATGAGGAAAGGCTGAGAGACCTAGGGCTGTTCAGCCTTGAGAAAAGAAGACTCAGAGGGGATCTGATCCACATCTATAAATATCTAAGGAGCAGGAGGCAAAGGGACGAGGACGGACTCTTCTCAGCAGTGTGTGATGATAGGAGGAGCGGAAATGGTCACAAACTGAAGCACAGGCAGTTCTGCACAAATGTGCATGGGAACTTCTTCACAGTGCAGTGACGGAGCACTGGCACAGGCTGCACAGAGAGGTGGTGGAGTCTCCTTCTCTGGAGACGTTCAAGACCCACCTGGATGCCTACCTGTGCAACCTGGGCTAGGGAGCTGCTTTGGCAGGGGGTTGGACTCCATGATCTCTGGAGGTCCCTTCCAACCCCTGCAATTCTGTGATTCTGTGAATGTCTCTTAATGACTCCTGTATCGTTAAAAAGGAATTTAGATATATATGCTCAGTAGCTGAACTCCACACTAATTGTTTCTGAAGAGCTCCCAATAATCACGAGTTCCTGGAGATAACAGGAGGGAATTAATTTGGGGCAGTTTGTGAAAACGTTTTTGTTTCTCCATCCATCCCCAGTAAAAGTCACCGAAGTACAGTACCAGGGAAAAGCAGCCTATAATTTAGAAGTTCCCATACTCAAAAACATTCCTCTACACTGAAAGACTTCCATCCTTTTATTTCATTCCAACACAACAAATACCTGCGAACTCAGTCTGTGCTAGAGCGAGAATGAAGAATACATAAAGACACAGCGTGTTTCCCTGAGCTCACGCTCATGGACAAGCTCTGCCCTACACACTGCTAAGGAACACAATCTCTTCTTCCTGTTCAGAGAATGTAACTAATCCCCCACTCCTGGGATTCTGCAAACCCACACTACACAGAAATAGTTGTTCACGTTCAGCTGCGGTGCTTCTACTGCAAGAGCATAAATCAGTAACTAAGAGTTTTCCTGCACGCAGGAACTACCACGTGTCCAAGAAATAAAGCACAATGAGGAATAAAGCAACATTTTTAACTTCGGGCCAACCTTCAGAGCACAGAGACACTGAAGCATCGTGGCAAGCAGCAGTTCTGTTTATTAAAATATAACTTTGCAGTTACACAAAATTCATGTCATATCCCCCTTCCACCCGTCTGTTTCTCTCCCCATAAACAGAAACATTTAAATAGTTGTTTGTTAAAAATATGAGCTGAGCTGTCAGGATTTTAGCAGGAAAACCCCGCACTGTACAAACATATCCAAGTACTTATAAGAGTAAACAAATCATGTATAAAATACAGGAGCTTCTGTTCCTGAGGGTATCTAAGAAAAGATCCTCTTACCCAACGACAGCAATCAGCGACTTTACAGACATCAGTGCACACTTGTCCTCAATCCTCTGTCACATCCACACGCCTTGTACTTAATCGTCTTCCTCTGCTTCGTTCCTATTACGGAACCTCAATGTTTTCTGGCCCCTCTCGGGGTCCTGCATTCGGAGGATTCGGATACGGGAACTCACAGGCAGAAAACTGAAACAAAGCACGCGGGATTCCAACAGCGCTCTCCCTTCACACGTTTTACTACTCCCATCTGACTCTGCCTGTTCCATATTTGCCTTCCAACAATTGGATCTTTCTCCTTCCACCCTTTTTAAACACTAACACTGGGCTTCACTAAACTCCTACTGGAAGTTCAGATCAAGGCCGACTCCAATCCTGGGATCTCCAACGCTAAGACCCTGAGTCACAGAAAGCAACTTCTTGAGAGAAGCTCCACGTGGAAGAACCACCCAAAGCACTTTGTATTTGCCACACAGATCCACGAGTGGCACATACTTTGTACAAGAATCATTAATTACTCCAATCTAAGGCTGAAGTAAGTTACTAACCATACACGTATTCTGGTTTCTCCACTGATAGTGCTTAAGGTACTTTTTTCTGAAGGTGTCTCCACACAGAGGAGTCCTACAATTTTATTGAATAGTTTCAGAAATTCCCTCCAGGTATTTCCATTAAACACCGTATGAGGATGGAGAGACCATTATAATTCATTAACCTCATTCTGAAGACTACTTAAAGATCTCTGCAGGCTTCAGTAATTACTTTTGGCCAGCAGACAAGAAGTGGTGACTCCCCTTAACTGGGCATAGCTTCACTAGGGAATTATACAGTAGGACTTTTCTGGGGACTATCAAATAAAAGAAGCAAACCTCATCAAGAGCAGCATACAAATTATCAGGATCTAGATTTAAAAAACAATCCACACAAGCCTCTTGAAAGCACAAAAGCATTAACAGGAAAAAGGGAAAACGGTGATGTGTTCTGTCAGTTTAGGGAGGGGAGAAGCTCCAAATAGCTCCTCCTGCTTAAGAGAAACTGATTCAAGAGCCTCTGAACTGCCGTGTTAAGGGACATTAAGTATGGAAGGGCAACAAACATTCTGCTAAATTCCCACAGCTATCAGCACAGAACTGCTCAACTTTTTGTCCTACTGCTACAAAACTCCCATTTCTCCCCCCCTCTACTCATACTCCTTGCAATCAAAACTCCACATACTGCTGCTACTAGGAAGTGCAGTGCCATGATTACCTCATGCTTTGTGGGGTGAGCAAGATGAACTGCCGATGACACTGAGAGTCAGCCATCTTCAGAATCATATCCATGGCAATTCTTCTGTTGAGCATATCCTAAAGACAAAACTGTTTATCAGGCAGTGATGCTGACTTTGTCCCTCATCTCTGCACAATTAGGACAACAAGGCATGCAGGAATCAGAAAATACCACAATAGGAAGAACGACCTGAACTGATCCATATACAGTAAAGCTTAGCTAAACAAAAAGCCAATAAAAACAATGCTTGAGAAATGTTCGGGTTACATTCTGAAAGCTATCAAGGAAACTGTGGGAAATCCTTACTTTATTTCTTAGTATATACGCAGAATAGAAAGCTTCTATCAAAACAAGCTCACATTCCTACTCATATTCTTTTCCTTCCTAGATATACACGTATAATATTTCTTACTTCATTGGTATGCTGAGATTAACTTTGCTTTATCTGAATAACATTTCCTATAAAATTCTGCCTCCTACATTCCTTCTGGAACAATCCTATGTAGCCTTGTTCGTCTCTGTTTGCTCAGATCAGTCTGTTTATTGCTTTTTTATTTCTCTGTTTGGGTTTGTTTTTTTTTTTAAACATTACTTCTAAAAGCATACTTACGAAGGCTTACTGAGAAAGATGTACATAATGCAAAGACAGGACGAGAGGAAAGGGCCACAAACTGAGGCAGAGGATGTTCCACACAAATGTGTGTGGGAACTTCACAGTGCAGTGACGGAGCACTGGCACAGGCTGCACAGAGAGGTGGTGGAGTCTCCTTCTCTGGAGATGTTCCAGACCCGCCTGGACGCCTACCTGTGCAACCTGGGCTAGGGAGCTGCTTTGGCAGGGGGTTGGACTCCATGATCTCTAGAGGTCCCTTCCAACCCCTCCAGTTCTGTGATTCTGTGATTCTGAGCGAAGTGAAATATGAGCAGAGGTGAAACAGCTGATTCCGTAGCTTGCAGGAGAGCGCTGTTTATCTCCCTTACAAGAAGGCCGATGGAGCCCTCTTGTGGCGGCTGTCCAGCACCACAGCAGATGTAACCGCTGAGGAAACGGCATGGCTGCACTTAAGGCACAGCCGTATCAAAACAAACTGGGTGGAATTACTTACGGAATACAAAGGATTGAAGTTTACTGCGGGAACTTATGTGTTCTGATTATCCATCTCTGCCTGGACAGATGAATAAAATTCTGTACAACTGACTGATAACACCAGGCCTAAGCTTTTCAAATTTGTTTGTAGAATCCATGACACAAACAGGAAATACTCTGTCCTTTTATACACACACACACACACACACACACACACTCACACACACACACTCACACACACAAACGCACCGGAAAATGGCTGCCTGACCACCTTGGATTCTTCACATTCTTTATGTGTGAAGTACATCATTTTTTTTTCCTTCTAGATCTTTGATGATAAGTAGAGGGAAGGGGCTCTGAAGGCAAGACCACCTACTATCTCATAGAGCCGACTTTCCTCCCAAACTACATTGAATAAACATGAACCAGAAAGGATATATATATATATATAAAATGCAATTTGAACTATACCATGTAGACATCAAATTCATCCAGGCATCTGAAAGGAGATTCAGTAATGGACCACAGAGAAAGAATGAAGCAAACTGTTGAGAAGGAACGTTCGCCTCCTGATAAAGACTTCACATTGCTGGGGGCAGCTCTGTCTTCCTCTCCAGGCTGAACCTGCAAATAAAAACAACAGAGCAATTTTCAAACTTGGAGGCTCACTAACAGAGAAGTTACTTTAAGTGCAAATGCATTATATATATATGACACAGAGATGTCACTTGAGAATAAATGTATGAACATTATTTAATGCAGTGACACTGGTTGTTGGTGTATTACAGAAAAATCTGATGGTTACCCCAGCTGTAACAGAAAAGCAGGAAACTGATCCACAGCTGCAGTTAAAGGAGGAGTTTATTCATCAGAATAAGTGAAATATTAAAACAGTCATTTGGTTCCATTGCTTATGGTGACACCTTGTGGCACTCTCCCTAATTAAACTTAAGCATTTCCTCATCTTGTTAATTAAACTACCTTTAAATTAAATTACACTTAATAAAAAAGCAGGAAAACAATTTGTCGTTGTTGTTTGTTGGTTTTTCTTTTTACTTCGTTTTTTTTTTTTTATTTATTTCTTTGATTAAATTTACATCTCATACTTGAGAAACAATGAAACAAAAGGTTAACTGATAAAGCTACATAATGCCTTCCCATTTTACAGATTCCGTTTGGGTGTTCTGGGTACCTGTCCTTCAACTGTTTTATGAGGTCAGTATCAACAACTATTTAAGTTGTCTCTATACATTTTCCCCTCAATTCCTAGAACTGAAGTCTCCCACAGGAAAAACACAAATACTTATGACTAAGACTCTTGGGGAGGCACGTTAAGAGCTAATCACTTACAGAATACACAGAAAATACGTAATATTGGGAGCTGTCATGGGAGCTATCACCTGTGCAGTCTGGTCTAGGGAGCTGCTCTGGCAGGGAGTTCGGACTCAATGATCTCTGGAGGTTCCTTCCAACCCCTACAGTTCTGTGATGCTGTGATCACTCACTTAAAGCTGATTAAACAATATCAAGCCAATAAACATTCATGCAGATAGAGCAAAGCTTCCTATCAATGATGCAGGAATGAATAATTTTGAAAGACTAACTCAGACAGCAGACGAGTGAATTCCTAACATGAAGAAAAACAACCATTTTGAGGCACATTATCATACCTGAAGTGATATAAAATAACTTACTGTTATCGAAAGCGTCTCGTTTTTGTGATCAAAAAGTATCCTTCCACTGCAACCTCGAATGCGTAGCAAGTGGTCAAAGTACAGTTTGCATCGTAGGGAAAGGAGCCTTGCATCAATTGAATCATGCAAACAAACATCAGGTCAGTAAGTTTTAAAACACTTGAAAAAGGGACACGAGATTTTAGTTTTTGATCAGCAGCTTCACATCAGAACCTCAAACACTGAGCCCTACTCCATCAGTAACATTTTCCTAAATCAAATACAATCCTACGCAGACATCAAACATTGGACATGCTAGAGAAAATCATGGACACCAAGCAACAAGTGCAGAAATCCAGAAGTACTGGCTTTGTACTTTCTTGTTTAACACCTTTAATAGACTTTATTAATAGACTTCTCACATGCTTCTTCCACAACTGCAACAGAAGGACTGCATTCTGCTACTCTGCCATCCAGTATTAGTTCTGTGTGAGGACAGTGAAGAATCTGTGAGGACTCTGCCAGATTCCAGATACCTGACAGCACTGTTTCCTTCCTACACTCCCTCCCTTCCTCAGTTATGCTGTATAATTCCCCAATAGGCAATAAAACAGAGTTCCGTCAAAGAGCTATATAATATCCCTTCACTTCTGCTGAAAAGAATGATAAATGAGATGGGATTGCATTGGTAGAAGAATAGAAAATAGTCCTTCTGATGTGACATTCCCAAGAAGTCACAGGAAAAAGTACAGGACACTAAGGGACTGAAAGAAGGAAGGGGCGCACTCTCAGTACAGACACTCTGTATGAAAGCAGGCTGTCCAACTGCAGAATCTGAATAAACATCTTTATGCTTTTTCAGCACAGGGAAGAGAAAGAGTAAGAGAGAAAGTATCACGTAATCTGTATGATCTGTCAGGTATGTCAGAGCACTCACTACAGCATATTCAAACCATCTAATGCCTACTGGCTTATTTAAAACAAATGCATTTACTTTCAAGTAAAAAAAATCCAAAGCAAAGCACTGTCAAAATGAATCTCAAATACACTTTGAGCATTTCCAGTGATAAGCATCTGTAACTTTAGCACTGTAAATTTTAGGCTCTGAAACACGTTTAAATCTAAGAGAGCTATATCACCTTAAAAAGATCTAATTCTCGTGAGCCTGCTCTGTAATTTACCCTCTGAAGCACAGGCACCAACTAAATACCACCACTATACTTTGGTGGCCAAAGAATGCAATCTCAGACACCCCTGAACCACCCACACTCTACTGGCAGGTCTGAAGAACAGCAGAAACAACTTTTTATGATGAACATTCACATTACAAACAAGGATAATGTTAGCACACATGGAAATTTTTCCTTTTTATATTGTTTAATAAATACTTATATTTACATCCTAGTTACCTGAAAACTGAAATTACAGTAAAACTACCCTACCTTAATAACCGACGATATATGTTGAATCTCTGTGTCATTATTTCTTCCAGCAGCCTAATGAATTTCCTTAAATTATTTACTTTACTGTTTGCATCCTCGTATCTTTCCTTTGCGTCAAGAAATCGCCTGTTTTAATTAACAGAAAGTCAAGCATTAACATGTACCATTAAAACAAAACATGTACTAAAAACAAGTAACTATTGTAAATGCAGAAAATCAATTTAATAATTTAAACATTCAAACAAAAATAGTATTGTAAGGGTCTATGTCAAGGCTAAGAGCAATTCAACACGTCAGGGAATCCATCTTTCACCAGTGAGAACAAATGATTAGCTTCCTGTGCATCAGTCTGTGGCCATTTCCCCTTGTCCTCTGCAGTGTGTGGCAACAGGATGAGGGGAAATAGCCACAGACTGAAGCATAGAAGTTCTGCACAAATGTGCGTGGGAACTTCTTCACAGTGCAGTGACGGAGCACTGGCACAGGTTGCACAGAGAGGTGGTGCAGTCTCCTTCTCTGGGGACATCCCAGACCCACCTGGGCACCTACCTGTGCTTTGGGAGGTTGGACAAGATTTTCTAGAGGTCCCTCCCAACTCCTACAATTCTGTGATTCGGTAATTTTTTTTACCTCTATTTGTTTTCTTTTAAACAGAATCTCTTGAACCTAAGAGAAGTAATGATTGAGCTTCTCATGTACAAGAACAGCCAAGTGAAATACACTGCAATCAAAATCTCAAGTAACTGTCTAACTTCTAGATTCGTTAGACTAGAAGGATGCTTAACACTATGCATCCTAGAACAACAGTGAGTTTTGATCACGTCATCTAGTCATAACTGGGGTACCTCTAAATACTTAAGTGCAAGCGTTTGATTATTGGTAATTTCAGAGTAATCAACCCTGTGCAATAATGACTTAACAATGACTTACTGTATTATTTCTTCCGTGTTTCCACGGTGACTTTTTTCTGTCCTTATCCTCTCTCTCAAACGATTCATTTCTGCATCAAGACTCTTGACAGTACGGCTGACTTCTATGCGCTCTGAGTAGATTTGCCTTGCCTGGGCAGTTTTTTCCTACAGAAAGATTTGGAAATCAATTAACTGTCACATCTTCAAAACATCCGTTAGTCTTCGCTACCAATATTTCGTGCTATGGAGAAGGCAAGGCCTCCAAGCAAAACCAAATGTTCTGTATTGTTCTTTGTGTACACTCATTACAAAGAAATTATTGTTACCATTGACTGTTTTACTAACAATGTTCCTAAACAGGCAGTTATTTCAGTACTAAAAACAACATCTGACAGCTTTAACGTATTCACCGTTATTTATCTAATACAGATAAATGAGGAACTAAACACACCACATTTCAATAGGACTTAATCTTCCAAAAGCTTCCATAAATGATTTTAAAGTTTGTAAAGCTTAACAAGTTCAGTCATTGAAAGGTCAGGTATGAAATCTGTGCAGGAGAAAAATCTAGCTCTCAAAAAGCAAAACAGTAATATTCAATTTAACTTAAAATACATATTTCTGGGTGAAGGCATTCCCATCTCCGCATCTGAATAAAAGCAGAAGAGCAAGATAACTTTATCAACACTGACATGGTGCTCTGCCAGACAGAGATGCCTAGATTCATTTACACAAAGTTTATTTGATCTACACACAAACAGCTTAGAACATAATTCAGAAAATATTCAGCTTACCAAGTATTAACCATTATCTGTATGTTTTAAGAGTAGAACGATCTTATTACCTCTAATTCTTTTTCTTTGGCAGCTAGTAATACTTTATGTTTTTTTATGCAAGCCAAGTGTTCTTTCTTTTTGTCTTCATAGTACTGCCAACGACGTCTTCTGTTTTCCACTTCCGAGTCTGCTTTGTCCAATTCATCCTATTTTGAGGAAGTCAAGATGTGAAAAGTAAACTGTATGAGGTAGATGCCTAAGCATCTCCTTAACATGTAGACACTTTTCAAATGTAATCACATCGCTTTGAAAAAGAGATTTTAGAAGGAATGGTCCTACAGAACCCAAAGTCCAGGAGCTGTAATAGTAATGTATGAAGAAGTCTGTGCTCATTTCTGACGAGAAAGTAACAAATAGTTTTAGGAATCTGTACTGTTTTTGGCTAAGACAAATTTTTCTGAGCTCTTACATTGCTAAGTTTCATACTGGTGACCAAAACAGTGTTGATTACCCACCAGAATTTTAGTTACTCATGGCTAACCCTGACTATCTGCCACACACCTACTGAGCTGCTCCCTTCACTGCCCTCCTTAAATAGGACAAAAGAATGTGTACACTGAAAAAGGCTCATGGGTCAAGATAAGGGTGAGGAGATCATTTACCAGTTACCCTCATGGGCCAAACAAATTCATCTTGGGAAAGATTAATTTACTGCTGTATGGGATCTGCTGAATCACGGCCTGAACCACTGATGGATCACCTGAGGTGACACTGAGTCAGCTGTGGGAGCACAGGTGAAGGCAATGCACCTGTGTGACCAGAAGGGGTGGAGTCTGACTCCACCTCTCCCAGACCCCATTTAAGGGCTGACACTACTAGGAAAGGATCTCTTGTTGGAGATTTCTCCTTTCTGGAGTTTCTCCTTTGCAAGCCTTGACCTTCAGAGATGGGTGAGCATTTCCCTTATTACTGATTGTTCCTTTGCCATCTTGATAATCTTTCTAAATTACACCATCTATTGAATATTCTGACTGACAACATCACTTGGTATTATTTTTTTTGGTATATTATTATTGTTTTCCACCTCCACCCTACAACTGTCAGTTAATAACAGTGTAGGATAGGGAGAAACAAGGAGAAAAAAACCTAAGAACATCCACCTGCCATTTCTCCCCAGACTCAGCTTTGTTCCTTCGCTCTCTACTTTCTCCACCTGAGAGGTACAGGTGGATGGGGAATGGAGGCTCTGGTATTCATGGCTCAGCTCTGCCCAGCAACTGGTCCCTTCTGGAGCAGCTGGAGCTGGCTCTGATTCAACATGGGGCAGCTGCTGGGCTCTGCTCATAGAGGCCACCCCTGGAACTCTCTTACTACAAAAACCTTGCCATGTAAACCCAGTGTACTACTGCTGAGCAGTACTTAACACTTTTCCTCCTTGCACAATACACTGACAGCAAGGAGGATGACAGTGCGCAAGATGCTGGGAGAGGACAAAACCAGAACTGCTGACCCACATGGAGCAAAAGGATTTTCCAAACATATAACATCAGACTCAACAATAAAAGCTGGGAGAAAAGGTTGAGGAGGGAGTACACACTTGGTTTCTTTCTTCCAAAGAAACTGCTATGCATGATAGAGACATGGTTTCCTGGAAGTGGCTGAACATCTACCACCCAGAAGTAGTAGCTAATAAATCCCCTCCTCTGTTTTGCTTGTGAAAGCTCGTGATTTACCTAGTAAACTGTCCTTCTCTCAACCCATGGGTTTTCTCACTTTCACTCCACGGATTTTTTTTTCCTCATCCCAACACTGGGGGAGTGAGTGAGAAGCAGCAGGTTGCTGAGATGCTTACCAGAGTTAAACCACAATGGAACTGTGGTTGGGATATTCTTTCTACTAAATCTCTAAAGTACAGTTATTGTGTTTCACTCTAGCCAGAACTTCTGATGTACTTGATTACCTGGCTGTGTGAAAGAAAGTTCAGTGTCCCAATCTAACCAAAGTTAGCTGCTACAAAAGTAATGCCTCCTATTTTATTATGTTGGTGGGATGGCAGTAGATGCTGAACCCACTAATATTCCATTGTTGTTGCAGTGTGACAGCTGGCAGCAGGGGGCAGTCTGGCAAAATGGCATCTGGTAAGGAAGTGTATATGCAACAAAGGCATGTCACTGCATTCCTTCATGTGGAAAAAGTGGCACCCATTGGCAATCATCACTGCTTGCTGAGTACTGGAGACAAAACAGTGGAGGTGAGCACAGCGAGGCAGAGGGTGGTGTGTTTCAGCAGTGGCAAATGTGACAAAGACAAGCCACGTACCAGACAGCCATGCAGATTTTAAAAAGAGTGGCATGCAGGCTCTTGTTCATCACTGGCAGAAATGCACAGCTAATGGTGGTGGCTATGTGAAAAATAGCGTTTTATAGCTGAGAATTTTCTCTGTCAAATAGTGTTACTGTGCTCCTTTTTAATCTGTTTTAGTTATCATGAAAATAAATAGGAAGCAATACTTTTGGAGCAACGTTCATAATATAGCTTGTGAAAACTTCCATATCACATGTTGATGCGGTGGAATTAAATTCATGTCTTTTCAGCAACATTTGGTAGAGTTATCAAGAATGACAACGTAAATTAAAAGGCAATTTCATTCCTTATCCCTGTTAGTTAGTACGTGGAATATAAGAATCAAGAATTAAGAAAACTACAACAAATGAAAACAAACCAATTATCATCAACAATAATGGATGCTCTTAACTTTCTGTAATCGTATTTTAAAGCTACAGCTGGATTTATGATGATCATTTAAGAATTTCTGTAATTGCTACATTATAGCTAATATCAGTTATTTTCCTTACCTGTTTCCTTCATCTTCTTGTTTACCCTTGCTTTCCTAATTCAGACTGACTACACATCAATAAAGTTTCCGTGAGGCACATAAGAGATTTCTACAGTGACAATATCAAACTTTTTTTCATTCCCTACTTTCACATCTTCAGAATACTTTTTATATGCTCAACTCTGTTATTTCAATTTTAAACCATTAATTCATGTTCTATGTGACTGCCAAGTTTCCACTTGACAATACCAAATATTGCACTTAAATTCACTATCTACCTTGTGTTAATTTTCTGCAATTCCAAGTGTATTCTCTAATCTCTAATTATCAGAACCATGTAATGGTACCTTCTGTGGTTGTGCAGCTTTATAGAAAAACAACCATTTCATATAGAACTCCAAATACTATCTTGAAAACAGACCAGTTATGAATTTTCTTAGCCAGGCCTTAGCAGAAACAAGTCAAACCAACAGATGCTCTATTTTCTTAAGTAGGCCTTAAATGTATCAGGAAGGACCATGCTCTTTTATTAAGTATGGAGTTGTTGCTACCTTAATTGGATTAGTGTTATCTTCTACTTGATTGATTTTCTCTTTAATTTCTTCAAATCTTTTTTCAGCTGCCTGAAGAATCTTGTTCAGTTCTTCCAGTTTTCTGCTCTCTTCCTGCATTTCTTGTTTTACGGATTCCATCTTTTTTTTATTTTCTTCAGCCACATCTTCCTGTCAAAATACATTAAAGAGCAAAAGGAAGACATACATTTGCATGATACTTTATTTTTTTATAGGAATATGGGAAGAATAACTGTACTGACACTGTTCCCTAGACAATTATGCCATTACTAACATATACTTCCTGTTTTAAAAAGACAAATATTCAAAAACTTAGGGAAAAGATGCAGCATTCCATTTAAATTATACTAAGATGCTTCTTCACGATCAGACAATTGTGAAAGCAAGGTAAGAATGAAAGACAAATACCAACTGAAATAACAGCTAATAATACACAGCAGTGATTCGGAAATGCAGGAAAAAAACCCACCAACAAATGTCCAAGAAAGGATCCATTTTAAGAATATAAGGACAAGAACTCTGAATGAGCCATAATGCTATGATCCTTCCTTACGTTGGTGTTTGCACTTTTAAAACTCCATGGTGAATTGACAACAAAACTACGGATTCGGGGCAGAGAGGCAACAGGGTGACAAATGATGGTCCCAAGTGTCCTACGCTCTGATGATGCCACTTCTGACCTCCAAACCCACATTCACGGCTTCCCCCCCAGCTCAAGTTTTATGGCATTGTGTAACTTAGAATGACCAATGAAAATTCACAGAATCTCTTTATGCCACCACCTCGCTGTCCATGCAGCCACAGTACACCACTCATCTGGAGAAGGGCAGAAGTAGAAAAAAAAAATATGACAAAACAAATACCCATCAGATGTACAATAATACCACTGACATAATAGTTGACTTTCTGTAAAGTCTAAAAATTTTCACTATTTGTCCATCCTGCTTGTTTCTAATTTTCAATCACTGTCAACATTCGAGGACATTATTCCACATTTCTATTAAAATTAGATAATCTTTTCTTACCAGGACACGGATGTCCATATATTGGATTTCGTCAATATTCTCAAGATCTGTTATTTCTGCATTTGCTCTTCGTATTTGTATCTAGGAAAAAAAATACTAAGCTTACCTAAAAAAAAGAGATCACATTTATTCATTGAAATAAACACAGAAAGTAATATAGTCGGACTTTTAGCTTCATTGGTGGCTATGACAGAAATAATTCTTCCTGCTTACCTCTGGAATCCATTTCTGTAAGGCAGAACTTAATGTGAAAGTATTATGTGCATTAAATTATAGCCACATTTCCATTCAACATGAAATCTGAATTAAAAATATTTTACATCCATTTAATATAAATTCTCGTGTCATTTGTATGCTGATTGTTATCTGTAATTAACTCAATATAATCTTGCATGGTATATATAATCTCGTATTTCCTAACAGTAACATCATTAGTCACCATAAATATCTATTTGTCTATCTTCCACTAACACTGGAAGTCTTGCAGAAAATAAGAACTAATGGTTGTAAAATGGTTTAATGAAAAATACAAATTAAGCAAAACTTAAAAGTGTGGAATATTCAACATATTAAAAGGGATCAAGAATAGAAAAGCATGAAGAGAAGTAGTATTCTGGGAATGAAAAGGCAAAGCTCAACAGAAATACAGAAGGGGAGAATGAAGCAAAAAGAAACCTCTATTAAATGCTGCAACAATTTCCAAGTTGTGTCCCAAAATAGCAGTAGAGATTTTATTTCTGAGATTTAGCACAACAGAGAAAAAACAGAACAAAACAAAAATACCACAAAGAACAACAGCAGTATTGCCAAAACTCCAATCTTTCTGTTTTAAATGATGAAGGTATACTATAGATAATAGCATATAAAATCTTTTCTGCTTTTATGCAAAAAGAAGGGTAACTGAAAATTATCATCTGCTCCAAATATATTATAGAAGCCAAAGTGAAACTCAGCAGCATCTAAAAAGGGGGTCTGATTTTTACCTGTAGTTCTTTTTGGTGCTGTCGATGATGATGAAGATGACTTTCATTCTGCTTAATTTCATTTTCAAGGGAAGACAAACGTTGCTGAGATGCTGTCAACTGTGCTCTCCTGCTTGCAATTTCATTTTCCAAGAGACTTAAAAAAAATAATAATGTGATACTGATAAACAAACACAGATAAATGTGTGACAAAGAAAAGCCCAAAAAAGCACAAAAAATATCTTAGGCTTATTATTGTTGGATGGTTTTACTGATCAGTAAAGAAATACCAAATCTCTACAGTAGAGCTCACAGTTGATGACCACCAGATAATGACTGTCAAGTCCCAAGAGAACAAAGCATTCATGGAAACTGAACCACTATTAGCAACTGTGGCAAACAGGCCGAACACCAGAAACAAACAGCAATATTACTACTAAGAATATTAGTGCATCTTGAGAGAAAACAAATGCTTTGACTAGGAGAAACCCACTTCCAATCAGAGAGAAGATAATATGAAAAAAATGTTCCATACATTCTCATACTTTTCTTCCTACAAAAAAGTTCAGACTTCAGGAATGAGTTCTTTCAGCATGTGGTATACCTACCTGAAATGCGAAATAAAGCCTATAATTTTTATTTACTATTTAATTATTTATAGATAACTAAACTCTGATCTAAGAACTAAATCCTTGATCCCTAGAAAAAGATGGCAAAATTTTACTAATTTAACAGTTTTAAATTAACACACAACACCTACAATCTTTGTGTTTAAGTGTTTAATCAACTTTTTAACTTTTGTTACAGACACATGAAATGGACTGAGCTAATTATGTCTCATCCCAGAATCAGCGTATTAGTGTTTAATACATTTCATATACCATTCCTGATAAATGTCTCACTGCTTTGGATTAAACCTTCCAACCTAATGAATCTATGAATCTATGAAATTTGGTATTTCAGTGCCCCCAGTTTGCTTGGTGAGAGTTCAAGATTTTAAAAACCCAAACAGATTTCAAAGATAAATTACTATTTTATAGTAAAGGCGTCGAAAGAGAAGTTTTCCAGAACTGTCAACTCTCAAAAAGGATATGTAAACCTCAGAGTGGGAGAGAAAGGAGAATAGCAGAGGGTGGGTGTCTCTGACAAATATATCCAAACAAATACACAATTCCATTACTTGCATCAGGAAATACATTACTTTTTTTTAAAAAAAAAAAAACAACATTGCAAGTTGCTAACCTTATTTCTGCTTCAACATCTTTGCTCAGATACTTGGGTCTGAGGTAATCGGAAGAATAATATCGTCTGTTAAAAACTTGATCACCTTCAGCAGTGAAAGCTTCTCTACAATTTTTGGGTGGATTGTTAGACTGCATTACTTCACGAGCTTTACAGCTACTCTGAAAAACAAAATTGCCTTATCATACCTATAGAAATCAATTGAAAACCAATCTAGCAGTTCTTACTCAGAAATCATTTACGTTCCTAATGAAAAATAAGAAACACAGAAATTGAAGAATGATTTGAAAAAGTCTGTGACATCTGGAATCTGCTTTTCTTCATTAAGTAAGATATTCACATTCTCAAAAACAATCCCCTTAGTTTAGCTGCCAGTTTCTAAATTGTAAATTATGTAGTCTGATCAGTCCTTTATAATTTGCCATGGGAAAAATCACAAACCAAAGGTTACTACACACTAAGTATATTTAATTATCAGAAGTGGAACACACACAGAGGAAATAATCTTTCAAAGAGATCTCCTAAGTACATCAAATAAAATTAAATTAAAGACTGGGAAATCTGCTGGTAAAAACAAGTGCCTGTGTCAGATTACGAGGTCACAAGTGTTTCTGTCTGAGGAAAATAATACTTATACTCTTCCATTCTGAAGTGTCACCTCCTTTACATAACAATTTTTCAACTTTTTTCAGATTCAGTTGAAGTTGTTCAGGTAGGTCTTAAAAGTAATAAAGCAGTGAACACAACCAGATGGAAAACAATTTCACACAGAGGTGGGTTGGTGAATATCCAAAAAGGGGCGTTTGAATTCTCAAGCACAAGCCTGCTGCTTGCTAGGTTCAAGTGGAAGGGGTGAACAACAAGTTTTTGAAACACGTGGACTACAGAAAACTGAGAGCTGCTGAATCCAAGTTAGTAAAGACACAGCAATTAGGAAGCCGACCACAGGCACGCATTTTAGACTGGAAAAATGGACAAATTAGAGACCCAGAAAGGTGATGTATATTCTCAGAATCAACTAGGACAGTCCTGGAAAGAGACAGGGAGAGCTCTGTAGAGAAAAATGCCACGGAATACCCAGGGATGTTGGCCAATAGCACCCCAAGCAGCTGCACAGCAAAAATCAGCATGATTTTCTGCCCAACCTGTAGTGATCTCCCTACTAGAGAGGGAAGTCAAAACCTATGAACACAGTGATGTGGTGAGACAGTAAAGCAAAAGAGTGAGGAAATAACAAAAATAAAAGCTCTAATCTTACTGATTGTTAAACAAGGCCCATATTTAGGGCCAGGATGGTCACTATCAGTTTACTCTGTCTAATGGTGTTCAAAGTGGGATATCGACAGCATATCACTGTCATGAGGGTCTTATGGGAAGCCTTCCAGCAGAAATGCACGTCTCTGTAATGCATTAAAACACTGATAATTGCTGCAGTAAGGGTCCAGTGAGCCACCAGAGACCTCACCTCCTCTCAGTGTGTGGAAGTTATGCTTCACAGAATCACAGAATGGCAGAGTTGGAAGGGACCTTAAAGTTCAAGTAGTTCCAATCCCTCAGACTTTCAGGGATGGAAAAATTCTCTACTTCAGTGTTTGTGATCCATAAAAAACAGAGAAGGTACTGTATATACTATACAAAGAGATAATGCCTTGCTTTAAAAGGCCTGTAGGGAGTGGAGAACCTTACTTTAATTAGCAGGACTTTTTCTATACTCCTCACATCGATCAAACAATTAGCAACTGCTGCACCATCTATTTCCAACGCTGTGAGAACTGATGGGAACTCTGGATGATGAACTCCACTAAAGAAAAGAAGAAAGAATATCCATGCACAAAACTTACACAAGATTCTTTAAGTTGCATTATAAATAGTTCCTTTCATCTCCTAATAATTTGAACCACTGAAGCTATATGTATACATATATATATATAGCTATAGCTATATATAAGTTCAAATCATTACTCACCTGTGTCTAACATCATAAATCTTATCACGAAATTTATTTACAATTATTAAAGGTCTAGCTGCACGTGGATAATACTTCGACATCAGCTGCTGAAGAACTCTTTCATCACTATGATTATCGCAGCAAAATGCCTGAACTAAGGTCTTTAAACATGCTTCAATAGCCAGAGACAGTTCAGGATCTTTCGGATGAATGAAAGCACCTAAACAAACATAAAAGACATGGCTTTAGCTCTGGCCCATAACATAATATTTATGTTATATGTAAATATTTTATGTAGTGCATTTGGACAACTTCAGGTTTTTGTTTTCTTTTTTTTCTTTTTTGAGAGCCTGAAATAAATCTCTCTTAAAATAGAAAAAAAAAAACCACACAAAATAAAAAATAAAAGTTAACTGAAGAAGAAGCTCCACAACAGACCAGCTATCCCTGAGAACACAGACAATTTCTCTTCCTAGAAAAGCCTACACAGATAGGTTTACTGTTTTTTTTTTCCCCTAGAAGTTCTAAAAGGTCACTATTAACTTCATTATGGCAGCGCGGCAAGAGCAAATCAAGGCAAAGATCACTTATTAACAATGTCATAATTTAAGGCTGAAGGCAGACGAATGACTATGCTGCAAATTAAACTGACATGAGGATTTCCACTGTATCGCCTGTTGGCAGTACTGTGTTCACACATCCTCACTGCAGCAAGCACCTCGTATTCCAGTTAATTAAGCACTGTCTTTACATTTACCTCTAGAATATGCTTATCCCTTACTGCCACTTACAGACTGAACGTAGCTTTGAACATCTCTGACAAACACAAACGCAATCAGACTTTCCAAGGACGTTTTTTTCTACTCTGCTCCACACAAAACATCTCAAGTGTGACAACCCTGTACATTTTAAGCAAAAATCTTTTAACAGTAGGACACTGCTATTACCAAGGTACAACCAACCAGAGCACAGTCGTGTGATGCAAGAACATAAAGCTTGTCATTGTGCTCAAGTAATACTATTCTGCGCTGAATTCTTACTTTTGGTGCAGTCTTTTAGCATACAGTGGCAGCCTCTGTTTCCAAGACTAAAGATACATCTGAAGCCTCATAAACAACTAAAGTTCACTGTTGACATTATCAGCTCTTCAAAAAAACCCTGAAAGAAACAGCCCAAGAATTACCTTGAAAAAGCTGAAAAGTTGTCGTCCTTACCTATAGGCCCAACAGGTTTGTGTTTAAATTGCCCTTGCTTATAGGCTCTTTCAACTTCTTCAAGCAATGATGGCACATGTTGTCCAAACCTTTTAAAGGCGTTTGTTTTACTATCTCTCAGCTCTCTCAGGTGTTTCTGTTTAGCATCCAAGTCTTGTCTCATATCAGAGTCTTCTCTCCTAAGAGAAAAGATTTTTTTTTCCCAGTAGGAACTGCCCATGAGGACTTAATTTCACAGAAATACATACTATCTTATTTTTCAAGTACTAATAAAATAGGATCTTAATACTTCAATGTACAGTAAGCTACACACTTGCAACTATTTTTAGAGCTTCAAAAAAACAAGAAACAAAAATCAAAAAGAACCCTACACAAGTAAGAAAATGCTACTTTGCAGCAGTTATACATGACTTTTCTTAATCACTGTGAAAGGTAGAAAGAGAAGCCACAAATGAAGGTACAAATGCCATCAAAGGAGATGAACAGAAATGGTTCCAAAAATATCAAGCAGTACAATTTCACTTGGTGTAAAACCCAACTGAAGAAAAAATCATAACAGCAGGACAGTATTCTAACATGATTTTCTTAATACAAATAAAGACATCTAACACGTAGTAAATTTACAGCATGCATTACTGTGTAAACCATGTGCAATATTCACATAAAGTGACAAAAAAAAAAAAGATGAATATCATCTTCTATTTTCATTTTTCACCATCTTCTGTAAAGGTCTTAAACAGACCACAACAGAACTGCCTTGAAAAGTGGTAAAAGATGCTTGAAATAATACTTCAGCTGAGCTGGACTCGATGATCTCTTGAGGTCCCTTCCAACCACTATGATTCTATGATTCTAATTTCAAATGTCTTAAAACAACAAATACCAACATCACCATAAACCCTTTTGGTTCTACTGTACAAGTTCAGGTATCCAAATCAAAACCTAGGGACACATTTTCTAATTCAGTCATGGGTAAACAGACGTCTACAGCAAGTGGTGCAAAGTCTCTACAGATCTGCCCTTAGATACAATACTTATCCTGTACATTATGTTAACACAACAACATTTTCTAGCTTCAGTCATACTGTGCCAAAGAAAAGTTTAGCAAGTCCTGTGATAACTGAGGAACGAAGCAGGTGGGGAAAGCAAATACAGAAACTGAAGCATAAGGAATGGCAGGTACTTAAGAAGAGATCTCTTACAGTATGAAGAAAAAAGTTATGTTAGAAAAGTGTAACTTACTTAAGTTTAGCGAGCTCTTCTTTATGCTTATATATAGCCTGCTGAAACTGATCCATCTGTTGGCCAATAATTATTTCTTCATCACGAAACGCCTTTAACTTCTCCTTTAGCTGTGTGATTTTCCTTTGTTTTTCCAGCCTTTCAGGCTCTGAAGCCTGATAAGCACTAGAAGAAATCATCTTACTTCAGTTTTTTAAAATTGCACAATAATTAGCTATACAAACTTTTATTACATGCAACATACATAAGATCTATGCATCAAAAATGTATTTAAGATTCAGACAATTTACAAGACCTACAAAACAGATACCAGTGATTTATTTCATTTTTTCATTTTTAATCATACATAACTCACCCCCAGTTGCATTCCTATTACATTCAGTTTAAGGAATAATTATTTTGCAACACTGTGTGAGTTAGAAAATGTATACTGTGATCAGGAAAAAGAAAAGCCTTTTATTTCTGCCCAACTGCCTGTATGAAAACCTTGGTATACAAAATAGAGATGTTTAAATATTTAACTGGAGCCTGTGAAAGTTTAAATGTATGTCTTCTCTTACTGTACATTTTCTCATTACTCAGAAGAGCTCACTCTGAATGCATTTATACATTAACAAAACAACACCACAGTACAAATATTCACCGTGTTTTCATTTCTTCAATTCGGTTATGTAGCTGTTCATCATCTTTTGCCAGACGTTTCAGCTCAGTTTTGATGCGATTATAGAGCACCTGTGAGGGAAATTGGACTTATCAGCTTAACAGAAGCAAGAGTAATTCCAACATAGAATTACAATTTTGAGGAAGTAAACACTGAACTGCATCTGCACAACAAACAATTATCAGCACTTGACAAAATTTCAAGTTAACTGTTGTTCCTTCTTTTCACACATCCAGATCTTACTTATGCTGATGTAAGCTGTCAATTTCTTAACACCTGTGTAAAGATATAGACTCTATGACTGTGAAGAGAAGCTGCTTGCCAGTCAAGCCAGAAATTACACCTACTTTGAACTACACTGAGCTGTGTGACAATCATAAAGCCTAAACACAGACAGAGAAGTACATATGGGTAGAGCATGGACAGGATTAAGGTTTTATATCTGTTCCGTTGCATACCTCAGCTTCATTGACTGCTTTTCTTCTTGTCTGAACCTCAGCTTTTGAAGATACGCACTGAGTATGCAGGGCTTCTGCTTCACCATTTACTGTTATTAACTTCTCTTGTATTGCTCTATACTTTTCTTCTGCTTCATTTATTTTGATCTTTAGGGCAACAAGAGAATGATACGCGTGTAGAAATGAAACAACATTTTCTTCAAAATCTCTTCAAGCTATAGAAGAAATATCACTGAAAAGAATCCATGTGCTGACATGTCTCGCAAGTAAATGACACCACAGATATTCAAAGAGGAAAATAAACATAGGAGCACACTCTGGAAACCAATGAACTATCAAACCTTTTTTACTCATGGTTTACTCAAACATCAGACTCTTACTACAATAAGGCTGAGAACATTGACACAGAAAGAGATGAGACCAGCATCCATGCAGTGTTTCCTCAGTACTGCACAGATGTGTTTGGCCATGAAGTAAAAACACTTGGAATTGTAAAAATACATACTTCTAGTTTTATGCATATAAAAATTTTCAGTAAAAGATGAGTGCCATTCAGTAAATTTGGAGGAGTCTTAAGAGGCCAAAAAGTTTAAAATAACATTGTATAAGTTTTCTTCAAATTATATGTTTCACACATAACTCTGAAAGTCCATCTCTTATTATTCTTTCTTGTTATCTCCAGAAGACTGAAGTACTATCCAAATTGATTGTTTAATTCCAAGTGTTTTTTTGAATCATGACACTGATCTTCTTTGCACTGAAATCCAAGGAAACTTGCATGACAGATCTCAGAAAGATACACTACTGGTTGCCAGAGAGGTGGTGGAGTCTCCTCCTCTGGAGACGTTCAAGACCCACCTGGACACCTACCTGAGCAACCTGGGCTAGGGAGCTGCTTTGGCAGGGGGGCTGGAATAGATTATCACAAGAGGTCTCTTCCAACCCCCACAATTCTGTGATTATGTGTGATACTGTTACAGAAATAAGCACTGAGTAAGGAAGGACTCTCAACAACAAAAAGGTTTAAACTGCCATTTGCTGCTACATGCAATATAAGCCATCCTGAATTCCTAGTCAATATAACAGCCTTTATCTTAACGAGAGCTATCAGAATGAAAGCAATACACACACATATACCCCTAATGAGCAACAGAAAATCAAGTGTCTTAGGATTTTTGAGCAATTAAACATGGAATGGAAGTGTTACTGTTAAGTTTCAGATGGCCAAATAAGTGTGCTAACGGTCACCACTGGTATTTGTAAGGCTGTAGCATCTTGTAAAATGTCAAGATGGACAGCTTCAGTAGCTTAAAGCTAAAGAAGCATCCATTTTAAATACTATTCATATTGCTGAGCCAAGAAAACTATACTACAATTTAACATAGTTTAAACCTTTCAGGTACCTGACATTCTTCCAGCTTTTGATCAAATTTCTCTGTATTTCCTTCTTCAGCTTTGATGCCTTCTCTGACCGGCTGTATTTCTCTCTCCATCTCAGCCACCTAAATATTAGCATACATCAGAACGTCTGCAGCAATTCCGAAATAATGTAAAGTAAGTTTCATTTGAGGAAGCATCTTAGCAAGAAACTTACCACTGCCCATGCCATTTTATGTTTCAGCTCTTCAAGACGTTTCTGCATTTCATTCACACACTCGATGCTTTCATAGCGCTCCTTCTCTTCACAGTAAAGTCGCTTAAGCTCTTTTAGATGCTTTAAAAAAAACAAGTTCAACTGTGAGTACATAAAGGTACAGTGCAAAATGAGATGTTGGAAAGATGTGTTTCGGAGCTTAAGAGTTTAACTGCTAGTTGTTTTGGAGCTCAAAACTGTACTAAGGATTATTGCAGCTTTAATATACCTCTACTCCTTGCTCTATCTGAAGACGTGTATTTTCTTTGGTTTTCATGATATATGAATAATCTTCCTTCATTTGCTCCAGCTGAGTTGCCTTCATAAAAAACTAGAAAGGAATTTAAAAGGATGCAGATGTCAGATTCAAGTGAAATTTAAATAATTAACACAGAAAAATCACTCAGTGCAATTCTATGCGTGTTAAATAACACCTATATTAAAATAACCTGTGGGGTACTTTTGTCTAATGAACTAACTCAGCAGTGTGCAAAAACAAACATTATGAATTTATCAGTGCCAAAGGAAAAAAAAAATTCAGAACAGTTTTTGCAAAGTGGATGACTGCTCCAATTAGACATTTAAACTTCAGATTTCTGAAACTGTTTTGATTTTTTTCCCCACCCCTTATATGATGCGTCTCAAAATTTGAAGTCGGTCCATTTGCTTCAAATATTTTGTTTGCTTGTTTCACTGAGCTGCATTTCTTAAAGAATTACTTGAAACCAAGTGACTAATTCTGAAAGTGACCTTTTAATATTTAATCAAAGTGTTCAATGATTTTTCTTACCTTATACTTGTCACCCTCATTTTTGGACTGTAAGAAGAGCTTACTCATCTCTTGGGTTAAAACAGACACAGGATTTTCTACCTGTAATATTGGATATGTTACTATATTTATATTTTAGGGAACAACAGACTTAAAATCTCACATCCCTGAAAGCAGGGATGGAAACATATGCAGAAACTTCAAGTGCAAATTTGCATGACAAAAAAAGGCATTGAAGGAACTGTATTCATACATCAGTGACTTCTGGAGAATTTTATTTACTTAACAAGTCCCAAATTGGGAATTTTGTGCAACAATGCTGTTTAATTCCTCTGTAATTAACTGTCCACAGTACTGCATTCAGTTCAAGGAATTGCCCAGTATATTCTTAAAGAAGTTTCCACAATAAAATCAACACAGAGTAACAGAAGTTTCTATTATCTGACAGGTGGAGTATTTTGAAGAGTGTACATCAAGTATAAGATACTGGATTACTCGTTAATCATTTAAGCAGATAAAAAGAAAACAACACATTTCTGTAACAGCAAACAGTGAAAGAGTCAGCAGGTGATTAAAAAAAACAACAAAGCTCCACATATGAAAGAAGTCTACAAATGCTGTATCTTTCATTGACAGGATACTTGAAGCTTGCAGATGACAGTGAACACTGACCTGCATGGGATCAGGCCTTATTTAGCACTGTACAAGTTCTATTGTATTCTACTGCTCTCTTGCCATTGCAAGTGATCATAAAAAACACGGAAAAGGAGAACTCTCATTTAGCAAAATAAAGCATCAGAAGCTAATGTCTTAAATTACACAAAATTTAAACTCTAATTATTACCTGTATGTTAAAGTGATCCAGCATTCCTAAGAGTTCCTCCTTCTTTGAAGAAACCATAGTCCCTAATGGGAAGATGAAGAGTGTTTGAGAGAGAAATAATTGCTGTTGACATGCCAGCATACTGAGGTCTAACATGCCAACACAAATGCAAAACAGCTGACATTCTAAGAAAATCTTTCATTAACATCAAGGCATTTAAAGTAATTAAAAGACTGAAGGAGCTTTAAAGATTGAGAGCACAACAGTCACCAACCAGATTTGCTTTTCAGTCTGTAAGTTCTGCTCCCTTCCAGATTAATGTGTGTATTCACAATTATAGAGTCACCATAGAGCTCTGGTTTAAATGCATCTCTGCCTTGGTTCTGCAGCGTTACTGTGATATCTGCGGAACTAAAGAAAAAACACAGATAGCTGAAATGAGTTACAAATTAAACAAAAAGAAAAAAAATCAGAACTTCCTAATTTTCCACAAAAATTGTAATATCAGATCATAACTGAAAGTCATTCACAGTGCAAATGGGAACAAAATTCACTGATGGTGTCAGAAACAAAACAGCCTTAAAGACACTTCGACAGAAAGATCATCATACTCTGTCCTGTTTGCACCTTCATGGAAGGTATGAGCCAAAAGCAAATGAGCAGATTCTCCCACCTTTCCTTCATACCTGAGTACTTTAATCTTCAGGCTGCATTATCAAGCTCCTTCCTGGTGATTCTCCTGTCTCCAGACTAGCTACAAACTGCTCATCTTCTATAGCCATCCCTAAACAAAGTAACCTATAGTTCACTCCTTAATGGAAGTTTGTTTTTCTTATTGGAAAAGAAGGGTTATGGTTTCAGTTCTGAATTCAGATGTTCTGTTTCTAATGGGAACGTTGAAAACTTATTACACAAGGCAGGTACTAAAACAATTTTAGTCCAGATACCTCTGAAAGGAAAAGTCTGGGGCTTCAAGTCACAGCTTTATGTAAATATAAGCTTTTAAATCTCATCTGTTTTCTGGTTCCCCTAAACATACTATCCCCACTCTTGCAGCAGACACCAATTCACTTCCTTCACGTTAAATAATCCCCCTGTGTGTCAAGGTCTTTGCACTGCATATACACTCATGTCACTAGAAAGACAGAAAGAATTAATCTCACACTCACACAACAGTAATAATTCATTTCCCGTGATTTTTTAAAATGAATTCTTCAATCTGTCTGTAGGATACTGAAGTACATCTAATACTACAAGAACTAAGCTTAAGCAGCACACTTTGCTATGCATTAGCTAACGGTTAAGTTTTATTTTTAATATGGCCCTTACAGCATTGTGATTTTCATTCTTATCTGTTCATCCTAGCAGAGAGCAGAGTTAACAGAATAATGATCAGCTAACGCTAATCAGTCTCTAAACAACATATTACGTACCCCCTTCAAACTATGGAAGTTTTACTTACGTCTCTCCACTTTTTACAAACATTTTTAACGAGGAACCTCTATTAGTAGCAGTGGCTTTTCCACCAAGTCCCACAATCAGTGCAGTTAAAACAGAACTTTTTCCACCTGTAACAGAAGCACTGAAGTTTTGGTGTTTTTTTTTTCTTAAAAGCAAACAAAAAACAAGCAAACAGTAAAAAAAAAGTTACTGTGAATTCATATTCAGCTCATACACATTAGAAGTTGTTGTTTGACTGTTTACAGCAGTTGGATTTAAACTTGTCAGATATACAAAATAGCCACAGCTCTAGGCAAGAACATAAATAAATAAGGTGTTTCTGACTTTCTCCCCCAGAAAAAAATGCTGAGCCAAACTTCTTCTTCTCATCAATTTGTGTTGAATGAGACATCCTAATTTCATGAAGAAAACTCCATTCCTTAAAAGCATACAGAAAATATTTTTAAGTGAAAAGAAACCAAACATATTACCACCCAGCTAACTATTTTAAGTTCTCTTTCAATATTCATGTTTAATTTTCAAAATTCTCCCTCAAAATAAATGAACTTAAGAATCACGCTCTTCTACAATGGTTTCTACTTGACATATACTTGGACAGTTGCCGTGTATTTAAAGAAATGAATATATGCCTATGTGAAACTTAAATATAAATCTATGTATAATGGAGCTAAGAAAAGTTTTACTTACATTATCTTTCATAAACATCTGAATCTAAAACTGTTTCCACTAGCATTGGACTACTGGGATAAACTGATTCTCAAGTATAAAACTGAATCCATCTACAGTCCTAAAAGGTTAACAGATGTACTAGTAATTCTTTTTCAAATGTTATACTTTTTCAAGTCTAAACAAAAGTGTTCATTGGTGTAACAGTGATGCAATTAATACTTACTTCCATTGTTTCCAATAATAAAATTGAGATTCGATCCAAACTGAAAAGGCCCCAACATGGAATGGCACATGAAGTTCTTCAGCTGGATACTTTCAATTATCCCAGCTTCCCCTACAGTCTAAATAATCAGATATTATGCTACTTTTATTTTAATGAAACACATTTCACCTACTTTAAGTATAACGAGAATTCAAATGACTATGATAAAAAGGTGACAAACCACAAGGAAATCAGCAGTCAGTCGTGATACATTGAAAACTGCTTGTTATAGAACAGTTATTACATAAATCAAGATCAGAACAGTTAGCAAAATTCATCTGTTCTCTCCTAACTTCTATTTTATATGATACAAAAGATTAAGATCATACATTCCACACAATTATCAGAGCAGTTAATAAGGAGTATCACAGAAAGACTTCTTGTTTTCAAAACAGCACTGCGAAAAAGCCTTTGTGTGAGCCTGAAAGAGGGAAACAGGAGTTAAATTAGGAAGGGGGAAATGAAACTAGAAGCAAAAGGGACACTCCAATGCACATTTTGTAAGATATTGCCCTGACAATAAATTTTCATTTTATTACCAGTGCTTCAGAAAAAAACATTTTCTAAGCAAGAAAAAAATTCAGGAGAAATGAACAAAACAGTGACACAGAACAGTGGGCACTGCTGATGGAAATGAAGGATGAGTTACATCTCTGTGGGCTATAACTCAACATCAGGATCGTATAATATACAAGGCTGTATTTTTATGCTCAATGAATATTTTTAACAGATTACCATCAAACTTAAAATTCAACTGTTACAGAAGGAGAGAAAAGAGTATTCACGTCTTCAAGTTTCATTTCATTTCAAACATTAACATTTGCAAGTGTCGGCTATGAAATCAAAGCATACAGTGTTTCAGTAAATCATGCTTTTCTAAATATACTTTCTGTCTTTCCTACAACTTACACCAAATACACCACACTTCTATACAGCAGAATCTTTGTGCTTTATGTATTGGTCAATTTCAGTTGTATTCATTCCATTGAACCAGAATACTATCAGGGCTGCTCCAAAAGCAATGCCTTTTATTTTATTATGTTGGTCTACAATGTCAGAGGCAGATGGTGGTGGTATGGCTGCAGAGGTTGAACCTTCCCACCAATATCCCATTACATTTTGTTGCTGTGCAGGTGAAGGGCAGTCTGAAAAACTGGCACCTGATGTGGAAGCGCAGATGAAGCAAAAGCGTATCACTGAATTTCTCCATGGGAAAACAATGGCAGTCATTGACATGTAGACACTTGCTGAACATTTATAGAGACCCAACAGAGGATGTGAGCACAGTGAGGCAGTGGGTGGTGTGTTTCAGCACTGGGTCAACTCCACTGGTGCAGATTTTTACAAGGGTGGCACACAGGTTCTTGCTCATCACTGGTGAAAATGCAAAACTAATGGTGTTGATGATGTTGAAAAATAACGTTTAATAGCCAAGAATGTGTTCTATCAAAGTGTGTTACTGTGTTCTTCTATCTATTGTAGTTTCCATGGAATAAATTAGGAAATCGGGAAAGGAAAGCAAGAGACCAGCATGGCTGAGCTTGGACCTGCTGGTCAAACTGGAGAGCAAGAAGAAAATGCACAGGAAGTGGAAGAAGGGACAGCTAACCTGGGAGGGGTACAGAATGCTGCTAGGCTGTGTAAGGAAGGGGTCAGGAAGACCAAGGCCCAACTGGAACTGGACATGGCAAGCAGTACAAAGAAAGATACGAAAGGCTTCTTGCAGATACATCAATCAGAAAAGCAAGGTCTTGAGGGAGGTGATCCTGCCCGTCTACTCTGCACTGGTGAAACCTGACATGGAGTACTGCATCCAGATGTCGAGTCCTCTGTACAGGAGATATGTATTAAGTGCATCCTGAGGAGAGCTGCAAAAACGATCCAAGGGACAGAACACCATCCCTACAAGCACAGGCTGAAGGAGCGGGGACTGTTCAGCCTGGAGAAGAGAAGGCTCTGGGAGACCTGATAGCAGCCTTTCAATATCTAAAAGATGGCTATAAGAAAAATGATAGACTTTTTAGCAAGGTCTTTTGTGACAGGACAAGGGGAAATGGTTTTGAACAAGGAGGGGAGATTTAGACTGGATATAAGGAAGATTTTTATCGTAAGGATAATAAGGCATAGAACAGGTTGCCCAAAGAGGTCACAGAAGCTCTGTCCTTGGAGACATTCAAGGTCAGGTTGGACGGGGCTCTAAGCACCCTGACTGAGCTGTAGATGTCCCCTGTTAATTGCACAGGAATTTGATTAGATTTGATTTGATTTAATTTCTCCTTCCAAACAATTCTATGATTCCATGAAATAGGAGGCACTACTTTTAGAGTGACCTACATATTACTTTATGATCAACTGTCAAAAACACACAATCTGAAAAAAGAGCAAGCTCACCCAGAAGTCCTCATTACAATCATTACCTCTACTTGTTTTGGTTTTCTGTATTGGTTCAATCGAAACCTATATTTAAAGACTCACTTCAGAACAAACCAAAGCTAAAGATATTTTTTTAAATATCAATTGTTTTTTGAGATTTTTTTGGAACAACTTACCGACGTTAAACAGAAATTACTATCAGCTGAAAAGAATGAGTTTTCATCGTCACTGGACTCATCACTATGTTCATCTGTGTGGTCTTGTCTTTGTCTTTTGTGGGATCGAGGCTTTGAAATACTTTCTTCCTTTCTCTTACCCATGAGTACTAAGAAAACATGAAAGTGACAGAAGAGTGAAACATAATCTGTTAAGTGAGAACACACCAACAGACAATAACACAAAATAAAACAACTTCATTATCCTACTCCAGCTGAGTTTCTTGATTATCAACAGAGATCAGCCTGAATTCTATTTTCTTTGTTACATTACAATTCAGGACATCTATTACAATTGCTTTTGGTTAGTAACTGAGCTCAAAGCTGTAGAAGTACACTACTATCACTAAGATGACCAATGCAGGTTTGAATAAAGTGATGTGCACACTGAAAAGTAAAACATGTTACATATGCAGTTAAGAAATGGCTAGGAAATGAATATCTGAGATAGCAAAAAGTAAAAGAAAGGAAAATTTAGACTTATGGTGCTGTTCCCTTGTTGTTTCTGCAGACAGCATGCCTGCTTTTGTTAGGTCACATTACCTGATCAGGGAAAGCAAAATGCTGCTATTTTACTAATGAAGGACTACAATTCTATGAGAACATTCCTACACACGTATGCACATATAAATAACTCCTCTACAAATGGATAAATAATCCACTGCACTAATGTGGCTGCTAAGAAATGAACCTTGCGAAAGTAACAAGGTCTCCTCAAATCACATCTAACCAAAACAATCAAGTATTAAGACCAGTCAAAATTTAATCTTTTCTGTAAAAGGTCATGGTATGGTCACACATTCCTGTGTAACCTACTGCAGGGAATCTCCTTCAGAGGAGGGTGGAAGGGGCTGGACTTAACGATCTCTAGAGCTCCCTTCCAAACCCTAGAATCCCGTTGTTCTTTTACCTGAGCCTGCTTAATGTTTTGGTCGAACACTAGCCTGATTTCAGCAGGTCGAAAGGCTCATACTATCAAGCATCACAGGCAATAACATTTATTGCATCAAACACCACGGACAGCAAAACTCGTGACACCATTACAAAGACTTGAATTTCTTCTGTGAATATTCCTTGACTTTTATAAACAGTGCTTAATAATTTGTTCGTTGTCTTAGTGCATATAATTGATAAAGAATAGTATACAATACTTTCTATTAAGCTCAATGGAGAATCTTCAAAATAAAAGACAGAAATGCAATGAGCTTTCCAGCTGACATTCTTACAACTACAGCAGGGATTACAGGTTGAGTTCTGGGTTCTTAAATATATCTCTTAGATATTTACAGAGCATCTGCCATTTCCAATTTATGTTATACAGTCTAACAACATACCTATAAAGCAAGCAGCAAATACACTTTGAACAGTTACATACCTTTTTCTGTGTTATTTTCAGTCTTCTATAGAACCATGTACTTCTCAGATCAGTACAGAGCTACTTGTAAATTCTTGGAATTTATCCATCACTCTGCTGTGAAGATAAGTCTTTCTTCAATCTGTTGATTCATTGAAATCTCACACTACAAAAAAGGAAAAATGTACGTCTTAAATGCTGTAATTAGTATTAAAGGTCACAGATATGAATTCCATTCTCAACTGGAAAAAAAAAGATTAGTACAAGAATTTTAAGACATACAGTAGGCTGATGGGAAGTCAACAATGAATAATACTGACAAATGTTAACAGAAGTTTGCTTAAAGCACTGGACATCATACATCATATTTTAAATCCAAAGTCTACATTTATGGCTATATTGCAATATGAAGTAGGACTGCGAATGGAAACTTGTGATGACAAAGCCAGGAACATCAATAATATAAGTGAGAGCCAGAATGTCATTCTGAAAGATGATACGAAAGCAGTGACTTAGTAAAGAACATGAAATGTAGTAGCATAGAATGTATGAGCACAGTTAACTAACAAAATCCACAGCTATGAACTGCACAAAAATAAGGGCAAGACAGATACAGTTATAAAAAAATCATCAATTACTACAAGTTATTACAAATAATTGTTATGCATGTAATAAGAGCATGAAAGAAAAACACAGTGTCACAATACTGGATAAGCATTCTCACACTTTACGGTAGAAAAGTATTTACATCGTTAACATTACAACACAGGAAGACAGGATGCATTTACCAGAGACAGTATACACTGATGCTCACAGATACTGGAATGGAACCAAGGGCAAAGGATTTCCCATTCCCATTGTAATGCAGGTCCAAAGCTCTGCCCCCTGTTTCCTACTTTGCTGGTACCAGCTGGCCTTGTTCACAGCAGACATATCAAAACCACTACAGTGGCTTTCTAGCACAGAACCACACAACTGCAGGGGTTGGAAGGGACCTCTAGAGATCATGGAGTCCAACCCCACTCCCAAAGCAGCTCCCTAGCCCAGGCTGCACAGGTAGGCGTCCAGGCGGGTCTGGAACAGCTCCAGAGAAGGAGACTCCACCACTTCTCTAGGCAGCCTGTGCCAGTGCTGTCAACCTCACTGTGAAGAAATTCCCATGAACATTTGTGTAGAACTTCCTATGCCTTGGTTTGTGGCCATCTCTCCTCATCCTATCATCATACACTGCTGAGAAGGGTCCAGCCTCGTCCCTTTGCCTCCCACTCCTTAGATATTTATAGAAGTGGATCAGATCCCCACTGAGTCTTCTTCTCTCAAGGCTGAACAGACCCAGGTCTCTCAGCCTTTCCTCATGAGAGACATGCTCCACGCCTTTGTAGCCCTCCGCTGGACTCCTTCAAGGAGATCCGTCTTTCTTGTACCAGGGAGCCCAGAACTGGACACAGTACTTCAAGAGAGGCCCCACCAGGGCAGAGTAAAGGAGGAGGACCACCTCCCTCGAACTGCTGTCTACACTCTTTTTAATGCATCCCAGGATGCCATTGGCTTTTTTGGCCACAAGGGCACACTGCTGGCTCATGGCCAACCTGTCATCCACCAGGTCACCCAGGTTCCTCTTCTCAGAGCTCATCTCGAGCAGCTCATCCCCCAACGTGTACCGGTGCATGTGTTTATTCCTCCCTAGGTGCAAGACTCTACACTTGCTCTTGTTAAACCTCATCTGGTTTCTTTCTGCCCAACTCTCCAGCCTGTCCAGTAGCACAGTCTTCCAGCATGTCAGCCTTTCCTCCCAGCTCTGTATCATCAGCAAACTTGCTGAGGGTGGCCTCTATCCCCTCATCAAGGTCACTGATGAAGATATTGAACAGGACCGGACCCAGCACCAACCTTTGAGGAACACCACTAAGTAAAGGCCTCCAGGCTTCGTGCTTGCCTGACATTCACCTAAGGCAGGAAGCAGCTGCCACTCAATGCATGCAGCTGAACCACTCTGCACACAGCCAGCTACAGCCTGGATATTCAACCTGGGTTGCCTGTTGTCCATTTAGCAAAGCAGAGGTTTGTAAAAGACACAGGAGCAGACCCACAGTGCAAGATACAGGAGGAAGAGTGGGAGGAAAAGGAAAAGTAACCGTGCCCCTCGGCTGTCACGTGCCTGTGAACAAAATAAGCCGTCTGTTTTGGTGAAAGGTGACTGCTGGAGATGTGCAAGGAGACCCCACAGCCCCGGGGCAGCCTGCGCCAGTGCTCCGTCACCAGCCCAGCACAGAAGCGCTCAGAGGAAGAACTTTGCTGCAGTTCGTGCCCACTGCCTCCTGTCACAGCTCCGGGCACCACAGAAGAGCCCTTCCCTGCACTCTCCTTTCAGACGTCGACAGACGTCAGTAAGCTCTCCCCCTCTCCAGAACGAGCAGCACCAGCTCTCACCCTTCCTCACAGGGGAGCTCCAATCCCCCCCCAACGCTGGCAGTCCTCTGTCCGACTGCCGCCCGCACTCTCAGGTGAGGCGGGCACAACTGGACGCAGCGCTCCAGGTGCGGCCTCACCAGCGCTGAGCAGAGAGATCGCAACCTCCGCACCGCCGCGGCCGCCCCCAACCGCCGCAGCCGCACAGGGCCGGCCGCTCCCCGCCCTACCTGTCCGCTCCACCGGCGGGGACCAGTACAACCGGCAAAACACCGCAACCGACCAAAGTCCCGCTCCCCCAAGCAGGACGGGCGCGCGTAACGGAAGAGCCGCCAAGAGCGCGGCGCATGCGCGCTGCCCGCCGCCTCCCCGAGGGGCCGCTTCCGTGAGCCGCCATTTTGAAGAGGGCGGAGCGCCTGAGGGGCGAGCGCTGGGGTTCGGGAGCGGGGAGCAGCGGGGTGAGTGTCCGCGCTGTGGGGATGGCGGCCGTCCTCGTTACGCGAGACCCAGGGCTCGGGTGGGACGTGGGGAGCGGCCCCTGCGCTTAGCCGGGATCGCGGCGTGAGGTGTGTGTGGGTGTGCTGGGCGCGTCTAGGCGGGAGTTTCAAGTGTTTAAATGGGAGGGAGGGCTGGCGGCTGTGAAAAGGTCTGTTTTGTTCTGGTTTTGTTTGTTTTCCGGTTCGTGCTTCCTGCCAGCGATCTCATGGTGCTGTGATCATCCCCGGTCACTATGTAGAAAGCAAAGCGGGCTCAGCTTCCCTCCTTGGATCTCCATCTCTCTCAGGCTGAAGCAGGGTACCCCTCTCTGTTGTCCCCCTGGATCCCCCATGTGTTTTTGGAGAAGGTTTTTGTGCCTTTTGATAGCTTCCCCTTACTCTGTGCTTCGAGAAGTAACGATGTGTGTTTGTACGCATTATTCCTCGTTTTAACCCGTGTTACATCCTTAAGGCATAACAGCAACAGTGTCCACAGAAGCTTACTATCTTATGCCGTGAGCATGTAAGACTAAAACCGGGTTTGTGTCTGTAGAGTTGCATTACAGAAACATGATTACTGTTGATGGTAAAGCTTTCTTTGAGGGTCTGATTTAGAATCAGTCTAGAACACCTGCAGTGGCAGGGGTGATGCGTTACTGAATGGTTGTTTTGCTTTACAACAGTTCTGGAATACAAAACGAAGCACCTTGCAAAGAGACTTGCTGTTCTGCCAGTAGTTGGGTGAGGAAGCTCCTTGAATTTAATGTAGCCCTGTTCACAGGAGGCCACGAGGTGGCATATAGCTCCTGTGTGTCTTAAGGAGCTCTTGGAGTTCATTGAGTCATAGTTTCAAACGTGGGTTGTTGTATTCTCCGAGTGGGTACACTTTGAAACTCAAGACACAAGAAATAGAAATAAGATGTTAAACATTTTTATCTTCCGATATCGAGGGAATTGAGAGGAAGTTAAATAAGCAAGAGGCAAACTGGGTATGAGTACAGGAAGAGGGGTATTGTGAGGGTTTTCCCTCCCTTTTACAGGTTAGAGGCTTCGTATAGGAGCTGCAAGATACGAAGACAAGTATGATCCAAGGAATACTTCTCTAATGAGGAAAGGCTGAGAGACCTGGGTCTGTTCAGCTTCAAGAAAAGAAGACTCAGAGGGGATCTTATCCACATCTATAAAGTACCTGAGGAGCGGGAGGCAAAGGGATGAGGCTGAACTCTTCTCAGCAGTGTGTGGTGATAGGACGAGGGGAAATGATCAGAAACTGAGGCATAGGAAGTTCCACACATGTGTGGGAACTTCTTCACAGTGCAGTGACGGAGCACTGGCACAGGCTGCACAGAGAGGTGGTGGAGTCTCCTTCTCTGCAGATGTTCAAGACCCACCTGGACGCCTACCTGAGCAACCTGGGCAAGGGGGCTGCTTTGACAGCGGGGTTGGACTTGATGATCTCTAGAGGTCCTTCCCAAGCCCTGCAATTCTGTGATTCTGTAAAAGTGAGGAAAAGGAAATCCAGTGATGAATTAGTGTGAATGGCAGCTCTGTAAGTACATTTAAATCACAGACTTCGTTAGACCTTGCTTTCTGATGTCTAACTTGAATTCCGTATGCCACTGTATTTGTCCATTTACCATTATTATATCATTGTGGACAACAAAGGAGAATGTGGTTCTGTCATTCTGAGCATTCCTCAAGCTGCTTTTCTACATCAACTACTGTTATAGAACAAAACATTTTGACGTGAATCCTACAGCTTCATATCAGGAAGTAATTTTCTCAGTGAGTGTGGATATTGTTTACTTCCTTTTTAAATAAGATTTGGAGTTTAGTTATGTAAGGGACACTTGAAGTAATTTATGGCTTGCTTTGTGTTTTTTTTGTTTGTTTGTTTTGTTTCAGTTGAATTTGCCATTATATTTGAATTGCTAAGTTGAAGATATATAATGCAAAGAACATACCTAGTAATACTCCATCTGTGAAGTGGAGTACTCAGAAGTCTTGAGTGCTCTTTGCTCCTAAAAGCAAAACTGATAATGTCTGGCTATTTGTTTTCTGATCTTAACATTCATAGTATGTCATATTTCATTTTATGAAAATATTTTATTTTGCTTAGTCTTTACAGCTGAAACCTTCCTGCTGACAGCAAAGAAGCTAGAACAATGGGAGTGACTAATCTGTGGCAAATCCTTGAGCCTGTGAGGCGCTCTGTAAGCTTGAGTAGTCTCAAAGGAAAAACACTTGCTGTTGATTTAAGTCTGTGGGTTTGTGAAGCACAGACCGTTAAAAAGATGATTGGAGTAGTTACCAAGCCGCATCTGAGGTATGGTATCCAAATAGGTAACTGTAACCAAAACTTCTGGAGCTGTATGATTTAGTTTTTGTACTTCTGATCTTAAGACTTCTTATCTCCAATATTCATGTTACTGTGTTGCTTTGATTCTGTTATTATCTGTCCCGCTGTGTACAGAAAGGATTTGAAATGAGAGTGCAGTCGTGCTGGTTAAATTCGGTGTAACACTTGGCTGCAAACAGGAGGATTTCTTGAACTTGGTGTGCCATTATTGAGGCCTCAACAGTGAGTAAGGCTGAGATGGGTACAAGCAGAGCTGTGCTGGTCTTACTGTGGTACAGTGCTGCACAATGTACAAATTATCAAGCTACAAGAATGAAAATCAGCACGCCCATTGTCATGTGTTCCTGAGGCTGTGTTGGAAGGTCCTAGGGAAATTCAAGCTGTTTATGTTGGCTGCTTGGAGGCTGGTAGATTCAGAATGTACCAGGAGTCATGCATACTTTAGCCTGATGCTGCTTATGAATTAGAAATCTGGTTAGGTCCCACATTGAAGTAAATGCTTTTAAGCCTGAAGAGTTGTTTGTACGCAACGTTGTAATATGTCTTAAATTTAAATGAGCAAGTATAAGCAACCGTAACCCGAAAGCACTGTTTCCTGCAAATGATGCTGACAAACATGAAACTATATACAAATCTTAAAAAAAACGAACAGCTACTGGTTAGTGCAACTGTACTGATGTGAAATATCAGCATCTTCTTGTAATCACTTCTTACAACTTCATTAATAAGATTACAAATGCAGAACTAAATAGAGGTTAAAGCTTAACATGAATTCTTCACTTCCCTATGATAAGTCTTACATGCAGCAGAGTGGAAACGTCAGCCCAGGTACCTTGCACAGTCTTTCAAATGTGAGATGAAGGTATGGACAGATTTCTACCACAAAAAAAAAAAAAAAAGATACTTCAGGCACATGGAGGTTAACTTATTTTGCTAAGTATTTTAGAGAAACTTCTATTTAATTGGATTTATATACATGTATATCCCTCTCACTATATGTATATATTACAAAAATAGAACTGGCCCAAGAGATCAGCTTATCCTCTTTTACCAATGAAAAACATACAGAATTAAATCTAGAGCAATGGTCTTTCCGTGTCAATAGAAGAGTTATAAATGTTTACTTGCTCTTTTTGAAAGATTGATCCAGGAATTATAGGAAAAGATGTATGTGTGTTTTGCTCTTAATGTTACTATTATAGACGGTAATTATTACTGCTGTCTTGCACATCAGTGACAGGAAGAATTTTGTATTTCCATATGAAATAAATTGGCATAGTAACAGGTGTCTGTGAGTCTGTGGAACAGCAACACTCATTTACATCTAATACACCAATATTGATAGATTTTGGGCTTTGTTAGCTTATCATAGAAGATGAAGAGAAAGCTAAGACTGGGCTAGATTCTTACACACAAGAATCTAATGAGGTTTAACAGGGCCAAGTGTAAGGTATTGCACTTGGGTGGAGGTTGTCTCACAGAAGAGCACAGACTGGGTAGAAGAACTCATTGAAAGCAGCCCTGCAAGGAAGTGCTTGGAGGTCCTGATGGACAAAAAGCTGAACATGAGCCAGAGGTCTGCTTGTGCAGCACAGAAGACCAACAGTATGCTGGGCTCCATTAACAGAGGGGTGGCCAGCAGTCTGTTAGTGGCAGGATAAGGAGGAATTAAAAGAGGGGGGAATTTAAGTTGGATGTTAGGAAATATTTTACTCAGAAGGTGATGTGGTGCTGGGAGAGGTTCAGAGTCAGGATGCCCTGTGTCTGAAGGCATGTAAGGCCAGGTTGGATGGAATCCTGGGCAGCCTGATCCAGAGGTTGGAAACCTTGACCACAGCAAGGGGTTAAAACTATGTGATCTTTGAGGTCCCTTCCAACCAAAGCCGTTTATCACTCTGTGACTGTGCCTGGGGTAGGTGAGGGATGTAACAAAGCCTGATTTCTTTGGATGTTTTCCTTAATTCTGGAACACCTTACTTTATTGCAGAAACCTGTTTTTTCGGTACTCTTTTTTCACATCAATGGGGATCAAACTGGTGTTTGTTATGGAAGGCGAGGCCCCCAGGCTGAAGGCAGACACCATGAGTAAGAGAAATGAGATGCGATATGGAGCTTCCAAGAAACATGGGGCTGCAAGAACGGGGAGATCTTCTTTTAAATCCATTTTAAAAGAGGTGAGTATCTCAGGTCTTGATACTTCATTATTTTAATGTGATAGAAACCTTAAACAGTTTGAAGAAGAGAACTCAGAAGAATCAGTAGATTTCTGCAGAACAAACTTCAACAGTATTCGCAATTAGAGGGAACGCAGTTCCCCACAGTAATTTAACAGCAGTTAAATTTTGCAGCACCTGTTGATTGTTCTAGTAGGGTCACAGTATGAGAACAGTTTTCATGTTGTTGAGTACTCTGTTATATGCTATAATGAGCTGCACTCATAACTGAGTGCTTATTAGAGAAATTCAGCTACCTTGTTCTTCAGTATGTTGTTGTAAGTCTGCATTAGACTGAAAGTTTGTGTACTCTTCTCAGCTGAAAAGCCTTGGCTGCAAAGAACTGTAATTTTCATTTTAATTCATTGTCACGGGTCTTTAGCCATTCTTGTATATTCAGAGCTTTGTGAAATAAAATGTTCAGACTTTCATGGCTTCGGTAGCTGAATGTATTCACATTTTATTCTGAAACAAACACTTTGTTGTCAAAGTTGTAGGAAGGATGTATGTGTATGTATCTCAGTATGTCTTTAATTGTGGTGCAGTGTAAAGTCCAGGACTGTACTTTCATGCTTGATGTTTTGGGAGAGTCTGGCAGTTTGTTGAAGGACACACTGGACTAGCACAGTGTACTGAGTAGTCAGATTTTTAAAGGAGTATCTGATAATCATGCTGTGTAATACGTAATGTATTGATCTGTAATTAATGGTCTTAGTTGAATATTCCTTTGACTGTTAAATAATCTTCTTTTGTAAAGCAGTTGTAATGATAGAATGTTTTATATATTTCAGAGTGGACATTTAAACCTCTATGAGAATGCATGCTAATAACTGGATATAATTTAACATTCAACCTGCATTTCCCTTTGGATTCTTTTATGTAGTGTCTCCAGCTGTTGGAGTGTTTAGGTGTCCCATGGGTTCAAGCAGCTGGAGAAGCAGAAGCAATGTGTGCTTACCTGAACGCAAAAGGCCATGTTGATGGGTGCATTACCAATGATGGAGATGTTTTCTTATATGGAGCTCAAACAGTTTATAGGAATTTTGCCATGAACTCTAAGGTAGTGTATATCAGTGGGGTCAGAAGAGGATCCTGCTGGCTCTTTAGAGTTTTCCCAAAAATGTAAATGGAAATAAAAAGAGGCCCTTGAAACAATTGCTTAGATATCATGCTTATCATCTACTAGTTGGTGTGGATTTAAAATAATCCTTTAAGATAGGAATGTTTTGTCCATGCTGTGGGCCTGAGAGCAAAACAACAGGACTGAAGAACACTTAGAGCACTATCATCTGTGTTCGTGGTGCTTTTTGATGTGTAATAATGCTAAGTACTGTTTTTTTCTTCTACAGTGGACAATCTCAGTCAAATCACTGCTTCCTGTAAATTCCCATTTAGAGCATGTGGAAGTGGTCAGCCTCCAGGCTGGTTCGTGGGCATGCATCTTGCATGTTTGATTTATTCATTATGAGTGTGTTTACAGTCTGTGTAGTAACTAACAAGTTGTTTTGATCATTCAGTAAAAAAGCAATCAATTTATGACCTTGAGCAGAAAATGTTTATTAAGAGTGCATTTTTCCAGAGCTAGCAGATCCAGATTTTATTAGTTGATGCTTTCTCTGTAAATCAGAAATGATTTTTTTTTGTGCTCTGCCTGGTAAATCTAAGAAAGTGGAGGAAAAATGAGATCGGGTTTGTATTTCTTAGCTGTATCTGAGAGGCAGTTTCTGTAGTTGGTGTCCGTGCTTACAGCTTGAAAGACATGGCAGTTCCTTCCCTGGTGTTGTGGAAATAAATAAATGAATGTTAGATTTCTTTTTCAGGAGCCACATCTTGACTGTTACACGATGTCCTCTATTAAAGAGAAGCTTGGTTGTGACAGAGAGTCTTTGATTGGACTAGCCATTCTTTTGGGTTGTGATTATCTTCCAAAGGTAAACGATTTACTTTTTTATTGGCTACTTATAGTTCATTGTTTTTCAAGACAGGATATCATGAGAGACTTGCACGTGCTGAAAGAACTGTGTACAATACATGATTGCTGAGATCTAGTAATGGATGCTTAGTAAGTCATTATAATTTTTTTTTTTTGTGATAGTTTAAAGATGATCAGAATAGAATTAGTCTTTCTAAATCTCACATTTTTAGTTCAGACTTTGTCTTCACCTTCATCATGTGAAAGTTGGAGTTTGACGATATTGGTCAAACATGTGAACCAGGTGTTTGCCAACACGCCTTGTACTCATTAGCACATGTAGTACATTCCTGGCTGAGGAAAATGAGGAAAAAAACATCACTGTCTGTATCCTTTGGGGTAGCTAGTAGTGATGGTTTTGAGCTGCAGTTATTAGTAACACTAATTCTGGGTGGAGATTCTTTTTTAGTGATTAATGATGTGAAAGGGTTCTCAATGGGCTCTTTTTTTCATTTCTCCTTGAAAGCTCTTGGGTTCTTGTTGTGTGTTTGAACAGTTTTGGAGTGGAAAGAAGCTGGGATGAAACTTGATTTCTGTATAGTTCATCATACTGTGACCACAGGCTATAGTTTCTCCCATTCAGAATTGCAGTGATTGTCAAAGTTAACTCTTAAATCATGGTGTTTCAGTTTAATAAATCTGTCCTTTTAAGCAACAGACAAGAATGCGTTGCTCTTATTCTTTTTTTTTTTTCTTTTAATGAGAGTCTTGCTTCTGTTACAGGAATCTGTAAACACTTCATTATTATTACTGAACAAACACTAATGAGAAGGGGAGAGGCAGAAAACAGTGGCTTATCAGTAGTTTCTGTAGTGCCCCTAGCAGCTTCTGGAATGCCACGTTATTTAGTAGTCCTAAAATGGCACGATTATGTAATTCCAGGCCAGTCTTTGGAGTTGCTGCAACCCAGCAAAGCAAACAATGATACAAACTTCTAAGGAAAGCTGAACTACAGGAGTGCATTGGGTGTGGGACTGACAGAATAGATAAGTGAGATTACCACCCTGTAACTGCACTTGCTTTGTTGATTGCGTACAGAAATGATGCTTTCCTTGTGGAAGCTGAATTCCTGGTTGTCCTCTCAAAGTGTCTGGCCATAGTCCAGTGACAACTTCTAATTGGTTTTGAAAATAGATTTACTTCATGCAGTTGCATGTATTCTATTCAGTCGTCACATCTGGGTTAAACTGAGCTATTGATTCATTTGTAGCAGTGCTGTAGGAAGAACGCTCAATATGGTGCCAATATTCAGTTGGTAAAAAAATGGGTATAAGGATTGAACGAGGAACTGAAAAGCAGCCCGTACCTTTAAATTGTTGTGGTTGTTTTTAATCAACTGTCTGTTGCTCTTCAGTGTGTTTAAGAGTTACCATGAAGTGCTGGATTTCTGTCCTTGAGCAGCTTCTGAAAAGCATTTGCTGATTTGCTGCTTGCATCTATTATCCGTGGTGGTTGTCTGTTTTCCTGTAAAGGACAGTGTACTGCAGATGTATTAATGTAGTAAATATCAAAATCAAACAATTGAGGGAAGAACTTACTTAAGGTTTGAGTTTTTAATTATCTTTCAGAAAATGTTTCTGCACTACTCACTGTAAGTTACCTCTCAGCTTGAAATCTTCAAGAATTAGAGGTTTCTTTGCTGTAAAGCTTCTTTTTCTCCTGTAACTGCTTACAGCCCATAAACCATTGACAGAGTTGAAAGCATTTTGTTTTTTTTTTTTTTTCTTGTGTTTATAACATTTTGGCTTGAGATAGAGTCTGTATTTCCAAAAAAAAAAAACAAAACCAAAACCAGAAACAAAGAGTTTCAGCTGTTTGTCTAGCACTTGATTGGTAAGAAAGTTGTAGTGTCCAGCTTCAGATCAAGGAGAAAGAAGAAGGGGTGATTGTGTAGAAAAGGCAACAAACTGCAGCTGACTTTATAACTTTGTCAAAAATTATTTTTCTCAGTTGAGCTCAGTGCCTTGGATTGTTATTTGTTATTGGTCAGTCGTGTTATGGAGGCAGTATTTTATGAAGATCTGGACTGCGTGTGTCATTTCATAACATTTCATTTCTGTCTCTATAGGGCATTCCAGGAGTAGGAAAAGAGCAAGCTTTAAAATTAATTGAGACTTTGAGAGGTCAAAACTTACTGCAAAGGTAAAGTGGAAATTTACCCTTTATGCTGATTTTAATTCACATGCTGTACTTTGATTTTAGTTCACATACTTTCTGGTATGGGCTTCAGCTCCACATCAATGTTAGTAATATATATATTTTTTTGTGAGTGACAGGTGTCTGCATTGTTGTTTGATATGTGAACTTTTACATATTAGCTGACACCTAGCTCTAGGGTATGTTGTTTCATGGGAGTAGAAGTCACAAGAACTGATGAGACACCTTTGCTGATTTTTCTTTTCAACTGGTTTATGGATTAAGAGTGAGAGACTAAATGTTTTCTGTGTTTGTTATCTTAATGTAGTGGAAATCCAGCAACAATATATTTACGAAACGAAAATTAGGAATTACTTCTTGACCAAATGCCTGAGAAGTACAAAGGGAGTACTTGTGCCTTTTATTTTAGGGATGAAAGTATAAAATGTTTCTTAATTCTTTAAATTTCATCCCTATAGGTTTGAGCAATGGAAAGAGCAGTTTGAGTGTGATAATAATCCACCTTTGGTTGTTAAAAGGGCAGTGCACTGTTCTGAGTGCCGTCATCCAGGTCAGTGATGAAAGAGTTGAATTTTAGTTTAATCATTTGTTTGCTTTTGATACTGGATGTTTGGGGTCATTCACTGGCATTATGAACTACTTTGCTTGTCATTCAGCTTCTGACTTCACATTTTCTGCACCACGCGTGAATCTGCATGAAGGCTTTTTGAGGATGGAACCTGTGTTCTTCAAATGTGAAACCAGTTGATAGCAGAATATTAAGAAAATGCACTGTGTGATCCCAGATGTTTACTTTTTGAAGTGTCAGTAAACACAGCATGCTGTATTGACAAGCAAGCAACTTTCTGTTCTCCTGCTTAAATTGACCTTGCATAAGGACTTGCATTGCTGGATTTTGCTGTAGCTTTTTCTTGAAAAGAAATTAGGCTTAACCTCATTTTTGTAGCATCTTTGGTTGGTGAATTCGCTTGAAGCCATCACTCTGGATGATAATGAGAAGGGGAAAAAAGCTTGTTTTGAATATCTATTGCTTATTATTTTGTTAAGATGTCGTAGGCTACTTCTGTGGCTTCATTTATGGTAAATTCCCCAGCATAAACTCTGAAATGACTAGGGAAAATCTTAAGAAAATAATTAAAAAAAACTTTTTGTCAGTTTTTATGGTAGGTATATTGCTGATACACTCAGATCTGTTTACAGCTGCTATTCATGCCAGATTAATGTGTGTTCTGACCTTTATGTTTTTATTCCTAGTATTGTTTTTGGAGGTTTTTAGAACCTCCTTTCTCATCGTGATTTGTGCATCTTCTGTAGGATCATACAAGGAACATGAGCGCAGTGGATGTAAATTCTGTGAAAGCACTAGATACTGCAAACCCAGTGACTCCAAATACTGCTGCCCTTGTGAATGGCATCAGTTAGAGCAAGTGAAACAAGCAAGTGCAGTGGAGGACAATATCAGAAAGTAGGAATGCTTTGAGAATGAACTGCTTTCCCTGCTTTCACGTGCAGAGTGCGCATTTAAACTGTGCATTTTTCCCATTGTTCAATTCCTAACACATCTATTTTACCTGCAGAAAAGCCAGCAGTTGTGAAGGCTTTCCATTCTCTGAGGTAAGCAGCCTAGTTAAAGATTAATTTTTCAAATCAATTGAAATTTCAGGTTTTTTGCCCTTCCTTCAACTGCCTCTTTTCTGTTTTATCTCAAGGTTATCCAGGAATTTCTTGTAAACAAGAATAAACTGAACAAGATAATGGAATGCAAAAGGCCAAATTTATTGTCATTTCAGGTATATGTGAAAATACTGGATATTCAGCTCTGTGGGTTTTCTTGTTTCTGTCTTAAGGAAGTGATCTGTGATTTTGATTTTCATCGGAAATTCTACTGGAAATGTAATTACAGTACCTTGCTACAACTTTTTAATTCACCTCATTTTTTTTGACGGTCAAAAATTGACAACTTTGGAAAAATTAGTTGATGTATACAGGCATTTAGAAAAGCTCAAGTAAAATAACTCAGAAAAAAGGTCACTCGCCATTGTTCCATTTTTCATTGTCTAGCGTTACTAGAGTGGATTGCTGAGCATTGGGTCATCTGTAGTGTAGAAAGTACTGTGTGTTTATGAGGCTTAATGCTTCAGGAATGCTACTTTTCTCCCATCTTTCATAGAGGTTTTAACAGGTATGGCTCTTGCTATTACTTATGTTTGCCTTGTCCTCATACCAGCACGGTGTGTATATGGTAATTCAAGTTACAATTTCAGACTTTGTGAGGGTTTTTTTTGTTTTGTTTTGAATAATTTCTTCGTCTCATTGAGGCAGCCAGCTTCCTTACATAACAAGCAGAGATGTTTATTCTGAATTGTGAATGTTTTCCCCAAAAAAGATGACAGGCCTGAATTTAGTAAAGTGCTGCCACCTTCAAGGTACAGAGGCCCTCTAATTCCTCTGACATACAGAGGTTGCTCCAAAAGCAGTGCCAACTCCTCACTTCCATGCAAACTGCAAGAGCTACAAAGAACACAGTACCACGATTTGGTAGAGCAAGTTCTCTGCTGTAAAGCACGATTTTTTTCAACATAATTGCCGCTATTAGCAATGCATTTTCACCACTAATGAGCGAGAGCTGGCATGCTGTGTTTGTAAAACAAAAAATCTTCACCAGCAGAGGTTGCCCACTGTTTCACAGCTGCTGTGACAGCATCATTGCTAGGAAAGCTTTGCCCCTGCAGTCTGTTTTTCATCAGCCTGAACAGATAGAAGATGCCCAGTCTGGACTGTGTGGTGGGACAGTCAGGTCAAAGCTGGCAAGGAGTTCAGTGTTCTTTAAACTGGTATGGGGACTGGCTTTATCACGTTGCAAGTGACAGGTTGTCTTCTTTGGCCTGACTAGAAGCTGGAGCCTTCAACTTAATCAACATCATGATATAGCAGTCAGAGTTGTTGGTTCATCTGGGTTGTGGGAAAGCTGGAAGGGTCATCCCTGTCCTATCCCAAATGATGTGCACATCAGTCCACCCACCAAGGGCTCCATCTTGAACTTTTTCTTCAATGGGGAATTCACATGTCACCATCCCTTAGACTGCCATTTTTACTCTGACTTGTAGATTGCTACAAATTTCAGTGTGACAGCTCTGCTTGGCCATCTGAAATGTGGCTTTTCTTTCACACTGCTGTTCCTTTGACTTGTTACTGGCACCAGGTGGATCTGCTCGTTTACAGAGATAACTGTTCCTTCACTTGGTAGTGAGATGTTGTTTGACATTACTCTAACTTACAGAATGTTCTAGATGTTCCTACTGTACAGTTGTTGAAGTTTGAGATCATACGGAGTAAGAAAGTTTTAAAGCATGTGTTGGTTGTTTTTTTGTTTGTTTGTTTTACACTAACAGATATTTGCTTCTGAAAAGATGGAATGGGCAAAGCATTATGCCTGTAAAAAACTGTTAGTGCTGCTGACACGTTATGATATGATCCAGAGAAAATCTGGATATATTGATTCAAAACAACTGCAGGCCATACGGTAATGTAACTGGAGTTCTTGAACCTAATATTTTACTTCTGCCTCTGAAGGAATTCTTTAATTTTTTTTTTTTTTTTTACATAAATGTAATTATTTTCTTTCATCTCTCCTTCAAGCTAAAAATTTAGATGACGATACTAATATATATGATGCTGCTGCACAAAATAATACATACAGCAGTCTTATGTTCCAACAGAGCCTGTTTTTTCGTATGCTTACTATTCCATTCTATTTATTTATTAAAAAAAACACGCTAAATTCACTGTTACAGAACTGTTACACTGTTACTGTCCTGTGCTGAATCATTATAAACTAGAATACCAAAATATTCTTGGGTACCTTTGATTCTTCCTTAGATTCTTAATTTCTTGTTCAAACAAAATTTAACGTGTTGATTACTTTTCTTATAGGGTTGTCAAGACACGTGTTAAAAATGGAATTTCCTGTTTTGAAATAGAGTGGAAAAAACCAGGTTGGATTGGTTTCCATGTGTACTGAAGAGTAGTTCATAGAAAAAGACAAAAGCATTCTTTAAAGAGGAAAATAGATTGATAACATTATGAGTAAAAGATGTGTGGATGAGATCAGAACAACTGTCCTGTGAAAGAAAATGTCAAATTTCAGATACTCTGAAATGAAGAGCAATGGTAAAAGTCAAAATGAAGTAAAAATACGACCAGATAAAACTAAACACAAACTAAATACCCCCCCCTCACCTCAAACCACCTACTTTAACCACTTACCCAGAATGCAGGGAGCTTGGTTATCAAGTACTTTTTGTAGTTAATAAAATCTGGACTCTTGTTTCATATATCTTGTTTTGTCTTGTTTCATGATGACAGAATTCAGTCCTCAATGTGTCTGTATGACCTAGGAGCTTGTCAGAAAGCAAATGGCTGTGCCATAGCTAGGCCTCAAAACTTTTGCTATTTGTTTCTTCACAAATCGTCCTTATTCCTTAGACTCCAATCTTTTTTTTTAATCTTCTGAAGTACTTCTATATTTATGTCTAATATGAATTCTTTAATTTTGGTAGAACACTATGTTGATGCAGAAGATGAGCCTGTGGAGTTGTATGTAGTTACAGTAGAGGAGGAGTCTTTGTTTCAGGCTGCCTATCCAGATGTTGTTGCTCTTCACCAAATGGAGAAGTCAGAAGCTCTGGCAAAGAAACAGAAAAGTAAGTCCAAAAATGTTTATCTCATTAACTTACAGGCATTGCCAGAATACAAGAAACAGAACTAGATACTAGATACTGCTCATCAGTGGGCAAATGTTTGTTCCAATGTTTGTGCTTTTTTTTTTTTTTTCAGACAAGAAAAGCAGACTGAAAGAAAAGGAGTTACCTGATGCTTATGGTGAAGTTACCCATCTTCTGTCTCAAATTAATTTCAGATCTACCCATGAAAATATTCCTGTGCAAGACCTTGAGTCTGATACAGAAACTCCACCTGAATATCAGGCATACCAGAGAAGCACGGAATCAAAAGACCCAGCGATAGCTGCAGCTTCCTGTGTAACGTCTGTTGAGGTGTCAGAATCAGTTGGACTTTCTCTGACAGCGTCACCTTGCTTGCACTTACGGAGTACGATGACTGACTCATCTGTAGTTCCAGCACAATTTACTGAGTACTCAGGAGTGCCATCATCTGTAACAGCAGATCTAGAGCTGGGCAGTATTGATAGGAAAGGAACCTTCTTCGGCACTTCACCAACCTGTGGATGTAATACCTGTGATCCAGCACCTGATTTGACTGCATACAGAAAACACTCATATCCTTTACATTGTGAAACAGTAAAGGATAGCTCAGAATATTCTGGTGCTGCACAGTCAGATCAAGATCATTCTCTTATTGATTTGCTTTCAGATGGCCATGTGGAACGACTTCAACAGTTGTCTTTAAGTGAGCGTATTCTTAAGAAAACTTCTGTTCCATCAAAGCCTGTGCTGTCAGAAGATGTAATGCAGCAGGAGCCTTTCAGGTATTTAAAGCACACACAAGCAGCATTGAAACTTGACAAAGGTTATCTCGCTTCCTCATGTCGTTTAAATAAACTAGTGCAAGACACTAAAAATGTGCTGCCAGAAACCTGTTCAATTGAATCCACTGCTCCTGCTTCGCCAGAAGATGACACCCTGCATGAATTGATGCAAAAAGGCTGTAATATAAGCTGTTCAGCACCTCTGGCCCCCAGTGGGCAAACAGCAGAACCATTGCATACTGTGTGTGAAGTGCTTCCCCTGTCTCGAAAGCCGACAAATGTTGCACCTGTCCATAACATTACAAGAGCTTGTACTCAGACTGCTTGGAAAACTTTTAAGAGCGTGTGTCAGAGCAAATGCTCTTCTAGTGAGGACAGTGATGAGGAGATTGCGAATAAAAATCCAGTGTGTAAGCAGAAGAAAAGGCAGCCAAACCCTGGCCAATTAAAAAAAGCTTTTACAAACAAAAGATACAACTCTTCTAGCAGCAAAAATACAAGCAGTGATGCAGCACTTGTGGTTAAAGGGAGGGAGAAAAAAAACAATTTTAAGCAAGCTGGTAGGAATTTGTCATGGGAAGTATCTCCAAAAGATTTCTCTGTAGTTGAAGTTGATTGTTTCCAAAGCTTGGAACAACTGTCTCAGGATACAGGTTCCAGTCCTGCACAAGCTGGAAGTGATGTTCAGATTTCTGCATGGACAGACAGTCCCCTTCCCCTGTCTGAAAGACTGAAAATACGACTCAAAAGCAATTAGGTTGCTCATAAAATAATTATTGGTAACAATTAACTCTGAAACTTCCTCTCTTGCAGAGCTCTTTTTCAAATTTTCTCCTGTGTGTTCTATCAATGGAAGTGCAAACGTTCATGATGAGTAAGAAGTGTTGTGAAATACTTGATACTGGTGCTAAAGTTTGAAACTGAAATGTTGGCAGAGATACTGAATCAGACATTGTAGGCAGATATTGGTTATGTTCAGAATGTGTGAGCAGCAGACTGGCATACGAGGGCTGGTACTTTTGAATTATGAAGTCTGTTTTTTCCCTGCCAGGTTGTTAAGGCTATTAGTGCTTCTGCTTATACAAATAGACTTAGTAAAAACAGTGCTTGCTATTGGGTACGTTTAATAAGACAAATCGGAACAGCTCTTTGCAACTGAAACTTTCCATTGTGCCTCACTGATTTAATTTTGCTAGTTTTAAAATGGCCTTTCAAGCTGTGGGATGCTGGATGTGTAGATTATCTCTAAAGGGTCAGATAGAGACATGCAGTGGATGTACCTTTGGGCATAAACATGCTGTGTCCTGCAATAAACCTCTTTGAATGTTTGCGCCTTCCGAAGGGAAGAAGCCATATAAGGATATTCTGGTTTTGTAGCCATCACTTGTGCTATTTAAAACACTTGATGGCTGTTTTAATGTTTATAAATCAGGGCATTTTTAATTTACAGAGGGTATGCAATTCCATCTAGTGTTCACGTTGACTGAGATAAGGGTTAAATACAGCAAATCAAACTCTGGAAACAGTATTGCAGACTCCCTGGAAAAATATCGTGTAAATATTTGATTGTGCAGTGGGAACTTAAATGCAGTTGGATTTCTGAAGGTGTTCTTCCTTCCACTTTATAATCAAGCAGACTGATCATACACAAAAAACATTGTCTCCTGAAGCTTATTAGAAAATGCTTCCTTGCCTGTACTTAAGCATTCATAACTTTTCTATGTACTGACCACAACGGAGGCCTGTCTTACCTGCAGCATTTATCTTCTAGCTTGGTTTATATTATTCATCCATTAATGAGTCAGTTCTTTCTTACAAAGGCCAAAATCTTAGAAGCTAGGAAACTAAACTTTAGCTGTGTTTAAAGAAGAAATAGTTAATGTAACCTGTAATTGGTGAAAATGGTAACTTCTTAGCTTGCCCAGTGGCAGGTAGAGAAAGCTGATTTGAAGTATGCTTTCTAAATGAGAAATGAGTTATACAGATGAGCAAAAAATTCCAAAACTATTGGAAACGTTTTCAGTTTGGAAGATAAGTCTCTTTTACACCCAGGTGGTGTGAGCATATAGCTGGAAGAACAGAAACACCATAGAGAATCAGAGTAGCAGTCACCTGGCAATTAGGGACAGATTCCATACCTTGTGGACAGATTGTGTGTGTGTGTGTGTGTGTGTGTAAAAACACTTCTGTTTGATTCTGTTTCTTCCTTGCTGCTGATTTTTGAATACCAAAGGTTGTTATCAGTAGCTTGAATTTTCATGAATAAAAATACCAGCATTGTACAGCCACACCCCCTGCATATCAGAATGTACTCTTTTATTGGAAGGACCATAAATTTTCACCCATGCTATGTGTGTCCGTGTGCTTTAGATTTTTGTTTAAAGCTGGATGCTAAATTACATTTTTGGAGTGGGTTTTTTTTGTTGTTTTTCAGATCTGTCTGAAAAGACTGCCGTAGTGGGGGATTTTCCAAAAGTACACTGTGACAGATTGATGTTTTATGGATTGTGACTTTCATAATTTCGTGAGATTTCATGAGATAGTAAACTGCAGAGGGAAAAAAGGAGAAACAGCAATAGATGAGAAAGTAACTGTGTAGGATACTGTCTCACACTACCTCTGCTCATTGCAGCAAATCAGCATAGGAACACTTCTCCTTGGGGGATCGTCAGACTTGTGATTTGCTGCAGAGGGGAAATGGTTGTTTAAATTCATTTGGAGTTCTCACCTTGCTGTAATTTACTCAGTGTAAGGATTAGGGCCAATTTCTCTTTTTTGGAGCTGTTCTTAGTGTCGAAGCTGACTGCTTTGCAGACCCTTGTATTTGTGAAAATGTTTAAATATGGCTATAACAGATAACATCTGCAGAAAATATTCCTAAAACATTGTACTTAGCTGGCTGCAAGTAGAAGTGAATGCAGTGCATCTGCTGAATAGATTGCCATTTATTCATCCTGCTCAGCCAGAACTGTATCAGGATGCTTCGTGCAAAGCAGTAAAATCCTATCTGCTGTGAGGACGGAGCAGGTAGGATGGATACATCATTCTTCAAATGCTTTTCTGAAAGTTCTTCTATGAAAGCACTCCACCAGTGCATCACTCCTTACGTCAGTGTCATCCTTGCTCGGGTGACACCTGGGGTAATACAGAGCAGAAATGGAGGTTCTGTCTTAGCAGTATAAATACCATTATTTCCACTTACATCTACTTTAATGTAGCAAAGTTAGATAGCATGTGTTCCTTACGCAGTCCTGATTCTCTATTTCAGTTTGCTGAGGAAATCAATCAGAAAATCGCTAATGTGCTGATGTGGGGAATATGTACATAGATAAAAATATATATATAGTGAAAAATGATCCAAAAAATCCTTATTTCTTGTATATTCCACGATTGAGCTGCAGTTGCTTTTACTTTCTTTTTCAGTGGGAGATATTACTGACATACTCAGATGTTGCTAACAAGAATGTTAGTGATAGTGTTTTATCTTAGCAACACAATCGATACATGGAATTTGCGTGTGTATATGTATAGTTGACAGAAGCATTTCCTAATTTGAGAATGAGATGCCTAAGCTGAATTTGGAAGATTAGCACAGGCTTGGCTGTATGCTGTTACCTTAACAAAGAAACTTCGAAGATGTGGTGAAAGAGACTAATGGCAGCTGCTACTTGAGACAAGATAAAGTCTTTTCATGTCTAAAAAGGTGTCAAACTCTGCCATGTTGTACGGGTAGATAAAAGGGAAACTGCAGTTAGAATATTACTGGGAGTTGTTGCAGACCTAAGTGCTGCTGGCGAAACTCAGCGCTAGATTTAGCGCTTTTTCCTTCAGGGAAAAAAAACAACTGTTTCAAGAAAAACAGAATGACGATGGGTGACAGAACAACTCTTGCACAGTTCTCTTCCTCCTATCCATCACTGTAGCTACTGCCACTACTGAACTAACTGAAGACTAATAAATAAAACAACAAAACTTTAAAAGTTCTATAAACCTAATCTTTGTCTCCTAAACCTATTTTCCTGGTGGGGTTTGGGGAGATTTTGATCACTGAGCTTAGCAGGAAAAACAGATATCTTTTGGAAGTTTTGCTTCAAGAAAACTGCTGACTACACTGATGTACTGATGGATATTTACAGCAAATTAGATGCCTGACTGAAATACAAGGAGGGCTAATTTTAATGCAAAGTAAATTTGTGCAGAAGTAGCTGTACTTGAGCATTGGTTCTATTTTAGAACGCAATTTGCTCTGCTAAATTGGTTGTCCTACCACAAACATTCCTGATGAGAGGGCTCCTTCTCAGATACACTGGGAGTTATTTCAATCATGGTCTGTGCTGAATAAATCTGTGGGCAAATTCACTAGATGAATCATCAAATGATTAAGGTTGGAAAAGACCTCTAGAATCATCTAGTCCAGCCCACCATGCCCACTTGACTGTGTCCCTCAGTGCCACGTTTTCCAGTTTCTTGAATGCCTCTGGGGCACTGACTCCACTACTACCATGGACAGCTTGTTCCTATGCCTGCTGTTCCTTTTGTCATCCTTTCTGAGAAGAATTTTTGCCTAATATCCAACTTGATCCTCACCTGGAAAAATTCAAAGCCTTTACCTCTTTTCCTATTGTAGTTACCTGGGAGAAGAGGCTGACCCTCACTTCACCACAGCCTCCTTTCAAGTAGTTGTACAGAGCACTATGATCTCCCCTAAACCTCCTTTTCTGACTGAACAATCCCAGTTCCCTCATCTGTTCCCCATAGCACTTGTGCTCCAGGCCACTCATGGCTTCGTTGTCCTTCTCTGGTCATGATCCGGGGCCTCAGTGTCTTTCTTTCTTGTAGTGGGGGGCCCAAAACTGAATATAGTACTTATGGTGTATGTATGTATGTATAGTACTTATGGCTGTACTATAGTACAGCCTCACCAGTGCCAAGTACAGGGGGATGATCATATCCTTGGTCAGCTGGGATAGTGTTGGCCTTCTTGGCTGCTTGGTCAAACTGTTGGTTCAGGTGTCAGCTACTGCCCCTTAGAACCTTTACACAGTTTTCCAATGGAACTTGGTCATGTTGAACCTCGTACAGCTGGCCTCAGCCCACCAATCCAACCGATCCAAATTTCTCTGGAGAGCCTTTCCTACCCTCAGGCAGATCAATACTTCCTCCTGACTTAGTGTCACCTGCAAACATACCGAGAGTGTGCTCAATCCCCTCACCCACATCATCAGTAAACAGACACAAGGGATGACCTCCTGAGGAGTACCACTCATGACTGGTTGCCAGTAGGATTAAACTCTATTCACCACCACACTGCTTCTGGCCATTCAGCCAAATCCTTACATGCTTCTTCCTCCATCCCAGCATGCCAGTGCTGCTTGGACAGTATTCATATGACAAATGGCAGACAAGGTGTCCCAAGTTTTATCTGCTGCAAAACAGATGGAATTTGTGGCCTCATTTCAGACTGAACTCAGGCTGCCTTCCAGGGCAACGTTAATAGCCAGGTCCCAGAGAGCTTTAGCTTTTGTAGCTCAGCCTGCTGTTCCATGTTGTAAATATTCCTTTGACTCTTTCATGCTGCACTACATTTGCTGGGTGAAAAAGAACCCTGTGTTCCCATTCCTCGAAGTCTGGAGTTTGATGGAGCAAGGGGCTCCAGGAGTTATAGCCATACGCATGCCTACTGTAAGTGGGCTTTATCAAGGCTAACACGTAGATAGCTTTTGTAGTATGGCATCTACCAAACAAGATCTGCCAGTTAGAAATATAGGAGACAGTCTATTTTCTTCTAATTAGTTACAGGGCACAGTATGATCTAAGATGATGCTACTAAGGAAGCAACTTTTACATAAGACGTTGCCAAAGGAGCAGACAGTTCGCATTTTGTGGAAGACTACATGGCTCTGGGCCAGTGTTATTAATTGCATTTTTCTGTATTCAAGGTGGTTTTGTGGTTTAACTTGGAGATGATTCTTTCTTCTCCACAAAGATTGCTCAGGCTGCCAGCCTGAGTTGAGTTTATAGCTATCTGAAAGCTTCCTGAGTGAGAGTCAGAGCTATTGCTCTGTTTGTTCTTATTCTGTTTGTGTAGTTCTAGAGAATGTTGAGTGTCATTTTGCTATGCAATTTCCTGATGACTAGAGAATTTCAATTGGAAAAGGGAACAAGGCCAGTGCCCTTTTTGGCCTGGATGGATTAGAGACACCTCTCTGTGGTAAAGTAGCCATCTCACACAGTTATGAGCATGGAGCCTTAGGGAAAGATGCCTTGTCCATGTGATGGAATTTGCATCCGTGAGTCTCCAAGGACAAATGTCTTTTTTACAGTGTCTGCTCATATGCCACCGTCAAAGAGGACACCACTCTCTATTCTGGGCTTTGCTGTCTTTGCCTTTCTAAAAATCCCAAGCCTTAATGCTCAGAAAAAAAATAAAGAAACTAAAAATTGCTTCATCATTTTTTGTCTGTGATTTGTAAAGAAATACTGTTTTCAGTTATTGTTAGTATACTAATCTTCGAAGGACAGGGAATGTGTTACTCAGTTGTCCTGATTTATGACATTCTTTTTGTCAGTTCTACAAGAAAACACTATGATAATCATAAGCTGATTTTTTTAAGATGTGAAAGACAGGTTTAGCTTTTTTTTTTTTTTTTTTTAAAGCCTTATCTGGCATCACTGTGCCAGAACCTTTCATGTTGCCATCCCTGGTGCTACTGATATGAAGGGTGGGCTTTAAAGCATCCTATAGTAGCTGACTGATTTCCATATAGCAGCCTACAAACTGCATAAACAAATAAAAAGCACTTACCTTTTGCCTGCACTAAGGTCTTACAGGCAGGACATTCCTTTCCCCACGATGATAATATGAAGAGTGTAAAATGAGCTTATAGGTCTTGCCTGAAGATATTTTTGTTGTACTGGAAAATTCCTTCAATAAAATTACATTCCTTGGAATAATAGGGATCTGTATCTATGTATCTTAGTACAACTTGTTCAAGATAACATGTTCATCCTGTAAAACATCAGAAAGTGAAGGTTTCTATCTCTTTTTTTTTTTAACCCAGTGTATTAAAAACACACAAAATACCTTTTGTGCTGGGAGGTCATTAAACAGAGATTCAGAATAAGTAACTCTCAACAATCACAAATATCCTCCGACTCACAGGTCCAGTTACTGCAAGCCCAAGACTTTGTGTTAGAGTAAGTGACAGTGAACAGGGAAAAGCTTCAGAGCAGTTGAGTCCTCCTGGTGCGACATGCATGTTTGCACAGCCTTCTTGTATGAACACATACAACCTTGTTAGTTGCCTTTGGAGAAAAGACATTTTTTGTATATTGTCTTTAACCGATCATTTAGTGTGTGACTCAAGTGGGTCGCTGTGGTGATGGGGATGTAGCAGTGGGGCAATATATCAAAACTATTACCAACAGAAGAAACAGTGAAGTGCAATAAACTTCTGTGCAGAAATTACCACCCCAAATGTTCCAGGTAGCTCCACCCTCAGCTAGGTGCTTGCTGAGGGATCTCCAGTCAGTACTTCTCAGACAACTCCTTCTCTACCCTGACCAAGAGCATCTTGATCAGGGTGCATCCTCTTCGAAAGATCCCAAAACATTCTCTTAAAACCACTCTGTTAATTTAATAAAGCAAAGTGCTAGATTTTCCCCTTTTTTAACTCTTTTTAACTCTTGCTCTTCAAATCAGTTAGTCAAGTACTTACAGTGCCTCAGTCTATTACTTAAACTGCAGCTCCCTGAAAGGAGTTTGTTGCAAGGTGTGAGTGGGCCTCTTCTCCCAGGTAACAGTGACAGGATGATGTGTAGTGGCCTCAAGTTGCACCAGGGGAGGTTCAGGTTGGATGTTGGGAAAAATTTCTTCTCAGAGAGAATGTTGATGCATTGGAAAGGGCTGCACAGGGAGGTGGGGGAGTCACCATCCCTGGAGGTGTTCAAGAACTGTGGAGATGTGGCACTGAGGGTTATGGACTAGAGCAGTCACAGGCATAGGTCGATGGTTGGGCTCTATGATCTTAGTGGTCTTCACCACCTTTATGATTCTATGATTCTATTAAAAAAAAGTAGGAAGGAAAAAATATATATTTTCTTCACTAAGAAATTAGTTATGTTCTCAAAATAGTGGCGGTCTAAAATAAGGATGGATATACTATGTGTCTGGAGAACATACTGGTTAGGAAATGCACAGTAATAAATGACCCTAAACTTAGTTCAACCCCGTAGCTAGGAAGCCAGGTGATAATTGTTAGTGTATAAATTTCAGTAGCTCATAGTCTGGCAATTAAAAGAATAATATATTGTGAAGACTCTTCGACACTGTAATAACCCATTGCCGCAGACCTTGGTTTAACTTTAATAGTAACACCATGTGATCACATATTGTATTTTTGGATCATTTGAAGAATTTGTCATGCAGATATTCTGATTAGTGGGCTATTGGACCATTAGCCAAATAAATCTGAAGGTAATAAAGCTCACAGGAAGATAAATGACTTTCTTTTTCTTGTTCTTTCCAGCCAATTCAGGCTAATTTAAGCCTTTCACAGAATGGTGATAATGAAGGATTTGTTCTCAGCAGAGTTATGGCAGGTGATTTGCATTTGAAAGTCTGACACATTTATAGAGCTTTGATCTTTTCCCTCCAGTGCTGTGCCCCTGGCGGACACCTACACCCAGGTTTTGCCAGGTGGAGCATCCAGGGGCTCCCACAGCTCTTGAGAGTTGCTAAAAAGAAATACACTTGAAAAAAAAACAGCCAAAAATTAGCCAAAAGTGTCCCGAAATTGCAATTCTGTTGCTGAATTTGAGTGGTCCTAATACCATGCAAGAAAAAAGTTTGTTTGAATTTATTTTATTAGATTTTCTTTTCAAGCTAGAACAAGTCCTCATGGAAAATTTTGAACAAATACAAGTGCTGATATAATGTCCACCAAGACAGGAAGACTGGCTGCTTCTGTCCATGTGAATTTACTCTTGAAAGGGCACATCTCAGTGTGGGATACCACGAATTTTGTCACCTAGCAAACTTGAGAAAAGATAGCCATGGAGCTGTCTTTTAAATATTATTTTATTTTTTTGCTTTGTTGATGGAACAGAGAGGCAAGGTAATCATCTGGGCATGAAAGCAGTCTTCAGGTGGAAGAGAAAACCTGGAAATAAAATCAGAGATTAACTGACAAAAATCAAAATCAAGCATAAAACCTAGGAAATATAAAGAATATTCATAGTAGTGTTTACTGTCTTACCCTGAAGTATGAAGAAACTCATAGGGTTCAGCAGGAACTCATCCAAATGTTTGAAAAGAGGTCATTATATCCTTCACAATTATTAAATTGAATATAATCGGTTGTTTTTCTATGCACTGTAATGGTGAATTCCAAATCCACATGGTAGGAATTCATTTTCTTCTCACCTCAGAACTGATTCCTAAGGGAGGCACTAACTAAAACTTCTGGCATGAAATTCCTTTCTGTGCAAATAATATATAATATTTCTCCAAGCTGAGCTTTCCTTCTGAAAGAAACGGCATGGAATCAGAATAAGAGAATCCTCAGATTTGGAAGAGACCTTTAAAGGTCATCTAGTCCAACTCCCCTGTAGTGAACAGGAACATCACAGCTAAATCACGTTGCCCAGGGCCTGACCCAGCCTTGCCTTGAAAGTCTCCAGGGATGGGGCATCAACCACATCTCTAGACAAACTGTTCCAGTGCTTTACCACCTTCACTATAATAGATTTTTTCCTTATACCTTAACTAAATCTACCTTCTTCAAGCTTGAAAGCCATTTCCCCTTGTTTTATCACCACAGACCCCGTTAAAGAGCCTGTCCCCTTTTTTCTTGTAGCTTCTCTTTAGATACTGAAAGGCCACTGTCAGGTCACCTTGCAGCCTTCTCTTCTCCAGGCTGAACAACCCCAGCTCTCTCAACCTGTCCTCGTAGGGACGTGTGGAGGTTCTTGGAGGATGAAAGCCTACTAGAGCTTGGGGATGCTTGGAGTCTGTCTGGGAGTTGGTTTCATGATGCATTCTGTATTTGGGAGGTTTTGGCTGCCCCAAGGAATGCTCAGTCTTTTTAAAGCTGTGTAATGAGTGTTGATGAGCTAGTGTCTGAAGTATACTGAAAGAAGCAGGGGCTTTGTAAATGTTAGCCTACATTATATGCATAATTATAGAGAGGCCCCAGTAGACCTGCAGTCTTCTTGTTCCCCTCCCTCTAGAAGATGCTCCTACAATGTAAGAGTTAACTTCATGTTGAATGTACTTGAAAATTCAGTTACCAATGCATTTTGCTCTTCAAAAGAGAGCCCTATCCATCTGCATTACTTTGCTTTCAGCACATCACAGAATGTCAGCTATCAGATCAGAGCAGGAGACTGATGGGCGTGCATCCATGCCTGACAGGTCAGGTCAATGTCAGGGGAAATCACAATTCCCCTTTTTCTCACTCTCTCTCTCTCTCTATTTTTTTTTTTTTTTTTTTGAATACAACCCATTTGCTAGTATTTACTTTAGAAAACTACTTCCCTGGAGCGGGGGCTCAAATGCTTCCAAGTGATATTGCCTGGAAAATGTAGACAGTTGCATTCTGATCGTGTCCCCATTTTATGCAGTGTTATGCAAAAGGAAAGTGCCAGCATCTTGAAGTCAATTGCTGTGGTAGGCACCATGGAGGTCTCATCAGAGAGGGACCCCTCCCCTGGCACAGTCACTGTCTAAGGAAGCAAGAGATGGGGGCTCTGGGGTTCTGCAGTCAGCAATGATTTATTGCTCCCCTTGGTTTGCCCCCAAAATAGCAGACTCTTTGTCGACACAATCTGCCCTCAAGATGTGCATATATTCTGGTGCAAGATCTGCCTGCTCATCCATGCATGCACGCATTAATTGCCATTAACTATGTAGGAACTTAGGGTGCACACCAGATGTCTATGTCTCATCAGAATGATGGGGCAGCCAGCAGCGTGCAGTGAAATGGAGTGTAAGAGTGAAGGAAGTTGAGTGTGATTGGTTATCTACTTGCTTTTTGATCTAATTGATAAGCATAAGCTTAATTAACTGGCCAGTAGATAAGCTTTCCTAGTCAGAGCTTAGGGTTTTTGCTCTCTCTTGTGTTCTAAAAATATAGAAAAGAAAACAATAAGAGTTTGCTAAACTGAAAGTTGACCTCAAGTAAATGGCTTCTTGCATCTTTGCAACCTTAACTGAGCCCCTTTCTGTAACTACATAGTGCAAATGTATATACTATAGATATTTATTCTATTAATCTAAGCTTTGGACTGTTTCAAGTGTATAATGAAGTGTTTCCTGTTTCTAATAGTAGATTTATCCACACGGCTGAGCAGGTAAACAAGGGTGTATGATTTATATGGGCAGAGGATGTTTAAAAAGGCGTCTTATTCTACCAAGAAAAAACAGGAGAATGAGAAAGTTTGAAAACTAAATATATATCTAGACCAAATCTTAAGAAATAAGGAAGGAAGAAATGAAAGGAAGAAGGGAGTGAGGAAAGAGGAAGGGAGGAAGAAGGGATATAAGGAGGGAGAAAAGGAGGAAGGAAGGGAGGAAGGAAGGGGAAAAATAAAAGATATAATAGTTAGTCATAGAGAGGAAGCTAGAATTAGAAACATTTAGATGAGACAGAAAGTAAAAACTGATTATAAGGCAAAGAAAGAGAACAAGGTCTACAGTAGTAAAGAATACAGTCCTGTGTGCTCATGCACTTGTCACCCAGCTATTTCAGATCAGTCCAACCATCTAAAACTCCAGTCAGAAAGGAAAAGTATTGGTGTCTTAAATAACCAGAAGTACAATGAGAAGCCAGTAAGAAATTGCTGAGAGATTGAAAGACCATTAAACTTAGCACTTGACATGTTCATTGTCTCTTTTTCCACTGAGAGCCTCTGCAGAAAGCTTGGATACTCTTTTCTTCCTTATCCCATCAGGTGGCTGCAGCCAGCAGGTTTACCTGGAGCCTTCTCAAGGACCTGTTCCAAACTGTCAGCCCATCTGCTTCCCTGGATCTTCTGTGCAGGGGAAGCAGTGAAGCTGCTTCCTGGCTTGTCATCCTGCCCCTGTGCTGTGTGGAGTTCTCCCAGCTCCTGCAAGACTGGAAGAGTGATGATGCATTGGTACAGGCCGCCCATGGAGGTGGTGGGGTCACTATCCCTGGAGGTGTTCAAGAACCATGGAGATGTGGCACAGAGGGACATGGTTGGTGGGCATGGTGGGGATGGGTTGATGATTGGACATGATGATCTTAGAGTTCTTTTCCAACCTTAATGATTCCACAACTCTACGCTTTTGCTGTCCCTGTACCTTCTGAGCATCTTCTCAATTTTCTCTGCCCTCTGAGTGGCAACTCTGCCCTTCAGTATCTCCAATCACTCTCTTCTAGTTTGGTATCATTTGTAAACCTGCTGTGTATGCAAAGTTCAGCTATTTAAAACAGAATCAATTTTACTCAAATATTTTTGTTGAACCATTATACAACTGAGTTTAATCTGTGAGGCAAAATTCACAGAAGCATTTGAGGAAGTGAAATAAAAGTGCTTAGTACTATTCCTGCTCATCAGTGGACTGAAAGATAGACTTGCTTGTGGAACTGAATGTGATTAAAATTCAGATTTAGCAACTTGGCAACTTGCAATTTAAAATCAATGGTCCCCACCCAGGCATTAACCGAGTGCTTGGGGAAAGAAGCCTGCAACATGCACGCAGCACTCTATTTCAGAATGAGGGAAATACATAAGTGCTAAATAAAATTTATAATCTAACACGTGCTGGTTGTCTCCTACCCTAGACTATTGATCCATGTTATAATTATTAAACTGAGCTGCAGGCTCTGCTCATAGCATAACTTCATTTAGCACCAAGATGAAATATGGTTTCTATTAGTAGCGAGCAGCAGTTCTGCACATCAGTGCTCAGACACAAGGAAAGGAGAAATGAGCAGGTCCTGATGAGGTTCCCTGGATGGAAAGGAACAGCCTGAGATGAAATGTAATCAGAGCAATTGAAAAATAGACTCCTTTACAAACATTCAGCTTCAGCTCTGCAAGTCAACTTGAAATAAGCACAACTGAGATTTTAATTCAAATTTCCTGGCTACTGGAATTTCTCATAAGAATTAGTGAGGTTTAGAAAATCTGTCACGCTGCAGAATGAACCATCTGGAGCACATGGCACAAAGAATCAGTGCAATGGCAGGAAACTGAGCATACCAACCTTGAACTTTGTCTGGGGCCGTTCTGTGCTGCCCTAGCGAAACCAGTGTCAGACATGACAAAAGGAACCATCAGGGTGCTACAAAGAGATGGCAAGAAAATCTTGGAAATAAACTGTATTGTACTTCATGAAACTTATCTTATGCTTTTGTGTTGGAAAGGAGGCATTGCTTAGGATCTTGAAATGTTTACAGCAGGAATTCCTCCACCTCTCTTATGAAAAGCTCTGAAATACATCAACTCAATTTCAGTAGATGCTCTGTTCTAAAAACATGAAAGCTGATACAGTGAGTCTGCACTAAGAGATAATGGAGTTCTCCCATCTAAATGATTTCTATTATTCTGATAATAGCTGAAACTTTTTATTTTCTGAGCAAAATGAGACTCATTAAGGCCCCCTCCCCCTCAGCTTTCCCCTTTCCTTCTGGCTGAAGTAGCCAGTAGACATTAAAGACCAACCACGTAGCCAAATCTCCTTTCAACTTCTGTTAACAGGGGTATTAAAAAGACATTCCTGAAAAATCAGCTGAAAGCCACTAGGTAATAAACTCCCTACTTAAAAGGTGGATAGGTGTAAATTCCACACGTAGGCCTTTTCATCTAGGAAGCCAGTTGCTTGGAGATCAGATGTTTTAAATGAATTGCGGAGCTGATGTCACTTTTCGGTCAACAGAGACTGCCAGTATTTGGAGGATCAAATAGATGTGAGGATGTAAAGCAAGTAGATAGGTCCTGCTCCCACCAGGGCAACTGCAGAAAGATGCCTGCCACTGTCCAAAGCCCTGGTGAAATTGGTGATACTTAGCATGGCATCCACAGTATTTGTCCTTCACCAACAGGCTCTTAGTGTGGTATTTTGGGGTTGAGAGCACAGAGGAGTTTAAATGTCCAGAGCAGAATTTTTAACAGCACTACAACTCAGCAGTTTCTGGTCTTACTACAAATGAGTAACTGTTTTCTCTTGTCCTAGCCACCAAAGGTGGTGATAACAGTTAGGGATCCAATTTCCTCACGGCTTTCATAGATTGTAGTAAGGAGTTGTGGACTACTATTTATGGGTCTGGACTCAGGATCAGACCCAGTTCTTACTGCCTTGCTTCCCTCTGGGAGCTGTAGTTAGTTTGCTCATCCTTATTCTTTTGGAATATTGACCTCAGAAAAAGATGCGGATGTTTGCTGACACAGTGCAGCTTACTTGTCTAAAAATCCTATTTATTTCAGTTGAGATGACTGGACTCAATTTAGACCCTCTTCCGCAAGGACAAAAAAAAGCCTCAAATCAATTCATCAAAAAAAAAAAGAAAGAAAGAAAGAAAAGAAAACAAACAAACAAACAAAACCCTTCTACTGCAAATTAAGCGAAAGCATTGAAGAAAGAGAAGCATCACCCAGTGGCTAATGGGACTCTGGATAACAAATGTGCTGGATCCTTTTCTTCCTTTATTGCCAGCTTAGGCATAAACCGAGGTGTCCAGTGTTACTTTTCAGAAGTGTTGAACACCTGCTGTGTCTGCTGAAGCCAGTGAGACCTGCAGCTGCTCGCATTATGTTTTACATCTGGGCGGCGGGGTCCGTACAAAGCAGGACCATTAACAGCCAGCTCCATGGTGAGTGGGAGGCAAAGCAGAGAGTGCTTGGGAAGCCGTGTTCAATGAGGGATGAAGTGGCCTTCAGAGCTTTGCAGATGTAGAATATTTTATCCCCTGTAGTACAGATTGCAAGCTGAAAACATGTCATCTAAGTGCTTTATTTGTATGATGTGCTGCTTGTCAGTGCAGTAAGACTGGACTTCTGTCCTAACTCTCAAGGAGGCAAACTGCTAAGTGTCAAAAGAATACTCAGCCATGCTTACTCCATTTTAGCTTGCATTCTTCCCATTTGATATGACTTCTTCCTCACTGTTTCAAGTTTGTTTCCCCTACAAACCTCACATCTTGGTGGAAATATGCTCTGGGATTTTTATAGACTAAAAGTGTAGATCAATCCTTAAATATCTACATAATTACCTACCTTATCTGTGGGTGGCAGATTACCTGGACATCTTCTTTAAATTCAAACCCTGAATCAGACACAAACAGAAAGCTCTAAAAAAATTTTACGCTTTTCTTTTAGACATATAAAAACTTTTCTCCATCCATGCTTCTCCTCCCTCCTGTTATAAGTGCGGAAATCTGAGCAGGGAGCCTTTCATTTTAAAGGAGATGAAAATGGAGATGTTAGCCTTTATACTGCTGAATAAATTACTGAAATGGAAATCAAAACAGTCAGTCAAGCAGAAAATCTCTCATCATTTTCTAAGTGTCAGTGAGGATGTCATTGGTGTTAGTCTCATATCTCATTGCCCTTCAATCTTTTAGCATTGTTGGGGGAACAAAAGGGACTCACCAAAATCTGCACCAGGTTGAATAAAAGAAAGATAAGAAAGACTGCAATATATATATATATATATATATATATATTTTATTAGCTCTTTAACAGATGATTGTCAGACAGTCATAGACTATATAGGGTACACTTGGTATTCAGCATATAACCATGCCCTCCTCCATACCACATTTTCAGAAGCCTTGCTATAAGGAAACACCATGAACAGTTTTATCATTTCCTGTATTTTTTTTTCCTATTATAACTGTCCCTACTATGTGAGATAATTTCCCAACTGATGATTCTCACATTGTAGGTAGAGATCTAATTGCAGACAAAAATTAATTAATCCAAGAACAGCTAAAAAACATAATACTCTCTTGAACTTAAAAGGATGTAGAACATACAGTGATCATGGATCTTATGCTGCTTCTTGACTTGGCCAAAACTTTTCATTTTTTGGTGACTGAATGATATTTCAATAATTTACCCACAATTGATGACATTTACTGTCATTATGTGTTGGTTAGAGATAACGAAGAAGTGATTTGTTGAAATTTTTGCTTCCAAATTTGGCAGCCTTTTAGGGCTTAACTTTTGATTCCAAAATCAAAATCAATGATCAGAACACTTCAAATATGTATAAGTATGCATTTATAATGCACTATGAAGGTACTACAGAATACAAATACTGTGAGGAAAACACAGAGGATGGGGGAGAGATTTTAACTGGGACAAAAGTGACTCCCACTTTTATGCTAAATCAGATCTTGAGTCTGACTTGTGACTTGGTGACCTCTAAAGTGGTGCTCAATGACGTTCACTCAGCTCACTAGAGTCACAAAAAATACCTGTTGCAAATCTTCCCCTGGTTTTAGTCTGTAGCAGGAATTTGTGATTTTTAGGACTATCACAACTCATTTTATTTAAAGAAAGAAAAAAGAAAAGATCAGATCAACACAGGATAACCGTAAAACCCAAACCAATCCTGACTAAGGTAAGATGTGCCCTAAGTTTCTACACGAAGTGTATTTCATCACAGTCATATCACCTCAGACTGGGTTGAAATGTTTAAACCCTTCACCTTCGCTTTGTGGTTCCTTCTTACTCATCTCACAATAAAATCAGTTAAGTCTCCTACAAGCTGCTTCTTGCCAAACTCAGCAAAAATCCACACGAGACTTCAGAGAATATTGAGTAGGCTCCTACTTTCAAGGTTTTTCCTCTTATTGGTTGTAGTGAGGATTTCACAGTCACAAAGAAATGTTATCTTCCAGCATGTTTTGACTATGTACTATTTAAAAACATTTCTCCCCCTTTTTTGCAGAGTGGATTATTAAGCACACAGAGATTGTTACACAGAAGCTCTAAACTAAATCCTACCCTTCTTCTCTGGATCCTTCACGTTGGCACTCACTCTCTTTTCATTATATATTATATTTTGCTTCCACTATGGATCAATATAAAGTCATGACTGGCAGACGAGCTGCTCAGTGGCTACAGAACTCAGTAGTTTCCCCACAATTTGCTGTGTGATCTCAGGCAAATTCCTCCTTGACTGCTTATCCAGCTCGGGGTAATAAAGATCATTAGTTGTCACTGTAAACGCTTCTGAGGCCTACGGATGAAAAATGCTCATTATTAATGCTATTCATTTTTAGGATTTACATTTTCATTTGAAATGGCTAACTAACATCTAACTTCACTGTTGTATTCAGTTAAGGGCTAGAAATGGCTTCTTTTTTTAGCAGAAAAAAGATTCACAGAAGTAGAAATTTAAATAAAAATCTTCTAGTCTTCTCTTACGTATTTCTAACCTCTGTACAGTTTTGAATTAATTTTTAACTAACACAGCTGTCCAGGTCCAAAATTCATGTTGATTTAATTTCCTATGTGTTTGTTTATTTTTTTAATTTTATCTTCTTATATCTTTTTTTTAAATAGAGCATTGACTTTGTTTACAACTACAGATTTCCTTGTTGCCTTTCAACTCATGACTAGAAATGGTAAATTAAATTGCAAACTACAGGGAATATCTTATTTTCCCCTTTCTCCTGTTGTAAAACAAATTATTCAAAGAGAAATTGCAGCCTAACAAGATGAGAAATCCACAGAGCTACATGCATCAAAATCCAAGCCAACCATTTTTGAGTTTCACAATTAATACCCATTTATTGAGAGAACCTCAGCCACAGTCAGCATGGATCAAATAATCACTGCTATAGTGCAGTTCCTTCCAAAGAGTTACACTGAAAAGAGGGCTCAATAGTTTAAATTCTGGGCCTGTGTTAGTGCTCACTATCTTTAAACTCTCTGTTAACTGTTTTGTAAAATGGTTAATTTTCTTTTTCCTCTCTCATCACTTATCCCCCCAGTGCAACGTTAAATGTTGATGCGCAGCCTTAATTGGTTTAGTCGCAAGAAGATAATCTTTTTTTCCTCCTTCCTCACTGTTGCCTGTTAGCTTAAAGGCTTTTTAGCTGAAGGCTGATAATTATCACTGAGAAGAAACTAGCACATCAGGAGTTCATTTTCCATCTTATCACTTGTGCTGCTCCTTTGAACTCGCCTGGCCAAACCCGCGTTCCCACTTTGTCACTTTCCTCCCTCCATCATAAAAAGGTCTCAGCAGCCAGCAGCTCCATCCTTTGCTGGCGGGCAGCGGGAATTGCTTCTCCCGCGCACTCCTCCAGGATGGACAAATTGCATGAGACATTGATAAATATGGAAGACACTTTGGGTTCGGAGCACTCTGTCTGCTTATCCTCTTGGGACTGGAAGAACACCGCCGGGGCCTTTGAGCTGCACTCCGTCTCCTCTCCACACAGCCTGTCCCCAACGCCGTCCTTTGAGTCCTACACCTCATCCCCGTGCCCAGCAGTGGCCGAGACCCCGTACAGTGGAGGTGGCCTGGTGGGCTACAGCCTGGTGGACTTCCCCCCAGCTTATCTACCCAGCCCTGGGCAGGCCCGGCTGCCCAAGGGTACCAAGGTACGGATGTCAGCCCAGCGCCGGAGAAAGGCGAGCGAGAGGGAAAAGCTGAGGATGAGGACCCTGGCTGACGCACTGCACACACTGCGCAACTACCTGCCACCCACCTACAGCCAGCGGGGACAGCCCCTCACCAAAATACAGACCCTCAAGTACACCATCAAGTACATCAGCGAACTGACGGAGCTTCTCAACAGCGTCAAGCGTGTGTAGGGCCCGGCCGGAGCACCTGCCCTGGCACCCCCAGGCTCTGTTTGTGGAAGAGCCTTTTGAAAAAAAAGACAGCAAAACCAGCCTGATTTCTTCTTTGTTGGAGCATGGTTGCATGGGGTGACAGAGGAGCGTGAGGGAGGGAGAGCGAGGGTTGCTGCGTGCATAGGACGCGATGCTGGAAGGTGATGTAAGGCTGCCTAAAGCCTGAGTTGCAAGTTGCTGAGATGGAAGTCTTGCTTTCTGCTTTTTATTTTTTACCCTTCTGTTTCATTTGCTATTTTTTTTTTGTTTGTTTATTTTAACAATAAGCTTCTGACAAATTTTAAACCTGGTCTGATGCAAACCAAAAAGCCGTCTGAACCTCCTAGGATTTACCTATCTGTGTTCTGACTGATAGTCTGTCTAACACAGACAATAGTAAATCCATAGCTTTTACAGCGAATTTCTAAAAAGCAACAACAACTGCAAAGGATTTATAAGTGTACTGATTTGTAGGCACTTTAATATTAGGATAAGGAAGAACATGTTTAGCTAGCTCAAATATTGCTTATTTGTCCACATTTCCTCTGTACTTGAAAATCAAGAAAAGAAGTAATAGCAACAACTTCTTTGCTCATAACAAATAAATATCAATGTCATAGTTTGTAATCTGTATTACATAGCTGGTAGCTAAGTCCAAAAATGAACATTAAATACTGGAAATGAAATATAAACAAACTGTTTGTGTATAGATAAATTGCTGATAAAGTCTATCTTCTGTTTTAAATTATACAGAAACAAATCATATTTGTTTTTTTAGATTAAAAACCCCTGCTTCGGTGTCTGATACAGTGTGGAAATTTTACATCAAACTACTAGAATAAGTTTAAGCTGAGCCCTGTCTCTTCCATCTCTCTGGCGTGAAATAAATTGATTCAAATATTGGAAAGATACAAAGATTTATCCTCAAGAAGTACTGAAACCTAAGAGGATATTAGTAACTGTAACATCTCCTTATTAAAAGCTGTTTCTTGCAACAACTAACAGTCCTGTAAAACACACACACGAAACCTACCAAAATTGGAAGAAATGAGGACATAGCCCAACTCTTTAATTCCTTTTACCTTTTGAGCCACTGAGATCATATAGGTCTCACCACGCTGGAGGAAAAAAAAAGAATAAGCTCCATAAATCTCATTGCAGATTGACTTGAGATACTTGGCTACAACGAGGCCAGCAATGCTCAAAGAGAAGCAAAGTCTGGCAGAGTCGAAGCATTGCGAGGCTGAGCAGCGTGAAGCTCATTAAGGCAGATTAACCTTTTCTCTGTGGGGAGATGCAAGGCACCAGGAGAGCAGCAGGCAGAGGAAACAGGCTTGTCTCACCGGGATGAATAGATCAACATGTCTGTGTGGGGCAGATGGTTTAGATTTGTGAATGCATCCTGGAGCAGAGCTCTGCAAAGCGACAACTTTGTTGCGTTTCCCTCTTTTTTTTCCTCTTTTTGGTTGTTTGTAATGAAATATCTAAAATAGGTATATGTAATAGTAAAACAGGTTTTGTACTTTTTTTCTCCTTGCCTCAGCCTAAGCTGATTCAATACTCTTCTCAGATGGCTTAAGCATACCAGAGCAATCAGTGTGAAATCCATCACTGTCTTCAGAAAACAGCTAAGTTCAAATTTATGCAGGTAGAAGTATCACTCAAATGTATTCACAATTAAGCATATCCTCTATGCTCCTGCTCTGTTTTAACCCACATTACATTTCTCACAAATGTTTGGGCATTAGTAAGAGGGTAAGCAGTATCATTTCTTAAAGCCCTATAAAATTGTCCAAATAGAGAAAATTGCCTGTGCATATGAGATGGCAGCACTAATGTCATCATACTCTTCTTTACTATGAGCCTGTGTACTGAGTCCAGCTTTTAGCAGCTGGAGAGCCTCACAGACAAGATTAGACAGGTCAGATCTGGAACAGGTTGCCCAGCGGGGTTGTGGATGCCTCCTCCCTGCAAGCATTCAAGGTCAGGCTGGATGGGACTGTGAGCAACCTGGTCCACTGGGAGGCATCCCTGACTTTAGTAGAGGGATTGGAACTGGATGATCTTAAAGGTCCCTTTCAACCCAAACCCTTCCATGAGTCTATGATTTCCTAACAGTTAAGGAGGTGAAATTGTGCACTGGCTGCCAAGTCTCAAACAGAACCAGAGCTGAGAACTTAATCCCGAGTCTTTGTTAAAAGACTCACTCTAGCAAACAGCTGTATGTGCTCACTAGTGCTGACAAAGCACCGGCAGATAAATAAATGGTAGTTCCATCATTATCATCTTGGTTGTAGAACATCATCCTTTGCTAATATACTGCTTTGATAGACTATCTATGCTTGGTAATTCTTCTGACTCTGCTTCTTTTATCTTCCACAACTGGATCCACAAGTAACTACCATGCTTTTTAGCTAAGGAAGCCTGTAGAGTTGTGCTCAAAGCAAAGAGCTCAGGGATGTGAGAACATCCACTTTTATTGCTAGTTTATCTATGACCTTGACTGGTCATCCAGCATTGACATCTCAGTTTACTCAGCTGTAAAGGAAGACACTGATAGCTAACTTTTCTTTATTTATTTATTAGCTAGCTGCTAACACAGCACGCAAAAAGATCACCTTAACAGGAGGTAGCCTGTAGACTGGAGAGGTGCATCAGGGTTGATGTTCCCAATTTCTCCAAGGAAAAGAGCAGCCAAAAGCACTGAAAGTACTGAGCCATAGCTTGCTAGGTTTCTGCAGAGTCCTCTCCCTTGAAGTCCAAGGCAGAACAACAACTCTAAGTAACCTGAAAAGCAATGCTTTGAGCTTCGGATCCCTTTACTGCTCCTGTATTAGTTCAACCAGGCCTTTACCCACTCTGTAACCTTAAAAGTACACTAGCTGCTAAAATGCCCTTAAATACTTTGAGCTTCAGCACAAGGTGGCTGTATGTAAATCCCCTCGGGGAATGGGCCTTGGTCTGTCCTAAATTGCACTCTGTTACAAGGACCAAGGTCTACACTGAAGATAAGGTTAGTTTACTAGCGTATTCTTACAGTGTTTGATTTTTTGGTACTAACAGTTATTCCCCTTTCAGGGAATCTTGCACCTACAGGTGATGGAGAAAAAGTGACCAAGACACAGGAATAAGAAGTGTACCTGGATTCAGCTCCTATCTTTTGAAGTATGGTTTACAAGTCAAGAACGATTATGCTTCCCTTCTATTCTGGTCTTGTGAGATCCTATCTGCAGTGCTGCATTCAGCTCTGAGGCACCTAGCACAAGAAAGATGTGAAGCTATTGGAGCAGGTCCATAGAAAGGCCATGAGGATGATCAGGGGGCTCAAGCACCTCTTCTTCATAGATGGGCTGAGAGAGCTGGGCTTGTTCAGCCTGGAGAAGAGAAGGCCTTGGGGAAACCTCATTGTGGCCTTCCAATAACTAAAAAGTGGTCCTACAGGAAAGCTGGGGTGGAAATCCTTACCAGGGGGGACAAGAATAACTGCTTTAAACTAAACAAAGATTGATTTAGATTAAATATTAGAAAGAAACTCTTTACTGAGGGTGGCGAGGGACAGGAACACATTGGCCAGATAAGGTGTAGTTGCCTCATCCCTGGAAGCAATCAAAGCCAGGTTGGATGGAGCTCTGGGCAATTTGACTTAATGGAAAACAGTCTTTCCCATGCCAAGGGAATTTGAACAAGATGATCTTTAAGGTCACTTCCAACCTAAGCCATTCTATGATTCTGTTACTTGGACTTCCTAGGATCTGCCAGGTTCACTCTCAAAGACACAGAGCAGTTCTCTCTCTCCTTTCTTTGCTCTTCTCCTTGGTATATACATTTCACTGAAAGATAAGAGATTGTTATTTTCATGGTGATACAAGTCCTGTTGTTAAGACTTATTTCTATTCATTTTTAACTAAAGTGGAACACAATCAAGATTATTTGTTTTCCATTTCTTTGCCCCAAGGATGTAGGATATTTAGAGTGAAAGAGACCAAGGCTTAAGTCTCCTGTGTGAGAATACAAGATCTAACCCCCAGGACTGCATGTAAATTTCATGAGACAGTACTGAAGTCCAATAGCAAAACTGATAGCTCACAGAACAGAGGCAAAAAAATTATAATCTTTTACAGTCTGAAGAAATTGTAGAAGTCACAGAACTAAAGAAAATCTTTCACATACAAGCATTGTAACATACATTAATACTTCAGGCAAAACTAAAGCTACAGTAGTAGCAGTACAGCAATCACTAGAAGTCTGTGGCTAAGGAATTACATTATATTATGCCTAAGGGATGGAGTTGTTTACCATGCTAAAGAAAAAGAGAAACAGGAGAGTAAAAGAGGATCAGTCACTGAACTGAACTCTTCCAGTCCCAAAATTTCTCCCAAGTCACATTTTTGTCTCTTCTGGGTTAACATAATTGAAATTCCCTCATTAACACAGGTACTAAGGAAGGCTAGAGAAGAGGAAAAAAGACAAACAACACCAAAAGCCTCCATCACTATTCTACTGCGTTAACAATTTTCTTATACAAGAGACTAGTAGACTGAATCAGACTTGTTTCATTCAGCATCTGAACAAGAGTTTAAATACCAAGAATGACAAATGAAGAACATTCTAAAATGCTTCAGTTAATTAATTTCTTTTTAATTCACTTCTGTAGATGTTACAATTTTTGAATAAACCTTGAAATATAGACACTTGACAGTTAGTTTGGGATACTTGTTCCTGAAGTGTTAGTTTACTAATGAAACCACTATCCATCCTGCTGTCAGATGCTGCGCACCATGAATGGTTATTCTGTCTTTTAAATAAGTGCTTTTAGACCTTTACAAAAAAAAAAAAAAAAAAAAAATGGCAAGAGACATCAAGAAGGCCAGTCCCCACCCTCTGCTTCCCTGAGCTGCAATTTGTGCTCAGAAAGACAGGTATGTGCTGAAGATGATGGAAGACAAACTCCAACTTGGTAGGAAGGCTAGGTACCTAAGAGAGAGTATTCCTCAGTGGTTGAGACTGTTCTTGGAAGAAGGTCTACAGGCAAGATGTGGCTCTATGAGCAGCAGAACAGAGGGGAGCCTGTGGTTGCCTGCCCCCACACAGCACTTTGAAATTCTAAACTGAGGAGCACCACATAGGTGCCAAGAACTTTTATAGTTACACATTTGGGCTGCACATAGGTGTGTTTGATGGGAAGAAAGCCTCCTGTTAAGAGGCTTCAGTAAGTTCCAAAGGGGAAACCACAAGCATGGCAGAAATTTTTATATTCATGCTAATGCATCTGTACATATTTATATAAATAAGCACAGACTTCAAGAATCAAGTATCTGACTTCTTTTTGCCCCTAACTCGATTGTTATACAGCCACAAATGTTGTTTGTTTTCCCCTCGTTAACAGATTGAAAAAAGTAATTTTATTTTAATTTTTCCCCTTCTCTAGATCTCCTCTGTCTTTAGAGAAGATGAACTGAGGCTTGCTCTTACCACTATACCAAGTACAGTAAAGAAACTAACTCAATTTACTTATGCTTGAAAGCATTTAATTCAAAGTAGCTACCTGCCTGGAATTTGGTTAGTGTAGCACACAGATGTTTCTGAACTGACATACTGAAACAGAAGGAGAATTTATATGGAAATTCTAGCTATAGACTATTGGATAAGTTTATTGTAGAAATTAAAGCTTCTCAAATATTAACTCATTTTCAGAGCATTTTTTTTCAGAGAGAAGTGCATGATTTTTATTCTTCCTCTGAAGACATTAAGGATTAAAACAAAGAAAAAAAAACACGTGTACCAGAATTAACTGAGCTGTGAACAAGTGTCTTCTGTCTTCCAAAAATTGGTTAACAGTAAGGTGTTGCTGCTGTAAGAAAGAAAGGCAGCAGTTTCAAGAACACTAATCATGCAATTGATAATAGAGTACAGTAAAAAATGAAAACTCTGTTTCTACCAGCAGCCAGATACAGCTAGCTGTAGCATTGACTTACTGTCATTTATTTCAAGGGGAATGATCTGTTTGCAGTAGACTTCCAGTATTGTTTTATTTTCTTATAAAAACAAATCACACCAGACTTCTCTTTACCCCCTAGACTTTTATCATTCACCTGTTGAAATTGCAGGAGACATAAAGCATAAACAAAGAAGATTGATCTCCTTTCAACTTGTGTTAACAAGGATATAAAAATAACATCCCAAATACCAGGGGAAAAGCATGTGGTCATAAAATATCCACTTAAAAGGCAAAGAGGTGTTGAATCAACACTTGAAGAGGATATATATATTTTTTTTTAGAGATATAAAACCAGGAAGGCAGTTACTTAATTTTAGTATAAGCAGGCACCTGTGAGGTAGAGAGAGTACTGTCACATCTTCTTCAAATTCAATATCTTTCTGATATTGAAATGGATTGTGTCTAATGCACTTTTGAAAAATCTAACAAAGTTCATTTTCCATGGTTGAAATAGGAATCTCATGAATTTCCAGCGAAGACCACTAATCTATTAACAACTCTTATTTTGCAAGATGGTACTAAACAGCGTTCAAAAAAGACTAAGGAGTAGAAACAAAGATTAAACTGGGCATCATCTAGCTTTTCAACACCTCTTAAATCCTTGTCAACAGAAGAGAACAAGATATTGGCTAATCTTCAGGAACAAACATTTCATAGATAAAAGATTGTAAATAACGTGTTTTCTATTAAGCGATTTTTCTTTGTGTCTTGGTTTGAAGAAAAAGATCATAAAAATCAAACGGAGTCACAGTAGAGGCAGAGTTGACAATATTAAAATAAACTGCCCTACCTTATGCTTAGTACTCACACTAGTCCCTAGTTATTATATTTCTCCCAACCCCTATGGTCCCAGAGGTGAATGTGGCTCAAGATGCCCCTGGCAGCCCACAATGTGCTGGTAGAACACCATCACAGCAGAAGAAAACTACACTTCTATCTGCAGAAAGGACTGCGTACTAGTCTTATTTCTTGAGAGAAACTCAGCATGATGTATACAGGGAAGTCACTATACCACCCGCATAGCAACTAAACCAGAACCTCGTGGATGCAACTCCATAGGAAGTATGTTATGGATGTGCTCAGTGAATTCACTAGAGATTGTGAATTAAACTGCAGATAAACTTAACAGGAAAATGAGAAGATTTACAAACACAAGCTTTAAGTTACAGCATGAACTGGTTTAATGAGACCACTGTACAGGTATCATAACAGATACAATACAAATCATTTACACATTACTTTTCTTCACAAGGTACAAACAGATTCATGAAGTAGTTTCTTGCTCAAGGTGGCTTTTACAGAAATCCCCTACAGTCGAATTCTATTTAATAAAGTTAAAAAGCAAACAGCATTTTATATCCATTGCTGTAGATTTAGCCCTAAGCAATAACAATTCATGCCAAGCAATAGCTTTCCTTGAAACAGGAAAATACAGTATTGAATCTGAACAGTTTTCATAGCTGTGTTCAGGTGCAAAGAAGAAAGACACTTCTCCTTCCACTAAAAAAAAAAAAAAAGACAAATTTGTCTGACAGGAACTCTTTCTACTAGTGAAGAATCATCAGCACTTTGTAGATAAAGATTAGTAACAGTTGTTTAGTAATTGTGTATTATCAGGACAACTAAGTCTTCACTAGAAGCCTATTTTCTTCTAGAGTGGCTGTTTACTCTGCTTAGCAGAGTTACTGGTGCTACCCATGACTGATTCCTCCCCACCCCAAGGAAAGCAACTTGGCACTGCAGAGCCACAGCCTCCAGCAAGATCCATGGCTTACAGATTTTCTAGCAGCTGTCCCATACAGGATCAAATATGTTCATGCCCACCTTGCTTCAGAAAGCCTTACTGATACTAAGCTACCTGCAGCACTTTATTCATCTTAAATCTTTAACAACAACCCACCTCAATGACTGACTTTATGCCTATTGTTACATAGTAGAAGAGGGAGTGTGGTAGCAGACTCACAACTGCAGCATGACTAGAAGACTTTCAGACATGTTTGCTGGTAAGACTAAGTCAAATGCAAGTCATACACACACAAAATACAACCCCATAACTCCAGAGCTCTAGAGAAACACAAGAGAAGAACAACAAGAGAAGAACACAGTTTACTAAGAGGTTATATCTGTTTGATTAGCTGACCCTTTTTCTCTGTAGGCACTGATAAAGTATTTTCCTGATAAACATATTTAAGATGTCCTTCCTTGTAAACCCAGGCAGACTACTCACTCGGGCCATCTAACTGGAACATCATAAAACTCAACAGTTCTTGGCGAGTCCATCAGAAATTTGCACGTTCACCTACAGGGAAAAGAGAAACATCTCTTATGTTACAACTGCAGTATGCTTGGTGTATCAGTAATGTGATCTGAGAGCAATACCAACCTTGGCTGGCCATTTTTATCTTTCTAATGAGTACTGCTCCAGATGACACTTGCCCCTGTGGATGCGGTTCTGCACTGCGGTCTAGTGAGACATTTCAGCTTTTAATATTCTGTACAGACACACCAGGAGGAGTCTGCCAATTGACAAAACTCCCAGTAGTGCATTGTGTGCTGCTGAGCAAGCTCCAGGAACAGCTTGAGTAACACCATTTTTCTTACCCAGTTGTTTCTGAGGATTGCATCTCCTCTGACAAGTCATATCTGAAGGCAGTGGTGTAGTGCTGCAGATCACAACACTGCAGTAGAAATACAGCTAGAGAAAAAACACCCAACAAAACGTTTGTAGCATGTACAGGGGAATAAGTAAAAATTAGATACACAGACAGACTCAAAATGAGATAAGCAAATGCTATTGTGTAGCTATGGTAGTCTTTACGTACTACTCCTAGTGTCACGCCTTGAAGAAATCAGATAATGCCCTCATCAGTACCTGACCAACTTGAGCTCTTCCACAACATTTGTGCCATAACTGCTCTACACACTAGGACTGTCAACATCTCATGAAAAGCAAGAGATTTCTCACCTGCATTTGTAATAGAGTTGTGCCTTGTACAAAGGTGAACATTGTCACTTCAAATCTCTTCAAGTGCTGAGGAAATTTTACTCTAAGGCTGTAATTAACTTTGTGAAAGACTGTTCTGTAAGAGTCTTCACTATTTTCACACCTTTTCAGGAAAAAAAAAAAAGAAAGCAAATATAATCCAAGCCTATATTTTCGCAAATCTATAGCTACTGTGCAGGCACCTTCATGTACTTCAACAGATTCAGAGTCAGAACAGAGCAATCCTTCCTAGACAGCTTCTAACCTCTTTCCCTTTTCTTCTAGCTAAGGTTAAGGGTATTCTGCTGAACAGTCACCGCTCACAAGAGGGATGATCTCCATACCCATTTATGAGGATTGGCCATTGTGGAAGACTGTCCTGGCTTCGGGAGTTGGTAGCCCAACAGTTCTCCAAGTTCAGTTCCAATCTTGGGTCTGCAGGATGGAGCAGTTCAACTTCAAAGTACAATGCCTCCCTTAGGTATTTTACCACAGGATATTCCAGTTCCTGATAGGGCTCAGAATAGGTTTTCTCTAGAAGAGAGCACTGATGTTAGTTTCTTTTTAACAGGTAAACATTCACTAATTTCAAGTCACTCTGCTTTTCTACCATCATTCACTCTGATACAGCATCATCAAAACTAGGACAGTATATAAGCGTCAGTAAAGGAGGCCACAACAGCAGAAAAATAGGAACTAGTGAAGAAAATAATCAGAAGATGTAGAAGAGACACTTTCTTCCATAAAATCCACTTCAGTGTGATGTTTGTTCAAAGCTACTTCTAGAAAGGCACTGAAAAATAAGAGCAGGGCCATCCCAGTCATGGTGATAATTTTGTTCAAGCTTCAGTTGCCTGCTCTGCTAGGACTGTTAGCATTTTGCAGCAGCATTGATACAGCTTCTTTCTTTGACACAGCACTCACTACAATAACCATATACTAATTTCTCTGCTTAGCCACGCTTTAAGGGCTGATATGGGAGAGAAACCAAAAGTCACTACCACGACACAAGGTAACGTGACTACCCAAGCAGAAAATCTTGGTTGCATGTGATATGATCCACTGTAGATCCCTGACTGTTTGTTACACTGTGGAGGAAAAAGCCCATGAGACCTTCAAGAAGCCTTTCACTTTGCCCTGGGAGTTATTCAAAAGCAGCATAGACGAAGTCTTGGGCAACCCGTTCTGAGTCATCCCGTTTAAGCAGAGAGTTGGACAAGATGACAACCATCAGTTTTTCCAACATTATCCTTTCTGAAAAGCCTGATCAGAAAAGTTACCTTTAAAAAGCTTCATCGAGAGATCAAGAGAGCCAGAGCCTAGCTTAGTACTAGATGACAGGCTGTTCTTAGCTTCATACTGGACATCAGCTGAACGTTTGATTGTGTATACACATACAAACTTTAATCTGAGGGAAAATATTAGAATTAGATTTTTTAGAAGTCAAAACCATCCTCAACAATCTCCTTCTAGGAAACAGTACTTACTGGTATAGTGGTATATCACTTCCAGGTCTGAAATAGAGTACATCATTTTCATATGTTATAGATGTGCTGTTGAACTGAAACATACAGGTAGTTACAAACAGGACGGTTACTTCAGAACTGACCCTTTTCCTCCCCAGACACAATATCCACATCCCTTCACCTGCCTGGCAGTCTGGCAGAGTGCTTTCAGCAGGGTGAACTTAGAAATGGCCAGAAACTAACGGCCAACAGTCCTGTGCTCACTAAACAAAAGCTAGCAACAGCTAGCAGCAGTCACAATAAAGAACATCTTCTCAACCAACAATACCTTGTCTCTGGGCTGGAAGATTGTCTAAGTGCATTGGGCCTGAGACCAGAGTTTAGCTAATTCTTTTAGCAGAATTTATAGCTAGCATACAGAGAATTAAGTTGCATTTGTTACAACTGGAATTTGAACAAGATTAGACCTTTTGTTGTTTTGTCTCCTATTTTCTACTTATGTAATACATGAGCTGCAGGAAGAAGAAACCCACTTGTAGTCTTAGCTTATGTATTTATTAGTGGCTACTAATCAGCTTCTACAAGAAATGTGAGCATATACTGACAACTAGCTCACAGTCAAATCTGTTACAATCAACGTCAAACTAAGTTCTGTTCCAGAAGACACCTCTGGCTCTGGAAATTGTTTTCACTAAGAAGTTCTACATAACTCAGTTCTGTATTCTCAGAAAAGGAGTGTAGGTGTACTGCTTATCAGAAGTGACCACCCATCAGCAGCAACCTTTCTGCAGCTTCTGAACTTCTGCCATACCTAGTGATAAGCCTATAACAACAGGAAGTAAACTTAATATCAGTAATCCCTTACCTTTCTATTTGTTCCACATGTATTCACATTGAATTTAAAGGTTGCAGTTTTCTTTGTCACTAGACTTGGTTTGCACTGTCTATCTCTTAAGACGAGCAGGCTGGTGTTCAGATCTGCAAGTCTTACTAATTTTATTGCAGTAATAACCACTGTGCCATTGGGAAGACACTCTGAAAAACACATTTTTCAGTACAAATGAGGCTACAGAATAAAGGAGCTGCAAAACAAGATCAAAGTTCTGTATCTAGCAAGGCTTTCAGCAGCTCAAGAAAGTGAAATTCAATTCTAAATTCTTGCTCAAATGTTCAATTCTTTTTTCCACTCTAGCATCTTCAGTGTGTGCACTACATAGAATAATGTCAATTTCACTCTTTTATTCTTAGGAAGTATCCTCCTCTCACGGATTGTTTCTAGCTGAATTATTTCTTCACATTCAATTCAGATGAGTATGTTTGTCAACAATGGGTTTTGTAAGCTGACTCCCCTCAAGGCCCATCTTCATCATTGTAACAAAAAAAAAAAAAAACAACAGCAAAGGCCCCAAGAAAGTCCAAACCCTTCTGACAAGTGTTCTTGTTTTCAGAAGTGAGAGAGCAAGAAGATTTTGTCCCCTCTACCAAACGTGGACCAAATAGGATAGTCTCCCCAAACTATAATTTGACTTAGCATAAAATATGGCAGGTAGATAAGTAATGTGCTATAAGATAAGTTATCACAGAAGCATAAACACCAGAAACTTTTAAGACTGTGTACGCTTTTGATTATTTATGCAACTCAAACAGCAGCTAAAGAGCTAAGACCCAGAATGTTAGAGGTAATGTTCTCACGTATCAGCTCTGAAGGCCGAAATCTGCATGAGATCGAGAAGTCCTTCCTATTAGCCAAGGTGATGCCATCCTTCAAGATTAAGTGGAGTGAAGCTATTACTCCAGAAATATGAATATCCTAGGGATGATACTCACAGATAAAACAAAAGAATGTAGATTCACCACTATTTATTTATTTTTTTTTTTTCAGAAATACTCAGAAAGACTGCTGGTTATCACAAACCAAAGGTAGCAGTCCTTGACCAAAACCTCATCTACAAGAGACATTTTTATTTTAATCCAGAGACAGAGACAAAGAGCTCATTCAGTAGTTTTACAGCACAACATAAATATAATTGCCTGTAAAATTTCCATTAAAATGTTGTCCAGCCTTTAAGTGCTTGTAAAGTACTTTTCTTGACTGTAAAGCACTCTTTAAGAGTGGAAAATGCCTTCCATTAATTATTTGAAGCCTATCCCAAATGGATGCTTTATTTTTATCTACAAGGACATGGTGTATCATATGAATACATCATAGAGAGAACATGTGTTTTAATTCATACAGACCAGCATCCTTACCTTATAGTCCACAAGGGAGGAAAGGAAAGGGACAGAGACAGCCAAGTGAGTGCCATTGTCATTTAAGCTATAGTAATATTTCTCAGCAGCCTCTGGCATCAGGTGCTGATCTGAGATGAAGGGCAGCCAGTTTTGGTCCACATTCCCACGGGTGATAATGAGGTGAAAGTAATTCTCATCACAAAATCCCCTTGCACTGGGTAGTACTGCAATACAGTTAAGGACCAGACAATGTGCTTGCTGCTATTAGAGTTTAGAAGTGCTTTTTAGCTCTGACAGCATCACTGGCTGAACAAAGCCCAGTTAACAGCTGAATTCAGTCAGGCTAGTTGCAGACAAATGAAGACAGTTTTGCTCAGGTTTCACTAGCTTACCAGCATCTTTAACAGCAGACACTGTTATGATGGGGACAGCAAAGGTGTCACTTGTTGGAATGATGATGAACTTCAGTGTGACATTGAGTATGTATTCTCTTGTGTCATCACTTGTGTACTAGAAAAATTATATTTAGAAAAAAACAATGAGTGATACTTTCTACACCATAGTATGTTGCAGTGCACATACCTCTTAGTACATACCTCTTTCTTAATGCCTGGTGCATCAAATGGTACTTGTATTACATAGACTTTGCTTCCGTTAGCATACTGAATCTCATATGTTAAATATCCATGCTGAATAGCTTCAGAAACAGTTACAGTTGTCCCCTCAATGGTCAAGTCCACAAGCTCCACATCCAGGAGAAACATCCCTACCGTAACATTCATTAGCCTTGTACTCAAATTTGGGTCTGAAAAGGCATAAGTCAGCATTATTCCCTTATCAGTACCAAAACCTTCAGTAAACAGCATTAAGCTACTTACTGTTAGTTACAACAAGTCCTGTGTGTTCAAATGGCGTTTCTATTTCCTTGATGATGGTATACTTGGTTAGTCCCCATTTGCTATCCTCCCACTGGTGTTCCAAGAACAGGTTGATGGAGTATTTTGCCCCATGTTTTCCACTGCTCACAAAAGTCTGGAATTTCATAATCAACACCCCTTCAGTATGATTCTGCATTACAGTCAAAAGCATACCACATGATTAGAGAATCTGCTAGAACTCCAAGTAATTGTCCTCTGCTCTGTTAGGCCACTTTTATGCTGGGAAGATTGAAAAAAAACCTCAAACTAATCACCACCTGTGAAAAAACTGAACTCTGATGTGGTGCTTCCTGTGTCACTATCATGGGCACTAGTTCTCTAAAGTTTGGATTCTCAGGATAATCAAGAGACTACCATTCAAAGTGATCCCCCACCTGTTACTTTCAAAGCAGCAGGGGATTGTTTTGTCATGGAAATAAAATAGCTCCTCCCTCAACTCCCCTAAAGTTCAGTTATTATCGCATTTGCCCAGTTCACTTCAAGGAACTACTAGATTTAGAGCTATATAGTATCAAGGCATCCCAATATCATGTGACCTCATGGACAAATCAGGTGATCTCATTCTCTTCAATGTTTTTTGTGAAATGTGACAAGATTTACATGTCCTATAGCTTAGGAGTGTGACAACAGGTCTACAAAGCCTAAGTTCTATGTTCACATGAAAAAGGATACAAATCATTAGTTCTTTATAGAACTGTGTCATTTTTTTGCTTGTTAGTAAGAGTCTTCACAATGCAGTGCTTACAAGAGCAATTTGTATGTTTGATTTCCCCTTTTTACCTCCTTTCCTTACTTCTCTCCCTCCCCTGTCACTTGGAAGTAAGAATTATACTTGCCCAGGAAGAACAAGACGCATCACCACAAAAAATAAAAACCCTAAAAACAAAAACAAAACTAAAACAACAAAAGCCACTCACAACAGGGAAACTACTTTGCCTGCCATCCTACATAACTAACCTTGTAAGAGCCACCTTCTGCACCTACTGGTACCTTCACTGTAATTGTATTTAAGTGGTTAGATAACACAAATTTCCTGGAAGCCATTTCCTTGGCAGAGAGTTTGCGTAGATTCACACCAACTTCAACAATCACATCCTTAAAGCCAGTTGCTCCAGCACAGAGTGCTTGAAAGTATTTTGGAACAGTCCAGATGATAGTTTTGTTAGTGTAATTCACACCATCTTAGGGACAAGATAGGAAAGCTGTTAGCTCATTACTGTAGTTGCAAATCAGTCTCTGTATATTCAAGCACTGGGTTAAGGTACCATGCTCCTCACCTACAGGACATGCCACAGAAGTATCCACCATCAGGATCATCCATTGCTGTTTGTAAAATATACTTGATTTCACCACAGAAAAGGTATTTCCCTGAGCCTGCAGAAAGAGAACACATTAGACCTGCACAGTCTGACAACTTCCTGGGTTGGAGTGAGCATACCAACCTTGACCAGCTGAACTTGGGCAGCATTATATGGCACTCGCAGCAGAATTCTGTTTTCTGTGGTGCTAAATCCAAAGCCAGCTCTCCAAGCATCACTCACAAGCAGTGCTTTTTTTTCTTCTGGTCGATGAAACACTATCTGCCACATTGAAGTTTCCATTGCTTTTGCCTACCCAGAGAAATTCATTAACAGTTTGAACAAGCTCTTTCAAGTGAGTTATTTACTACACCAGATGATTTATTGTATTCAGCTGCCCAGCAGTTCTGTTGCCCTGTTCTAAATACTGCCGAAGTGATAGACCTCCAGCTTTGTCTTCCTCAGCTTCTTACTCGGAGAAAGCTGTCAGCATTAAGAACAGATACAAAACAAACAAAAAATACAAGAACAAACCAAAACCAGACATCCATTTCAGTTTGGAGGTAGATCATGGGGCAGGAGATTGGTTGTATGGCTACACTGAGATTATAGGGTCCAAGAAGAAAAAAGCCTATCTGCAGATCATTCCTGGGCCATGAAGTTCACAGATTTTGTTACATACATGCAAGGGAAAATTTGATTTTTAGGTCAAGAAACCAGCCTCCATTTCTTCCTTGAAGATTAGACCTTCAACCTGTCTATATTTCTAATGTAGCATATGTCTATCCTAAAAACTAGTTGGTGGTGAAGGAGCTCTGCTTTTCCTACTGAAGTGCCCTTTTGCAAAGAAAAATTTATGCTGTGCGGATACTGAAAGATGGTGGTGTCAAAAGCAGCACTAGCTTTACTAGCTTTTACTAGCAAAAAAAAAAAAAAAAAATCTACCTCTGAAAAAGAAAGAATCCAATCCTGAGGTTCATTCAAAATAAAATCCTTCTCATTCTGTGGAACATCCCTCCTGACAGAAACCTGAATGGAAAAAGTATGAGAGGTTCATTGATAGCACTTTCTCCTGTCTCTTTATTTCAGCTTATTTATTATCTAGTTCTAGTATTTTCACTTTGAATTAAAGCCATGACATTATTCTTTACTTCTTTTTCCTCTCTTAAGAGAGATTCTTCCCTCCAGAGTTCTCCCAAGCATAGTAGGTATACTTTCTGAAGTAAGTTTCCATTTTGGTTATTTCAAAATTTTTTGAGACAATATTCAGCAAGTTCAAGCCATTAGTTTAACCTCTTGAATGCTATTCCATAAATTCATTAGCTATTAACACCATTCAGTAACCTATATAAACATAACATAAATGCATCACTAAGCTCAAGGTACAAGATATGGTTTCACCAGTTAACCTTTCATAGCAAGACGTTCAAACTCTGCTTCTAGTACTCATTCCTATCATCTAATCTGCTTCCAAATGTGGCATCTTCTAGTATTTACTTCTTCATCTTGAGGTATATTACCATAAGACGCTTCCAATCCTTACCTCCATGTAGTTGGTTTCACATACTATCTCTCTTGGACTCTGTGGGCCATAAGAGCAACTTGCACTTTTCTGATGAGTTGTAGCATTTTTCATATCAGGAGTATGGGCCACATTGATTTGTATAGTTACTGTGAACACATCCTTCTGTACAGACAGAGGAAATACGTTAGACTGATTTTTCCAAGCAGGGTATTAGCTGTTCTTGTGACCTAACTCAGGAAATCCACCCATCAGCCTTCCCACAGAAGAGCAACTCCATGCTGAAACATTGTTCTCTACTTGGTTAACTACGTAACCTGTACACACATAGGTGTATATCCACACAGCCACAGAAATACTTTGGTGTGTGTGTGTGTTTGGGGGGGGGGGGGGGGGCGTCCAGCCTTTCATGTAGCTCCAGAGCTTGACAGGACAAAACATTTAAGATGTACCTGAACTTGTGTTTTACAGCATAGCAGTAGTGAGCAAGGAACAGAAGCAGACAAACTTTTGAGATTAAGCATTACTGCACCTCAGACTCAAAACACTAAAGCAGAGCAGAACAACAGCCAGATGGAATTCCCTGTTATTGTTCAGGAAAAGGCAGTTGTCCTTCAAGTGCATGTATTATGCTTCTTCCTGTGTTCATCTGTGCTATTATGTAATGCATTTGAACGTCAACACATTATTATTGGAGCTCTGGACACATTTGAAGGGAATTAATTTTTTTCTAGTTGATGTTCAAGACATTACAACCCCCTCAACTAATAACTACTAATAATTTTGTCATCTTCCACATAAAGGTTATACACAGCAGCACTGCATCTTAATTTTACTTACCTCCAAGTGAGAATGACAACTTAGCGCAGAAACGCGAAACACAATGCTATTCCTGCTGCTGTAAGTTATCGTGTATCCACACTGCGATGCCAGGGCCTCATCTAGCTCCCAGGCTATGCCAGATTGATCTATGAGAAATTAGTTCAGATCGGCATTAATTAGTATAACTTCTCTGTTGGCCGTCAGCAACCTACCCTTGCCCCTGAGGTTCAGCTGTTTCAGGTCATCTATGGCCCAACTACATACTGTGTGGTCAGAGCTGACAGAATTACAGATAAAGTTCTGCAAGGAAATATATTGAAAGAGAAGGAGGTTAAAATTACAAACAGACTGGGACAGGAAACACAGTAGCCAAAGGGCTGAAGATAATAAATGACCAATATGGCAGAATGTGAAATCCTAAAGGGAAAAAAAGCCTGGGTAAATACAGAACAGGGATCCATGTCAGAGTTATCATGTTTGATTCATGATGACAGTTTGCAGTATCAGGGCACTGTTCCAGGGCTGGCATAGCTCCACATTTCTCTCTAACACATGCTTGGACAATGGAGACTGTTCAGGAATCTTAACCAGGACAACAAGCATGTAACAGTTAGATCAAATCGCTCAGACTACGAAACTATCATTTTTTTTTTTCAGCCAAAAATAATTACTTGATATTTTCAAGCTGTACATACCTCAAACACAGAGACCACTTATACATAAGGTGCTTATACACAGAAACACACAGTAAGAATAATTTCATGTGGTTACTAGGTTACTACTTTTCTTACTAGAAAGAAAATCCATCAGCATTAACATGCCAACAGCTACCATATTTAACTACAGTGTCTTTGAAGTGAAAGTGAAATGCACCATCATAATTAGACTTGATATCACTAAATAATAACTAAGAAGGCCATGAAATAGCTTACACAGAAATAACAATGGCTTCCACAACTCTATTAGCTTACTATGATCCTGCAAATTCTAGTGCAGGAAGAGCTCAAAAGATTTTAAAGACTACACCATTTACAGTACTCCCCTGTAATATCTTCTGTACCAACTTACCAACAGCAGAAAAAGATAAATATTTATCCTTAAAGTGTTGCATGCTCACAGTGAAATGCAAAGTGTTCTTCAAGCACTCTGAACTGATGAGTCCTGTATTAAAGGCATTGAAAGACAGAAACACAAAAGATAATAAATAGAAATTCTCTACTTCCCACACTGTTCTGTAAATAAGAGTATCAGAAGTTATATATCAGTGTCCTCTAACAAAGGATGTTAGATTAAAAAAAAAGAAACACACCAAAACAGGAACAAATAAACAAACCCAATGGAAAAAAAATAAAAAAAATCAAGCAATATTTCCAACGCAGCTATGAACACATATTCCAGCAGTAATTGTGTCTGGTCAGCTGGCACTGCTAAGTGGAGCTGTCAGTGATGGAAATAGGATTCTGCAACAGGGTCAAGAGAGATCAAAGTTTGCTGCCCCAAACTACCAAAATTGGAATAAAGCAAAACAAGACAGACAAGAGAGTCCTCCCTTCAATCCATTGAAAGGAAAAAGAAAAATGCTAATAGGAGAAACAATAAGAAAACACACCCAAACTAATAAAATCTTCTGAAACATATATACAGATACTATCAGACAAAAAAAAAAAAATTAAATGCTGTTCACAGCAGCATTACCTTACCTGATGCCAGTTGGGTCCACGTTTCAGAGATGAGCATTCCTACCAATAATAACCTGTATGAGAAAGCAAGGATTAGCAGAACCTTCAAGTTTCTGTGCTCAGGTATTACAAGCCCAGATATAGCAAAATGGGATTTCCTAGGTTACCACTAGAAAGTTAGTGTAATAAAGAAGCTCACAACACTAATGCACTTAGGAAAATATTCAGCGACCATAAAATTCTCACCTCAATGCCAGACTCAACTCCATTGTGTATTTGCTTTTCCTCTGCCTTAGTACTTCCAACAGTCACAAGGAAATGCAAATTTCCATCATCAGCTTTCCACAAAGCTCAAAGATTCCCAATTTAAGGGGAAAGGCTGCCCTTGTTATAATGATGAAACCCATTTTCAGCTGTTTGTCCTCTTAATTACAAACTTGTAACTCATGTCACCTGCTCTTTTGTTTTACTGATTAAATCTGTTCCTATCCAGGTTCCTTCATCTCCATAGCTATAGGTTTCTTGTATGGTGGTAGAGAAGGCAGTGGGATAAGAAGTGTTCTTCTGGTAAAACATGGCAATTTATTGTTCCTGAGTTACCTCATTTTAACTTAGTTTTCTCTATAGAGAAGCTCTGATGGCCTTTCCTGGAGAGCTGGAGTTATCTGTGGACGGATTTGTAAAGTGTGGCTTTAAGGCAGTTGATATAATAAAAAAGAAGTAATTGGTTGCAACTAATATTTAAGGTGATATATGCTGGAATCTGATGGACATCTGAAATTAAAGTGTAGAATGGTTTGGGTTTGAACCTAAAGATCATCTAGTTCCAACCGCTCCACATTGGAAAGGGATATCTCCTGCTGGATTTTGTTACTCAAAGCCCCATCCAACCTGGCCTTGAACACCTCCAGGGATGGGGTATTCACAGCTTCTCTGGGCAGCCTGTGACGCTGCCTCACCACCCTCTGAGTAAAGAATTTCTTCTGACAGCGTGACCTGTAGCACACATAAAGCAGAAATAATCCCTATTAGTCAGGTTCATCCAGTTTGGGGAAAATCTTCCCCAAAATTGTGGAGGAGTGGGTCTGACTGTAGGTAAATCATTAATGAGGACCCTGCATTTGCTAATTGCTAAAGGCAGGAGAGTTAAACCTATGGCCTTGGGTCCACTTGGCTTCCCACCATCAGTGTGGGTGCACTCTGGTCACTGTGGGTGATGCATGGATTTCTGATGCTTCTGGAACAGATGAGCTGTGATACTGATGGTTAGAATGTAGCCAGCTTGTGAGTGACTACAGCAATATTAATAGCATAAACAATAATAAATCGATTACTGCTTGATTTTTGCCTATAATAGAGTCCTATAATTCAGCATTCCATGTTGTCAAGGACAGCCTTCATCTAGTCCAGCAGTCAGTGACTCTGTACAAACAGATTCTTAACTGTCAGGGCTCCCTGTGGCAGTTCTCATTTCTCCCCTTTCATGGCCAAAACATTGCTTTAATTTCCCTATTTCTTTAAGCACTATTTCCCTATTTTCTTTCTGTATTTTCTAGTAACTTTACTAGGAGTAAATAACATTGACTTTATAACAGATCACGCCACTCTTTGAGAAGTGTGATCTGCAAAAGTCCCCCTCTCTTTTATACAATTTTTTATTGGGGATCCTTTTGTCATAGGTTTATGTCGTGGCAGACTGGTTTTGCTCCTTTCTCCACGCCCGTGAAGGCAGAGGGAGAGCAGAGCTGAAAGGTTTGTAATTAACAACAGTGTCCTGGAGAGGGAGCCTGAGACCCTCCTATGGGGATGCTCTGCCCTGCTCCGCCGGGCAGCTGCACCTTTCTCAACGTTAATTCAGCGTTTGTTATTAAAACGAGTAACGGTTCATCAGGGTCGCTTTGGGCAATTGGAAGCATTTACTTTGAAGCTAATTGTTGCAGCTATCCTTACCAAGAGTATTAAAATGGACAAACCAAGTTTAGCCTGTTCTGAGATACTGGATTTTACCTCAGAAAAAAAATAATTTATCCCCACCTGCCACATTTTGTTGTTATTTCCTTTTGATATTGCATTATCTGATAAATTTTTAACTTTACAAGGAGTTTTTCGGAGAGTCATCACTATTTATGTAGTATCCACTAATTATTGTGATAAAAGATAAAGCCATGATCTTGCAGTCATGGCTTAAGCATTGCATAGCACACTGCATTTATTATCACTCGATTAGTTAATGTTAAAATGATGTCTGTTGTCTCAGTGCAGTCAATATTTAAAATATTACAAAAATGTTAACACACTTTTCCAGACCTTGATTCAAGTACCACTGGGGATGTGCCTGAGATTTCCTCTAGCTTGAATGAAGTCTACCTGACGTTTAAGCAGATCTGCACTGTTGACATACCCACCACATCAATTCTATGCTGGATGTCCAAGCTGCTTATGCTTTTCTACCCTGAACTTCAGGCATGATTCCATGAATCCTTCCACTTGCCAATACACACATACAGGGCAGGATCCTGGTGACACCTCATTCAGTCTTTGCAGTTTTAACAGGGTTATAGAATAATAGAGTCATTACGGTTGGAAAAGACCTCTAAGATCATCTGGTCCAACCCAACCCATCCCCAACATACCTACTAACAGTGTGCCACATCCACATACTTATTGAACTCCTCCAGGGACTGTAACTCCACCAATTCCCAGGACAGTCTGTGGCAGTGCGTCATCACTCTTTCTGAGAATATTTTTTTCCTAAAAAGTGTTTAGGAAATAAGGACTTGTAGCCACATACCGGAGTGGAAGGAGAATTAGAGTAGTTCTGCGACTCAGGTTTATCACAGCAGTGCTGAAAGCATTGCCCATCTAGATTACTTGCACAGGTTCTGTCTGCTTGTTCCGTTCTTTTTTCTCCCCTGGTTTTACCATTGAGTTGTAGATAAATTCCTAGTTACGTTTACTTTTATATTTATTTACTTTAAATTTCTTTTGTTATGTAGCACTCCTTGTCTTGATTTGTAATTGTGACTCTGGGCAATAAGTAACACATATAAATCCAAGACTATTTCTACCCAGACAAATCTAAATTTTCAGCTGACTTAACTAAAAAGGAAGACATTTTGTCTGTCAGAATAGTTATTTCTAACAGATTTTGAAGTCAAGATGACTTCATTCAAACTCTGTGGCCAAAAACACCAAGAATGGCGAAGTTTTTCTTCCGGCACTTTTGTTAGTATCAGGGTAAGAATAGGAAGAAGTTTCATCCTGGGATAACTACTGTGTGGAAACATGTGCATTTAGTTTTCCAGCATGGCTTACCAGTCTCCTGCCTGATAACTGATAGCTCTCCCATAGCAAGTAGTAACTGAGTGGTAGGGTCAGGTCATGACCCTTGTATTAAGAACAAAGGATGTCTGTATAATCTAGAGGGCAATCTGTTAACTGTTGTTTGAAAGGTGTTTTGACTTCATATTTTGAAGGCAAAAATGTGTGATAAATAAAATCCAAATAACAGCACTTCTCATATGAGATAATAGATAATTCACTGTTGATAGGAATAATAAAACCAGTCTCACCCTCATAAAATATCCACCAGAAAATTTATTGCTCATTTTCTTTGCAGGGTTACCATGCAAAATAATATTTATTCAATGTAGTACCCTATCTGTCTCACCCTATATCTTCCTCCCACCATGAATCCGTTCCTAGACAGTGTGTTTATGTGTTAGGCTAATTCAAATATTTTCCATGTAAAAATAGCTCAGTAAACAAATATATGGGGACGTAGAAAATACACACTTCATCTGTAAGCACTATCTGCAAGAACAGACACATTAGATAGAATGAGGCCATTAACCAGAACTTAGCAACTTAGCCTGGGCTGTCTCTGCTGCAAGATATTCCTCCTTTGGGGATATGAATGATTTCCTAAATCATCACTGACTTGATTTTCTGCTAGACACAGTCCTGCTCTGGGATTACAGTTCAGTTCAGATCCCTAGAGAGTTAGAAGCTATCTGTCTCAGACCTATGGGCAGCTTTCTTGGGGCTCTCCCTTGAATGGGGCAGTACAGATCTTCTGGCTGTCAGTTTAGCTAGCAACTCACATATTAAACAAGGGACTGGCAGGTTTAAAAGAATAAATGTTCCTAGTTAAAGTTTTACAAGTCATTTTATGGTAGTCCTTTATTCTCTGAACAGGGTACAGGAAGGAGATTTGAAACAAACCTCCCTGCAGGAGTGTCAGAACACAATGAAGAACACACAGCGTGCATAGTGTTAGCAGCTAGACATGAAAGAACTCAAATCTGGGACCTATGTACTGGAGAAATAAGTGGAAGGAGGTCTTCAGTGAGCAAAGGTCCTTAGAAATAAGACTAGACTACCACTTTAGTTATAATTTATCATAGAATCAAAGAATCATAGAATGGTTTGCGTTGGAAGGGACCTTTAAGATCACGTAGTTCCAACCCCCTGCTATAGGCAGGGACACATCTCTATACCAGGTTGCTCACAGCCCCATCCAGCCTGGCCTTGAAAGCTTCCAAGGAGGTGGCATTCACAACCTCTCTGGGCAACCAGTTCCAGTGTCCCACCACCCTGACAGTAAAGAATTTCTTCCTAATATCTAATCTAAACTTACCCTCTTCCAGTTTAAAGCCATACTTACACCCCACCTTCTTTCTGCTGTGTTTTCTGAGTGTAATGTCCTTCAGCACAGTGGTTCAAGGGCAGTGGATGTCCTCCAGGACCATCACCCATGCAGTTAGGAGTGAGATCTATAATTGGGAATATCATTTCAACTGCTTGGCTGTGTCAAATTGGCTGAATAAAAATGAGATTAATTAAGACAGAGATACACCAGGAAGTAATCTGGTCCTTAAAGTCCAGCTAGAATTGGAGGACAGGAATTTATGTGCAGTAGCGAACAGTCTGTAGAAATATCTGGAACCAAATGCAAAGCAATTTAGATTACTGTGATAGTACAAAAGCGCTTTGAGTAGACAATTTAAGACATCTGCCTGTGGTCCAGACATCTGTGTGCAGTGAATACCGCTTTCAAGCAAGCTCTTTATTTATCATTTCGTGATGTCCGTTAATAATTGCTGCCCATGTACAACCCCATCTTTGTCTATACGTAGTTATATATGGTTACTTGACATCTCTAATAAACAAGGAAAGAATTACTTGTTCTTAAATTGAAAATGCAATCTGTAACCTAGTTCGATTTCAAATGTAGACAACAAATTTTTCTCTTCCCTCCCATTCTCTCCCTTTGTGTGTATTTGAAGATGTTATTGCACTTTTATATTCCTCAAAGTAATGGACACATAAACTAGCTCCTGTCATGGTTGGGTCACACAGGTAAGTCCTCTTGTATTTTTAGCCAATTTTCAATTTCAGTCCTCCTGTGAAGCTGAAGAACCTGAAATGCTCAGATCTATGGTCAGAAGCCAGGCTTCTTCTCTTCAGACAGACATAAAAATGTCTTTTCTGTGGTCACTTCAAATATTCTCTGGATTAATAGTCACTTCTTTTCAATCTTTTCTTGTGTTTATGTAAATTTTTTGAGATATTACAACATCATTTATTTATCTGAAAATAAGTCTTGGTGTTATAAGAATGATGTAAATTTTCTTTAATGCAAGACCATGCACTAGTCTCAATTAGATTCTGCAGCAACAGAAGTAACAAGCAAAAACAGTGTCAGCTCCAACAAAAAAACAGATTGTTCTGTCTGTTTAAATAATCCCATATGATGTCTTATTAGCAGTCAAAGTGAGGTACTACAGAACCAAGAGAAATCTTTCAGAGTATAAAATCTGATTTGTAAGTCTAATTGTAATTTATTTAAATACAATTTTGTGCTTGTTTAGTGGCGTATCTAAAGTTTTGTGCTACAATCTTGAATGGATAATAACCCAATCCTATTTGATTTCAGTGACCTTTGGATTAGACTCCCAAAGCTTGGTGGATGAGGTTCTCTATTTTCTCAGCATAAAGCAAGTAGAAATTTATTTGAGATTGGTTTATTTATAAATTTGGAAGTGTATTCATTTGCACCAATGTTTGATGCTCTGCACATAAATCTCTATGTTGCCTTTTGGGGAAAAAGGTTAAGTTCAAATTCAGATAGCACATCTCATCCCCCCAGAACAGGCAGACATCCAGTGCTAAGTTAAAGGCCTCACAACACTTCCTGTGATGGCTGGGGAACAACTTTGGCTTTCTGAGAAACATTTTTTTTTCTGTGGAAACAGGTCCTAATCACAAAAATTGTGGAAGATATGGAGAAGGTAACTTGGAATGCCCTCATTTGGTGTGATCAATTGGCTACAGAAATACCAGTCTATCTGTCTTACTATGGAGACTGTTTTGTACACAAGGTCAGCGAGGCAAAACAGAATGGGTATAACTTCCATTACAATTCCACAGCAGCCTGTGGAAAAGCTTCATGCCAATGAAAAGCTATGCCACCTTTTCTTAACCCTCTTTCACTGAAGTGTTATGCAAGATACAAAATGTAAATCCCTCATATGCTACAGAATACGTATGCCAAAAGGCCATGTAAACATGGATGATTATTTAAGTTTTACTATAGATTATACTATTTTAGATACAGTAAATCTGGATTTACATAGCCTTTGAGTGACTGCAGGGAAAGCTGGCTCTAGACAAAGTACTTACTGAGAACAGAAGTTTGTGGCATAAGAAGATACTGGTCATATCTTTTTGGTGCTTCTTACACTCCCGCTGATTCTGCAATAAATTCTGTGGACACTTGGTTGTTTGGCAGTTAGTACTGGCAAGTTTTAATACAGGTGCTGTTGTCATCTTGATGAAAGCATTTACTCTACAGTAATGAACAGGAGGTGGGAGTGTCAAGGTGATTTTGTGATCCCAGGAAGGATCATGGCTGTGGTTTAGTGGGGAAAAGCTGATGTTGAGTGTACAGTTGGACTGGATGAGCTAGGAGGGCTTTTCCAGCCTTGATGATTCCATGATTTCAAGTCACCTTTACATAGCACTAATCAGGACAACTATGATCCATTCTTATCCTCTGTGATACCTGTTTTGATTTGATTTGTTCAATTTGATTTGTATGTTGTTTTGCTTCTTAATTCTACTTTGATGACAGAAAAGACTTACTTGCCAGGATTTTGGAATTTGAGTCTAGTAAAAAATTCAGAAATTGATCTTGACTGATATCATGTGAAAGCCTGATATTTTCTACTGAAAATGCTGAGCTCTTTTTGCCTCCATTTTTAAAGGAGCTGTAGAAACAGATTCTTTCTGAAGAAAGAGCAATTTATCAAATTGTTGACTACAATTATGATCTTACTCTCATTACAGAAAAATAGGAATTGTTTCTTTCGAAACCAGTAAAAAAAAATTAAGAGAATATTAGTATTTTATGGCCCATGATTTTTCTCTGTGCATGTTCTGGCTGAAATTTCACAAATTAGTTTATAGAATAGATGCATAATTAGAGTTTCTTGTGTAGTTCAGGTGTCCTCTTAGTGTTGCAAACTGAAAACATTAATTCACTACCTTTCAGATTAGGCTGTGGTTTGAGTATGCATTACCCACAGTATTGACTTCAAGTCCTTCCTGCTTGGCTTCCATAGAATCATAGAATAGCTTGGGTTAGTAGGGACTCCAAGGATCAATGACTTCCAACGCACCTGGTACTAGACCAGGTTGCCCAGGGCTCCATCCAACCTGGTCTTGAACACCTCCAGGGTTGGGGCTTCCACATCCTCCCTGGGCAGCCTGTTCCAACACATGCTCTGAATTGAGCTTTTATACCCTTGTGGAAAGAGGTGCTGTCCCCATGGGAGCATCACTTCATCTATTTATGAGATCACATGATAAACTAAACTGGCCAACTGTACTACCATTAGAAAAAAAGAACAAACATAGTTATGCAGCTCTTAATTAGTGCAGGCACAGACACAAGGAGAGAAGCTGAGTAGTTTTGGCATAGGGGTGGGACCATGTACGGAAATGGCATTCTGCTTCTTAGGGCAGATTGTCAGACAATGTATTTTCAACAGAGTAGTTATTTTGGCAGTATCTGGTGACCCTGAAGAGCAGGGAGCGTGGTTTGCTCCTTCCTTGAACTTAGATGACATGGGTGCAGTCAGAATTCCTAAGTAAGGCACCTGTAAAATGTGACCTGAGGTTGGCATGTAGCATGAGAGAGTCTTCCTGAAAATTATGGTTTAGTCATTTTGTATCTATGTCTGGCCATAAAATGACTATGTTACTATGTTGAAATTGCATCTCCATGTGCTAGATGGGGTTTCTGATATTACTCAGAATGAGGAAGATTATCGAGAGGTTTCTGCCTCTAAGATCAGGTGTTTTTTTGTGGTACAGTTGTCACAGCCTATGCAACATATAAGTAATCTAGTCCAGAATTCAAACCTATTAGAGATAAGACTACTATGGCTTGAAAAAAAAAAAATGTTAGACTTAGTGATGTGATTTAATTTCACATAAGTTGAAGGGAACCCCTTTCAATGTTTTTGTTTTCTTTTTTTTAAAGAGCAGCACTCTGCTTTCATTAGAGAAGTACTGATGAAGCTTTTAAAATGAATTGTCAACCTGATAATGTTTCATCCACTGGCTGTCCCGGGACTGCTTTTAGTGATCCTGTGCATAGCAGTTTGTTTCAAAATCCTTTGCAGCCTCTTTTTAGCGCAGGACTAGGAAGCAACAATGATGTTGATTTTCTACTGAGGAAGCTTTGGATGTCTTCTGCTTCTAAAGGTGATGAGTGTTGTCTTCCTCTCTTGCAAGGTGGAGAGCAGTGAGTGGTATTCAAGAATGTATTAATAAAATAGCAAATTCTTCTGCATCTACTTCAACTCAGATATCTAGGAAAATTTTCATATATCTGTAGGAGTCAAAGATCTGTTTTTTTGTCCTGTTAGAACCTGTTAGAATCCAGATAAATATTTTACCAAGCCCTGTACCATTTATTACATTTCTACTAGGAGGTGTGCAGTGCTATTAAGCTTAAGCTCACTATGGCATTCATATATCTTTCCACTGAGCAATCAAGTTACTTCATAGATGCTTTATAATCGGCCCATCTGTTTTTATTTGATTTACTGGCAGCTGTATCCTGAAAATCTCAGGACTGGGAAGAAGTTTAGGAGTCCATAAATCTGTGTACTTGTCTGCCACTATTATAGGCAATCCTCTATACACTCATTTTCATAGGCTGATTAAAATCCTCTTCAAAACAAACATTTGGTGCCCCCCCGCCCCCCTATAATGAAAGAATATTCCAGGTCTTTATTTCTTTGGTGTTTGGAAGTGCTCTACATTTTATCTAGAGTTTATTCTTGAGCAGTTTATATTGATTTGTTCTGTACCAGTACAACTTGAGCTTAAATTACTCTTTATCATTTTTATTTTTCATTTTTAAAGGGAGAAATCATGCTCACTGTTACTCTTCATTTTATGGACCGAAGCATCTGACTCTTTCTCATCCCATCTCTTAGGCTTGGCTCTCCACTCCTCTGAACATCGAAGTAGCATCTATTCGGGTTTGACATATCTTTCTGTATTACGGTGATCAGAACTGAATGCAGATGAGATTTCAGTGGCATATACATGCTGATGCAAATGCTTCTATATCTGTTCTGAAAATATCTTGGTTATTTTTTATGGCTATGTTGATGGCTCATCATCATGTTGTGACCAATTATTGTGATGACATCTTTCTCTGTTCTCACTGTTGATAACGATGAGCAGATGGATTCAGTAAAAAGCATAACTCCTTGGTGAATCTCAACTGCTGGATGTGAAATGGCTCCTGACTTTATGCAGCACCAAACTTTTTATCACATTATGCCCTGTTAATACAGCTACATGATATGGAACTTGCTTACACTCAACGAACTTCAAGAGAGAGCAGAGAAGCCTCACAAGAAAGGTGCATGCAGTATGAAATACAAGCCAGTTACACACCTTTTTAACAACCAGCACAGCCTGCACTGCTTAATCTTTTTTTTTTTTTTTTTTTGCCGGGCACTGGACTTGAGATTAGTTCTAAGCTGAGGTTTCAAATATGTTTATGTTTTGGGTTCAGACATATTTTTGGGTAGAAACTACAGAGCTTACCTAGCACAATGGAACACATTGCTGTTTGATTGAAAAGTAGGTAATAGCTCAAAAAGGCTTTGGCAAAGCTGTGCTTTAAAGCTCACAGGGTAAAACATCCCATTTCACCCACTTTCTCAGTTCAAGGTCTATGTTTTTAGTAAGTTCATAGCTGTTAAAATGACAGTGGTTATACATTTGTTGGGAGTCAAAATAAGCATCATTCTCCAACATTAGTGTTTCTTCTTGGTTGCATCGCTGAGAATGAATTAGTGTCTCACTCTCAGCAGACTGTGTAGCTGTTTTGGTGATGTCATTTTGATCAGTTCCTTTTCAATAACTGATAAATCATAACAGAAGTATCATAAATTCCTTAACATCCAGTCTTAAATGGAGATAAATTTCCTTGTATTTTAACCACATAGAATGGGATTTACTTTTATTTTAGGATTTAAGCTTGTGAGGATGAAGGTTTTCCTGTAGTTGATCAGATGAGATAAGACCCCCTAAAAGTGCAGTCACTCTGATCAAACGTGTTTAAGATATATGGGCAAAAACACCCATCACTGACAAAAAAGGTTCCTAGCTTATTATTTTAGTCTGAAGACCTAATCTTGGGAGGGATGCAAATGGGTGAGCTTCATACAGTTGCACAAAATGTGCTACCTCCAGAGCTGAAAGGTGTCTGTATGGACCTTCTTTGGAATTTATATAATAATTGTGCCAATGGTTTGCATCCATAGCTTCTATAGGTTATGACTATTCCAAAGTGTGAACAAAGTTCTGAGCTTTAAGTTCTGTATTTTTCCCAAACACGCTAAATAAACACAGGAGAGTAATGAAGAAGTTCTTTCATACACTCCAAAGATTTTATGTGGCTAACCCTGACCTACAAGAATTATATAACTGCTTTCATTATTCATTAGAAGAGCATGGTAGAATGCTTTCAAGATGTAAATACCCTTACATCTCAATAATCAGAGCTATATGCCTATATAGCTGTATTGATTCCTGGCTCATTTTTCTCTGAAGTCTTGAAGGAAATCTTTGCAGTTCTATCTTTCGCCCACACAGCTGGTGACTGATGGCTCCAGAGCAATGGACATGTCAAGGACTTCAGAGCTGAACAGAGATGCAAAGTAAGGACAAATCCTAAAAAAAACCAAGAAAAATAAGTTGAACTAGAAATGTTGTAGATTTGAAAAAGAAATAAAGTGAGACACTGCTATAACTTTCATATTGTTCCATTCATTTAATATTGCTTCACCTTCCAAACTCTAATTTTCAGTTTCTTCTTTCTATAACCCTGTCTCTAATATACAATCTTCAGGATTTCTTCCTTTGTACTTGATTGAATCACAACAACCCAAACAAAATTATGTGCCTGGACTAAGACTGTCCTAGTAGCACTGAATAGCAGTAGAGTTGAAAACCAAGAAGAAAGACAGCAAAGGAGAAATCAGAAGCAAAAGGAAGAGAAATATGACTGAAGAGGAAAAAAAACAAAACAAAACAACAACAACAACAACAAAGGTTTTTTTTTAAACTTCTCCTTCATCTTCCTAAGGAAAAAAAGCCCAACCAATCAAGAAACACCACCAAAACCAACCACACAAACCTTCTCCCCAAAGACAGACAAACAAAAAAACTCTGACAGAAACAACCCAAACCCCTTGATGAGCCTGTAGAAGAAATGAAAATATTATGTATTGTCTTCACCATTCTTTGCAGATATTCTCTCACTGGTAGATCATATTTTCTTTCACCTAAAATGGCTACACTTTTTCCTATTATTTTTTTTAAAAGGAATAGCATTGTAAAGCTCAGTGAATTCATTGTAAGCAAGAATTCCTCTGTGACAGACAAGCCAGATTATGTATTCAGTGCGTAATTTCTGTTTTAGTGGGATATGTAATGATAGCTGCCACAATCAACATTTCCGTGGGAGTTGTCATTTATATATATGGCCCTACTTTTGGCCTATTAAAAAGGTCATATTGTAATTTCAGATTAGTTTGAGTTAGGAAGAATACCAGGAATTTCCTGTCTATCTCAGTGAACAGTGGTTCAGTGAACTTGCAGTCCATCACCTTATTGTCAAACAAGCTTCTGCATTAATATGTTTTCAAAACATACAGAAAAATGCCCTTTCCAGAAATGAAAGATGCTTCAAGTCCACATACATCTGACTTTTCTTCCTAAGACACGTGTCTTAGAATAGCACAATAACTTGTGAGAATCTTGCACTGACAAATTTCTTCTGTTAGACTGAAGGTCTGGGAACATTCACATATTCCTAGAAGCAATTGTGGATACTTTTAATTTAAAATGTAAGCAGCATTCTCCTCTGCCTTTGCTATCAAAATCAGTATTCAAAACAACAAAACCTCCGGAGCTTCAAGTTCTGATTCTGCAGCAAATGTAACATTTCTTCAAGTCACAGCCTCACAAAACCTTAAAAATATGTTTTTTGGAGGTAGTCTGTTATCACTGGAAATATGCAATTAATGAATTGATGGAGCTCTGTTGCACAATATGAAGCTATTTTCTCAGGCAAAATAGAGAGGGACCCTATGAACTCACAAAGAGTTTGTCTGCTTGAACTAAATAACAAAAGTTATAACACTGATTTTCTTAAATCACAGGATTGTAGGCAGCCCCCAGACTGGGGACACAAGCACAGAAATGCTCTGTTCCCAATCTACCTCTCCATGAAGATGATGTAAAAACATATTGCAACAGTAGTTCCTCTGATTGGTATGAGCAGGAGGACCAAACCTCTGTGGGTGTAGTGCAAATCACAGACAGAACTCAGCAGAAAGAAACAATCTGCATCCAGCCATGGCAGCTAATTAAATCCCAAGTCCTGCACTCAAAAACACAACAGTCAATGGGAGAGTGATAAGCTGTGATTCGTGGGGGTTTTTGTGCAGCAAATGGAAATCTCCTGTGCTGGTTGCTGGTGGCCATGGTGCAGCAGCCGTGCTGCAGTGCCTGTCCCACGTGTCTCCTTGCACACTGGAGCAGAGTGGGTGGGATTGAGCAGGGCAAGGCAGATCAGATTTGGCTCTCGCTGACAGAGGAATTGCCATTGTAATTGCTTCCTCTTTCTCTCTTTTTTTTTTTTTCTCCAAGAATCTACCTAAGGCAGTGTGATTCCCACTTCGTCCCACAGCTGGGCAGTTTGAACGATGAGCATTTGTGGAGGAAGAACATTCGGTCCATTTGCCTCTAATAGGGTCCCCTTGGTTTAAGTGCTGACAGAATTTGATTGAATTAAGGCATTCAGGGAAGAAAACAAATAGGGAAATAAATGGCCAGCCCCCCCTGGGATAGCAGAGTTACATAAACAACAAACCCCTGCAACAACAATGCTCAGGGCTTTGCTGTTTCCAGTTCAGATTAGCCACTGGCAGCCTGATAGGATGAGCTCACTACGTGGTCCAGAGTGCCTTAAAAAGGAAATAAGTCATTTTATGGGGGTCACAATCTCTTGCAATTTGGCCATATGTTCTCTAGTGCAAATTTTCACTCTGTTCCTTCCACCCTTGAAAATCTTCTCATCTTAAGAAGAATTCAAAGCAATGTTTTTGTCTGAATTTATTATCAACAGATTTGAAGGACTTAATATTTGTAAAAATGAGTCTAAACACTCAATAATGATTTCTTTCTGAATACAGACCTTTCTGGTTGGACTTTGGCTAGAATACAAGATACTGTGGCTAGCCTTACATATGTTACTCATCCCCAGCTGTCTTCATCTCATTGTCCTTTTAAGCCAATAAACAATGCTAAGTACCATTTTGCACCATAACAAACCTCTGCAGTGGTATGATGGTGCTAGTGCTGCAGCCTGGGTTTCTCTCCATCTCTTTTCCCATTGCTGCCAGCTAAGTTCATGCCCACCACCAACAGCTGCCAATAAATTTTCCTGCATTGTGAAGCTGGAAATGACCTCTCTCCTTCTCCAGAGGAGCGAGTCAAACAAATTCTAGAGCGTGTATTCAAATGAAGATGCGAAAACCTGCCAAAACCCTCAAGTCAGCCCTCTGCGTAACATGAGCACAGCTCAGGGGAGTTGTGGTGCTGTAGTGGAAGCATGTGAAAAAACTGCTTTGTAAGGGCAGATTCTCCTTCAGGCAGCTCAGTGCCCAAGTTCTGCTTATGCAGAAATTAGCTATGATGCATCAAATACAAAAAATAAGTGCAGTTTGTAAGTCGTGTGTTATTTCCTGATGTGAATGAGAAGAAGAAGATGCCTGGATCTGCAGAATACTGGGAGGAGAGAACTGACATTTCTAAATGTGCTGCCCCCAAGGGACTAGGCCCGTTGTCCAGAAAAGAGCAGCACAAGATGATGCTGATGCAAGGAGCTTTGAGTTACGATAATGCAGGTTGCAGCTTGGCAGGATGGGTGAGATGCCAGGAGAGCACACAACAGGCAGAGCACAACCAGGAGACGTATCAGTGGCCATGGTGGTGGCAGAGGACAGGGGTCAGTGGACCTAAGCAATGATCCCACCACATCCCCACAAAGATCTCAGCAGGCATTAGGGAAATAGGCATATCTACAATTCCCTGAAAGGAATTTGTAGAGAGGTGGGGTCGGCCTCTTTTCCCAGGTAACACTGATAGGACAAGAGGGAACAGCCTTACATTGCTTCAGGGGAGGTCCAGATTAAGTATTTGGAAAAAATTTCTTCTCAAAAAGCATGAGGTGAGGCATGAACACAGGCTGTCCAGGGAGGTGGTGGAGCCACCGTCCCTGGAGGTGTTCAAGAAACATGGAAATGTGACACTGAGGGATGTGGTTAGAGGGCATGGTGGCGATGAGTTGACAGTTGGACTAGATGATTTTAAAGTCTTTTCCAACAATAATGATTCCATGATTCTGTGATTCTATAAATGCCTGTGCTCTTGACGCCAGAGAGCTGCTCCCCTCCCTGAGCAGTTTCCAGCCTCTCGCATCCTCACCCGTACTGATTTGGGTTGTGTAACCCTCTGACAGACTGCTATGCTGCAGCATCATTTCCAAAGGCAGTCATAATATTTCTGCAGGATCTTTCAGATTTTATGCTGAGATCCCTAAGTGACCCACTGAGATGGCCTCATTCATCTTCAAGAATTCTATTCACATTTTCTTGTGTTTGGACAGTTCCAAGAAAGTCACTCTGTATTCCGTGCCTTGATTTCATATAAACTTTGTGTAACGAAATGTCATTCTGTGCAGCTCATTGCTTTTGATCTTAATATACTGCTGGAGAATCTGATTTTTCAGAAAAAGGAAAAAAAAAGGAGGAGAAATGCAGATTTCTGTGCACAGCGCTGATGGGTTCACGTAGTTTTTGGACAAGCCAATTCTGCAGTGATTAAAGCTTTTCTGATTAATGGATCAGGAAGATGATAAACAACCTTTCATTAATGCAATTTTACACCATGACATGGAAGAAAAAGAACTCTTTCTGCATAGCAATAGCAACTTAAGGGAACACTGGAAAACACAAGCAGAGAAAAACATGTACGTTCTCTTAAGATTCCCACTCTCCTCAGTCTTGGAGGTTGGACCCTTTTCAACCTCAACCATTCTGTGATTCTGTGATTCACAATTGTAAGGCTTCAGAATTATCACTGGGAGCACAGCAGCACAACAGCATGGCGAGCATTTAGGTTGACTTGACAACAAGAGGCCACTCTTGCTAAATAACTTTGTTAAATGGAATAATTTGGCTTAAAGCATAAAGTGAATTCTACCAAGATACAAAGAGAAAGAGGGAGAAAGTGAGAGAAAAAGAAAAAGAGTGAAAGAGAAATAAAGAAAGAGTGAAAAAAAGAAGAGAGAGAGAGAGGAAGGGAGGAAGGGAGGAAGGGAGGAAGGGAGGGAGGAAGGGAGGAAGGGAGGGAGGAAGGGAAGAAGGAGAGGTTTACTACATTTGTATGCATTTTTTTTTATATTCATTAGAAAAATGAAAATAGGGAAAATGAAAAATGAAAAAAAGGGAAAATATTTACTTGTTTCTTTGTTTTTTTCCAAATCCTGAAGCGAGTTACAACAAGGTTTGGGGGGCTTCCTTAAGGAAAAGTTTGGGAAAGTTTATGAAAAGTATAGAAAATCCTTTTTGTTCTTTTCCATCTCCTCCTTTTTTTTGTTCTTTTCCACATTTGTGGTGAAGGCAAAAACCTCCATAACATTCTTCCAAATAACAATGGCATCGCCAAAAGATGGAATCATAGAACACCTCGAGTTGGAAGGAATCCGTCAGGATCGCTGGCTCTAATTCTTCCCCCGGTCACACGGGTGTCTGCCCTCGCTTCTTGCTGCCTCTGGGCTTAGAGCGAAGCAGAAATAAGACAGCTCGGTGCCACAGCACCGAGAGACGAACCACTTCCCCCCCCATCCTCCTCTCCCCCCCCCACAGCACGTGGGGACCACCACGCCTCGCAGCAAAGCCGACTCTTCAGCAAATCAGCGGCGGCGGATCGATAGCGGATCAATGCCGCTCAGCGCGCGGTGCTCGGCACAAAAGCGGGAAGGTGAGAGCCGAGAGCTCACTTCGCAGCGACCCGAGGCGGAGAGCGGAACTTGCGTCTCCCTCCCGGCAGCATCCCAGATCCGCGGAGCGCCGGTAGGTGGGCTGCGGGTGGGAGCGTTCTGGGGACGGGACCCTCCGGGATGCGGTGCGGGACCCGCACAGACGGCAGCAACGCGGCTCCGCCCGCCCCGCCGGGAAGGTGCCGGGGGATGCTCGAGGCCGGGGTGGGGACTCTCCGGATCCCGCCCGCCGCCTGCCCGCCCCCGATAGCTCCCGCGGAGCGCTTCGGAGGCGGGCGGAGCGCGGCGGAGCCCCGCGGCCCCAGGTAGGATGGCTTCTCCGTGCGCTTTGCGGGACGTGGAGGAGGAGGGAGGCCGCAGCTCGGTGCCGGGGAGCCCCGCTTCCAGCCCCGCAGCTCCCCGTCTCCCCGCAAGCAAAGAGGCGGCCCCGGCGGTGGGCACCGCTCCGGCTCCGCGGAGGGGACGGGGTGATGCCGAGCGGCCGCTCCTAATGGGCAGTGAGGGAGCGGATCGATAGGGAACGTCTCGGAATCTCTTTCGCATTGCAGAGCTCTCTGCCTTGCCTTTTAAAAATGCATTTAGATACAAAAGTGAAGTCGGTTTGAGGAGCTGTGGATCGCTAAAGAGCCGCTATGGGTACAGAAATGGGAGGGAAGTCTCGCTGCGTGGCCGATGTGAGGCAGAGTTACTGAGTTGGGAGATAGTTTCCCTGATTTTAGATCCAAGTGGAGCTTATAATAAAGACTTTTCCTGTGTGCTCCTCCGAGAGTGCAGATCCTCACTGCTGTGTCTGGATTCCCATGCAGCGTGAGCTAGCTCTATACCAATACTCTTATTTACCTAAATGATTATTCTGGGAGCTGCACTCCGAAGCAGCATCAGCCAGACAAAGCGGACCTCAGGATCAGAGCAGCGGCACTGTATTGATCCCATTAGCAGAACGTACAGATCTACCCTCAGATCCCTTGTAACACAGTTGCTTTCCCAGAATTAAAGTTCTCCTCTGAACATCTGTCTCTGGTCGAGGCCAATAGATGGCATAAGTTATTCAGATTAACATCCGAAGAGGATTGAGGAAGTAGGAATACACTTTGTGCTGGAACCAGTGTTTGATGCGTGTGTGTCAAATGCAGTGGTGACTTTTTAACTTTGTAAGTTGTATTTGGTATCTGCTGCTGGGGAGAAGCTGCCCATCACAGTGATGTTGAGAGTAGTAATCATTAGTGATGAGAATCGACTGTTTTTAATACAGAGCTGTGTCTTTCAAGCCTTCACTGCCTCTGAAGGTTTTCAAGGAACGAGTAGAAGTTGGACTGAGTGATGTTGTGTTGTGGTATGGTGGTAATGGGCTGACGGTTGTCCTAGATGATCTTAGTGGTCTTTCCAACTTTCACGGTTCTATGATCTTTTCCTCGTTGACTTTTCCAGATTTCACTGTTCATAAAGGTAGCACTTGGGACAATGAAAGACAGTTGGCAAATTGGGAAAAAACAACGTGGACTGTCTATCTGAGCTTCTGCTGAGACAGCACTGTGGATAGACAAAGAGGATCTCGTTCTGAAACTGGGTAAATGATTTATACATGTGTTGGCAGCTAAATGATGAAGAGCTTTAACTGGCAATGCCCATACCTTGTTTTTGGGTGTCTTTCGCTACCCGTGGATTTCAGAGCATTTATTTTGATAGAGGCACAGTGTCATTATTTCCATTTTTTTTTTCAATTGCAGGATTTGAAGAGTGGGAAGGGTTCAGAAATAGTACCACAGAATCGTAGAAGGGACCTCAAAGACCATCTAGTTCCAATATCCAAGTTGCCTTTTTTTTTACTTTGTCTATTAAGCCTTCCTTATACAGGCTGAAAAGTTTTGCTGAAATTGATCTTAAAATAAGTGAAATCTATATGTATGGACAGCAGAGGATGTTAAAGCTCTTTTTTGAAGAGGCTTTTGTCCTTGAACACCATATCTGAAAGTCTTATCAATCTCAGTGCTGAGAAAACGAGCAAAAATAGTAGGAACCCTTCAACTTCCCATTCGTGTTTTTGGGCAAAGAAACAGACCTGAATAATGGCTGAACTGATGCAAACTTCACTGTGATCCCTAGGGTAAATGCAGACTGGATGTTTTCTTAAAATGTTCTTTGTACAAACAGAGTATTCCTAAGTAAAACGTTTCTTTGCTCACCCTCTTTATGACCATGGGACAGGCTCATCAATTTCTGAGTTGAACTGCAGGTAGACTCACAGGAAGATGGCTGTGCTTTCACTGCTCTGAGCATCTGCCAGGGGTGTGCTCCTTCTCCTGGCGACCCCCCAGCACAGCCTACCCTGGGCACGGTGCTGGCCCTGTGCTGGGACAGCTGCCAGTGCTGCTGCCACTGCGGTTGTGTGCTGGGATCTGGGTGCAGCCCTTCCTTTGCCAGCTGAGCTCACTGAGCCTCACATGCTCCTAGGTGTACCAAATGCCAGCTAGCAAGAAATGCATGGGAAAGACAGATGGTCTGTAGCCTGACCTGAGCTGGGGTTGGAGTGCGCAGCAGATTTGGGCAACATCTTTCTTAGCAGCCTGTCCATACTCCTGGTTACTTGTAAATGAGTTGTAACCAGGTTTGCTTATTCTCCTGGAATCCCTCTCTGGCTTTGCCTAAGCCCATTTGTTTGCAGCATGTGTCCTAAAGGCTCTTGATTTAAAGAACTTGTTTACTTGCTACTGGGGTGCATATATTAAAAAGCCCTGCCCAAGGCTAATGACTAGAAACAAGACTCAAGTCTCCAAACTCACATCATTCTCTGCTTTGCAAATTTTCAGTTATGGGATCCGTGCCAAGAACACACAATAAAACAGAGCTCATGAATAAATGAAATGTATTCCACTAACCTGTGGATATTTTCTTCTAATCTTGGTTTTGTCCTATCTCTTTATTCTTCTTTCTTTTTCTCCTTCCATTCATTTCTGTTTAGCTTTTTTCTTCTTTTCTAGAATTTGCTTTCCCCTTTGTTATTTATGAGATCATCTTATTCCCTTACTGTGTTGCTTCTTTATTTTCTGAGTGGGGAACACCCAGGCAGGCTGGTGCCTGACTGCCCTTCTCTGACTCTGTGCAGTGGGACAAATCCTCAGCTGAGAACCACTGTCTTTGACCCTTTGCAGACAATGGCTCTGCACCAGGTTATCTGCTGCACCAAGACACGACCCTCATTTGCTTCTCCATTCTCCATCATTCATTCTTTGCTATACCTCATATCCTTCTGTGCCTGTTTCTTTTTCTATATTTTACTAATACTCCTTCTCTTTAAACTCTACTTTCCATTATATTTGACTCTATTTTGTTGGGTCTTCTTGTCATTCATTGTATATCTAAAGTCTTAACAGTAGTGTGTCTAGCTGCTGTCATTTGTTATTTGTGAATAACTAATTCATTTTTTCTTAAAAAGAAGATTCCATATATGACAGTTGTGTGTAACGGTTTTGCTGTGTTTATCATTCTGCTCTACAGGAGATGACTGTTAAAATGTTTATCTTGCTTGTCAAGGGAGAGGCTGTTGGCTGTGTTGCTCCTTAGTTTTTGAGGGAGCTCATTCGACACCAGTTATCTTATTTTCAGCAGATATTTGACTTCTGGAATGATGAGCTTTCTACCTGAAGTCAGAAGGTACCAGTGAGACCACTGTCTTTTTTCTGGAACTTAATTTGCTCTCTATTCAGATCATTCAGTTGATACAGATAAAGCCTGAGACCCTGACCTTCATGCATTTTTCGCAAGGATCCAAGATCAGTCTGAAGTTCAATGGTCTTTGTGGCTGAGTTGTTGGTAATGTTTGTGGAAAGCTTCATTCATTTTGACTGTAAATTGTTTCCCCCATTGCTATCTGTTCTGCTAGGTGCTCCCGATGCCCTCACCCTTAGCATTACGGAATGGCTTTAAGCTGTGCCAGAAGTACAGATTGGATATTAGGAAAAATTTATTTGCAGAGAGAGTGGTGAAGCATTGGAACAGAGTGCATAGAGAGGTGATGAAGTCACTGTTGAAGAAACTTGGATATGTGATACTGAGTGATGTGGTTTGGTGGTATGGTGGTGATGGTTTAACTTGGTGATACTGGTGGTCTTTCTAACCATAATGATTTTATGATTCCATGATTTTCTTTTCTCCATCCCTTTATCCACAAGCTCTCTAGCTCACCCTTCACACTGAAGTGCCTCACCCATTTTGCCTTCACATCTCTGGAAGGTCCAAGTCGAGATCTCTGGAGTTACCCTCTCACAGCTGTGAGGAGCTGGGAGATAGCCCAAGGGGAAGCCACAAATGCTCAGCTCTTGCGTGTGCTTCCATCAACCCTTAGGATTCCCTGCAGTTCTGAGCAGCCAGCACTGGGAGTGGGACAGCTGCATGAGCTCTGCATAAGACTGTCTTGGAATAAAGGCTAATAAATGAACTTTTCTTTCCCCCTATTTTTTTGGAAATCATTTGCTCTTAGTGTTTTGTTAATAAAAACAACAAAAAGGGCATATGGACAAAACCATGTGGCTGGTATAAGGAGGACAGGTTGTTTATCATTTGAGATAGAGTTTTGCTTCCCCTTTCTTCCAGTTTTGTGCATCTTTGTCCTTTGTTCATCATATGGACAAGCAATTTAGATGCCAACTGATATCTTAGGAGCTGGTTAACTATCCTGTGTGTTTAATCATTGTAATGCAGTGCTGTTCTCATACCAGGCTCTGAGTTCTGCGCAGAGCTTGGCTGGCCCATCTCCCCCTTCAGTTCTCACTAAAAGCAAAGACAGAGACTTTGTAGCTTTGGGAATGCTGAAGTAGAACATGCTGATGTGATGCGTGATGCTGAACAGTTCACCCCTCAAGTCCCACATTCTGCTCCAAAGCATGAAGCTGAACGTATCTTCCTCCCAGTGCTTCTAAGTTAATAAAGTGCTACATTTATGAACAAAAAAGCATTTTGTATGTACTATCTTGTTAAATTTTGTATTAGCAATTAGTTGTCCTATATAGGGGGCATTTTGTGCTTCTCTGTGCTTTATTTTTATCTGAGTTAAATGAATTGATTGCTGCTGTTTATACAACCACAGGTAGGTTATCTGTGGGAGGCAGAGAACCAACTAAGAAAAAGTCTGTGAACAATTTTGATTTGCATGGAGGAGTTAAGACACAGACTGGGTAGTTTAATGATAACTGGAGACACTTCTGATAACTCTGTGCTTCTCTTCTATCTCCTTCCCTTGAGCTGATGCTGTTTCCAGCAATGCTGACCACTGTGCAGGCTGCAGCTTGGAAGCTCCCTGATGCTGGGGGAAGAGGCATCAGTGGGAGAGGGATTGACCTCATAGTCTGTGAGATGCAATGATTGCTGTACTATATTACTTTAGTGTAGAGTTGCTCTCAGTTGGTGTGTTTGTGGCCAGCTGGTAAGGGGAGGAAATTGCCCCCCTCTCCTTTGCCTTCATGAGGCCCCATCTGGAGTGATGTGTCCAGGTCTGGGGCCTCCAGTACAGAAAAGATATGGAGCTGCTGGAATGGGTGCAGAGAAGGGCCACAAGGATGATCAAAGGGCTGGAACACGTCTCCTGTGAAGAAAGGCTGAGGGAGTTGGGCTTGTTCAGCTTGGAGAAGAGAAGGCTCCGGGGAGACCTCACTGCAGTCTTCCAGTACCTATGAAGGGGGCTTACAAGCAGGAGAGGGATCAACTGTTTACATGGTCTGGAAAATGGCTTTAAAGTAAAAGAGGAGAGATTTAGGTTAGATGTTAGGAATAAATTGTTTACTCAGAGGGTGGTGAGGCACTAGCACAGGCTGCCCAGGGATCTGTGGATGTCCCATTGCTGGAGGTGTTCAAGGCCAGGTAGGTTGGGCCCTGGGCAGCTTGATCTAGAGGATGGCAACCCCTGCTTGTGGCAGGGGGTTGGAACTAGATGATCTTTAAGGTCTCCTCCAACCTAAGCTTTTCTATGATTTTGTAATATAAAGTGTAGCAGTGGGGAGGATCAGATATGTCCCAAGGAAGACTTCTTTTTGTAGGAGGTTATATCATATATTTTCTAGCTGCAGTTATCTGAATCACTGTAACTGCTGTTTTAACTAGATTCCAATGCTGAAGTTGCTTTGTGATTTTATGAGCTCTGTTTATTGCCAGTTGAAAGAATAAATAGAGCCATAAGTTAGGCTTTGATTTTGAAAATAGCCAAGCCACTGCTGCAGCACAAATTTTAATCAGTCTTTGGTGTTTAGCAGTAGCTAATGACAAGCACTGAGAGATGGTTTCAGCATGACATTTTAGTGGCACCTTTCCCTGAATAAGCTGCAGAATGGATGCTGCCTTGTACACTCTTCTTAAGCTAAGAAACTCTGTACCTCCCTGTCCAGTGCAATGTTTACACTCAAAAGGACAGACAGTGTGGATCAATACTGTTCTTTTAATTAATCTGTGGAACTGGTAAAAGCTTGAGCTGAGTGATAGGAATGGCATGGGTTCTTGTTGATATTTTAGGTCATTGCCTTTCAGTCTGGAAACAGAAATGGTGTTTATGGTCTCACTTTCTTGTGAATTGTTGTTTCCGATGAGTTTTGCTTTTTCTTATACTGTTTTCAGTCTGTTACACCAGAGAAAGAACTGTTTTCCTCCTAATTTTGATTAGTTTGTTAGGAATAAAAAAAAAGTGCAATGTGAAGGATAAATCAGTTCTATAGGTCTTCTAGTGTATTTGACACAAGCAATCTGTGGCATACACTTAAACCTGTGAGACTTAAAAGTGCCTGTGCTGCTACAGACTTCCCAGAGAGGTGGTGGATGCCCCATCCCTGAATGTGCTCGAGGCCAGCTTGGATGGGGCCTTGAGCAACCTGACAAAAGGATAGAACAAAGGGAAGTGGTTTCAAACTAAAAGAGGGGAGATTTAGAGTCTGGATATAAGGAAAAATTTTTTTACATTAAGGGTGGTGAAACATTGGCACAGGTTGCCAAGAGGTGTTATGGATGCCCTGACCCTGGAGACAGTCAAGGTCGGGCTGGACGGGGCTCAGAGCACCTGATGGACGTGTAGGTGTCCCTGTTCATTGCAGGGGAGCTAGACCTTCCAATCCAAGCCATTCTATGACTCTATGATTCTATGAATGTGCAAGCACATGAGACTCCTCTGGCATCTCCAATGGTTGTTGGCCCTGGACTGGTGACTTGGATCTCAGAGGCATTCAGGCATATTTCTCTCAGCAATAAATCCTAGTGATTACAGCTGGCAGCAAGTGTTTGGGTATTCAGATTCAAAGTGTGAACATTGCAGGACTTGATTTCATCTGAGATAGAGTTAATAGAGTTAAATCTGTAGTGTTGGCCTTCTTGTGTCATCATTTTTTCACTCCAAGGCTTTATTGGGTGCATGGTGAAGTACTTCATTCAAATGTAAGCCACAAGAAAGAAATGCAATTTCATTTGCCTTCTTCTTCCTCCTAGTGAATTGTAGATTCATTCCACTGCTAAGGCCAAATGGGTTTTTGCTTGAAGTGGTGGTTGGTGATGCTTTGCTTTAAGCAGCAGCCTATAAAGGCAAACTGTCAATTGAAAACAAATACATATTGTTCTTAGATTAGTTTCTTCTGATGCACTGAATGTGCTTATTTAAATCTAATTCTTACTCTAATGCTATTCTTTACTTCAAGACCAAGGAAAATCTCTGAAATATAAATTCATCAGTTCATTTATTTATTTATTTCCTTGTGTGGCTACCTGCATCATCTTATTTATTTGGGTAACTAACCTTTCAAAGCCCAGCTATATTTATTAGTGAAATGCAGTGAGTACGAAGAACTATTTGTAAGAAATATATCAGTGTATATCTTTATTCCATGCCACTTTTTCCTTTCTAGAAAAGAGTTTGGGATACTGGGGTCATGTATCAGATGTTTTTGATCATTAATGGTTGCACAAACTACCAGTATATTTTTATTGTGCTTGTTGGAAAAGTACTCGAATGGAAATAGTGTAGGACTCTGTAGAAAATGAGATATGGAATATTGATTTTAAGGAAAGAAATCTGTAGAAATTGTTCTCCTTGCAGAGTCCTTTGATCGAGAAGTTATAATGTTCACTTCAAGTAGTATTTCTTGTTTTTAACCTGTACTTCTTATAGAATCAGGGTGCCAAGAATGTGACCTATCACAGAAAGTTATTGTCCAAGAGTTAATCTGGAAAGAGATAATTTCTTCTATCGACAAACTACAGCAATGTTGACTTGGTTCTAATAATGCATTGTACATCTTTTCATCTGAAATTTTTCTGTTAACTTCATTAATTAGGCCAATATAGCTCAAGGAAATTACTAATATCTTTTATGTGAAAACTGACAGGTGTCATAATACAGCATTGTGACTGTGCTTAATTGGTGGGGATTTACAGGTAGATTTTCAAGCAAACACATTTTAATCTGTCAATTCCACTTAGGGTAGATAATGGTCTTTTAATTTTATCTGAGCAGACTGTAAATTGCTGAGGCATTGGGAACATTGAGGGGTGTCAGGCTTGTTAACTGTCAGAATGCATGTTAACCCCAGGAACATTTCAGGTTAGGAAGAGGATAATTTTTTCTTTCCTCTTTTTACTTTTTATTATTATTTTTTTTATATTTTTTATATTCTGATAAATGGATGATACCAGATCTTTCTTCTTTCTTTTTATGTAAAGCAGTTCAGACCACAAACCATGTTCTCAAAGAAGTTTTTGTCATGTTAGCTACAGTTAGCAGCTTTTAGTTGCTCCTTTATATCTACTCCTTGGCCTATACTCAGTTCTTGCCAGCATTCACACAGTGATCATCAGCCAATTTTCACTTTTTAGGAGTAGTAATTTTACCCAATGGTAGTCACAACCAAGTTAGACATCTTACAAATCACCTGTGCTGCTTATCTAGTTAATATACAGAAAATTGCTTTTCTAACAGGTGATTCAACCCACCTGAAAGTAAGTGCACAAGATTAGTGGGATAAACCATAGGCTGGAGTAGCATATTCATCTATTGCTGCTTGTGTTCTTTCACTTTGAGTTGCAGTAGTTTCTGTTCTACCTTGACCAATGCAGTCTTGTGCAGGAAGTTACTTTTTTTTTTTTTAACAAAAATACACTTTGTTTTGAAGACTGTTTTCCCACAGGTACAGATGTTGAAATGATTTTACATCTTATTGCCAGTGGGTTCTTAGCAGCTGATGTTCTTTCTTTCTCTTTTCCATTTCATTGTAACAATGCACAGGCATATGGTGTAAGTTCAATTTCTGAAAATCTGTTTACATAATAAAGTCAAACAACAGATGAATTTGGCCATGTAGGTTTACACGGAAGAAACATTAGAACAAAATTTGGCTCTGTAGACATCAGCTCGAACTTCATTTACCTAAGGTCTTCTGGGATGCTGAACTGAATCCATTTCAAGATGCATGACTCTATTATTTTCATAGCATTTTATTGTAATATTCTGGATAAAGGATGTCATCGCTAATAGAATATATAAAACAAATTACAACTGAGCAAGTAATTTAGCTGATGAATATATCCTTTTTGCCTCACAGTACGTCCATAACCACAGAATGGTTTCTTCAGATGTTCTTGCTTTGTGTGCTAGATGGCTTATTTTCTTTTAGGTTCACCTCTGCCTTCACAGACTGCACATGATTTTGCAGTGAACTTTACAGAATTGAATATTACAAAATTGGGCTGTGTACAGCAAATATCACAATGAGAGGTTGCACCAAGTAATATTTCCTTGTATCTTTTTAGTCTTAATCATGTGTGTTCAAGCAGTTATGACTATCCAGCTGACAGGCATTAATTTTAAGTCATACTAAATGGATTTCAATTCAAACTTCAACCATGATTGATTAAGTAAATTACATATGCACTTAACTGTTTTACTAAGTTCAGTGGGTCAGAAAGCACACAAAGCACTTTTAGGCAGTGCATTATGTGTGTATTTGCTCTACTCAATGTGGTTCTAAATCCAAGCACTTCCAAATGTGGTGAAAGTTTTAATTCTGAACAGGGTCGTATACTTAGTTTTTAAAAGTAGTTTGAAGTCTAAAGATGCACATATGTGGTTAGAGTGGTTTGTCAGAAAACAAGCAGAAATTAGAATCTGTGTAGTTGTCTGCGTCATGCAGAACTAATATCTGTTTCCTGGTGATAGCTGGGTGCCCAGATGAGGCACCTTAGAATTAATTTCTCAAAGCTCAATTTTCTGAATTTAGAAACCTTAAATAGAAATCCTATAAGTTTATTAGATTATTTGAGGGGAAAAAATATTCCCTGAGCACTGTGAAGAATTCTTAGAGTTATAAGGATTTCCCTGTTCTCCCAGTTTCAGATCACTACTGTAATCCATCTGACCTCAGTGTGAGCAGCCTTGAGCCTTTTGTATCTATAACCTTTCTTCTTAGAAAAAAGCATAATTAAATGTGAGTGTTTTTTAATCTTGAGAGGTTTATGAAGTACTGCTACATAGCAAGAAGGAGGTGAGGTGATGATAGACAATTTAGCCATGATATAAACTGGTAGAAAATCTGCAAGGATGTGCTGTCTGTGTTTTATGTAGCAAAGTACAGCATAGTCTATCCCACCATGAGACAATTCAACTTCCTTTTCATTGTGCCTGGATAATCACAGATGGATTAATGCTAACAAAAGGAGAAGTTGTCCCAATCTGAGATTACCAATAGCTGAGGCACTATCATAGTTAAACATGCAGTATGTCAAAAAAGTGCTCGTGTAGGACCTCATTGAGTACACAGACTTTGTGTAGAAAGTATGTGAAAGAAAACTTACTTAGAAAGAGAAACTTTCCTAACAAATACATTTGTGGTACAGGGTTCACATTCTCACTAAAATCTTTGATTTGTTCTCAAAGAGGTTGGAAACCACAGCCCTTTGTGCCGTGTTATACATTCATGGTGTAGCTGTCTCAAAGGGTCCATAAATATAAACTTTGTCTCTGTGGCTCTTCTTCTGTGAGCTTTAGGGATTTCACAGCATGCTAAAACCCCCAGAAATTTGCTATCCCCTTCCAAGCCAGACAATGGATCTGTGGTCTCACCAACATTGTACCACTACAGAAGCGTTGGCTAAAGCCCATCTCCATATTGTACTGGAAAGAGCTGAATCCTCTTGCTTTGTGTTTTTTTATTCTAATGTTTATATCCTTTTCACGCAGCTTTCCTTATGACTGGCTTTTATTTGGCCCTCAAGCTTAACATTTGGAACTTCTATTGCAAGGTTTGTTTTGTTTGTTTGTTTTTTTTAGCTTCTCAGAAAATAATGTTTGTTGTTGCAGTAAGCATCTTTCTTTCGTGTTTCAGTTTATTTTCTATTCTATATGAGTTCTTACCCAGTAGCTCATCAAAACAACTGAATCAATTAAAGCAACCAAGTAACTAACATCTGCTATGTGTTTGCTTCCTCTCTAAGACTCTCTAGGGCAAGAAGTGTGTGCTTTGGAATGGTTAGTGGTTTATTATGCTGTATACTAATCCTTATTGTTTACAGAAGGACAGATCAAAGAGTTTGATTATGTTCTTGAAGTTGAGAGCTGTGAAGTTTGTGGAAGCTCTTTGTTCTTAGGATGATCATGATGCAGGCTTTTGCACTCCAGGAAAGCATTGTTTCAAGCAGAGTACAGTTTTATCCTTTGGTAAAAGAAGTCTGCTGATTGAGTAAAGGGTCCCTTGAGTACACAGCATGTTGTGCTGGGAGAGAAGTTGTCATCTGTGGTCTTTGCCCCAGGGTTGGAGTCACTTGTTTAAGTACTACAGATTGTTCTAATGGTGCCCAGCACAATATCCTGGTCCATAGCTCAGGGACTGAGGACACTGCAACAAAAACATTTTCAGATCATGAAGGTTCTCTTAACCTAATTTTCTTGAAACTCTTCTGTGCATTCTTGGCTCAATATGAAAGTCACTTAATAGTAAGATTATAGTGGGTTCCAGATCATGGTTTTCCTAATCAGGATCCATTTTCTGTCTTTATCTTGCACAAATTATGACTACAGTACCCTCCAAACAAAGCAGTAAATTGTTGCTCACTGAATTCATTATGCAGAGTGATCACATGGTGGTTCCATTATGAATATTATCTGCATAATCAATATGGGTTTATAGTGCTGTGTCAACAATAAGTCAGAGTCTAGTCTGCTAAGGATTTACTGAACACCAGCGTCTAACTTTGGCTATTTCTGAGTAAAGCTACTTTCTTTTTATGATAGTTACCACTCATAGCCAATGATCTTAAATCTTGTGTCTTTTTTATAGCATTATATTACATCCTAGTGCTCTTCTCTTAATGAATTGCTGGAAGTGGAGTTTTACTCACTGAAATTAGTCAATGAATATACTTAGCTTGGTGTTGAATATACTTTGACCTCCAGTTACCCCAGACCCCAGAGAAATTTTGGGGGGAGTTTATACTGATGTAAGATCACAGCTTGGCTCTTGATCCTGAATGAAGCTCCTTATCAGCTTAGTCCTTCTGCCCTTCATCTCTGAGTGGAAACTGGTGCTTTTATTTTATGTCTTCGTCCTATTTGTGAAAGCTGAGCCTTGGGAAACACTTGGAGCAACTGTGTTCTACAGTCATTCCGTTAGCTAGTAAACACCTGTCTTCAAACTACATTTTAAGCTGTAAAATCAGTTTTATGTACCTAGTTTATCATCCTGTAAAAACTGACGGCTCTGTCTTGCTTAGTTAGAAAACAAGTGTGTCTCATACTTTGGTTTTTTTTCAGTAACTTTATCTTGATTGTGTGTTAGTCTATGCGTACAATGAAATTAATGATGATTCCAACTAATCCAGATTTAAAAAAAGTTTAAAGGGGCTTGCACTGTGGTAGAAAAAAAAAGCGCATTTTTCCATTTTTCAAAATAGCATTTTCTTTCCCTACGTAAGTAAAGATTCATTCTATGAATGAATCTATGAATCTATGAATAAAGATTACTCTGGATACAGACATGATTTTTCAGAGTTAATTACTAGAATAAATATTTAGCTGCAGCCTGGATTTTGAAGTCTTAAAAGTGTCTGTAGCTGTTACACACAAGAGGGATACCATGAAGTTTGCAGTAGCTTTGGTTTGACTGAAGTCTGTGAACAAAGATTAGGAAATACATGCTTGTAGCATTAGACCCCATGCTCCTACTTTCATGAGGAACTGTGGAAAAACAGTACAATGAAAGTACTAGAAAGAGAGAACAGTATTGAACAGATTTCTAGTAATGTTTGTGGCAATCCTAAAAACAAACCCTTGCATGTGAGGAGGCTAAAGGTGAAGGGAATGAGAAGGTCAAAGTTCAGAATATCCTTTGTAACCTTCCTCTAAACACTCGTTCTTTGAAATGCCTCTATTATAAGATCCTGGTGATCTATTTTCTCTCTTCTTCTTCTTTCTGGAAGGCACTGGATTGACAAGAAGACAAGAAAAGTTCTTTTCTTCATGGAAGTTGTAAGGAACATACATTACTTGGAATCCATGACTTTAAAATTTTGTAAAGCTGAGTTAAACCATCAAAACTAAACCCACTTCTGTAAAATGCTTAATAATGGTATTCATTTTTTTTCTTCTTTTCTTTTCTTTTCTTTTCTTTTCTTTTCTTTTCTTTTCTTTTCTTTTCTTTTCTTTTCTTTTCTTTTCTTTTCTTTTCTTTTCTTTTCTTTTCTTTTCTTTTCTTTTCTTTTCTTTTCTTTTCTTTTCTTTTCTTTTCTTTTCTTTTCTTTTCTTTTCTTTTCTTTTCTTTTCTTTTCTTTTCTTTTCTTTTCTTTTCTTTTCCTTTTCCTTTTCCTTTTCCTTTTCTTTTTTTCTTTTTTTCTTTTTTTCTTTTTTTCTTTTTTTCTTTTTTTCTTTTTCCAATTTCACAGCAATTGGAAATGGAAAAACAATGCATCACAAAAGCAAAACTGACCTAATGATCTAATAATATTTTGTGTTCTTTTTAGGTTCAATGTAATCTTACTGGGCATCAGCAGTGGAACTGTTCAAAATGGTTTATGGTGAATTTTTCCGCAGACCTGGCAAAGATGCAGAACTTATCAATTTGAATGTGGGTGGCTTTAAGCAAACAGTGGATCAAAGCACTTTGCTCCGATTTCCTCATACCAGACTTGGGAAACTCCTCAAATGCCATTCAGAAGAGGCTATTCTAGAACTATGTGATGATTACAGTGTTGCAGACAAGGAATATTACTTTGACAGAAATCCCTCCTTGTTCCGATATGTTCTGAACTTCTACTACACTGGCAAACTTCATGTCATGGAGGAACTTTGTGTCTTTTCCTTCTGCCAGGAAATAGAGTACTGGGGGATAAATGAGCTGTTCATTGATTCCTGTTGCAGCAATCGGTACCAGGAGAGGAAAGAAGAAGGTCCTGAGAAAGACTGGGATCAGAAAAGCAATGACAGAAGCATTGACTCTTCTAATGAAGAATCATCCATATTTGATAAGGAGCTGGAAAAGTTTGATAATCTGTGCTTTGGTGAAATAAGAAAGAAGATCTGGGTCAGAATGGAAAATCCTGCGTACTGCTTGTCTGCCAAGTTAATTGCCGTGTCCTCCCTGAGTGTTGTCCTGGCATCAATCGTGGCCATGTGCATTCACAGCATGCCCGAATTTCAAAGGCTGGATGCCAACGACAGAGAGATTGAAGACCCTGTGCTGGAAGCTGTGGAGATTGCGTGCATCATCTGGTTCACTGCTGAGTTGGTGATCAGGCTCATCAGTGCTCCAAGTCAAAAGAAGTTCTGGAAGAAACCACTGAATATCATTGATTTTGTCTCTATTATCCCATTTTACGCCACCTTGGCTGTGGACACAAAGGAAGAAGAAAGTGAAGATATTGAAAACATGGGGAAAGTGGTGCAGATCCTGCGGTTAATGAGGATATTTCGCATCCTGAAACTGGCCAGGCACTCTGTAGGACTGCGGTCTTTAGGCGCTACTTTGAGACATAGCTACCAGGAAGTTGGACTTCTCCTTTTGTTTTTGTCTGTTGGGATTTCTATTTTTTCAGTTCTTGTCTACTCGGTGGAGAAGGATGATGACTCATCAGAACTGCATAGCATCCCCGTTTGCTGGTGGTGGGCAACCATTAGCATGACCACCGTTGGTTATGGGGACACTTACCCAGTCACACTTGCTGGAAAGCTACTCGGCACCTTATGCATTATCTGTGGGATACTAGTGGTAGCACTTCCAATCACCATTATTTTCAATAAGTTCTCTAAGTACTATCAAAAGCAAAAAGATATTGACCCAGATCACTGCAACAATGATCGCAAAGAGAAATGCAATGATCTACCTTATTTTAACATTAGAGATATTTATGCAAAAAAGATGCACTCGTTCATTTCAAGCCTTTCCTCAGTAGGAATCGTAGTCAGTGACCAAGATTCAACAGATGCCTCCAGCATCCAAGAGATGGAGGATGTTTATCATACAACAACTTTAGATAATGGTGCAGGAAAATGAGTGGAATCACTTTATCCTTCCTTTATTTTTCTTTTCTGATTCTTGGTAAATGTGGACTTAAAGACTCCAGTGAATTTATTAAGTGCATTTAATTCTCAGGGTACTTAACTCTTAGCCATATTTGGACATTCTTTGCTCTGAGGATGCCATACAAGCATCGACGGTCATAAGAGGCTGTAAAATATGCCTCATGTGTTGGTTTGGTTTTTACACAACTAACGATATGCATTTTTTTGAGGAAAAAAGTCAGGAAAACAGTTTTAAATGTGAGATCAGTGTTTGTTTCCTGCAGCAATATGATAGCTTACGCAGAATCTTGCTGCTGTTTAGGTAGATGTATATTCCAAACATATAAGAACTGTGGCACATCAGTGGAGTTTGTGCTGCAGAAAGTACTTCAGAAGAAAGAAGGAATTATCTACATGTAAAGCTGTGCCCACAAACACGTTTATGCAATCCTGGAGTTGGGAACCAACTTGGGACAGAAAATGCATTGGTACATAGTGTTTTCACTCCATGGCAGCATAATATTTATTTCCAAAAGCACAATGCATTTTTAGTTTGTTAAAATAAATTAATCCCTTTGTGCCTATATTTTTCCCAGTGTCTCACATTTAGCATGGCCTAGCACTAGCTGGTCCCAAAGAGTCTAAATCATGAGAACCAGGATGAAACTTGTGGCCTGAGGCAGGACAGGAGCTTATTGTACCTTTTAGCCACATCTCTGCCATTCTGAACCTGAGCAGTTCTAGTGCCTGGTGAGGATCGTGCTGTGATGAAGACCACCCTAGTGGCTTCTTCAGAGGCTTTCTTTGGTGGGTACTGAAGTAAACTGCAATGGTAGTTTTTAGAAGTTACTGCTGCATGCTGTCAGCTCTGCTCCATTGCTGGAGATTGCTGCCTCAGTGGTAAAAGCAAACATGAGCAGTATCTTTGCTGAGCTGCTTCCCAGTCCAAGGCTGTAATGCCAGGCACTGGAGACGTGGAAATACTCTCCTCTACCATATTGCCCCTCAGAGAGGTAAGGTGTGCACTGCATGTGGACACATATATGATAGCATATTGCAGCTCATTATTGTAAAGCTCATCTTTTGGGTATGGCAGCCTTCCTGGCTTGCTCTATGGGCTGGAGCAGTGCTCACTGCCTGGCAGAGTGCTGCAGCACTGTGCGTTCCTCCCCTCTCCAGGGATTTCTTATGCAGCCAGCTAATCCTGCTGTGGTTCAAACTACACTTTCCAGGGCTATCTGAAAGGAGAGCTGGAACTGGAAGCCCCCCTGCCAAGGAGTTCTGAAGAAACTTGGGGACCTCATAGAAGTCAATAATACCTCTGAACACTTATTTTCTTTCTTTTAATGTCAGTTTCTGTTTACTAAGTAGATGGTGGCCAGTGAAGAATCCAAGCGACTGTGATGCTGATGTTTTGCTTAAAGAGAGATGGCATTTATTTTTTATTTTTTTTCTCATTTAATCTCTAGTGGGCTGAATCCTGGAAGCCCTTAGTCAGTTTCTATGCAGGCAGATAAAACTCAGTAGGAGCTGACCTCAAGACTGAGTAAACCCAAACAAGAATCTATTTCTAGCCTCTGCAGAATAGCCTAGAGGGCTGGCTTTTTTTTTTTTTTTTTTTTTTTAGGGGTATATCAGGATTTCTATTGTAAAGTACAGTGAATGAGCAGCTGAATTGTGCTGGTACTTGCGGAGGCACAGAGCTCCAACCTCTTCATAGGTCGGTGAAACAAAAGAGAACAGGATGGACCAACCTGGGAAAGAGGTGTTCTTCAGGACTGTTGCACACCATTGCATTAATGTGAGACTTGGGAACTCTTTGAGTTTTGGAGAGTGTCATAAGGGTATGTGATGCTTCACAGGTAATCCAAATTAATTCTTCCCATTGCAAATGCAGGAAAACCAAAAGGGAAAGTTAGCTTACACGTGTTTTGTTCTTAGTGAACAGTTGGCATTACAATGACGCAATGATATAAAATAATAAATATGTACATACACATGAATGTAATAGGAACCAGCAGAATAACAGTATAAAAATTGCTCTGTCCAAAGAAACTCTCTTGCTATGCTCCGTATATAGATCACATTGTTGCTGAAATTTAAAAGCAGTGAAAAATATTGTAATGCATCAAAAACTGCAAGAAATTTGTATTAAACAGTTGAAAAAAACTAGTACTGAAAAATCTCTTTTTGTATATTAAGCATTACACAGAAACTGTACTAAATTGTAATTTGTTATAAAATTTAACTACTCTTGCTTGATCACGTAAGGATGTGACACTAAGTTTCTCTGACTTTTTCCTCCTAGATCAATTTTGCAACACAGTGAGGCTTGTCTTTTAGACTGTGTAGTAAGAGGGAACCCATGTGCCATGCAAAGTGCTATTTGGATTTCTGGGATGACACTAGAGGTCTGTTCAAATCAGTTGTGTATTTCAGAAGAGGCTTTCTTGTAATCTGTTTCCTTTGCTGGAGTATTTCCAGCACCTCGGTTTCACATAGAGGGCGTGAGCCCTGTTTTATGACGAAAGATGCTTCCCTCAAAGCAAAATGTCAAGTCCTGTAATTTGTGCTGGTATGAGACAGTGACACAAGTCTTGAGTGCCACAAAAAGCAGATGAGAATAAATACAGGAATACTGCATGTTCGTTCTGCTAGTGGAAGTTTTACTCAAAGTAAGAGGGGACTTGTTTCCTATTCATGTCCTTTTTCCTGATCTAGAGTTGCATATTCTCAACAAATGGTACCAATAGAAGGCAGGTTGTCTTTATTGCTATTCTTATTCCTGTACCATATGTTTTTCCCTTTAAAAATGTTGCTTAAATTCTCTCCACCCAGCTGTTCTGTTTCAGATAAAAAAACACAGAAGAGATTATGTTTGGATATGCATCCCATTTTGTATGGGAGGGAATCACTGGTCTTTATACAAAACAGCTTCCTGGCACATCATTAGTTTCTTTGTCTTGATGGCAAACACCACCCTTTTGGTATTCAGTTTTTCCACAGCAGCATCCATCCTTGTGGAGTTCTCTCCAAGTGTAGTGTAGGAAGGGGTATGGCCCAGTTTGCCCCAGCTCATGCCCTGCTAACACAGCTTTCTGGTGTGTATTACAAGGCAAATGTGGAGGTGTGGAGAGCTAAGAAGGGAAGGCATTCTGAGTCCAGAAAGGCATCTCTCATTCATCTGGCTGGCAGCAGGCAAAGCTTAGCTGAGGTGAAATGAACGAAGAGTCCTGCTGTAGATATCATCACCCCTTTGGGTTGTGCTTGTTTATTTATTTATTTATTTTTGAGGAAAAGACACATGAATCAGTGTGGCATAAATCAGTGCCAGACCACATCTATGTTAAGCACAGAAGCAAAATATCTGCTATCTGTTAGGTATAAATTAGTGTCAGGCACCATAATGCTAAAAATTAACTATTTAAAAGTCAAAGAATGCTGCTGAAGGTGTCAGACAGCTCTGTCTGGAAAATGCACCATGCGGTCTTATCTGGGTTAGGATTCTGTGTATTAATGCATTTATTAATTTCCACACATCCTTAACGAGCAGAGCAAGTGACAGAAAGACACTAAGCTGCAGAGAGCTTCCCCAGTGTTTTTTTGATTAGCTGACAGTGTTAGTGGAGCTGCTAGTACCTCTTTATCCACACAAGGACAGTTCTCCAACAAAATCAAAATAACCCTGTGCTAGAAGTGCAATTTGTGTTTGATGGCAGTAGCTCAGCTGCAGTTGGTAAATACTGCTGTCTGGTGTTCTATAGCTGCAGTGCTGCTGCTTGTATTGCTGAGATGTTTATGCTCTGTCAATCAGGAGACAGCAGATGCCATTAAACCATCTCAGCACTTTCCCACTGCACCATAATTGCAGTATCTCCTCTAAGCATAACAGAAATTCACCACTTGCTGAGACTTCTTTTTTAATTTCTGTAAAGCTGTAGTTAATTTTTTATGATGGGCCTATGGTCCAAATATGATCTGGAAGAAGGAAAAGTCACTGTGTGCCTCTAGAGAGAATCACAGAGTATCCCAAGTTGGAACAGACTGTAAGAATCATTGAGTCCAGCTCCTGGCTCCACACACTACCATCCAAAGTTCAGACCCCATTCCTGAGAGCATTATCCAAATGCTCCTTGAACTCTGGTGGCTCAGCCCTGGAGAACCTGTTCCAGGGCCCATGCCAAGGTCTGGCTGTCAGTGGTTATTGCACCTGCACATTCATCCTTAACTCTTTTGGTTTGGAGGCTAGTTTATTTCAGACTTCTGAATGTCACAGGCAGAGGTAGTTGCAGAATACATACAAATGTGCTTTTCATTATCCTCCTTTGTATGCACACTAGAAGCACACGCAGGAATGCCTGGCTAATTGAGTGATTGGAAATGCTTGGAATAGGTTACAATATTTTACTATTTACTTCAATCTGGACATTACTCAGCTGAGAAAAGACAAACAGCAGTAATTCTTAGTTAAGAAGTAAAAAGCAAAGCCCCTTTGGGTGCGCAGTATAATTTGATTAAATATTAAATGTGACTCTTCCTTGAGAAACAACCTACATGTCATTTCTTTTTGATGAATATATTGGATATTTTTTGCTTGGGATATTGGCAGAAATGCAGATCAAGGGCTCCTTCATCCCCATACACATCAACTTTCCCAAACATTGTATACCAGTGGGACAGAGAGACTCTGCAGCACCCCTGACAGGCCCAAACCTGCAGAATAAGGACCTGCATCTCTGAGGTGAGGGCTGGTTATGGAAAAGGACTCATCTCTGGCTCTGACTTCAATGATGTGCTAGGAATGAGCAATCTTAACCAATTCTGTGTTCTGTTGATTAAAAGCAAAACCACATGGAGACTTAATAGGGGAATCTGCTTTCACTGTTCCAAAACTTTTCACAGAAGGGGCAAAGAAGGTGTTGCATTGCAAGCTAATCTCTAGCTATTCTCTGCTATTTAATAGCATACATACTGTCTGAGTTTCCTTGTTTTTTTACAGCACCCGTTGCTGTTTCCACTGCACAGCTTGTTATAACCAGCACACTACTGTGTTGGACATTGTTATGGGCTGATTTAGTGTCATTGTTCTATGAGCTCTTTTGAGACAGCACAGAGAAGGGCACCCTGGGCTGCATTCGTTTCCCTCAACTTCAGCTATTGTGTGGCTGGTCATTTGGGTTCCCTCTGCCAACAGGGAAAAGCAGACCTCCTCTGGAGACAGCACATCTGGTGTGTTCAAAGGTCCTGTCTGAAACTGGGAGAAATGTCGTTGTTGGATATGCAGCAAGGAAGCAAAGCAGTGGACTCAAGTTGTGCCAGGGAAGGTTTGGGTTGTATATTAGGAAAAAATTCTTCTCAGAAGGAGTGGTGAAGCACTGGAACAGGCTGCCCAGGAAAGTGGTGGAGTCACCATCCCTGAACTGCGCAGATATGGCACTGAGAGAAATGGTTAGTGGGCATGGTAGGAATGGGTTGGGATTGGACTAGATAATGGTAGAGGTCTTTTCCAGTCTTGATGATTCTGTGACTTTCTGATTCTATAAGGATATATGATTTTTTTAGGTTAGATGCCTGGCCTTTAGGTAACTAAAGGTAGATGTTATGCATTCTAGACCACCAGACTATCTACTAGTGCTAGACCACCACTGGTGCTGCTGTCCTCCTCTGACTACTGTGTGTGTAGGAAGGACTGTTTTTCTGACATAGACCTCTGAACCTGGGACACACAGAGATGCACACAGGAATTTATCCTGAAGTCCGAAAACTACTCAGAGATAGCAGCCGGGTAAGCATTAATCCAGTGTTAGCATTTCTAAAACCAGCTTCCTTTGCAAGAAAAATTTCCCAAGAATCCTTGCTAGCTATCTGTTAGTCTGGAATAACCTGCAAGTTGAAGTTCAGTCTCCTGTAGTAATTAAAAAATACACATAATAAAATACCAGAGGGAGCAAACTTGTGTTGGCAGAGGCAGGCACAGTATGCTGACAGTACTTTTGCAACCTAAATTTGCATTATTTCTTGGCTTCCTGTAAGCTACATGAAATATTCTGACTGTGCCATGTGTTGTAAAGTCTATCCCTGTGCACTAATATAAATATAATAATGGAGCCAAGTCCCAGTATTACAGCTGTGAAGCCAGGAAAAAAATTCTGAGCTTAGAGAAACTACTGAAATATTGCTTGGCTACAACTGCAGTTTTAAGGTTGTGGCTGCCTCGGTGGTGGGGGAAAACAAGGGACTCCCTTTGCTTCTTTGCATATTTAGTTCTGAGATCTTGGTGGCGCTGAGGAATCTGTATGGCCTTGGTGACCACTCCAAAGGCCACTATTGGGGCCATTAAGATTTTAGATGTCTGTCCCTAGGAAGGGATGGGTATCAGTCAGAGAATAACAAGGTCTGTATGAAACAAATAGCATTTTGGAAGGCAGAATAAAAACACTGAATTTGAATGTCTCTACTCTTCTATACCTCTGAGAAGCAAGTTGGGAGAGAAAGCAGAAATGAGGGAGAAGCTCAGGACACTAGTATTTAATTGCATCCATTTGGAGGATGCTATTTGTTGTGTAATCCAGTTGCTTTTACAGAATCACAGGCAGAGATTTGTATACAAATTTGAAGCCATTCCATTAGCTGCAAGAATATGTTTTGTGTGTCAGGGACAATAATTTTCTAGGTTATTTTCAGGGTGTGATGCTGTATCTGCTTTCCATGCTGACTGGAGGTTGTATTGTTCTGAAGTGTTAACATGCAGGGTTGATGGTTGGACTAGATGATCTCATTGGTCTTTCCAACCTTAATGATTCTATGATTCTACATGCTATAAATCATCCTTGCATATTCTCCCCCATTTCATAGAAACCTAGAAGCTGTGAACATGAGGAGGTTCCCTCAGTTTCACTAGTCCAATACTATTTTTGATGGCACAAATAATATGCATTCCAGAGCAAGGAATTCTTTCTGCTTGTGAATGGTGATAGGACAAGAGGAAATATTTTCAAGCTAAAAGAGGGAGATACAGACTGGATATAAGGAAGAAGTTTTTTACACTTAGTGAAGCAGTGACACACGTTGCCCAGAGAGGGGGTGGAAGCTCCATCCCTGGGGACACCCAAGGTCAGGCTGGATGTGGCTCTGAGCACCTGATGGAGCTGTGGGTGTCCCTGTTCATTGCTGGGGAGTTGGACTAGGTGGCCTTTAAGGGTCCCTTCCAACACAAACAATTCTTTGATTCTATGACTTCAGGCTGCTTTTTATCAATTCTTTAAGGACCAACTTAGGCCTTGCAGAGAGGATGTAGATATGTCTGGCATTTAATTCCAAGTGGCATAGCGCCAAGTATAAAAATAAGTATCCATTTCTTTGTTGTTTTTATTGCTGTTTGTTTGTTGTTGTTGCTTTGAAAATGAGATTGCAGTCTTGCGCATTTGGATTGTGGGAAAAAGTGTGGTGAGTAAATAGCTCACTGTGCAAAGAGCCAGCTTAGTGCTTGGAAGTGCGCGCAGGAATTCTGTGTGGAACAGGAGGGTGCTGGCGTTTGGCAGCATGGCTTCATGTGCCTCCTGGGTGGAAGAAAAAAATGTATGTTTTTTGTTTTGCTTTGTTTTCTTCCTCTAAATAGATCAGGAAGATATGGAGAAACAGCCTCTCTGTGGTGTGGTAACTGAGTGTTGAATGAGATGAGGGGCAGATAGAAGCTAAGGCTGTTGAAAACTAACACCTCTTTTTTAAGCAAGCATCCCCATCCCCTGGGACAGTCATTTTTTATTCAGTGTTCCAACTTTCTTGACCACTGTTCCAAATTTTATTTCACACACAAAAACATATCATACCAAAGACACAGCAGTCTTTTTCCTTGATGGATGTTTTAGAGGTTAAATTAAATTAGCTGTAGTTATAGGTGTGGAAAGGGAAATAGCTGGTGGGGAGGATGTGTGGGGAGATTGAATTTTTAGATGTTATTTTGAAATTCTGCTTTTTTGCCTTTGGCATCACACACTTTTTTGTTCTTATTTTTAGTTTTTCTTCCATATTGACTGAAGAATCAAAATATGTAATAGAAAATGAACATATTTTTCTGGAGATTCTTTTTAGACAATTGAGCCTGAAGGAGAAAATACAGTGCCTGTCCTATCCTGTAGTCAACAGGAAACTGCCACCATCAGGAGCAGGGAGGTGATCCTTCCCCTGCACAGCAGGTGCTGAGGCTGCACCTCATGTAATGTGTTCAGTTTTGGCCCTTCACTATGAGAAGGACACCACGGCCCTGGAGTGTGTCCAGAGAAGGGCAGTGAAGCTGTGAAGGGTCTGGAGCACAGGTCTTACAAGGAGCAGCTGAGGCAACTGGGATTGCTCAGTCTGGACAGGAGGAGATTCAGGGTAAACCTTGTTGCTCTTTACAACTGCCTTAAAGGAGACTGTTAGAGAGTTGGGGATCAGTCTCTTCTCATGTCTAACAGTGAAAGGGCTAGAGGGATGGCCTCAAGTTGTGCCAGAAAAGGTTTAGGTTGAATATTAGGAAAAACTTCTCAGAAAGATGCACTTGAACATGCTGCCCAGGGAGGTGGTACAGTCACCATCATTGGAGGTCTTGCTGTGGAGATGCAGCACTGTGGAGCATGGTTGTGCTGGGCTGATAGCTGGACTAGGTGATATCAGTAGTCTTTTCCAGCCTTGATAATTATATGATTCTGTGATATATTGTTATATGTTTTGAGGATGAATTATCGTCTCATGAGAAGCATTTCTAGCCATGGTATCGATTCATATGCAGTTACGGTACACTTAATGTATCTTAAATCACAAAACTTAAGTTCTGCCAGTATTCAGTGAACAAAAGGTTAATAGAAGAGATTAATCTACTTCTGTTCTAGCAGCTTTTGGTGTAGTCACATGCTTTTGGCTTTTAGACTGCCTTTGCAAATGGGAAGCTAGTGATTTGAGTCTTTTGTATATTTAGATGTATACACACTGATTGGACAGCTGTCAAAGCATTACTGTATGGGCTTTTAGAAATCTGGCTCTGAAGGTAATCCGTGTTCATCTACCATGCTGGCACTTGCTGAGGAGCTGCTGCATTATAGAGGTGTGTGGTGCATGCAAAACAAGCCTATTACACAACACAGTGCAAGCATGCAAAGGCAGAATGTGGGTCCTTGCCAAGGGTGCTTTGAGCTGGAAGTCAATTTTTGTGAGCTTGTTTTCATGGTGCTGTCACCTGCTGAAAACCTCTATGTGCACCGCTTAATAAGTTTTATGTCATCCCAATATGATTTGGGATATCCAGAAAGGGTTTTGAAAACATGAGGTTTCCTTGAAAACAAACACTTCAAAGACATTTTTTTCCCCTGGCTTTTCTGCCCTTGAACAGAAGTAAGAGAACATAATGTTGGTGAAATTTTAGTGTTAGAAGAGTCTGTTTAGGGCCACTGTGACTCTGTATGAAAATAAGTGATGGCGGAATCTAGAAGCTAGGTTAGGGAATCTGCTTGCAGCAGAAATGTGCCATGCAGCTTTTGTACACACTGTGGTTGGGGTGATGGGTGAAAAGATGATGTCTCTGCATCAGTGGTTTTCTGTAGCTGCACCACATCAGTTGCAGCATTTTCTGCCATATCCACAATGTCTTTATCAATCTGATGCCAGTTTTTCCAAGGTTTTTGTGTTTCTGCAGTCTTGAAATCAGGAGAGAGGTAAGGATTGCAGCTGGGGGGAAGAAAAGGAGCAAGAGAAAAAAGGGATTGATGGCAAGAGCCATGCTGCAGTGACGCTTTGCTGGCAAACATTGTCTGCATGTCCTGAAGTTTTTTTTCTCTCCTCTCTTCCTACAGAAAAACATATTCCATGGAAGAGGACTGTGCCATAGCATGACTTTTACTAACTTCAGTACACCTTCTGTTGTTCATTTAAAAGTGAGGGAGGCACTGTGAATGTAACTGGAAGATAGGACAGTCTAGCTCACTGCATGGTCTTTTTCACTCTGTACTTAATAGCCCAAGAGGGCATTGGTAATACAGTTATTCCCCCCCCCCCCACCCCTTTGTCATAAGATGCATTGAGATATACAGTCCATACAACGATAGCAGCTATTCAGCAAAAGAAGAGTAAAGGCTATGAGGTCAGGAAGAAATGATTTATATTCTGTTCTACCCCATGTATTTTCAAGATTTGGTTCCTTTAAAATGCCGGTGACTTCACCATCACAAATGTAGTTTAGTAAACAAGGTCACTGAAATAAACCTTGCATGGGATAATGATTTTTTTTTATTTTTGGATGGAGGAGAAAAAGAGAAGTGCATAGTGTGGTGAGAAAAAAAACAGACAAATATTTGAATAATAACTCTCATGGCAAAATATTTTCAGTTATTGGAGTGTGATCTTTGCTGAGCTAAGTCATCAAAAATAAACTATATATAATGAACATTAAAAAAAAGAACAGAAAGAAAAATTGCTGACTTCCTCTCTCTAACTCCTTTCACAGCGATTGAGATACCTCTCTTGGCTAGTCTGATGATGAATCACTTGTTAATTAAGTGGTCAGTAAAGTAGCTGAAAAAGAGATTTGGTATCTGAGAAAGCCCAGCATGGAGAAAGCCAGTCCTGTAAAGTTTTGACACCTTAATCTTAATCTTTGACAATGTGATGGAAACTCAAGCACTGGCAGAGCTTATAGAGAAGCTTTTTGTTACCATAATTACTACAGTGTTGGAGGGATCAGAAGCCAATCCTGCTTCCATTGAGAAATGCAGATTGCAGATATTTCCATAAAGCAGTAGAGATTGGGAGGCACAGATTGGGGCTGGCTCAGGCACATTGCTTTCATGGTGGAGAGCAGTGGGTTTGGACTGCAAAGGATTGGGATCTTCCCTTGTGGCTCTGGTTGATGTTTCATGTGATCCTATGCCAGCCATTCTGTCCTCCAGTTCTTCTGGTTTCCATCATTTCTTTTGCCTTTCTTTTCTGACATTTAAACTATGTAGGACAGTAGTTGCCTCATCCTATACAATCCTTTCCTAGGAGGAGTGTGATGATCAAAAATGGGGTGGTGGTTTTGCAGAAGACCTCATGTTACTGTGAAAATGATGACCTCAGCTATGGAGAAGTGAAAAAAAGTTGAGGTCTTGTTGGAAAAACTGATCTTTGTCTTGGCCGAGATCCTTAAAACGATCTGTCTTTAATGAAAAAAATCATCCCCTGTGCTGTCCTGTCATAGTTATGCAAAAAGTAGTATATTTTATTGAAGAGAACAATAGATTTTTGTTTGGTTGCTGAACAAAACTGCTTAAAAGATGTGTAATTTAAGACTCTATTGACTTCTTTTTTTTACTTGGCTCAGTGTTTCATTTGATTGTGAGGGGTTAATTCTTTTTGCATGTAATTAAATTTAGGCTGGTTTGAAATTAAAAAAAAGTTTCACAATTAAAGGAGTTTTTTTTTTTTTTAATATGTGGAAATGCAACATTTCAGCATCTTTGGAAACAAGATGCTGTTAGAAAATTTCACAATGAAATGTACACTGTTCCAAAATCCCTCCTGCCTTTCTTGTTTTGTTTTTGTTTGGGTTGTTTGCTTTGTGGAAAATTCCCACCAGCCATAGGCTGGATTCAGAAATAAAGCTGGTCTCCCTGTCACAGCTTTTTTCAATGAATTCTCTATTCACAAAAAAAAAAAAAAAAAGTGTTCATCCAGTTTTAGTTGTATTATTTGGAAAATGCTTCTGTTCCTTAGAGAGTTCAGATAGAGCAAAAAATCCACGTCACTTCTGTGGTCGCTGTAGCTCATCCATTGCCTTCCTTTGTTCATGATGCTCAGGTGGGGGTTAGTAAGGAGAAATGAATGGTCTAATTTGGTTGAGATGGAAGGAGAAAAGCAGATACAAGAAAATCACATCTTAAGAAAGGAAATGAGCAAATTTTTAAACAAATTTGTGAGAGCTTCATTATTAAGCATCCTTAAAAAGACAAAACAACAAAACAGAACATGAAAGGCATGGTGTACCCCATCTATTCAGCTGATCCTCTAATAGGAATCTAACAGTGAAGTTTGATTAGAGAGAAGATTATTTGTTTTAAGTAGTAGTTACAAATGGGTATTTATGTCCCTCTGGAATATCTGGTGAACGTATTTCAAAAAGGGCTCTTTCCAGTAAACAAACTAGCATCAACCAGTAACAGCTAAGTGGCTGGTAAGCAGAAGTAAAGCACTAAAGTGGATAGGTGGGCTCAAGAGAGAAATTGCTCTAATATTACTATTTAATGTTTATGCTTTTTAGTCTATAGAAGAGAAGACTTGGACAGGCATAGCATTCTTAATATACGTGAAAGGCTTTTCTTTTCTTTTTTTTTTTTGTCCTGCACTATTTAGGGAGTTAGGGAGCTGAGCTCAAGCCAGCAATAGCGAACATGAAGGGTTGGTGATAAAAGTGGCTTAAAGATTCCTTCTGCTCCCTTGTGGCTCCTTGCCCAGCCCCAGATCCAGCTGGTCATTATCTCAGTCGCACTGACATAAATCTGTGACAAGATAAAGCAGATTCCAAAAATGAGCAAGGTCTAAAAAAAATAATTTTCTGTTGAGTCATGAAAATCTGAGTAGTTGGGAGGGTGATGTGAGCCTGAGAAGTTGGAAAGACCCTGGATCATTGTCTTTTGGTGGAGACCCAACTTACTTCAGTGACTCCACTGTTGTGGCAACAAGCCAACACTTATTATAATTTGTATTTTATTTATTTATAATAATTATAATTATTATAGTTTGCTGGGAATGGGCAAATTTACTCTACTGACGGCCTGAATCATTGGCTTTAATATGAATTTACTGGGTTAGATACCTGCGTCACAAAGGCCTGAGTACTGAGTACTGAGTACTGAGGTGTGAAGAGAAGACATATAGAATATGTGGCTCAAATTTGTGCATATGAATTGCCATTGTAACAGTGTCTTGGAGTTAAGAGAAGAAGTTGATATCTTCTGTGGTGTCAACTACTATTTCTCATGAAGGGTCTTCAGGGATGAAACTGGAAATATGTGTCAAAAGATGCTGAAATATCTTCTTAGGCAGTACATTGATCCTTGAGAGCATGAATGGGATAGTGTGATAGTACGCCAGGAGCAAAATTCCAGGGCCACTCTCAGTTTTTTGCATATTCACCTCTTCTTTTTTCTTTGTAGAGCTTATTTGACAGTGTGAGCACTGTACCGGTCTTTCCAGAACCACACTTTTAAGAAAGTGCTAGTATTTCCATTTTGTGTGTGATTTTAAAAGTTAAAGCATGAAGCAGAAATATTTAGAATCATAGAACCATAGAATCATAGAATCATTAGGGTTGGAAAAGACCTACAAGGTCATCCAGTCCAACTGTTCACCTATCACCAACAGTTCTCACCCAACCATATCTTCAGCACAGCATCTAAATGTTCTGTGAACACCTCCAGGGTCAATACTCCATCATTTAATCTTCTCTGTGATCAGTTACATTTATTAGAAACGCATTTGCATGTAGTAGTGAAAATGGTTTTCTTGTGTATTCCATTGTTATGGTATAGTTAGTAATATTTTGACTATATAAATAGAAGTGAGCTGAGATATAGAAATCCTGAACCTTACCTACATAAAAACATGTCATGTGTCAGAAATAACATGTTTTAGTGACACTAAATCATAGTTTTCCCTAAAAACTTTCTACCACAGGAAGTTTCAAAATCTCAGCCTTCCATTGTGATTGGGAATGGGTTTTGGTTTTGTTTCAATTTCCATGGCAGTAGGAAATTTTGTTTTCTGAGAGGCTTTGCACACAAAAATCTGGTTTGCCCGGGCTCTTTTGAATACTTCAGCTTGCATTTTTAACCTCTGATAGTACTTTGAACCTCTATCCTTAACTCTTTAACTCTCTTCAGTTCATTGAAATCCTAACTATCTTCCTAAACAAAACAGTTTTTCCGTATTTTCTTAATGTTTTCATATAATTTGATTCAGTCTTTTGATATCAGAAATACAACCACATTTGGAGAAAGAATTGAATTCTTTCCTTATAGGAACATTGCTACATTTTGAATAATTTCTAGGAACTAAATTTATTCCAGATCTGTCTTCAAGGTTGTGGAATGAAATCTTAGGACTGTAACACTGTAAAGACAGGACCTTGTTTTTGTGTTTTTTTTACTCTTGGAAAAGAACTCTTTTACTTTTTTTTTTTTTTTTTCCCCTTTGGCCCTTTGTCATAAAACAAAGTAAGGCAGCTCTCACAGTAACTGCCTGTGCAGATGTGCAGTCCTTCCTCTCATTGATTAAAGGATAGAAGAGCCAGCACTCCTGACATGTGAGTTACTGGCAGCACTATAAAGCCCTGAATGAGTTAGTGGGGAAAGTCAAACCTTTGAGCTCTGCTTTACCACCACAGTCATTCGAGAACTTTACAAAGGAGTAGAAAAAGATGTTCTGAGGATTGTAGCTTCTGCGGCTGGCATCTTCAGAGGGTGGCTGGTACACTCTGTAGGTGGTTCCACCTGCTTCCTAGCTTTATAAGGAATGGTTTGATGATAGGAGATAACTTTAATAACCTTACAGCATTAATAAGGTGTAGCATCCAGCGCATTCTATTCAGGCAGTTATCTGCAATCTTTTTCATTTGTAGGTTTATTTTATATTTATCCATGTCTTTGGTGCTGTTGCTCCCCATTATTAACATAAATACATTATATAGGCTTTCAAGTTATGACATGCAAGTTCCAGTAAAACTGATCTGCATTTATTTTTGCTGTCAGTGAAATATAGTCAGCTTGTATTCATTGTTAGCACAGATATATATATATATACGAATCAGACCTTTTTTTTTAGCTGATAGATCTCATTGCTTGCCTGAATTATCTGAGAAAACTGTATAGGCTTTGCACTGTGGGAAGATTCTGTCTTCATATGCTAGTGTGTGCCAAGCAAACCTGTGATGTTGCTCTTCTGGTCTGAGAACTGTTTTTATTTCAGATAAATATTTTTGAGACTGTATCTATTTACGACTTTAGCCTCTTGTGAATGGTTACTGCAGGTCATCTGTTGGTACAGAAGTAATAGTTAATCATACAGGAAAGGGAGTATGGGTGAGACTTGGTGATTTCGTCTTGTGGAAAAGCAAACAATCATTTTTGTTCATTTTGAGCTCATAAATTAGTTCACTGGAAGCTACATTTCAGCCCGGGTCTTTGTAAACAGCCTTGTAAATATTTGAATATCTGAATTCTGAGGCTGTAATACAAGATTCCAATGCTATCTTAGCTCAAAAACCATTCTCTTTAATGAATATAGGAAAATCACTTTCATTGTAAATTAAAATATCAGCAGTGACCCATATATAAAGTGCATCCTTAATGAATACTGTGGGCCTTGAGAATAATTTGTGTTGGAGAATCTTTATTTCTTCTGGACCTTCCATAAAAGCACTGTTAGGAACAGGGGCAAATCGAAGGAGAAGATGAAGTATAGTCATAGCCCTCTGTGCTCAGTGAGTTTTAGCAGTCCCTGAACTACTCTCCACTTCTCCTGTTTCTGGTTCACATGGGTGGGTGATGTTTATATAAATTTGGTTTTGAATAGTTCCCATGTTCAGGATTATTATTTCAGCATCTTCTCTGTGTAGAGATGTACATTAAAGTTAGACCATGAGGCACTCTGACCTTTCTATGACAGATCTCTGTCTCCCTTTTTTACTGAAATTTTTCTCTGAAGCCTTCCCCTTCCTTTTATTTTTCCTGGGACAATATGGGATAGCAGGTCTCTATTCAGTGCTAGCAAAAGGCTGTTGTTTTTTAATCTGTTACTGTGTAACTTGATTGTGACAAAATCATGGATTTGTTTTATGGGCACAGTTAATGATTCCCATGCATCTGTAGCACCAGAAAACTACCTGGATCTTGGAAGTGCTTTGGTCCCACTTTCAAATTGAATTGGCTCATTTTATTTGACCCACGTTTGCGCGGACACTTGGATCATAATTCCATTGCTGTGCATCATAATCCAAGAAGAGATTTGTCATCCCCTGCCTCCCAATCCCCTCCCAACACCAAATCAAATGCTTGTACCTGTCTAATGTAGCTGCCTGTCTGCTGCAAGTTTTCCAGAGGCTACGTACAGTATGGAAGAACCATGCAGGGAAGGATCTGCCTCTTTCTGTGGACTTTCATTAGATAACTTTCATACTTGCAAGCTTAGTGGGTGTTCTTAGAAATGGTCAAACTGAGTTGTGGAGTAAACATAGATTAGAAAATACCCGCACTGAACATCTCTCTGGGCATGAAGGTAACACAGAGCCTAGAAGTGTTTGTACATTAGACAACATAATTGTAGCCTAATTCAATTCACTTTAGCCTTCAAAACACTGTGGAGAGCCCCTGACAGCCCCAGATTAGATCTGCTGGAGGTGAAAGATGGGATGAAGGAAAGCAGCTGCAGACAGCTGCTAAGCAAATAAACCTTGTTCTGCACTAGTCCCAGTCTGAGTCTGAACAAGGTGGTGACAACTGTGGAATTGCTGACCTCCTAGGCCTGGGCTTACTAGTGCTTATCAGCCCTTCCAGCCATTTTGTTTCATTATAGCCCAAAGAATTTGCTTTAATTTTGACAAGTGTAGAATGGCTGAGAGTCTGAATTTATCATTAACTGATAAACTGGCTTGGGAATGGTTTATTTGCATAAATATGAAATACAAGATTTAGCACAGTCTAACAGCTAATCCTTTCAACTCCTCTTGATCTGGCATACTTCCAGCCTATTGCAAAAGGGGTAGACTAAGGATAAGTTAAGAGACTTGGTGACTTTGGTGAACATAAATAAATTAGACAATCATATGTTTTTTGTCTTTTCTTGGGGATAGGTGATAGTAATTAGCTTGTCTGTAGCTTTTAAGTATAAGCAGTAAAAAATACTTTTACTGAGACTTCGAGACTTAATTAATCAGATATTTTGATTTAACCATGTTGTTTTACTTGATAACATTTCCTAACAGAAGAGATCGGAATAAGCAGTTTATCTTCTCTGTTTCCTTACTTCTGCACTATAGACTGAAATTCTCTAACCTGTCCCACTGGAAGTGGAGATTTGGTATATGTTAGCCTTAAACTCAAAGAATCACAGAATTGTTATTTCACAGAATCACAGAATTGTAGGGGTTGGAATTGACCTCTAGGAATCATCTAATCAAACTCCCCTGCCAAAGCAGGCTCCCTAGACCAGGTTCCACAGGTAGGCAAGCAATTTCTGAAAGAGACTTTGGGCAGTGTTTTTCTAGTCTATGGAAGATAAAATTATTTTGTGAAAAGATGTTTAAAATAACTGGAGTGTTTGCTTTTTGTCTGAGGCATCCAGCCTTTCTCCTGCTGTATTGTTTAAGTATGGAAGATGTCGTAAATCAGGTTATTAATAGCCTGATCCAGAGGGTCAGTGTTCATCAGTAGGCAAAAATAAATAAAAATTAATTTGAAGTATTTGAAGATTGGTTAATATATCTCAAACTCATAATGAAGATCTGTGTATTGAACCCAGCCACTTTTTAACGTTTTCCTTAGATTGTTGAATAGGAGTGGGACTGGTAGAGATGACAGTTAAAAATTTTGAACACTTTGTATGAATGTAGTCTTTTAAAAGTGATTTCTTGCCTTCTATGGCCATTGAAAGTATTTTCCTCAGCAGTCTATGTGTTAGTACTTGTAACTATAGCATGTGATAACATTTGTTTCTTGGTGCTGAATGAAGTAAGACATCACGAGGTGAAAATCCAAAGCTTTTAATTGTAGGATCAGCTATTTGGAATATGACTCCTTCACTGTACTGGGCAGAAGTTGGGATGAAGTAACTAATTCATCTGACTTCAAAACTGAATAGATTCTCCCAGAAGATGGCAGTGCTCCTATGAGTAGTGTTCTCCTGACAGCTTTGCAAGCCATGGTATTTCTAGCTACTTTCTCAGTATTGTAATAACAATACCAAGTAGTGAACTTTGGGTGTGGATACAAATGGTAATTTCATCATGAAATCCTGTATGGATGAGTAGCGGGCTGAACACTACTGAACAGGGAGGCAAGTTGCTTAGCATTTTGCTACACCCAGTGGCATGCTGATGATCCCCTTTCCCTTGGAGTCCTTCAGATAATCCCTACCTAAAACTCACATCCATAACTTTAAAATGTGTGTCAGATCTTAAAGAGTCATTGCTTGCAGAGAGAAGGATCAAAGTAGGACAACAGTAACTAAGAAACAGTCAAAAATTCAGCATTTAAAACTTTGCCCATGTTGCTTTCTTGCTCCACTGATTCTCAACGAAAAATTTCTTTTTTTCCTATAGGAATCAATAGCATATGTTCAGAAATACCAAGACCAACTACTTCTGTACCAGCTCTAATCTAAGAGCAATCAGTTAGTGCTGTAAATATAGGGATATTTCTGGTTTGGTTAGCACGGCAGCAGCCGAAGTATGAATTTTCAAATCAGAACTATTTAATCTTTCAGAAATATATCCACTCCTTATCATTTTATTTATTTCAGAATATTAAGTAGGGAATGATAATATCTTTTTCAAAATAATCCACATTAATCCAGCTATAATTTGCAAAACAAACAAACAAACAAACAAAAAAACGAAGAACAATAAAAAAACCCAAAACATCAGCTCTTCTTTTATGAACTGTTTATGTGAGTATTTACATGTATGGACAAGCTCTTTTTGTGGTGTACCTGAATGAGGAGATGTTTGTGAACAGCAGAGGGGGAACTGAGGGAACTTTAGAAAAGCATCATTGCTCACAGGTAAATTTTGGATCTCAGCTTTGCTACTCATGAGCTGTCATATACAGCTAGAGAACATTTAAATATTTATTCTTGGCAGCTTAGTCTGATAAGTTCTGATGTGGCTCACTTGTATCCATTTATCTAAGTTTTCCATGCAGCAGAAATGTATTGACAGTGAAACAAAAAAAAAGTAAAATGAAAATTGCAGCTGTTTCTGTAATAAAAAAGAGATGAAAAACAATCGTGTGTGTTCTTGTTCTGCAGTCAAATGTAATTGCATATTCTTGTTTCACTGCTTAGAAGCTTTGATTGCTGATTTTACTAAATTAACATGAACTTTGCAAAAAATGAAGCAAGATTTTGTTGTTTTCACTTTCCTCCTGCAGTAGTTCATGAGAGCTGTGAGACAGATCAGGTTTTTTAATTTTTAGATGTCAGTCCTCTGTTTAAAAGTGTGTTTATTTTCCTCATGAAATGACCATCTTTAGCCTCTTAGAGGACTCATTTGTGATTGGATCCCTCCTGAGTGAGCATAAACTCAATCAGGCACAATCTACCTTAGCACCTAAAGAGACACAGCAGCATCTTCCTATTCAAGTAGCCAACAGACCTATCTACCACATCCTTAGTGGATAAAATCACAATCCTTAAATTCAGTAATGGGGACAGCGGTGAAAGACTTGATCCCATCACTCACTTACCACTAGAGCCTGTTTTGCAAATTCCCATTTCACCACCTAATTTCCTATTTCACCACCCTGTTTCTTCTGACAGCCATCCTTCTCCTTTGTCAGAAGATCCAACACTCTCCCCTTTTTGGCACTCACCTTTTTAACACAGTTCCTCTGATGCCTGCACAACTCGCACTACTTGTGTGACTGACTGAGCTTTGGGGTTCTATGCAACTGCTCCATACTGTGTCTGTTGGCATTTGCTGCTGCCACTGTGTAACCTGGATATGCTGTGATGTGTAGAAGATACTGTTTGCTATTTCGTTGCTCATTCTATGTAAAATCTCAATAAAAGTGAAAATTATCACTGGACATACTGTGCAAATATCTTGGCTGACTGTTCTGCAATAAGGCAAGCTACCTCAGCACCAATAAAATATTGTCATTACTCATTATTTTTGTATTTTTTCGCAGTATTTCTTTCTGAATTCTGAATTCTGTAACCACACTGCTTAAGGTAAAAGCAGCCATGTGATTTGGTCCAGTGCAGAGCAATTCTGGACCAAATTCTGTGACCCTTTTTCTAGAAAATGATAGTTACAATGTAGGTGAAAAAGATATTGCTAAAAACAGAGGACGGATCGGAATTTGTGGTTTGTTGTAGGGTCAGTGGCTGACAGAGTATTTTTATTTTCCTTTCCAGTTTGCATGAATTATAAATAAAGCAGCTGTGCTTTCTATGATTAAGGCATTAAGTTCAACATCTGCCATATTCTGAATAAAATGTTGTGATTCAGGTTCTTAAGGTACTGAAATTTACCCACTACTATCTTCTACTGGAGTTTTGTATGTCTTTAGGGAGAAGAAAGGAACTTCATACACAGCCACAATTTTGCCTCCTTGTACTTAATATGGATCATTCTGTCTTTCATAAAAACTTTAAGAATTTATTTCATGGTACACACTTAAAATACCAGAACTAGATTGGCTTCATTCTGGAAGTTCAGTCACATCTTTGCTGTTAAGACAGAAAAACGGTGGAAGCTTGTTGCAGCCTTTGTGTGATAATTAGCTATAACTAATAGCCTAACGCTTACGGAGCGACCCAATGAAACAGGAGAGCCAAATCTGAACTACCTTTCAGCCAAAGCAGGTTTATCACACCTCTCCCAGGCCAGCTCTTACCTGAAACTCATCCTTTTGTTGTAATCACGTCAATGGACAGAAAACAATAAGGGATGGTTTGTTGAGACAGATCATGCAGGCGTCCTGCAGACATGGCTAACATTTGTCTAGCTGGCATTGACTTGTCCACAGTCTTCCTGCAGTTCCTGATATTGCTGTAGTCTCAGTCTGTGGCTGATCCTAGTGATCAGGGTCTGGAGGACATTAAAAGCTGCTTTTCTCCCCAGAGCTTCGTGTTCCTGTTTTGTGAATAAAGTGTGTAGACAAAGTATTTTGCAAGTCCTGAGCTAGCACTTTAGAAGTGGCCTAATGCCTGTATGTTCAGTATGGCTGCTGAGAATATCTTCATCATCTTCTGAAAATGGTATCTTGGAGGATACTGGACATCTTCTTTGATGGACAGAAGTCAGGAAAAAGATTCAAGTTGGAAGGCCTGAAAATAAAGGTGATTTCAATAACAGCTGAATCTTAGTTTAAGCTTTCTGAAGTGCCGCAATGTGAACTAGAGACAAAATTGAAGTAGAATTCAGGCTCTAATGGAAACCTCTGTATGGTATAGGGCAGCTGTTTGGGCATCTTGTCTACTCTGGACATCTGTTGTGGGGCACCTGCTGTAAGCAAGCCCTGAAATAACTGCACAAAGCTGTGTGCCTTTTTAATAGGTTTCATTTTATGATGCACCCTATCCAAAGAACTTCTTAATTCATTTCATACTGATTTCTATACTTTTCTACGTTTGTTTGAGAACTGTGGAGCAAAATGCTCAGATGATGTAGGCACATGTAGTTCTGTGAAGCTTCCCCATGCTGAAGAATGAATCTCACTGATTCTGATATAAATAAACCATATGATTTGACAGATTAAATACAAACAGTGTAGTCACCATATGAAATTTATATATTGAATATTTAATTTATTTTCTGGTTTCAAACTAGATTTCTTTTTAGCACTAGAAATAAAGTAGGCTATTACATGAAGATGCCAATAACTATTACAGTCATTGAAGTTTAAAGACTACTCAGTTAGGCCTGTTGGAGGCTTTCAGTATACTTCAGTTTCTCTATTACCACAGACAGAATCCAAATGCTTCCAATAGAAGTAATCCCACTGCAATATTTTTAGGTCTATGTAGCTCAGTCTTTGAATGGATGTTTTAGAGTCTTAAGATCACTTTGGGTTTGCTCCTAAATCTTTAGGGTTATAAATAATTCTCAGGCTAAGACGATTTCTTCTCTTTCCGTAGTGAATCACCTTCAGATTTGAATAAATTGAAGTACGGCCGCACAGCAGGAGAAGGGAACATTGCATTGTTGATAGAGCACTTTTTTGTGTGAATTTCTGGGTCGGGGCATGCATTCAATTACTAAAAGTACCAATGCCATCTCTGGAACCAAAAATGCTGAGTAAGATTTGCAATCGAAAATGAATGCAGTTCTAGTTCTCCTCTTTAAGCTGAAAACAGAAAATTAAAGAAAAACAGTATATTAGGCTGTTCTGTCTGGAACAGCCATCACAAAAACAATTATAATTTTTTACTTACTGTAGTTTATTTTTAATTTATTTATACATATGCATATATATATTATATAAGCATAAAATTTATGTATTTATTTATGAGTATCAACGTGTTTAACTAGTTGTTTCAGTACATGCATGTACTATAATATACGCTCAAGCACTTTTTCAATTATTTCTCTCAATCTTCTGCAAATGGTTTGATAGCAGAGAGTTTTCAGGACATCCTTGATTCAGTATGAAACGTAAAACTAAGAATGTCACACTCATGACAGCCTTCTTTCACAGTACCCATGTATGAAGTATTCATATAACTAGGCCATTGATATAGCATTTGTGAACCAGACATTTTAGCCATGAAACAAAGATTTTATTTTCAAAAAGAATTTGTTTAACATCACTATCCTAAGAAACATTTTGTCTCTTCATCCCAGAGTTCTTCTCAGAGCTGGCTGATGTTGTTGCCAAGCCACTCTCCATCACACTTGAGAATCTGTGGCTGTCAGGCAAAGTCTCCAAAGACTTGAAAAAGGGATACATCACTCTCATTTACACGGAAAGGAAGGAGGACCCAGGGAATAGCAGGTAGGTGAGCCTCACCTCTTTGCCTGGGAATTTCATGGAACAGATCCTCCTGGAAAAGTTTTAGGTCATATCAGTCATTGGCTACCAGCAATATTCAAAGGGTTTGGAAGCATCAAGAAGTATTTATTCCATGTCACTCATAGAATGCAAGAAAATGAGACAGAGAAGTTGCCACAGAAACCCTTGCTGTTTCAGGAGGGAATCCTTAGCCCTGGGAGGATTATTGGTTAACTCATACAATAATTCCCAACTGTGATTTTAACTAGCAGCTAGAACATAAGAACCTGCTCTTTAATGAGGTGAATCACATCAGATCTTTTGGGTTTTCCCTAAGTTACCTGTGAGGAATTAAGAACATAAGATAAGCTCATGATAAGCATCATTTTCAGGTGTGCCAAGAATTTAGAGGCTATTTTTCCACAGACTCCCTTCCCTGTTCTCCTGCATCACTCAGGGCAAAAGGTAAAAGAGGGTGGATGGGGGGGAAAGGTGTTTTTAGTTTTTTGTTAGTTCTCACAGCTCTGATCTTTTAGCAACAGGCAATAAATTGTATTAACCTCCCTACCTGACTGTTTTGCCCGTGATGTTAATTGGTGAGTGATCTCCCTGTCTTTATCTCAACCTATCAGCTTTTTCTTCATTAAATTTTCTCCTCCTTCTGAAGAGGGGAGTGAGAGAGCAGCATTTTTTTCATTATGTTTTTTACTTCAGGTTACTTGAGGATGGGGAGTGAGGGAGCAACTGTGTGGATCTTATCTGCACACCAGTGTGAAAGCACCACAGCATCACCCTGCTCTGATTCCAATTGAGATGCTACAAAAAAGGGTGGAGAAGTGTCTTAAATTGTTAATTAACAATTTTTAGCACAAGTGGGTTTTTAGTAGTTAGCTCAAGGATTCATAGTCATGACTATTTTATCCTACTTCTGGCTTTCATAATGGTTATTCTTCAAAAAACAACTCGAGCACCTAGAAAGTGTTTATCACTGTTACCCATTCTGCCAGGCTGCTGCATTCAGTGTAGTATAAGAGGTACGTGCTACAACCAATAGGTAATAGCATAAATAAAGCAAGGCACTTCTGACTTTTTTCAAAACATCAGTGGAGAATAGTATTTTCCTATCCTACTGGGGTTCCAGAAGATGAAATTAATTAATTACAACAAAAGATGCTGAGTTCTGCTGATAAAGGGTTCAGTATACATGAAGGATAATTAATTAGCTTTTATAAAGGGCTTTGGAATCCTAGGGTGATTTAGTGGTGATATTTGGAAGAATGTGTTTATTCCTTTCTCCAAGTAGTGTTTCCTTCTATGTAGTTTGTTGTTTCTGCAAATCTTTATGCGTGCACTTATTGTTAAGCACGTGAGCTGTTTCTTTCAAGTTAATTGGACCATGTGCATTTGTGGGAAATAGAATTCCCTTTAGGTACTCAGTAAATATCACCACTATTTGTATAGCTATACATTAGCATGTATTTATTAAATAAAATTAATACAATTAACCATTTACTTTATTACTTGAAAGAAGCTAAATTTTAAGAATGTTTGCAAGTATCCTGAATATCATCTCCCATTTCCTTATCCACACATCAATTTTCCACTGAAAGCTTCAGCACAAGAAACCTAGGCTATTCCAAGACATGAGCATTATTTATATTTGTTTATATTACAAAAGATCCTGAAGGTCTGACTCACAGACAAAAAGCTCTTTAAACTAAGCAACTATAAAGCCGGAACAAATTGCATTCCCTGTTCTAGAGTGCTTTATAGGCAAGTTAAAAATCAAAACAAAACAGTTAATTCTTGGATAGTAGGGTGGAAGCAAGGATAGGTAGCCTGGGAGGAACAGAGAGACATTGCCTTGATATAATTAAATCTGGACAGGGACAAGAAAAGCTTCTATAGATGTGTCAGTAATAAGACAAAAGCTATGGAAAATGTGGGCCCTATGGAAAATGTGGAAGGAAATGAGAGACAAGGTTACCTGAGGTATAGGAAGGATGAGATGATCAATTTTTGCCTCAGTCTTCACCAGCAAGTGCCCAAATCACAGAAGGCAAAAGCAACAACTAGGATGATGAAAAACCTCTACTGTGGGATGAGATCAGGTTTGAGACCATCTAAGGAACCTGAAGTTGCACAATGGGAAATGATAAGGTGTGTCTGAGGCTCCGGATGGAACTGATGGATGAAGTTGTTAAGCCACTGTCCATTATAGTGGAGAAGTCATGGCAGTTTGGTAAAGTTCTCACTGACTGGAAAAGAGGAAACATAATCTCCATTTCCAAAAAGGGAAAAAGGAAAGTCTTGGGGAAATACAGGCTGATCAGTCTCAACTCTGCGCCCATAAACATCATGAGCAGATCCTCCTGGAAACTATGCTAAGGCCCATGTGATGTGTGATGGGCAACACGGCATCATTAAGGGCAAAGTGCGTGACAAATTTGGTAGACTTCTCTGTTGGGACTACAGCACTGGTGAATAAGTTAAAAGCAACTGTTATCATCTACCTGGACTTATGTGAAGCATTTGATATTGTCTCTCATTATATCCTTGTCCCTAAGCTGAGGAGAGATGAATTTAATGGGCAGACCTTGTGGTGGATAAGGATTTGACTGGAAAACAGAACTCAGCTGTGGTCAGTGTCTCAATGTCTGTGTAGAGACCAGTGTCATGATGTGCTTGGTAGCAGTTATGGTCAATGGTGAGATCAGTATGCTAGAAGGAAGGGATGCCAGAGGGACCTTGACGAGCTTGAGAGGTGAGACCACGAAAACCTCATTAAGTTCAACAGGGTCAAGTGAAAAGTCCTGAACCTAGACCAGGGCAGTCCTGAACTCAAATACAGGCTACCAGAGAAAGGGTTGAGAATAGCCCTGAGGAGTGTTGGTTGATGAGAAGATAAATGTGCACTTCCAGCCCAACCATATGCTGGTCTCCCTCAAAAGAAGCATGTCAAATGAAATGAGGGATGTGATTGTACCTCTCTAGTCCACTCTAGTGAGACTCTGTCTGATGATCAGAGGTGGAGCACCTCTCCTGTGAAGACAGGTTGAGGAAGCTAGGCTTGTTCAGTCTGAGAAGGTTCTGAGAAGATATTGTATCAGCCTTCCAGTTCCTAAGGAAAAGCTACCAGGAAACTGGAGAGGGACTGTAGTGATAGAACAAGGTATAATGACTTTAAGAGTGAGAGATTTAAGTTAGATATAGGGAAGAAGTTCTTCACTTTGTGAGTGGTGAGGCATTGAAAAGTGCTGCTCAGAGAAACTGTAGATGCCTCATCACTGGAAGTGTTCAAAGCCAGGTTCAGTGCTGCTTTGAGCAACCTGGTCTGTGGGAACTGTTCCTACCTATGAGAGTTGTGTTGAAACTAGATGGTCTTTAAGATTCCTTCCAGATCAAAGCATTCTATGATTCTGTGATCCCAAACTTACAGTCAGCATGTGAAAAGAAGGTAAAAGGCAGAAATTCTGCAGGTGAACAGTAAAGAAGCTTGAAAGACCAAAGAAACCAGTTTCAGTTTATGCCTTCTCTGATAAGGGAGATTTGCCATTGACGTCAGTACTGCTGGGACTTAATATCTGAATGTGAAGAGTGAGCTTAGCGTATCACATATATTTACATACTACTTTAATTACCTACTTTCATAGCCTGAGATAATATAAAGAGACCTCAGTACTTCTGATTATAGAAGTAGCTGTGGAATTACATTAGAAAGATAATACCACATTTACCTGATGCAAGATGCCAACAGCTATAACTCATCTCTTTAAAGTATTCTGAAATTTTACATCATGTCAATAGAATTGTGCTTTTTTAATTTATTTTTATTTTTAGTTTTAGTTTTGTACAAGGGGTGGCAAGATTTATCACCAGCCCCCACCTTTAAGACAGTATATTATTTTTAAAATAAGAACCATCCGCCTTATGAACCACTGGCAAATAACATTTCTTCTTGATGGATTCTGCAACATAACCTCAGTTAAGTGTAGCATGACCAGTTAATTGAAAATTGCTTTCCATTTAGAATTCACTCTCTGCTAGCCAATGATAAATAATTATTTCATCTGGCTCATTTCACATTATAAACTTTAAACACTCAAGCTTGTCACTGACTTTGAAAAAGCAAAGCTATTATTCTGTATTCCACAGCTTTCCAGTACTCTTTATTTTATGTTTCATTCTCCTCTTTTATGTCACTTCTTTACTTTTAAATTGCACTTATTCAGACAAATGGATAAGATAGCATATTTTATCTATGCTTCCTTATTTCCCTGAAGATTGCTTCTTATTTGAAATATATTAAAAAAAAAAAAAATGAGTGAACTCTTTGATTCAACTATTGTGGTGCAGGTGCTATGAACCTGTGAGGGTACATTGTGTTTTCAGAACTGAAATGATCACGTTAGTGTCTGGGAATGAATAGAAATGAAGTATGCAAAACAAAGAAATAGAGAAACAGATGTTGAAAAATATGTGTATTTTGTGTTATCATCTCGAATGCGTCATGCTGGCCTAGAGCAATTTTCAAGTCATTTGAGACCAAATTAGAGCCATATAAAAAACCCTGTTAACGTAAGAAATGAAAAGATGAGTTCTTTAGATTGTATTTCATTTTGAGGCTTCAGATTTTCTTCAGTACTCAGTGATAAGGTTCAAGGTGACATTTACTCTCCAAATTTATCAGAGTTATCAATAGTTCGTTCTGGAAACGCTCTTCCTGATTGTATTTATGATTAATGACAAGGCTAGTTATGGGTTAAATATAAATATTTAAGTGTGTGACTGCAAATATTTTATATCTTATTTCTTTGTTTTTTGCATGTTACATTGATACGTTCTTTTGTCTTTAATTTGTGGTGTAAGCATTTTGGAGACATACCTTGAATTGACATTCACTCTCCAAGGAGCTTTATGGCACTACTGACATTATTTACAATAAGACTCAATTGTATACTGAGGTACTGTTTTTGTTTTAAGTTTAACTTGCTGCTGCCAACTGGCAGATCAGCATGCAAAATAGAAATCTCAGCTCATCTTGATTTAAGCTGAGTTGAATTTATTTCTCAAGAAAGGAAATAAAATCTAAAATTCTGATTCCTTAAGCTGTCTCAGACAATTTATGGCAATACATAGAAAAAGAGTCTGAAAAATTTAATATGGTTAGTGATTTGCATTTGATAGGAAGAGATAATAGCTGAAGAGCTCAATGGAGTAATATTCACATCATCCATTACATCCTCTTCTCATCCAATGTAATCAAAGCCCTATGTAAATAGGTTCATTACTGAGGACTGAGGAGTGATGACATTAAAGGTTGAAAAGAAAGAATGCTAACCTCTTTTCTCAGACATGGCATACTTCTGTTTTGAGCAAAATGTTTAGCTTTCTTTTTTATTTAGGTACATCATCAAGTTTGTCTTCCATACAGAAAGGGAACTTTCTGACATTCAGGTGGAATAGATCCAAAAAAGTAATGTCACTGTAACAAAAAATTTAAACTATGGAATAGGATAAAATATTTTGGTAAGCAGTTCTCATATAGTTCTAAATGAAACATTAAAAGTAGGTGTCAGATTCTCCATACTATATCTGTTGTGAACTAAAGGAAATTTCCATAAATGAATTGAGCTGTCACAGTCAGGAACCACTCATTCTTCATAACAGTAATCATCTTATTAGAGGAAAAGTATGATAATTTTCTTTTTATAATCTTAAAACACATGTACAAATTCTAATGAAATCCCTGGCTATAGAGCAAGGATTTTGGGACAGATGCCATTATGGTAAAAAATCATGATCCTGAAGATTTTTAACTGGGCCCCTGCAAAATGTCATATCTACTTCTCTTGCTTCTCCTCTGTTCTTTTCCTAACCAATCTACTTCTCTAGATAGGAAGCAGTTTGCCACAGAGGCTGTCATCAATTTAACTCAAGCAGAGCTACCGTAGACCTCAGTTTTATTCTTTATTCTGCCACATAATGTGTGGTAAGCTGGATCTCATTATTTGTCATGATACCATCATGATTCCTCCTCTACACTGACCTAAGACTGGTAATTAGCATATTTAACTGTTAATATAGAGGAACTCCATCTTGTTTTGATAATCTGTACCCTTGATGTGTTCTAGCTGACTATCCACCTTTGGCAGCTGTTAGCTCACCTCCTGAAAAGTTACTCCAGAGATCATAGTCTAACAGATAAGTTCAATGTCACAAGTGCTTGGAGAGAGCTTAAAAGGAAACCTAACCCCAATTTCTTATCCTGTATAGTAAATGCTTTAGGCATCCCCTACTTTCCACTCAGCTCATCCCAGGAGACCGTGGTTAAATAGCAGCAGAATAAGTGTTCCTAGATTAACTGTCTCCATTTTCAGACTGGAATCATATTTACAGGAATCACAAATTCAACCATCACTCAAGAAAACAGCAACAGTGAAAGATTAGGGTTTTAAGAAGAATGTTGACATGAGAACCTGGAAGAGAGCAGTTACATAGTGACTTATGTCCAAGTTTGAAAATGAACTGCAAAAACTCTAAAAGGTCTGGCAGGTCTAAGGGACAAACTGTAATACCTACAGAAATAAATAAGCAAAACACATAAATAACATCAAAATGGGAAGCAGAAATTCAGAGTATCTTAACAAAAACTTCTGGGCAGTATGTCTATAAAATAGATTCAACCCTCTTTGTATGTTAGTGACAGAATACATCAGAATACTGTAGAATACATTCGAATGTTGCTACACTAGTAAAATTGCAAGAAATTAAAGTAAAGTAGCTCTATTTTCTTCTTAATTTCAAGTCACTAATGTGAATGTGACTCTTCACAGTACTTTCAGCAGAGATTTAGGTTCTTGTAGCGAATAATTGTAAATCATCTTGTGCATTAGAGCTTAGGAACATGTCACAGATGTTTTAGATATTCTAGATATTTCTAATATTCTAAATATTTTGTTCATGTACAGTAAAAAACATTTAAAAAATCCCTCATTCAGTATAATAGACAGATAGATAGACAGATAGATAGATAGATAGATAGATAGATGATAGATTGATAGATAAAGCTGAATGACACAACCTTAATAAAAAACCAAGCAATCAATACATCCATTTTAATTTATTTGCATCTGTAGAGGCCATTGAGAGACTGGCATTCTAATGACACTAATTATTCAAGTTGTTTTCATTGTGCAAGCTTGTCTATTTCTTTATGCTTATAGTCAGGAAGAAGTGACAAATAAATATTATTCTTAATCAGATATGTTCTGCAGACATTCTTATGTCTATCATCATTTTATCATAAATATTACCTGCACCTCAATATTGGATAAAGCACATCTTCCCACTTCAGAACCTTGAATAAGAATAGATTAAAAATGAGAAAGAATATTTTATTATATCTCTGGAATTTCAATCATAAACATATGGTTGCCCTTATGTTAATTGTAGGTGACTTTAATGCAGGTTTTTTATTTTTTGTTTTATTTTATTTTATTTTATTTTATTTTTATTTTATTTTATTTTATTTTATTTTATTTTTATTTTATTTTTTTTTAGGATGTTGAGGGGTCAGTGGGAAATGAAGAAACCCCAAATCTAGTTCTTGTCTGTAAAGAATTTGTTACGTGATATTGCACTTGGCATGTGTGCAGGCTAGAAATACTGCAGAAACAAGCACTGGTCTTTGACTTTTCAACTTTGCTTGCGTAGTTGACTGTTTATTCTGCTATTTATATCTCAAAGTATGGTAGAAATACACAGTAAAATAACTTAAATCAGATACACTGTCTTTCAGCCTTCCTTACTTAAAAAGGGGAAAAAATCCCAGAAGTAATATAAATTGGAGAAGCACACATCTTCAGTTTGCCCAACCCAGAACACTTCAGTCTGGCTTTAGCCTGTCTGATGCCTGGAAGAGGAAGAACCATGCCCTCAACAGGCTGTCACTTTTTGGGGATCTATTTTACATTGTTCCTAGAATACGGTGAAGATTTTACAGTAGAATTGCTTCCGAAGCTAAAACCATTTTTAGTAAGAGAAATTTCCAAAGTTGTGGAAGAAACAAAATTTTAGTCTAATTTTTATTTAAACAGGATTAGAAGAGATTTTTCCTTCAGATCATTGTTAACACAGTATGCTTTACACATGAGGGATATTGCTGAAATATTTTGTTGTTGTTGTTTGTTTGTTTGTTTGTTTGTTAATACAGAGCCTCAGCCTCATTCTTAATTTCAGGTCCCTAAGTGAGAAATATTAAAATCAGTATTCTATTCAGTTTTTCTTTCTTTGATCAACCCAGGCAGAATGAGTTGGAAGAAATAGATCCTTTCAGCATATTGCCAACACTAAGGACCAAGATATTATGAAGGTGGTTTCTTATGGATGGTTTCTACCTTTGTTTTCTCAGTTTAACCTAAACATATTCAATGCACACGCTGTGCATTCTGAATCTTGCATTTATTTCAGTTTGTCATTCCAGAGCAGTAACTAAGATATCGTTACACTTCCAGTCAAAATTTAGGTCCTCACTTTAAGTGGCACCATAAAAATGTAAGTTTTGCATGAAACTATTTTTTACCATCTAATTAAATCAGACATCATGATAATGAGTTATTACCTGCCTATGTACTTCTGGAGATCTGAAGGGCAAAGATGCCCTTTCCCATTTCTTCCTTTACTTCGATCTTCTTCTTTGTCCTTTGCTGTATTTCCTAGCCTTTTTCCTACTTGGCTGAAAGATACCTTCATTCTCAGTCTCCCATTTGATCTCTGTGCTGACACTGGCCTAATTTAATGACAGTGACATTCAACCTTCAGCAGTCTTGAGGAAAACTACATCCAAGGTTTTCTTTAATAGTGGAAAAAAACTTCCTAATTTTCAGTAGATGTTCTTAAAACCCCATCCGTAAGTAGGCAACTAGTGCTAGCTGTATGCAACATGAAAAAGTAATACAGGGGACCGTGGGATAACTGAAGTGTATAGTCAACTCAAGTGAATTCTGAAGAATAATATTGTTAGAATTTAAGATGTCAGCTAAAGAATTAAAATGAAAATCTAAAAACCTCAGTTCTTCAGACGCCTCGTTACCAACAATGGAATTGCAAGGGTGCTGCTCTGCAAATGCTCCTTTCTGTGACTTGGTCTTACCTGGATCCAAACTGAGACTCTTTCATTAACCTTGTTACTTAGAGCCCTGTAAGTCTTGATCCAAATGTATCCAAAATGTAGCTATGGTGTATCTATGGGAATGAACACAACAGCACCAACTAATTTGTGAGATTAACTGATTAACTGGAAAGAGATGCAAATATCACCTAATTTGTAGTCCACCTAGATTGGCTATTGTAATTCACACTGGGAATAGAGAACATATCCCTATGAGCTTTTGTGCTGAAAAGGTTCAATCATCTGTTGGAGACCATCTGAATCAGAGATAATCTTAGGATCTTTCAGATGTTTCCCATCTTCCTTTAAGCTTTCTTGCTGTGCAGCAAAGAACTGAAGAGTCACTGGACTAAACAGAACATGCAAGAATAAGCACAAGATTTTAATCCTGTTATCAGGAAACTTGCTCAAAAAAGATGAATTGTGGATTCCTTTTCTTGTTCCAAGCAGTGTTTATGTATTAAATGTTAAACAGTCAGTGAATAAAATAAACAAACACACTTCAGAGCTGGGACTGGAACCTGGTACTTAATCTCCAAAAGAGTTTTGCCATCACTTGCTGTGTTAGGTAATTGCAGGCTTTTTTCTGCAGAAATTCGGGGCAGCCACAAACAGAAATGACTTCTAACTTGTCCAAAATTCTGCTGAGAAATGTGTGATTTGGCAACATCTCAGGTCAATAACTCTCCCAAGCCTGCTACAAGGTGTCTGTGTGCACAGCTCAAGGCTGAACCTAGCTCATGGAGAGCTAGGATGCCTGTCCTCCAGGGTACCAATACTGACATCTACACTTCATAGTAAGGAGGCCAACAGTCAGAATACTGCTTGCCTTATTCCTCTTCAGTTCTTTTGCTTTTCGGAATATAATGCCTTCAGCACCAGAATATAGCACCTATGGCAAAACTGCCTGCTGGGAATTCCCACAGGCCAACACTGTCTTTCAAAGCAGAAATCCTCTGGGTGACTTTCAGAGCCAGTTTGGGTCAGTTTGACAGTTTAGCTGTGTAAAGTCAAACTCCTGTGCTTGGGAACATTTCTTCATGCTGTTTAAGTCATTCTTTTAAACATAGCCAAAGTGATCTATCAAAGTCAAGCAGGAAGCATCTTGTCCTTTAACTGATCTGGGTATTTTATTCCACTAATCTGTTTGTGGATTTTTTTTTTATTTTTTTATTTTTTCCCACTCCGGCTGCAGGCTGTGGCCCTTGGTAGTTTCTACAGGAATTGCTGCTGTTCATGGAGCCTGTGTTGGATGCAGAAGCTGAAAAACCTGCAGTGAGGCAAGTCAGCACACCTCAGTGTGTGGACCTTGAGGAGCTTCTCTGCAGTAAGGTAGCAGGAAAATCTTCAAGGGAAAGAAATTGTGTGGAGGCATCTGTGAAGCAAATTGCTTTTATTGTGTACGACACTGAGGTGCAATTCATCTCTTAAATCAGAAACCATTACTCTGTACATTGGTTGCTTCATAAATGTATTAAATGCTACTTTATCCCCCGTGGGCACCTGATTGACCACAGTAAGTGATAATTTTTTCATCATTGATCATTCAAACTTGCTTTTGTTTTCAGCTTTAAGTGGAAAAGACTTGCCTGGGCGTTCCTGGCCTCTCTACCAGTTTCAGCTGCATGAAGTCCATTTTAATATCACCTTAATTAACAAGTGAAGCACTCTGAAATAGCCGGAAAGTCCATTTCTAGTTTTGGATACCCAAATGCACTAACAAATCTTCAAATGTTCTTTGGCTTATTTGAAATTGCTTGATGTAAAATGACCCCAGGATATATGGCCATTTACTTACAATTAAAATAGACATTTAAGCACTGACATTTTAAATCTTTGTACCCTGTGTGCTAATGAAGCAATTTACCTAACCCATGGCAAGCCACAGCTTTGTGTCTTAGTGCAAAGGCATCAAATCTGAAGTGGAAATTCACCCTTAGTTGTGTTCAGTTGACTAGTGCTGGATTAACAGCAAGGCCTAATGGACTGGAGCTCACGCATGCTCAAGTTAAGAGTGAGATGGGGCATTCTGGCCCAGCACTGACTGTTGCCACCAGCTTCCTTTAGGTACTCTAAATCAGGGCAGTATCACCTCATTAATACTTTTCATGAATAGTAATTCTCACTGAATCAGCCCCGTTAGCTGGGCTTATCCAACATGCTGTAGAACTGTCATATGTTCAGAACAGCAAATGGAAAAGATCTTTCTTAAGGAAAAAATAATATGCTTATACTGCTATTTATTTGAATATTATGTACAAAAAGAAAACATCTGTCAAAGAGTAAAAGTTATTATCTTCTTACTGCGTTTCTCTACATGTCAACCATCATCTTACTGTTTAGAAGATAAATAGGGCTTATAGTAAATCTTACGGATCAGCTGCTTGACAGGTGTGACAATAGAAGAGTATAAGTTCCTCTGTGTTACTAGAGCTAAATTACTTTCATAAACAAAAAAAATATTTTTCAACTTCACCCTTTTTTTGGCCATATTCTATAGATTCCAGATGCCAGCTAGACTATCCATTGAGATCTACTGACTTGTGAATTTACAGTAATAATATGACTCTTGCACTTGAAAAAATAAAAAGAATCTAAAAGCATTTTGGAAGTATACTTGAAATTAGAATCATAGTTATCACTTATGCACCTACTACACAAGAGCAACATGTTCTCAAGCTTTAATGTGCCTTGCTATTCTAACTAGTAGTGCTAGTTACCAATATACCTTGTAGTAGGGAGAACATAGAGCCTATGTCTATGTTCAATAGTAAGGTAGCTGCTACCTCAGAACAGACAGTGAGCTTAGTTATGGGTGCCTATCTCAGAACTGCCTCTCCTTCAGGACCTACAGTGCTGGGTTTCATCCTTGTGCTTCACTGCCTGTTTTTAAGAGGCTTTCAAGAAAGTCATGATCTTGACATCTCACTGCTGGGAGAAAAGGGCTGGCAGGCAAACTGCTCTGCACAAAGCTTTTCTCCGTATTAAACTGGAATCTCCTGTTTTCTCACTTCCCTTAGAGCTCTTCCACTTAAAAAATAGTTTATTGATGTGCTTGTGTAGGAAAAACAAGAAGTATTTTCTGAAAAAAAGTGCAGTTGCATGAATTTGAGCAATATAAGTTATTTTAGTCTAGTATCTTTTATTCTCCCAGAAGCACACATGGTGGAAAGGCCCAATGATTGTTAACTGTTCTTTTTAGTTTTCTTGGATGTCACTGTTGGCAAATCCTTAGTTGAGCCTAAAAAAAATTAGATAAAATGTTCTTTTTAAAAGCTTTAAAAATTTATGAGAAACAGGTGAGGACATATCTAATATTACATTATATAATGCTGTGTATTTCATAAAAAGTGCTCTAGAAGTGGCTTAACACGGACAGAACACATCGCAACATTATTGATATAGTGGAAAAAGCTATCTGAATATTTACAGCATCTTCCAAGTTTTTAGGTTGTTAGCACTAGCCTTATTAATTTATCAGGGACACTTGTCACATATGTGCTATGTTACTTTCATTTTAGATATGACAATTGCATTGTGATTTTTTGTGAACTATTTGTAACACACAAGCTATTTTCTTTGTTAGATAATTTTTCTAAGGATGCAGCAGTTCTTAGAAATAGCACAAAATCCCCTTTTACATTTAACTTCAGGGCTGCTTAACTTCAACCAAGATCAGGACCCGAAGTTTAAACTCATATAGAGAATTATAAAGTTATCTTCCTATTATGAAACATATTTAAATGCAGAGAAAGGGCTTGAATTTACTAGCTAGGGAAATTACAGCATAGCTATAAGCTAATTCTCCTGTACAGTACTTTATAGCTTTGGAAAATCATATAAGATATCGAGGAAATTTGTCACTTCTGACATTCAGAATACATCTCTCTTTGAAAGCTTTGTCATTCTGTATATATTATTGTAGGCATATAAAGTGTTTGAGCAGTAGTTTACAGGCAACAGGCCAATCTATCCTGAGATAACCTGAGCAACAGCGTTACCTAGTCGATGGATGAAGCTATTTCATATTTATTAGTGCTATCTTCAATTATGTCTTCTCAAATACCATATCAGTTTGTGTCACAAAGAAAACTGATTCTGAAAGTAAAAGGATTTTTTCGCTTCGATTTATAATTATAATTTTACATTAAAAGTAGCTTGTTGACAATTTGCTCCAACATTTTCATAACTTGAAGTTTAACAGAAAAGATTCTCTCAAATAACTATTTTACTAGTTTTATCTGCCCTTTCAATTTAACTACATTATTTTAAATTCACACAGGAGAGTGTGAGTTAACAGCAAAATTGCTAATTGAAGAGATATCCACTGAAAATAGGCATTGACAAATCAAATATAGAGGACACAAGAAGTATTATAAACACTTTATAAGATAAACCATTAGGATATGAATTTATTTTCTTTAGCAAAAAGAACATTCTTCACAGTTTCCATGTTTGGAGAAAGTGGTCGCAAAGGAAACAGTGATGGATTATTCTCTGTGCCTTGTGTTGCTAGAAGAAAACAGGAATGGGATGTGTTTGTAGCAAAGATTTATGGTGGGTATTAATAAACTTACTTTTATCCAGATTTTCTGTGGAGCTGTGATAGGACAGTTACCTAGAAAAGTCATGGTACCAATTTTCCTTGACGTATTTAAGTGGCTAACAAAAATGTGTGGGATCAACAACCCATGGCACTGTGCTAAGTCTGTGAGTTGGAAATTTTTAAATAATAAAAATGCAAGGTGAATGCAAGGCTACGAGTAACAACCCCTTTGCTTTTGCATGTGTAGAAGAAAACACAGAAGCCAAACTCACTATCTGAACTCTGTACAACTGTGATGCATTTGTGCTGGATGGACTTCAGGTAGGAAAAGGATTAGTGGCTGAAATCAAAGCAAACTGAAGAGAGAATGATTTCAGAATTAGTATCTGAAAGTTCTCTGTCACCTTGAGCAAGCTACAGCAGATTTTACAGGCTAGTTAGGCAGTAAACCAGCAAACGGGACACTGGTGGAATTCTCAAAAGCACACAGATGTGCAGTGTCTATTTTTTCAAAGGAAATTAGAATCTGAGGTGCCTTAAAGATCTCACATGGGGCTGTGTGTGTCTATAGTCAGAGTGATACCTTAAAATATGGCCTCTTTGAAGCTCACTTTCCATCTCTCAAATTGAAATAATAGCAATAACAGTAGTATCATTTTCTTGCAGCATGGTGCCAAGAGTAACTATTAAAAAAGACTTTGAGATTCTCAGATAGAGTGTAATGAAAACTATGGAAAGACTAGAACCATCATTCTCCTTGCTGATGTTCATGTTCAAGGTTGGGCCCCAAACTTCAGCTAGCAAACCATGGAGGCAGCTGCAGGATACTCAGGAAGGGTGACATTACTATCACTTCACAGGTAGCTCCAGAATGCAAATAGTTGACTGTGTGTTCATGTTTCTTTCTTGTCTAAGTGAAAGATTATTTCCTTCTGCCCTTCTGCTGTTATCATCAGTAGGATTAGGTCAATCAAATTAAATGGCTATTTCAGCTGAAAGACTCAATAGCCACGGCTACAGTTGAACTTAACATATTTAAAACTCAGTCTAAAGTGAAGTTCTTGCTGCAATCTCTGGTTTTGTTCTCCTATATAATTGGAATAATATTTGGTTTCAGAATAACACACTTGATTTCAGGTGTTTTTTTGTAGGTGCTTGTACACATGCTAGTGTTGAGCAGTGTCGACAGGCTCTATTACCTCTAGAGGGATCCATTGGAGCCTGGGTGTCTGTCCAGCTCACCCTGTGTAAGAAAGTAACCTGAACTTAGGCACCTACTGCCATTTGAGTTGTCTTTGGGCTCTCAAATCATCTGTTAAGGGCTGGCAGAAAATGCACAGGGAAGTCGCATTCCCTAGATACACTGGCAGTGCCTAAAATGACACTAATCAGATATGTGTAATCAGCTGAACCTCACCCTTATCTTTGGTCAAATTAATTTATCCCCAGTGGCCATGCTGGGAGTCTAAGTGTCTGTTGACATGACAAAATCCACACTGCAGACTGTCATTTCAAAATCTTATTTTTACATGGAAGTCTAGCTATGGCCCAGTAGAAGATATTACATCTCATTTCAAAATGGGACTTTCTTGCCTAATTATATTTTAGTTACATAATTGCATCATGGTTTCAGCTACAGTAGTCACTACTGATCCAGAGCTTGGAGCATAATTTAATAAAAGCATACGCTTCTCAGAAGACAGCTCCCATCCCATGCAGAAACGCTCAGTTTCAGTTTGTTTTGACTTCTTTCCCTGACAGACAGGAGATAAAATCCTTTTTTACACTATGATTTCTGGTCAGTACAAGGTGTTTCTTCTCCATTCCCTGTGTATTATCAGCTGTTTTCTACCTCAAGAGCACAGCTGAAGTTAAGTTGAAAAACTGAACGTGTTTATTGCTTATTAAGACATCTCAAACCTGTGACCTATACTGTGACTTCTGCTCCTAACACAAACACTTAAAATGACAGATACTGTATACTGAAATACACCATAAACAATTTAGGGCAACTGCTTATTCCTTTTTCCTCTGCATTATTTTCTTTGCTGATATAATCTGATTTCCAGGGACAGGAAAGAGCAGAGTCTTTGGCATAGCTGTGATTCAGCCCACTACTAATTTTCTCCTTTCTAACATAAGTATTTCAAATCTCCATCAAACGTACAATACCTGACTGCCTGCTTGTGCTCATATATCAAAGGAAAACCATGCCATTTTGGTCCATTCCCACAGATCTGCAGGGACATTTTGGTGCTTAACAGACTCTCTCACTCTAAACATCCCTTATTCCCCATAATTTGGCCTCTTTTAGTTTCCATAAACATTCCTCTCAGGCTGCAGAAGCAGCAGTCAGCTTGCCTTGGATATATGCACAATCATTAGAGGCCCTTCCAAGAAAGATGCTCAGGAAGATACCCTTATTTGACCCTTTTGGTCTGCATTTATTCCCCAGTGAGTGCTATAATTTGTGATATTTCACTGCTGATCCAAACAGCTCTAGGTTTCTTTACTCCTTTTTCTCTATATTATAGTTTTTCTTAGCCTTATTTCCAGGCCTGATGCAAAGGAATATTCTAAAAGGCATACTTGTTCCTAGTACTAATGAAAGAGAGACATACCCAACTGACATTTTGGTGGCACTTGGTGATTGATTAATTTGTTTGCTGTAAAACAAGATTATTTGGTTTACACTGAAGTTTTAGTATCTCAGCTTTCTCTAGGGAAAGAAAGTTAAGGAATAAGAGGGAAAAAGTGGCAGTAAATAACGTGGTCACTTACAGTCTCAAGTCTTTGTGTCATTGAGTCACAAACACTTGTTCTTTGGGCAGGGAAGGCAGGGTGTCCAGGGAACTTACATGTAAAGGGTATGTTTCTGCAGTCCACAGATTCAGGTGAATGCAAGAAGCAGGTACAGGTATCACGTGCCAAACAAGTTGGGAACTCCAAGAGATGAAGACCAAAGATTCCGTTGGCAGGCATAACTTGCATACTCCAAACCCTGCATGGAGGGCTCTAGGAGTTCCTCCATCTGCTGCTTGGCACATGGCAGATCACTCTTGATAGAACATGCCTTCCTGGAAGTGGTCTGACAAACAGAAGTTGGTCTCCATGCACAAGTTCTACCTCTACAGAAAGTTTCAGCCCTAGGAAATTTTAGGTGGAAACCTTAAGGAAGAACATTAGGCTAAAGATGCATTTTTATGCATCCCTTTTGGTCATGTTTGAGGATAGAAAGCAGAGGCTATTTTAGAGTGTAATGCAAAGAATTTGTACCTTTATCCTTAGAAGTGTCTTTCACCCTTACAAGAGTCTTTCATAAAGCCTTAATTTAACATGACTATTTTAATTTAAAGAGAGCTGCTGTTCTTTGATGGCATCTCAGAAATGTAGTTGTGTCAGAGATAGGGCACAGTCATAATCACACAATAGACATTGTGCACTGAGATGATGGTGGAGAGGAACGACATGGTTGGTGTTTCTCAGAGCAGACATCACCTTAGAATGCAAGTGTTCTTGGATATTTAGTGTCTCTTTGGAACTGATAACAGCACAATCTCCTTCAAAGTTCTCTACAGAGAGGCCTGCTCTGTAAAATTATATTGCACCCATCTTGTATGAGCTCATTTTCATTCACCTTCTTTTTTTCTGGAATTCAAATGTGCCAAGCACTTTACTGAGTACCACTGTTACTGACCCCTTTTCCTCACGTATGCTTACTACAGGCCTTGCAACATGAGATGCACATCTATCCGCTTGATGCGAAAGAGCAAAGTTCATAACATTGACTGTTATTGATGATCTTACAGCATGAAAGCTTGATTTTTGTGGACTTGTTAAATATAATGGCCAGGCCAACATCCTAACCCTTCTATCTTAAGCATTCTTATTTGTTCAACATTTATCTTTGAGCTGATTAGGTCAATTTTCAGTTATTAAAAAACAAACAAATGAAAAAAAAAACAAACAGAAGTATCTGTCAAGCTAGTAGATCCTGTTTGAGAGAAAAGCAACCAAAACTTAGGTCTTGAGGAACAACTTGCATGTAACACCAACTGTATTTCAGGCTACATCAAAAGAAGCATGGCCAGCAGGGCAAGGGAGGTGGTTGTTCATCTCCAGTCTGCTCTCACTGGACTCCACCTGCAGTACTGCATTCAGTCCAGGGGAAACAATGTTATTCAAATACTAAACGTCTTGCTCCAATAGTGGAGATGAACTTGTGTTTTAGTGGTGGGAATCTTTAGAATTAGTCCTAAGCTAAAGACAGGGTCTAAAGGTCAGTCTTTATCCTGCAGCTCTTAGCTTTAATTCCAAAGCAAGGGCACATTTCCAAACTGTAGATCACACTGCATAACAATCAATGATAAATTATGACAATTTAATACTAACTGCCTTAAATAGACCACTAAAACAAAAATATTCATAGATCTATCAGATGATTAGCATCTGTCAGAAATATGTCAGCCATCTATTAAACTTCTGCTACAGTTCCAGCACTGCTAGAGTGCCTGTGAGAATTCTCAAAAAAAGACAGTACAGTCCCTGATGTTGTTCCTGAAATGACTGACCCATCTTACTGAAAACAGTTTAAAAATAACTTCAGGACACATAAAAATAATTGCTGCCATTGCCCAACAGCAACATTTAGAATAGCCTAGAGGAATTCAGCATGATAAACCCGTAAGACTGCTTGGAAAGTTTTCATCGTGAGGATTTTTCAGTGGAATAAAGGAATCGTTTTCTTTCAAAAAATGGAAAACAAGCATGTTTGCCAGCCTGGTCTGTAATACACAGTTGTTGCCAGTGGAGTAACATCAAGTCACCCACTTTGATAAATTCTGTTTGGATGGAATTAGATGATCTTTAAGGATGCTGCGAACCTAAGCAATTCTGTGATTCTGTGACGCTATGGTGATATGCGGTTTTCACACTGATATTTGACAAAGATTTCTTTTTAAATCTGTGGTCAAGTTGAGGTCTAATAGCCTATGCTTTCCCTATGAATATTTAAAAATCTGATTTAATTCCATCAACTCTGTTTTCACTGATTAAAAAAACCCAGGCTATTCATCTCATACTCAAGTCAGATTCCTTATAAACTAGAAAGCATGACTTCAAATTTGATACTGCTTTTTTAAGATAGAAGATTAAGTTGGGGATAAACATACTGTCTGTGGGACATAAAACATTATTTGCCCTTATGCAAAAATGCTTGAACGTGTTTGCTGCTTAGCTAGTACTTCAAAATGAGAAGAACTGTGTGGACAAAAAAAGAATTGCAGTTCCAGTCATCAATTTTAATCTACTTTGTTATTCTAGGGAGTATTAAAACCAGTACTGGCTTTACATTCAAATGTTACACCAGTTTGGGTTTATGATCTATGCTATGTCTCAGAACCCTGATTAATATTGTTTAGGTATTGTGAGTCTCAGGAAATTTGACAGCCTTTTCTAGATTAACTATTACTCTTAACTTGAAGGTGAACAATTCCATGGGATTTGAAGAGCTCCATCCATGGGGTCTGAGAGAACTGGTGGACCAAACCATTTTATGGTTCTACAATTAAAACTTGCATAACTTGGAATCCTGAACTGCATTATGTAGCACATTTGATCCAGGATGTTTTAGAAAATTTGTATCTCAGAAGGCATGCAGATTGTTTGGAAAAAATATAGGATTCCGACCTGTAATTAATATCAATCATCTTCAATTCTTCTTTGAAAAAGAATATAAGGTTTGGAACGCAGTGTAACAAGATGGCACAGAATATAACAACTAGACAATATTAAATTTATTGGTGAAATATTTTATAATCTTTGGTAAACAATCTTAGTGAAAGAGGAACTACACTCCTAATGACTGTTTTTTAAAGAAGGCAGTGAAAATAAACCTCAGACATTCTTGTACCTCAAATATACTTTAGATTGTTATGTGCAGTAGTCTACAGGGAAAGGGATGGAGACAAGCGATGCTCTATAATGCTAAATGAAAAACATATGTTTAGAGCCACGAGTATTCTATGATGAGAGATTTCACCACTGTCAATTTAATGGCTTTAAAATATTAAAATGCAGTAAGACTAGGAAGGGCAACAGTATTTTAAACATAAACCTATTGATTATAAACCTAAATGCAAAGGCACTGTGCAGTCAATTCAGGAGCAGACAAGGATATGTAAGAACATAGAGGTCTTTAAAAATGATTGATTTTGATTGAAGCACTTAACAAGAAATATGGGAACTTAAGGGTGGTTTCAGTTTTTCAAGATAACTCTTTGATGCTGACTGGGAAAAAAAAAATTGCTCTTCTGAATGCATTGTGAATGAAACAATAGACAGCATCTGGACTAAGTGCTACAGCATTTTTTAGTTAAGGTTTGTCTCCATGTTCCTAGGTCTAGTACAGATTTTGATTTTGATTTTCTACTAATTTGCTATTTGTTGTTTACCATATCAGAACTGGGAAACATTTTGACTTGCATGGATTCTCCTCCTTTTTTGGTCTGCAGGCTTATATAGAGACACTTCTGCCATTTAATAAAACAAAACCTGTGAATTGCAACCTCCTCTATATTACACAAAGCAGAAAAGTACTGTTTTCAGCAGTTTGTAATTGCTTTTTCCAACCCGTCATACTACTATAAGCTTTGAATATTGGTTTATGTATTGAAGTGGCTCCCCCCTACTGCTGAGGGTTTGGTATGTTTTCATTTGCTTTTGTGTTTGTTATTTTTTCCCCTTAGAAGTGCATCATTCACAATCTATGCAGAAAACGAAAACGTGAAACTTTTTTGACTGATGGATGAATGATAGACTTTTCAAGGGTAGAGGGATGCTTTCTATTTCATTGTCAAACATGATTAATTTCTAGACTTACAATATAATAAATCTAGGATTTGGCAAGTAGAATTTAACCATGTATTTAGAGCTAAGCACATGGTTGAACGCTCTGCTAACCCAGACCTCAAGAAGTTTGTAGAATAAAATATTCTGTGCTTAAAAGAAGGGAATAGACCATTTGTATTTCAAGTGTTTGTACAGTTTGAAAAGTGTTATTGCATTAGCCCTGTCAGCATGACTTACTTTACTGGCTAGTCTTCTCTGTATTGCCTTTGCTTCTGTTTGCAGTATGTTTATGCCCTGAAATAATTTACTTAAAGAGTAAATCTTACATGAATTTCATGGCAAGGTAAGGTTTTAGGCACATTTTCTAGTTTCAAGCATTTTTTTAATTTATCTGACTGACGTCTGCTTGGCCCATGCAGCATCCTATAGGCTCTTAATGCTGAAGTGATGCAAAATACCAGTGGTAGACTGTGATACGTGAAAACTCTAATAAACAGTGAAATTCATGTCTGTGCTGCAAATTACATTTCTTACAACAAGCACTGACTGATGTTAATGCTTTGTCTGTGTCAGTAAAACTGGGCTTAAAACTGGGCTAATATTTCTCATTATGTTTCCAACAGTTCTGGTCCTCCAGCTACCTATGAAGATGAGACCTGAGTGTCATGATCCTTTGGTGCATCTTGATTTGTTCTGTAAGAAATTCAGATGTATGAGCTGGGAGAAGATGCTGGACTTTTTTAGTAAATCTCTTGTTCTATCAGAGCTCTGGAGATGTTGCATCTCTAGTCTCTGTTTGGAGAACTCCATAACTGAAGGGACTCAATCAGGTGCAGATATCAGCACAGTTGTGGATGTACTGAAATCACATCAAGGTTCACATTCTACCTTCTGTACTCTGAGCTCCTGCAGTATAGCTTGATTGACCCATCTGGTCAAAGCTGGCCCACACAGACCTGTCTCTACAGGCTGCAGTCATGGCATCATACACATAATCAGAGTTGAAGACTAGAATTGAAGACTAGACCTAGACTTGAAGACCTGGAATAATAGCCTGACACTATCAAAATAAATGAGAAACTGCCATTAACCTCTTTGTGTCTTCATAGCCAGAAAACATCATAATTTCACCCCTATTAATGCTAGTGTCAATTTTTCTGAATTGTGACAGAAGCAAAAGACTAGGAGAAACTGCCTGTTTGCAGCACTACATTAAATCTTTTGCAGTGTTTGTTTCTTCAGTGCTGATTTTACTGCTGTTCTTTAAGTGTCATATTGGAAAACAGTCAGAGATTCTAATAAAGTAACTCAGAAGTACTTATTCATTTACTTTTTTTTTTTCAGTAAAAGAAACAGCTCATCAAAAATCATTACTTGATGCTTCAATAACTAATTCTGTATTAGACACAACTGGAAGATTTTCTTGAAGAGACTTTACAGCTTATAAGCACATAAACCAAGCAGTTATTTTTGGAAATAAAAGAATCCAGTAGACTTTAATCAGCTGAAATGCTGTTCACTTTTAAGAAAAAAACAAATGTCTCAGGCACTAGCTTTTTTTTGTAGACTGTTACATGTCTGATATGCATATAAAGAGAGGGTTATTGGAGAAAAATGGGCTTGTACATACTGCTTTCTGCTTAGACAAAATGTTCTCAAAAGATTGCTTATTTAGTAGGCTGACTATTTTCTCAAAATAAAACTTGGAAGATAATATACCTTTCAGACTTTTTCAGAGAGTATCAAATTACACTGACAACGTAAATTCTGTACATGCAGAGCCAACATCTTGTTTGACCAAAGAAAGGCTGGAAATTAATGAACACTGTGCATGTTTTCCCTGGTGGTCTGAGGCAGTTACCTTGTTAACAGTGTTTTATCTTTTAAAAGTAGAACAAAGAAGCAAAAATTCCTATTCCAAACATGAAACAGCAGAACCTTCATCATTCACATCACTCTGTAATAACAGCAACGTAAGTTAGCAGCTGTGTGTGAATGCTAACCTGGGACCTATGAATCACAGCTCTCAACTTTTTCAGCTTGTGCTTTCAAAACCTGTTCTTTTTTAAAGCACCTTCTGTATGCAGCTGCTTTGTGAGTTCAAGCATTTCTCTTTGTCCTTTGAAAAATTTCTTTTTCCATGGAAAATTTTAAAGAGTACATAGCAGCATCTGGCCAAATCAAACCTTTTTTTTTTGTTCTCCTTTTTTGATCAGACACTAGTCGAAGACAGTTACAATGCAAATACTTTAAGTCTCATTTCCATTTTTGCAGTCAGAACATTCTTAAAAACAGCTCCAGCTCCAGGGAAACAAGCTCATATCTCTTTATCTTGAATCTCAAATGAAAGATAAACAAAGTAAAAGCTTGCTTAGGAAGAAATTGAAACACATGTAATAAGCAGAAATGTTCTTATTCCACAAGAGAATTCACAGTCTCATATCTAAGAGAAATATTTGCTTGTTTCATTGTTGAAAAGAATAGTAGATAAAATGCCAAGAAGCTCAAAATTATTTTGTAATCAAACACTCAAATCGAGTAATTTAATAATTAAATTCCAAATGAGCCCATGTTTGAAGGAGCACTGTAGGCTGAGCAGCCATAGTGGTTCTAGCATGACATTACAGTATAAAAGAGGGCTGCTGGGAATCAAGTTTGTTCTTCTTTTTATTGCCAGCACCAGAATTCAGCCTCTCCTCAATGAATGCTGGTACTTATAGGCTTGTGGAGATGTTATCAATTCTGGGAACACTGCTGTAGGAAAGATGATAGCACTGCAGTGATTGAGCCTCTGCTTGTCAAATAGCACTGGAGCTGCCCATGTGGCTACTTAAATACAGACTGACCATGAAGATGGAGAGTCCAGAGGAAATCAGATGCACCCAGTGTGCAGCCCAGACCCAGCTCCCTGCAGGAAACAATTTTTACAGTTAGTCATATGATTTTATATCAATTTTGAGTGTTTTTTTTTTCTTTCTTTCTTCAAAATATTGCATTTTCCATCAGTAAGTGTTTTATTTTCTTCAAGAAAAAAAATAATTCATTGATCAAGTTAAAAGTGGCCACCGCACTGTTTAGCAGTTTCACTTTTGATCAACACTTTCATTCAGATTGATATTCCCTTCTTCCTCTTGGTCTTGACACAGTGATTGCTAGTATATGATCCTTTGGCAGATCTGAAACAGTCTTTCAGGACTCTCAGATTTATATTCAGATCAGCTTTATTTTCTGCTTTAACTAGACACCTCCCTCCAGTTAATTCCAGTGTCTCAACAAGCAGCTTTGAAATGCAGCGTAATTCTTAAAAGATTTCCAGTGTATCCAGCAGTTTCCTGAGAAAATTCTGAAGCAAAGCAGAGGGAGGGATGTCTGAGATCTCATGCTCCTGGTACTGATCCGTGCCACTTCACAGAGAGACTTCCAAGTATCACAGCACTCTATACAATTGTCTCCAGAATGAGATTTACCAGTACTGGTCTTCTATTCTCCTGTACCATTAACATATTTCAGAAATACATGCCTTAGTCTTCAGGCTCAGTGACCACTGTATGATGAGATTTCATACCACTGGGAGAGTATGCCTCATCTGCACATCTCCTTTTTGGCAATTGCCTTCTTGCCATTTCTCTTTATTCTAGAAGACTGACAGATGATGAAAATCCATATCAGCATGTTAGTATTCCCCCTGTGATAGTATACTTCAAAATAAAGATATTGTAGAGTACAAGAGAAAATAAAACAGAACTTTTGACTTGTTATTGCTGTTCTTCAAGAAGAAAGGCCAGAAGTTCAAGAAGTTCTGTGGTTTAGCAGAGGATTGTTAGAGTTAGGGTAGTATGGCTGGCTCATGGTTGTCTTGATGATCTTTAAGGTCTTTTCCAACCTGAGTGATTCTGTGATCCTATGAGTCTGTGTAACATTTGTCTTTTTAGCACGTCTTATATACATATTTGGTAATAAAATTATTTTGGTGTGTGTTTCTTTTAAACAGAAACACTAAAATATGTACTTCTAGATTTCCTTTTTCTGCAAATCCAGGCCATACATATTAGAAGCTTAAAAAAACCAAACACATTAATTCTATTCAATATTGAAATTACCCATGTATTTCTAGAACAAGAACATGTCAGACTTGCTGAGCTGAGCCTTGCACAGGAAGATTTACTGGATGTTAATTTAAAATCAGCAGTTCAGTTCACAAAACAAGAATTTCTAAATATTTATTATGGCCCTCTAAATTGCACTCCTTCCATCAAGGTTACACAGTTTATTAAATATTCATAAAACAGTACCAAAAAAAATTCTAATTGCAAATAAGTGCAATTGATGTAGACTGCATTATTTATGATTCCATTTGTTAAACTAAGACAATAGAAATTGATGAAAGACATTAAGTGGACCAATATTTAAGGCAAATTTAGTACAGAATCAGGTTTTGGTTTTTTTTGCTCTCTCAGTTTTTTCTTTTCTTTTTTGATCGATAGAACTTCTTGTCTATAACAATAAGTGTCAAAAAAGACTGATTATTTCTGTCTTAATGAAATCATCATTCCCATATGATATAACACCCCTACAAATACACAATAATTTGTGATTAATTATTATTAAGTTTAAGTGTCATTAGAAAAAAAGTTAATAAGTGGCTTTCCTGTTTCATCAGACAACAAAATCTTTATTACACTGAGAAGCAGAGTTTGTGCAGCTGTGTCCCCTCTGCATGCTGGGAAGAGAGGAAACATTCTCCTTACTCAGTTACAAGTTAGATGCACAAGTGATCTCCAACTAACCACAACTTAATGTCATCTGGGAATAGTGCTGTGGTGGCAAGATACTCAATTCACTTAGTTAAACCAAATAATGATCAACACTTCTGAATGCTTTGCTCAGACCTGTGGCATACACCCACTCTCCTATTCCAGCAGCTGTGTTATACAAAACATTTTGCCATGGTTGGATTGGGTGATTTTCCACCAAAAGCACACACAGGGAAAACTTATCAGATGTTCACACGACACCTGAAATCAAGCTGGAGTTTGATGAGATGGACTTTGACCTTCAGTTAGCAGGAATAAACTTTACTTAAAGTAAGGAGAAATAACTGTAGGACAAACACAAAGGTACATGCAACAAGAAGATGTAAAAGCACAAACCACTAAAGCTGAACAATCTCTTCTATTTATCTTTAGGAATTCTACACATTTGTAACCAAAACTGTTTGCTATCTCAACAGTTTCTCATTTTCTTTGCTAAAAGAATGATATTTCTGCCTCTCATTTTTCTCTATAAGCTTTCATGGATAAAAATAAAAATCCATCATTTTTGTTATGAGATTACTGATGGATAGAGCTGTGGAAGGTAAAGCTCCTGCAGTGGGAGCCAAATTTCTTCTGCTACATGGAGTATGTCGTGGTCATGATCCAGTTCTCCATGTGAATTATCTTGTTGAGTACAAGAGGTGCACTCTTTCACCAGTGCCCCCTGTATTTGAAGCTTTTCTCCTTTTGACAGCCCTATAACCTCACAGTCTGGAATTCAGTTCCTTACTTAAGCTCTGCACAAGGACAAAAAATATTCCTAATTGTTTCAGCAAACTGTCTTAGTTCCAGTGGGTGATTGAATACCCTTTCTCTCATACTCTGATTTTTTCTTGAATGCTTATCCTCAGCTAATTCTGAGTTTCCTGTATGATGTACAGTACACTACTGTCTACTTTTAATGCTAGACCAAGACTGTAACTTCCAGTTTCCTATTCCACTCAAGAGCATGCAAATTAATAGCACAATATTTCTTCTCCTTTTGTTACCCTTTAATTCCCATGACTAAAAAGTTTAAGAATTTCTAATTAAGAAAGATAATATACTCACTGAAACTAATGAAGAGTTCTGCCACAGGCTGCTAGAGATAGCAGCACAACTGAAGCTGTAAAAGAATATTAATTTATTCTACAATATGAAGATTGAACATTTATATCATGCAGTATTTTATTGACCGGTGCAATTACCAAAGAAATTGTTCACATTATGAGTCCTGAGTGCTGTGCATCCTCACAATCTGGTAGATTCTGTGCAGACTACTCCACCTCATAGAGTGTGTGGTAAGACACTGGCTGACTGTTGTCTCTCATAAGTGCTAATGAATACAGCTCTGATATGACCAGAAATTAATTAGCATGAAGATACTACAACATTATACAAGTGGGAAAAGTTTGAGTTGCGAGAGTGAAAAAGGAAATGAACAGAGAGTACTTTGTATGTTGTGTGTTTAGGAGAATCTGTGGCACAGGGACAGAACAGAAAAGGCTTCGGGATACACGAAGGCTAAGGAATGTCTTGGCAGCAAAGTGCCTTCAAATTAGATGCTGTCTTATACCACGTATATATTTAGAGAAATGCCAGCTGAGAATACTTCACTTAGATCTGCAGTTTAATCATTTATCTGGCTTCTGCTGTGTTGTTATAAAAAACTGCTAGTGGGAGTCAGTTATCCATGGAGGCACATCCTTTCCCTCCTGACAGCAAGTGGTCTGGGGACTCAGAGCACGGGACCTGCTTTAATTAAACTCTGGACGACAGAACAGAACAGATTTGGCTTAAAAGATAAACCCAGTATGTTAAAGGAATCCAGTAGTGATATAGTATCAAAATGTACATCCAGACCCTTTATTCAGGATGAATTCTAGGTGAAAATTCCTGATTTCATTATCTCAACTGTGTAAGTTTATAATGTATTACAGAGGATATATATATATATATATATATAGGATATATATATATATATATATATATATATATATATATAGGATATATATATATATGATATATATATATATATAGGATATATATATATATATATATAGGATATATATATATAGGATATATATATATATATATATATAACCTCTTAAATTGATTTAGGACTTCGAAACCTGTGGAATTCACAATTCCTTTTTAAACTGTTACACAACATTCTTAAGCCATACAAATGTAGAACAACATTTTTGGGACAGCCCTAGGTTAAATAAGTCACAGAAGTGTGAAACAACAGCCAGCCTTGTCCTGGATAAAAACCAGAACCATAAACAAGACAAAATATCAAACACAGATGAGGATTTCTTTAAGGTACAGCTGAGTCCTGGAAAAGATAACTGTTTTTGTTTTGGATAGGTGAATGGCTGTGTGTATTTTTAATTGTAGCTGTACTTGTCAGAGAATTATTGACTCTCAAAGTTGGAGCATAGAACTTATTTAATCAAGCACAACTAAGTTTAGGTTGCTATTGTCAATTACTCAGATGGAAATTCAGTGTAGTTGTACAGTCATGCTTCATCTCCTGTACAACTGAAATTTCAGAGAAACATGAGATCCTTCTCATTACATTTCTGAGAAGGGAACTAAAGGAGCTCCCTTTCTCCTACCAGAGATGTTAGGGGAAATATGTGCCATGTAATTTACTAAGGGGAAATCTGTACCAATCAGAAATATATCTAACAACCTTGGCCAAAAGTTTCAAAGCTATATCCAACTCTGTTTAATATTCTGTGCTTTTTCCCTAACAGTACTATAAGGCTTCTGAAATTTTAAAAATAGTACATAAGCAATGTAGTTTAAAACCATTACTGTTCTCTCCCTAAATCATCAGTTTTCCTGCCAAAAATTTATCTGAAAGTACTGCAGGAAGTTCTGAGGATGCCAACAAAGGCTGAGATTTTAAGTGTCTTTGTTAAGAACAATAGAATTTTTGACCTTTTTAAAATAGTAAAAAGAAATAACGAAAACAAGAAGTAGTTCATGAAGATAAAAATTACCCAGATCTCTACTAAGTCTTAGATGCCTTAACCTTTAGTTTTTGCTTCATTTTTTCCTCATAACACAAATAGAAAAGCATGAAGACTGATATTTTTACACTTTCTGCCTGTCAGTTGGTTTTTTACATTCAAAGAAGAGTTGTGTTGGCTCATGAGTCCTCAGAAAACTTTGCTTTTCTTGGCAAAATCAGCAGGCAGCTGCTCATTGGTAACTGCACTTACCCCAGGAACTCAGAAACATGGATTTAAACTCTGAAAAAACACCAACATATAGGGATTTTAAGCAAATACATTTCCAGTCCTCATTTTTAAAACAGTAGTGAAAGATGAAGGAGATAGGAACTGAAAGAGAGCAGGTAAGAAAGTGGCTGAGCCCATGTTGAATTGTTAGACACTCAGTGAATAAAAGAAAGGAAAATGGAGCACAAATTCATTTAATGAATTAATTAGGGGGTTTTTTGTGGTTTTTTTTTTTTTTTTTTTGCTATTTTCTGAAAAATACAAAGACTGCAGACTCATGTGAGACACCCCAAGAACTTTCTGTTCTGTAACTGCTATTGTGTTGGCAGTGGAGCAGCAAATCTTCTACAAGGTGGGTCAAAACCAGTCCCATGTGTCATATACAAAGACACAGATAAGATACTCATTAGAAACAGGTGAAATAAAATTTCTGAAGGAGTTATCTAGGTTCAAAGTGGAGAAGCATCTAAGGGGAAAGTGCAGTTGATGACCTGGAATCTCTGGGTATGCAGAACTATTCTCTTGCTGACCTAGTGCCAAATACTTAGTGATTTATAAGGAAAGCATGTCCATCTAGGAGCTGCTCGGAGGGCTCAGAAAATCTTTCTGATGAAAAGGCACTGATGATTTGCCCACTCAACAGTGGAAATGCAGATTCCTGAAGGATTTAGAGTGCTGAAGAGTACTGACTAAGTAACTGCCTCCACAATGGGATTTCAAATGGATTTTGGTGTCTGAAATGGAAGTGAGATGATTAAGAGGAAGAGTGTTTGCATTTTCTCTTCTGTAACCTGGAGAATAAATCTGAAAGCTTTTCATTAGTGGTGGAAAGTATTGCACTTATGATGATGAATGGAGTATACTCAAGATTCACAAGGCTTGCATAACCAGATAGGAGCCCAAATTGAAGGTTTAGTATACACTAATATTTTTCTATACCTGAAACTTTTATAAGTGTAATTTGACTCAGAGTACTGCATTGCTTTCCAGATAGGAGTATTTTGATTTATATTCATTTCTCTCACCTACAGTTTTTTCAATTGTTGATCTGTAAAGAATGGTAACACACCAACAATGGACTGTTAGAGCTGGTAATTTCTTTCCTGTTGAGAAAAGCCACATATAATGTTAAAGGTAATCCCTGAAGTTTGTGAAGTTCTGACTTTGCTGGGGTGAATCCATGGTTTAGGTAAGAAAGTCAGTTTGGGTCTTCATTGAGAAAGGAAGTCCTAATGCACATGTGTTACTCACTGCCTGTTGTCTCTAGTTAGTAGGGGGTTTTTAATGTAAATAAAATTTAGTTTTTGCGTTAACGTGGAGAAAGGAGTAAAAATCACATTGTAAGATGTTCTTCTTTAAATATAAGTGCAGAGAAGAAGAATCAATTTTATACTGATCACCGCTGTGGTGAATAATGCTTCCAGCAGTCATCACAAGAATTTCTCTGTTTGCTGTCTGTTTCCTTCTTCTTTTAATGGCAGAATAAATGTCACAGTTTTCTAAGCACTACTGCAGTGAATAATGCTCAGCCGAAGAAGACATCTGGCAGTAAGCAGAGTTTACCCTTAAATTGTTTCCCCCATCCTGGGTGGAACGTATACATTACTTCTCCGTCTTTTAAAGGGATTAAAATTTTATGAATAGTTGAGTGATAGCAATTTAAACCAAGTAGTTTAAGACTAATTTTATTAGTGCTTCTCTTTCTCTGCATCTACTTTAGTATTCATCTATTCATCTAGTAAAATACCTCTAGGGAATATTTCCTAACAAATGGAACTTTACAAACTGCTTCCCAGAATTATACGGAGTAGAATTTCTTACTGTGGGCCTATTATGCCAATTTCAGAATATGGATGACCAACTTCCAGCATCTGGACATAGAATTATAGAATCACCAAGGTTGGAAGAGCTCTCCAAGGTCATCCAGTCCAACCATTTAACTATCACCAATATTTCCCACTAAACCATGCCCCTCAGTACAACATCTAAATGTTTCTTGAACACCCCCAGGGATGGTAACTTAACCACCTCCCTTGGCAGCCCATTCCAGCACCTGACCACTCTTTTGGAGTTTTTCCTAATGTCCAACGTGAATCTCCCCTGGTGCAACTTAAGACTATTCCCTCTAGTCCTATTGCTATTTATGTGGAAAAAGAGGCAGACCCCCACCTCACAAAAAGCTTCTTCAGATATCTGTTGAGAGCAGTAAGGTCTTCCTTGAACTTCCTCTTCTCCAGACCGAACAATTCCAGTTCCCTCAGCCACTCCTCATAAGGCCTGTGCTCCAGATTCCTCACCAGCTTTGTTGCCCTTCTCAGAACATGCTCCAGGGCCTCAATGTCTTTCTTGTAGTGAGGGGCCCAAAACTGAACATAGTATTGGAGGTGCAGCCTCACCAGAGCTGAGTACAGAGGAATGATTTCTTCCCTGCTCCTGCTGGCAACACTATTTCTGATACAAGCCAGGATGCCATTGGCCTTCTTGGCCACCTGGGCACACTGCTGTCTCATGTTCAGCCAAGCACTGACCAACACCCCCAGGTCTGTTTCCTATTCACAGTCTTCCCAAGCCTGCAGCACTGCCTGAAGTTGTGGTCAAAGTGCAGGACCTGGCACTTGGTCTTGTTGAATGTCATCCCATTGGTCTCAGCCCAGTGATCCAGCCTGTCTAGATTCCTCTACAGGGCCTCATTACCCCAAGTAGATTGACACTTCAGACAACTTAGTGTCATCTGCAAACATACTGAGGGTGCCTTCAATAACCTCATCTGAGTCTTCAATAAAGATATTGAAGAGGACAGGACCCAGTACCAACCCCTGAAGAACAGCACTTGTGACCAGTCTCCCAGCTGGATTAAACTCTGTTCACCACCACTCTCTTGGCATGGCCATCCAGCCAGTTCTTTACCTAACAAAGACTGTACCTGTCCAAGCCATGGGCTACCAGTTTCTGAAGGAGAATCTTGTGGGAGACAGTGTCAAAGGCTTTGCTGAAGACTATGTCAACAGCCTTTCCCTCATCCACCAGGTGAGTCACTTGATTATAGTCTTGCTGCTTATCATGGTTAATTTATATTTTGCATATACCATACAGTACATAACTTAAGTCCAAATCTTCAAGGTTGGAAGACAACCTTGATCTCTAGAGGTCCCTTCCAAACCCCACAATTCTGTGATTCTGTGTGGTTCTATAACACCATTAATAGTAATGTTACCCTGAATTGCTGTCCTTACTTAAGAAAAACTTATAAATATGTGCTCTTGATGAGAGATAACACTGTATTATAGACCCATTAGTAACAGCAGCAAGTGTAATGGGTTGCTGTGATGTGACATGAGCTCTTGGTGGGTCACAGCACTAATCTCTTTATGCCATTTATTTTTCCCATGTTACTATACTCATGGAAGGGCTTGGTTGCTCTGTTGGCCTTTTTTAAGTGTATTTTTTTTTTCTGCTGTGTTTCTTTTTCAAGGGTCAGTTTGTGAAGCCTCTACGGAAATTCTGGGAAACAGCATTTCCCAGAATGCTGTTGGACTTGATGATCTCTTGAGATCCCTTCCAATCCCTGTGATTCTATGATTCTATGATCACACTTGATCACACAGTCTTTAAAGGATGACAGTAGGATTTTTCTTGCATAAATGAAATATCAGGAATATTGAAGTAGGGGAATGCAGGTAAAAGGAAGGACGCATGTAATTCTGTCTGTCTGTAAACCTCTAGAATGCACTGTATCTTAATGTAGCAACCAACACAGATATTGCTTGGGATACCTCTATCTCACCCAGATCCAGTGGACTTTTCCATAGGAACCACCACCTGACCTGATTGTTACTATAAGTGTTGTTATTATAATTATTGCTGGAAATATTCTAGACCAAAAAATAACATTATTGTACTTCAAATATAACTAAAAATGACATTTCCAAAATAAGCTGCCTGAAATAGCATGGGCTGCCATCTGCATCTTTCAGAGAGAAACAAGGAAACCAAAACCTGAAATCTCTAAGTTGACAAAGAAGAAAATTACCCAGTTCTTTCAAAATGTGGGCTAGATGGAGAGATTTATAAATAATTTTTATGGCCCTTTCTTCTTTCTGTCTTGCTAAGCAGAAATTATCTGTAGTCGTGGAATGCTTTCTTTCTTTCTTTCTTTCTTTCTTTCTTTCTTTCTTTCTTTCTTTCTTTCTTTCTTTCTTTCTTTCTTTCTTTCTTTCTTTCTTTCTTTCTTTCTTTCTTTCTTTCTTTCTTTCTTTCTTTCTTTCTTTCTTTCTTTCTTTCTTTCTTTCTTTCTTTCTTTCTTTCTTTCTTTCTTTCTTTCTTTCTTTCTTTTTTAATGAACCTATTCATATTTGTCTTCTGAATAGACTTCAAGGAAAGTTATGTAAACTTTCAATGACATTGTAAGTCTATGAGTGTCATTTTGATTCATCCCTTAGCTAAAAATATAACAATGAATATGGAAAAACACATCAAAATGGACTGTTTTAACCAGAAAAAGTAACTTGCCGAACTTTAGATTTGTCATGCGAGTGTGTTAATTTCATTCAAATCTGGAAGTGTTTAAAATATATGAAGAAAATTATTTAAACTTGTAAACAGTTTCCATTCAATTTTGAACCCACTGAAATGAGAACTGATGTTTTCTTAGGTATGAACAATTCTTTTTTTTTTTCCTAAGATGAGTATTTTGTATACATGTTGAAATTTAACATGAAATTTTAAAGTATGTTAAACTTCTTACATTTTTTCTCTGACACACAATAAAAAGTAACTTTGACATTTTCTGTGAAGTAAGTTTTCTGAAGGCTGAGCCTCTCCAGAGCTCAGAGTACTGGTGCTGCAGAGCCCTGTGCCTGACCAGCTGAGGCCATGCTGCACATCTCCCTGGAGAGTGCACAGCTGGGATTACTGATGTGGGTAAATGCCTATGATGCGAATAAAGATTGCCCAGTCTTAGCTGTTTTTGTATTCTCCACTCTGAGTCAGTCAAATTAAAATAAAACCTACAGATCTTTTCTACATGACAGGATTGCATGAGAAGTGTTTAAGTAAACAGATTTCCTTGGGGATGACTGAAGAGTTACAATTAGAAGAAAATGTGGCCATTGCTAGCGGTTCTCCTGGCTCACTGTTGGATGCCCTATGGCTCCCAACTGCTGAGCATGCACTGTATGCTAAAGTCCAATGGAAATTACTTGAAGGTGATCAGAAACGCTGAAGAAACAAATTCCAAGAACTTAAATGACATTTTCTGATTTTTCCTAGCACTTACAAAAATGTCCATAATCCTATTAAAATACTGCGTGTTACTGTTCTGATGTGCCTGTTTTGTTTTGTTTTGTTTTCTCATAGTATTAATCCTCCTTTGTTATTTTTTTTTTTCAGAATCAGTGTATTGATAAATAAATGGCCAGAGCCTTCTCCTCTTCAAACGACTGAAAGTTGATTGTTTTTTTTCTTTTGGTGACTGTACCAGCAATTATTTGTTTTCAACTGCTGTTAATATGTTGGCAAAAGGAACCATCTGCAACTCCTGAAGACAAACAGATTTACCTGGTAAGCCCACACAAACAGATGAAGTGTTTTATTGCATTTCCTGAGTCTTCATGATAGATTCTGAGGCTCTGTGCAAACCGAAGATTGCTCTGGAAATAGTGTATGCCCGTGAGCAAGTACATCTTTGGAAGATTTATATATTCTGGTGTAATTAGAGTATAGAGGCTTTAAATTTTGATTCCTCCTCATAAGTGGGCAGCATTTCCCGATGGTAGAGAGGTTTCTGACAAGGTGGACACAGGCTTGATTCAGAACACAGGTCACACATTCACAATCTCTTTGTGTTGGCCAAAGCCTCCTAACACACCAGCTGGTCTGTTACAATGAAAGAAAAAAGAGCAGGTGGCAGAGACAGGAGAATACACTGACTTTATCATCAGCAATCTGCAGAAAATACAGTTTCAGGACTGGGGCTACAAGTAAGTCCTATGTTTGAGAAGTTTGTAGAAAAGTTTTCTCATTATGGCAGATATTTCCATTTGCACCACAGATTTGAGGACATTCAGTTTTTAAAAATTTATATGATATTTATCTCTAATATATATTACAAAGATATCAAGAAAAACTTTTCTAGCTGATACAAAACTAACAAAACCTGTTTATCTTCACCACAACTCAAAAATATTGATGCTCAGATTGCAAAAGAAAAAAACAGCTTATGGCTAGTTGAATTCTTCTACTTGCTGAGGATGATTTTGTTGCTACAAAGATCTGATTTATTCAATGATTCAACAGAAAGGGATACTCATTTTTTAAATATGAAGAGAATGTCACAAGTGATGACTCTGCAGAGGATTCAAAAATCCTACCTAGTTTGTTAATACCTTTTTCATTCCCTGAAGTGTATAAGCCATATATTTCAACTGCCTGCCATGAAATACTGCTACCATCTGATGAAGGGTTTGAGAGAGTCAAAAGAGGGAGATTGCTTTACCCAAACTGATGTTTTACGGGCTAAGAAGACAAACTGCACCTGCAATTGCATGCTGCGGGTCAAACCAGCAAGTGGTTCAGCATCTTGCAGTGTAAATGGGCTCTTTTTAGCATTCCTAAGAGCCTTCTTCATGTCATAAGGCAGAAAATGTAGAAGGCTATACAAATATGGCTTAAATGAAATATTTCAATAACTGGCATAGAAATGAAGCACAACTATGCTTAACAGTCCACAGATTTTTTTTCAAGAGACATACCATTTTTCTGCTTGAAAAACTATCTGTAGAACTGAAGTTTCACAAGTCACAGAGATGATGAACATTAAAATGATGTGGCAATATATGTTAGTTCATCTACATTGAAAAACAGCATCAGTTGTTGATCTTAATAAAAGCAGTGGAAACACAGGGAGATATAAGCATGGAAGAGTGAGAGCTGAGTATGAAGGGAGCTGTTAGGGGTGACATACTGCTTCTGCATTTCAAGGGCCATTAACTTACTATTGAATATAACGTGGCACCTGCCTTGACATCTGGCTTTTCAAATTTATCTCTAATGACCAAGGAAATTGAATTTAAATTCTGCAGCTACTGACAGGTGCTCTTGATAAGGGATAAGCCTTAAGGTTATTTATCAGAAGGGTGAAAAAACAAGGCTATGTTTTCTTGACCTACTACTCCATCCACTTAGAACTTTGCTGTTAAGGAACTGATATTACAAAAACCCTTGTAATTCACCTTGCCAGTAACAATTATTTATTTATTTAATTTTTTTAATTATTTTTTATTTTTTATTTTTTTTAAGTCTGAAATCAAAGGACCTTTTTTGTGGACAAGAGTGAATTCTAATAGAGATTGAAACTGTAATCCTACTGCATGGTATACTACTGGAACCTTTACAGCATCTCCTCCTGGTTTTCCTAACAAAAAATTCTTGAAAAATGTAATAATTCAATCAATAAATATTCTTTCATAAGAGGGAGAGGGAGAGGAAAAGGGGAAGAGGAAAGAGAGAGGGAAAGGGGAAGAGGAAGAGAAACAAATAGTGAAAAGGAGGGATGGACAGTCCTGATGGAAATAAAAGAAGTCAGATTATTAGAAGAAATACATGTAAAATAATGCTCTTCATTTTTCAAGATGCAAATAACTTCACATCAGCTAGCCTGATCACAACAACAGTTACACACTTGATTACTAGATGCTGGCACAATCTAGAGCAGACTTACACTCAGTTGTTGGATTCATGAAAGTTTCCTTAAGGCAGTAGTAAATATGAATGCAGGAGGGTATATCTGAACCTGAAAGAGGTGAACATGGTCAGAGCATGACTTATTTCCCACACCTGACTCTTCATGAAAAATAATACTTGGTACACACAGAATACATATAGAATTTCACTGTGGTTGTTTCATGTGTGAATATTAAATGTAGCTTAATTATTCTGGAAGGAGATTACATTTTTATGTTCCCATTCACAGATACTGCTAGATAACAATATAATATTACAGGCATAGCACTTTGTGTTCTTTTATTTTTTCTTGTTTAATTTTTATCTTGTTTCATAAAAAGAATGCTCCCAATAGTGATGAATTTTGAAGTGGAACATAATTAGTGTGCAATATTTTGTTATTACATATAAACTTTCACATCTAAATTGCATAAGTTACCATTGCACTGGCATTCTAATTGCATGGTGCACTAGGCTGCAATATCCTGCAGCACAGAGCATTAGTCAGCACGGTAAAATGTAAGTATCTTCAACTGCAGAATGTAAAACTAAGAACATAGTCAATAAAGTGTATAAATGATGTGCTCTCTGCAAATGGATGAATGCGAGGTTTTTCTGCAGACCATAAAGTTTCTCTGCACTTTGTATCACAGAACATTCCTTTTTTAAAATGGAAGATCCTCTCTGAAATTTAACATGTTGAGAGTAATTCCATTTTATTATGCAACTGCAGCATCTTTTATTCCTTTGATGGACCAAAGCCCTTCAAATGAATATCTCACTACAGACAAGCATGGACTATTGCATCCTTCAAGCCTTGCTTATGGCAAAGTAATTACACTCAGCAGAATACAGATTACACTACATCTGATAGTTTCCAAGTTTCAATTGCACATCAGAAGCAATAATTATACATATATATATTTGCCATAGATTCAATTTCTGGCTGAATGCTTCTTCCACAGGATTAATGATGTTACTCAAGGTGATTTTGATGGAAGGAGAGATCCAAAGCTCACTTTAAAGATGGGATGGATCTAGCAAACTTTAAACGATCTGTGTCTGTGCTACAGCACATTTGCCACATTTCCTTATATTTTGCAGAGTTTATCCTCTAAAACATTTTAGACACTAAAAGACACCAAGGTTTTACCTCAACTTCAAGACAGAAAGAGACAACAATTGGCTCAAAACTATAATTCTGAAACTGAAATACTGAAAAACTCTAAACTATAAAACAATTAGATGCACTAATTGTTACTAATGGATGCAAACATTTCACCATCCTCCCCTGATTTGCTAAAATCACAGACATAGCACTGATTTGTCAGAAATGCTCTGTGTTCTTCTTTATAGGCAAGATGATGTAAAGGTATCCTGGCGGTGTCAAAGCCTACATGCATCTGGAAATTGAACTCATGTTTTCATGTAGCAGCTCAGAAACATCTCTGCCTGTTATGGTGTTCCTGGAATTGACTGATCAGTTCTTACTGTTTATACTGTTCTGTTTGGGTCTACTTTGATTTATTGGATTTGAATCTTTCTGTAGAGGCTTTCTGCATTGTCAGAACCAAGTAGTCTTAAATAGCTTTCCTCACTGACTGGAGTATCAAAAGACAGATTCGTGGTTTTGAGTTAGTACAGACATTCAAAGTTCACTCTATTCACAAAATTTGCCACATCTTTTCACATGCTAGGCATTTTTCTACATCACTGGCTACATGATATTTAGCCCCATTTTCAATTATATCACTTTAATCCAAATTCAGAAGTGGCAAATTCAAGACCATGTGGATAAACTCAATGAAAAATGTATAAGAAAGAAACCATTCAAGTTTGAGAAGAGAGATTTAAAGATTATCTCCTGAATATCACCAAGAAGGGCCAATTATCCTCATTTGTTGTGAGTTACAAGCACAGAAAATACCACATCTTTTCTTTCGTGCTAGTGTCTATACTAGATGATCTTGTAGGTCCTTTCCAACCTAATGAATCTATGAATCTATGATTGGGCCTATGGCAGATTACGAAATGAAATAATCTCATTTGCATTCAGTCTTCATTTTAGTACCAGAGATGATGCCTATATTCAATGTGCATGTCCACTTAGTGAGGTTCCAGAGAGAGTACTGCTGTGAGACCATAAGAATACTTGTGCTGACAGAAAGGATAAGCTGGGAAGCCTTTGCTTGTGCTGTTAGTTCATGATAGCTTGAAGGAATCACAAAATAACAGCCTTAGATTTAGGTGTCTACAGAAAGGAGCTCTCTATAGATATTGGATACAGAAGCGCTTTCCACTTCAGAGTAGTGGTTGCTTGCATTTTATGAAGTAAAATCATTTTGTGAGTTTGGATTCCTGGGACTGCAAAAACTATTTTTTCTGATCTCTGTTGTAATCTGTTCTCATAGTGACCTGTAAGAAATAAGAGACGCAATTAGCAAAGCACACACCATAATCAGAAACCAATCTACATGTTGCAACTGTTCCAGACAGCAATCAAAATGAACATAAAGGTTGTAGGCAAAAGAAGTTCCAGTGTTAAAAAGGAGCAGAGTAAACTAATTTAGGTGAATTTGTCATATGTTGGCTGCAATTCTGCCAAATAGAAACATACTCTGTTTAACTCTGGTCTCTCCAATATTCTGCTTGTTACTGGTTATGAGGAATAACTGCATGATTAACAATTCTTATGTAGAAATATACAAACATCTCATCAGTTTTAGTGAGCTCTGTTCAGGCCCAAACGCTGTACTCCTTAGAAGGAGGAACTTGTTCCACTCACTAGTATTTGAGTTTGGTGTCAAAGGGTTCTGCAGATGAGGTTCTGCAAGCAGGTTACTCATTTCATTAGAAGTAAGAGATGATAATGTTTTACTTAGGCAAATTATCAAGGCTGAACTCTGTTCTGATGGGAGTTGTAACTTACTGTTTTGTTTTGACCAGATTTCTCACCCCAGTCCAGAAGGTGACAGTAGCGTTTTAGACACTGAAAAGGTTACTGATCCTCTCCTGTTACATTTGTGCACAATAGCTACTAATTTTTTTTTAATAATATCTGTAATTGAAGTGGAATTTATATAGAAAAGTATATCAATCTTTAATGTAATTTTCATTAAAGTAAGTCTTCCATGTCCCCTTGTAAGCTGGTTAAATATCCTCACTCCTAAAATACGACTGAAGTTACCCAATTTCACACAAGCACATTCAGAAGTATTTGCTGGGTGCTTCCTGAATGGCAGGCTCCTTTGTAACCACCTTTCTTCCTCTTCTCCTGGAACTTTACATATCAAAGATGCTGCATTTGTTGTTAGTCACGTATCTGAATGACTCTTTTTAAACATTCTTGAATTTCTTGACTTCCTGCTTAAACTGCACGTGCAATACATAAAGCAAGTATTTCAGTGAGCCATTGCTGTGACAGTCTCTAAAGTACAGGTATGCTCTGCTTGCTACTTCCTCTTCATATTTTACTGCTTTTACCGTCAAGACTGTATCAGATCTGCTCTCATCCTTGGCAAATGGTTGAGGCTCACTCAGTCTTCAACAAGAGATAAATCCATACTTGTCCACAAGGTTTAAATTACAAATGCCTTCTCAGATGACCTTTACATGCTTCACTGAAAAGTGATTGTTAAGCAGTCAGCGTACCTTCTACATTATTTACTTCTCTCTCTATCTCACAGACCATATAAGTAATTATTTTTTATTTCTTCATGGCTAATGATGAAAATAAATAATCAGCTTAGGTCAAGATCCAGTCCTTGTGGGAAAGCCCTATAAATGCATCTAGCTATGGATAATTTCATTTACAATTATACAGTGAAAATCACCTACAAACTAAATTACATTTTGCATAATATAGATTTAATATGGATTTATTTTTAAATACTAAATACTGTGCGGTAACAGTGCCTTGTTTGCTGGTAAACAAAAATTAAATATTTTTTGTAACCTTTGTTTAATAAATACTCTAAGCAAGTCATTGCCATCAGGCTTGTTGCCAGAAGTTCACAGGATCAGAGAATCACAGAATTGTAGAGGTTGGAAGGGAACTCCAGAGATCATTGAGTCCATCCCCCCTGCCAAAGCAGCTCCCTAGCCCAGGTTGCACAGGTAGGCGTCCAGGTGGGTCTTGAACGTCTCCAGAGAAGGAGACTCCACCACCTCTCTGTGCAGCCTGTGCCAGTGCTCCGTCACTGCTCTGTGAATGAGTTCCCATGCACATTTGTGTGGAACTTCCTATGCCTCAGTTCGTGGCCATTTCCCCTTGTCCTATCACCATGCAACACTGAAAAGTCTGGCTTTGTCCCTTTGTCTCTATCTCCTTAGATATTTATAGATGTGGATCAGATCCCCTCTGATCTTCTTTTCTCAAGGCCAAACAGACCAAGCTGAGCCTTTCCTCATAATGGAGGTGCTCCAGGCCCTTTATCATCTTTGCAGCTCTCTGCTGGACTTTCAAGGAGATCGCTGTCTTTTTTTCTTTATGACAAGTCTAACTCATGACTTCCCCATTTATCAGGGGATTACAGAACTGAAGAACAAAGAATTGCACTATTACCAGGGATGCTCAGAAATTTCTGAGCAATACATTTCATCAGAAAATATTAAAAGTCAGAAATAAAAATTACAGACAAGAAAGGATCAGTTTTAACAACGTGTTCTTCAACATTCAGTTTCACTGTTGTATATGTAGTTAATGGATAGATCTATATACTATGTTCCATTGTATTAAACTATTAATCAGAGTACTGACAGGCCTGTGCTCTATATAAACAAGCAGTCTTCCAGATAAACATAACTTTATTGAATTACTTAGATTGGAAGAGGCCTCTGGATGCCATCTTTTCCAATGTGCTGTTCAAAGTAGATTGCTCAGTGCCTTAATTATAGCTCATCTACTTGCATGGTCTGGGGATTAGGATCATCTGAGATTAAGATAGTTCAGCCAACTTCTTGAGAAGGTAAAATAATTTAGTGATACAGATATAAACCATTTATGCCTGGTTGCCTCAAAGCCAGAAGGCAGTCCCTAAAATATTTAATTTGCCATGTACATTTTTCCAGTCAGCTATTTTTTAAAAATGTCAATAAAGAAAGATCCATGCATTCAAAAGATATCGCACGTGCTGTAGACAAATACTTTAGAGCAGTTTCTGCCTTGCCTCCTTGCCTTCCTTTTTTTTTTTTTTTTTTCCTGTGATAGCAAATGGGTTTGATTTGAGTGCCAAGAAAGGATAAGCTGCTTCTTCAGGGCAGATCACTTTCCCTGCTATCTATATTCATGCTTTCATTGAGCACTGGCACTTCATTACAGGTAAAAATAGCAGCCCAGGAAGTAACCATGCTCTTCCTGAAAAGCTTAAATTCTGGCAAGATCACTCTTAGGCCCTGTCTAACCAAAGCATTGAGAGGATACTGGAATAATACAACCAAAATATTCCATAAAACATTTCAGGAATCACATTACAACCTTTAGCATCCAAGGAAGTACTTATGATATAGAGACTGTTCTGAGTAGATTTTCCCAAAGTAACCTTTTTCATTGTAGTATATCAACCGAAAAATAATATTGATTTCTGTTTCAATGACGCTCTTTAAATTTTCTCCTTTTACAGCCTATTTGTCTTTCAGCAAGATGCCATTAGATCAGAAATATGAGAAAGGAAAAAAGGCTTGCAAATCAACATATTATCCAAACATAAAAGTGTATCTTTGCATAACTGATCAACAAACATGCAGTGAATACACTGTTCTGTTCTTACTGAGCTATAAGAAAGAAATCACGTTTCTTTCAATATTGGATAACATACCATAACAAAATAAATCAAGTACATTCAGCGCATTCCCCAAAGGAAAGTTCTTCAGGAGAGAGAATCAACAAAAGTCTGCATTAACAAAAGAAAAAAGACAACATTAAAATTGTCAGCATAGATAATATATTTCTCTGATTTGTAAATAATACTGATATTATCAGAGGTACATAGTAAAAGGGAACAAAAAATGCAAATACTGTTGTTTCCTTGAGCCTTGGTATACAGTGCAGTAAGGGGGTTCAACTGGCACTGAACATCTGAAGGAGCTGTAGGTGTCCCTGTTCATTGCAGGGGAGTTGGACTCGATGGCCTTGAAGAGTCCCTTCCAGCTCAAACCATTCTATGATTCTGTGATATTGTTCCTGAAAGCACAGACTTCCTATGTATGCTGAAAGATGACTATGCATTGCAGCAACCTCTACACCAACCAATAAATCAAACCAGGATTAGATTTTTTGGCATGGTATGGCAATATTTTTGTTACAGAACAAAGATGCTGAAAGTAAACTGGAAATTATTCCTGGACCACACTAACCCTGATCTGTTCCCATGCATCACTTGGGAGAAATGAACGGTCTTGGCCAGAGGGTCATCAAAGCCAATACAGCAACGTGGTAGTGACAGGAGCAAGCTCCAGTGTTTGTATCTGCACCCTCTTGCCATTTAATGTAATTCTACAGACATAAAAGCTTGGACTTTCACAGGTCTTACACATTCCTCTGAAGTCTATGGATTCATTCTAAGACAGTGCATTAAGAACAGATTAGAAACTGGACTCGATATGAAAAATATAGATTACATGTTCACCTTTTTATATGCTCTCTGAATAGAAACGATCACATGCCAATCATTTCATTTTCCTCTTTTTATTTTTTCTGGGGCTGCAGTTAAGCAGTTCTTGACTATCAGTTATAATGAAGACAGAAGAAGACGAGGTAGATAATTGAATATGCATTATTACAGAGATTGAACTATACTGTGGTTGCTACAGTGGGCTGATTCTGTAGGTTAAATTGCTTGATAGTGTTTTACAGCTAATGATTAATGATAGGAACCTCTTACAGGGTTTCATTTGTGGAAGCATTAAGGACTGTTATGTTTTAGCAATACTAAAAGTTGTTCCTGCGATGTAGTGGCTGAGAATTCTTACAGGAAACACCAAACAATTTCCTTTGTTCAATACTACTAGTGCACAGTAATTGTTCTTTGAGTAGTTCCAAGTATTCTGCAATTCTTAATTTACCGCTTTGCTCCCAGAGAAATTGATTCCAAGCTATAATTTATTTAACTACTTGTGCTTTTATGCATTTAATGATTTCTTTTTCTTTCTCTCTCTCTCTCTTTTTTTTTTTTTTTCGTAATTTAACAAGCAATTTATGGTTTCTGATTTGTTTCTTACCTGCAAAACAGAAGGCCAACAAAGGGGCAAGGGAGCAATGAAGGTTCATTGTTGTGTGTTGGCACAGCAGCTGTGGATAAGCAGATTTGCTGCTAGGCAGCCCCTCTAAGGGAAGGACAGAATACTCCAAGCTCAAGTGAAATCTGTTCCTAAAGGTCAAGGGTAGCAGAGGATGACTGACATTAAAACATTCTCATAGCTGTGGCTGGCTTAGTCTCAAGGATAAATCATTCATATCTTACACACATTTTTCAGTTACAGTCAGTTAGGAATGTTGTTTTATAAAGCTATAAATAAATACATTTTGGCATAATTCTTGGAATTTTAAAGACGTGAAAGACAAATGCCAGGCATAATTGAAGGAATTTGTTGCCATTAAAAATATAGCACTGTACAAAAGATTTAAGAAAATACTTCTAATACTAAAAGGAATATAGTAATGGATAGTAAATTCTTCTAAAATTAATTAAAAGGCAGGTCCCAAAAATACATTGCTGGGGGGAAAAATAATATTAAAAAAAATCTGTGCTAGCTAGAGTTACTTCTAGATCAAATACATCACTCACTTAAATCAAGAAAGAGACTTTCAAGAGTACATCATTTGGGGGTACAAAGTTTCAACAAAGATTGTGCTGTGTGTTGGCTTTTAGTTAACTTGAACAGTTGCGCATTCCCCTCTAGACTGATCCATCTTGTTGGATAGGATTACAATTATTTAACAGTGTGGCTACAAATGGATGAACAGGCTGTGGCTGTTTTTTATTTACTAGGAGGCATGGTTACCTCGACGCTGGTTAGAGTTCCCCACTTTCCCTTTTGTGTGATTAAATATATGTTTGCAGATTTTAACACTAGTTCTGTGAGATTCTCCTTTGCAACGAGCAGAACCAAGTACAAAACAGAAGACGTTAGTGGTCTGTGTTTATTGAGTATTGCATTCTGTGCTGTAGCTCCACCTGGTGAGCTAGTTTTACTCTGGTGAGCACTGGTAGTAACTGGTAATGAAAATGAAATGATTGTGAATTTTTATATAGCCCAGAAATTTGAATAAATATTCAGATTCGCCTATAACATGGTACATTTATGAATACTTTTTGTTATTCTCACTAAAGCTGCTTAGGATATATCTAATACTGCAATAAAATTATTCTGCAGATTAAGTTATGTAAGACATGAATATCTCCCTCATAGGTTAACATTTCTGTGCACATGGGGAAAGGGAAATACAGCTGTCTTCCATTTCCTTATGAATTCACATATGATGCTCAAGAAACATTTAGGTATGATACTAAGGGACATGGTTTAGTGGGCTTATACTGGTGGTAGGCAGACAGCTGGAGTGGACAGTCTTGTAGGTCTTCTCCAATCTTGGTGATTCTGTGATTCTAAGACTCCCATTTCTTTATGATAAGTTGCAAGAAGTGTTATGTTAAAACTTCAGATCTGAATAGAGAAAAAATAAAATAAAATAAAATAAAATAAAATAAAATAAAATAAAATAAAATAAAATAAAATAAAATTAAATTAAATTAAATTAAATTAAATTAAATTAAAAAAAATATTAAGATAACTGGTAATATTCAAAAGGTCATCACAGTATATTTGTTACTAACAACTGATGAGCACTTGCTAAGCCAAATTTCCTAACTATTTCCCAGTTTATTTCCTAAGAGCTGACTTAACATTTTTTTATTATTCAGTTACATAACCCTACAGAATGTTTGCTGAGCAGCAGAAAAAATCAGACTCAGTACATTCACGCTCTGCATAATAAGTTCACTATTCACTGCAGAATAATAACATTCTGGTTGTGTACCTCATTTTTTTTTCTAGAAAAGAACGCAATGAACCAAAAGTCTGGTAATCAAGGAGGAACAGAAGATGCGTACATCTGCTGCCAGTGACACAATGATAATGATGAGAGTACGATCTCTCTACTGCAGTAGCAACTGCAGCTTGTAATCAAGGTTGAGATATTTTACACCTAAATATTAGAGAAATATAGATGTATATACATTTTTTTTTCCTAAAAGGAGTATAATATTCTCTACTCACTACCTTATCAATCAGAGCAAGAAAGAAAGAGAAAGACATTGCATGAAGTGGGATGTAAAAAGAATAGAGAAGATGGTTATTAGTACAAAAGACCATTCATAATTCATATTAGGGGAAAAAGTGAAAAACTGCTACCTTTCATCATTACACCATGTGAAGGAACACAAAATTAAAAATTATAGAGTTCCAAAACTTCTATTCTATTATTCATAGCTCAATTGAAAAATACATATGTTGTGGCTTCTTATGACTCACAAATATTGACTTTTACATTTTTAAAACAAGAAATCATACCTGAACAATAATTATTCCATCTGGTCAATTCTTAGTGACAAATAGACAAGACTATAATACATAATAGACCATAAAGACAGATGATTACTCCTGGAAAATATGATGCAAATATTAAACACAAATGTTTGCACTAGACAATTTTTGAGTAGCTTGCACAACACAGACTAATCACTCAAAATCAGTACACCTAATCAGCAAGTCTATTTGAATGAAATTGATGGAGTTTCATTTTCGTCTTTGATCCCATCTCCGTGTATTTTTGCAGCTAGTTTTTAAATGAAAATTTATCTGTTTAATTGAGCTTTGATTCTCAATGATTTTTTCCAGCTACTTTGTTACTATTATCTAGTGCACTCTTTTTTAATGTGCTAAGTATTGTACAGTCACAAGACATTACGTAATGTAAAGAAGTACGTAATCATTAGAAAGGCTTCTTTCCTTTAGATACCTCATGGAATAGTACTGATATCCTTTTGTTTGGGGGATGAAGGGGAAGTGAGGGAAGAAGAACTATCAATACTTAACGTTTAACCCTGACCTACTGCAAAATTGGGATCAATATCATCGATATCAATGGAGCACTAAAGGGTTTTTTTTTTAATATTGAAATTTATGTAAAAATGGAAATGGTATCTTTTAATATATATATTAATATTTTATATATATTAATATATATTTATATATATTATAATATTTAATATATATATATATAACCCTTTTAATATAGAAATACATATATATATTATATCTACAATATATATGAATCTATTCAGAGCACTGCAGTGTTGCTGTTTCTCCAGCAAGACTCCCTCTGCTCTGCAGCTTTGAAAAAACAGATCTTCCCCTGTATATTGCACTGCTGTTTGTATGTTTACAAAACAAGCACAACTGAAAGAACCTCACAACTAAATTGATGTCACAGGCCTTTTTGCACATGTGTAAATAGAGTTTGAAGCAGAGAGCGCAGCCATCAATATTTAAGCTGTATGAATTCAGGCAGAGATAACTCCGCCAATATATCAAGTAGATGAGCAAAAGGAGGGGATGTGTGTTTTCTGTGCCCACTGCTCAGTTATAAACTGCAGAAGGAATTAAGCAATTTTAAACCTTGGCACAGGATTTGGATGTACAGCTGATGTGAAAGGAGTGTAAGACAAAAAGTGGAACTTTAATTTGTTTGCTTTGTAAGACCAGGCTTGCTCTGCATTTCAAGTGTAACTAGACCAACATTAAATGTTTTAGCTTCCTGTCAGTGATTTTGCTGAACCAGAATAAGAATCAGGGCTCTCTGTGCAAGGTACACACTCATAACAGAAGTACTGCCATCATCACAGTTTGCAATCTGAGCATGGGGATCTACAGGAAAACATTGCTACAACGAAGGCAGCCACTGAGAACATAATAAATAGGATGAGAAATAGAAGGTACCACTCAGTTTTTCATTAAATCAGAATATCCTGAGTTGGAATGGACTCAGAAGGATTATTGAATCCAACTCCTGGTTCAAAATGGGACCACCCAAAATCCAAACCCTATGTCTGATAGTGTTGTCCAAACACTCCTTGAACTCTTCGTGGAGCACCCATCCCTAACCCCCAGCTGCCTATTCCCTGACACAGTTCCTTGCCATTCCCTCAGGCCTTGTTGCTGTCACAGAGAGCAGAGCTCAGCACTGCCCTTCATCCCCTTGAGGAGCTGCAGCCACCGTGATGCCTCCCCTCAGCTCCTCTGCTCTGGGCTGAACACACCCAGGTACCTCAGCTGCTTTTCATACAGCTTGCCCTCCAGACCCTCCATCATCTTTTTAATGCAGCAACCTTCAGGAAGAAACTGAAGAAGTGGCAACAGGCTAAGGAACATGGAGCTCTTCTTTGACCTTTGACCTGCCACTTCAGTTCAATTTGAATAGCAGATCCGAAAGCCCATAGCAGGAGTATGCACTTATCCTTCACAGCAGCAATGGGCTGTGGTTACTGACCATTTCAGCAAACCTAAATGTGCTTCTTCTGCACACCTACTGCATCCCAAATGTGCGCAATGGAATAGTCAGCTTCTGGGGTGAGTAGATGAATGCACAGCACAGACTAGAGATACACATTAAATAGTTAATTTGAAAGAATTTTATTGCTTATAGCAGCCTTGAAATACAGCCTTGGTCTCAACAGACAAGAGTTTTGTAACATCCTTGATGCAGGAAACATCCTGATGTGTGTTTTTATAGATTTGAGCACAATAGATTCAGAATCTTGACAGGGTTTTTGCACGTCAGGATGAAAGCAGGAATTTGTACTTGGACTCTAACCACAAAAACACAACAGAGCTTTTCCTTGACTGATGTATAAAGCACCTCTTGACTGCTGAAACTGCAGAGGCAATGCATTACCAGCTGAAAATGGACTGACAGATTTATACAAGAAGTTCCTACTGTTTTGTAAGCTTTAATCTTAGTGTTAGGTATTACTCAGCTACTAAAACACACTCCTTCATCTCTCCTCCCCAGAATTCTAGTAGAATCCTTTTTTTTTCGTTTTTTTCTTTTTCCCAGTAGCCCAAAGGTCAGAATGCTTGTTCATATAAACCTTCTGCTGCCTGATGGAGTCTGAAGCCATATTATATCTTAGGACAGAAGCAGTTTTATGTGAATTTACAGAAATGGATGCTCTCACTTTCCCAGGGGCAGTGTTTTACGTGCCATAAATCAGCAAGTGCTCCCTGGAGCCAGACTGCATTATTGAATTCTTTGCTTCAGGTGGAATCTTTGCTATCAAACTCTTGTTCACTACAACTTAAATGTTTTGCTAAATGTGGTAACACTCAAGAGGAATTCTGGTGCAGAAAGCAATCCTCCAATATAACTTCCACAAAACTTTAATATCATGCTTTGTCCAAGAAGTGTGTTAGTAGATGGGGGAAATTCCTTAGATTGATAAAGTCACTTCATCAAATAACTTGCTGAAAAGTAGGAGAGCATATTGGTGAAACTTAACCTTCTAACTGCCCTGTTTTTCATCTGACTTCTTAAACATCCTTGGCCATGCTCAGAGGCCTGATCTTCAGCTTGACGAATCCTATCAGTTGTTATACTTATTACAATATACAATTTTTAATAAATATTACTCAAAGCTGCATATGAAAAAAAAGACTCTTATTAAGGCACCAACATTAATCAATATAGTTTTAATTGCTTTATGACATTTTGGACAAAAAAATACAGCTAATGAAGCTGTATATGTGTGAAACCACTCACACTTTCCTTTCTGCTGATTAATACTACTGTTAGAGATAAAAAAAATCTGTTATGTCTTTTTAGTACTTGATTCTCCTAGTTCAGTTTCTGATTTGGTACTAAACACATGTAAATGTCATATGATTAGTATAGTGCATGTGCAAAGCATCTCTAAACCATTGTATTCAGTGAGTCCAGCATCTCCTGGACATGTATATTTAATGTTACATTATTTGCATATATGTGTTTCCCTGGAAAGGTGATGGAACAGCTTGTTCTGGATGCCATCTCCAGCAAATTGGAAGAAGGTTATCAGGAGTAGTCAGCTTGGGTTTTCCAGAGGGGAGGTCATGATCGACCAGCCTGGTGGCCTTCTATGATGTCATAACTGCCTGAGTGGATGTGGGGAGAGCAGTGGATGTAGTCTACCTTGATTTCAGCAGGGCATTTGACACTGTCTCCCACAACATTCTTATAACGAAGCTGAGGAAGTGTGAAATATCAGATGAGTGGATGGTGAGGTGGACTGGGAACTGTCTGACTGGCAGAGCTCAGAGATTTGTGATCAGTGGCACAGAGTCCAGTTGGAGGCCTGTACTTAGTGGTGTTCCTGAGGGCTCAGTGCTAGGTCCGGTCCTGTTCAACATCTTCATCAATGACCTTGATGAGGGGATAGAGGCCACCCTCAGCGAGTTTGCTGATGATATAAAGCTGGGAGGAATGGCTGACCCACAGAGGAGCTGCCACTCAGCAACACTTGGAGAAGCTGGAGAGCTGGGCAGAAAGAAACCAGATGATATTAAACAAGAGCAAGTGTAGAGTCTTGCATGCAGGGAGGAATAACCGCAAGTGCTGGTGCGGACTGGGGGATGAGCTGCTGGAGAGGAGCTCTGTGGAGACGGACCTGGGTGTACTGGTGGATGACAGGTTGGCCATGAGCCAGCAGTGTGCCCTGGTGGCCAACAAGGCCAATGGGATCCTGGGGTGCATTAAAAAGAGCGTGGCCAGCACGTCGAGGGAGGTGATCCCTCCCCCCACCTCTACTCTGCCCTGGTGAATACTCACCTGGAAAAGTGTGTCCAGTTCTGGGCTCCCTGGTACAATAAAGACAGAGATCTCAAAAGAGTCCAGCAGAGGGCCACAAAGATGATAAAGGGCCTGGAGCACTTCTTCTATGAAGGAAGGCTGAGAGACCTGGGTCTGTTCAGCCTTGAAAACAGAAGACTCAGAGGGGATCTGATCCATGTCTATAAATGATCAGGAGAGGGAGGCAAAGGGATGATGCCGTACTCTTCTCAGCAGTGTGTGGTGACAGGATGAGGGGAAATGGTCACAAACTGAAGCATAGGAAGTTCTGCACAAATGTGCATGGAAACTCATCCACAGTGCATTGACGGAGCACTGGCATAGGCTGCACAGAGAGGTGGTGGAGTCTCCTTCTCTGGAGACATTCAAGACCCACCTGGACGCCTACCTGTGCAACCTGGGCTAGGGAGCTGCGTCGGCCGGGGGTGGACTCTAGAGGTCCCTTTCAACACCTGCAATTCTGTGATTCTGTGATTGTGTGATAGAATAACATTGCCAGGAATGAATAAAATGTGCAGAATCATTTGGGTAGCCAAAATCACAGAATAATAGGGTCACCAAGTTTGGAAAAGACCTTCAAAATCATCCAGTCCAACCATTTAACTATAACCAGTATTTCCCACTAAACCATGCCCCTCAGTACAACATCTAAACATTTCTTGAACACCTCCATGGATGGCAACTCAACCAACACTCTGGGTAGTCCATTCCAGCATCTGACCACTCTTTTGGAGAAGTTTTTCCTAACGTCAAACCTGAATCTCCCCTGGTGCAACTTGAGGCCATTCCCTCGAGTCCTATTGCTAGTTACATGGAGAAAGAGGCGGCCCCCCACCTCACGACAAGCTTCTTCATATATCTGTAGAGAGCAATAAGGTCTCCCCTGTGCTTCCTCTTCTCCAGGCTTAACAATCCCAGTTTCCTGGGGTTTCGGTGGCCAAAGCTCAGGGTGCAGCAGTTGGTCTTGTTGAATGTCATCCTAGTGGCCTCAGCCAAGATATCCATCCTGTCCAGATCCCTCTGCAGGTCTTACTAACCCCAGGTAGAATGACAGTTCCAGCCAACTTGGTGTCATCTGCAATGCAAACTTACTGAGGATGTCCTCAATGCCCTCATCTGGATCATAAATGAAGAGATTAAGAAGGACAGGCCTGGGAAATGACACTCAAAATAGATCTATGCTGTGGGATGCACCCGGTGCTGAGAATTTGAATACTAGTAGAAGAAAAGATATTCTTTCAGAAAAGAGGTGTACTGTGTAGCTAAAATGAAAAACACAATGATTTAAACTTGTGTTCACTGAAATAGAGAAAAAAACTAAATGACTCCTTAGATTAGGTACATAGACTTCCAGACATTAACACTGAGTGAAATGAATTTATTATAAGCAGAAAATAATTTTGGTTAGCAATTTCAGAGGAAGCCAATACTTTCCACAGTTATATATTCTACAAAGTGTGTATCTAAAATACAAATTCTAATAAAATCCTATAAACAATTGAACTTGCTGCCCACAATTCTTTGACATGAATTGACCATGTAAATATACGCGAAGCAATATTTTCAGGTTTGAAAATTTACTTTGACACTGAGATTTTGCAACAGAACTATAACAGTTTGCATTTTGTTGTACGTTATATAGATTTTTTGTGAGTTGTGATAGCATTTCAGCCAGAGCATCTTAGCCAATTAGGATATTCCCCAGTAGAATTAAGTAAAAGTGAAGTTTCATTGGCTTTATTGGTATTTATTTTGACTTCTTTGTGATATTAAAAATATAAAGCTTCTTTTATTATTTTTTAATTTTTTTTTCCAATGAAGCACTAAAAAAATGAAGCCATTATTTACACTGAATTTTCTTCTAAATGATTATTTACTGGTAAGCTTCATGAAAACCATGAATAAACACGAGTACAAATTTTTACAAATTTTTTTTTGAAATGAAATTATATGAAGGTTAAATTACATTTGGTATTGATAGTCCACTTTTGCTATGAGAGTTTCAACCATTTGGAAAAACACATCTGATTGTTGCATACTGCACAATATTGTGAATAGCTCACATAGGTTCCAATTTCTTCACTTCTGCTGTGGGTTTCAGTATACATCACAGAGAGGGTCTGGTCTAGAGTGTGTTAATATATTCCACACCCAAGTAAGCAGATAGACTCTGATGAATGTAGCCAGCTACATCAAGTCCTATAGCTCTTGCATGGCAGTACACTACTGAGATGAAGTGTGGAAAAGAAATGATTCAAGTCAGCTCATGAGGCAGATTCATGCTCTTTCTAATGCTTGTTGGCTCTCCTCTGGAAAACTGCACTTTGGTGCATGTAGAAGTTGCCCTTTCATGGCTGATTAAATAGAATCAGTTGAAAAAGGAATATCTAGTCTTGCGCTGTTTGTATAGGCAAGCTCATTCTTGGCAAAGACGACTAAATTGGACTTCAGCATACTGGTTATAAATTGGGTAGGTGAGCTTTTTCTTTGCTGTCAGCGAGTAGAAATGTAGTCTCTATTAGCACTTCACGTTGCTCTTATTTTTCATTTATCCAGGAGTTGCACTTTCTTCAACTTTATTTTTCTGGAAACAATAATAAATTCAAAATAAGTACCTCCTATTTAACATTTTCATTGTGCTAACTAGTTTATCATTGTCTAATGTCATCTATATAGCTACAAATACAGCATACAGACACATTACATTGCTTAGGACAGGTTTGTGACAGAATGCAATAATTCACTGTCAGTTTTCTCCTTGTCTGTGCCTGTTTGTCTTTTGCTGTCACACTGTGCAACTCACATGGATAGAAGATTTTCTGTTTGCTTGGTAAACTGGATGGTCACTTTTTCCTTTTTTTTTTCTCCCCATAACGCTGTGTTATTGCTTCATAGAAAAAGAAGCCTGTATGTTTGTATTTAAATTTTGTTTGGGAGCACAGAGAACCCTCTACATCCTCACTCTGCTCCTGGAGTATCTTCCCTGTCCCTACCTTGTGTTTGAAAAAACTGTTGGATAGAAATGCTTACATATTCAAGGGAATGTGACTTACAGAGGGTCCGTATACATCCCATAAAAAAAAGGTCTGATTACAATGACCACACCACTAGGCAGAAATAAACAAAGTAATACAAAGTACATCTTTACTGCAGTAAGACAGCTTATGTACTGATGATAATATTTCCATTTGAATTCATGACTTTGAGTCATTAACAAAATTGGAAAGTGTTGTTGCAGATGAAAATCTGACATAAGTATCTTCAGTTCTGTTCACTGCATGAAATTAACTTTCCAGTGACATAAACTGGCACAACTTCAGCAATGGGATGGAATTGGACCAAGTGACCTAAGCTGAGAACCCAAGCCCTTCTGTTTTCCTTGTTTTGTGCATTACAGTCTTCTTTACACACCCTTTACCAGTGAGTAATCAACTGAGACTAACAAACTCTGCAGTCTAAAACAGGATAAAATTTATCTGCACCAGGTTCTTCAGTTAAACTTTTTATCTGTTTATTTTGTCTGTTTAATTCTACTCTAAAAAAATCTTGAAAGCTTAATAACAACTGATCTGCAACTTTTCAGTTTCAGAGACAAAGCCAAGTTTTAGTTCAAATATGAAAAAAAGTCATATATTATTCCCCCCTGGAAAAAAAAAAAAAAGTTTTGCTTCTATCATAAGGATAAAAAATGAATTAAGAGTCTTTGACAACTTGTATATCAAGTTTGAGCTGATGCAGACTTAAATGGCTGAGTTATTGACCTCTGAAAAATGGAGTTTGTAATGGAAATACTGACAGACTATAAACTATAACTCTGCTACTGGGGAGGGGAGAGAAGGAGAATTCTGTAATTACTAGTACATAAAAATTGTTCTACTATTGCTTTGTTGGATTAAAACCAGACAAATCAAATGCAAACATGTCATTTCAAAAGCCAAAGCTACAGTCAAGTTTGTGGATACCATGAGGTGTATTTTTAGCCTTGCTTTGTACCCTCATGTCTTCCCTGAAATGCTTCAGCAGAGTGCAATAGCCAGCAGATTTCTGAAGACACTGAGCTTCATGGAAATTTGTATTTGGCTCCCCTAAAATTGGATGGCACTGACTACAACAATGAAAAGAAAAAGACAGAAGTGCTGCACATAGGAAAGAAAAGGATAACAGGAATGAATGGGCAAATGAAGTGATTGGAAGAGGAAGAAAAAAGATTGGGAATAAGGTTGTGGAGAAGACAATGAGCTGAGAAGCTCAGAACACTGAAATGATGGAGATGAATTACAGGGAGTTAGACTCATTGGTAGAGAACAAATGATGCAGCAGATTCAAAAATAACAATTTAAACTGCTGTTTCTCACAATGCTTTGTGTATAAATAAGGACACTAAGAAAAAGGAAGAACCACTTCAACCCAGAACTGCCACCTTGAGGAAAATATTCCTTCCAACCATTCATGAGAATACAGTTTTCCTCTTGAAATCCACAGCCTCAACTCATCTGAGCAGACTAGTATTCATAATACAACAGAGCTGATGACTATGAGTGGGATACATCTTAAAAGTAGTCATGCAAACATGATGAAAAGTGATGAGAAGGGATTGGATTGACAAATCACTATTCAATATGAAAAGATCTTTTGTAAGGGGTTGATCATTATTAACTGAAGACTCTTGATAAAAAGAGTAAAGAAAACCTCCAAAAATACAAACTTTGAGTTAGAAAAAGCATGTTGTTTGACTTGTGCCACTTAATGAACATTTATACATACAGAAACATACTCAAGAGAGAAATTAAGTTTAAAAATTCTTTTGAATCCTAATAGAGAGGTTTATTTTAAGGATTTTTCCCTCCATTCTTCTAGGAAAGCAATAAAAATAGAAATAAATAAAGATCTAGAAGCAAAGAATGTAATTACTCCAACAGTATCCAGTCTTTTACAGTAAAGTTTTGGTCAGCTCACTTCCTAAAACTCTAACTACAGTACCCCTGAAACCTCCCAGCACTTATGAGTACAAAGACTTCACCTCTGCTTCAAGAACTCTTTAAGACACAGACCACTGGAGAATCAAACATACTCTCTGAAGAAAACACCAGATACCTGCTTTGTTCTTAAATTTTCCTTTATGCTTCCTCTGTCTGACTAGGTAATTACAGTCTAACCAAAAATAGCTGTTCTCATGTTATGATGTTGACAAGTTTTCAGGGAAGACATTTTTTTCCTCATCTATAAGTAGCATGTTGTCTTCTCTAATACACAAGTACAGATATTTTAGGAAAATAAATATAAATTAAAGACAATCAAAAACAGACATAATAATATCAGTAAAAACAGTACCAAAAGAGGAGGCAGCTTACATGAATATATTCACATGTAATCTAAGCCATATTCACCCAATATGCAGCAGCTACATGTGGGTCAAGAGTCAAAAGGTACTTCATGGTCTCAGGACAATGGCTGAAGAAACTGAATGAACAGATCATCTTTTCTTCCCTGCCTCCTGTACTAGGAAAGGATAAGAAAACAAACCAAAACAAACCAAAGGATCTGGGAATAGAATGTGAACAGTTGTCCCTAAAGAATAGCCCTGAGAAAATTGAAAGCCTACGCGTGATAGTTAGAAATTAAGGCAACAAAGGGAGATTTGTGATCAGTGTCTACTACAGGCCACCAGATTACAGCCAGTTGATGAGACCGTCTACTTTCATCTACAGGAGGTGTCATGATCACAAGTTCTTGTCCTGCTGGGGGACTTCAACCACCAAGACATCTGCTGGAAAAGTAGCTCATCCAGCAGTGGGCAATCCAGGAGTCTCCTGGAATGCATTAAGGATAACTTCTTAAGTCAAGTAATTGATGGCTCCACCACAGATGCACTACTGGACCTGCTGCTCACCAAGGCAAATGAACTGATTGGTGACATCAGGCTTGGAGGCTGCCTGGGCTTTAAAGACCACACTATGGTTGTGTCCATGCTCCGGAGGAATATGAGTCAGGCAAAGAGTAAATTAGAACTCTAAATTTTAAGTAAGCTAAATTCCAGCTCTTCAGGGATATAGTCAAGAAAACACCCTGGGAAACAGTCCTCACGGGTAAGGGTGCAGAGCAGAGCTGGAAGATCTTTAAGGAGATTTTCCTCAGGGCACAAGAGTTCTCCATACCTAGCTGTAGCAACTCAGGAAAGGAAGGCAAGAGTTCTGCATGGCTGAACTGGGACATCCTGGTCAAATTGAAGAGCAAGAAGACAATGCACATGCAGTGGAAACAGAGACAGGTACCATGGGAAGAGTATAAGGAACTGCCAGGCTGTTTAGGGATGGGGTAAGAAAAGACAAGGCGCAGCTTGTACTAAACATGGCTAGGGATGACAAAAAGAACAAGAAAGTCTTCTACAGGTACCTCAACCAGAAAAGGAAAGTCCAAGAGGGCATTCTGCTCCTAGTGAGTAATACAGGTAGGCTGGTAACAACAGATAAGGAGAAGGCTGAGGTGCTCAGCAACTTCTTTGCATCAGAAAGAAGGAAACAAACTCTTTAGCAGGGTCTAAAGAGCAGGGGATTTGTCAGTGGAAATGGTTTCAAGCTGAGGGTAGATCAAAAAACAGGACTTTGGCTTTTCAAGTGAAAATCTTTACAGATTTTGCTGCTGGCAATCTATGAAGCTCTGAGCAAAAAAAACCAACTAGTTCATCTCTCTTTTTGTTGTCTCTGTTTGCTTTGATTTTATAAAGGCCTCCATAAGGACTCATGCATCCACAAGAAAATCTAGTCATACTCAAAGTGAAGGAATTTCAGGCGATCTATCAAAATTCTCATCCCCTTTTCCCACCCAAACAGTGATTCTTCACTATAATTATTGCAGTTCTCTCTAGCACCTTAAAACCTTCCTCACCAGAAATGTCTAGAGAAAACAAACTGAGTTTTGTAGCATGTCCTGGTGAATACTGCATCTGCAATGCTTGATTTCCTAGTCAGAAGCAAATTTCAAGGCTACGGCATCCCTGCAAGGAAACTTCTGCTATATATAGCAGTTTTTCACCTCACTTTCTCAAATATCCAGAAGTTATCATGAGGAAGCACATTGTGATTCTTTGTTGCAGATAATGATTTGCCCTGCTATGGAATTCACTACTTTCCTATTACTCCAAATCATCAGCCCACATAGAACCTGGTTATGAATCAATAGGCTTCGATGTAAAAAAGAGCTTTTAGAACACTTAATGTTGCAGAAAATGCATGGAAATTGAAAATATGTTGAATGATAAGTCACTTCCACATATGGTGATACCTATATCTGTATCTGGAAAATATAATTTATTCTACTTTTGAAATTAATCTGATAAAAAAAAAATCTACATTTGCACTCAGTATTATTTTCAACTTACAGTATAAGTCACCTAGTTACTGAAAAAGTACTTCTTTGTGTACATCCCCTGTGAGATGAAGCAGAACTAATCAATCAAGTATAATAAAAAAGATTTATTAGTTCATTTCACTAAGCTGGAGTGATTTGTGGTGAGGAAAGAAAAGTTTGAAATGGAAAAAAGTCTATTATGGCTGTTCTGAACGAGACCAGAGGCATAAAAGCTTCCAACAATTTGTCGACCTGTGAACTATAGCACCCAATTCACTGCAGACACGTTTAAATTTGATTTATAATAAATATATAAGTAAGGGTTGCTTTTCATGTTGGAGTCAGCAACAAAAGTATTTCTTCTGGAGAGAACACAGAACCGCAGGAGTTGGAAGGGACCTCAAGAAATCATCTAGTCTGACAACCCCCCTGCCAAAGCATCTCCCTAGCCCAGGTTGCAGAGGTAGGTGTCCAGGTGGGTCTTGAACACCTCCAGAGAAAGAGACTCCACCTCCTTTCTGGGCAGCCTGTATCAGTGCTGTCATGCTTATTACTAAGAAGTTTTTGTGCATATTTGTGTGGAACTTCCTACACTTCAGGTTGTGGCCATTTACCCTCATCCTATCACCATGCACATCTGAAAAGAGTCTGGCCCCATCCCTTTACCTACCACACCTTAGATATTTATAGACATGGATCAGATCCCTCTGAATCTTCTTTTCTCAAGGCCGAACAGACCCAGGCCACTCAGCCCTTCCTCATAATGGAGATGCTCCAGGCCCTTTATCATCTTTGTAGCCCTCTGCTGCGTTCTTCTGAGGAGATGTTACAAAAGGAAGGAAAAATCAATGCTCACCCATCTCTGAAGACGTAAGCTCACAAGAAAAAAAGCAAAGGAAAGGATCACCAACAAGAGATCCTTCCTCAGTGGCAGTCAGCCCTTAAATGAGGTCTAAGAGGGGCTGAGCCTGGCTCCACCCCTTCCAGTCACACAGGTGAATTGCCTTCACCTGTATTCCCAGAGCCGAATAGGTCTTTCCTTCAGGAGCTCAATCAGTGGTTCAGGCTGTGACTTAGCAGTTCCCATGCACTGTCCTAGGTCAGTAAACAGTACTGTCTTCTCACTTTTTGCTAAATTTTAATTTCCTAATGAAGAAGAATCAAACACATCAATTACAGTTTAGTGAAAAGTTTAATGCTGTAGATTTTATCTGGTTACAAAAAAGCACCGTCAGCAGTTTAATCACGTAGTCAAAACAGAACATTGTTTGTAGAAGATCTGTCAAAGAAGGAAGTCCAAACTATACCTGACTTCTGCTTCTGAGGAGAACTTCCCAAGTGTTGATTGAGCAGGTAAGTACTTACAGAATCTCTGAGTCCTTAGAGTTGGAAGGGACCTCTGAGAGCTACCTAGCCCAACACCCCTACAATGAACAGGAACACCTCAGCTAGATCAGGTTGCCCAGGGCCTGATCCAGCCTTACCTTGAAAGTCTAAAAAGACGGAGCATCAATCATATCTCTGGGCAACCTGTTCCAGTGCCTCACCATTGTCACTATAACATTTTTTTTTCTTATATCTAACCTAAATCTACAGTCTTTGAGCTGGAAACCATTTCTCCTTGTTCTATCACCACTACGTGGTTAGAAAGATTTTAAAACCACAATATATTTAATAAAAATGTGCAGAATTGAAGTATCTGAATGTCTCATAAAATCAGAAATAAAATGATTATAAAATAATATAGGTATGAAAATAACCCTGAACTACACATTTCAGTAACATTATCATATTATCCCATACACATTTGTTCTAAAGATAAAATCAGATGACTTTGACCTACAAACTAAGCTTGGTAAGTTGGTAAGGGTAGGGGATAATGATTGTTCCTCTCCAGCAGGAAACAAAATCATACATAAAATACATTACAATATGTTAATGTGTTATTTGAGATCGTATACACATAGAATTATAAACATTATATAAAATATAAATGCAAAATATAATTATTCAACTATAAAAAACTGAATGTTGAAGTGATGCATTGTTGCTCTGGTATATCTTTATTCCTCTTTTTATTCTTTTGCAACTATACAACAAATTAAAACTAACTAAAACTAATCACATCGCAAAATTCATTAAAAGTCAAGTGTTTTCAGGAGCAATTTTAACCAATTATTGGAGTGATATTCATCACATGTTTGTCTCCACTTATTACTTGTGTTATTTTAAGCTTAAAAGCAATAATAAAATAAATACTTTGGCAGAGTCAAATATAAGATGATGACTATCCTTAGAATTTATTATTGTGACAAAAAGCTCAAATTAAAACTGCTTGACAGTTTTAGAAGGAAGATCTAAAAAGTATTCAAGTCAAATTAAGGCGAGCCCATTAAATTTTCCAATAAATTTTCCTATGACACTCTCAGTAACCAGTGCAAAATCCTTGCCAATTCAGTGTGTGATAATTTATTATCTGATCAGTGAGTTAAACGTTCTGAAGCCTGTTTGAAAGACTGCTTACACATAGTATAGATGGAAGAAAAGTATAGTAGCTCCCATAGCAAAACCTAGAATCTAGGTCTTGTCATTTGTTACCTCCAGATGCTTGCCTCCTAGGCTGGTAAAGTTCAGCTTATTTTGCAAAACAGAATTGCTGGAGTAGATGGTATTTTACTATGAAACAGGCAGATACAGTTTCCTGGTAGGCAGAAAGTACAAATTTGCATCCTCTTTAGTCAGAAGAGTCCTGAAGCCCAAGTAGAAATATTAATTCTGAGGGAATGATGTAGCCAGTGATTAACTAAAATTTAAACATCCTCACTGTTGCCAAAGAAGAGCAGCTCTGACCTCTCTTTAGAAAGGTAAAACTTAGAAACCTAAGTTCATTAAAATACCACAAGTCCTGATCTCCTGGCTGTCACCTGCTCTTCTTTGAATCAAGTTTAACACTTGTGTTCATTCTGTAGGTTCATAAAGATCCCTTGTAGCTTAATATGAAATTAAATAAAAACTACAGACTCAGCAGCTTTTCCCACCTAAATGTTAAGGTTACATAACAGTATCACCATATGAGTTCCTTTCAGTATCTGTTTCATTTGTTTAGCACGACTGTACCTTCGCCCTTCACAAAGGTAAGAATATCTTTGCTGGGATTCAGGCACCTAACTGGAGATGTCTGCATACACTAGAATGTCCTGCCTGGCCTCAAAGCGAGTTCTTAAAGGAGTGAGTCTCCTCTGGGATCTCTGATACTTCTGCTGAGGACCTAGGATATTCTAAATAGCACAATACAAATTTTATGTACATAAATAGCCCTCTGCTGTGGATATTTTTGATGATATAATAATACCTAGTAAATTAATGTAGCAGATGTGATAAATCTGCTAGGACTGAGTATTATTTCTGTCTAAAAGTGGCATAAGAACGTATTATTTATTTTTCTTTCCCTGGGTAAGAGATGAGAAAGAGAACTTCAGAAAAAGCATTTAAATTTTTTTTTACTCTGTAAAGTGAAAAGAACACAGCCAGGCTGTGCTAGTTGATAGAAACCAGCCAACCAACAACAACACACACATTCAACTCACTGACCAAAATCAGCACTCAAGATGACACCTGAAACACTTGAACACAACTTCTCTCCCAGGATGTTTTTATCAGGCTGTCTGCACTCCATACAGCTTAACACTGCCTGCATCTCCTAGCAATTCAGCTCTGAGGGAACACTTACTCTCGGGTTGTCAAGAATTATTATGCAGAGTTTTTAATAGAAAACAATTTGTCACAAAATTCATGCAGGAGGAAGTCTTTGTTGTTGCAGTAGAACACACAAGAGAGAACAATTTGCTGCTGTTCTCCTCAGATATTTTTTCACAAAATGAAGCATTTGTTTCTCCGCACATGGATTGCTGAATGACATGGCCATGCAGATTGCAACTGCTCTGCTCGGGAAGGAGGGACACAGCCCTGTGTTTGTGCTCTGGCTGAACTCTAAGTGCCTTTCTGGCACCACTCCCAGCAGCACTGCTCCACCTAAGCTCTCAGGACCTGTCCTCGTGGAACAGCCTTGTTAAACCTTTGGGGAACCAATGGAAGAAGCATTTTCTCTTTACAGCTTCCTGTGAATGAAAAAGAGACATAATGTGCTTTCCCTAAGTTGTTTACTTGTTCTACAATACACATCAAATCCATTAGGTTTGCCACTCCCTATTTACCACCTGATTTTGGGATGAGACAATGGATTTCTATGGTGTCAGTACAAATAGCAAAACCATGGAAGCTAACGCCAAGCCTGAAGAGGGAGGAATCTTCCTTTGCTTCCTGGCAAAATAGCAAAAACTTTTTGGAAATCCCAAGCTGACCTCATCTGTGCCTCTATCTATGCACATACACACGTGTAAGATACAGGCAAATATTTTCTAGCTTCATGAGTCTGTATGCTAACTGCAGGTCCACAGGAATCATTTAGGCTGCTACAGAGACCATTTCTATCCTTATGTTTTGAAAAATAAGCAACCTTATGAATATATCTGCCAATTATCTATCTGGGAGGAAAATAAACTTCCAAAAAAATTTTATGTAGTGCCACTAAATAAGATTAAGCTACAAGTGGAGATGGCACAAGGCATGACTGCAGAGTGTAAGACATCCAAGCCCTCTGAAGGTTGCTGTACCTCCTCCAGTGTGAGGTACTGAAATGAAAAGTAAACTGTCCCTCACCCCCATCTGCTGGCAAGCAGCATGATGTGTGAAGTGCTCTGAAAAGTGTAATTAATCTTGTCATATTATTTTCTACATTCCCATTCTGCCAGAGCTTAAACCCTCTTTACCTTCTGTGCATATTCTTCTGGTATGTGCAGTCTGAACCTGCTGTTTTTAAACAGTTTATTGATGAAAGGAAAGCACCAAGTTAAGTGAAAAATATTCTCCACATTTGCACTGTTGACAAAATGTGTTTCCTATTCACATACTCAGGACAAAGCCCACCCTTTAAATCACTTTATTTCCCATATTTTCAACAAAACTCCCTGAAGATATTCTATCAGATTCAGGTTCTCATTATGTGCCTCTCAGGCTTTACATTATGGGCAACCTCAGGTCACTGGAGGACACTTTGGACCTCATTTTTGCCTCTCTATTCTAAAGTCTGAGAATTCATTTCTATCATTGCTTCACTTGTAACACATAAAGGTTCATATACAAATTTAGATCCAGTTCTAGTTAAAATCCACTAATATCTGGCTAAATGGGATTATACTGACTACTCTAAGTATTGCCATACTAAGAAAAAAATATGACTGTAGATTAATTCCAGCTTCCAAATATATCATTCTTCCAGTGATAAAAACTAGAGTTGTTTTGGCCCCTCAGAGTTTGATGAGATGAGGAATTGGGCCATGAATGACCATAATTTGTATTCTTGCTGAATAAATAAAATAAATGAGAATTAAGATTTTTAGAGACTTTTCAATTTATATGATATGATATCATCAGAAAAGCATATTTCTTAATGCATCTGCTCTTTTGTTGATTGCACGCGTCAAATTTATGGTCTTTACAGATAATACTGCAGCTGGAATGGAAAATAAGCTTCTCCCCTCTGCTCGTACAAGAGTTTTGCTTGTGAAAATGAGTGAAGTTTAAAGAGCTGAAAGTGATCTAAATAACTACATCCAATTAAATTAAAATAAGATAACACTGAAACAGAGCAATACTGGATTATTGTAAATAAAAAGGATGATTTTTGATTCAGGTGTGGTTGGTTGGTGGCAAACCATGTGTTCTCTAGATGAAACACTGAATTCAGGCAGCCATGTTGTTAATGAGTTTGCAGAGTGTCCCTATTCTAACACCCTCTCGAATTTCAGTGAGTCTATTCACGCAGTCTTTTCTTTTTATCATGAATGAAGAACCTAGCTCTTAAATTAATTGTCAGTTTTATTATGTTTTTCATATCCTAAGCCTGGAGGACTGTCAATACCTTATCATAAAAGGAAACTGCACAAAAAAAATAATGCTGCATAAGTTTTAATTCAACTTTGGAAATAAACTCAACTAATTCAGTCCCCCATCACCCCTAGGTGGTGACTCCTCTGCAACTGAACAAGGAATGTATGGATTCATCTTCAATTCAAATCTCACGTCACAAAATACTTGACAATTTAAGGCAGAAATTGTCATCACAAACTTAACTGATCAATGTAGGTTACATTGCCATTGGTAATGATTTCCAATTTAATTTTAAGCTATCTCTCTTTACATAGGAACAACTAGATATCCAGAATGGAGAAAAAAGGTTAATATTAATAGTGTCCATTAGGACTCACAAAAATAAAGCAATAATAATAATAAAATTATATTACTAATACATTATATTATTAATACATAACAATAATAAATCCCTGGAATATATGTTTATTAACACGATGAGTCCCAAACACTGCTCTGTATATGGGCTTGGGAGCTTTCCTAGGTACAGTTTGAATTTGTAGAATTATAGAATCACCAAGGCTGGAAAAGACCACCAAAATCATTCAGTCCAACTGTCCACCTATCACCAACATATCTCACTAAACTATGTCCCTAAGTACAACATCTAAATGTTTCTTGAACACCTCCAGGGACGGTGACTCTGCCACCTCTCTGGGCAGCCCTTATACTCATTAAATTGTGTTAAAAACATACAACTTCCTTTGAGATAACATTAAGAACAGCAATGGGAGCAGCATTTGAATGTGCTTAAGTCAACAAGCTGAATTTCAACGTTTTATTTTGGTGAAAGCAGGAATTTGCAGGAAGTTTCAAGTAAAATACTCAACAGTAGAATTGACTAGGGACTTATTTAGCAATTGATAACAATTAATTGTTTATCTCTCTAAAAACATTATGGATATAAAAAAAAAAACAACATGTAAAAGCTTCATTTCAAAATGAAGATAATATAAACCATATTACATATCTCAGCCTGAAATGCTTTGACAGGGCAACTGTAGAGAATTTTTGGCTGTATTTTAAATTTTGGTAAGAAAATACTTTATTACAATACCCTTAGATTAATTTCATATACATGTTTACTTTTAAAGGCCAATATAGGTTTTATAACAGGAGGATAACAATTAGACATGATGACCAATCAGTTGTATTTAACATGAGCAAGAATAAGACAGCTAAGAGTTTATGGTACCGTATTCCAAGGCAAGAACAAAACCCTGGAACTTTTATTTTGCCTCAATTATGCATTATTCCATGTGACATAACTTCAAAAATGTAGCTATTGCTCTGTATATATCTTGCCTCTTGTAAAAAAAAATGACATTAAAAACAGAGAGTGTCAATTCAGAAATTCTCAAGCAGTTGAGATATATGACAGGTTCTAGGCTGCCTGTAAAACTGAATGCAGTGCAATACCTGAGAATCCCATGGATTCCTGCAACGTTTAAGCTAAACATAACCCTTCCTCCACGTCAGAACTTAAAATGGAGAATGATTTCTAGTTAGAGCTAAATATTACTGTTGTTTTTGTTGGCAAAATGTTCATGCGCTAACAAGGCAGACAGGCAAAAATATCTGGGAATTTAGGAAGAGTTTGATTATACTATGCCCCCAGTTTATTTTGCTTTAAGTTCTCTCTCTAGTCTATTACCAGTAGGCAATAAATTGTATTAGTCTTCCTACCCATGATAATAATTAGTGAGTGACCTCGCTGTCCTTGTCTCAGCCCATGAGCATTTCTTCTTGAAATTTTCTCCTTCTTTCCTTCTAAGAAAGGAAGTGAGAGAGCAGCATGGTGGAGCTGAGATGCCCATCAGCACTAAACCTCTGTACAGGTATAGGTTCAGCTCTGACATTCCTGGAGCAGAACATGCAGATTTTTCGACTAGGGCATTGTTGGTGCCATACAGAGAATGGAGATAGTCACGTAGTCTCTTTTTTCCTCTACCTCAATGATGAAGTTACTTTATTTACAATTTTCAAATGATTTAATAAAAGCTAAAAATTGTTTGACAGTTTAACTATGAAAGCTAAATGAATGTTCAGTGCAATCCTGATTAAATCCAGTAGTCTTTTATTAAAGCTTTATGTGGTATTGTTTTTTATTAAAGCTTTATGTGGTATTGTTCAAGAGTTGGTAAAGTTCCACAACTCCTTCGTGTCCAGAATGTTCTCTGACACTCCTTCAGACAGTATATTGAGTGGTCTGGAGAAATCTGATGGCAAAAAATGAGGTATTCGTAGTTTCTGTATTTTGTAGCATTCAATGTCAATGTCAGCACTCTGTCCATCAAATTCTTCCTGAAATACTAGCAAAAGCAAAAAACTAGTGACAATACCAGTCAGTTCTCTTGTTCAGAAAGGTCAACTGAGTGAACATTACATCTTGTAGTCATTATTTCATATGTCTATAAAAAAAAAGAAGAAAAAGACTAGATAAAGCTGAAGTATTTCAATGTCATTGCTTGTATTTACATTTGGTGGTTTTGTCATACTGTTAGCTTTTATAGCACACTTGTCCTCCACATAGTGCTTTATGTAAGAGGTGAATAGTATTATCCCACTTTTGCAGTATGAGGGAAAGGACAGGGAAGTGATCTGTTCAAGGATATTTCTCACATCACAGGGAGTAAGAAATGCCCCTATGCTTTCCAAATGTAAACCTTTAGCCAGTACTTTCCCACTGTAACAGAATTCATCACATTGTTCTCTTCCACTTTTCAGCTGTTCCTAGTGAAGTCAAATGTGAAAGTTCTGTTGCAGGAAGGGAAGGGAAGGGGAACGTCCCTGAATCCCAAATGGACAACTTAAGAACCAGGTTCATAATCTTTTGGACACTTGCGAAGAGATGCTACCTTTTTTCATTAGGTTAATATTTGGCTTAACATTTTTAATTTCTGAATTTATGAGACTTCTCAAGAGAATTTTTTTTCTTTTAGCTTAACTTTGCAATGAAGAGCAATTCTTATAGCATTCAAGTGATTTGTTCATGATCTAATATGGCTTAGTAAGACAGAGAACTGGAGTCCAGCAGTCCAAAGGACTGAAAAATCTTTTAAAATAAATTTACCTTCAGTTTGCATTACCCTTATACACACACATATATATATTAACTGAAGTTTCAGCCTTACAAGATGGATGGCACTTAGGTTGTCCAGTCTGGAGAAGAGACTACAGTTCCATGAGGAGGGGAAGCACAAGGTGATGCTCTTCTGAACTGATGGTAGGATGGGAACAGCACAGAGCTGCACTGGGGTCAGAGCAGGCAATGGGAAGTATTTCTTTACAATAAGGGCAGTCAAACACTGGAACAGACTTCCTAGTGAGCTTATTGGTTCTGCATGTCCATTAGTCGTCAAGAAGCATGTGGTTAATGCCCTCAGTAACATGCTTTAACTTTTGGTTAGTACTGAAGTGGGTCAGGCAGTTGGACTTGATGATCTTTATAGGTTCTAGCTGAACTAGTCTATTAACTAAAGTTTTACAGTAGGGAAAGCTTTTCCACTGGGAGGATAGTGCAGCCCTGGAACAGATTTCCCAAATAGTCTGTGAAGTCTTTGACCTTGGAAGTTTTCCAAGACTTTGGTAGACAGAGCCATAACTGACCTGACCTAATGCTGGCACTATTCCTGCCTCAAGTGGAAGGCTGAACATGATTTCTATTTCTGTGATTCCATAAACAAGACAAATGGTTGTTTTCTTCGTTGTTACTTGTTCAATAGCATGAATGTATCTGATTTTTTTTACAATGTCTAAACACAGTTTCTGACAAAGAGAAAATGGTTGGAATTTTTGAAAGTGCAATGAGGTGTGCAAATAAAAATAAGAATCATATATATGCAATATTAACAGACTTCAAATTGGGAAGCAATCTGACTCTCACTGAAGTCTATGTTATAGTTCTTACTGACTTCATTGCTATGTCTGAGCAAAAGTATAAGTGCTTAACAAATTTGCAGTCACCCTAAAAGACATGCAGGTCATAGAAATTTCCCTCTGAGAACACTGTGGAAATATATTTAATTATTTGTTGTACTGCCTAGTGAATCCCTGGCTAGCTGTGGATCATATGCAATGAAAGCCTTCCAGGGAGCAGATCCCATACTGGTGTGAGACCAACCTATAACTGAGTGGCATTCAGTAAGCCAGCCACTGAAGACTGCTGCCTTGCTTGTACCAGAAACATAAAAATATTGAACGATCATTTGTTTTAATTGGACATAGCTGCATTTTTTTTATCCTTGCATATATTGAAGCTGTAATTCTGTAACTGGGGGAATGCTGGATAATTAAATTAATTTTTATATGAAGCGCACTGTAGTCTTTTTGTAGTTCATGAAATCCCACTCATGGCATGGCCCAAACCAGACTCTATTAGGTCTAAATTAACTCTGTTTACATCCTGTTGCCATAAAGCTTTCTCAGCCCAGATTTGTTTATGAAAATATTTATAAACTGTAATATTGACTGGTTAATGGAACTGCAATTACTTTCCAAACTGTATTTGAAGCTGGTTTGATTGATATATTGACATTGGCAAGTTATTCTTACTCTGCAGACATATAAACAGTTTTAACTTGAGGTTTGAACTTACAAAACAAAACAACACAAAAGAAAAGAGACCCTTCTGGTCCAGGCCAAATAATAATTTTAAGCTCTGAGGCATCTAACTTTTAGGCCCCTCACTCGTAGAGAAATTGAATTGCAGAGTTGGCTGCCTGCAGAATGAAAACTGAATTGCAGTTCAGCCCCTCACACAGAGTAAGAACCAGCATACTGGAAGCTCTTGCAAAGAGCCAGGAATCATCTGCTAGCTGGAAGGAAACACTAAGCACAAGGACATGGCTTCAGTCCTGTTCATCCTTCTTTCTAGTAGTATGAGTTAAGTCCTTAGGGAATAATGCAAGGAACAGACTGTTAGCATCACTGCAAAATAAATTCTGTTAGCTGTTTCCTATGTGGAGAAATTTTACAACTTCAGTTGCACAGATTATTTTGGCATGAAGTTCTCAATTAATTATGTTATGTCATATTGGCAGCAGAACTTACAACAAAGAGTTCATATCTGTTTCCTGAAAATAAGTCACTTGAGTCTGAAACATAGTAGAGATGGAGGCTGTCATGCAAAGACCCTTCATTCATGTTCTTTGATAGGTGCCTAATGTACTGAGCTATAGAGCTGAATGAAATCTGTTGAACTTCCTGTTTTGATATGTAAAACTTCAACATCTTTGCTTGTATTATATGCTCAATATAAAGCACTCCCCATCTTCTTTAACTACATATCAGAGATAAAAGTATCTATGGTGACACTGAATATGGGATATGAAGGACACAAATCCCTGTGAAGGTGTGATTATATTGATCCATAAGTCTTGTTGCCTAAGTTAAAATATTAAAGGGGCTTTCACAAGTCTTGTGCATCACTTGGGGTCTCTGGTGCATCTGTGCTGTATTCTTTGGCTTTGGTGCATTTTTTCTGCCTACTAAATGCCTTCGTGAAAGGGAGAGTAGCTTTAACTGCCTTTAAGAACAGCTTAATTCATACTCAGGCCTCATTTTTCATGTTATATTTACATAGCTGATCATGCTTATGTAGTTATTCAGTACTCTATCACTAGACAGGAATAGGAAATCAGATTTCCTCAGCCTTAACTGTGAAACTCAGCAACTCATCTTAGACCTTAGTTTACTTTTATCATCTCTGATATTTTGGGCAGGGTTTGCACTTAGCCACCCCTCAGCTGCGTTCATCTGGGTTTCTTCCCACCCACACCTCTCTCCTCCTCTAGGCAAATTTACGCTAATGCATAAGACAGTTATTTTAAAATACTTTTGTTGACAAGTCCTTTCTCTACTCACTATCATCGCAATTTCTATATCATTTAGTTCTGACACAATCTGTGGTATGTTTAGAAAACCACTTTGCAACCTTAAAGGACAATGGTGTACTGCACAAAGTTTTCTTTAACCTATTTCTGTCAGTGGCCAGTGGATTAGAGAAGTTTTAGACTCTAATTTTAGATTTAAGCTTCGTAATTATCATTTCAAATCCTGATATTGCTTTTATCTTCTGAACCCAAGGGTCATATTCCAGGTGATGCAAGGAAGCCATGAGGAACAGTGTGTGCTGGGTGGGTGCTGCCAGGACTAGCAGGGCAGGGCAACAGATCTGCATCCAGCAGCTTCCAGTACCATTCATTATTCAACCCTGCATCATTCTGGTTGTCTTAAGAAAACAAACCACGGCTTTTATCCTCTGTACAGGCAATGCCAGCTGCTCAGTCTTATGGGCTAAACCTCCTTCTCTCTATATATCTTTTAAAATTACCAATGTTTTCTATGATACAAATTACAAATAAATATTTCTTCTGATAATGTGTAATAATCTGAAAGAGAGCAGGAAAATGAACAGTGAATTAAGCACACAGCTGTATTTGGAAATAAACAAAATTTTTGCTAGCAAAGTGTTACTCGTAGGAGATCCAATTCAGCTTTTTTATTTGTGTTTGGCAAGTCTGTCCCATTCTGGTACTGGAATTCACACAAGGACTTCCAGGACAAATTCAGGTGTAAAAGTCCATCAAAAAGTATACAAGAACAGTCTGTTAATGTTGAGGATGCAAGATTTTACTTTTAACAAACTCATGATGTAAATACCAAAGTGCTTATTCTTAATAAAGAACTATTTTTAAAGTGCCCTAATAGCACACTAAAAGTGGCTTAATAAACTGCTTGACATTTATAGGTCTCTTCCGAGGAGTTGTATATAAATGTCTTAACTAAGGTCATCAACAAAATGCACTTATATCTACAAGCAAGCCATGTGAAAGAGCAAATAAAAATAGCTAATCTTTTCAATTTATAAAGCATAAAAAATTACATGCTTGTTTTTTGCCCAGACCAAATGCTTAGACCCACACCCAAACAAAACTAGAATATTCATGCTTAATACTCCCATTTAAATGTTCTCCAAATTAATCATAATTATAGTGTAAAATGTGAGAACTACAAAGTTTGTGATGTTCATATGATATTCTGACACCCAGACTGTCTGACCAGCATCATTTTGCAGGGCACTCCATCTGGAAAAAACTCAAAGTGCTTTTCACATTGTGAAGCTGATGCAACCTCCACCTGGACACATGTTCATCCCTCATTGACAAGTTGCATATGTGTGCAGCATATGTGAACCAGACAGAGATAGCTCTGAGGGGTCCAAGGAGATGGAATTTACTCATCACGTCAAATGGACAGTTGGGATGAACATCTGGGAAGAGAAAAAGGACAAGGACATCCAAGTAGCACTCGCAGTGCTAAAAGATCTCAAAAGTCCTAGGAAAGCGTAACAGGCCTTGATATGGTGACGTCTTTTGGGGTAGTACCACTCACATCTCTCCATCTTGCATCAAAGCAGCACTGTGCCCATGTCTGCACATAAATCTCCCAGGTCATTAATTTATTCCTTTCTATGCAAACCACTTTGGTTTTCTCTTGGTATGAAACAAAGGCTGTATCAAAGTGTATTGTTAATTAAAGAATCTAAGTATATGGTTAAGTCTAGGTCCTAAAAGAACTGCCTATAAAACATCCATGTAACATGCTGAATGGAAATTAACCATCATAATAGCTTAAAGAGGTCACCTGTAACCTTCTGTTCACAGCATAAATTATCAGAGAAGATATTTTGTACAGTTGCTAACTAGGTCAGCTATTTCTGTGTGTTTTTTTCTTCAGCCTTTGTGACCAAATCTATATATTTTTCTGGCTTTATTCAAGTTAGTCACAAATTTTAGTAGTGAAATTGCATTTTTCGTTTAAATCTTCATCAAATAGTTATTGTGACATGTCTTAGAGTCCCATGACACAGAGCAGGGTATGCTTAATGTTAAAGAATATGCAACTGTCCTAATTAATATATATATAAATCCAATATCAATACCCTTCATAAACAGTAAAATATGATCAAATATGCTTTTCATATTTCATTTCCTGTAATATAGCTGTACATTGAATTAACTGAAACCACAAATAATCTCTGTACAGTCTCAACAATGAAAAAAAAGAAGTGTATAACGTTATTTCCTCAGAAATTAGCATTTCTCATCTGTTTGACAAATAGTATAAAATGGGGAAAAAAAACCAACAAAATGCACACATTTTCATATAAACTTATCAATCGTTTTAAATATAACTGTGATTTCTTAACTGAAAAACTGTCTCACTCTATTACTCTATTACCAGTGACAGGAGAACCTTTTTCAATCACAAAACTTTCAAGTGAAGTTGTTAGTCACAGTCACCAGATTTGCCAGAAAATTACTGCTTCCTAAGAAGGAGAGGAGAAAGGGATTTTGCTATCTGTTCTTTCCCTGTTCCTATTGGGCATCAAATTCACAATATTTTCCAATCATGACTCACCATTTGAGAATGCAATGCAAAAAAAAAGAGAATTAATTTGTCTTTATTTATGTTTCCACTGCACATTTTTTTCCAAAACACTAAAACTTGGGAAATAGAGGAAAGTTGACATCAAGACAAAGGAAAAAAATGATTTTTTTTCTTTGCATTCAGTTTGTGATACAGATTTTGAAAGCAAGAAAACAGTAAAGCCTGTGCAAAAATAAAGTTTTGAATTTGTGATTAATTTTCATTTTTCATTCTTGGATTGTTGGAGTTTCCCTCTTTCCTTTATTTTTGACTAATTCTTAGGAAAAACTTTCTCTTCATGAAAAAAAAAAAACAAAACAAAGCAGTACCAGATACTTTCTGCAAAAAAGTCTTCATTCTTTAAAGGTCAAAAATGCATTTTTTAAAATGTCACTGATTTATAAAGTGACTAAGTTAGAGAATATCCCTCCCCACCATTTTTAATGTTCAGCATTTAATATGAATTGCCAGAAAATCTATCATTTGATATCACGAGTTTGAAAGCCTGAATTAAAAGGCAAGATGTGCAATATTTTAGAATGAGACGCAAAACAGAAAAGGTAAATAGCTACACAAAATATTGGGAAATAAAGGATATTGGTTTATCATTTGATAGGTTTATTTTTTGAACTGTACTGGCAGCTTGAATACTGAAACTCTTTATCCTGGCTTTTGCTGTGAATGTTGTAATTGAAAAAGGGAAAAGATTCCTGCAGAAAAAGCAGCTGTGCACACATACCTCATGTTTAATATACCCCTCTTCAACAACAGCTTGAAAATATGGGAACTTCCTCAAATCTAGTCTATCCTTGTAATTGATCCTATTCTGCAAATTCCATGAAGTTTTGATATCACTAGCATGTTGTTTGCATTTTGAAGTGGCTGCTGAATTCACATACATTTCAGAGTTTATCAGCAGTATAATACACGCACTGAGACAGCTGATTTACAAAGAAACTTTAAAACTAACTATATGTATTCATTTGGCAATTATTCCTTTTTCTTAGTCCACTGTGACCTGAGCAGTACCTGCACTGGCAGGGTTTAGCATCCCAGCTATCACTGTGTTGGTTTGCTCTTGTACAGAAGGGAATAGAGCCAATGCATGAGGAATGGCTCTAGCTGCCATCCAAAATTTACACCAGTATAGTTCCACTCTCCCTGTGAATAAGGCCAGAATGTCTAGGTTCTGATGAAAACTTCCTGTGAGAACAGGAATCTATCCTAAGTGTGAAACTCATCACCTTGTAGAATGACAGACTGTTGACTATCATTGAATCTTATAAATGTTTTATATATCACTACAGTGTAGCTTAATTCTGAGTATCTACTTTCATATTTCTAATTTCCAACACTAATTCATATGGTACATTTTGTAAAAAAATACCTATTTTTATATACATCAATTCTGCTTTTACCTTTCTTCCTTGCCTTTAGCTGTTTTCAGAATAGCTCCATCTTCTTCAGTCTTTCATATTCCTGTAGAAATCATCAAATTACATTGTTTTTCTTACTACTGACGTCACACAGGTGGAAGTGCATTGAACTTTTGGGAATCTATTGGTTTCTTTTTGAGTCTTGGCTTTACTGTTTGTCCTGAAGTGTAGAAAATATAAGACTTCCCGATCTTTCTTCAGCATATAGTGACCATTGGATTTCTATTTATTTATTTATTTATTGTTTGTATATGTGTGTGTGTGTGTGTGTGTGTGTGTGTGTGTGTGTGTGTGTGTGTGTGTGTGTGTGTGTGTACCATATTTACCCCTTTGCATACATTTAGATTTATGGTTCCTGTTTTTATAATCAAATTATGGCACAATTTTAATTAGTAATTTTTCAGTTTAGGACGCAACAGATAGGATAAAATTAAAGCAAACCTCAGAGTGCCTATATACCGTATCCCATATGGTGGTCTTGAATAATGCTGTATTTCTCCAAGCTGATAATCTTTTTTAACAGTGGACAAGAAGTTCTGCAAGTTACTGTTTAGCTGCATTAAAGAATCCAAAATACATTTGAAATCTACATTCAGCTTTTTTTAGTTTCAGACATGCCAAATGTAAAATGATGTGATGAACAAAGGAAGCAATACAACTTTCCCAACCTATTTCATGCGACATGTATTGCTTCACTGAAATTAATTTTTGATCACGGGATGGACATCCAGTACGATGCTGTTTTGGGGGAGACTTAATTTTCCTGTTGACTTATCTGAAAGGAAATACTGTCTTGAAAATAGAACCCTTGTTCTTTCTTGGGAGAGAATTATCTTCACAGTCCAAATAGGTGATTGGACAAAACAAATATCACATGATCTCTCACCATATGAAGTTAGAAGATGATAGAGTCAAGGAGAAATAACAGGACTGGGCTCTCCTTTTTGTCCAATCACCCATCTCTTTCTCCAGTAACAACTCTTTCCACTTTCATGATATACTAACAAATGTTGTTTTCCTCTCCATCCTCTCTTGTATCCTTGCCACCTTCCTTAAACACTAGAACCCTTGCACAGCGGCTCTCTAGGCTATGTTTTTAGGATAAATTGATAGAATGCATCTGTGCCTGTGCTGAGCAGATTTCTTGATTGGGGCTCTAATTTTGTTGAGATTTTGTCATTGTGTTACAACTAATTACTAGGCAGAGCATGGAACACATTGGAAAAATGTACTTGGCTGGACGAGTGCTACGCAAGAATTATCTTTAAGTGTAAATACTTATAGTCCTTTATGTTCTAAGTCCTGTCAGAAGTGTGGTGAGAAGATGACAGAAATACACTGTGCAACTACCTGAACTTTGTCATTTTCTACTTTACCATCACTTGTGGCTTTTAGAAATGTGGACAGTAGGCACAGGAACTGTTAAAATATAAAGAGGATGTACTGTAAATACAACTGTAGTGTAAAAGCAGATACCATTTTTATTTCTGTGGGGTTATTTTTTTTTTCATGTTACATTTAACAAATGTTCCGTTTCCTTGTAAACATGTAAGTAAAATATCTCCTCTTATTTTGTCACCTTTCTGTACACTACTAGGAAGAAAAAACATAAAACAGAATTATTTGTGAGACTTAATAGGGTTCTTTACTGAACTGCTTGTTTTTCTAAACCTTTATTTCAGCCTCTTAAAAGAGACTAGAGTGGGGTGGAAGGGAGCTCTTGGGATTTGAACATCCAGAAACATAAAATACATAAAGACAGATCTTCAGGAGGGCCAGGATGTATACCTTTGCAAATAAAACCTATGAAAGCCTCTGACATCATCCTGTTGTCTCATTGTCTTAAAAAACTACTCATTGTCTTATTAAAGGAAAATATTTTGTGTTAAGGTGATTAGCAGTGACACCAGGAAAACAGACTTCCATGGGCAAAGCCTGGACAGTAAAATTTCCTTCTGTCTTAAATTAGTGCAAGACAATTAGTGCTAATTTAATTGCACTTGACATGTTTGTTGCTATGGGTTTGATCAAGTGCAGATATCTGAACACAAATCATCTGTGCTACTGAAATCCATATCCTGATTAAAAAAAGAACAAGGAATAAACTGAAAAAAGTATATGATACAAATGTTCCTGTGCACTCTCATTTTTGAAAAATCATCTAACAAACACCATGAGGAGAATTTTTTTCATAAATGCTCTGCTAGAGATAATTAGTTTTAGTAAAGACACAGGGGATTAGCTCAGGTAACGTGTGTTTGTAATGATGATAAATGAACTTTCTATAGTTTACTTTTTAAAAATGTTTATCTGTTTTGATAACTATCCAAGACAAAAACTCATTTTGATTTAAAGTCCCTTCATCCCTTTGCACCAATGATAGCAAGAAGATGATTTTTTTTTCTAGAAATATCAAGACATATTGCAAAGATTTCAGATATATCATAAATGACTTTAGTCCATTACCCAGCCAGTATGCATCCTGATTAGAAAATATACTGTGGCAAAAAAAAAATAAGAGGCAGCTTGAGTTTTGCATCAATAGTGAGAAGTATTTTTCACTTGCTGTGTAGCTTTTACAGCTTTGCTGGATGCTATCACAGTGTTGGCAAAATGAAGTTATGATCATAGTAAAATTGGCAAGATACGTGGTGAAAAAGAAATATTTTATATTAAAACAGTTTATATATTTTGTAAAAGTCTTTTGAGCACAAAACACTTCTCAGATGTGAAGCAAAAATAAAATTCAAGCTTTAAAAGGCTTGGTTTTTTTGCTACTAGAAGACACCATTTTTTCCAGTAGTTGGTGTATACAATCTAGAGCAGTTTTATCTTTCTTACAGACTTGTCTTGAAAGTAGACTTGAAAAAGCATAATACTGCTTTTTCTATTGTAACTTAAGTGGTGGCAATTATTGACACAGCAGTTCTACCAAGCTAATGCGTGAGAGCTCAAATGCTCTCTTAACGAAGAAATCTGAATCAAAGAATAAAAAATTTTACACAAGAGGAGAGGGTTACCAGCTGGTTGAGATGGTAATTATAACATTGCCAAGACAAAAAAAGAAAAGAACACATACAAATTTATCAGGTAATCACAGTCCTTTACTCACTGACTGGCAGTTGTCATTTCACTGAAAAGTAGATAACAGAGTTTTCATTCTGCTGCATGAATTACTTATGCATTACATAAGATACAGAGACACACAGGTCTACTTTTATATGATTTACTTCCTTCTACAATTTTGGTACTAAGTAATGTGTCTGAGATACACTACCTTTTTGGTTCAATATCAAAACATTCATTAGTACTCTCAGTAGGGAAAAAAAAAAGTTAATCTGAACTGCTCATAAATTATGGCTCGTTTCAACTAAAAACTAAAATATCTGCAAAAGGGAAGAAACTCAGTACAGTAACATTTCTAAAAAAATGCCTTTGGTTTTCGATTTTAAAATATTTCATATTTTTTTTTCCTGTCAAAGACATCTTTTTTTTTTTTTTGAGGATTCCAGTTAAACAGAAAGAAAATTAATGATCTTCATTTAACTGCAGGCATTGTTTGAGTATGAGTTGATCTATATGTTTTTTCTTTTCATAGATCATAGAATCATTTTAGTTGGAAGAGACTCTTAAAGGCCATCAAGTCCAACTGATAAGCAATGAACAGAGACACCTACAGCTACATAAGATGCTCAGAGCCCTCTCCATCCTGACCTTGAGTCTCTCCAGGGATGGGTCATCCACTACTTCTCTGGGCAACATGTTTCAGTGCCTCACCATCCTTATGGTGAAAAACTTAATTTCCCTGCCACAGCAGACACTACTAAAAAGTCTGTCCCCTTCTGTCTTACAGCTTCTCTTTAGATACAGAAAGGTCAGTATTAGGTCTCCCCAGAGCTTTCTCCAGGCTGAAGAGCCCCAACTCTCTCAGCCTGTCCTCATAGGAGAGGTGTTCCATCCCTTGGATAGTTTCTTTGGCCCTACTCTGGATGCACACTCCATCAGGTCCACATCTCTCCTGAGGACTCCACATCTTGATCCATTACTCCAGGTAAGGCCCCAGCAGCACTGGAGTAGAATGGCAGGATCATCTCTCTTGAGCTGCTGGCTATGCTTCTTTTGATTTAGCTCAGGATATGGTTGACTTTCTGAGCTGTGAGGGCACACTGCTAGTTCATATCCAGCTTGCCATTCACCGGTACACACAAGTCTTTTTGACAAGGCTGTACTCCGTCCTCACACTCCCCGAGCTAGTACTAATAAGTGATGATTGCCATGAACTCAGGTGCAAAATTTTGCACTTGGATTTACTGAACTTCATGAGGTTCACTTAGGCCCATTATTTGAGCATGTTCAGATCTTTCTGCCACCCCAGTCTTTGGGCATGTCAACTGCACCACACAGCTTGTTATCATCCACAAGCTTGCTCAGGGCGCACTTGGACCCATTGTTGATGTCACTGATCAAGATGCTAAAGAGCTCTAGTCCAGGTTCTTATCTCCGAGGGACACAACTCATCACTGATCTCCATTTAGACATTGATACACTGACTACCGCTGCCTCAATATGATCTCACAGTGTCATCCATCAAACCCTCCAGCTGTCAAATCCATATCTTTCCAATTTAGGGAGAAGGATGCTATGGAAGACCATGTCAAATGTGTTAGCAAAGTCCAGATACATTACATCAATGACTTTTCTCTTGTCCACTGATACAGTTATGACATCATAAAATGCAACAGAATTGGTCAGGAAGGAGCACTTGGTGAAACCATGCTGGTTGTTCCATATCACCTTCCTCATCCCCATGTGCCTTAGCATAGCTTCCAGGAGGATCTGCACCATGATCTTCCTCAGCAGTGAGGTAAGACTTACAGATCAGTAGTTCCCTGGATTGTTGTTTCTACTCTTGTTTAAGATATAGTTATGTCGTTTGAAAAAACATTGTATACTTCCTTCCTTACTTCCTTTTTTTAAAAAAAACCTGAATTATATTTACTGACTAGTCTGAAATCTTACTTTTGACAGTATTTCATCTGGATTATTCGCACTGTATTTTAAACCATCATTAACAATGCTGCTATGTTTAAGATACTACGTGTGACATCTTAGCAGTCATTTTCTGTGTTAAGAAGTGTAATACTCATCTGCATGAGGTGAAAAACCAGCTCCATCAGGGCAAAGACATAAATTTCAGTGGAACACGTAGCCAATAAAGGTTCCAAAGACTCCTACTTTATTAGCTTACCTAAAATGCACAGCAATTTCTCTTTGCTCAGTGATGAGATAAAGTAATAACAGCAAGGGGAGGCTCATGGCTATTTGAATAGATTCTCTCCTGAAAGCCTGTTTACCCAAGGTGAACTTCTGGCCTCATTGAAAGTGACAGCAGAATTCCCATCAACATTATCTGTAAGAGTGGAGTTTGAAAAATGTTCATTTGTGGTTGAAAGTCACAGAGGTGCACTTATCCCAGGGCAGACTCAATGTGAGTACTTTCAACATTACATTCATTAGATTTAGAGCACTGAAGTTCCGGCACTTTGTAAGGATTAAACCAGAACAGTTCTCTTATCATTGATTTTAATGAAATTTAAGCAAGTTCAGCTTGTTCCTGTGTTAGAAAAAGGAGTGAGATACATAGAATAAAATGTTTTCATACTGATACTGAATCTACATTTCATTTGTATACGTATCAAGGCATGGAAAGAATGGAACTGGAGCTGGAATTGTGTTGTTTTGGTAGTAGATTTGGCTTCCAGCAAACTGTCTATGCCAATATGAAAACAGTGATGACCATACTAAATACTGAATGGACAATTTAAATACATACCTGGCTCATAAAACTGCAAATATATAAACAATGTTTTGAGTTCTCTGTAGTAAATTCTTGCTGCTCATGATTGCACACTGCCATATGTAAACTGTCTGCGTTCCAAGGCAGGCAGAGAGCAGGAAAAAATCTAAAGGTCAGTGGAAGTTGAGTAGTAATGGAAAAAATTCCACAGCAGTTTAGACAGCCTGTGCCACCCACTTCCTCATCAAAACAAATCTTCAGCAGTGCAGATGCTTGCAGTCAGGTGACTTGAGACAATGTGTATGTGGATTTTATTTAGTGTCACAGACTTAGAGAGGGAAAAGAAAAAGCCTGGTTCAAATAGTCAGAATATCAGTTGTTGCTACATGCAGTAAAGAAAGAATATTTGATGGCCAATGAGATATTCAGACACAATCCAGGACCTAGGTGACAGACCATACAGATGGGGAATCACACATTGCTGGTCCAGCAGAATCCTAGGCGTTATTCAGATTCTTAGAAATAATACTGCAGATGATGGCTTCAGTAATGAATGTTTAATGAAGGTCATTGCCTGTCTGAAGGTAAGTGTAGACAGTGGCAAATGTTAGATCAAATATACATTTTAAATCTCTCTTGTCTGACTTTTTGAATCAAGAGTAACAATGGGAAAACACAGAAGCTGAAGCAAAAGCAAAACTTTTGAGTAAAAAGTTTTACAAAACCCAGTGAATGGCTCTGAAGATGAATAACTGATGAAGTCTAGCTGTGGTCCACTAAGACCAGTGGTGGCCTTGGTCTTTTGTATGACTGATTCAGATCATCAAGAACATCTGTCATTATGTAATCCCAGAGGCAGCATTCTTTAAAACAGTTTATTTCTAAGAATAAAGAGATATTCTCATCTCAAAAACCTGTCAAAGCTAAAAACTAGTTGAGGGGGTTGAACGTAGGACTAGAAATCAGAAAGTACTTTCTTAAGTCTTCATTAAGATTTCAGTGAAACAGTCAACAATTTCTGGATATTTTATATTGAGTGATTCTATGTATGGCTAACTGCTTAGTGTCTCTGTGATTTAGTTTTCTACTTATAAATTGAGAACAGATAAAGTTAATGTCTTTTTATCCATGTAGCTCATCTACACTATTTGTCATAAACAACTTGCACGTTGAGGTTAAACACATCTGCACTGGATGCTGAACTGGCATATTAAAAGCTTAATGCAAGATTGAGCAAGTTAAATTTCTGTATTCCCCGAGGTATTTCTCTGCTAATTTGTTTATATCATAGTATATTTGTACCCTACAAATTGATTTGTAGGGTACAAATTTGATTTGTTACATATTCTGTTAGTAAAACTTTAAGTAGTGTTTTAAAAAGAAAAAGCTAATGAAATTCCAAATCATAAAAAAAACCCCTCAATATTTACATTTATTCCTCTCAAATGTGTATCAATCATAGAGCTACAGTTATCACAAAACAACAATGACAAAAACAGGGGACCATTTCACAATGCTACGAAGACTTAGACAAGAGATGAAAGAGCTCATAAACATGACTAATGGTATGAATTCGTTTTTCACCTTGAGTGTCAAAACTGACACTTATTTTCCATTGACTCTACTGAAAGTCAAAGGCAAAATGCAGAAAACACATTAAAAAGCAATTTTAAAAACATCAAATATCTGGAGTTCTCTGTCATGACGGACACTGAACTGAATTACATCTAGAGAAAGGAAAATGATTATTTTTTACTACGGAAGGATATTCAGAGAGAAAGTACTAAGAAAGTGAATCTCAAGTTATCCTTTTTATGATTTTTTTTTTCAGATTATGTTTGCAAATATTTAATGTTTTATATGACCTTGTACACAGTTATAATATGGGGGCTGGAATGGGCTGCATAGGGAGGAGGTGGAGTCACCAACCCTGCAGGTTTTCAAGGAACGTTTAGACGTTGTGTTGAGGAACATGGTTTAGTGAAACCGATTGGTGACAGGTGGATGGTTGGACTACATGGTCTTGTAGAGTTTTCCAATCTTGGTGATTCTATGATTCTATGACGTATGTTCCATACTTATAAGGCCATGTAACATAAAAGATGAACGTTATGTTGATGATGTAAATTTAAAGATAACGCACTTGTGAAAATTGCTTGACCAAAAATGAACAATGTTTATCAATATTACTTTACAATTTTAGAATTGTATTCATATACTGTGTTTAGAATTGTATTCATTTCCATGACACGGATACAAAGAACACAATAATACTTTCTGTTTTCTTTTTGATTTCTCAGCTAAATGACACAATTTTTCAACACAGTCACCACCTTTTTGCATTTTTGCCATCAATAAACAAGAGGTTACACACCATGCTAGTAAAAATCTGCAAGGCAATCCAGAATGTGGATTGCCTTTCATGTTGCTATCACCACTGCTGAAGCACCCACTTCCTCAGTGTGCTCACATCCACTGTTTGATCTCCACAAATGTCTAGCAAGCACTGATGAATGTCAGAGGGTGCCACTTTTTCTGCACGGAGGAATTTAGTCACACATTTCTGCTTCATATGCATTTCTGTGTCAGATATCATTTTTTTCAGACTGCATCACTGCTGCCATCTGTCACACAGCAACAAAATGTAATAGAACATCGGTGGAAATGTTCAGTAAACTCACCAACATCAGCCTCTAATGTCCTACACCACCACTAACAACAGCAACAAAAAAAGAATAAAATAAAAAGGAGGCATTACTTTCAGAGAAAGCCTTGTAGTAAATCTAAAATCAAATATAGATGTTTGTGCAACTATTCAGAAAATTATCACTCACATTTTTATGTTGAGGAACATAAAATTTTAATGACGGCTAAAGTGTTGGCTGGGTGACAGAGAAAATTACATTTCAGAACAGATATGCTCAAATACTGATCCATATTTTGAAAATGTGAAAAGGCAAGTGCTGAGTGTTTCTAGCTTTGTGCACAGATTGATGACTATCTGGTAATTGCTAGGAATTAATCTATACCATATGATAAAATCAAGGTCACGGTGCATTATTGTTAAGCATTAATTCAATACTTTTCATTGTGAATGCAGCTGTATTTAGCCTGTTCTATAAATACTACCCTTAGATAACTTTCCACATAGCTTACTTTAGCTATCCATTGAAATATATATTATTTGACAAGTAATCCACATATCAGGGAAGAAACTAAGCTATTTTTTGTCATCATATCATGTGAAAGCAGAAAAAAGACATCAATAGAGAACTTCAATGAAATCTTTCTAGATAAGATACCAGTGTGTTAACCTCTCTGATTGCACAGTACAGAGAATATATATTTTGACACTTCCAGTAATTGTCCTCTGATTTCTGCACTACCTGATGAATTCACAAAAATGCATTCCCCACATAAGCAAGTGATATTTGCCTTTCTGGTCAAGAGTTATGCTTAGTTTTGTTTACAGAAATGCATTATTATCTAGAAGGAGCATCCGCTGTAGAGTAATGGCTGCATCGATATATTAGTGAACCTGAAGGCTGGGCAGATGTTTAGTTTCTCAAGAGAGAACATTGCTGCTATAAATTCACAGTAAAAAATTATTTAGGGAAAAAAAATATGAATCCATTAATGATATAGGCTTTTTAAAAATGCTTTTTTTTCTGCACCAGCTCTTACGGTTTCTAAGTTAATAATCTGAAAGTAATGAAGAGTAGAAATAAATGCTATAATGCTTCATAGTCTTTCACTTAGCAGCTTGTAATTATGTTCCTCCATTATTTCAAGTAAATTCTGAACACTTTCTATGGCTAATACAGACACACCATTTTTTCTCTGTATAAAAATCTAAACTAAAGCTAATTCAATTCACTTTGGAAAGCAAAGACCATAAAACTAAATAACTGGATGAAAAATCAGAGACTGATGAGTGATGAGTTCCTCCTTGTGTTAGCATCCATTTTCTAGCTTGTAAATTCTTTCCACTTTCAGTCTTGTAATTTTATTGGACTTATTCAGGTTTGGTAATCAGGTTTTTGAATATCACTTTATATATTGATCTTAGAATCAAAATAGATTTTTAGTGTGTTATGTGCCCAATGTGATCTCTGAATGACTTTTTGATACAAGTATTCAAAAAAAGCTGCCACTTAAAAAGCTGATGTGGGAGTATTAGCTCTAAATATTGTTAGAATGTTTTATTCTCATCATTTCAGTGAAAAATAAAAGTAAACTTGAATTTTGCCAATGATAAAAATGATCAAAATTTTGCTAATGAAGGCCTGTTCTTGAGTCAGAAGTTGATCCAGAATTACAATATTCTGTTTTTCCAGAAGTTTCCTTGGGACAGCCTCTTAAGAGAAAGTATGTGAAGGACAGTTGAGAGAATGGAGAGAATGGGATTAAAATACATAAGTATATACTGAGATTTAAATACATGTATTGTAGATGCATTTTAGAATATCATGCAAGATACTCAATCTTTTTATAAGCACAAGGCACTGTTATATTTTATTTTGTTGTGTAGAAGATGCATTCCATTGCTGCACTATTTACACCATTTACAATGGTGTCGATACACTGAGTTTCCATACCATCTGTGATGTGGTCACTCTTCCATATATTCATTTTGCATACCTTCATGAGGAAAACCTAATGAATAATAATTTGTTTCAAAGGATCCTTACAATGTTTTTATTATTTCAGAGATGTTCCAATAAATAAAGCATCTTAATTCTTACTCCCTTCTCTTAGCAGAGATTCTTTGCTGTACTTAGGCAATTCCTTCACCATTTTTGAGTCTGCTTTACAAGGTTGTTTTTCTGATCCTGAGACATAATGCAGTGGAGTAAAATATTAATTAGAAACAGGGATGCTGGATTATTCCTTGGCACAGAAAGATCTTTTTTTAATATAATGATAATATCATCAGTGTGCTTCAGTACCAAAACTGATTAATGCTTCCCTGTTTTGATGTTTCCCTTTTCCAAGCTGGAGATGTATTTTATCTGTTAAATATCATTTAGTATAGAATCATAGAGTCCTTAGAGTTGGAAGGGACCTTTAAAAGTCACCTAGTTCAACTCCTACCCATTGAACAGGGACACCTGCAGCTACATCATGGTGCTCAGAGCCCCATCCAGCCTGACCTTGAATGTCTCAAGGGATGCTCACATCTCTGGTCAACTTGTTCTAGTGATTTACTACTCTTATCATAAAAAAAAATGTTTTTCTTATATCCTGTCGAAATCTCTCCTGTTTACATTTGAAACCATTTCCCCTTGTAATATCCCAACAGACTCAATTAAACAGTCTTTCCCCTTCTTTCTCATAGCCTCCCTTCAGATACTGAAAAGCCTCTATCAGGTCTCCCGCAGCCCTCTCTTCTCCAGGCTGAACAACCCCAGCTCTCTCAGCCTGTCCTCACAGGGCAGATGTTCCAGGCCCTGGATCATTTCTCTGGATGTTCTCCAACAGTTCCACATCTCTCCTGTACTGAGGTCCCCACATCTGGATGGATTACTCCAGGTGAAATCTCACCTGCACAGAGTAGAGGGACAGGATCACCTCCCTCAATGGATTCTGGAGAAGAGGGGCTCAGGGGAGACCTTACTGCTTTCCACAACTACCTCAGAGAAGGTTGTAGTGAGCTGGGGGTTAGCCTGTTCTCCCAGGTAACAGTGACAGGACAAGAGGGAATGGACTTATTTTGTGGAACGGGAGGATCTGGTAGGATATTAGGAAAAATTTCATCTCAGATAGAGTGGTAAGGCTGCCCAGGGTGATGTGGAGTCACCACCCTGGACATGTTCAAGGAACATGGAGATGTGGCACTGAGGGACATGGTTAGTGGGTGTGAAGGGGATGGGTTGTCACTTGAACTAGATATCATTGGTCTTTTCAAACCTTAATGGTTTTATGAGCTTTTTATGTCAGAGATATTCCCTGGTACATCTGAAAAATACGCAGCAGAGAATCTCTTTTAGTGGACTGAGTTTTTCTGTCATAGGCACTGAAACACAGGGCAAAGCATCTGGTCATGTAATGCATCCAATTCTTAGAGAAGGAAAATTTCCTTCATTTTAAACAATATCCTTTATAAATGTAGTGATTTAAAGGATGGTTTGTATTGCAGTAATAATGCAGTTTGGTTTGTGTTTAAATAAAAATCACAGTCTTCATGTAATTGTGTACAATTGTTAATGAAGTTATAGCTTGTAGTTCCATAACTGTCCAAATCTTGGAAATTGGAGGTGACAGCCTGGAAGAAAATCATCCAATGTTTTCATCAGCTCAAGGGAAGTTAACTACTTCTGAGCCTTTTGTAACAGAGGTCTTGCTCCTGAAAAACTGCAAAGGATAGAAACGCCCTATCTCCTATCTCACTGGATATCTGATATCTGTTTACCCAGCATCAGCCTACTTGAGGGGTTTTACTCAGAACACAGCTGAAACTCTTTAGCTGCAATTTAAACTTTAAGTACAATTTTGTCTGACGTTATTTGTCCTTTATGAATCTTTTTTTTTTTTTAAGTTAATAATTTCTTTTAGGAGATTTCTAATATTTTATTTATTTTTACAGTATTTTTCAACAATTGGAAGTTATACTGAATTATTTATAATTCTTCTACTACGTATCATTTTAAAATCAGGCACTCTATTAACTTCTTTTAAGGTGTCTGAAACTTTGTTTATTAACTAGGACCTTCCAAAAAATAATAAAAAAACCCTATTAGCATCACAGAGATCATTTGCTATGTGCTAAGTACTGTCCTAACACAGTACTAAATTTAACCATGAAATGCACTAAAACAGTTATGAGAGTGCAAATATCAAATACTTTTGTGAGATTTTAATATCAATTATTTCATCATAAATAAGATTAGATCGATTGTTACAAAAGATAGATATAAAACAAAAAATATACCTTCATGGGAGGTAAGTAGCAGCAAGGAAGCACGTTACTAGCCTTAAGAAGAAAACCTGTCATAAATGGTATTCACCACTGCTTTGTGGTTGCAGGATACTAAAGAAAATTACCTATCCCAATCATGTATATAATGAAAAGTGGTTTCATGCATGGCTTATGCTTGCCATTAGACTTTATTATAATTTTACCACTATCAGCTATAAATGGTGCCTTATTCTTGGCTAGCAGTTATCATAGAATCATAGAATGGCCTGAGTTGAAAAGGACCTCAAAGATCCTCTAGTTTCAACCCCTTGCTGTGGACAAGGTCGCCAACCACTAGAGCAGGTTGCCCAGAGCCAAATCCAGCCTTGCTTTGAATGCCTCCAGGGATGGGGCATCTCCAACCTTTCGGGGCAACCTGTTCCAATTCCAGTTAAGTAAGAATTAATACAAATTATCTGGTGTTCCTTTTTTTTTTTTTTTCTATTATTTTTATCTTTTAACTATTATTTTGTCTGGAAAATAGAACAAAAATTAAAGATTGTTTCACATCAATATTTGCAGGCAATTTTTTTGACTAGCCAGCTCCACAGTTGCAATGCAGGCTTGACAGGTGCATATTTTACTCCAAAATTCTATGGGGAATTTAGATTAGGATTTTCCAGACCCTGCCACAAGCTTTGTAGCCTTTGTAACATAATGTAATTAAATGGCCTTTGCTAATTGCACTCTGTGTGGAGCACATCTGGGATTTATAGGACCACAGGCACTGCTGAGGAACTACTTTTGATGTTACAGCATCAAATGTGGAATAATGGAAAGCTCTTTCATGAACTTAGCAAAAACTGTGAGATGATTTCTATTCCTTCCCCCAGATTCCACTGAATCTCCTCTTGTCAAGCTCAGTGTTCTCATGTCTAATTGTCTGATATGTCTAATTGCTTAATTCTTCAATAAATAAATGAAGGGCATTCCATTTTCCTTCTGGAGCATTTTGGAGATCTTTGTTTGCTTGTTTACTGCATTTTGTCTGTTTGTTTGTTTATTTTATTTTGCTTTGGATTTATTTTCTTTGTATGTGTACATGTATGTGTTTGTGCTTATGAGTCAATCATACTTTAGGAATCAAACATATTTTCAACAAGGGGCAAATTTAGAAACAAATGATACTACCGTACTAGGAGCAAACATGTAAAATAAAACAAACGAAAGACCCAAAATAGATGAAAAATGAATTTTCAGATGTCAGAAGGAGGGCATCTGGGAAAGTAAGTATTTCTGTCAATTAGTCATTAAGTTACTTTCTAATTTTTTCCAAGCTGGTCTAATCTTTGCTTTCCAACATAAGAAATTTTTCAGCATTTGGGAGTATTTTGTGAGTGGTCTGTTTCAAAGGGATTGTAGTAGTCCATGGAAAAAGACTCAGAGAGAGACATAAGGAAATTTTCAAACTTAACTTCTACTAAAGTAGGGTTAAATATTTTGAATTTGCCTGAGCAAAAGGGTAGTATTATTTCAGATATGGACGGGAAATCTTGTTCATTCTCAGCAAACAGATTGCTGAATATAAGAAAGTAATGAAATCTGTCACAGAGAAAAGTTCTCAAGTCAAGGGCAAATGAAAGAAAAATGGCATTGTTTGAAATCTGGAATTCAAATTTCCTTATATTTACCCTTATATCACCCTTATATCAGAAAGAGGACCTTCACCTGAAAGATTAATTAAACTGTAGTCTCAAGGAAATGTTTCTTCAATTGTTTAATACTTAACAGCATGAAAAGCTCCTGTTCTATGCAAACAATTTGTTAACCAGAGATTTCTGGAGTTTGAGGTACTCAGCCTTGCTTGGAAGTCCTGGCAGTGCCATTTTCCTTAGGGCATAGGAAAGGAGCTGACGATGTCATGTTGGCTCAATACAACTGGAAAATCTTCCAGTCTAGAGAGGGTAATGAGATTTCCTTCTCCATCATGGTAAGGTCAGAACTGGATTCCAGGCTAAAGGCTGAACTTCTACTAAGGCATCCTACAGAGCCAGTTTTGAAGCAGTAGAAAACGAAATAAAACAAAACAGAGAGAATGAATAAAAAGGAAATGGTGTCTCTGGTATCTTTCTTGATAGATCTGAACCAAAAAACGTTGATCTTTTAAAAACAAAGATGTGGATTAAATCCCTAGCCATCAGTCATCCATGCTGAAATGAAATATAAAATATGTGGAGACACCCAGGAAAGCAAACAGCAATTACTCACGTAAAGAGATGCAGAGATAGCAACATTCAAATTAACAAAGTATTTTTAACTCTCTCAGGAAAATTTACCCAGTGAAATTGTACGTACTTCACATACTATCTCACTTGCTAAATTTGGTTCATTTCAGATATGAATAAAGGAGAAATCACATGTATATGATTTTATGTGAAACTTTTTTCATGTCCCAAAAGCAGCAGCCTTCACCACTTGGGCTAGGTGAACTTTGCAGTGATTGATGTTTTCCAATTTCCTAACTCTGTGAACTTCAAAGTTTCTGATGTCTATTTAGGAATGAGATGCACTGAAAGTTATTATCACTCTGTTGAAAATTGTGGATGTTTGTTGTGCTTGCAGACTTTTAGCAGGGAAAAAATGAGATCTCTACGCAGTGGAATATGAATGAATTCTGAGTATTTTTGTTTCTTTCTTTCTTACTTTGCTTTTTGAAGAGTATCCAGTTTTTGGATAGATAGGAATAATGATTATTAAAAGAAAAAAAAACCTGTGCTAGTTTACCCAAATAAACATTCCTCACTCCACTGTCTTAGCAACTGCTGCAACTAATAGCTGTGTATATGAAGGTAAAAACTTTATACTATTTAAAGGAATACATTATATGCCATTCATAATTTAGTAGAATTCTGTGTTTTTCAAATGCTGCAATTTCCTCCACAGTTAAAAGTGTGCTCATTAGTACATCACACTTATCAAGCTATCTATATAATGCCCCTTTAATATAACTTACTCATATGCAAATATATATACATATGTAATTATGAGATATTATTATTGAAGTATATTAGAACTGTGTGCAAAACTACAGGTTATATGACAACTGATTTCTTCCTGTGTGACTGTATTCCCTAACCTACTGAAGAGACAGAACAGATGTTTCTAAATACTCAAAACGTAAGCAGTCTTATTTCTTTCCTTCTTCAAAATCAATATAAAAACCAAAAACCCTTCTTCTGTCAAAAAATTTGTCTATAATTTATGTTTCAATAAGTTTTTGGGCGTCCTGAAATGCCTGAGTAGTATCTTTCATGTAATGAGAACAGCTGGGTTATTTCTCAGGCTAATCCCACCACGGAATAATAGCTCGCTGCTGCACTTTAGGAATGATTAGAGGCATCACTAGTGAATGCGACTGTAGTCACGTAAAGAAGTGTGTAAAGAACAATCTGTTAAAATACAAAAGAGCTGTATTCAGACTGTATATTGAGTACATTTTAGTATCTATTTTATCTGTGCCTGTGAGTAACAACACCTCACTCTTCCTAGTACTGTCTGTGTCCTGCTGTGAAATCTCAAAGCAGTTACTCCCCCGCATTTTTACCTATCTATCTCGCTTCAAAGTCACTGCTTTCTGGGGAAGAGTACTGCATCCAATGGCTGTTACTGCATCGTTTTCTTAGCTGCATGCCCCTCAATTTACATAGGTAAAAACTGCATCCTTTTATTGCTCACAATCTAAAATCTTGCTCTGTTTTCCTCAAATTTTTCTGTCAAGTTTATTTATAGCTGGGTTATCTTGATTGATGTACAAATTGCAGAGCATTAACAAACTTTGAACGTTTTGTTATATTCCCAAAACTGTAGGGATTATCAAAACTAAACATGAAAGGTCAGACATTCTCAAGTATTCTGTTACAACTTCTGAAAATAATTTGTATTGGACGTTATAATCTGAAAACATTTTAAATGTAGCAGATAACGTCAAACATATCAATAATGTTCTTAAAATATTTGTAAGCATTGCAGTTTTATGCATGTTTTTCTATTTGTCTTTTATTCCTCTAAAACAGAATAAAAGCATCATAGCACTCCCTTCCCTTCTAGCAACTTCACCATATTAAATTAACAAACAGCTGTGATTGTTAGAATATACGTATTTTCCCTTTTCAGTTCTTCTCGCACTTCTGCTATTTTTCCTTTCTCTTTTAAGACAGTGCAGTATGGATTTCCCTGGATTTTCTACAGATACCTCTAGCTTGCTGTTTTTTATGTATTCAGACTACTTTTTCCAAACTCTTTTCACTATAACTATGTTGTACATCTGTTTATTTCAAATTCTCACTTTCATTTCCTTTTAAAATATGTTTACATTTTATGTACACTTTACTAATTTCTAAAACCTTGGCATTTTTTTCTTCCTAATTTAACTCCACTTAATACACCCCACTTTTGGCTGACATTTCTATATCCATTGTTAACCTTTCATTATATTTTACTTTTAATACTTATTAGCTTTTGAGAGCAATTTATCTGCCTGCCTGCCTGCCTATCTATCTATCTATCTATCTATCTATCTATCTATCTATCTATCTATCTATCTATCTATCTATCTATCTATCTATCTATCTATCTAATCTATCTACCCATATATATATATGACAGTTGCATTCATTGATTATAATATACATAATATATGCAATATAAATATATAATATTATTCTCTTCCCCATACAAACAACTAGTATTAGTTTTATAAGACACCATATATGCTATTTCAGTTGTCCTTATCTTTTTTAGTAGTTATTATCTCATAGAAGAGATATTTGAAAGGGGATGCCTGGTCTGGACTGGTTCAAAATAGATGACTTAGGGCTAAAAAGGCACTTGCAATGACAAAGCAGCCATATGGTGCCTGAGTGAATACACACATTGCATGCCTCTAACACCAGTTTTTGTTTTGTATACAGACTTTGATGCATTTATTACCTCCATAATAAATATAACAGCATTTTAGCAAGCTGTGTTAACTACTACTGTTTTCTGAGTAGATATGAGGCCAGAGGATAACGTTGGGGTCACCAAGCCCTTCTGCCATACTTGTACTCTAAACAAGATATATAAATAAAAACAAAATCAATAAAATCAACTTCATGTTTCAGGAGGGGTCTGGTTATAAAAGTCTGTTGGTTTTGGAAGACATGTAACTGCTTTGAACATCAGCCTTAAGATTTTCCTTTGCTTACGGCATGCTTCCTCAAAAGAGTAGATGCAGAACTCAGCCAAATTAATAATAATGCAGAGACATTCAAATAGCTTCTGAGTCGCATAAATTTTTGAGACAGTATGGTTCTTGCCTCCCTGGCACTATCTGTATGGTTGATTTCATCAAAAAGTAAGACAACTAATATAGATAGTACGCTTCTGAGATAGATTTCCCTGTGTGCAGATTTCCCCTACCTCATCTTTCGGTATTCACCTCTTTTCAGTGGGTGTTTGCTTTATGCAGCTCTCAGTCATTGGAAAGCTCTTGGTGTTTACAGCAGAAAAGAAAACAAAACAAAATACAAAACCACAAAGCCGCAAAGACCTCAGACAACTGAAGCACAGACTCCTGATTTTTGGCCAGTTCACATGCCTCTTTAGGCAGGGAAGCTGTGCCAGAATGAACAACAAATAAATTAATCATGTCAGAAGTTCTTAAGTCAAAAGTAATTCTGGAAACATAATCTAACAAATCAGATCTTCAAACTTAATTTACAATTATATCTCTCTCTCAAGCAGAAAGCTCCATCCACACTTGTTATTTGCCAGGTTCCAGCAGTGAGTATAGGTGCAATTTGGCCTAAAAAGTTGTTGGCTGGTGAACTGAGCAAGAAAGCAAACAAATATGCTGGTCTTGGCTTTGGGAGTTATAGGCACATTTTAAATAGAATTGCCTCTAAACACAGCTGCTGAACTGAATCTCTGATGTAATAAAGCTGTCTGGTTTATGGCAGACATACATCAGCACTGCTCTGATGGCTCAATCCGTTAGAACCAGAGAATGACAATAACTTCTTTGTGTATTACAAATAAATCATTGCTATCACTCAGCATGTTTAGATAAATTATAAATCATTTGTGTGAGTTTTGCTTGAGAAATATAAAGCTGTCTGAATTCAGGAGAATTTAGAATTGACTGAGGAAAGAATGTGAAGATTTTATCTGCTTCCTCCATCAACATATTTATTTCACTCGAGGGACTTCAGTAACCACATGCATTTAGAAAATTAAAGTCAGAAAACTAACACTTCAATAATTTTCTCCTCCTACATCTAAACTCATCAGCAAACCAGTGAACTGTAAGAAACATTTAAAAGGAGAAAAATCTCTCATTTGAAAAGTTTATGCAACACCCATTTACTGTTGTCTTTAGGATAGAGTTGAAAACATGAGATTCTTCAAGGCAAGAGTTCATTTGCATTCATATTTTTTCAGGTATAGAAGTGGGGAATCATTTTACTTAAGTTTGCCAATGCAGTTTAGTTTATTTAAATGTCTGTGTCCAAAGTTATTCTCTGAAACTGTCAAAATGGATTTGACAGATGTACTTTTAAGGGCGAAACTTGGATCCACAGCTCCTGTTCATTCCCTGTTGATATATCTATCACTACTGATATATCACTTTCCATGTGGTAAAGACAGGACAAGAGGTAAAATAAGTGATATATGCAAACATACAGATGCAATTATATGCATATATAAGACAGTTTTCTGTCAGTTTGCTGACAAGAATGGGGGAGAGGATACTTGTCAATAGAAATTTAAGAACTTATGCATATTCAAATAAATCTAGAGTTTTTATTCCATCATTTGGACCCTCTAGCTCCCAGTATGCTATAAAAGCAGAGTCTGAACTGGCTGAGATGACTTGAAAGACTCCTCTCAGTTGTAATAGGGATAGGAAGGTGATTGTCCTTCTCTGCTCTGCCCTCATAATGCCCCTCTGGAGTACTGTGTCCAGGTCTGTGTCCCTCAAGATGTGGAGCTGTTGGACAGGGCCCAGTGGAGGGCCACAAAGATGATCAGAGGGCTGGAGCACCTCCCCTACAAAGACAGGCAGATAGAGCTGGGCTTGTTCAGCCTGGAGAAGAGAAGGCTGTGAGGAAACCTCATTGCAGTCTTCCACTATTTGAGAGGGGATTATAAACAGGAAGGGAATCAACTTTTTACAAGGGTAGACAGTGATAGGACAAGGATGAATGGTCTCAAGCTCAAGGAGGGAAGGTTTAGATTAGATATCGGGGGGCAATCTTTACAGAGGGAGTAGCAAGGTGCTGGAACAGGCTGCTCAGAGGGGCTGTGGATGCCTCATCCCTGGAGGTGTTCAAGATGAGGTTGAATGGGGCCCTGGACAACCTGGTCTAGTACGAGATCTGGTGGTTGGTGGCCGAGCCTATGGCTGGGGGGTAGGAACTGGATGATCCTTGGGGTCTTTTCCAAACCAAGTCATTCTATGATTCTATGATTCCAATGAATCAGACCATATTTTGGGATACGTATGAACTTTTTTCTTAAAAACATAGCTATGTCAATTAGATGTTATGTTTGCATGATATGAATTTCTTCCACTGCTCAAATTGCTATTTTCCACAAATAAAACTAAGTTAAATGTACAAAGTAACAAAAGAGGAATTTTATTTCAGAAGTTAGAACTAGATTATGTTAGACAGCACTGAATTAGTGTATGCTGGAAGTTTATTCCTTTCATCTCTGTTTTCAGACAAAATGATGTGGGTCTCAATCTTTAGTATAGAGCAAAGTAGCAGGACAGAATGAGCCTGGTCACAGATTTAAATGGGCAGAGCTTCCATTCTGAGAAAGCCAGAAAATAGTTGAAAGTTGTCATATCCAAGTGGTATATATATTACCCATCTCAGCTGGCTAAGTGTAGCTGGTTTAAAGATTCATTTCAATTTGCTTTTCAGGGGTCTGAGATGAAACTGGAGAATGAGTTTGTGTTGTCAGTATGTTCTGACCTGGACAGGGATGGAAATTGGCTTAGAAATTACTAGAGACCTCCAGCTTCAGCTCAAGTGAGAGTTGCCGTATTTTACTGATGTGCATATATCAGGACTGGCACCGCTACAGCAACTGCCCTGGAAAGAGCTTTAGTGATTGATTAGCATCTGTAAAATACCTAGATTGTTATTCTAGGCTATATTTACTGTTCTGGTCTCATGCTTTTGGAAAAGTGGCTGTAGTGCCACCTGCTGTCCTAGTCAAAGTATTTTTCAGGAGATTTTTCTCTTTAGTGATTGACTACTGAAATGTATGTTCTTAAAGCTCGTTGGAAAATCTGTGCTGGTGTAATTTAAAAGCTGAAAGAATTAGGAAAAGCACAGTGTGCTTTGTTGTTTCTTTCTTTAATATTAAACAAAGTAACAGGACCTTGAAACTGAGAATCACATTGAACACCTCTACTACAGTAATCCTGCCCATTCTGTGCCCTTCTTGATTATCTGCATTTCTGAGTTTCTTCCAATTTTTAGAATTTATAATAAGTAAAATCAAAGTAATCTTGGAGATCTATGGAAAAAAAAAACAACTGGGTGGAAAACAGGAATCTCGAGTACAGCAACATGGAGAGAGACAGGAAATTTAGGAGAGGCTACAAATATGAAGTTGAGCCACTGACATTTCATTAGCAGAAAGAAATATGAAAGTGCTTTCAATGAATATATTGATTAACATTTTTACTCCTCAGATTACGACAAAGCTGAAAGATAGTTTTGGCATGTGAAATTAAACAGCAAAATTTTGGCCCAAGATTCCCACTTACGAGGGAGTAAACTGGGGACACAACATGGGCTCCAGATTTGACTCTAGAATTTTGGCATCTGTTGATCATCAGAATGTATGTATGTTTGCATAGATTATACCTGTACCAGCTAGCACTTCTCCAGGAAAAGTTTCTACACAGTTAGGATAGCATACCTTGAGTTAAAAAAAAAAAAAAAAAAAAAGAAGCAATTTTGACATAATTTGAGGGAGAGTTAAAGCATATGGACGTGAATTCTGCTATATCAGCTGGCTGTGGGCTGATGAATGGTACCAACACCATATTCTAAACAAGGCCACAACACAATGTGTTTGTTTATTTATTAAAATTGGGACTGTGGGTATTCCTATCACTGAGAGATTACTGTCCATGAAAGATTTGTACTGAAAGAAAATAAAGAATGAAAAGAGCTTTCTTCTTCTGAGTTTCTCTTGATGGACTCAAAATGACTATACTAAAAAACAAACAAGGAATTAAAAAAACAAAAAAAGACAGCACATGTAATGCAGAGTCAACTCTTCGATGATAAAAAGGAATAAGGATATGGAAATTATTAAAGTTACTGGGTTATTCACTGAACTTTAAGATACGGTGCTAGTGAACAAGACAGTTAATATACAGTTACATTCTTGAAAACATAGTTTTGCTACTGTCAGTTTAGTTTGCTTGCTTGGTGTTATGCTCTCTAGTACTGTCTACCCTAACTGCTCATGACAAGGATAATGAGATAAGCAATCACTGCTGGGCTCCATTTCATGCAATACACCAGTATTTGCTTCATATATAACATCCAGAACTAAACTGCTGCAGAAAATTAATACCAGATAACTCTGAAGAAAAATAACTAAAAGTAAAGTCTCTCTGGTGTTACCCACTGTTTGGGTATTCAGGCTATGCCATATTACATGAGGTTCTGTATTCTTTTCTGCTGACCTACAGCCTGCCTCAGTTTGTTTGTTTTCTTTCTTCTTGTTGTTGTTGGTTTTTATTTTATTTGTGTAATGATTGTTTCTAAAAGATCTGAATAACATATGGAATCAACACAGGGTGCTCACTTTTCCAGTACTAGTTAACAATATTGCATTTTTTTTTCCTGAAGGTCACTCTGTAGACTCAAGCAAGGCTAGAGATCCCATCTGGTTTTGAGGTAGATAAAAAGGGGCTCATAGTTAGGCATTATTGTAGAAATCTGGGGTAGGCTATTTGTAGATAGCTGGATAGCTGGATGGATGGTTGCCTTGACCTTTCTTAAGCAGTAACTTAAACTTGAATTCTCCTCTTCAGTATTCCCCTAGAGAGCCTAGAAAGCATGGCTCTGTGTCCATAAAATGCAGATAAGATATGTCTGTGGACTAAAATTAAGCTCAGGCTTGAAGGGGGAAAATGCTATGGACAGTCTCACTTTTCTTGATGCTTATAAAAAATTCTTTTTAGAATATGCACTTCTTTGTTCAAGATTTTCTAGTCACATTTATTAATGTTATATTTTTGGAGGTTTTGATTAGTGTTTATTTATTGGATTGCAATGGTCTAGCCAAGGTTATGAGTGCCTTGGCAGGGGGACTCATAAATTCTGTTCTTGCTATTGCTGGCTTAGTGTGGCTTAGTCAAATAAATTTAATCATAATGGTGACATCTGGCAATTTTGCACAATATCCCCCATTAGAAGTCACTTGTTTTTAAATTCTGTCTCTCCAGTACAACGATTTCTCTATTTAGATCTTTTTAGCATATTCGTTAACAAGATTCAAATTAATACTGCAAGAACTTATTATAAAATCAGGTGGCATATACATGAACACATACAGAATATGCATGCATCTTTGTACGATCATAATTTTTTTTGAGGTAGGATACTTTATTATCTTCTGTTTGTGCAGAAAATATTATTTCTTGATTTCAGATTTTCAAGATTGTTAAGATTACTGCTATATATTACTTGGATAGATTAATACTTCAAACATCTCTCAACCAGGACCATATTAAAACAAGACATTCTCAATTCTATTGTAAGTGACAAATAATGCTAGCATTAAACTAACAATAAAAAGAGGAACTGCACAGCTAGTGACATATGTGCCATAACACATGAATTAATGTTTTATATAAGGCAATTCATAAGATACATCTATCAAAACTGGCAAGACACAACCTGACTATTATGCCAATATTACTTCTATTTACTTTTATTGATGGAACACTGTTTTGTTTGGTTGCTTGTATTTATTTATTTATTTATTTTTGGCAGGGGGTTGGGGGGATGGTGAGGTTGGTGTTTTTTATAATTCTATTTTATTATTATTATTTTTTTTATTTTGACATCCTGAAATCATCTGTCAGATCTTTCTGTCCCTTGAAATCAGCAGGGTTTTATGTTCCCAGAATATGGCGTGTAGTCACTCATCAACACCCTTTGAATATTTTTAAGGTTCTTGACCATGCTGTCTTCTCCAGTGTGAAAGAGGATTGTATAACACCTTACCCAAACCTTTTTCTTCAAGCATGCAATTATGCAATCAATATTAAAAAAAAAATGCATAATGGAAGTGCTGGTTACAACCAGTTCCCGACCAAAGTAAATGATCTTCCTGATCTTGGTTATTTATATACAGCACGTACTCTAATATCAGCTATAAGTCAAAGAACTGGAGCCTGCTCTTCTCAGTATCTTTATTGATGACCCAGATGAGGACACTGAGTGCACCCTCAGAAAGTTCACAGATGTCACCAAATTGTCAGGAAGTGTTCATCTGCTTGGGGGTAGGAAGGCCCTCAGAGGGATCTGGACAGGCTGGATAGCTGGGCTGAGGACAATGGGATGAAGTTCAACAAGACCAGGTGCTGGATCCTGCACTTCGCCATGGGGTTACAGGCTTGGGGCAGAGTGGAAGACTGTGTAGAAGAAATGGACCCGGGGGTATTAGTCGATGCTTGGCTGAAAATGTGCCAGAAGTTTGCCCATGTGGCCAAAAACACCAACGGCATTCTGGCTTGCATCAGAAATAGTGTTGTCAGCAGAAGCAAACTGTCCCTCTGTACTCAGCACTGGTGAGGCTGCACCTCAAGTACTGTGTTCAATTTGGGCCTCTCACTGCAAGAAAGACATTGAGGCCCTGGGGCATGCTCAGAGAAGGGCAACGAAGCTGGTGAGGGGTCTGGAGCACAAGTCCTATGAGGAGTGCCTGAGGGAACTGGGATTGTTTAGTCTGGAGAAGTGGAAGCTCAAGGGGAAACCTGATTGCTCTCTTCAACAAGGGAGGTTATAGTGAGCTGGGAGTTGGCCCCTTCTCCCACATAAGTAGTGATAGGACTAGAGCAAATGGCATCTAGTAGTAGCAGGGGAGATTCGGGTTGGATGTTAGGAAAAAGGTGCAGGAACATGCTACCCAGGGAGGTGGTAGAGTCACCATCCCTAGAGTTGTAAGAAACATTTAGATGTTGTACTAAAGGATATGGCTTAGTGGGAAATACTGGTGAGAGATGGATGCTGGTGGAGAGGAGCTCTGAGGAGAGGGACCTGGGTGTCCTGGTGGATGACAGGTTGGCCATGAGACAGCAGTGTGCCCTGGTGGCCAACAAGGCCAATGGGATCCTGGGGTGCATTAAAGAGAGTGTGGACAGCAGATCAAAGGAGGTGAGAGGCCTCACCTGGAGTACTGTGTCCAGTTCTGGGCTCCCTGGTACAATAAAGACAGAGATCCCAAAAGAGTCCAGCAGAGGGCCACAAAGATGATAAAGGGTCTGAAGCACTTCTTCTATGAAGGAAGGCTGAGATACCTGGGTCTGTTCAGCCTTGAAAAAAGAAGATTCAGAGGGGATCTGATCCACATCTATGAATATCTAAGGAGCAGGAGGCAAAGGGATGAGGTCAGACTCTTTTCAGTGGTGCATGGTGATAGGACAAGGGGAAATGGCCACAAGCTGAGGCATAGGAAGTCCCATACAAATGTGCGTGGCAACTTCTTCACAGTGAGCGTGATGGAACACTGGCACAGGCTGCACAGAGAGGTGGTGGAGTCTCCTTCTCTGGAGATGTTCCAGACCCGCCTGGACGCCTACCTGTGCAACCTGGGCTAGGGAGCTGCTTTGGCAGGGGGTTGGACTCGATGATCTCTAGAGGTCCCTTCCAACCCCTGCAGTTCTGTGATTCTGTGATTGGTGTAGATGATCCAGGTCTTTTTCAACCTTGTGATTCTATGATTCTATGTGGTGTTTAGCTGTCCACTTTGAAACTACAATATCCTTTGGGTCTGTGCACGATAAGACTAATTTCTAAAATATCTAGATATGCTAGTATACTGGATATTACTGCTAGAAATTTGTTTGCATGAATGCTGTAGATTACCACTTGTGTTCTAATTTTATAGACCATAGAACATTGTAGTGCCTCCTAGATTTAAAATTTGTACAGGAGGCAGCATGCCATAAAGTTCTGAATATAAAAATTAATACTATCTACGGTAATTGCCTACAGGCTACCAACTATTTTCACAGCATCCCAATGGCTAACTGGAAATACAGGTTTTCCTATGTACCGTATGTTTAAATCTTCTCAAAATTCTTAAATGCACTTCCTGACCAAAATGAGTCAACAGCAATTCTCATATCTTTCTCCTCTCTTCTTGATGCTAACATATGGGATGCAGCAGCCAAAATAAAAATTGGCTGGAAATTGTATGCTATTCTTTTTTAGTAGAAAAATAAAAACTACTCAATATGCAAAATGTCAGGAATTTGAATAAAACACTGCACTTTGGTGTAAAATTTCAACTTTTCTAGAAATGGATGTTCAGTCAGATGAAAGATTGATACAACTACTTGTTCTTTCCTCTGAGACAAAAATAAATGCTGAAATGCTTGATTTACCACGTAATAAAAATATTTTCTGAACAACTGTACTTATAAATGATTTTTACCATGAGATTAACAATGATAACAGTGCTTCCTATAAAGAGATAATATATTTTCTATAAGCTAGCATCAATTTGTCCAGTATATAAGTGCGAGGAAATATCATAAAAAATAGTATTACTTCAGAGAAAATGTAACTTTTAATACGCATCCGCATATTAGTCCAACCAAAAGAGAATCATGACTCAAAAGTATATCAAAGGAATATAGCTCCATATTAACCAATGCCACAAGAGACTGGATGTTCACTTCGAATATAATGTTAGGCCTTTGTTTGCCACACTCAAAAAAGATTTTTGACTCTTCATTCTTCTATCTTTTGGTAGTGTGTAATGCTATATCAAGAGTTTTGTTTCTTTTAAGTCCAGGTGGAAATGTGTGTAAGAGACTATTCTAATACCATTGCCTCAAAGTTTGCTGATGAACATGTCCGAACATGTCCAAGCTAGTCCTGGACAAGGTTGTGAAATCCTTTGTTTAAGGGACAAGCGAATGGGCACGTCCTGGGGCAACGAAATAGAGATAAGCGGCAGCTCGATGGCCGCTGAACGCTCTTTTGTTTGGTACTCATCTCCGTGGGGAGATAGCCGTCTCAGGAGACGCTTGCCTGACAAGCTTGCATGGGATTTGTCAAGTATACTGGAGGAATCTGGAAGATAAATATAGGGGTCCTGCATCCACGACGAGTGTGGTTTTTCTCTGCTGGGTTTTTTTTTTTCACTGTTGCTGTCGGGAGTTTTCTCTTCGGAGAGACTTCCCGAGCTGATCACTGCTGCTGCCTGGAGAGGCCTTCTCTTGGGAGAGACCTCACGAGCTGATCACTGTTCGCTGCTGCCCCTCTCGGGGTTGCCTCCCTCGCTGCTTCTCCGGTGCGGACCCCTCGCTGCTTCTCCGGCCGACTGCTTGCTGCTCAGTGCTGCCCGTCGCTGCTGCTGTTCTCCCCGCTTCTGCCAGCCCTGCCCTTCGGCCTCGGACCGTCGGAGCCGCTTGCAACCGGACCGCCCCTAGGATCCTGGCTGGTGACTTTCCCTGCGTTATACAAACCCTTGCTTCTTTCCTTTCTTTCCTATCGCTCGCCTTCCCTTCCCCATCACCCTTAACAGTGTCCGCCTTCCCCTTCCCCATGTCCCTGGTCAATATTGGTAATAAACTGGTCGGACCAACATTTGAAGCGTTGTTTCTTAATCTCACGCTGGGTATACATAATCTTAAAGAACCTCGTCTCCCTCCTTTATATTGGAGCGTGACAATGTGGCACTAGGTGGTGCTTGGCTTGACCATACTGCCAGCCATGCATGGAACAGTAACCTACAGACAGATCTTTCATAAGTTCATTTAGGGCTAGATTTTATTACAAGTTGTAACCTGTCTTTTAAAGATTGGCTGCTGTTGCAGACTCAGACTGTATTAGAGTTTATGACATAACTGGAAGAAGTTGTCTTTAAAAGTAATTTTCCTAGGATGTTGATATAACACTGCAGGTTACCACCTCAAAAAATAATCTTACAACACTGAAAATTTTCTAGAAATAATCCCACTGCACCAAAGGGATGTGAATCCTCCTTAGGGTGCTATGGTTCCAGTAACATATTATCATACAAGCACAGCTTATTGTCATAACCTGCGACAGAAAATGCAGGGCCTGATGTGGGATCACTTTACCCTTTGAGCAACATTACACATGTTTTCAATTATTATTATTATCACATATATGAACATCAGTCTCTGTGATTCTTAGCAGTTGTGTTCTAGGGATTGGTCTACTGCTCTGCTATAGTATTTGGATTATGTGAGAACACATTTCAAGAACAAATATATTCTTAGGGAGTATTCTGCAAAGCCAAGATGGAGTTAGCAGAAATGGCACAAATCCCACGACAACAGGTAAAATCCTACAGTTCTCCAATCTTACAGACTACATACATACATAGAAGCTGTCAGGGGTTTATGGGCTGGTTCAGCCCAGTTCCGTGACAATTGGGGTGCGGGACCCATGGATCTATGCACTGGATAAGGGGAAGAGGGAAAGGGAAAAAGGAAAAGGGAATAGTATAGTCTAATAGTATATTATAGAATAGTATAATATAGTAGTGCATCTTCATGACCCATGAAATAAATTCCCTAACAGCAGATTTGTGGTAGAAAGAACATATGTTTTAGATAAGAGCAGCCAAAATTTTCATGATGAATGCCAAGTTTTCCAATTGTGGAACAAAAAATGCCAAGCTCCTGCGCTTCTAATTAATGATCAATTAAATAATCATCAGTGTTTGCACAGAACATTCTGAAATGACAGAAAGTAATAGAAATAAAGCACTCTTTAGTCAAACAGTTTATCTTCCCCTGTGGGAGGCATACTGGCTTTGGCATAGTGTAAAAAAGGCTCATTCCAGCGTAAGCAGTGAAATCGCTCATCTGTGTGACTGAGGCAGGAGCCACGAGGGCTGCTTGTCTGCCACAGCAGAGCAGGCAACAGCAGGAGTGAAGGTTTCCTTCGTGTGATGGTAAAATGCACAGTCCTTAGCCACGCCGACTTTTCATTGTGTTTGTTTCCTCATTTTGAGACCGAGGGTGCCCTCTAAGCACTGATTAGCTGGTTTTTGCTCTCAGTTTTCCCTATGCACACAAAGAATTGATGAATGGAAAAGTTCTGCTGAGTAGTCACCTAGTAAAGATTTCCATGAAGACACTTGAGCTGGGGTCATCATGTGTCAAAAGGGACACCACTCAAATTAAGCTTTTTTTTTTTCTTTTTTCCCTGGTTAAATTATTCACAGAAAGATTACTTGCACATGTATTTCAGTATTCTCCATCAGCAGCAGCAGCCCAGTGCTACAGTTTCAGCCAGTATTCTTTATGTAGATTGCTTGACTTTATTGTACTTTGAGAAGCATTTAAGCTTAGGAATGGAGTTTTATTTTATGATGATCATAATAAAAAGGTGAAAAGTGTGTTGGATAAAGACATCAAGCAGTTAGAACAGAAAGTTAGAGAGGAGGAGTGAGAATGTGTAGCAAGATATAATTCAGAATCATTACTTAAGCTGATGATGCTTATGATAAGGTATAATATAATCACTCAGCAAGCTAAACGTAATGATGTAATAACTCAGCAGACCTAAGCATGGAGATCATAAACTCTTAACCTGCCTGTTTCATACAGCTAATTATATTCTTAGTGCTATTCACTGTGCTAGTTAATGCATCCTGGACTCCACTGATAGACATCTAACAGCTGTACAGACGTCCAGGCAAAAAGTATGCATCTTGAATATCATCCATAAATAGATGTCCAGGGAAGAGTAAGAACAGAGCTAGCATACATATTTCCCCCTACAGCTTTTTCAACAAAAAATAATTTTAAAGTCAGGTCAGTTGTGAGTTTAGGACCTGATACAAAGACCATAGACATAAAACATTTTCACTGATTGGAAATAATACTGCTGAGACTTATGGAGAATTTTAGTCTTCATTTAATTCTCATATTCCTTTAAAGGTGATTTAGTAAGAAACTTAAATACTGAGTAGTTCTCGATAACTGTTTTTGTCCCTGTAGGTCCTGATCCTGTAAGTACTTTGAAGGTCAACATATTTTTAAAAGGCTATTTCAAAGTCCTTTATTTTGAGAAAGGTATTGTTTAAAGAGTGGTCCATTCTATTGGACTCAGAGAGCAATTTTGTTACATCCTCTGGCACAGCAGTCACAGAAATAATAACTTAAAAATGCAGTGTATCATAATTATATTTCTACGGGAAACATCATTTAATTTGCTGTCATTTCTATGTATCTGTCACGTCATTAGGACAACTAGTTTCAAAGTCAGCCACATCTAAGCCAAAGGATTTTAAAACTTCAGATACAATTTAAAGCCATTCCTCCTTGCCCTGTCACTATCAGACCATGTGGAAAGTTGGTCTTCCTCCTGTTTATAAGCTCCTTTTAGGTACTGGAAGGCCACAATGCGGTCTCCCCGGAGTCTTCTCTTCCTGAGACTGAATAAGTCCAACAGTCTCAATCTTTCTACATGGAGATGTGCTCCACCTCTCTGAAGATCTTTGTGGCATTCCTCTGGAATCATTCCAACAGCTCCATTAGCATAGATGCAAAAAAAAATGAGAGCCACAGACCATCACATTTCTAGTTTAAGAATCCAGGAATTCAACCAGCTGCTTTACGGGACATTCTGGTGGTATGAAATACTAAACAAGCTTGAAGCTTCAGATATGTTTCCATATCACCTAGGTATCATACACCTTACGGCTCAGATAACAGATTTTTCATTCAGAAAGAATTATTTTCAGGCACTCAGTATACGGGTAGTGGGAACCAGAAGCTGCAGTTGGTGTAATGAGTAAACCAGCAGCACTGGACTCTTCAAGGTTCAAGTGCAAGTAGCATTTACTTTGCACATCCACATGCAGCAAGCTGCCACGCAGTAAGCAGAGAACTAGGTATTGCTTAAAACAGGGCAATAAGGCACAACACCACGCGTGTCTGACCTTTTGCTCTGCCTGGACTGCGTGGGCTGAAGAGGAATTCTGTTGGACCGCATGTAAAATATATAATGTAATTAATGTATATAAATAACAAAACATTTTATTTTTTTAAATATTTTTCATTAGAACATAAAAAAAAGAGGGCAACAAAACATAAAACAAACAGGTTGGACATGTATGCACTAAACAGTGTGGAATTTGTATTAAAGACTTGAGTGCGTTCAGCCTTGAGAAAAGAAGACTCAGAGGGGATCTGATCCACGTCTATAAATATCTAAGGAGCGGGAGGCCAAGTGATGAGGACGGACTCTTCTCAGTAGTGTGTGGTGATAAGACGAGGGGACACGGCCACAAGCTTAGGCGTAGGAAGTCCCACACAAATGTGCGTGGGAACTTCTTCACAGTGCAGTGACGGAGCACTGGTGGAGGCTGCACAGAGAGGCGGTGGAGTCTCCTTCTCTGGAGACATTCAAGACCCGCCTGGACGCCTACCTGTGCAACCTGGGCTAGGGAGCTGCTTTGGCAGGGGGTTGGACTCGATGATCTCTGGAGGTCCCTTCCAACCCCTACAATTCTGTGATTCTGTGACTACGCTACACGAGATGTGTATTTCTGTGATTTTTGTATTTATAAAACACTAATTGTGCATTTCAGTGCTGGTTATTAAGAGCATCATGTTACTTGGTTAACAGCTAAAGCTTTGTTTTTACTTTTGTAAATGGAAAGAAAATTCAAACACCAAAATATAAGGTATTTCCTTGTATAAAACTTATAACCTACAGTCATTGCCTTGATAGAAAACATAGATAACACTTGATAAAAAGCAGTTGAGAACACTTCCAGTCACAGGAAGCAGTAGCAATTAATGTCATTATGCCAATATGTTGTCATGTTATTCTTCCAGTTTATTTTAGTAACAAAATTTTCAGATGACAATTTTTTCTTTAGCCCCGTAAGTGCTGCCTTGCATGAAAAATAATTAAGCAACAGTCTTGTTTGGAACCACTTGTATTATCCTGATTCATTTTCTTCTCACTATCAGTGTAAGGTGAAAACCATCTCTTATCTTTGCTCTGCAATAGCAGCCAGCCAGCTCTGCCATCTTCACTGTAATAAGAAAACTTATCCGCCTCCAGGTACTTTTTCCTAATGAGGAAAATTCAATTGCGGACTTTTACTGTGTGATATCTAAGTCAGAAAGACTATGGCCTCAGATTGGCTTTGAAAGCGCTATTAGAATTTAATAATAAATACCATCTTACATCCCCAGTGTACGTTTTGCTAAGTGAAAGTCAACCCTATTAGATGGGGCCACAGGCTCTGCCCTGAAGAATTTCCTATCTGGAGACATGAAGTAATCGCGGATAAGAAAGATAACAGAAAACTCGAGTGAAAATAAGGAAGTGCTGTTGGGATATGTTTTCTTTGGTTTTTTTCACTTTGATATTTAAATACAAATACTCTGCATTTAGTTTCTGTGCTTAGTATATCTAATCGAACCTAGCTGAATGGGATTTCTTAAGGGTAACGGTTCTGGTGCTGGTGGTCACATAGAGTACCTTCCTTTCATTGTCAACCTTCTTCATCATTTCTAGGAATTGTCCTTTGTACAACTGTAGCACTAATGGAGTAGTGGGAAAGAGCAAACATCAGGATTTATATTACTAATTCCTTAGGAATAGGATATTCTCTGTACAGTAGAGTCAGATAACTGCAAACTTATACCAGAATGTCTCTAAAATTCACAATTTCACAGAGTACAAAGAAATACCTCCTGCATTGCTACAACAAGAAGGAGCTTGAGTATGTTACTATTTCATTAGTAACATCTCTGCATCTCAACAGTTTGAGATGGATAATAACAAAATTCCAGTGTGTAAATGCATGAGAATTTTGTTTAGCCAGCAAATGGTTTTGGTGTTTTAGTTTATAAGTCAAGTGACACAGGAGGCAACAATGCATTCCAGAGAAATTGCAATTGCCATGGATTAATTTTGTCTTGAGAAACTGCCCTTTACCTGTAATGCCAAGACTATAGTGGTAAATAGAGACAGCTTAATTAAAAAGAATGGAGTTGAAATCCTTTACAAACTTGCATTACCTGAAGTGTGTCTTTCACAGAAATCAATGCATGTTACATATCTAAAAAATGTTTCAGGACATGAATCAAGCCTCAAACACCATAGAAGCTAAACATTTTCCACTGACTACCGAATGCTTTCATTTTTACTTCTCTGGCCTAGATGTTAACACACCTTCTACTTATCTCCCTTCTGTAAAGAAAATTTGTGACAGAACAACCCTGACATGGTCTGTATGGATAATTTCAGACTTCTTATTGCCTTAGCAGTGATACAACGCTATTAAGGAAAATGGACATGCTTCTCCTAGGGAACCACCATTTTGTTCATTTAGATGATCTGCGGATACTGAGGAACAGGTTTTTTTGATCCTGAATAGTTTAAAATTCGCTTGTCTTCAGATTGGATGCTAGCAAGACTTTAAGAATTTGCTACTTAAAGTTAGTGCAGAGGTGCTCTTTTTTTCCCCTCAAATGATTTTCCCATGTTCTGGGAACCTTGATTACTCCTTTTTTTAATAACTCTGAGATGTAGCTTTCAACTCTCACTAAGGCTTATAAAAATAGCTGGACTGTACTGAACCAGAAAAAAATATATCAAAAATATACAGCAGTGTTAGCCACAAATCTTCAAGAAAGGAAAGCCACAGAAGAACATTTTCGACATTTTAAAAGTGCTTTGGTTTCATTAGCTACTTAAAAGCACAGAATACTTTGGGCTTCCAAGGAACTTTGGAAGTCATCTCCTCCAATCTCTCTGCTCAAATCATGAATATTATACAGGCTAGGTTTTTGAGTGTTTTCTCTCTGCTTCTCCCCATTCTACCTCTCGCCCTCAGACCATATCAATGCCTCTATTGGAGTAATTCCAGTACATTGATCGGCTTTTTGCTGGGAGCCCAAAAACACTGGGGTTATTTTGAGTGCTAACCTATGCATCAGATGTTAAGTAATAAATTACTTCCATCTTCTTCTATTAAAAAAATAATAATAATTTTCTGCCAATTTCTATTACTTGAACTACATATTCATAAGGAAAATACCAATTTTATTTTGAGAAATAGTTCTATTTCCAGGTGTTCTCTTAACAGCTTTTCCCCCTGAAATAGCATAGCAGTACAAATCTAAAGTAATGTTCTAAACAGATATTAGAATTCAGAAAACAATATTGCTAATGAAGTAGAAAGACACATAGCATGACTTAATTTGTAGAACAAATTTTATCACAACAGATGCCGAATTCCTATATGTCTTACAAATCATTCAAGGAACGTTCTTAGAAATCCAATTACTTTCTAGAAAACAGAAGAAGCATTACTTTTGTAAATGCAAATTTAAAAAGTCCTGTAAGCAGAGATCAAACAAAATCATTCCAGTGTAGGAGGCCTCATACGAATGTCCTGCTCAGCATTTGCATTAAACGCATGAATGGAGTACTGGTGAAAGATGGACTGTGCAATCCTGAGCTGCCTACTTGGGTTAAGCCACAACACCCACTTAGGAGATGAAGCAGAGGAAGAACTTCTTAGCCTCAGTTCAAACCATTGTCATGTTCCAAAGCAGCAGCAACACAAAAGCCCACCTGGTAATATTTTGCCCACAGATCATTGGATGTGAAACTGTGCTTCAAAAATCTTTGCTTCAAGCATTGTTGAAAGCTAGGAGCAAAGTGTGCATAATGGCATGCAATTCATTTCAATATAGCTAGTCTCAGTGTGGAGACCTTCATAGTTGTTATATTAAATAAAATGCTCTCTGAAAACTGAAGATTTTGTAACATGGATTGCTCAACTCACTAACTTTTCTCAGTATGTTGCTGTCACAAGATCTCTTGGTGCAGCAATCTAGATAAGACGTACTATATTATTTTCTTCATGTATAATCAGTGTCAGAACTGCTGTCAGTATCATTTGCAATTTCTCTATGCTATTTTATTTTTCATATCTAGCAGCTTCCCTTAGAATACCCGCTGATTATTTTTGCTGTTTCAACCATTTCTTCAATACTACAACAATTGTTGTGCTTTTGCAGTATTTTATCATAAAATGCTTGTATTTCCCACAATGTCTTTTCCCTTCACAATATTTTTTTTCACTAGTAGCTCATACTTGTAAATGACTACCTCTAACATATGATTTATCCTGTATAACACTATATACTCCCCACTCCCAGAGAAAAGTAATTAATGAAGCCAAAACTATCATTAAATAGAGCTGTTGAACCTACATTTGCATGTGCTGAAATTAACTCTTTTGTACATGGTATATAGCTAATGCTGTCTTCTACGCTTTTATTCCTCCCAGTCTCACTTTCATTGCTAATAACGTGGACAAAACTCATGGAGAGAACAAGTCCTCTGGAGGGGCCGCTACTGAGGTAAGGAGCATAAGGCATTAAAGACAGGGAGGGAAGAAAAGGTCCAAGGGAGACATGGACATCTGAAAATAAGCTTTGAAACTGAAGGAAGAACTGAGGTTATACACACAATGGAACTCAGCAGGATTGCTCTCCATTCTAGATTTGTGCTGGATGGTTTATGGTGTTTGTCTGTCTTTTCTGACAAGAGGTTTAAGCTATGTATTAAAAATAGTATCACGAGTAACTGAAATGTTCAAGTCACAGTAAATTGGACTCATTTCTGAGTCTCTGAATGAGACTGCCAGAATGTTCCCCTCTGATGCTGGGCTGGGAAAACATTAATAGCGTAATAGGAATCATACCTAGTAATACACTCTTCCCTCTAGTGCTTATTTGTGTTAAAAATGTTTTAAGTCTCTCCTTCAGACTATGAAATTACCTTGGTGACGTCCAGAGAAGATACATTCTGTTTGTAAATGTCATCCAGGAGCCAGATACTGCTTTTCACTTAAAAATTTCCTTCCTAAATTCACCTGGAACAAATGTGTACCACTAGGAACGGCAAGCTGAAGCACCAGTATAGTTTGTATCTTAAGATGTCTTCGCTGACAAGCTGAAGCCAAATTCATGCCCAGTTAAGTCCTTCCATGGGGAGATATAAAAGACTAGTTCTTCTTTCTACACAGTTGGCATCAACTGCTACTGAAGATTACTGTGAACAACCATACTCTTGTCCAGTACCAGTAATCTGTGACCATCTCTCATTGGTCCAAAGACTCTGAAAATGTTGTTGGTTCTTCAAATCATTAACGATATTAATTCTTCACTATTTAAGAAAAAAAAAGAGAACAACCTATTCTAGGAAATAAAAACAATGACCAAACCAAACATCAGAAAAATGCATTCAATGCATTCATCTTTCTCTAATTGATCCTTCTCAGTCAGACAAGCCCCCACAAAATTCCTAGCCTCTATTAATACTGCGCTGTTTTTGACTTAGACAGATTCTATTTTACTTTTACTTATTACTTTTTTCCCTGATCTAAATCATCTTTCTATGTTCAATTTCTCCTTAATTTCTCACTAGAAACCGCATTCTTAGTCCTTCTGTCTAACATTACCACTACAGAATGAAAAGCACTGAAACTGCTCAGTTGATTCTGAACAGAATCAGGCCTATAAGACTTCAAGAGCTGCTCCAGCACATGCCCCCATGGGTTGCAGCTCTGGCCTGGGGCCTGCCACTGCATGGACTCTCAACAGGATCTTTATTTCTTTTATCTTCTTAAAAATTATTCCAGCTTTTTAATCTTTCTTTTTACCAATTGCCTGAAGGACGTCCAAGGATTTGAGAAAGAGATACAGGCAGAGATCATTCTCTCTTTTCATAGTTTTCTACTGATCTTAGAGATCAAGCACCCAGGAGTACAATGGGTATGGACATGATGATTTGAACCAGAATCACAATCAAAGCAATAATGAACTGAGTGCTCTGTTAATAACTCACGTTTTTTGTTTGCTTCTTGTTTTGTGTTTTCAAATATTATTTTTTTTTATTGATACCAAAGGACCAGCTATGAAGTAACCAGAACGGAACAGAGGGACAGCCTCTTCTCCCAAGTGAATAGAGATAGGACAAGAGATGGAATGGCCTCAAATTTTGCCAGGGGAAGTTCAGGTTGGGTAGAAGAATTTATTCTCAGAAAGAGTGGTCAGGCATTGGAACTGGCTGCTCAGGGATATGGTGGAATCACCATCTATGAAGTTACTTAAGGAAAGGGCAGAAGTAGTACTTAGAGACAATGTTTAGTGGGCAATATTAGTGACAGGTGGATGACTGGACTAGATGATCTTAGAGGTTTTTTCCAAACTTCACGGCTCTATGAACTATGACCATTAACTTTTGATATGCAAAGTTCAAGGTTATAGCAAGATGAGTTCTGTAAAGTTTTGGAGCAGTCTAAAGTTGTAAGCAATTCTTTTTACCTGAAGAATGTTTAATATTTCATTTGCAGTATGTAAAATTATGAGATTTGCAAACACCAGGGAACTTTTCCTACCACACTGCTGTCTAGGCAGTAGCCTTTCACTCTCTTTATATTGCATTTTTCCCGATTCAGTGGCAAAAGTCAGAACAATTATTTGTATCAGGATTTGGCAAAAATCCTTCAGTGAAATTTCAAGTGAGTATTAGACTGCTTTTCACTTCTCACAAAATAACATTTAAACTAACATATCATGATTCAATAAATTCAAAGCATCAGACATTCTGCTTTTAGGAATTACAACTATACAGGTTATATTGTGCATGTAATTGGTAACACCACACAGATGTTCTTTATTCTCCATGCTTTTTTAAAAACTAAAACTTTTGAGCAAATAGGCATTCCCCATAGTGTAGAAAATACCTCATGAGTACTAAAATTTCATTGTATTTCAGAAATTTCATTAGTAACATCTCTGCATCTCAGAATACTTCCAGTTCACTTCTCAGCTATTTGATGCCTTCCTGCTTAGCCTTAGTATGGGACTCGTCTTCTCATTCCTCGGGTTACCCTCCAGAGACATGGTAAAAGGAGTTAGAGCCACTGTTTCTCCATTTTTCCACTGGTCACATAGGCTTTCTCCTTTTCTGTTTTAAGACTTTTGTCCATTTATTGTGTTAACATAAGCTATTGAAGTAGAAAGGAACTTTTCTGAAGATAAGTATAAGTTAGATTTATCAGTAAGTCAAACAGATTTTTATCCTGTTTGCTTTGAAAAAGGCAATCATTAATTCTAGTTATCATAAAATTATATTGCTGAAAATTGATGTCAAGTAATTCTTTAATTGGAACGATGAAGCATCCTCATACATCTCAGAGAAAATCAAATTGCAGTCATTGATTTCCATCTCTCTGAAACATTATATTGTAATTTAGCAGATCATTTTTGATTGTAGAACAATAGTTAATTTAAATACTATTAAATCTAGGAGTCTTTGTATAGTTAATGTTTCACAAAAGCAAAATCTACTCTAGCAAAGCCATTAACCTCAGAATCATTGTCATTAAGTGATCAAAGCACAAAATTGCAAAGTCTTTTTAGCTAATGGCAACATTTCTGCTCCATAGATGAAGGGGTACTATTTTATACGAATCCTAGCTGAGGTGAACACGCTATCTGGTTTAGGCTGTCTTTTGTTATGTTCCTGTTAAGTCCTTTTAAATAAATGAGAAATAGTAATGAATATCCACAGTATTTTTTTTCTTTCATTTCGCCATGTGAACACTGAAGTAGACTGTAGATTAATGCCTAATTAATTAATGTCTAAACAACAATTACACCCATAATTTTGAGGATTTGTGAAAAAAAAATGCCAATAATGATCTGGTTGAGCTTCTAGCAGAATTTAACACTTTGTGGAAAATACATAGGAGAAAAGGTGACAGCATGACTATCTAAAAATTCCCCTGGCACACAGCGTATTGGTGGCTACACATTACACTGTGCAGTACTCACCTGTACAGTACAGTCATCTCCCTCCTTCACACTTTGGACATTGAGATGCTTCTTTTTCTAGAAGTGTTGAACTTTATAGGGCTGTAATTTGGCATTTGAGTAATTTTTCAGGCACACATTAAAGTTCCATACCCTCAGCTGCCAGAGAGTCACGTGCTATTTGAGTGAGGTAACTGGAGCCCATCAGTGGATGCCAACAACTATCAACAGGTTGAAAAGTTGGTGAAAATCCCATCGCTGTTTCAGAAGTCCAGTCAGTGCTTTATAGAGTAATGCATGCCTCTTCACCACAGCGACATCCATCACTCCAGCAGGTCACAAACAAACATTCAATGTAACATGGTAAAATGTTGTTGTAGGACAAATAACCCACAAGAATAGCATCCAAAAGAAATAGAGCCAAAGATGGTATATTTTAGATGGGTTTAAGTAGACACAGATAATTAATAAGGATTTTTTAATTAATTTAATTAATAAATAATTATTTTTTTATTTATAATATATATATATTAATTAAAAATTAAATAATAAATAATTAATAAAAAAATAAAATAAAATAATTAATAAGGAAAGAGTGGCTCACCTTTGAAGATGGCCGAGGCTTCCTGATAACTCCACTAGGGAGGGATCTCCAACCAGAGATCCTTCCCTGGTGGCGGTCAACCCTTAAATGGGGTTTAATGGAGCAAGACTCCACCCCTTCCAATCACACAGGTACATTACCTTCACCTGTGGCCCTGCAGCTGGCTCAGTGCTCACCTCAGGTGATCAATCAGTGGTTCAGGCCGTGATACAACAGTTCCCACACACTCCACTCCTTCACGACATGAACCACTGACTAAGGAACTATAGGGTGAGCCCTCCTTAATACAGAGACCCGATACATCGCGACACTTACATAATGACCCGTCGCAATGCATATTGATGTAATCTGGGATGAGTGATGATCATCATATGGCTCGTGTTCTTCCTGGGGCCAGTGCTCGGTGATATCTACTGGAAGCATGCAGTCACGTTGTGCAGGTCCGTCCTACTCTTCATCAGTCCCGGGTAGACCATCACCAGATATTGCACATGATCTTATAGCAACATTGGAACACTTCAGCATCATTTGGTTCCCTCCAGTGACTCATAGACTCATGGGGAGTAATGTAGGTGTTTCAAAGGTACCATGAGGGGGAGGTCTGCCCTTCAGGGTAAGATACAGGCCATATTTCTGTCTTGGGTCAACACTTCAGCTTGTACAGGGGCATGTCCTGGCCGCCTGTACCAAACCTTTTGGCCCAATGTCTGTGACTGCACAATTATATCAGGCACTAAAGGGGGTATCCTGATCTGCCACAGAGACATGATAGGGGCTCCTTTAGCAATAAAGACTGGAACGTTGACCACGACATCTGTAGGCCATGTACCAATTACCGGAGGGACTCCTAAGCCCCCCACCTCCAATAATCTCCCCCAAGGTGCAAGTAGGCCACACCATCGTGGTCCTACCTGCACCTTCCAAGGCCATCTTATTTTATTGGTGCCTGGTTTCAGGTTCTCAGGGGCAGGGAGCAGAAGATTGTTCTCACGGCCAACCTGAGGTCTTACCTCATTACCGGTACCTGTAATTTGGATCCTAAGTGGGGAGACCCATGTTGTTGTACCAACTTTTAAATATGATCTCTTAACAATTGATTTTCAGATTCTATGTTTGTATTTGTTATTTCCAGATTGTGTAATGCCATTATTAGAGGCCAAGCCACAGCAGAAGTGGCTACCCAATATTCTTTTGTAACTAGTATGCCCTTATCTAGACCCTGAAAATAATCTGTCAGCCAGGTTGGAGAGGGAGAAACAGTCCCTGTAACCCACAGGGGTCCCTATTTTTCAATAACGGTGGCTAGACCATAATAGGATGATCCCATAAATCCTGGAATTTGACCAGGAATTGTTTCATCTAGGGGAGTAACATTCTCCCCCCTGCCCCATTTGAAAATGTTCCAAATGAAGGACATGGTTAATTTTTGTATTTATAATTTTTTAAGCCTACCAGGCTCACCAATTGTAGGGCAAATAACCCCCAAGAATAGCACCCAAAAGAATTAGTGCCAAAGATGGTATATTTTAGATAGGCTTAAGTAGATGGCATACAGATAATTAATAAGGAAGGAGTGGCTCACCTCTGAAGATGGCCAAGGCTTGCCAATAACTCCCCTAGGGAGGGATCAGCTCTTAAATGGGGTCTGGGAGAGGTGGAGCCAGAATCCACCCCTTCCAATCACACAGGTACATTACCTTCACCTGCGCCCCTGTGGCTGACTCAGTGCTCGCCTCAGGTGATCAATCAGTGGTTCAGGCTGTGATTCAACAGTTCCCATACAGTTGTCTTTACACACAACTGAGTAAACTGAAAGGCCTAACTTTTTTGTGGTCCACAAAAAGCTACACATCTTCAGAAATCATTTTTGAATACTAGAAAATCCCCATTTCTCTCAGGTACTCCTGTGTTTATGTTTTAGCCTCACTGCTGTTTTATGTTTTGTGTTCCACTTGGTGTTTATCAATTATTCATGAGAATAATTTATAATTGTTTTCTGTGCTTACACACAGCACCTGGATTCTGAAATGTACTTGAAGGTCTACAAATGAGAGAAAAGCATTTTTAAAAGTACAAATGAGGTTTTACTAATAGTCATTCATGTAACCAAAGAACCGGACTGATGGACAGAATGAATCATTGTAAGGAAAAAGTACTACTTTTTCTTATCTCTCTTCATACTGAGGTGTTAAGCCTTTTATATTTTGCCATGTACTTCTCTGTGTTATATAAGTATCAGCCAGAAAAAAAGAACAATGTTTAAATTACACAGCAAACTGTCATTAGAGGCACCACAACAATCTGACTTCTAGTTATTTTTATCACTCACACATTTCTGCTGCCTTTTAGTTAGTTAATAACCTTGGGAGCTTTTTAAATTTCCCTTTTGCTGTTACCATTGACAGTTAAATGATTCTTCTAACCAGATTAATGAAACTGGGAACTGCTGTTTACCTATATGTTGCTATTGATGATGTCATTGAAGTTCTGGTAGCAAGTTAGGCTGTATGTCAGTTGACACCAATAGTATAACTTGTCCACAAGGCTGTAGAGATTAAATGAAGTGAAAACAATTTAAATGTTTAGAAATACAGTAAGAGCAGAAGAAATATCTACTTTCATATTCCAGAAAGAATGAAAGGTTAAGCACTGTAGGAAGATTATTCATGTCAACAACAGATCAGTTACGCTCTAGTGACGCCCATGAATTCTATTTCTGCTTTGGAAGTGTAGTGGGATTGCCTGGTCACAGCCTGAAGCAGTGAATGAGCATCTGAGTGACAGGAGCGGAGGAGCCCAGGTCCACCCGACCTCTCGCTCTCTCCCTCTCGGCGGTGCTTCTGGGAGCACAGATCCATGTCCATGGTTGGTCATCTCCCCGTGGGGCTCCTCACCTCACTTCTTCCGGAGTTTGGAATATAGGGATTTGCCTGCACGTCGGAGTTTGGCACATGTCCTCTGTAGGCAGAGGAGGCATGGGGAGAGGCAACAGCACTCCAATGGTGATGTATGTGGCTCTGGGCTCCTGAGCTTGATTGATTCAATCCTGGGCAGCCGGTGTGCTTGTGACATCAGGGTCCTGGTAGGAGCCTGCTGGGACAGAAGCGTCTTCTGATTGACCGCAGTGATGCCTACCATATCTCGGTACACACGGACCCCCTCTGGCTGCTGGGCAGCAGCAACAGTTTGATTTTGGCTTCGCCCCATTTTGGCCCTCTCCCAAGGTGGATGCTTCTCTCTCACAGCCACGTTTCTTCCTGTGCCTGGTGCTGCACCTTCAGATGGAGCTGTAGTCCGGGTGCCTTCAGTTCCAGGCACACTGTAGCACGGGGATTTGCTGTCCTTGGGGCAGTGCCCCCTGGAGCCAACTGTGTCCCGACTGCATCCCTCGTCCTTCTCTGTTGCCTTCTGTGCTCTGTGTAGTGTGGCACTGAGACCTTCTGCTTCTGGCTCTGGCCTTGGCGGCCCTGCATTGTCCTGGGACTGCTCCAGCGACAAAACCGGCAGCCGTTTCTTCAGGTTACCAGCCTCTGTTGAGAGTCTCAGAGCATCCATATATGCTTTGAGCAACTCTTCCAGTCTGGTCCCTGCAGAGTTTGAAGGTTGTGGCATAGCTGTGCCCGTACTGGAAGAGTCTTCTCTTTGCAATGAATTACTTCCTGAAGGAGCAGTCCTGCCTTGTGACAGCTCTGGGATTCCCATGCCACCTGTGATGAACATGGTGGTGGTCTCGTCATTCTGTCCTGCCTTCTCCTCAGGACATTTCTGGCTCTGTGGTGCTGTCTGCTTGTCCTGGATGCAAAAGAAGGGGCCGGAATCACCCCTTTGTGTCCCAGGGCCCTGCTTCTTTCTGCTTCTGCCAGACTGGGTCTCATTTCTGGCCAGACCGCTGCTGCTTTCCACTCCCCTATATTTCCTTTTCACCTGGGCTCTCTCCACATCTTCACGAGGCATCTCTTCTGCCACTCTCACAAAAGCTGCTGGCAGAAAGTGGACAGGCGTCTGAGTTCCCCGTGTGCATGTTTCTGCACGGGCTGTGGACTCTTGCTGCAGGCCAGGGGGTTTCATTGCTGTCTTCCTGGTGTGAGCGTGCCTGTCCCAATGCAGCTTCCTCACCCTGGGCACCACCTCTGTGTTGGGCTCTGATGGTCGCTGAGGGATCGGAGGAACCAAATGTTCCTCCAAAGTCCCTTCTCCGCTTGTTGTCAACCGCATTTCCTCCTCTGGTTTCATTCTTGGGATGATGCAAGCCGAGGTCTCCTGTACTTCTGGGGGCTTAAGGGCATCAGAAAGCATGAGGTCATGCTGGACCACGGCAGCGTGACCCAAGCCTGCTCCATGTGGAAGAGCGCTGAATGACAGCTGTGAAGGGCAGCTGCCTTCACCTGCCTTGCCATGAGTACAGGAGCTTTCCTTGGGAGGGTGCACAGAGGCCCTTGAAGAACAGCTGGCATCTGTTGCCACAATGGCAGCAAGGGAGTTGTCACTCAAGGAGGACAGAGAGGCCCTCGAAGAACACCCAGATTCGATTTCCTTTACAGGAGTGAGGGACACATCGCTCCTAGAGGACAAGGAGGCCTTTGAGGAGCGGCCAGATCCCTCTGTCGTCTCGGAAGAGTGGGACTTGAAGCAGTGAATGAGCATCTGAGTGACAGGAGCGGAGCAGCCCAGGTCCACCCGACCTCTTGCTCTCTCCCTCTCGGCGGTGCTTCCCGCTCAGAGCCTGCGCGGGTTGCCCCCCCCCTCCTCCCTGGCTCTCTTCCTTCCGGCGCGCCGGTGTTCAAACGAGCGGCGGCTGCGTTCCTTCGCCTTAACGGTCGCCGGGAGGGATGAGATCATCCCCCTTATCTCTGACATCTCTTTCTGTAGCGCCTCTCCCTCAAATAAAAGCCCTGTCACCGCCTTCGCTTGCTTTACACTTGGCGAGCCAGGCAGCCTAATACCTTTTAAAAACATTCACTGTGACCTTTCTAAGTAACATCGTGGGGTGGTTTGCACGGGAAAAGACCACCCCCTTATATGACCTTTTGCCCGGTCACATCCCAGGATTCCTAGGATCCCCATACCACGGGATTGCTGCTAATATTGAAAAATGGGGCCCCCTGCGAGACAGAGAAAACATCCGTGAATCCCCGTCCCGACTAGCCGACTCCGACTCTCTCTCTGACTAAAAACGTACTGACTACTCGGGAGCGGCAGTTAGCTGCGTCTACGGTGGCATGGCCGCTGCTGATAGCCTTGAACGAGATGAACGCAACTGAAGGGGGCCTGCTTGATGAAAATCAACTCTTGCGTGACCGTATTGAAGAATTAGAAAAACAAATTGCAGTTTTGACCGGAAAAATACCAAAACCGGTCACTCCCTTACGGAAGGTCCGGAATCTCTCCCTAGAAGTCACTGGGGACCCTGCAGAAGACAACTCACATAATCTGGTTTCTGACAATGAAGGCACTAAAAGGTCGGATCTCGAAGTTCCACTTGAGCTAGATCCCTTTGAGATCCGACCAGTTGTAACTCAAAAAACAAAAAAAATACAGGATAGTCCAGTGGGGCTGCCCCCTGACCAGTGGCCCCCAGCCCCCAGCACTCTACATGTAACAGCTCACCCATATACAGCAGCTGAATTGATGGATCTAGTACAGCGGTTTAGACAAAAACCAAGAGAGAGTGTACCAGCATGGCTGCTCCGCTTATGGGACATGGGGGCAGAAGGTGTTATGGTAAATGGGCCAGAAATTTCAAAACTGGCATCCATTACCACTCACCCTGCCCTCAGACAGAGGCTATATGCCACTGTTCAGCATAATGGTGAAAATCATTCATTAATTAAATGGTTAACAGCTGCGTGCCAAACAAAACTGACATCCCATTAAATACAGGTCTATGGTCTTCTATGGAAGATCTGCAAAATTATATTCGGGAACTGGGTATGAGAGAGGCAATCTATGAGGAAGATTTTGAGAGCCCAGACCTGATGAAATTCTCAGCAGGAATGAGAGATCTTATCCTGCAGCAAGCTCTGCCTCATCAGTATGGTACTTTGGTATCCATACTGAACCCCCTAGTGGCCTCAGAGGCCATCATACAGCAAGCTGCCCAATCGGTGGCAGATCTGGGGTAGACAGAGCGCCTGCGCGCTAGGCGCAATGTCCGAATGGTGGTGGAAAGGTCGGAGATCCATCCACCACCACGACCTAGGAGACCAGCCTCTAAGGTAATCCAATCTGGACCCATCAGGGTATCGAGAAGACAGATGTTTAATGACCTGATAAGAGCAGGAGTTCAATTTGAAAAGATTGATGGACAGCCTAAACAGGTATTACTGCAACTATGGAAACAGTTGCCCAATAATCAAAGATTCCAGTCCTCCCCCAAAAGGGAAGGAATTCGATTTATAGAACACATTCCACAAGACACATGGAATCTGGAAGATTTCATGGTGCCATCGAAAAAACGTAAACCTCCTCAGGCGGCCCGGGCAGCCGCAGTCGAGCCGTCAGAGGAAAAAGACTTGGGGATTGCAGAGCTGATGGCATGACAGAGGAGTCAAAATTTCCCAGGACTAGGGTCTCTACAGGATACCAGAGACCCTATGTTGAATTAACTATTCATTGGTCAAGAAAGAACATACAACGAGTGATGGCGCTGGTAGATACTGGGGCAGAAACATCCATCATATATGGGGACCCAAATAAATTCCTGGGCACTAAGGCTATGATAGGTGGGTTCGGGGGGCAGATGATCCCCGTAACCCAAACGTGGTTGAAACTGGGGGTTGGGCGTCTTCCACCTCGGGAGTACAAGGTATCTATCGCCCCAGTTCCAGAGTACATACTGGGGATAGACATCTTGTGGGGTCTGACTCTCCAGACCACTGTGGGAGAGTTCAGACTAAGGGAAAGATGTATTAGTATCCGGGTGGTGCAGGCAATTTTAAGGGGCCATGCAAAAATTGAGCCTATTTGTTTGCCACAACCCCACTGGATAACAAATACGAAGCAATACAGACTCCCTGGTGGGCAAGAAGAAATTACCAAGACTGTGCAGGAGTTGGGGAGAGTAGGGATTATTAGACCTGCGCACAGCCCATACAACTCCCCCATATGGCCAGTCAGGAAGTCAGATGGTACATGGCGAATGACGGTAGATTACAGAGAACTAAATAAAGTCACGCCGCCGATACATGCAGCCGTACCCAACATTGCCTCCCTCGTGGGTACGTTAAGTAGAGAAATAGAAACATATCACTGTGTTTTGGATTTAGCAAATGCATTTTTTAGCATTCCAGCTGCTAAGGAATCTCAAGACCTGTTTGCATTCACATGGGAGGGCAGGCAGTGGACTTTCCAAGTCCTACCTCAGGGATACGTGCATTCACCTACATTCTGCCATAACCTGATAGCACGTGACTTGGCAAACTGGAACAAACCATCTACCGTCAAAATGTACCATTACATTGATGATCTGATGCTGACATCCAGCTCAATTGAGGCATTAGAGAAGGCAGTACCATCATTAACCACTTATTTACAGGAAAAAGGATGGGCTATAAACCCACAGAAAGCACAAGGACCAGGGTTATCAGTTAAATTCCTGGGCGTTATCTGGTCAGGTAAGACTAAGGTCTTACCCAGTGCGATCATAGATAAGATTCAAGTGTTCCCAGTTCCCAGAACACCAAAACAGTTGCAGGAGTTCTTGGGTGTATTAGGATACTGGCGATCCCTTATACCCCACTTAGCACAACTCCTAAAACCTCTGTATCGATTAACAAAAAAAGGCCAAGTATGGGATTGGGGTAAAATGGAGCAAGATGCCTTCCAGCAGGCAAAAATAGCTGTTAAACAGGCCCAGGCACTGGGTATATTCGATCCAACCCTTCCAGCCGAACTAGATGTGCATGTAACTCAAGAAGGGTTTGGCTGGGGTCTGTGGCAGCGCCAGAGTTCCATTTGAACCCCAACTGGGTTCTGGTCACAGGTTTGGCACGGAGCAGAAGAAAGATACAGCATGGTTGAAAAGCAGCTATTGGCTACCTATTCTGCACTGCAGGCGGTAGAACCGATAACTCAAACTGCAGAAGTTATTGTTAAAACGACTTTGCCAATTCAGGGGTGGGTAAAAGATCTAACCCACATTCCTAAGACGGGGGTGGCCCAATCACAAACAGTGGCACGCTGGGTTTCCTACCTCAGTCAGAGAAGCCGCCTGTCATCATCTCCACTGAAGGAAGAACTGCAGAAGATACTTGGCCCAGTAACATATCGCAGTGAAGCACCTGAGGAAATAATTGTCACTCGTCCAGAGAAGAGTCCTGTACAGGAGGGGAAATTCCAGAAGATGCCTGGTACACAGATGGATCCAGCAGGGGGAACCCAAGTAGGTGGCGAGCTGTCGCATACCATCCCTCAACTGAAACAATATGGTTCGAAGAAGGGGATGGACAAAGTAGCCAGTGGGCTGAGCTGCGAGCTGTGTGGATGGTGATAACTCAAGAGCCGGGCAATGACGCACTGAATATCTACACGGATAGCTGGGCAGTCTACCGAGGGCTCACGCTCTGGATAGCACAGTGGGCCACTCAGGACTGGGCGATCCATGCTCGACCTGTCTGGGGCAAAGATATGTGGGTTGATATATGGAACGTGGTTAGGCACAGGACTGTACGAGCATACCACGTTTCTGGGCATCAACCCTTGCAGTCGCCAGGTAATGATGAAGCTGACACTCTGGCTTGAGCTCGATGGCTAGGAAATACATCAGCCGAAGATACTGCCCATTGGTTGCATCGGAAATTATGGCATGCAGGACAGAAAACCATGTGGGTAGCAGCTAAAGCATGGGGGCTGCCCATACAGTTACCGGATATTGTCCAGGCATGTCAAGACTGTGACGCTTGCTCACGAATGAGACCAAGACCTCTGCCGGAATGTCAACGGTTTACCGGGCTGGATCGGCCCGGTTCCGTGACGATTGGTGTGGGGGACCCACAGACCCACGCCCCAGGAAAGGGGAAGGGGGAAAGGGAAATGGAAAAAGGGAGATGGGCCTAGAAACAAAACAGCGGCAACGATCTGAGGAGGAAAACTAATTTACTAAATAAGATATCAGAAAGCAAAATAACACAATATAATACAATATAATTGGAATTGAAGCTAATAAATCAAAGAAAATGAGCAAGAGAGAGTGTCCGATAAACCGAAGGCCTTACGCTAACGCTGAAGGCGATACGGCAGCGAGCACCCACTGCTGAGTCGATCCCAAAGGAAAGAGAGTGTCCCGTGACCGCAGAGAGTTTTTATCTTTTCCCTCTGAGCGGAAAATATGTAAAAATGCAAAGCATCGCAAAGTCCTCTGGGGAATGTAGTTCTTCTCTTCTGAGACAGGTATACCCGGAAATATCAATGATCTATGGAGTTGGAGTATTAACTCTTTAACTCTTAATGCACTACATGTTGTTATGATGTGGAATACCAATACCAGAAATCATAAAACCATGACACGGAAACAACGGCCCATCTTGCTAGAGGACACAACCCTTTACAACGATGGCAGATCGATTACATAGGTCCCCTTCCTCGATCTGAGGGGGCCAGATATGCCCTAACCTGTGTTGACACAGCAAGTGGACTGATGCAAGCCTATCCTGTAGCAAAGGCAAACCAAGCCTATAGCATTAAAGCTCTAACTAGGTTGATGGCGTCATATGGGACTCCTGAGGTCATCGAGAGTGACCAAGGTACACATTTCACAGGTACAACTGTGCAAAAGTGGGCTGAAGACAACAACATCGAATGGCGGTTTCACCTGCCCTATAATCCAACAGGAGCAGGCCTAATAGAAAGGTATAATGGAATCCTGAAGGCTGCTCTGAAGGCAGATTCACAGTCCTTGCAGGGGTGGACCAAGAGGCTTTATGCAACCCTGCGGGACTTGAATGAGAGACCGAGGGATGGCAGACCCAGCGCTTTAAGAATGTTGCAGAGAACTTGGGCCTCTCCACTCAGGACACAAATCACAAGCAAAGACACCTCACTTAAGCCACATGTTGGCACCATGAATAATCTTCTGCTCCCTGCCCCTGATGACCTAGAGCCTGGGAAACACAAGGTAAATTGGCCTTGGAAGGTGCAAGTAGGACCAAAATGGTGTGGTCTCCTTGCACCTTGGGGGAGACTGTTAGAGGCTGGGGGATCAGTAAACCCTCCTGTGGTTGGTGCATGGCCAACAGAGGTTGTAGTTGACACTCCAATTTTCATTGCAAAGGGGACATTAATCATGTCCTTGTGGCAAATTAGAACTCCCCCCTTGGTACCTGATATAGTGATCCAACCACAGATATCAGGCCAAAGGGTATGGTATCGAAGGCCAGGCCATGCTCCAGTACAGGCAGAGGTATTGACTCAAGACCGAAATACGGCCTGTATCTTACCATGGAGGGCAGACTTACCCCTCCTTGTACCTGTTAAACATCTGTATTACTCCCCTTGAGGTTATCAAGTTCACAGGACAGCCAGCAGGAGCAACACCACTCCAGCACACTCCAGTGACCATGAGGAAACATCATGACATCCAGTGATGGACTGCTGAACTTTCGGCAACTGGCAAGTGTGAACCTACTGGTCCTTAAAGAAGATACGACTCCAGAAGGAACATCAAGTACTGGCCCAAGAAAACCACAAGAAGGGCCTACAAATAATGGCCTTCAGTGCCTTAACATTCTACGTTGCAGCGGGTATTGTACATGCGTCGTGATATACTTGGTATTTTGAGCCATCAGAACAGCAGGAGATTATGCCCAACCTGCTCAGTTGCTGGTTCATGCTGTGAAGGGGTGGAGTGTAGTGGGATTGCCTGGTCACAGCCTGAACCAGTGAATGAGCATCTGAGTGACCGGAGCGGAGGAGCCCAGGTCCACCCGACCTCTCGCTCTCCCCCTCTTGGTGGTGCTTCCGGCGGTGCTTCCGGCGCGCCAGTGTTCGAACGAGCGGCGGCTGCGTTCCTTATCCTAAATGGTCGCCGGGAGGGGTGAGTTCATCCCCCTTATCTCTGACATCTCTTTCTGTAGTGCCTCTACCTCAAATAAAAGCTCTGTCACCGCCTTTGCTTGCTTTACAGGAAGCTTTGGGAACAAACCAGTTCCTGTAGGCACACCTGCTTGTTCAACACACATAAAGGCTAAGGGGTCCGGTTACTACTCAGAGAAGCTCATCTTGCCTTTGCTTCGTTGCAGCAGAAAAAGGAGAACCCATACCAATATGACAGCCTATTCAAAAGCTTGTTCCTTCATAAATTCTTCTGTCAAGGTGCACAAAAAACTATTTTGGCATCAGGTCATCTAATAAAGCTGAGTAAATGAAACTTCAAACTTGACTTGAAGAAAAATAAAGGATTTCTGTTGCGGTGACCCCAGGATGATGAACCACGGCCATGTCAGAACGATCTTCTTAAGATGCCAATACAAAGACTCAGAGAGACATAGATATGATTATGCAGCTGAGCCAACTTTATTTCGCAGGTTACATACTTTTATATCCCTGAACACATGCTATTTTTCGAATAATTGCTAAGCAGCGGTTCTTGCTCTATCCTTGCGAGATAAGCAGTGTCCAATTAGTTGCCCTTTTCCCACACATACCAGGGCCATCTGGCTCCACTGCAAACTTACTCCTTCATCGTTGCCCGGTCAACGGTGCACCACTTCTCGAATCCAGTGATCCAAACGTGCTGTTTTGTTCGCAGTGCTCCAGAGATAAGCATATATGACCTCCTTCTCTAAGCCAGTCCTCCACAGATTTTTTCAACACAGCCTATTGTAAGAGACTATTATTTTATACTATTGCCTCAAAGTTTGTTGATGAACATGTCCGAACACGTCCAAGCTAGTCCTGGACAAGGGTTGTGTAATCCTCTGTCTGAGGGACAAGCAGATGGGCATGTCCTTGGGCAACGAAAGAGAGATAAGCTGCAGCTCAGTGTTCACTTAACGCTCTTTTGTTCGGTACTCATCTCCGTGGGGAGATAGCCATCTCAGGAGGGGCTTGCCTGGCAGACTAGCACGGGATTTGTCATGTAGTCAAGAAAAATGAAGGATAAAAGAGGGATCGACTACCATGAGATTGCTAGTTATTTGTTGGTGCTGTTGGTGTTGTTGTGTGGGTGTTCTTCCATCGGAAACCTCATGAGCTGATTCCTTGCTGCTGAACTCCCTCCTGGGCCTGCTGCTTTCTCCTGGACCTTGCCGCTCCTTCGAGGGGTTCTGCCGTCTGAACCCTCACGAGCTGCTGCTTCTCTGGAGCTGACCTCTCGCTGCTTCTCCAGTGCTGGCTGACGCTGTTCCTGTGCTGACCCAGTGCTGCTTCTCCAGGACAACTGCATGCTGTCCAAGGCTGCCTGTCGCTGCTGCTTTTCTCACCGCTTCTGCCAGCCCTGCTCTTCTGCCTCGGACCGTCGGAACCGCTTGCAACCGGACCGCCTGTAGGATCCTGGCTGGTGACTTCCCCTGCGTTGTGCAAATCCTTGCTTCTTTCCTATCTTTCCTATCGCTCGCCTTCCCTTCCCCATCACTCTTAACAGCGTCCCCCTTCCCCATGTCCCTGGTCAATATTGATAATAAACTGGTCGGACCAACATTTGAACCGTTGCTTCTTAATCTCACGCTGGGTATACGCATAATCCAAGAACCTCGTCTCCCTCCTTTAAATTGGAGCGTGACACCTATTCAGACAGGTAGATAATTCATATGAGGTGACCAGTACTGTCAGCTAGTAACAGGTTATTGCCTTTTCTCTCATAAGGTTACACATGGAAATATTTGTTGTTCAAAGGTCGTATTAAGGAAAAGAGGCAACTCCGGACATTCTCTCACTTATCACAAGTTAGTTTTGACTAACCCCAGAAAGGAAAAATCCTCATCAATAGACTCTACATATTTCTCACTCTCCGTGAGCCTCCAGACGTCATGCCTTCTCTTGCAAAGCGAGCATTAGTCTAAATTCTCTTATTAAAGTGGGATTACACTGGACAGTACTACAGGTAGTGATGCTTTAAAGACAGATGCTTTCTACTCCTTTGAAGTATGTTACTACACAGCTGAGAACCCCAGTGAATGAAACTTAGACGCAGAAGCAGAATTTCTATTTTAGACTCTTTTCAAAGAGTTAAGGAGGCACACTGTTATGACACTAGCGAGATATGTTTTCCACAAGACTTTCACAGGCTTACTATGTCTACTGGCTGGCAGCTTCATTATTTCAGAAGAATACAGCTTTGATTCTTGTGTGGGAGTGAGTAGCATCAGCCCATGTTGCTCACAGGCTCTCAAAATCCAGATCAGCAGAGCCAATGGAAATTCACTACTGCAAATCAAAGCAATTTGGCCTGAGGGAGTTGGTAACGTGCTGGCATATCTTACCTTTTGACGTAATTAAAAATCACACTTCTGAGAATCCATTAATGACACAACAGAGATGCCAAAGGATGGAAGTCATTATGCGTATGAATTATGCTCTGTCATCCTCAACTTCAGCTATCATTAACTTCTTGGTTCTTCAGAAGATTCAGACCACAGGGACTGTCTCTTTAGTAACAATCTACTTCCTGAGTGTGTCCTCAGGAAGGACTTTTCTCCATTAGTATAAACATTAAGCAAACCATCAAGCAATTATTTTGTACTTGGTGAAGGCAAACATTGCTTTGATTTACATCTTGTTGAACTCTTTTATCACAAATTTTAATTTTCTAGGAAGAGAGGCGGAACTCTTCTCAGCAGTGTGTGATGACAGGACAAGGGGAAATGGCCACAAACTGAGGCACAGAAAGTTCCGCACAGATATGTAGACATTCATCTACACTGATTTTTCTCATCCCATCCTGAGTATATTGGCCTACTGATTAATAACGAAGATAGATTTTTATGTGATTACAGCAGTGAATTGTCAGTGTAACTGACAACTGCTGCTTCCACTTGCCTCATTCTGAGAACATGCAGAGAATTTCTGTACTCGGAGATATTCAACTGACAATAAAAATCAGAGATAAACTGTGTATGCTCTCCAGGAATCCAAATTGAGTAATTAAATCTGTTGAGAATCTGGATGGACTGTAGATCTGATGGTGGATTTGGGCTTTGAAAGTGACTCAAATCACAGTGGTCTCAGTAAAACTTGGAAGAAGAACTGACCAGAAAGAACAATCTATTGTTTTGCTAACTTGAAATCTTGAAGTATAAATCCAAACACAGTGAGCTGTCAGCTCATCAATATATGTAATGAATATATGTAACAAATCCGGAATAGTTCAGATTCCAGCATTTACAGGGGAAATTTATTACCCGTTTCTCTGCAGTAAATATGTCAGTGGCACAACAGTGAGAGTTAAAAAAGATTCAGTATTTATCTCAAATAGTAATGGTGCTGCCCAAACTGAGAGTGGTACACATCACTCCTCCCACATGACCAGCCCTCACATTTTCATTGAGAAGTACCTCAGAGACCCTTGTTTCATTATTAGAATTATTTGTTTTTGAAAGCAGAGGAAGCACAGGAATACGACCACTTCTCATGAAAAAGAAATAGCATTTAGAATAAAGCTTAAATGGTTTACTTCAATGGGAGTTTTAAAATATTCTCCTCCCTCCCCTCCAAAAAAAAACATAATGCATTTTTCTCATAGACATTAAACGCAGAATAGGGATTCAGTACTACTTATGTGAAACAGAGCTCATGTCTTTCATTAATCTTCTTTTTTTTTTATTTTTTTTTTATTTTTTATTTTTAGTTAAGTGAACAAAGGGTAAATGTAAAATTGGAAGAATATTCTTATCGTGCTTTCAGATTTCGGATGAATTCAGATTGCTCCACTTAGGGCAGTATCTCCCATAGCTTTTTACTCAAAAATTACTAACTACAGTTAAACACATTTTCCCCTCATCCCACCAAAGCTGGAATGAAAAAAAATACTGGAAACCCATAAAGTGCTCAAAGCATATTTGAAAAGCATGAAGTTGATAGAGCTCGGGGGGTGAGAGCTGTGTTCTGCTGCCCTCTCCTGTCGTTGTGCATCATTACATTACAGGCTAATGGATGTAAATGCATGAAACATCTGTATATGGAGCTGTACAGCTTGTTTCAAAAAACCCTGTGAAATCAGACCTTTCACAAGGTTATTTTGACTTAAATAGTAGGTTAATTAAAGCCCTTTTCTGCCACTCTCACAAAAGCTGCTGGCAGAAAGTGGACAGGTGTCTGAGTTCCATGTGTGCATGTTTCCGCAGGGGCTGTGGACTCTTGCTGCAGACCAGGGGGCTGCACTGCTGTCTTCCTGGTGTGAGTGTGCCTGTCCCAGTGCGGCTTCCTCACCCTGGGCACCACCTCACATTGGGCTCTGATGTCAGTCATGTTCATGAATTTATCAGTCTAAAATATGTGCACGTAAGGATAGATACTTTTTCTTCTTACGTGTTTGCCCTAGCACATAAAAGCAAATGCAGTCGCGATGCCCATAAACAGTGGCTTAGGCTATCCAGTGTCACTCCAATCTTCAAAAGGGCAAGAAAGAGGATCCAGGAAAATAGAGGCCAGTCAGCCTCACCTCCGATCCCGGAAATGTAATAGAACAGCTTGGTCCATCGGAACAATCCATCCACTGGATAGCATCTCCGGACAATTGGAAGAGAAGAAAGTTACCAGAAGTAGTCAGCACGGGTTCGCCACGGGGAGGTACTGCTCGACCAACCTGGTGGCCTTCTATGATGTCATAACTGCCTGAGTGGATGTGGGGAGAGCAGTGGATGCAGTCTACCTTGATTTCAGCAGGGCATTTGACACTGTCTCCCACAGCATCCTTATAACGAAGCTGAGGAAGTGTGAAATATCAGATGAGTGGATGGTGAGGTGGGCTGGGAACTGTCTGACTGGCAGAGCTCAGAGGGTTGTGATCGGTGGCGCAGCGTCCAGTTGGAGCCCTGGAAAAGGGAAAAACAGAAAGGGCAGGGAGATGAGATGGGCTGGAAACAAAACAGTAGCAACAATCTCAAGAGAAAAGATAATTTCCCAGATGAGATATTGGAATAATGCATGAAACACAATATAGCATGGGGTAATTGGAAATGACTGATTGATGTTTTTGAAATAAAAGGAGAGAGTGTCTGAAAACCAGAGGCCTTAGGCTAACGCTGAAGGCGAGATGGCTAGGGAGCACTCGCTGCTGGGAGAATCCGCAAGGGAAAAAAGAATGATCTTGTGACTGGTCAGCATTTTTCTCCTTCCCTCTGAGTGGAAAACGGAAAAACACAAAGTCACGCAAAGTCCTCTGGGGTACGTAGTTCTTCTGAGACAGGTACAGCCAGAACTATCGATGGTCCATGGAACTGGAGCATTCACTCCTTAACTCCCAATGCAGCAGATGATGTAATGATGTGGAATACCAATAACAAAAGACCTTAAAACCATGGCATACCTGTTGCTCCTGCTGAGAAACTCTCAGCCACGGAGATCACAGTGTGCTTCCCCATTGTGTCCTGAGATGGTTGCAGTCTGTCCCCAGGAGTCACGAGCAATCCTCTCATCCCAAGGAGCGACTCTGTTGTCCATGGTTGGTCATCTCCCCGTGGGGCACCTCACCTCACTTCTTCTGGAGTTTGGAATATAGGGATTTGCCTGCACATCGGAGTTTGGCACGTGTCCTCTGTAGGCAGAGGAAGCATGGGGTGAGGCAGCAGCACTCCAATGGTAATGTATGTGGCTCTGGGCTCCTGAGCTTGATTGATTCAATCCTGGTCAGCCGGTGTGCTTGTGACATCAGGGTCCTGGTAGGAGCCTGCTGGGACAGAAGCGTCTTCTGATTGACCGCAGTGATGCCTACCATATCTCGGTACACACGGACCCCCTCTGGCTGCTGGGCAGCAGCAAAAGATTGATTTTGGCTTCGCCCCATTTTGGCCCTTTCCCAAGGTGGATGCTTCTCTCTCGCAGCCACGTTTCTTCCTGTGCCTGGTGCTGCACCTTCAGATGGAGCTGTAGTCCGGGTGCCTTCAGCTCCAGGCACACTGTAGCACGAGGCTTTGCTGTCCTTGGGGCAGTGCCTCCTGGAGCCAACTGTGTCCCGACTGCATCCCTCGTCCTTCTCTGTTGCCTTCTGTGCTCTGTGTAGTGTGGCACTGAGACCTTCTGCTTCTGGCTCTGGCCTTGGCAGCCCTGCATTGTCCTGGGACTGCTCCAGCGACAAAACCGGCAGCCGTTTCTTCAGGTTTTCAGCCTCTGTTGAGAGTCTCAGAGCATCCATATATGCTTTGAGCAACTCTTCCAGTCTGGTCCCTGCAGAGTTTGAAGGTTGTGGCATAGCTGTGCTCGTACTGGAAGAGTCTTCTCTTTGCAATGAATTACTTCCTGAAGGAGCAGTCCTGCCTTGTGACAGCTCTGGGATTCCCATGCCACCTGTGATGAACATGGTGGTGGTCTCGTCATTCTGTCCTGCCTTCTCCTCAGGACATTTCTGGCTCTGTGGTGCTGTCTGCATGTCCAGGATGCAAAAGAAGGGGCCGGAATCACCCCTTTGTGTCCCAGAGCCCTGCTCCTTTCTGCTTCTACCAGTCTGGGTCTCATTTCTGGCCAGACCGCTGCTGCTTTCCACTCCCCTATATTTCCTTTTCACCTGGGGTCTCTCCACATCTTCACAAGGCATCTCTTCTGCCACTCTCACAAAAGCTGCTGGCAGAAAGAGGACAGGCGTCTGAGTTCCCCGTGTGCATGTTTCTGCACGGGCTGTGGACTCTTGCTGCAGGCCAGGGGGTTTCATTGCTGTCTTCCTGGTGTGAGCGTGCCTGTCCCAGTGCAGATTCCTCACCCTGGGCACCACCTCTGCATTGGGCTCTGATGGTCGCTGAGGGATCGGAGGAACCAAATGTTCCTCCAAAGTCCCTTCTCCGCTTGTTGTCAACCGCATTTCCTCCTCTGGTTTCATTCTTGGGATGATGCAGGCCGAGGTCTCCTGTACTTCTGGGGGCTTAAGGGCATCAGAAAGCATGAGGTCATGCTGGACCACGGCAGCGTGACCCAAGCCTGCTCCATGTGGAAGAGCGCTGAATGACAGCTGTGAAGGGCAGCTGCCTTCACCTGCCTTGCCATGAGTACAGGAGCTTTCCTTGGGAGGGTGCACAGAGGCCCTTGAAGAACAGCTGGCATCTGTTGCCACAATGGCAGCAAGGGAGTTGTCACTCAAGGAGGACAGAGAGGCCCTCGAAGAACACCCAGATTCGATTTCCTTTACAGGAGTGAGGGACACATCGCTCCTAGAGGACAAGGAGGCCTTTGAGGAGCGGCCAGATCCCTCTGTCATCTCGGAAGAGTGGGACTTGTTCCTCCTTGGTTCAATAGAGGTCCTCGAAGAGTGGAACATCTCTGCTTCCTCAATGGAAGTGAGGGAGCTGTCAGTCCAGGAGGACCAAGACACCTCTGGTGACAAGCTTGTTTCCATGTCCTCACTGGCAGTGAGGTATTCATCGGTGTCCTCTGACATCTGCATAGCTGACCTGTGGAAGAAAGGGATGAGGGCATGCTTAGATCAAGGTCTCCTGAGCTCCTCATGACTCTCCTGCTTCTTCAAAGCAGTTGACAGGCTGTGTTACTGAGGTGGAGACCAACCCAGCCAGTGCGCAAGGTCCCACTGCCTGCTGTGATCAGAAGCTCAGGAGAAGTGGGCGGCACTTTCAGGCTCTGTTGCGCCTGTGAGATAAATCCATTGCTTCTGCAACGGCACTGCCCCTTCTACTTTAGGTCTGCACATTTCAGCATGCCCTGCCTTACTCATTTTCCCTTGACAGTGCCCCCTACCCTATACCCAAACGCATCTCCACTGCCTTCTTCTACTCAGAGGACTCACGTTTCCACATGTCTGAGATGTTCCTCAAGGCTCCTGTTGAGCTGACAGAGTGCTTCAGGCTTATCTGCCCTCTCTGGGACCAGGAAGCGGCTGCAGAGGGGCAGAGGTTTACATCAGCGGGAGCTCCCTAGGTGGGAGGTGACTGGAGGGAGCTGTCGTGCTCCAAGAATAGAACTACTCACTGTGTCCTTGAGCACTGACAAGCATGGTGGAGATCCTCAGCTTTTGGTAGAAGAGAAAGAGAGTGAACTCATGGAGTGTCCTTCCCTGACAGAGCCATGGTCATGTGGGGCCAGGGGGGGTCTTTGCAGGGCATGTGCTCTTGCCCAGGGCTGCTCACCTCTAGAATTTTCCTGGTTGCCTCTGTCTTGGCACTCCCTCTGTCTCTGTTTCTGTACAGGAACGGAAAGCAGGAAATGAGAAGGGAGCCTCCCCAGGGGCAGCCACACACTCAGGGCACAGCCGGGCTGATGGGTACTCCCAGCCGAGCCTGGCCAGGCCGCGCTGGGACACGGCCTCTCCTCCCTTGCAGGGCCCCCAGGCTGGCCCTGGGTATGGCCCTGGCCCCCACCGGGTGTGCCCTCTCCCTGTGCTGCAGCGTCTGGCTCAGCACCAGCCCTGACTCCTACCTTCAGAATACATAAAATCCTGATGAAAGCGAGTAACAATACAATCAGTACATTCCAGAGGATGCAGTAAAAGATGATGTGTTCCTCTAGGCTGGGGACGAAGAAGATCATTCCCCAGAAATGAGCCATGCCTGCAACGCGCTGAGAGAGACAAGCAGTTGAGCTCCTCTCTCCCGTCAGTTCACGGGCAAAGTGGCACCTATCCTCACTCTGCCTCACCCCAGAGTTGTCCCCTTTGTGATGCGGGTTGCCGCGTCACCAGCTGGGAGCCATGGCAACGTTTATGACGAAGGGACAGTGCGGTGCGGCACAGCCCAGCTCAACACTGCAGGGCCATAGCCAACCAACCCTAGTACTGAGACCTGAGCCTGTGTAGGGCCACACAAAGCCTGTGGGCGCTCAGCAGGAAGGACTGAATCCCAGGCCCTGTGCCACTCTCTCACTTCCAGAGCACATGGAGCGCTCGTTGGCCCTCATGAGTCCAGCAAGGCCGTGATGGCCGTGCTGCTGCTGCTCACTGTTCCCTGCCGTTCCCTTTTCCCGTGGGATCTCTCTCCACCCTCAGTATGGAGGACTGTCTTTGCTTTATTTACATATATATTTTTGAACCCTCTTTTCAAAGAGAGAACATTTCCTTCCTGACGACCAGTCTGGGTCTCATTTCTGGCCAGACCGCTGCTGCTTTCCGTTCCCCTATATTTCCTTTTCACCTGGGCTCTCTCCACATCTTCATGAGGCATCTCTTCTGCCACTCTCACAAAAGCTGCTGGCAGAAAGTGGACAGGCGTCTGAGTTCCCCGTGTGCATGTTTCTGCACGGGCTGTGGACTCTTGCTGCAGGCCAGGGGGTTTCATTGCTGTCTTCCTGGTGTGAGCGTGCCTGTCCCAATGCAGCTTCCTCACCCTGGGCACCACCTCTGCATTGGGCTCTGATGGTCGCTGAGGGATTGGAGGAACCAAATGTTCCTCGAAAGTCCCTTCTCCACTAGTTGTCAGTTCTGCTTCCTGCTCTGGTTTCCTTTTTGTTATACCACAGGTCAAGGTGTTCTGTATTTCTAGGGGCTCAAGGGCATCAGAAAGCATGAGGTCATGCTGGACCACGGCAGCGTGACCCAAGCCTGCTCCATGTGGAAGAGCGCTGAATGACAGCTGTGAAGGGCGGCTGCCTTCACCTGCCTTGCCATAAGTACAGGAGCTTTCCTTGGGAGGGTGCACAGAGGCCCTTGAAGAACAGCTGGCATCTGTTGCCACAATGGCAGCAAGGGAGTTGTCACTCAAGGAGGACAGAGAGGCCCTCGAAGAACACCCAGATGCTATTTCCTTTACAGGAGTGAGGGACACATCGCTCCTAGAGGACAAGGAGGCCTTTGAGGAGCGGCCAGATCCCTCTGTTGACTCAGAAGAGTGGGACTTGTTCCTCCTTGGTTCAATAGAGGTCCTCGAAGAGTGGAACATCTCTGCTTCCTCAATGGAAGTGAGGGAGCTGTCAGTCCAGGAGGACCAAGACGCCTCTGGTGACAAGCTTGTTTCCATGTCCTCACTGGCAGTGAGGTATTCATCGGTGTCCTCTGACATCTGCATAGCTGACCTGTGGAAGAAAGGGATGAGGGCATGCTTAGATCAAGGTCTCCTGAGCTCCTCATGACTCTCCTGCTTCTTCAAAGCAGTTGACAGGCTGTGTTACTGAGGTGGAGACCAACCCAGCCAGTGCGCAAGGTCCCTCCACTGCCTGCTGTGATCAGAAGCTCAGGAGAAGTGGGCGGCACTTTCAGGCTCTGTTGCGCCTGTGAGATAAATCCATTGCTTCTGCAATGGCACTGCCCCTTCTACTTTAGGTCTGCACATTTCAGCATGCCCTGCCTTACTCATTTTCCCTTGACAGTGCCCCCTACCCTATACCCAAACGCATCTCCACTGCCTTCTTCTACTCAGAGGACTCACGTTTCCACATGTCTGAGATGTTCCTCAAGGCTCCCGTTGAGCTGACAGAGTGCTTCAGGCTTATCTGCCCTCTCTGGGACCACGAAGCGGCTGCAGAGGGGCAGAGGTTTACATCAGCGGGAGCTCTCTAGGTGGGAGGTGACCGGAGGGAGCTGTCATGCCTCTCTTAACGGCCACTAAAAGACACTAATTCCGCTGTTACTGGATTTGGGGATTTGCAGCAACCCAAAGTTCCCGATTTTTACCTTTTGAAGGGCCCAATGGTAGCATTGTTCACACAGATCCTTGTGTATTACCAGTTCCTAGTACTCTTGGGGGTTGTGATCTTTTAAGTCAATGGGGCATGGTTTTGCAGGCACATTTTCAATTGTGGCCTGCAAATTGGGCATAGGCAGTAACCTGTGCCTGTAACTTGGTAAACAGAGCAACCTGTTTGGGGAGATCGGTGGCCCTTTAGAAAAAAAAGTTGCTGCTTTTACATGAACTAATTAAAGAACAACTGGCTGCCGGACACTTGGTGCCTACTAACAGCCCTTGGAGCACTTCAGTCTTTGTTCTTCTCATGAGTTGCGCCAAGTGGAGGCTTTTACAGGATCTGTGCACTGCCAATGCTGCATTTGAGCTCATGGGGGTGTTGCAGCCTGGTCTCCCCTCACCTTCAATGTTATTCTCATATTGGCCTATAGCAGTGATCAATTTAAAAGACTGTTTATTTTACCATACAACTTCATCCAAAAGATGCACCATGATTTGTGTTTTCAGTGCCCTCCATCAACCAATGAAGCCTTGCTTAGAGGTAACACTGGTCTGCTTTACCACACGGAATGCTTAGTAGCTCAACACTATGCCAACTGACTGTGGCAAATGCTCAAAGGAGACCCAGCTCTAACCTCTAAAAGACAATAAACACCAAAAGCACTACAGTGCTTAGACTCAGTAATAACATCATTGCAACCCCAATACAGCCATCACGTTTGTTTGTCACTTCCAGAGCTCTTATAATATGATCAAGCTCCTATCAACCATAGTTTGTTATATCAATGGGATGGCTCAAGGAAAGATCCTCTCATCATCCTTGAATGGGTATTTTTACCACATACATTTTCAAAAACCTTCACATCACAAGTGGAGGTGTGTGCAGTGCTAATGCAATGAGGCTGACATCGTTTGAAACTTTTACAATACACTCCTGATCCTGACTGCATCTACATACCTGCTACTAAAGAAGATTTAGATTGTATGCTCACACATTTGCTCACTTTGCAAACTGCTGTGGCTGATTATACTGGACAAATCTCCACTCATCCCCCCAGACATCAGTTACTGGATAATTTATGTGATCTATCCCTTACTAGAAATATTTTAATTTCACATGTTCCAGTACCTAATGCTGCTACTGTATTTACAGAAGGCTCCAACAGGACAGATTGTAGATTTGAGGAAAAATTTTTTCTCTGAATGAGTGGTCAGGCACTGGAATGGCCTGCCTAGGGAGGTGGTTGAGGTACCATCCTTAGCGCTGTTCAAGAAGCGTTTAGATGAGGTGCTAAGGGATTTATTTAGTAGCTTGGTGGGTAGGGATGGTGATAGGAGGATTGTTGGACTAGATGATCTTGTAGGTCCTTTCCAAGCTAATGTATCTATGAATCTAGGACACACCAAGCATTGGTTCTCTGCTGTGCGACTGCTACACGATGGCAGACAGACATGCATATCATCGATGGGTCACCTCAAGTTGTAGAGCTTGCTGAGGCGGCTTAAATTTTCAAAGTTTTGCAGAACAAAAACGTAATCTAATTAGTGACTCGTTGTATGTTATAGGTATCTTTCAGCGAATTGAAGGATCTTTTCTTAAGCAAGTTGACAGTCCTGCCTTGCTTGCTCATCTTAAGCAAGTTTTGCACTATGTCTATCACCGTACTTTCCCTTATTTTAATACGCATATTTGATCGCACACTGCATTGCCTGGTCTGTTAACTGTTACAAATATTGACTAGGGAGATGGGGATGGTGAAGGCAGACACTGTTACCAATAAAGGTGATGGGGAAGGGAAGGCAGGTGATAGGAAAGATAGGAAAGAAGCAAGAAATTGTACAACGCAGGGGTAGACACCAGCCAGGACCCTTGGGGCGGTCCAGTTGCAAGCGGCTCTGATGGTCCGAGGTAGAAAAGCAGGGGTGGCAGGGCTGTGGTGAACAGCAGCAGCGACGGGCAGACAGGAAGAATTTACAGGGTCCAGAAGAAATCAGCAGGTCTCAGGTAACAGGGATCAGATCATGAGAGTTAAGATGGCAGAACACCTGTCCTCATGGTGGTTGATCCCTCTTTTATCCTCCATTTTTCCTGCCTTTGTGACAAATCCCATGCTAGCGTATCAGGCAAGTATCACCTGAGATGGCATCTCCCCCTGGAGATGAGTTCCAAAAAAGTGTTCTCCAGCCATTGAGCTGCAACTTCTCTCTTTCGTTGCCCCAAGACCATCTGCTGTGTTCTTTAGACAAAGGATTTCACAACCCTTGGACTTGTTCATCAGGAAACTTTGATGACAATGGTATAAAAAATAATAATCTCTTACAAAGAGCCATGCTGTAAAATGTGAACTGCTCACTTCCTACAGAAACTCTACTGCTGGCTTGCGGATCTCATTAGAAAAGAAGAGTTTCTGTGTCCTCTAGTCACATGCCTTAAAGCTGCACTCTTGTTTTAACTTTCACCTTTAAGACCTTGGTGAGAGTGCAACCTCTGGCAAACACCACTAGATGGAGGTGTTTTCTCATGCTGTCCTCATTTGCCTGCACTACCTGGGGCTTTGCAATTTGGTTAGTGCATTTCGATTTTCCGTGACTGCATGTTAAGAATGGGAAACAAGTTCAAGTAACTTTCATATATAAGTAAGTGTTAGGTGTTTCATGTGTTTGCACATCAAGTTGCACGTAGGAATTAACGATGTCTAGAGTTTTGTTGTTTAAACTTGAAGTACTGAATGGTTGTTAGACGAGTGGGGAAAGAAGTATATATGTCAAACTACAAGTTTCTAAAGCTTTACGTTTTCTTGGCACCAGTTAGAAACAGAAGCAGGTTATACATGAAGCACATAACAGGTATACTTGTTTTGTTGTTACTGAAAATCAGAGCATATGATATTCTGTCTTCTCTACAATTTTTACTGTCTCTTCTACACCCATTTACATAAATGTACATCCCAGACTTCACTGTCGGGGCTTGTTTGTGCCAGTAATGAGAAAGAAGGGTGTGTATCTAACTCCAGGTGGAGAAATCATCTGCAAAACATTGTTGGCTCAGAAGCAGAAGTTTAGACAGAGAATTTGTTAAAATACCTACGGAGAAAGGCTTTATTCAGTAGCAGAGGTAAAAAGTGGCATTTTACAATGCAAGTACTTCTACTTTCATTCCAAAAGAACTAGGAATACTTACTACAATGCTGTGGTTGATTTTACTGTTTGAAATTCTCTAATTCTTATTGTAACTTTTAAAATTTCTGTTATGTTATTCTGTTATGTTAAAGGCTGTGAAATAGTAAAATAGAACAAAAACAGGGACAAGAACTATATTTTACATTTGCTCATTTGTAATTTCTTTGAAATTGGTTAAATATTAAGCGACTGAAAATTTGTTTATAACATGTTGTCCTCAGTCAGTGATTTCTGCTGAGTCAGAGGCACACAGCTTACAGATCAGATCCTAAACACAGGTAAGTAAATCTGGGCAATATATAAATACCCTGGAGTTGGCACATTTGAAACAGAAGCTTTCGAAGTAAACCTTTATAAATCAACTCTCTAAATCAAAGCAAAACCAATTATTTTTATATGGGAAAGTTACTCCCCAAGCAACTTGTGCAGGTAAAGGTTCTGTTTTTAATATAGCTTGGTGTGTTTTTGCATGGAGATACTGCAGACGAAAGTCAAGCAAATAACATAAAAAACTCTTAAGTACCAATCCAGAAAAACTTTGACGCCAAATAGTTTAACAGTAGGATAACTGAGAAAAATGTTTGGACAAACACAAGGTAGAGAATGACCACACAGCACATGACAGCAAGCCAGGGGATTTTCACCTGCTTTAAATTACGCACAGTTTAATTAGAGGAAAATTATGAGGCCTACAAGTAATATTTCCTACCAGATTATACAATGCTTATTAAGCTTTCAGCATCAAAGACTGCACATTCATCTCTTGCTGGGAAACTTGTTTGAAAGCACTCATTTAGGTATACATACGTGCTGTGATTAAACTCTAGCTTTGCTGAGTTTGTTATGGCTTGAATTGGAGTAGAGGTCATGTAAAAACTTGGGGATTGTCCTGGCAAATGTGGTGTTAATGTTGAGATGATACATAAAGGTAAGCAACTGACACATCACCACTGTATTATTTTGCAAATTGTGGTAAAATTATATGGCTGGTAGTTAGCAATAGGGCAGAACACGTTACTGTAAAAGATCTCAGATAAGAAAATCTTTCAGTAACTCTTTATGTTTTGTAGTAGTAAACTGGACAGATACACTTCTTTTAAATTTGAGTTTAGCTTCCTGAATTGGCTCTGTCACTGTAAGAACTGCAATATTTGTAAGGAGTGTATGTGTGTATGTATGTATATGTATAGATATATACATACAGGTGCGTACATGAGTATATATATTTTTTTATATATGGCTACACCAGGCCATATATTAATAGACCAATCTGTTGAAACAACGCAAACATTTCAATTCTATTTATATAATACTTCAACCTTTATCTTCAGTGTGAATTACTGCCTTTCTGCAACTTCCAGATGTAACCTTCTTTCTTTCAAAACCAATGATGAACCAGGTTTAAGCTTCATTTAAGATTGCATTTCCATCAAGGACCTTGTCAGAGACAAGGCATGTAACGGAGCCCAGAAGGAACCATAAGAGACCAGAGTGCAGCATATACTCATTTGAGAGTATCTCTCTACAGCATGAACTTTCAGAGAAGATTAACTGGATCTGGAATCTGCCTGTCTTTTAGAGGAAAAAAAACAGCTGCAAACCTTTCCTATGTGATAAAGACTTTTCTGTAACTTATGTTATACATACAGTACAAAACACTATGATTTTTTTTAATCCTATTCCAACAGAATGTTCCATATCCTAGTAAGGGAGAAGAACAAATGTCCAAGAAATTCCGTAGATGTTTTGATATTACCCTGTTTTATATGGCAATTTCAAAGTAGAAGGTAGACATCTGTACTATAGAAACTTTATTCTGTCTGTGTTTGAAAGCATGCATTGGTTACATATACAAAGGTTAATGTGAGTCACAATTAAAGCTGTGTATCTGAATTTTACGTAGAATAATTTGGTTTGTTGTTTTGGGAGAAATACTGAATGTTGTATTAAATCACCAAGTGATTTGATAGCATAAATATGTACTTAAATATCTCCAATCTGTAGCACATAAAATACGAACTGTAGAATGAAGGTAAAAGATGATACATGAAAGTGCTTTTATAAAATGTAAAAACAGAAATATAGAAATGATGGACTGTCTTTTTTCTTGTTATTTATAAACTGCTCCTATGTTTGAATTGTATAGCCTATGTAGAAATGTTGAGCACGGAACTCCTGGACTTGAAGAGAATTTCCTCAGTTCATATCCACTTAATTGACCCTCTTTGATCAGAAGGTCACAAAAATTTGGCTGATTGTTTCAGATAGTTTTCATATTATGATTCCATCGGGATGCTGAGAATTTGGGAGGTCCCCAAGAATTAGAGTTCATTTTAGTGAAACTGCCTTTCCTCCTGGCTTGTTTATTTCCTTGTAGTGGATTTACCCACATTGGTCAACTATAGCAGAGGTTCAGGACACTAGCTTACCCACTGCTATGTCAGAAAAGCTAGCTGTTTAATGCTTTCTACCAGTGGGAATGATTTTACCATTCCTGACTGTCACGGTGTTATCCGCGACAGTAGCCCAAGGGAAACCGCGAAGGGAGAGAGAAAGGGAAAAGAGAAAAAAAACTGCCCCGTCAGTGGCCACGCGGCCGCCCCAGCAGAGCCGTGCGCTCCGGGGGGAGGGGGAGACAGAGGGAATAGATGGGTCTGTAAAAAAAACAACGGCACGATCTGAGAAGGAACGGTAACTTTACTAAATCTAATAAAATTGAACAGCGCGCCGAGAGCCGCGCGGGGCCTGGCGGCCGGGGCCCAGCTCCGCCCCTCTGCTGCTCCCACAGCATTAGCTCCTTCCCTGCCTGCGTGATGTTCTGACGTGGAATACCGGCATCAAAACCACAAAACCATAACACTGACTGTGAGGATAAGTGAGAGCGTGTGGGGAATGGAGGGCTCCCCTTTGGTGAGGGAGGAGGTGGTCTGTGCAACATCAGTGTATGTAAATTCATGGGCCACGATGGGATGCATCCATTTGTGCTGAGGGAGTTGGCAGACGTAATTACTGATCCACTCTCTATCATTTCTGTGAGGTCTTGGAGAATGGGAGAAATGCCTGAAAACTGAAGGATATCTAATGTCACTCTGATCTTCGAAAAGGCAAGAAAAAGGATCCAGGAAACTACAGGCCAGTCGGCCTCACCTCTGACCCTGCAAATGTAATGGAACAGCTTGTACTAGATGGCATCTCCAGGCAATTGGAAGGGAAGAAGGTTATCAGGAGTAGTCAGCTTGGTTTCATCAAGGGGAGGTCATGCTCAACCAACCTGGTGGCCTTCTACGATGTCATCACTGCCTGAGTGGATGTGGGGAGAGCAATGGATGTTGTCTACCTTGATTTCAGCAGCGCATTTGACACTGTCACCCACAACATCTTTATAACAAAGCTGAGGAAGTAAGAAATGGGCGAATGGACAGTGAGGTGGGTTGAGAACTGTCTGATTGGCAGAGATCTAAGGGTTGTCATTGGTGGTGCAGAGTCCAGTTGGAGACCTGTACTTAGCAGTGTTTCTGAAGTGTCAGTTCTGAATCTGGTCCTGCTCAGCATCACCAATGGCCTTAATGAGGTGATAGGGTCCACCCTCAGCAAGTTTGATGATGATACAAAGCTGGGAGGAATGGTTGACATGCCAGAAAGCTGTGCTAACATTAAGCAAGACCTGGTCAGGCTGTAATCTTAGGCAGAAAGGAACTAGATGAGGTTTAACAAGAGCAAGTGTAGAATCTTGCACCTAAAGAGGAATAACCACATGCACCAATACAGGTTGGGGGATGACCTGCTGGATAGGAGTTCTGTGGAGAGGGACCTGGATGTCCTGGTGGCCAAGAAGGTCAATGGTATCCTGGGGTGCATTAAAAAGAGCGTGGCCAGCAGGTCAAGGGAGGTGATCCCCCCCCCCCTCTACTCTGCCCTGGTGAATAATTACGTGGAGAAGTGTGTCCAGTTCTGAGCTCCCCGGTACAATAAAGACATGACTCTCTTGAAGAGAGTCCAGTGGAGGGCTACAAAGATGATAATAGGCATGGAGCACTGCTTTTATGAAGAAAGGCTGAGAGACCTGGGTCTGTTCAGCCTTGAAAAAAGAAGACTCAGAGGGGGTCTGATCCATGTCTATAAATATGTAAGGAGAGGGAGGCAAAGGGATGATGCCATACTCTTCTCAGCAGTGTGTGGTGATAGGATGAGGGGAAATGGTCAGACACTGAGGCATAGGAGGTTCTGCACAAATGTACATGGGAACTCATTCACAGTGCAGTGACGGAGCACTGGCACAGTCTGCACAGAGAGGTGGTGGAGTCTCCTTCTCTGGAGATATTCAAGACCCACCTGGACGCCTACCTGTGCAACCTCGTGTAGGGAACCTGCTTTGGCAGGGGGTTGGACTCAATGATCTCTAGAGGTCCCTTCCAATCCCTACAATTCTGTGATTCTCTGTTTCTTTATTCCATTCATTTTACATACACTGCTTTCTACTTTTTCTTTGGACCGTGGTTCATTTTCTTTTGTGATGAAAAAAAAGCACTTTACATATCATGTCTGACCAAAGATTTTGGACTTCTTCCTCATACAAGCAATGCTGATCAGTTAATTGCTTGTGATACAGTATTACCAGATTGTAGATTAATTAACCTTTGATTGCTGTTTCTGCTTGTTCTGTTTCTCCCACGTATTCAGATACAAACTTAATCTCACAGCTATGTAAGAAGTTCCTCTTTTTGTGCTTTTTCTGAATAAATATTTATAAAAGCAGTTAAATTTTAATTTCTAAGTAATAAATAATTGATGACCCTTGAGAAATAGAAAGAAAACATCCTTGACACCAGGACCTGAATCCGTGTCATTGAATGATTTATGGCAAAGGGAATTCACTTCTGGAAACTTTGAATCCACTTCAGTTCTCTAAATTTCCACTACCCCATTGGAGCTGACCTATTAACTTTCCTGCTCCACTGAAATCTTTGGTGCAAACTTTTTACTCACCCAGACAGAGGGAGTCTGGACAGCTCGTTGTTCACCCAAGCATAGTCCTTCTCTACAACTGTACTAGCAAGACTGTTGTGACATGTCAGAAAAAATTTACTAGATGGTGGGTGGAAAGAAGACACCAAGCTAGAGCAGTAGAATGATTGTAGAGATTCATATCTGTAGGCAGAGGTGGATTGGGCCGAGGAAACCACAGAAGCTGCATTGTGATGGCTGTGGCTCTGGACTCCTGGGCGTGGCTGATTCAATCCTGGGCAGCCACTGTGCTTGTGACGGCAGAGTTCCGGTAGGAGCCTGCTGGGACAGAGGTGTCTTCTGATTGACCGCAGTGATGCCTACCATATCTCGGTACACACGGACCTCCTCTGGCTGCTGGGCAGCAACAGCAGTTTGATTTTGGCTTTGCTCCCTTTTGGCCCCTTCCCCAGATGGATACTTCTTCCCACAGCCACGTCTCCTCCTGGACCTGGTGCTGCACCTTCAGATGGAGCTGTAGTCCGGGTGCCTTCAGCTCCAGGCACACTGTAGCACGGGGCTTTGCTGTCCTTGGGGCAGTGCCTCCTGGAGCCAACTGTGTCCTGACTGCATCCACAGTTCTACACCTCTCCTCTTCAAGAGATGAGACAACTCTTGGCTTATTTAAATGTTACTCCAAGAAGCAGCAGGTGCAGAATTCGCACCACTGCAATTAAGCATCAATGCACAGAAGCTTCTTCTCAGGATGTGTAGCAGTGCTCTGTACGGCAACACTGCCACCAGGACACTTGTTTTCTGTGCTCTGCATAGTGTGGCAATGAGGCATTCTGATTGTGGCTCTGGCCTTGGCAGCCCCACATTGACCTGGGACTGCTCCAGCGATGAAGTCAGCATTTTTCTTCAGGTTTTCAGCCTTTGTCCTGAGTCTCACGGCCTCCGTATATGCTTTGAGCAATTCTTCCATGCTGGTCCCTACAGATTTTGGAGGTTGTGGCGTAGCTCTGGGAGTGTCTGTACTGGAAGAGTCTTCTGTTAGCAGGGAATTACTTCCTGAAGGAGCTGTCCTGCCTTGTGACATCTCTGTCATCCCCATGTTCCCTGTGATGAACATGGTGGTGGTCTCGTCATTCTGTCCTGCCTTCTCCTCAGGACATTTCTGGCTCTATGGTGCTGTCTGCTCATCCTGGATGCAAAAGAAGGGGCCGGAATCACCCCTTTGTGTCCCAGAGCCCTGCTCCTTTCTGCTTCTACCAGTCTGGGTCTCATTTCTGGCCAGACTGCTGCTGCATTCTGTTCCCCTATATTTCCTTTTCACCTGAGCTCTCTCCACATCTTCACAAGGCATCTCTTCTGCCACTCTCACAAAAGCTGCTGGCAGAAAGTGGACAGGCGTCTGAGTTCCCCGTGTGCATGTTTCTGCACGGGCTGTGGACTCTTGCTGCAGGCCAGGGGGTTTCATTGCTGTCTTCCTGGTGTGAGCGTGCCTGTCCCAATGCAGCTTCCTCACCCTGGGCACCACCTCTGCATTGGGCTCTGATGGTCGCTGAGGGATCGGAGGAACCAAATGTTCCTCCAGAGTCCCTTCTCCACTTGTTGTCAGCTGCATTTCCTCCTCTGGTTTCCTGTTAGGTATACCACAGGTCTAGGTGCCCTGTATTTCTAGGGGCTCAAGGGCATCAGAAAGCATGAGGTCATGCTGGACCGTGGCAGCATGACCCAAGCCTGCTCCATGTGGAAGAGCGCTGAATGACAGCTGTGAAGGGCGGCTGCCTTCACCTGCCTTGCCATAAGTACAGGAGCTTTCCTTGGGAGGGTGCACAGAGACCCTTGAAGAACAGCTGGCATCTGTTGCCACAATGGCAGCAAGGGAGTTGTCACTCAAGGAGGACAGAGAGGCCCTCGAAGAACACCCAGATGCTATTTCCTTTACAGGAGTGAGGGACACATCGCTCCTAGAGGACAAGGAGGCCTTTGAGGAGCGGCCAGATCCCTCTGTCGTCTCGGAAGAGTGGGACTTGTTCCTCCTTGGTTCAAGAGAGGTCCTCGAAGAGTGGAACATCTCTGCTGCCTCAATGGAAGTGAGGGAGCTGTCAGTCCAGGAGAACCAAGACACCTCTGGTGACAAGCTTGTTTCCATGTCCTCACTGGCAGTGAGGTATTCATTGGTGGCCTCTGACATCTCCATAGCTGACCCGTGGAAGAAAGGGATGAGGGCATGCTTAGATCAAGGTCTCCTGAGCTCCTCATGACTCTCCTGCTTCTTCAAAGCAGTTGACAGGCTGTGTTACTGAGGTGGAGACCAACCCAGCCAGTGCGCAAGGTCCCACTGCCTGCTGTGATCAGAAGCTCAGGAGAAGTGGACGGCACTTTCAGGCTCTGTTGCGCCTGTGAGATAAATCCATTGCTTCTGCAACGGCATTGCCCCTTCTACTTTAGGTCTGCACATTTCAGCATGCCCTGCCTTACTCATTTTCTCTTGACAGTGCCCCCTACCCTATACCCAAACACATCTCCACTGCCTTCTTCTACTCAGAGGACTCACGTTTCCACATGTCTGAGATGTTCCTCAAGGCTCCCGTTGAGCTGACAGAGTGCTTCAGGCTTATCTGCCCTCTCTGGGACCACGAAGCGGCTGCAGAGGGGCAGAGGTTTACATCAGCGGGAGCTCCCTAGGTGGGAGGTGACTGGAGGGAGCTGTCGTGCTCCAAGAATAGAACTACTCACTGTGTCCTTGAGCACTGACAAGCATGGTGGAGATCCTCAGCTGTTGGCAGAAGAGAAAGAGAGTGAACTCATGGAGTGTCCTTCCCTGACAGAGCCATGGTCATGTGGGGCCAGGGGGGGTCTTTGCAGGTGCGGTCTTCTTTTCGTTTTTTCTCTCTTTTTTTTTTCTTTTTTTCTTTTTCTTTTTCTTTTTCTTTTTCTTTTTCTTTTTCTTTTTCTTTTTCTTTTTCTTTTTCTTTTTCTTTTTCTTTTTCTTTTTCTTTTTCTTTTTCTTTTTCTTTTTCTTTTTCTTTTTCTTCTTTTTCTTTTTCTTTTTCTTCTTTTTCTTCTTCTTCTTCTCTTTCTCTTTCTCTTTCTCTTTCTCTTTCTTTTTCTCTTTCTCTTTCTCTTTCTCTTTCTCTTTCTCTTTCTCTTTCTCTTTCTCTTTCTCTTTCTCTTTCTCTTTCTCTCTTTCTCTTTCTCTTTCTCTTTCTCTTTCTCTTTCTCTTTCTCTTTCTCTTTCTCTTTCTCTTTCTCTTTCTCTTTCTCTTTCTCTCTTTCTCTTTCTCATTTTCATTTGTTATTTTATTTTCTTCCCAGAGGCTTCAAAAACTAGTTTTGAAGTCCAACTTCCCTGCTAAAGCAGGTTCCCTTCAGTGGCTGATCAAGTTATGAACAGTGGAGAAGAAAGGAAGATGATTGCATTCTTTTTTCTGTAGAGTGTTGTATGTGGAACCAGAGTGTTGTGGTAGTGCTGGCTCTGATTTTGCTCTGGAATCAACAGGAAATTATTTTTTGGTGAATTCTCTGCCAAGAAACCCTGATATCTGGGGCTATATTCTTCTCTTGGCTAGTCAGGGGAAGTTTAGATATCAACTACTTTTTTGTATTGAGTACGAAGCCTGGGTGGGAATGTGAAGGCTATGACTTGCTCTTCATCTGAAAAGAAAAGGGACATCTAGATGATCTAAACATCTTACTATCCTGGGGTCTACAGCAGCAGGCTAATGCTGCTTCAGTTTATTAATGATGCTAGAAGGTAATGACTAGAGTTGAAGAGTATATTTAATGATAAACTATGGGAGGATGAAATGCAGGGTAATACATATACAACATATACTAGATAGTAAATATATACTTTTTTTATACCAATTAAGAAATCTGAGAAATTCTGGATAAACGTTACCAAAAAGTTTGAATTTTCATTCTGATCTTATCTGAGTCCTAAGATATATCTGGAAATCTCACAAGAATGTTTTTTTCTTTTTTCTCAGTATTCCATAAACTTCCAGTCAGTTTGAAAGTAGATAAGCAATTATAGTTATGGCTCTGTCTTTAACTTGGTAGTGTAGAGAGGCACAACCTGAAAATTGAGGGGGATAGAGGGAGGAAAGAAAATTTATTTTTTATAAGATTAAGAATCCTAAATTATTTAATTCAAAGAAATGGTGGCTGAAAGTATATTCCAAGGATGAATATAGCTCATTAAAATGGGGTAATGTAGTAGAATCAGTAGCTAAAAAGACTAGATTAAGAAAAACAAATTTTAAGAGAAAAATGAGTGCAAGGAAAATGACTTCCTGATAACATTTTCTGTTTAGTTGAAGGGTTTTTTCTAAAAGGAAATAGCAAATTTTTTACAGATTAGGACTTCCAGGGCATAAACCCAAACCCTTTGAAGTTAACAAGGGTCCCGTGATATGTAAATGCAATATATACAGGTTGCTGAATGTAATCAGTGTTGCTTAGTACTAGAGAAACTAGACAGATGGCTTCCTTTAGAGAACAGATATAATCATATTGCATATTTCTCTCCTTGCTTTTAGCAACCAAAGGTATGGTTTTAATGGTTTCCACCCGTAACTCCTTGCATGGAGTCACTGACAGATGTTTTGGGCTGAAATTTACTGTATTAGCTTCTTGTGGAATTAAGTTACTTATTTGTTTGTTGGAAACTTCCTAGCAATTGAATACGATATGGTGGGACGAGTTTTTTTTCTAAATCTCTAGTACAAGAATGACTTGAACAATATACAGGACTGGAGAGATTTTGAGGCTTTCAACTTAAGGCCCATAAAACACTGCAGTTTTGACCTCTGTGATTTGTGAGCCTCTAATCCTGTGAAGTTAAAGAGGCCATCAGGATTTACACTTCAGTTCTGAAGTGCCCTGATCAAGCTGGACCTAGATTTGCCAACACAAACAAATGCAATGGCTAGCATCAAAACTGTGCAGATGTCTGTAAATACTACTGCGGAGTCATGCTTTTCTTGACCCTGAGAGAGGTTAATTTCTGATCAGAGTTAACTGTGAGAAAGGCATCACACAATTTCAGTAGTTTATTTCCTTTACTTTCAAAGCTCATGTAGGCAAGTAATAGCTCGACTGTGTTTGTGTTTTACACAAGGATATCCATTCAGTTGAAGGTATAGATGAATGGCAACTGATTTACTGCTTTTGTTTCTTCATCACGCGACTCACCTCTAACTCATCGTAAGTCAAATGAATGGCTCATGGTATGTTTTGCAGATGAATCAGCACTAGTGATCTTACAGCTGGTTCGTGTTTGACATACAGGTACAGCATGTTTGCATGTAATTACTGTCTAGTCAGTCAACAGTGCATTTTTGGCAGGAACCTTATGCAGATGTTTTACAGTCAGATAGTGGTCTTCATAAGTTTAGCTGCCCATATTGCCTTACAGGTCATTCTTATCTGCTATGCCTAGCTATAAGGGACAGAGACATATTTAAAATACTGTAAGCATATAAAAAGAAAAGGGAAGGGAAGGGAAGGGAAGGGAAGGGAAGGGAAGGGAAGGGAAGGGAAGGGAAGGGAAGGGAAGGGAAGGGAAGGGAAGGGAAGGGAAGGGAAGGGAAGGGAAGGGAAGAAACAGGAAAAGGAAACCTTAAAGATGCTATCTATGTTCAGAAGATCTCTCTATCTTCTTCATGCTACTCAGGAGGCTCTGTAGGTTATGTCTAATAAACATAAAATAAACATTTTTGCTTAAATTATTCATTCAATTTTCAAGTAAAAGTCTACTTGCATACTTTCTAAAAAGGCAGTTTCTTGATCAGTTGGTTGATACTCAGCCACTCAGTAAGATTACATAGTGAAGATAATGAGATAAATTAGCCAAACATTGTTTCAAATATAACCTCTATTACACTTCTGGACTGATATAATGCCAGAAGTAGGTTTTATCACCAGAAGCACGTTTTAGCTTGCTGTTCTTAAATGTCTAAATGTCTACAAATAATCTGAAGTATATTCTTTGTTCCCTTCTATAATCTACGAGGAGTGAGTGATATTCAAAGTTATATTGAACCAAACTATTTTAGATATTTCCTTCAGAAAAGATGAAAATACCGGATATTTTTGTCTCTCAATTCACATATATAATTAGGCTATAAGATGAACTTACTCAAAGTACTTATTTTTTTTCAGGAACCTGAGGATGGCAGTCTTTATGCACTATGCCTAATTCAGTAGGTGGAGAAGGATGTGAAAAAGCATCACTCTGTTAAGCTCCAAGATTTGCTTTACCTTTTAGTCACTGTAGTTCTTTCACTGATTTTAAGTAACGGCATTGTTACAGCACAGAGAGCGTCACAGACTGATAAATCAAACTCCTACTGTTAGTTAAATATGAAAGATATATGAAGTTTTCCTGCTAATATATTTTCTCTTTCAAACAACTTATTTCCATTCTTGATTTTGCAAATAACTTATAGAATAACAAAAACCATACTTTTGTGATTGTAGTGGTTTCTTTACAAGACACTCAAGTAGAGAAATCTTAAGTTCTGACACTGTAAATCCTCATGCTTCTGTTGTTCTTATCCTCCCCAGTAACTGATGTTCCCTGATGTGAAATGATGACTGGTGTGGAGCATGTTTCTAATTTGTCTCATGCAAGAGTTTTTAGAGTATCAAGGTCAACATGACAGAAAAAGGTTTCTATCATACATATCCCATGGTACTTCAGATTTCTTCTAGTATTTACTAGTTTAAACATTTTTTCAGAATTAGCATAAATCCAAACTGATGCTCAGTCTCTGATGCTAGTCATTTCACCCTGCTTTTTACTAAACCTTTTGAACAATTTTTTCTCTCTTTCATTCTTCTGTTAGTTTATTGGGAAAATCTGGCAACAGTCTGAAAGAATTCCAAATACCGTGTGGTAGACTTGCAATCAGCCATTTAAGTATTGCTCTCAGTAAATGCGGTAGCAAGGTTATGACCCATACTTGTTGGCCTGTTTTAGATCATGCATCACTTTGTCATGTAAACTTTCAGAGTTCAAAACATTTTTTACTGAGTTGTTGGTTTAATTTTGTTTGCTTGGGGGTGATTTCTTGTTTTGTTTTGTTTTGTATTGTTTCTTTGTTGTTGTTGTTGCTGTTGTTTTTGTGATCAATTCAAGAGAAGAATTTGGAAAGAAATTTCTCATCTGCAATGCTAGTAGACACAGTCTGAAGTATTCTTATTTCATGCAGTCATATGTCCTGGCTGTGCTGTTTTTATTTTCATGAACTGTTCCTGCCAAGGTTCAAACAAACTACAGACATTTAAAATATGAATACTGTATTTTAGTCACCTTTGAAATGCTCTTATCATTTCCAAACTTTATGGAAATATTTCCCAGACAGGCAGAGAAAATATCCTTAATGTCTTTTTATATTGGAAATTCCAGACAGCTCTGAAAGTAGGCAGACCCCTTTGAAAATGGAGGATTCTTTCTTTCTTTCTTTCTTTCTTTCTTTCTTTCTTTCTTTCTTTCTTTCTTTCTTTCTTTCTTTCTTTCTTTCTTTCTTTCTTTCTTTCTTTCTTTCTTTCTGTCTGTCTGTCTGTCTTTCTGTCTTTCTGTCTTTCTTTCATCTTTCTGTCTTTCTCTTTCTTTCTGTCTTTCTTTGAAGAAAATGGAATAATAACTCCAGTGAATTAAAAAATATGTTTATCTGCAGAAAGGGTGCAAACTAAGAGAAACAAACATTGCATTATATTTGCAGCTATTTTGTGATAATTATAATGGAGAAGGCAGTGTTCTAAGCTTTAGGTTTTATTTCCTAAAAAATGCTTTCAGAGAATTGATTTTATCTGTGTCTCTGTTCTCTAATTTTGAAATATAAAATTAAGGTGTGAAACCTCTATATCCTATAAATGCAAGGCAAATCTTCATCTTTAAAATGTAAAAAATGTATTATTATTTTTTTATATATATGTCATCAATTTTTGGCATTCATGTTGCAAATTCTCTTCCACTGTACATAATGGAATGGAGCACTTTGAAACTGTTAACCCTGTAGCTCTAAGATCCAATTGTAGTCATATTAGTATCAATTCATTTCAAGAACTTCTTGAAATGAAACCAATATTTAAGCTAAATCCATGAACCTCTACAAATCAGTTCTAACTTTCACTAACAATAAATAGGGAATTCTACAGTTCTTCTGATACTGTGTAACTTAGGTAGTAAGTTTCAGAACACTGTAACACCTACAGAGAATGAAACCTTTGAAAAATGTAAAATCCAGTAAAATCCAAGAAGGAAAATCAATCAGTTTCAATAAGGTATTATGTAACTATAACTGTAGCATTTTTGCGAGCTTGCTTTGAGTTTCAAAGACAAGAGATTACCCCTTGTGAGGATTTGACTCTATTAGCATAAGAATACACCTACATCTCAATGCAGGTAAAGTGAGACGCCATTTTGACACAATCAAGATGGCACATCTACTAAATTATAATCAAAAAGTCACCAGTAGACTTAGTAGTCAATTTGTTATTTACCTAACTGTCTGCCCCTTGTCTCTGGTGCCTGCTTTTTACCACATGGTTCTATCTACATCTTAATACAAGTAAAACATTCTCACGTTTTAGAAGTGAAGACAGAGTCTGAATCAGTGTTTTGATCAGCAGATAATTAAGGCCATTATTTCTTAGTTCTGTTTAAGAAACGTATGTAAAAATCTCATCAAGATGCAAATACTGGAAGAGTTTGCGGTCTAAATCTGTAACAGTAGTTTAAAAGGAGGTCAAAGTGTCCTCCAGTACCTGTTTTGTTCATGTTAGAATTTCAACAACGTGCCTTAACAGACTTTTTTTTTTTTTTTTTTTTTTAACTGTGCTCATGGACCAATTCATCTGCAGTTTACTATACTTTGCTTGTTTAAAAGGCCCCACATGTCTAAGCTGCAAAAAGCCCCCAACTTCTGGACACATCAATAAAAACATATTATAATTCAAACCATCTGTATAGAACATGCCATTATACAAACTGATACCATATTTTACACTGATATTATGTTAATATACTGTGTTAATCTTCAGACTATGAATGTTGTACTCAGTGAGTAAATAAAATGTTAAATTGATCGCATTCAGGAATAAAGCTACCTGTAACTCTACTGAAATATTTTATCATATATCTAATACTTACATTCTAGAAGATTGTACAAGTTTTGTCAGTATGTTGCCCTATAAACATTGTGATTGTATCTGTACATTTACTGTGATTATATTCAGTGATGGTGTAACAGATATAGAGCTAGGAAAAATATTCCCTGTAGATCATGACTTAACCAAATATTTGGTGTTCAAAAGTTTGATATCAAACATCTGAAGTTATAAGATCTTTCCTAAATTACTATTTCTTTCAAATGATCTGTTTCTCTGCAGTCTGAGCTAAGAATTGATCAAAGATTTATGAGCTAATTATTTGGCATAATAATCCATTTTAACTTTATCTTTGCTATGCTTATTCAGACACAAAATTGTACACTGCATCTTAGGAAATTTCTCTTCCTGTTCCCATTCAAATCATCTGCAAAATTATGGTCAGCATCAGTGCTTCTGAACAAACTTTCTTTAAGGAATCCACTGTGGCTTCTGGACTGGAACTGGCATTTCATGAACCTTGTACTGCACAAGTATTCAAGACCAGTGAGTGAAAAAAACAAATAAACAAATGAACAAACAAAAAAGAAACACATGGAATTTATTTTTCTAATTGATTGCATCCCTTATAGAAGTGACTTTAATTGTTTCTATAACTAGTTTTTAAATCAAAGTTGTTAGCTGCTCAATACAATTATGATTCATGGGAAACTTATTTTGTAATTTCTACATTTCCTAACACCAGCATCCTCTTAGGACATCAGTGATGAAGACTTGAAGATGCAATATCTTTATGAAGATAGAATTTATTTTATTTGCTGATTTTAATAGATCTTTAAGAATTGATTAAGAGATGGCAGGTCTCTCCCATCAAGAGTTCCAATGGAAAGAGGAGGAACATTGTTTCGAGAAACTGTGCTAATTGGTGATCAATTTGTGTCAGCTCAATTTCCCTTTAAGATGCCTCTTCTTAACAGAATCTCCTACAGCAACAGTGAACATCACAGCAGGCATGGTTTGACCACGAGTGTGTTCAAGGTTCTCAGTGCTCTGTTGAAAACCTTGTATTTCTCAAGACCTGAGGTTCATGAAATATCCTTACAGAGAATCAGGTTTCCTCCTCTATCTTGAGCCCACATCAGACACAAGGAGACATCATGGAGAAAAGTGAGATATTGTGCCAAACCTGTTTTATCCTCCCATCTGCAATTCCCCATCCAAGAGGGATCTTTTCCCCTGTCTTTCTCCTCTCTCTAATCCAATTGCAAATCTCTCTCCATGTGATGAAATGCCGGCATGTGGTCTCAGTATGTGCCAAGCTGTAAATGGCCTTGTGATGCAGGATGGTCTTGCAGATGATTTGTACTCATCTATTAACTGACAGAGGACTGTGAGAACAAGGCTTAGTTCTCTGCTCCCCTCATCTCTACTCATATCAAGGAAAAGTTTCTATTTTCAATGCCCAACCAAAATGGCACAACCAGCCACAGCAAATTCACAGCACAGAGTACTTGGTTTTGTGCCAGGAGAAAGTCTATTTGGAAGACTATTTGCAGCAGGCCATTTGCTGACTCTTATCATAACACTATAAAAATGAAATCTAAATAAATATCTAACAAAACAAAAATAAACACACATAAAGCATTTAAATCACTATGTAGTGATTTTTCCTCTAAAAGTATTGAATTCTTGGGGTGAAAGTGTTATACCTACAGCTCTATATATAAAAGCACCTAAGAGAAAAGAGTCCAGCAACTTTAAATCATAATATAGACAAACACTGTACTCAATTTAATCATCGCAAACTGGCACAGACTCACATCCTTTTATTCTCTGCTCTCACATACCAAGATGGATCTTATATGGATTTTGCTCACAAGAAATATTAAAGCAGTAAACTTTTTTTCTCCTCCACATTCCTACAGACCCATAAATAGGGTGGCGAGTAAAAGAAGTGTATGTCAGAAACGCTCCAGCTGTTCCCCACACTCTGCTCATTCCTTTTCCAGAGTACTCCTCACACAATTTCCTTTATACAAAACTCAGAATAAAGAGAAGAAAATTTCTCATGGAGGTTATTTGTCTTCATCCGACACTCTTTTTGCTGCTCTGTCTTCATGAGGCCCTTTTCTACTTCATCTTTAAAATCCACACAGTAACAGTGGACAAGGAGCTCCCCTGTACCAAACACTGCTCAGCACCACGGTCAGCCTGTCCTCTGGTCCTCACAACACACCAAAGTCTGATTTGAAGCGGTCATTTACTCTTGGCAGCACTGTTTTCATCTTCAACTCCAGTTAGATCTATGAGGACCCTGGCCTTGTTTTCCCACACCCTTGATAAGTGTTTTTTTCTCCCAGACAATCCCTGTTTTTCTGACCACATCTTCCTCCTCTTATGACTATATCAACATTCACGCAAAATGAAAGATGTCTAGCAGGATGAATGCCATATGAATATTGTGTCATATTCGTGAAGAATGGAGGTTTAACCCACACTTCCGCATCCTAAAGAGCTCTGCCTTTCTTTTTTTTGTGAGATTTTGAAACCTGGGGGCTTGTCTCAGTGAGGCTCAAGGGAATGACTGAAAATTTGTCTTTGGACTTGAATAAAATCATCTTACCAAACCCACTTCCTTTCAAAATGCTGCTACAAAGATGATTTCTCCACTTTGCTCCTTTTCATTAAAGAAAATCATTGTTCCCCTCCTATGGCTGTACTTTCAAAGCCCCATTAAGCTCGTTGCTGCACAAATCCTGGGAGTATCACCACACCCATGTACCCACTAGCAGTAGCCTGTAAATGCTCAGGCCACATATTCATGTATGAAGTAACTTGTGCTGTTATCTATTAATATCTTGTAACAAGAGTTGGAGGAAAGACTGAAAATATGAAAAAAGGAACTGTACTTCTTGGTGACAGATATCTGCACAGGTCTCTTACAGCCTGCGAGAGCCTGGTAGCTTGGTAGTTGACATCATCTGCTTAGCACTCCTGACCTAGTGCATATGGATCACCTTTCTCCTCCACCTAGACTCTGCACTAAGAGAACACAGTCATCCTGTGGGTTCCTTTCATGAGCCAAGATTATAAATATTCTCTCAGCTGGAATTCCCTTACACCCAAAGGCTTGGCCTGGAATCAGCACCAATCAGCAACCAAGGATGTGACTCAGGCTGTAAGGAGGTGAAGAAGAGAATACTCCTCAGGCCTGCATGCAGCAGAAATCATGGAGGGGGAGATTTTGCAATTAAAAACTGTTCTTAGAGCACAGAATCAGAAACAAAGCCAGAAGTGGTTAAATGACAACATGTTATCTCAGCAACCATCCAAGCTATTACAGCTGTCCAAGACAAACACTTTTATTTCCTTAGGGAGTCCAGACTTTAGGTAAAGGAGAGTGTACAGCAGTGAGCTCCAAAGACAGATTTCCTAGTGGTACTTCAGAAGCCATTGGAAGTTTTCTTCAAGTTTTCTTCAAAGTGACATGTGAAAAATCCTAAGACCTCTGAAATAAATTTTCTTCAAGTGGAAGTGATGCTGTCCTCCTAAGACCAAAGGAACTCCGTATAATTCTTTGTCATAGCCTTTGTCTCTGGTAAGTCATGGAGACAACATCAGAGGTGTCATATTCTCTGGCAAATTAATACTTAATGGGATAAAACATCATTAATGTTGATCCAGAAGATAGATAGATGGGTTTTTCCTGAACTGAAAGAGAGAATAGGGAAGGAAGAAGGTTAAGGAGCGGCAACTTGTCTGCTAGGGTAATAATCATTCAGGGATACCTCTGTTTCTTTAATTTCTTAGGCACCATATCCATTATTTTAAATGACAAACTGAGAAGTAGTTCTGTCCCAGTGTAAAAGGTAATTAGTAAAGATGCACATAGAATAATTCTTTGTTACACGACAGTTCCCACCTCTCCACAGGATTCAGTTCTGGCCATTTTAATAGTGGAATCTGTGGTGTTTTGCTCTAGAACACTGAGTGAAAGAAAAACTACTACAGAAAGAAAACATAGAAGAACTGAGCACATAGTGTATGACATAGTTTTGTTTTGATTTATGACATGTGGCTGTAGTGCTCCTTGAGGAAAAACCACAAAAAGTTGTAAGGACTCTTACACTTGGGATCATTTTAACCTACATTTTTTGATGATGTGCTAAGAGGATGCTTCAGGAGCCAGATGATCTTGAGCCTGTTGCCTCTCTCCTTTGCCATTTGTGTTAATTTGAGCTCAGTGTTAGCCCCGAATGCTCATTGTGCCAGGGTGAGTTCAACAGGCAGCAAAGTTGGCCCACAAATGCTGCACTGCTGTACTAAAGTAGCACAGACCTGCTTCCTGTGCCAGGTCAATGTTCTCTAGCCCTGAGGCCAGCTGGCACCATGCTACCAAAGCCATAATCCTAAACACACTGCCTAAAGAGTGGCTTCATCCAAACTGCCTATGCAGTAATGTTTCTGGGCCAGGTCTAATTCTTACAATACATCCAGGAATTGTTCTGGAAAACTTGCATTTTATATACATCAGAAATGGTTCTGAAAGTTTTGCCATATGGAAGAATGACAAACCAGGGCCTATGCTCGTGTCCTTGATTTGCTAATGTAAACATAAGCTGGTGCTAGGAACACAGTTGTGCATTGGCACATTCTCCTAGAAGCCCTATGTGACAAACAACTTTCAGGAGGCCTGAGGCCAAGAAATTAGGACTGATATTTACAAGCACACTGGCTGAAGGGATGATCCCTCTTTTGCTTCTTATTCTGCTGTTTCTTCACTCAAGGGCCATCTCCCCCTTTTGTTTTGAGTTAGAAACCTTTCAGAAGTACTTGTACATTTTGCAGTGCTACTGAAAGGCCGTTCTTTATCCCCACAAACATTTTTATGACTTCTCTCTTTCTACAGCTTGCACAACATTCCAGTACATAGCTTTAAGTCTATTTACAGTATTTTGAATTTCTCCTTGAACTTGTTCTTTGCTGAAAAGCAATGTAGAAAGCTAGTGTTAAGTACAGTATGAGGAGTTTCCTTCCTGAATGTTGCTTTTGCGTGATGTCCTACCATTAGCATGAACACTCTTTTAAGGAGCGGGGCACTTTTTTCTTTTCTTTTCTTTTCTTTTTCTTTTCTTTTCTTTTCTTTTCTTTTCTTTTCTTTTCTTTTCTTTTCTTTTCTTTTCTTTTTTCTTTTCTTTTCTTTTCTTTTCTTTTCTTTTCTTTTCTTTTCTTTTCTTTTCTTTTCTTTTCTTTTCTTTTCTTTTCTTTTCTTTTCTTTTCTTTTCTTTTCTTTTCTTTTCTTTTCTTTTTCTTTTCTTTTTCTTTTCTTTTTTTCTCCTCTCCTCTCCTCTCCTCTCCTCTCCTCTCCTCTCCTCTCCTCTCCTCTCCTCTCCTCTCCTCTCCTCTCCTCTCCTCTCCTCTCCTCTCCTCTCCTCTCCTCTCCTCTCCTCTCCTCTCCTCTCCTCTCCTCTCCTCTCCTCTCCTCTCCTCTCCTCTCCTCTCCTCTCCTCTCCTCTCCTCTCCTCTCCTCTCCTCTCCTCTCCTCTCCTCTCCTCTCCTCTCCTCTCCTCTCCTCTCCTTCCCCCCGCCCTCCTGTTTCCTTTCCTTCTCTTTGCCTTACTTTGCCTTGCCTCGCCTCAAAAAGCACACCAAAGTTGAAAAATATTAGAAAGAGCTCAACACAAATTCTCTTTCCATAGTCCCGTTGTTCGTCACTCTCTCTAATTTATCTTTTTTTGAGATATTTGAAGTTACAATAAGAAAGACTGTATATCCTTCTTTCCCTGTGACTCATTTTTATTTTTATTATATGTCCAAGACAGTCAATGTACAACTGAAAATATACATTGTTCTCTCTTAGAGGTTACTGGGAGTTTAACATGGTGTAATATGGAAAACTCAGCTCTAACTCATGTTCTCTTCACCTCACTCTACCCTCCCAAACAAAACAAAAATCAAATCAGGATAAAGTGAGTTTAGTTTGACATTTCAGCTGGTTTGTTACTGCCTATGTTAAATCTGGGGGAAAAAATGCTGAATTCACAGACTTTGATAAAATGCTCATTTATTTCCCTGTCAGATATAATGAAAGTCAAATGAAAGAGTCAGTTACAAACATACACAAAAGCACACTCCAAAGCTCAGTATGAGGACTCACATGAGAGAGGGTCTGGATAGCAGCAAAGTCACGTAAACCTATGGCAAAAAGTGCTTTAATTTACAACAGATTTTTGTCTTCACCAACAGCTGATTAACTTACAGACTGGGTGCTCTTAGGTCTGAAGAACTTCAAACTTGTTGAAGTATCTGGAAAACATGTCAGGTAATTCCCATCTCTCGTGTCCCTGAAGGATCCATATAGCTAAAAACACTGAAAATTCCTGAATGAGCCCAAGACCTACCTTGCTTTTGACAGAATAGTGAAAGAAAGACAGCACATTTCTGCGCGCAGGCAGATGTACAGTAGAGTAAAGGTTTTATCTTAGCTTTAGTTTGGTGGTGAGATCTCCTGGTTTCAGCCGGGATACAGGTAATTTTCCTAGCTGCTGGTATGGAGCTGCGTCGTGGAATTGAGATTAGAATAATGTTGATAACACACCAGTGTTTTAGTTGTTGCTGAGCAGTGCTGCACAGAGCCAAGAACATTTCAGCTTATGCTGCCCTGCCAGTGAGAGGCTGGGGCTGCACAAATTGCTGAGAAGGGACAGAACCAGGACAGCTAACCTAAAGTGGCCCAAAGGGTATTCCATACCATATGGAGTCATGCTGAGCAGTACTAATAGGAGGGCTGTTGCATCACTTGTTTTGTATATTCTTTTCCTGTTATTACTATTATTAATACCCATTCCTTTTCTATTCTAATTAACTGCTGTTACCTGAACTCATTAATTTTATTTTATTTTTTCAGATTATCTCCCCCATCCTGCAGCAGGGATGGAGCTAACGGCTGTGTGGTGTTGATCTGTCTAGTGGGTTAAACACAACAAGAGGAAAAGGTGTGCTTTTCTCCATGGAAAAAAGATGCCAGTTTGCTGTTTAATATATTTTGTTCATAAGTATTCAGTATTCAAAATACTATCAAGCTCACTGTAGCAATGACTGCAGCATACTATGTGGGATTAGTGGTACCCATGCAGCCAACATAATGTAAGGATTGTCATTTAAGGCTGATGTGGTCTCTGTGGCCATATATATATATATATATATGCATGCTCCTGGAACTCCACATTGGCAAGTGAGATGTTCAATCAGGATTATAATCTGGATCTCTGAGATGTTTGCATGCATCTGGATGATCACAACTCAGGGCAGGGTCCAGCCTCTCCTTGTATACCTTTGTGCCTCTTCAGTCCTTGAAGTGAAGAGTCAGAATCACGGTGCAAGAGAGTAATCTTTTCAGCATAGGAATTGGAATGCATTTAAATGCAACATAATTAACAGATCCAGAGTTTAGCAACTGATGATAATGTCTTCATGTTTAAAATAAAGTGCTTTTTTGTTGTTGTCACTTTTCTTTTTTTTTTTTTTTTTTGTTTTTGAACCACACCTCCTTTTAAGGAAAACTACCCTATGGTTCCATTTTACTAGGCAGACTTAAATCACTTCTGCTGGGCCAGCGCTAATTCAAAATGACTTCTGAGAAAGGATCACAATATTCCACAAACAAAGCGATGCAAGCCCCAAGATTTAAGTTGCATAAGATTTGAAAGATAATATCATCTTTGTTACTTGGTAATGAAAAAAAAGGAGGAATAAATCGTTGACTTCATCAACATCTAGTACAGCCTGATGATTGCAAGAAAAGATAAAAGCACTGATAAATGTTTTGTTATTTATAAATATAGTAGGCATGGTTGGGAGTTCTTTAATTAAAAATGTAATGCTGTCAGTCCCAGGCCTCTTGCACTTCTCCCCAGAGATGTAGATGCATTTAAAACCCATATAAAGTCAAACATCCCTGCTTGCTTTTAAATTGAACATAGCTGCCCACTCAGGCTATTGGTCTTTGTCAGATAGTGGGTTTCATCCACATTTGCTGAGCTTCCAGATAAAACAACAGTGTAGTCCTCCTTAACTACAAAGAATTAGCATACATTAACTGTTCTTTTTAGAGCTGGGCAAATACTGGAAACAATTATTGCAATACAATAGTGTCTTATTATAAATGGCAGGGTTTAGTTTCTTTCTAGCATGCAGTATTTTAAATAACTGCAGGCAACTGTAAATATCATCATTAAATACCCCCAGAAAGTACAAAAAATTTTATACTTAGAAAGCTCCAAAAGTAATGCCTTCCATTTATTTCCATGGAAAGTAACATAGATACAAAGAGCATAACAATACTATATATAAAGAGCAAATTCTCAACTATAATACATTGTTTTTCAACATACTGTCATTACATATTCATTCTAGCAAGTCATGAAAAAGAGTCTGCAGGCTGTGCTAGTAAAAATCTGCATGGCTATCTAGAATGTGGCTTGTCTTTCCTATTGCTGTTGATGGAATAGTTTGTTCTGGATGCTGTCTCCAGGAAGTTGGAAAAGAAGAGAGTTATCAGGAGTAGTCAGCATGTGTTCACCAGGGGTGGTCATGCTTGACCAACGTGGTGGTCTTCTATGATGTCATTACTGAACTGGGTGGATGTGGGGAGAGCAGTGGATGTAGTCTGCCTTGATTTCAGCAAGGCATTTGACACTGTTTTTCACAACATCCTTATAACGAAGTTGTGAAAGTTTGAAATAGATGAGTGGATGGTGAGGTGGGTTGAGAACTAGCTGACTGACAGAGCTCAGAGGGTTGTCACTGGTGCTGCAGAGTCCAGTTGGAGGCCTATACTTAGTGGTGCTCCTGAGGGGTCAGTGCTGGGTCTGGTCCTGCTCAACATCTTAATCAATGACCTTGATGAGGTGTTAGGGTCCACCCACAGCAAGTTTGCTGATTATATGAAACTGGGCGGAATGGCTGACATGACGGAAGGCTGTGCTGCCATTCTGCAAGACCTGGACAGGCTGGAGAGCTGGGCGGAAAGGAACCAGATGAGGTTTAACAAGAGCAAGTGTAGAATCTTGCACCTAGGAAGGAACAGTACAGGGATGAGCTGCTGGAGAGGAGCTTTGTGGAGAGGGACCTGGATGTCCTGGAGGATGACAGGTTGACCATGAGCCAGCAGTGTGTCCTGGTGGCCAAGAAGGCCAATGGTATCCTGGGGTACATTAAAAAGAGCATGGCCAGCAGGTCGAGGGAGGTGATCCCCCCCCTCTACTCTGCCCTGGTGAATACTCACCTGGAGAAGTGTGTCCAGTTCTGGGCTCCCTTGTACAATAAAGACAGAGATCTCAAAAGAGTCCAGCAGAGGGCCACAAAGATGATAAAGGGCCTGGAGCACTTCTTCTATGAAGGAAGGCTGAAAGACCTGGGTCTCGTCAGCCTTGAAAAAAGAAGACTTGGAGGGGATCTGATCCATGTCTGTAAATGATCAGGAGTGGGAGGCAAAGGGATGATGCCATACTCTTCTCAGCAGTGTGTGGTGATACAATGAGGGGAAATGGTCAGAAACAGACGCATAGGAAGTTCTGCACAAATATTCATGGAAACTCATTCACAGTGCAATGACAGAGCACTGGCACAGTCTGCACAGAGAGGTGGTGGAGTCTCCTTTTCTGGAGATATTCAAGACCTGCCTGGATGCCTACCTGTGCAACCTGGGCTAGGGAGCTGCTTTGGCAGGGGGTTGGACTTGATGATCTCTAGAGGTCCCTTCCAAGTGCTACGATTCTGTGATTCTATGATAGTTGTTGCCATTGCTGAGATGCACCCCCCACCACCTCTCTCTGCTCACATCTGCTGTTTGGTCTCCATAAAAGTTCAGCAAGTGTTTATGAATGTCAGTGGATGCTGTTTTTTCTGCATGGAGGAATTCAGTCACACACCTTTGTTTCATGCGCTTTTCCATGCCAGACATCATTTGTCAGTGTGCCCCTCTGCTGCTGTCAGTCACATCACAACAAACTGTACCTGGATATGTGTGGGAAGGCTTAGCCTCTACTGCCATACCACCATCTGCCACTGGCATTGTGAGCCACAATAATGAAATAGAAGGCATTTTTTTCAGAGAAGCCCTCATACTTTAGCACCGTGAATGTGGGAAGAAAAATTAAATATCCAGTTCTGATATTTATTTATTGTGTGGCAACAGGCAAATGATCTTGCCTCTTGTCTGAGACAAATGCAGTGATAGCATTTTGTCAGTCTAGGATGCAAAGCATTTTGGGATGCTTTGGTCTCACAGCACAGGTGACTCACCTGAGATGTTGTGCTTGAGTTTCTCTGAACTGTGCTCAGGAATGCACTCCTATTGTACACTGAAGCTACTGAGTTCTTTCTCATAAAAGCTGCACATTCCTTTTAGAGGCTCAAGAATAATTGTAATGGACTTCCTTTCACCCTTGCACAGATGTTACCAAGAAGTGCCACAAGCAATCAAGATCCCCTCTGCTACTCTGGCAGTAATCATTCTACTTCAGGAATCCCCATTATGGCACAGTGCAAGCCCAATTTCTATGCAATGGTAAGAGTTTTGCTATTACTTTACCTTTCTATCAGTGAAAAACATCATCTTTCCATTAGTGCAATTACATCAAGTGTAGATAGTGCTGATCTTGACTGGAAAGCATTGTAGATGACCTAAAAACAAATGCATAGTTCAAGGTAATCCATATCAAAGCCACTTATAGATCAGGGCAGAGGCCTGTCATGAATCTAATGTTGAGTCCTTCCATTCTGATGGGCAGGCCTAGGCATAGGGACCTGGATGAGAAGTGCACATCATGTAATTACTCCTACTAGTTCACAAGCATAAAGCTGCCTGACCCACTGCCACATCCACACCAGTATCTGGAGGTTCCCTGCTTTCCCAACAGACGCTGGATTCCATCTTACCCTGCCTTCAAACTAGTCCTTTCACAGAAAGAATTGTTCCTTTTCACAATTTCCTGCTTTACCGTTCTTAGAAACTCCTGCAGTCACCATGTTGTTCAGATAACAAGGATTGGTGAGACTTCCCTTGAGCAATTCATCTGTTGAAGTTCTCTCTTGCTTTCCTTCATGGGATGATTGGGCTCCACAGTTTATGGCAGGAGACAGAAGTTATTTAAGAACCTGCTGAAGAGTTTTAAGATTCCTGTTGTCAACCTCTTGATATGCAGATAGTGGTGCTGGTGGGACCGCCTGGCATGTTCATGCTTCCTGTCCACCAAATCACACCTCCCAAAGTCTCCACTGGTAGGATGTATTTTGAAAGCGAGACCTCTCTGTTCAGTTAATGCAGTAGCATTAATTTATGAGTGCCTACATTCTCATTATAATCTGTGGAGATTATGTCAATACAGCAAATGGAGACTGGTGGAATTCAGAACTGTATGTGGTAACCTAGTGTTGTTCTGAGAATTCTTAACTTACCCAAGATATCTGCCCAGCGTCAGCAGTTGCAACACAGTGCCTATGCAAATCTCATATCCTCTTAGACAAGCAGATAGAGATGAGGTGTATGGTACACAAAGGGAAAAAATATAAACCTGTAATAAGATTAAAACCTGAATTGTATACTTACATGTAGCCTATATAAGGAAATATATACAAATCATAGAATCATAGAATCACAGGGTTGGAAAGGACCTACAAGATCTAGTCCAACCGACCACCCATTACCACTGCCACCATGAGCTACTAAACCACATCTCTTAGCTGCTCATCCAGACGCCTCTTGAACACTGCCAGGGAAGGCGACTCCACCACCCAAATTTCAAACAAAATCCAGTCCAAAGTCCCAGTTCTCTGAGCAGAAGGATGCTTTCATTTCAGTCCAACACAGTTCTGTGTTATTGATCTACTGAGATGTGCAGGTGAAATCTGGGGACACAGAAATTTCCTTGCCATAAATGAAGTGTTCTGTAGATGTTTCAAGACATAGAAGCCGTCTATTAATCAGGAAAAAAAATAATTGTGAAGACATTGCACTGGTTTGAAAGAGAAAAAAAAAATAAAATGGATAGGACATTTTTATTCCATTACATTACTTGGATTGTTTGCAAATACTGTTTATGGTTAAGTAACAAAGCAAAAGAGTAACCATGCCAACTTATTAAATGTTGCCATAAATGTGTCAGAAGTTTGTCACTGTAGCAAGTAAAAATCACATTTTAATTTCTTAATGTACTTAAAATGGTAGAAAATGAATATGCTAATTAGAAAAGTAAAGTGTAAAAGACAAGATAAAGATTGATTCTTCTCAGCTGTCTGCAGCTGTTTCTGAAAGTCAGTGTGATTGTCACAGGCGATGCTGGAACAAATGAATCAAATATTCTGATGTTATTAACAATAAATAGGGCTCTGATGCCTGAGAAAACCTCTGAAATCATTTTAGCAAAATGAGTCAGAAATTCTCCAAGGGTAACAGATCCAAACAGACACTGACTAGCATCAAATTAATTAATGGTGAAAAATGTACCCACTAGGATCCCAGGGGTTTTATTCAGGTAAGGTGGGACTGAGTCAGCATGACTTGTCTTGGTGTTTCTGAGGTCTAGTTCTCTCCTGTCTGTCCTGAGGAGCCATAGAGCTCTCTTCCCCACACTTAGCCTACTGCAATTGAACCAGGTTTCCTTGCTATAGGACTGTAGGCTGTGGAACTTGCCTGCCATCTGAGCATGCCCTGACCAAATCCAAGTGCAAGGAAATGTTTCCACCTCAAAGATCTCGAAGAAGATCTGGTATATTTTTTCATGGCCATGCATAGGGCTGCACTTCTTTTTGCTGTCTGTCTTCAGGAATATAATATCTACCTCTGGATAAGCTATGTTATTACTAAACCAGTTTGAGCTCATAAGAGACACTTAAATATGGGTTGTCACTTTAGTACAGAAAGATTTTCAATGAAAGTGTGGGGTCCTTTTAGGAATATGTGCTCTGTGTAGCATTTCCCACTTTCTTCTCCAACTGGAAGCTCAGTGTCTGTGGCCGAAAAACTACCAAGTTATCTTATATTCTCTTATGCCGTATTACAGAGGATGGGGATGATTTTCCCTCATTAGAGGTAAGAAGTTGTATACAGAATAGTATATCAGTTGACATAAAGGCAGTACTTCTCAGAAAAGTGCAGTTATTGGGATCTGCATTAATTTGTGCTTTGAGGACTATTCATGTTTTTACCTGCAAGACATACGTTCCATTTTTTTAAAGGTACTGATTAAAAATTAGATTTTTAATGAGTTAGAAGTGAAAAATAATTATCCATTCTTGGTACTCTGATCTGTTTCAAAAAGGTATTACCCAAAAAGGGAGGAAGATGAAGCAAAAGATCAACTTCAGAGGCAGTGACAGCTGTCCCTGAAACATGCAGATGTAATTTTATTCACCTTCGGCTAAATCTGAGCTGCAGTGGGAGGATAATCTCCTTTTGACTTTACGTTATAATGAAGCCAGAACTATGCAGTCACTGTAGGTTCAGTGGTTCAAAATCAGCTTTCCACTAATAAAATCCCTGAAACTTTCAGGAAGCTCTGGAGCCTTCTGTTCAGGCTCATTCTTTGCTTGAACAGAAGGGTGGGTTCAACATCAATTCAATCAATATATTAAGAGAGTTACATTAGAATCTGACAGTTAAAATTATCCAGATTCATTAATGTAGACAATAACGGCCAGTAACTCAAAGGAGAAGAAAAGCAAAATATCTGGCTTTCCAACTGAGCTACATTAAGATCTAATAAATACTGCCAAGAAGGTATCCAGATTGCTAATCAAAATAAATCTGAGGATTATGCTTCTCTACAGTGTTTTACAGGAAGTAAGTATCCAATACAAAGTCCACATTAAAACAGTATTTTATACTGCAACTCACTGTCCTTCGGTTTAACAGGTCCCCTACTTCATGGCTTTCCGAGCTGTAGCCTGTTGGGAAGGGATGTTGGCAGCTCCTGGCGTTGGCAGAGGCAGCTGATGTGGGTCCCCCTGAAACAGGTACAGTCGGAGGGCACATATTGTGTTCTACCTTTCCACTAGAATATCATGCTCTGGGTTTCCATAGAGGAGGATGTTACTTTGTGTTTATATTTAATAGCCTCCCCCATTCCAATTCCCATGAAGGGAGGTCTTAGGACTAGCGTATTATTCTGCAGCTCAGGAGGGTTGGATTTAGTTTGTTTGATTCACTACAGGCTCTCTGTTTGACCTGGGGCTAATCACTTTGGACTAAGGCCACATGGGGATTTAGGTAGAACGCAGATCCTCACCACTGTTGCTTATCCAATACCTAATTTTCTGCTGGTTGGCATGTGTGAAACTCTGATTAGAGCCAGGCAACTTTTATGGAAGAATTCTTTGTTTGTTCAAAAATGCACTTTTGTGTTGATGGAAACTATCTGCAAATTTGTACCAGATTTGGCCAATTGTTTCAGCCAACAAAAAATATTGGAAATGTCAAAATGATTTGTTTGAACATTTTTAAGGGAAATATTTTTGAAACTATTCCATTTTGAACAAATAATCAAATATTCAGTGAAATATAACTAGGATCTAACTTACCCTCATCTTCTGTAAGAGCCCCCAAAAGAGTTCCTTTCTTGCTTGTTCTGTACCATCAGAAGAAAAAGAACTTTTTCTAAAGGAGAGGCCAAACATATCCAACTGTGCAGGTAATTAGAGTTCTATGTGAATAAGAACAAGATTTAAACTCTTTATAATCTGACAGAAAGGTCTGTTACTGTCAGTTAAATCTGACAATACCTTCCAGGTAAAACTCTAAAGCACTGGTCCATTAACAGCAAAGCTGATGCTCTTTCATGTTTACCAGATTGCCTACTGTTTATTAACCCAGGTAATAAACCAAAACAGAGTTTATTGTCTGCCTGTTTTTCAGAGATAAGAAATATGTGCAGGGGCCCAACTTTATCCCAGCATTTCTCATTGGCCATTTATTGTTATTTTTCAAATAATTTAATTATCTCATGATCATTCATACTGTACCCAGTAATGTATGATTTTCTTTTTTTAACATTTATACAGTATGTGGATCACAAATTCAGAGCTATGAAGTCCACTGGATGAAAGGAAGTGTCACAGTAAATATTGCATTATGCAAAGTCCTTCTGTATATTTCTGCATTTTGTTCATTTCTTTAGTACCACAATTTTCTGCTTGCAAAAAAATGCTTCCCCATCTCCCAGAGGTGCTGTGGGTCTTATGAAGCTTAAGAAGAATTGGAACTGGATTGCTGAATGGCAATATATTAAGCATAACTAATTCACCTAAACATAGGTGTTCATTTGTATTTGAGATGACCAGGCATAACTTCTTGGCTTCTGCCTTCTGCTGGGAAGAACACAGGCTTCCTGTGGGAGCTACACATCTGCCATCCCCAAACGGAGGTACTACATTCCCAAGCATGTGTCAAATAAAATAGAAATGAACCCTAAAAACCTTTAGGGTTTTCCTTCAGTGGGATCCTGGCATTCAAAGAAAATGTTCTTGCTAGCACTGTATAACTTCTAAAGTAAAAATAATACCCCTAAATGCTCTGGAGGTCTGCAAACAATCTATGTGTTAGACAGTCTAAGCCCTGTTAGTCAAATAGTTTTTACTCAATGTAAAAGCCAGAGGCTCATTGCTTTATTCTTAAGAGACTAACAAGCGATAAAGTGGCAGGGAGAGAGGGGATGAGAAGGAAAACCATATCATTGCCTTGGGTTTATGAACTATCAGAAAAGTTTCCAGGCTTACATGGGCAAAGCACAGAAGGGTTTTTTTTTTGTTTTTTTTTTCACTCCTGTTCAATAGTTCTCCCATCACTACCGATTTTGAAATTTTACTATGCAGGATCATGTTTAGAACTTACATGTATCCCAGCCAGTGCAACAAACACATTTCTGGAACTGAGAAACAAGGTGAAGAGATTTGCCTGAGATTTGAACTTTTTGTATTTCTGTGGAAAGTGAGAAATGAAATACCTTCTGTAAAGCTAAGTTGCCTTCTTCATTCCTTTGTTCTTTCTTTCTCTTGCATTTTTTCCATTTTCACATTTTTTGATGGGTGAACTGTAGGACTCTTTTCCGATTAAGTCCATCCACTGTCACTTAATACATGGATATATGTACGAGTTTGAACACGTTTGTGCGATGTCTCACCTCACTTGGGTGTCTCCCACTGAAGTAAAAGGACTGAATATCCACTCAGTGGCACAGGAATTTTTGTTTGCAGAACCTGTCCCTGTCTCCGGGTGATTTACATTCTAATCATGTCCTTTGTGTCCAGCACATGGATCCAATGCATTGTGAGATGCTCTACCTATAATAATGCAGGAGTAAAAACATACAGTACAATTTTCAAAGTTAATAACACTCAACCAGTCACTCTCAGTGAGTTCTGTAAATTCATAAACTTCATTTATCTACACCCATTAAGCTACTTTCAATGAAAGCTTCATTCTGAATGAACCCGTTACAGGTTGGTTTTCCATAGCAGACAAATTCATAATTTCTTTTCTAATTTTAAAAGCATTCAAAACTCCATAAGTTAATCATAGCTTTCTGACTTAAGATAAGGCTTGATGGATGCCTTTTTCCCAGCAAGTAGTAACAATCCTTTAAAATTCAGTTAATTTGCTTTGAATCCACTGAATCATTTAGGTTGTCATAACACAGTCTTTTATAACCTTTTGTGTATAAATTGGGAAAATTAATTGCTTCTGGCAACATCAAAGTGTTGTTTCACTACATGTTTAATCATTAGCTTTAAATGCTCCCAAAATAATGTTCCATGACTTTGTGAAGAGGTAATAAGTTCAAAGCAATATGAAACATAAAGCAGGACTCCAGAGTAAGTTGAAAGGATTTTCTTTAAATGCGCAAGAGCTTTCAAACTCATCGTACAAAACTGTGTAGGAATTTTGGCCAGAACTAAAAGAAGAGCCATACTCCCATGTTTGAATGAATTAACAGATCTTCTAGATACTGTATGCCCTTCTGAACTCAAGCAATCTGTCTACAAGAAATAAAAAGTACCAAAATAAGCTTAATTGGTTCAGATAAATGTCAGAAGTTGCACTTGTCACTTATTAATGGAGTTGGTGAATAGCACATATGCTTGATATAAAATCTCACAAAACCTGAGTATCACAGTATCATTATATCATTTAAAATGCTGTTTTGTTCTGCATGTTCAAATTTCATTTGTTTTCCTTTCAACTAATGTCTAATTGTCCATAGAAATTCACAATTTTCCATAGGTTCGATTGTTTGTAAAAATACACATTTCAGTAAAAGAGCTTTATTCTGAAGGGGTTGTTTCTATGATCGATATAATGAGCCCCCAAAATATCCTCCCACTTGAGTTGCAGGCTCTCTGACAGTCTTTGTGTTGGGGCGTGTTGCAGTTGTAAGTCATTTAATAATGTTAAAGACAACAGTTAGCAAAGGTGAGGCATAGGAAAGCCTTCTGCATTTCCTTGATGCCTGCTACAAAGCCTATTGTAAACAGTAGAAGACTTTCCTACACGGAATTTGGATCAGAAGTATAATATTGTTGCATACTGCCTCCCATCTGTATCCATAATTGGTAAACTGAGAGCAGCAAGATCAAGTCTGTTAGTTTTTGTGTTTGTTTTTTTAAGTTCCCATGCAAAGCTGCACATGCATGGGTTTGATGCTGAAAACATTTTGTGCTGGTGCATAAAACAGAGATTTGTAAGTGTATGTGTGTGCCAGCACTGTGGTGAACACAAGTTGTAAGTATACACAACAGAGTTTTGTTAGCACTTTGCCTGAGGACATTGTGGCACGGGATGAAGTATTGGACCGGCACCTCTGGGAGCGGAGTTCTGAGTTTTGCTTTAGCACGGTCTTGCATTGTGACAAAAGCCTGAGCTTCAGTTTCTCTAAGACATTACTGCAAATATTTATTCTTCTCAGAGGCTCATAGGTATAGGATTTTTTTAAATCATCTCTTAAAGAAATCTGAAATCAACACCTGTCTTGTAGTAAATATGGGCATCAGAAGCAGCCGGTTCCATTCAGCCTAACACCCTGAACAAGATAATTCAATGGATTTTTATATACTTACTTATTTTTAATGTGATTTTCATAAGGTTATTAAAATTTTAGCTCAAATGAAAACGGGGGCTTGTTAACCACCCTAAATATCTCCAATTACTGGGCAGAAGTAATAGGGAAAGGATAGGGCAGCCAGGTGATCGTTTACAGACTGACTCCAGCTGTCAGCATCCTTTATTCGATGCTTAGTAGCCTGTCCCAAGAAAATATGGGACACTGTTTCTGTTTGCGATTCTCCCAAATGCTGCACACCTTTTGGAAGCTGAATAGCACCTGTTCTTTCATTAGGAATCCTTTGAAGGCGCAGAGGAGAGGAAATAATTTGCCCGCTGACTTTTAGCTCTTGCATCTTTAATGCATAATGAATGCATGCCACAGGCACTTTAAAGGAACAGTCTACTATTAATTAAAGAGTAATCAGGAGCTAGAGGAAGTACTCTTTTCCTTGGCTTAGGCATTTCAGTTCATTTTGTTTTAAATCAAGAAATAAATCTAAAGCTAAAAAATTCTCTATATAAATCTGCAGAAGATCATCTGAGATAGACAGCACCACATATGTTTATAGTTGGAAATCTGGCAGCCAGAAGATGTAACAACTGATGGTCAAGATGTTCTGGTTCAGAGTTGGAAAGTAAATAATTCCTGAGAGGAAGGATTCTACAGTTCTGGGCAGCTGATCCGGTAATAAAATAAATAAGCAATAAAATCCACTTCCTGTTTTGAGAGTTCACATTTCATACTGGCAAAATTCTCCTATTAAATTCAGTTTCATGCTTCCATAAATAAACCTGGCACCTTTTTAAACACTTTTCCATCTGTTTTACAACTAGAAGTGTATTATTTAATGCACACTTGGGATTCACACCAATGGGAAAAGGACTACTTGTGAAGAACACAACATTTTAGTTGGAGAGAGTACAGAAAAATAATCACTAGCTTCCCTAAATTCTCAAACAATTCTAGCAGGACTCTGATGTAATCATTTTTATCAGGAAGAAGAAAGAAAGGCTTTTTCCCTTTTGTGTGTGTGTCTGCAAATGTTATTTTTATTCAACATGAAGTGGATTTTAAATCAGAACAGGATATCTACCCTTTGTTCATGAAGAGATATTTCTCCTTCTTTTTCAAGATATGGGAAATGGCTCCTATATTAGCAAAGAGTATAAGGAGCTAATCGTGTCTGTTAATCCCAGAAACTCTTTGAGTCATATGCGATCTTACTGACAGGAGAATCATTCTGGTAGTTACTTTTTTTTTTTTTTTTTTGGAGTCACCAGTATTTTTTAGTGCCAAAAGCCCCATTATCTTTGTTTCAAGCACAATAATATGTAAACATCATATAATAAAATAAAGAGGTGAAGTCATCTGCCCCAGTCATCAACAAGCCACAGACAGATTTCTTGAGACCTAGACAACAGGACTGAACATTTGACTGAACATTGATCCTGTATCTCCATTTGGGAGCAGTGCTATCAAGGGTAACATTCCCAGGGCTTTTCCATTTGGTCTTAATCTTGGACTGAAATACAGTGCTGGAGCTGAGGGAAAGCACTTGAAATTCATGTCTCTGTTCATTAATCACTAAATTTTCTGCTATTATTTCTGGTAAATAAATCAAAAGACATGTGGCTTAGTTGCTTATTTTGAAGTGTGAAAGGTCAGCATTTAGGGTAGACATCCTCTTAACCTTTGAACCATTCCAATAAACATCTAAACATCAACTGAGAATAAAAAGCCCCGGTGCATCATGCAACTTTCACTGGGTAGAGAGAGGAAACTTGAGAAGAAAATGCATATCTTTGCAAGGACATGACAGTGTGTCCTATGAAGGCTAAACAAAAGCATTGGCAGAGATGAAGGAGGAGTCCTGAAGCCATAACAGAAGTAAACACTGAATTTTCACCAGGAAAAAGCAAAATTTGTGGGAAGCGATGGAGCAACTGTCTCATTGTAAATGGATGTTTGTGTTGTGTTATTAGTTTTAACTAGATACTATGACATTCCTCCTGCAGAGAGAGATATAGAATCATAGAATCTTAGAATGGCTTGGGTTGGAAGGGACCCCAAAGATCATCAAGTTCCAACCTCCCTGCCACAGGCATGGCCACCAACTTCCAGATTAGACCAGGTTACCCAGGGTCCCATCCAACCTGGGTAATAAAATTCACTATTCTTGAGACAGTATGGCACTGTCATTACTGCTGTGATCACAGCATTCACAGCTATCTATGTAATGGTGACTTGTCCAAAGCCAGGAGGTCTCTTGTTCCTTATAAAACTTAACTCTCTTTCATGGAAAATGAAGAAGTCTTCCCAGCCTATTTCATTCCTTTCTCGCCTGGATGCCCATGTGTACACATACAAATCAACCACTTGTGTAGTTAGACCTATATAAAAACCTGACATGGGCCATGGAAGGCATGCAAGTACTGTCAGTCCCAACGTGCTGTGGATATTCTCATCAGTCAAAGCCCCTAATCCATGCACTAGAGACTTTGAATGAGTTTGACCCTTTTTGGTCAAACATCTGTAGAGAGGCCTCTTGAAGTTTCAGATATGATATGTTTCCTTGGCATGCTGGCTCCAGATGATTTTCTTAGTGCTACACTATAGAGAATTTTTACCTTTTTAAGCAAGAGTTGGGAAAATTGTTTAATACTGCATTTCTGATTTCCACATTCTCTTTGTTGCTGGGGCAGATTTACTAGGGGATCAAGGTGCAGTGGTACCCCTTGATTACATCTGTACTCATAAATTAAACAACTCCAGAGTGAATTCCTGAGGTACTGGAAGTCAGTCAGTCATATATATTGCTAAATTGTCAGCAGAATCCTTGGAATGGTTTTGACCCAGGTCGATGAGAACTCTCGCAAACAATTACTGGGAAGGTGTCAGAGTGGGACTCTGAAGATGCTGTCACACTGTTTGGAGGGTAAGAGAGTTCAGTAATTTGAATGCAGGCTGTTCCATGCTCATTGGTTTAATTGACAAAGAATAACACTGGGCATTAATTTTCTGGAGCACACAACCCTTAAAACTTCTGCTTTGTGTGTGGCAGTACTAGGATCAAATAGCAAGGATGTTGCTGAGCTAATTTTCCCTACACTGATACTGCAGTTGCATACAGTTGGATACAAAATGACTTTTAGCTCCAGAACAGGAGAAATAGGCTTTTATTTTTCTGCACTTTCCCTTTTGCTGCTGTCATTTAGATTTTTATAGTATCAGCACCTGTTTTTAATAGATAACGTGTATAATGAACATCTTTGGATCTATCTTGTACAAAAAAACGTTGCTTGGTGCTTTCTAATTGTTCAGAGGCAACATGCAATTTTGAACTAAGTGAGCATTTCCCATCTCCTTTTCCTTTCTGACAATTTAGGGACTAATCAAAACCCTAAAGTACTTCTTGCATTCACAGCTTCTAAACTCTTCCTAGGGATTCCAATCAGATAAATCTTTCTGGCTTTTCACATCTAGAGATTGCTTTCTACTGATCCCAATAATCAGCTTTTCGATTCACATCATTTTCCTGGTCTTTGATTCAGTATAGCAAATATAGAACTTGCCTTCAGCTTTTGTGAATTCATATGTATATATCAAGTTGCATATTTATATACATACACATATGACATAAATATGAATATACATACACAGAATTGTAAGGGTTGGAAGGGACTTCTAGAGATCATCGAGACCAACCAATATGTATACAACAGGATGAGAAACATCATGTAGAAATGATCTGGCTGGATGTATCCTATGCAAGTAAAGTATCAGTGCACTTAGTGTACAGAAATGTATGCATTTCAAGAGTGTATGGTTCCTATTTCTGCTGCAAAGCTGTTGCAGGACCTAATGGCTGCACAATAATAATACTGATTTCCAGACTGAATTTATTCTGTCAACAATTTATACCTTCCTGTTGTTATGCCAGTGTCATCTCTGGCTTGAATCTGTGTTCCTTTTTCACAGTATTAATCTCTCTGATCTATTTATAGATTGTAATCATATTACTTCTAGATTCTGATTTGCCAGGCTGGACTAACTCTCATGGTAAATCAAATAAACTCAATTTTTGTGATCTTAGCATAAGTCCTTTTCTGCATCTCTTTCCCCAGCATGGATTGCCAGAATTGTATGCAACATAATTTTAATATCTAATTACAGCTCTGTAAAACACCATCAATACTTTCCTACCTATGCATCATTTATCAGTAATCTTAAAATGATTCCTGCTGTGAAATTCCTCTCAGCAGTTTCCAGCTGATAAGGTTCACACCACTCCTCTCCAAAAAATAACACCGTTTTTGTCTAATCAAATCCCAGCCCAATCCAACAATTGCCAAGGTCACCCAGTTCTCTGCGTGCCTTCCATCTTCACCGTCTTCTAATTGCATGCTTCTCACAAGCTTCAAGGTGCAGCTCATCTTTTGTATCAAGGCCATTAATGGGAATTTTTTAGCTCCATCTTCAAAATGATCACTGAGGAACAAAGCCATTTATTCCAATTCAAGAGCTCCTCTACTACCAACTGGCACTAGATACTAGTGCTCCTGGTCAAATCCTACACAGCTTTGTGGTTCCTTTACAGGATTCCATTTCTGAATTCAGTGATAATCTTTCAAAGGCCACCGCATCAAGAGTTTCTACTGATATTCAAAAGGACTATATATATCTATTTTCTTCTTTCTGTAAGTTCATTTATTTTAACAAAGAGGAGCAATAGCTATTTCATTATGCCTTGCTTTGGAAAAACTCTTCCAGTAGTGAATCTCCATGCCTTTAATAATCTTTATTCAAGTGTATTTTTAAGAGCAGATTATTGAACTAAAATCTAGCTAGCATATAGTCGCACTCATCATTTTCACACTCCACCTTCTTTACTGTGTTTGTGTCAAGCGTTTTTCTCCAAACATTAGGTGCCCTCAAGGCTTTATGGACTTCTTAAAATGACCTGATGTTCTACTTTATTTTTTTTCTAATTCCCACTTGGGGTTATACTTATTTTCCATGTTTTCCATCCTGTGGTACATTGCACACTACAAACTTTCCTTTTGTCATGATCAAAATCTTTGCTGATTTCAGTGAAATGTGAACTAAATCATAGTTCAGTTTCAGCTTATACTTGATTTATTATTAATTTATACTCCATCTTCACTGTTTTCTATCCCTACTTCTCTTTTCTACTCTTATTCTTCTTATTCACATGGCTGAAGAATCTTCTGCTATGTGTTTTAATATCCTTTGCAAGGTCTAACACAGCTTGACTCTTTGCTATTCTCACTTTATCTCCACGTTTTTTGTCCTCTAAGACAGTTTTCTTTGATGATCAGTCATTTTACCCTTAATCATTGTAGGCAGTCTGCTTATTTCTAATATCCTTTTGTTTTTTTTTTTTCTTTCCATGACTGTTCACCTGGTCAAATCTGGAATTACTTCCTGAAACTTTTACTTTTACTTTTTTTTTTTTTTTTTAAATCTGAGACAGAGATTCATGATAACTTCTGCATCTTTGACTTTAAGGCTTCTTCTACGTTCAAGAATCAAGTTGAAGTCCATCTGAGTTAACTGTCTGGCTTCCACTGTTCATCAATATTTGTGCTCTGGAAATCAAGAGTGTTATTGTTCCTTGTTCAAATTTCCATTTAATTTTAAATAATCACCTTTGGGTAACTCAAATCCAATGTCACTTCGTGTGAATAAGAGCAGCTCTCTTCTGATGTCCTTGATATCACTCAGAAGCGAAGTTAATTTGCAGCATCTTGAGTTGAATCAGTGGGTATCTGATTGAGAGGCAGGCTACAAATTCAAGAATATTGGCACTACTATTTTTTCTTTCTGTGCTTTTGAATTAGGAACTATTTATTACTTATCTGGGAGTTGGTATGACTGTTGCTATGCTTGTAGAAACTTCTGTGATCTGCTCTTTGCCTCTCAGAATCAGCAAGCACAGTCTGACCACATCCATATTTGCCAGACTTTGCCCTTGGAAGCTGATCCCCACATCTTGACGCTGCTGAGAACTTCTGCACCTGTGCAAACTTCTGAATTCAGAACTTCTGTAATTTAGCTGAACACGACAAACAAAAATCATGATGGGATCCATTCTGGCAGTTTAAAAGTATCTTCAGCCAAATACTAGTGTATATATTTGTATCTGAGTACTATTACATTTACAATGTAAACTAATTTGTCTGGTCTTCTCAGCACTCTCAACTGATGCGGTGGGAAGTGGGACAAAGGTTTCAGCTCTCCTCTTTGTTCAGGATGAACTTGAGTTGCCACACTCTTCAAGTATGCCAATCTTTAAACTGGGTGAGGAGACAGTGAACTTGAAGAGATTCAAAGAGGTTCTCTGCTGTCTTGCTGCAAGGCCTACATTGTTAACAAACTCTGGGCTGCTTATCTGTGAAGTTAGGCTGGCATCACGTGGAGAAGGACACAACCGTTCTGCTGGGTTTAGCAGAAGTCTGCTGGGAAGTAGAAAGACTCAACTGTCTAGGTCCTGTTCCAACATCTAATGTGAGTTGTGATTTAAGAGTTAGAAGGCATTTTTATATCTCCAAAACAGAATTGTTGGCCTCCTGTGTATGAAATTCTGTTTCTTCAAGTTTGCTTGAGATGTTTTGTAACCAAAAGACATTAAGTACTTTATACCATTGAAAGCTACCTAATTTTTTAATGCAGGAAATTTGGCAGTTAAAATTAGTCTGACATTATACTGCAATACAAAATGGAAACTTCTCAAGTCAGTTTAAGTAAAACTGTCGTCTACTTTAGACTGGGTGGAACTCTGAGAAAAGGATTTTTCCTTCCTTCCTTCCTTCCTTTTATTTATTATTATTATTTTTTTTTAATCTCCAAAGCTCCAGAATAAAGGTTAGTGGAAAATACTGCAATGATGCTATATTTTCCAAGTGATCAGTATAGTTGTATTTCTCAGAGAGCCTCTATTTGTTTAAAATTCATCTTGTTCAGTTATTTAAGATTTGGTTTTCTTTGAATACAAGAACTTATCTTGTGACATACCACATCACACACTGAGTCTAAACATGCCCAAGAGTCTCTGGGAAACCATGAGCAGTAAATGGGTTATGAGCATTGGATGTGCTCAAAGAGTATTTTTAAAAATTGGACACATTTCTATAAACTATTTCATTTGTGATTAACATATTACTTCACAGAAATAATGATCACTTCCTGAAGTAGAATCTTACTGAAATAAGAACAAAGATAAAGCTTTCCAGATAATTCATTCATTATTTATAATTCCAAGATTTTTCCTTAAACAGTTTTTTGGTAAAATATTTCCCATTTACAGACACAAGTGTACCAAAAATAAAGATAGATAAAGGAGTTAAGAGTCATAGAATAAGGTAGGTTGAAAAGGGCCTTTAAGATCCTTAAGTCCAACCATACACCTAGTACAAGTTCACTGCTAAGCCACGTCTCTAAGGAAAGTCTCTTTTGCTCATATTTATCCCTTGAGCTGCTGTGATAGCAGAAGCTGACTCATTCAATATACAAGATATGGAGTGTGCATCACCTAGTTAAGGGACATATAAAGCAATTAGAAAAAAACAAGTCCCTGTCCTGAAATGTGATTGTCTCTGTGAGAGAAACAGGACTGACATACTATGAAATTCTATTATAAAAAAAATAAACACTAGACCTAATCTTAAATAGAGGTATTATTATGCTGCTTGCATTCTGCCAATGTATTTCCTTCCAGTAACAATATTATTTTTACTGATGAAGCTATGATCTAAATGAGAATCTTTTTTTATATCAACAGCCTGTATGACAGTACATGAATTGGCTTAAAAAGACCTGGAGGAAATGATTTCTCTTTTCAACAGAAGTCTGGAAAATAAAAATAAAAAAAAAAATAAAAATAAAAGATGAAAGGAGAAAATATTAATGGTTGCAGAATTTTTTATTCAATACTGTTGATTTTGAAAGGCAGTGATATAGGTTAGTTTTTTCTGTTTATTTGCATTCTCATTTAAACTACTGTGCAACATCACTGCTACTTTGTTGTGCATTAGAAAATATTTCTGCTGCAAGACTAGATGTGGGTACCAGAGGTAAAAAAAAAAAAATCCACAGGACATTTCCCCAGATTAATTCATGATTCTATTCTAGTAAAAGCACTAATCTGGAGTACTGAAATGGATGTCAATTTAAAGACTTATTTTGATAAAGAATCTATACAACTTCTGTATGTCCTGTCAATTACCTAAAGTTATGTTAAAATAAATTAGTCCCCTTTTAGACATAAAACTGAAACTGCACCTCTGTTCTTCTGCTCTTCTTTGGATTTTATAGGGATTGGAAGGTACAGACAAGGTCAACATGCTCAGACTACTCAGGACTCAAGACACTGAGAAGTACCTTCTCTCTTTTTTTTTTATGCTCTATAAAGAACTACTTCTACTACTTTATGAACACTGGTGATGAGATAAGCCTTTAAATTTTCTTCTGATTAGACTAGATTCAGACAGTTATATATATTATGGGTGAAAAGCTACAATTTTGTGAAGGTAACTTTAAGCTACTTATAGGTTCACAAATAATCAGTGTTGGTCTCAAAACACAGATATCGTAGGACTCCTGGAGCCATCCCACTTTTATGTCAGGCATCTAACATCTGAAATATTTTCAAAAGAAACAGATTGAAATGGGAACCTATAGGATGGACTGATGATCTAAAATGCTGGTGTAAATTTATCTCTTCAGGTGACAAATATCATAGAACCATAGAATATCCTGAGTTGGAGGGGACACTCAAGGATCATCGAGTCCAACTCCTGACTGCGTGCAGCACAAGCCAAAAGCCAGTCTCTGTGTCTGAAAGCGTTGCCAAACACTCCTAGAACTCCATCAGCTTGGGGCTGTGTCTGCTACCCGAGAGGCCTGTGCCAGTGCCCAAACACCCTCTTGATGAAGAGCCTCTTCCTAACACCCACTTGATGCCCCCCCCCCCCATTACAGCTTTATGCCAATTGAAATATACAAGTAACCTTTTCATTACAGAGAAAAATTGGTACAAGCCATAACTGTAATTCCTCAACTAACAGAAGGAAATATGAAATTGATCTGGTAGCATTTGCAGGCAAACATCTCCTAGCAATATCTCAGATACATCTTCAGACATTTGATTAAGAGGATAAAATGTTGTACGAGACTGAGATTCCTTCCCAAACTACGCATGAAAACTGAAAACTCTGCTTTGACAGCCGCCAGAAAATTATAACGTGGTCAGAGAAATGGAGGAAGGGTGTATAATGTCCCATCTGAGGCAGAATAGCACATATGTATTAAATTCTCATCAGAGAGCTGATGTATTTTAATTTTTTTTCTGTTTTTCTAGGGCATGGGCCTCTTCTGGTTGTTATTCACAGCACAAATGGTACGTTTCTTCTAGGAAAGGCACCATAGCTGATCTTGCTCTACACAATTTCCTACTTATTTTGAAATTATCTCATTGTTTTTGTTCATATTTTCTGAACTTTTTTCCTCCTCATCTTATTGAGTTCATCTTCATATTTTTTTTTCTTTGCCTAAATTGTCTCTAAAACTTTATTTCTTGCTGTCATATCTTTCAACCCTTATTAGTCTCATTTAATATTTTGTGTTCAGCAGGTTAGCTTTTCTGTCTACGTCATTCATTAGATCAAGCTCTCCACTTCGTGTCTGATAACCTTGATGTATCAGTCATCTGCTTCCTCCAGTTTCCACAGCTGTTCCAGCAATGCCACCTATAATGTTTCCTAATACCACTCATTGTCACACTTAAGACATTGTTTTTTCCATCAGCCTGGAAATCTTGTGTTTTCTATTTGTCTCTGATCTGAGCATTATTTAACTTGTCACTGAAACAAGAAGAAGACTTTTATCTACAGAAGTCGCTTGGGTTTGGATAATCTCCTCAGATGTTTCCCAATTACAAGCTTTTTAATGATTACTGCTGTAGTATCAGTGATTTGATGATTGGCACAATGTGGGTTTTTAAATTAAAAGGAGCTGTACAAACAGACTTAACCTTTTCACTTCTATTGCAAGACTACATGTATCTTTTGAATCAAGGCATCTAGTTCCTATTTATTAACTGCACTGAACTGGGCACACTGACTTATATTGTACTAATTGATATGATTTTAATCTAAGGGCTACATTTATATAATGCCTTTCTTTGGTTCTTGCTTTTTCTCATTCTTTATCTACACATGGAGCATTGTCAGTAGAATTTTACTCTTATTTGTGGTCTATATGTATTTTTAAAACTTCTTTCATAATTGGCACTCAATTTTATTACCTAAAAGTATTCTTGCAAACCATGATAGCCAGGAGAGAAATTTCAATAATTTTCTCATTGTTGTTGCTCAATTCACATATTTCTTAGGTGGTGTTGGAATGTGCCTAAACAGCAGATGAGCTACGAATTGAAGGAGACAGCTATCATTCTTTTTTATCTTCCAAGAATCATGGGAATTCAGTGGAGAGAAAACAAACAGCATCACGCCTTGAAATTGTGAATTGAATTGCTGCTATTGACAGCGGCATCATGAAGAGATTATGTGACCTTTTGTAATAGGCAGTCTCAACAGCTCAAGGCACTATATGTTTGTAGCAAGAGAGTGCTTTTCTCAACAAACCAATTGAAAACTGAAGTGTGTATATAGATATACATATATATGTACACACAAATATTGTGTTTTTGTTTTTTCTTGTTTCTGCAATTTCTCTTTCTCAGATAGTAGTTTGAGATGTGGCAAAATGTGTTTCTATTATTACTTCCCTGGAAGTGTTAGCTTTTTGTTTTTAATCAGTATGGGGTAGTGTGCAGCTAAATATATTTGGCTAATGGATATTTGAATGGAACTCCACTCTGTACATGTCTCAAGCTGAATGTTCCCTATATTCATTTGTGTAACTTGCAATAGAGCTATTAAAACAATGACTCATGAACCTGAAAGCGACTCCAGGAGTAATTGTCTTAATGACAGTAAACAACAAAACACTCATTGAATGATCATTTACTAACGTAAAAGTATTTTATGAGCTTTAGATTGGCTATGTCTGACAGGAATTCAGAATGGAGCTGAGTTGCATCAATTTTTCAGTCTTTTTCCTAAGCTGTATTCTAGCAAGAGATCTTTTTTGTTCACATTGATCAATGTAAGCTATTTCTTTACACCAACTGGTTCTATTTTGCTTTACAGGCATGTTTTGGGGAGACAGCACTTTAATACTGTACATGATTAATAAAATGGGGAGTTACTTCATCTGAAATATGAGATTTTGCGAGTTTCATGGATTATTGCGTTTTAACTGAAGATTTTCTGAAACCACAGTAACTGCGAGTGCAAAATTTCCTTTTTTGCTTAATTAGGAAATATGATCTGATTTCCACAGCTCCTGTGTTATATTTGCTGGAGGAGAAGCATCCCTTTCAGACTTTCACCGAGGACATTCTGTTTTGCACAGAATTAACTCTGAATTAAGTCAAGATTCTGTTACTCAGGGTGTTGGGAACACACTTGAAGTGGAGGAGAGTTTGAAGAAAAATAAACAGTCCTTCCAATCAAGTGGGAAAGAAATTTGAATCTAGGTTGCTATACCAGAGGTGCTATGATGATCTAATCATCAGTGTGTTGGTGCAGAATTTTTGCCTCATCCAACAGTTTAGAGCAATAGCATCAGCACTGCTATAATGATGTCCAGAGCAAACAATTTTTGCTTTGCTTTGGGCTTATTGATATTGTATTTTGGAAAGGAAAGTGTAGGATAGATTTGTAAAAGGTAAAGAATGAACTTCAAGGAAGCAACACCAGGGTGCACAAGGCAACAGAGAAAACCATCCCAAGTGGTTTGTTTAATGATATCCTGATAGGCACAGGCATAATCAAATGACTCTCAGGTCAGTCTGAAAAGTTTGGGAGGCAATAGAAAGATAGGGGACAGCAAGGACTTTCTATATAAAAACTGATGTTACCGAGGAAAGCAGTGGATGGTAGGAAGTAAAAGTAGATACACAAGCAACAAGCAATGGTGTTTGCTGAAACGTTCTGAACAGCAAAATAATTCTTTCTGGGAGCAGGGCAATGCCTTTAGCTGTGCGGGTGGCAAGAGAAAGATATCTCAGACAAATTCTACAGATAAAAACTGTACAATTTAAGCCTACACTGAGATGTGGCAATGAAATGTGGCTAAGGGTTCCAGTCCTGATAAGGGGAGATAAGGTGATGCAGCAGTCTTGAGGGGATGGAAGGTTGTTGAATGGTACATTACCAAAGTAGTACAGTTTCTTAGACAAATGATTTTGAGAGCTGGCAAACATGCTTTATGTCCAGTCCAACTCAAAAGAAAATGAGCACAAACAAGACAAAACAGAAAGCCCCATTTTTGCTAAGAAAGTCAAAGTTACAATCTAGTTAGAGAGAGACATGAGAGATTTTATGTCCATATTTCTAAAGTTCAGAAAAGCTACAAGCAACTGGAAATAGTATTATATTGTAGAAGATTCTTGGCAACCTGAGCTCGAGGCATTGCTAACTGTGTAACCTGTAACATACCATTTTGGCAGGGGCAGAGGGTGAGTATAGATAAAAAGGCTAGAATTATATTAAAAATAGCACAAAGAAAAATATGGCTGACAGACGGTATATAACAAGTACAAAAGGTTTCCACAGAGACACGTGTCACGGGCTATTCATATTGAAACAGCAAATATACTGGTCTTCTAATTGTTTTAGCATTGGAATTGGTTTCATGCCAGCTGAAGTGAAAGGACTCTGTAATGGTACTGGTTAGGATAATAAAAGAAGAATGTTGAACCTTCCCTCCAAACTCATTTAGCCAGATTCTCTCCTAGCAAAACTCAATTGGCTCCAGAAGGGCTGCACCAAAGAGAAATTCATTACAGTTCTATTTTTGCAATGTGAAATTCTGCTCACTCATTCTCCTGTGCTTTCATTCAACCTGGAAAAATAACAGTGCATGGCAGACCACCATTCTGCCAAGGAAGAGCGATTCCCAGCACTCCTAGCTGTGTTCTCAACTGCCAGAGGCTGCCATACAGAGAAAAGTTGTCCACCTGCTGCTGTCTTCCTCCTGGCAGCAGATGGTGCCTTTGTTCTCCCCAGCATCCTGCCCTGCTGTGCGCAGGGCTCCCCACTAGCATCTATCATTACCCACATTGTGAAACACTGCTGAAAACTTTTGTGTTCCCATGCCAATTGTATTGTTTTCTTTTACCATTAAGTAACAGTCAAAATCCAATTTTTTAAATATTTCACAACTTCTGTAATTCTAGCACAATTCCAGCTACCTCACAAGTCTGGCAGACAACCAGGACGTATTAAATACTGCTGCAAACAGCCAGGGCAGTGATGTTAGCTTCCTTGGTGTGGGATACAGTTCCTATTTCCTACAACACCAGCATAATTGGGGTTGGAGGTGAGTATTTTTCTACGCCCTTCATCTGAGGCAGAATAGCAATGCACAAAGAAAGCCTTCCATTATTCAACAGCAAGACTCAGAACTTCATAGAATTGTCAGTTTTGGAAGCAGAAACCTTTTCGTTTTTTGGGATTTTAGTCTGTCAACAGGGAATGAGAAAATTTAAGACAGTGTGTACATCCTTTTTGAAATGTGGGGTGAGGAAATAACAAAATTCCTTTCAAGTTGTTTGCATGACAATAGAATAGTAATGGCTGAAATATTATTTAAAATAAACTTGTCACCCTTCCACAAAACTAACTGACATTAAACTCGGACATAAAAAGGACTTCTCTGTCTTGATTTTTTTTTTTTTCATTAGTATCTTCAGGAGACATTATGCATTCATACAAGCTTTTACAAGTTTTTTGCTTACACTCATATTGTAAATCCTTGGAAAGCAGTCCATAAATATTTTAAATGTAACTGTAGAGCTACAGGAATAGTTTGAGACTTCACATGCAATTTGTTTCAGGATAGACCTAAAGCCTTCAAAAAAATAATGAAAAAAAGGAAAAAATAAAGCAAACCCAGAATCCCAGACCAATACCAAAGAAGGCTCAGGTTTTCTATATGTATTCCCATCTTCCACAGTGCTGCAGTTCAAATCTTCCAGAGTCTGCTAAATACCTTCACGTTAAGGGAAATATTCTGTGACAATACAAATATTTTTTAAAGTTTCAAAGTTTTTGAGCAGTGTTTCCAGCAGATGTCAGCAATGCACTCTCTAAACTCAAGCTGCTGGAGACCTCAAGCTCTCCCTGGTGTTCTAGAAGTCACTATATATAGGTGATATACCCTATATATAAGTAACCAGAGGAAAACAAAATGACCATCACCGCTTCTGAAGAGTTTCAACATTATTAAGCTTGTCCAACTAATAATGTGATTCTTTACATAGCTTCCTCTGGGGAGGAGGTTTTATTACATATTGGATCACTAACACGCTCTTTCTTTCCCCCCCACAATATCTGTACAATGCTGACTTTCTTATTTCCGTGTGTGTTTTCCTCTACTAGACTATCAAAAATAATGGCTCAGGTTTTATTGGTAACTTTGCAAGTGAGAGTATATAGTAAATAGAAATCACAGAATCACAGAATAGTGAAATGATTATGGTTGGAAAAAACCTCTAAGATCATCTAGTCCAATCCCAGCCCATCCCCACCGTGCCCACTGACCATGTCCCTAAGTGTCACATCTACAGTTTTCTTGAATGCCTCCAGTAGTGGTGACTCCAGGCTGGATACTAGTTCCCAGTGTTTGTTTACCTGAATTATTTGAGGTAAAACAGAAGGACACTAAACCACAGGGAATAACAGAAGCACTTGGGTCAACAGTAGAAATTGCTGTTGAGGAGTTACTATCTCCTTGGCTGCTTTATCACCGGGAATTCAGGCATGTAGCTGTACCATCCAAACCAAATATAGGACACTGATGGGCTATGATTTGGTTTCATAGAGAGCTGTTACTTATTAGCTTAAACTCCTAAAGCTCACTCGGATAAAACAAAAAGCAGCAGGGTGGCCTCTACTGTGACCATAATTTGTGTGTGGTGCCAAGGCAGACATGACAGCTGTTGTACTGTAATGTCCCTGGCATTAGAGACTATTTTTTGTTTTCCAATGACTTCTAGAAATTATTTCACAAATTCTTTTGGAACGGTGTTGATCTTTCAGAAGCTGAACTTTCAGGTTCGGCCAAAACTGCTTAGAAAAGATCCCTCAGGTCAGGGATAAAATTTCTGGTTAAAACCACAAAAAAGCAAGCCCCACTTCTGAGTGAGAAGGGAAGCCTGGGAACTCATTTAGTTCATGATCAGCTTGACTCAGAATAGACTTAAAATGGTCCAGGGGAGCCTCCTGACTGTTGGAATTGAGACTAGTGTCTGGAAACATAAAAGCATTTGAACATAGAACTTCATGAGGATGAGACACCAAATTGTTTTTGTGTATTGAGTTTTAGAGGCTTTATCTGGATCAATCAGAAATATACAAATAAAGCAGCTGTATCAGGAAAAAAAAAGTTGAAATTTATGAGAAGACTTGAAGTTAGGGCTCATCTCCAGGAAATGGAGGGCGTACGTCAATTCTCTGTTCACCGTGTAAACAGGAGCGGATTTGTTCCCTCTTTTTCCATGAAAATGTCAAAGGCTGTTGGGATTCTGCCAGTGCACAATTAAAAAAATGTTGGAGGCTATGGGAAAACTGATTCCTGCCCAGTTCTAATTATAGGTCTGGCTGGTAGCACTCAGTATTTTTCAGGTTGTCCGATATACGCCATTATACAATGCAGCTTTCATTTGCTTATAACTTTGCCAGAACATTAACTATTTCAACAGAAATCTTCCATGACTTTACCTGCCTCAGGCAGATTTTTTTTGGCAGCTGACAATCAAATTAGTTCAAGCCTTTTGGGGTGTGAGTTGGGGAAAAATATATGTAAATTTCACTGTTAGCTTCTGTTCATTGTTTTGTTTAAGTCATGCTAACCTCCTTGAGGTTGATAGGTGGGAGGACTGAGCTAGTAGAAGTACAGTCTGTGCATCTGTGCACATTTTCACAAACAGTGACTACTTGGAGTAAAAAAATTAACAACAGCAAAATCATTTCACAGTTCTCAGTAACGGTTTCTTTCGTTGTAGCTCCTAGGATCTCCAGAGATCTATACTTACCAAGCATGCTCAAACATTTCAGCTTGTGCAGACATGAGGGAACCCTATAGACAAATGATTGGGTTTTTCCCAAAGCTAGCAAGATGAAACCAGATATAAAAAAAATGATACTGGGGAAACTGGGATGAGTTGATGGAAACCATGCCTGGAATTGACATAGGAGAAGAAATATTGAAGTATGATGAAGGAATTGGAAATGAAACTGAAAGCCAGGAGTGTGATAGGGGTAAAGATTAAAAGAAGGTGCTGGGAAGGCAGTGAGATTAGCTTGAGATGGAAAATAGTTTAATATAGGAGAAACCTGGGTTTTACTGGAACAGGAAACAGAGGGTAGAAGCAGCAATCTGGTTATATAGCTGAGTTCTGCAGTGTGCTGTTAGTCCTGGGCCTTGTCTCATCTGAGCTAGGTTTGGGAGGAGAGCTGATTCACATCCAGTTCATTCTTCCATGGAGTTGAGGTACAGCCACAGTAGGTTCATGGTCACAATGTTAGTCCATCAGTAAGGATGTTGTGATGCGCTGAGCCAGTTAAGTGGTTCAACTGAAGCTCCAATCAGAATTTTCAAGTGTCTCATTTTAGAAAAAAAAAGGGGAGCACAGTTACTGATCTACTGTGAGAAACAGGGAAAGAGTAGATATATCTATATACAGATAAATTTAGCTCTGGTTTCCTTAACAAATCCACTCTGCATGAAAACTTATCTTGTTCACTACACAAATGTCAATGTCTAAAAAAAATGCAAAGAATCCCCTGCAGAAAATACCTTAATTTATTACATAGTATTTGTCTGTGCCCAGATCTGTCCTGACACTAAATGAAGAAGTTTTGTGAGAAAAAATAGCGTAAATTATGTCATTAAAAACGTTCTTGTGGTGTGTAAAAATGTGACTGAGAGAAAAATGTTAAAACAGTCTGAATTTGATCATTCAGCAATTTTTTAACACAGTTTTCTTTAACTTGTTTGTGTGTAATATGCACTAGTGGAGATAGATATGTGCAAGGTCTTAATAATAAATGGTTTAAGTTCAAGCTACTGTATACCAAAGTCCAAACCCTGAATCAGTTTTTGTTTTCTCCCTGTTCGGTCAAATCTCCCTCTAACTTTAGCAGCATTAAGCTGGGTAAGTATTTAGCAAAACTCATCAACAATTTCATGATTTGGCTCAGAGCTCAGCGAAAAAACGAACTCTTTAAAAGGACTGTCATGGAACTAACATAAATTTACCAAGTCAAAGTACAGAATATTCAGTGATTCATGGCAGTGTGGTTTCTATTAGAGCTTCACTGAAACACAGCGGGTTTGCTTAGCAAGGGTTCACGCAAACATTTTCTTTGGTTTCAAGCTGCAAAGGTTCACACGCTCCAAGTTTCACTTTAAGCTTTGGGTCTGAGTTGTGGAAACATCCTACTTTCACTCAATTTTTGTATCCAAACGATTGTAAAATAAATCTAGCATAAACATGAATAAAATTCAGGCTGGCTAAAGTCCACCTAAAGCTGTGATTGCAGTTCAGTTGCTTGGAGTGTTAAATGGCATTCTGTTGTTCTTAACCACACAACTGACATTATGCTGATATTCACCTTTCATTTTCTAATGTACCCCAGATTGCAAGGCAGCTTGGTGAAACTGAAGATAATAATAAAATGAATGTCAGCCACATAAAGAAGGTGAAAGAATACCATGATATTACAAGATCTGCTTTAGCAGCAGGTTCCAAAGAAGCATGTGAAGAGAATGCAATTCTATTTTATCCAGTATCATAAAAAGTGTGGTGTTATTATATATCATAATACAAATTGTCCCTTTACCAACAACACACTTGCTATGTTAATTCTGTGTAAGCATCTATCAGTGACCACCCTCAAATTCACAAAGAAAACACTCCTACTGTTTTCCCACTTTCTTTGATATATTCTTCATCTGTTGTTTCTGAATTCTTGCATCCTGCTGGGCTTTCACCTTTCCATCTCACCAGGAAATCCAAGGAAAATTAGACTGACTTGGGATGGTTCTGATTTGATTGGAAGGATTTTTAAACAGTCATAGACAGAGTGAAACCGTTTTCTGACATTTGTTGGAATAAGGACAGTAACGATATGAGCTGAAGAATATGAGAAATGTAACAGATACTTCCCAGCAAAGATGAGCAAGGCAGGACAGCAATGTCAGCTGACTGAACTTTAGAAGACATTTGTATTAACTCTGTGTTTTAGTTGTCAGCCTGCTATTAGCACTCCATTTAAAACCAACTGAATGTACTTTCACTGTGACCCTAAGTTTTGAGCATAGAGATACCTACTTAAAAAAATACTGAGGTATTACAAGAATTTCATGCTAAATTTACTTTAATCCAAGGTTAGAAATAAGTACCTTGTAAACAGGAAGCTAATTTCTTAGCTTAACATGAATATGACATAAAGAAAGAGTCCAAGGGGCTACTGTGTTTTAGATGAATATTTGTTGATTAGGATGAAGTTTAGCCTACTAACTTAGATGGCAGCTTGTTCTTTCTCACAGTCAGGATATAGTGGGGGAGAATCCTAACCCTCACTTCACAACTTCTGTTCTTTCTCTGCCTAGCCTAACTGTAGTGGTAAAACTCAAGCCACAACTGATCAGCCCTTTATTGAGGCAGCGTTCTTTGCAGTTAACCCATTGACTCTTAGTTTGTAAGCATATTCTGTTCTCTGAAATGAAGAGTCAGAAAAGCCCATTGTCTCATACCACCTCTTGCTGCTGAAAATATCTAAGAGGTCAGTTTATAGTTCCACGCACATTCTGTTGCCACCTGAGTTTGTCTAGCCCTCCAGCTGCCATTTATTGACAGATCTTCCATAGGTCTCAACTCATATCAGCCAGCTGCAAAGGGATGCCTTAAATAATCCACAGGTTATACAATGGCAATAAACACTTGTGTTTAAACTTAAACTAAACTTTGCAACTATGGGTAGGCTTTGTTTTTTTCTATTCTATTTGAAGCAGCCAGTGCGAAGTTTCTTTCACCCTTACATTTCAGGTAGATAGGGGAAAGAGAGAAGCTACTTTGAAAACATCCATGGAAACATTTTATTTGTCTAACAATAGTGCATCTAGTCATATATGTCATTCATCAAGCATAGAGAAGTATACATCTGTTTTGGGAGATTTTATGATCATTGCTTTCATTTGCCTAAGAAGAGATCACTGGAGAGTGCAGAGTAGGAAACACTGCAGAGGGGGATTTGTCTACACTACTACTGATATAATCGCACTCTGATTTAGTCACCCAAATTCCATTTAATCTGCCTCTAAATTCATTTATTCCTTTTTTCATCAAGTCTAAATTGCAAGTTCTGAGTGTCATATCAGAATGCTTCTTAAATGCCTCACAACATTTCTGGGAAGCTGAAAATAATTATATAATCGATTTAACATCTGGAATTTAGGACACAGAGAGCTTAAAAAAATTCAGCAAAAACATGCAAGGAGCCTGTAAGTGCAGGTAACTGAACCTTTCGTTCCTCACATGAATTGTGATCATGAATTGATCAACCCCAACACAGTCTTTCCGTTCCAAAGCATTCAAGTGAGTACTTCAGGGCAAGAAGATAACAGTGAATGTAATATAATAGCAGGGTAGAGTGAATGGGCAGAAGATAATTATTTGAATGAATGAATAGGCAGAAGAGGTGATAACACAGGTGCCTATACATAGGCTGAACACTCTGCATAGACTCAGACACTGCATGTGTGTCCTCTGTCTTCAGAAGCCTCCAGTTTAGCATGTAAATGGGCTTCATAATTGCACAAAACTAATACTAGTGCCAGTTTTTGTACAATGTAATGTATTCCATCTGCTTCATGAAACTAAATAACATTCTGGACCATCCCAGGTACACAATCATGTAATATATAGCAATAAATCATTCATAAAGAAAGCAATAATGTAGCTGAGAGTTCAAACTTTTTGAGAAAGCCACTATATTATTATACCACAAACCAGAAAGCTGCTCTCACAGTTTAGCAATTCTGATTGAGAACGACCGATGCCTGGAATTGTCCCAGCCACCTGAGGAATCTGTGTGGCCTCTCTACCTCCAGAAATTGGCAGTAAAATAAACTTTTCATCCTCACATTCGAAGAGTTCCATGAATGAACTGCTGTCACGAGTGTCTCATCAAGCTCTGCTGATTAGATATGGCATCTAAGATGGCAATAATTTAAACTGAGGTGCACTGGGAAGATGCCTGAATATGAAGTGGATCTGTTGCCTCCTGTTACAGTGTTCCAGGGCTGAGTGCCAGCATTCTCCTTGGTCATTCCGTTGCAACTCTCTGCAACTCTGGCATTCTCCCATTTACTAGTATATGAAGGGAAGCAAAAGCAAAATAAAAAGCAGGTAACAAGGAGAAGAAAAACCTTCCAGTTCCTGATAGGTGCATTTATTCCTAAATTGAGATTGAAATCTCAATTTAGAAATTGCATCCATGCACATGTCGAAAATGTTGTTCAGAAACTCCAGCAAAAATCTTTTTTTTTTTTTCTGTTCGAACATGCTTAAAATAATTAAGAGAATAAGGCAAAAAACAGAACCCACATTTTTAAGCCCTTTTCTTCCAAGATTCTTTTTACAGTTCCATCTGCAGATTGGTAAAACCTAACCCTAACAGGTTCCTTTCACTTCTGAGCTAACTGGTATAACCACCTGCAGATGCTGTCCCAAGCCATCTGCTTCCATGATTCCAATCAAAACTTAAAGGAAAAAATCCCAACTGTATGCAAGGTCACATAGGTGGAAGACACTAGCAAGTCTGTTCTACATCAGACGTGCTGTCTCAAATGAAAACTCAAACACTAGATGAGGACCTGATTTATTTATCCTTAACTCTTTCTTCCTGAAAATGGGTGAAGTTGTCACCTGGTCTGATGATGGTCAGACTCTCAGTTTTCTGTTTGTGTATTGTCATCTTTTCAATGGGAGAAGCATGACTGTGGCAAAAAAAAACAACAAAACCCGCACACTGAAAAACAACAAGAAACACAACATAAGAAAGAAAAATAAGATACTTCTCTGGAAATATCAAAAACTTGAAATATAAAACAGTAAAACAAAGCAAAATATATTTTTCCTCCCCCCAAAATTTCAGTAATATAAATAAAACAAACTTTAAATGCATATGCACAAAAACAATGCCAATTTTGTTTAAGCAAAAATCATAATTTTCTCCTGATTTTACTGAGAATATTCTGTTTGACTCTTGAAGCTAGAAGTACTGGTATGAAGAAGGACTGATCCTAGATGGAAAAGGATAATAGCTTTCTCTTGTGGTTGAGTACATGTACGTGGATGCAGTTTCCCTCTGGTTGATATCCTGGTAGCTCTGTCCTCACACAATATATGGAACATGTTCCACCCTGTAAAATAATGTTAAAGCAGATAGGTACCAATAGTCCTCATTCACCCTTCTAAGTCTTCTAGAGTGACAAGATAGCCTGAATATTTACAAAGAAAGGACAGTGAGCAGAGAGTAGAATCATAGAATCATGAAATCATGAAATCATGAATGCTTTTTGTCAGAAGGGAACTTGGAGACCTTCTAATTCAAATCCTACTGACATGGGCAGAGACCAGGTTGCCCAAATCCCTATCCAACCTGGCCTTGGATGTCTTCAGGGATGAGCCGTCCACAACTTCTCTGTGCAGCCTGGTCCAATGTTTCACCCCTCTTTGAATAATGATTTTCTTCCTAATATCTAATGTAAATCTATCTATAAAGCCAGTACTCCTTGTCCTCTCCAGCTTTCCTGGAAACACGAAGGACACTGTAGGGTCTTCCCTGACCCTCCTTGTTCCCAGGCTGAACAACCCCAGACCTCTCAGTTTGCCTTTGCAGAAGAGTTGCTCCACACCTCTGAACATCCTCTCCAACGGTTCCACATCTTTCTTATGCTGAGGACCCCACATCCTGTGCTGTACCCCAGGAGTGGTCTCACTAGGGTAGAGTAGAGCGAAACACTTCCCTCACTCTGCTGGCCATGCAGTAGTTGCATGTTGTAGTGCAGGATACTGTTGGTTTTCTGGGCTGCAAGAGCACACTGAAGGCACATGTGCATTTTTTCATTAATCAGCACCTCCAAGCCCATGTCCTCAGGGTTGCTCTCAATCCACTCTCTACCCAGCTTGTATCTGTGCTTGGTCAGCGCTTGGAAGAAATGTTTTGTCTTGCCATAAACCCCAGTAGGCAAGACATCAGATTTCTTAGATTAAAACCTGATACTATAGCATTGCTGGATTTAATAATTGCTATCCAGGGACTTTCTCAGGTAAACTTTGGGAAATTTAATCAGCCATTACCATAAATATTGATGTGAAATAATATTCAATTATAAAAATACCTGTCTGTTTACACGCTGTACTTTGTGCTTCAAAGTTATGTGGTTGTGCAGTTCTTTCTAAAGTGATAGGAACTTTCAGTGAGGATACAGAGAAGGTCTGAGACAGTAGGGGCTGCATATTTTTTTTCTGACTAAATTCCTCCCTATAAGTGAGTGTAAAACGATACCATTATGATCTGGTTAAATTTAATTCTGTAATTTGACAATCACCACATTTTGTATTTGCTTCTGTGCCTGGTCTATAGGGTATACATATTAAAGTACTATTAAAGCTGCAGGCGCAGTGTTCGTGGAGACGCATGTTATTTAATCTGGTGAGGAATTATTTGATCCCTGTTTTTTCTCTGGTAGTGGTAGTCCCAAATTGGGACAGTCTGAGAGGTTTTAAAGAGTTACATTTTTGTGGGGAAAATTTTTCAAATAGCATATGCCAAGGTCCCATCTTTAAATGTGTGTTAGGTATTTTTAAGCCATGTGGCAGGTGAGATCAAAGGGTATAAATCTTCTAAATGATTGAGATGCTTTTGGAAATACTTAGTGTGCTCTTTCATTCCATTGCAGGATCATGAATGTGAGATCTCTAGTTAACCACTAGTTATAATCTCTTGTTATGTGCATCTTCCATGCCTCTTCCCATTGCAGTGTAAGACACATTCTCCAGATTAGCAATTTTTTACCATCCCTTTTCAGAGAATAATTTATCCATCTCTCACTGAGATTAATCTGTATGTTAAAAAAAAAAAAAAGAAAAAAGAAAAAAGAAAAAAGAAAAAGAAAAAAGAAAAAAGAAAAAAGAAAAAAGAAAAAAGAAAAAAGAAAAAAGAAAAAAGAAAAAAGAAAAAGAAAAAAGAAAAAAGAAAAAAGAAAAAAGAAAAAAGAAAAAAGAAAAAAGAAAAAAGAAAAAAGAAAAAAGAAAAAAGAAAAAAGAAAAAAGAAAAAAAGAAAAAAGAAAAAAGAAAGAGCAAAACAAAAATACAAACAAATCGAAGAATAACCTAAATGAAATTTCAGGTTGCTAGGAACCTCTTTCCATTGGTGAGTGCTTCTCACTGAAGCAACTGAAGCCACCAGTCTTATCTCTGTGTTTATCTATGGATTCATATCCCCACTGGCCAGGAATCTGGACCTAAGCATAGTAGTCTGCTTACTTTCTCTCTTTTAATGACTTCTTTGTGCTCTCCATTGGGAAACATCACAAGAATGGCAAAAATTTTGCAAATTTGGTGTTGTTTATGTTTCCCACCACCGTCAGGGAAAAAGAAACAAGAATGGAAAGCAGAAAAAACATAGTACAATTTCATCCTGTTTGTGTACCATGGATTAAACTTTTGAGTTCATGTTAAGCAGTAAAATCAGAGGAGTTTTGCTGACTTGTCCCAGCTGAGAATGTGCTCTAGTGTATTTTCATGTAAAATCGCACAAACGTACTATGTGGATGGAGCAATATTGAAAATCAATATTAAATTCATCATATTTAGCTGCTACAGACCACAATGAACACTTGCTCTCTAATGGTTAAATGCCCCTTGGATCTTAAGCCCTTTGATTTATTGGAAGAAACCTGCTGGGTAGAACATACTGTGGAGCTGATTAATGTCAGCTTCTGTCATCAGTTTCCACTTAGATTCTTGGCCAGCTCTGACATCTCCTCCCTTAAGGATCCAGAAGAATTTGAGGACTGATCCAAGAGCTTTACTGGCATGGGATTTGCAGAATGTGGTGCTTGCAAAATAAGCAAGATGAATGGAAGTAAAATTCCATGTTCTCTACTGGACTTGTTTCTTTAACTCATTTCTCTGGAGAAAGAGACCAATGCCAGGACCACACCAGCAAGGGAAACAAATCAATAGCATGTTCACTGGTTTTGTTACAGATGTCTTGCATTTCCTTTGCTGCTTTATATGCTCCCTCATAGCCTGTCAAACTGGAAAATGACTGCAGTGAGAACGCAGAGCTACCATAGCTGTCTAGATTTACACTTACCATTGTACGAGGAAACTTATGAACTACAAACCAGTTGGTAGTGCATACCATTTGAGAGAGAATAAGTCCTTATCTGAACAGGTCTAATAAAAAGTGGCAACTGCTGTGATTTGCAGGTTGAATTTTTGTAAGTGGCGTGAGCTTTTTAATAGTAGAACCTGATCGCTTCTCTCCTGATTCTATGATTTACCCTCACTCTCCCTTGGGAATGATGACTGTTTACGGCAGATCATTTTTTTGTGTTTATTTTGACACATTTCCCTTGCAGTTTCTCATTCGGAGAAAATGACTGTTACATTTCTTCAGAGCATAGAATTCTCCTGTTGTTAATATCTGAGATGAAATACTAAAATTATTAGAGCATATTCATATATAACAACCTCATGTTGTGAAAAACTTAAAACAGGGAAGTGAGCTGTCCTGGAAGTCACATTTAAACTTCTAGGATTTCAGGCTACGGCCCTTCTAATAGTTTAAAGATAGGATTTCCTGCCCTCAATCTCACTAATGACAGCTTGATTTGTCTGAAATACTGTCACCAAGATTAAGAATATTACACTGCTCCTTTTTAGAGGAGGTAATACATTACTGTTAGTAATCCACATTGATAAAATGAGTCTAACCCACTCCCCTACTCAGCCGTGAATCTGATATAATACAAAGTGAACTGTAGAAGGTTGCACAGAGTTTGAAACCATGGTTTAGTTCCTTTCTCTCGTTTACATCCCATTCCCCATCCCTTCTTTCACATTCCTTTAACACTACTTGTGTTTTTCAGTCAGTGGGGAAAGCTACAAAAAGGAAGGACAAGAAGAAAGAGTTGTGTTTTTTTTTTCTTAATGAGTCAAATAAGTTGATAGGCTTCTGTAATACGGCACAATAAAGCAGATTATTTTCAAATGTAGCTGTGGGATTTTGTTGATGACCTACTACTGTTTGCAAAGAATTTTTCAGCTATGAAGAAACTAGATGCCTGAAGAGAAAATATAATACTGTGAGTGGTACCAAAAAAAAAGGCCTTTCCAATGGCAAAATAAGTCAATACTGACATTAATGGGCTTTGAATCAGTTCCCAAATGATCACAAACCTAAGTAAACAAACTTTAAAACAATCAAACAAACAAATAAACAAAAAAGGCCAGCATTTACTACCCACTTATTTGGAACAGTGATTTAACCTGTCTATAAAATCTGGTCATTTTCAAGGTACTCAGTTTCAGATCAGACATGTTGGAAAAGTTCATTGACAGCAGGGTGTTTAGAAATGAATAATGCAAACTCTATGAACGGGCATTTTTTGACAAAACATCGCTGAACTGGAACATTTCTGGCCAGTTCCATTACAGATAAAATTAGCAGATGACACAAAGTTTGGCTGAGTGATAATTAATGACAAAATGTTCTGGACTAATTTGGAAGCTAGGCCAATTTGAACAAAATATTCAGTACAGCTGAACATGAACCTCTGAATCAAAGAATGAAGAATGAAGCACTTGCTTTTATTATCATAGAAACCAGTGAGTCTAATAAGAACTTTATGCCCTGATGGAAAACCAAGAGATTATAAACTTCCATGAACAAAAAAGACTAATGCAGCCATGATATTTGTACAAACAGGAGCAGTAAAGTGTTTCTAGTTTTGTATGCAGCTTGATGACTTAATACAGAGATTAAAGGAGTTGCATTTTGCGGGTTATCAGTAAGATAAGGAGTTAACTTGATTATAGTGTATAGCTAGGGAAGAAATGTAAAATAATAACTATCAGAGAAAGCTGCCTAATTAGCCATATGAACAGGTTTGTGACTGGAGCCAAACCAGCCCAGTTTACAGACATGTTTACAATGAGGGAATAGATTAATGGAAAGAAATACCAATAAAGGAGACTGACTCTCCATCTCTTGATATCTTCGTAGCACAAAATTGGAAGATATACTTCAACTGAAGACTCAGTCTTTATCTGAGTATCAGGGTAACTGGAGAAAGTAAAGTAATCTACTGCATTCAGGAAGTTAGAGTGGATAATCGAAGTTAGAGTGGATAATCCTGTCTTACTTTTATGAAATCTTTGAGATAATAAATGACTGTTGTAACTAAATAATAGCAACTTACCTTTTTTTCAGTACTGTTGAAATAGTTCTGAAACAATTATGGAAGAAAAATCTGTTAAAGTATGAAAACATATAATGCGTTGAACTTTGTATACTACATTGATGTAAAGGATCGAGCATTCATTCTTTCTTCCATTGACTTTAACATGGTACCTACTACTGACTTTGTTTGGAGCAGTAATGCCCCTTAATCATTACCAGCATAGAACTCCAAATCTGATTTTCTTCATTCAGTTTCCTTTCAGTCAATTATTAACAGCCGGATTCAGGCTCTTTAATTAAACTGAAACTAATGTCAACCTGAATGAAAGCATCAAAATCCAGCAAGGCCCAAGATTTGAGACAAAGTGTTTGTTCTCTTTATTAGGCGTTACTTGATTAAAATTTTTGCATGGCTGGGTCTGACATTCACAGCTGATCTTTCAGGGTGCTCAATAGCTGAGGCTTTAAAATAGCTTAGATTAATAGAATACACATGAGACACCCCAAGACACAGCAAGCCAAATGCAGAAAGCTTTCTGTCAAAAATGGCATCTGCATCATGCATGGAAAATACACTACACCCATACATTTTAAGCCCCTAATTGTAATAATGACTCTGGCACCAAACCTTTTTGGAGGACTGATAGCTAGCTAAGGCTAATGGCTCTCAGCTGAATTTCAGGCCACAGCTCCTCCCAAACAGTCATTAATCTTCAGGAAATGTCCTATGCTTCCATCAGGAGTGTTTAAATGTCTATGTATTTTTAACTAGTTTATCCATAGCATGTTTTTGAATTCAGATGGATAGAAAAGTGGTGTTCTCTGAACTACCTTAAAGTAGCCATTATTTTATTTTCAAAGAGCTGTATTCTTCTGTCCTTAGCCCCACAAAAATTCCCAGTGAAGCTCTGCCTTTACTTTAAGATAAAACATCAAACAATAACAAATATACTCCATGTTGCCCCAGTCAAACTCTCATTTAGGTCACTGAACATGCCTGGTTACTAGGATATCATATAGTTTAGTTCTCCTGCTCTCACCTTGATCCTCATCTCCTGCAGACCTGTACTGTTGATTTGCTCACAAGTTATCCTCTGAAGTGAACCAGTCATCCTGTGTAAACAGAGCCTTCTACATTTGTTGTGATGGTTAGACTCAAGAATCATTCCCCATAGATGATGTGAAGAACAGCACCTTAGTTTTGCCTCTGCCTATCCTGCATTGTTCTTTAACATGTCCTGCCAGGTGTTGTATCCTCAATCATGCCTTCATGCCATAGTACTGTTCACAGTTTACACTCTCCATTTTATGCTAAGCAAACACAGTTCTGTCAGGCTGCTACCTAGTCCTCACTAATCCCAACGCTGTAAACTGAACTAAGAACCACACACAAAAAGACTGTTATGATTTGAGGTCATTGGGAATCATAAGGGTCCCAGGAGAGATCCAAGACCATGCACTACATGGTGCTGAAGCAGACAATCAGTGCTAACTCTGAGCAACATAGACACAAACCACCCTTTACCACTTGGACTGAGAACCAGGAATCAGTCCCAATATTGAACACACTTTGCAGTGCAGCCAGTAAAAACATTTCCTGGGAATGAAGTGAGACCATTGCTGGACTGTTAGGAAAAAAATTGCCCTATCATCATTCTCACTATAAATCACTGACTGTCACACCAAATCTTCAACAATCAGAAAGCTATGCAGGGCTCTTCCTGGAGTGATTCTTTTAAAGACAATTCAGAAAAGCTACCAAGTTTTTACTTCATTCTGGCCTCACAGCTGTATCACACAAATAGTTTAAAAGCCAAGAATGTCTTACTTGTCGCAACCTTCAGGAGCATTTAGGTAAGGGATTTACAGGGTCTATGAGGCCATAAAGAAGTAAAATTCCAAACTGATGAGTTCCTAAAAAGCAGGTTGCAATATTTAAAGGAATCAGACACAACAAGAATCTAGGAAAAACTCTCCAATAAAAATAAATGTGAATATATGAAAATGAGAGACATGTCCTGAGATTTCACAAAACAGCTTTTCAAGAGATTTGATGGCAGTGGATATTTCCAAATACTTATATTCACTTGATTGTTGTTTTGGTCTTTTGCTTCAAGGCTTCATACTTTGAAACAGTATATAGGATTTACTTAAGTTAGGATAGATATCACAGGATCTTAGAGTATCCTGAGTTGGAAGGGATCCCCAAGGATCACTGAGTCCAATTCCTGGCTCCACACAGGACCAGGATGAGTCATAGGTATACCAAAATGTGACAGAAAAAAGTATCACACTTCAGTGTATAAATGAACCATTGAGCCCAGATACCATCTTACTTCCTACCATCTTCCACCAAGAATCTGACATCTTCATGACCAATAAGCTATGGATTCCCATCAGTTTTACCAGTAGAGAATTTTCCTTAGGAGTAACATATTAAAGCTTATGGTGGACCTGAGTAACTCTCTGAAACCAGATCCCAGGAAACCTGATAGCATACCCATATATTACTTCATTCTTCAGAAAGTTTGGGGTCAAAAGCAATCTCAAAGGACAATTTTTACCCAAAAATCAATGACTTATATTAGAGCTAGATAGGGTTCCCTTCCCATGCGGGAAACTTCAGATGAAAAATAAATAAAAGCCCTCCTTTCACTAGGTGATAAATAGAGAGCCTTCTGATGTACTGTTTTTCAAGGAACCATTGTGTAGAAGGGAACAGGCACACAAACACTGGTCTAGGTAACCCTGTAGTGTTGACTGTTGACCCACATAATCAGCTTTGAGCTCCTGCTCTCATGTCCCTGTAAGTAGAGATGCTTCATGCTGAAGTTCCTCAGGTTAAGTGCTGGGATCATGAGATAGATGATTCTCAGAGTTGTGGGTATTCAGTGGAATTTCTAGCCTCAGTTAGCATTTTACAGCACAAAACATTTTACTGAGTAACTCCCACTTAGCTCTACTGAACGTCTGACACCATAAAACACTGGAACATGGGAAAACACTTATTCCCATCGGTGATAAGGTTTTAAAACATGGGGAGATTTTTCTGTGATTAACATTCCTTATACAGTTAATGTGAAGTACAAACTATATTGGAATATACCCTTAACAGAAACATTCAAACTATACAAATTCAGCTAAGGAAAACTACTTTCAGGTATCTTTATCTTTTATACATTTTTAAATACTTTGTCCAAAATTAAAGATGGGTTATGGACATTTAACCATTTGGCTCTTAGCTCAAAACATATTGAATGAAATATCAATTTGATAAACTACAGAATGGCCAATTTTAAGGGGATTACCCCTATCAGAAAGCACAATCCACAGTTTAAAACAGCAATATTATTTTTTAAAGCTGGTGGATGGAGCAGCTGCTTTGTAAAGATATTAATTTCCTGTAAAGAATGCTAGATGCTTAGCAATCAAAATACAAGGCAGGACGTAGTTACACAATCATGTATGCGCATCTTTTATACATTAATTCTGTACAGAACTCCATTCTCCTTAAAAATAATCTGCTATCTGGACCCAAATGACATTCATCGACAGAAGAATGCACTCAGTACCTGTCAGAAAGGAGCAGGCCATAATAGGTGCTGACTTTGAGGGTAGACATTTGTAGAACTTTACTCCTTTCAAGCCGGTTGGTGAGTTTGATGGAAGGTGGGTTATTCTCAGAGTGGTCATGGCTACAGCTGGCAGCCACCCGACCTGAGGATGCAATTCCTCTCCCAAGATGCTCGGGGAAAAGATACAGATTTTCAAGTGGGAGATCAAATGTTACCTATGCAATTATTCACTTATATCTGCAAACTCTTTTATGCTGCTTTGGCATACCATCTATCATGTCTTCTTTATGTTCCTGAAGAACATATATTCTGGGGTTACAGTGTAACTGTGTTTTTCTTGAGGTATCTAATTTTTTTCTGCTCAGAAAACTAATCCAGGGGATATTTCAAGATTCTGAGACTTGCCAGAATCCAACTGCCAGACAAATCTCCTGTGCTGGTGGAATTCAACCTCAGAACACACGTGCAGCATTCAGATGCTACATTTGATGTGTACATAGTGAATGTATTCCCAATACATCAGATTTTCTGCACAAGCACACACTGTCTGGGTAGCACATGGGCATTACTTTTGAGCAGGAAATCCTGGAGAGAAATCTGGTAACCCTAACTACCTACACTGAGAACCAGAGCTAATTTTTTCCCCATGGCCTTAAATGAACATAGATATTTAGCCCTTGTCCTTTATCCAAAATAGTTTCCATGTTTCATGCACAATAAAATGCTAAACAGCCCTTACCATCAACAATATGCTTTATCTCCCTCATATCATACTTCTTCATAAAACAGTGAGTGAAAATTTTTGTATTTATATATGTGGTAAAATCCCATGTATTGCTCATTTTCTCCCATCCTTTTTTAAGGGGATTGTTGCCAGCTGCTTACATCTACAATGACTGTAACAGACACAAGGAGTTAAACAAATTCCCTCAATCTATTCATAAGTGGAGAAAGAAATCTTTCACACATTTTCTGCCGAGAGATCTGTCCTAAAACTTGGTAATAAATAACTATTAGAAACAAAGTTATCTCACCTTGCTTTACTTTTCCATCTATTAATGCACATTGCTCCACTTTTCTTCCAAGCAGTGACTCCAATGGAAGCTGAACAAAGGCAGTAGGAGATATTAATGGCAACTGGCCATTAATGGCAACTAATTCCAGGACAAAAAGACAAGAAGTCCTAAAAAAATCCTTATTTCCAGTGGTGCTCAAGACACATGTGCTCTTTCCTGAAGAACAGAAGTAATGAGAGTGAATGATAGATGGAAAAGAAGGGTCTTAGGGATAGAAGGAGAAAGCGTCATGTTCACATGAAAAGAGCTTTGATGTTTTGTTCAGAACTGGAGTTAACATTATGAGAAATTTTGAATACTGCTTAAGCTATAGAGGGATTTGTAGCATTCATATATACATACACATATTGCTGTTGCAGTGTCCTCTTAGGCTGAGGAATGTATGCTGGCTAGCTTGCCAACATGTCTTTGTGGTTTGTACAGGGCAGGCTTCCGTTTAAATAAAGAGAGAAAAAAGAAAAAAAAAGAAGTGTTAATTGAAGCTCTAATTCTGTTGAAAATGATAGTTTCATATAAGGCAATCAGCTAGAGAAAGCGCTCACTCCCTAGTGCAATTTAGCCCATTAAACCACAAACCCCAAGCAGCTTGGGCCAGATTCCCCAAAGTGTTCCAACTCCTATAAGTTACTGGAACCATTCAAAGGAGCTGGACATCAGCCAGATGTGTCCAGCTGAGAGTTCCTCACAGTGTGGGATCCCTCTTTATGCACAAAGGCAGCACAAATGATTCCTACTCCACCACCCCCTGCTCCTACTTCATTTGGCCCTGGCGCAGGGACAATGCCACAGGGAAGGACAGAACACTTCTGACTGTGCTCATCTGACATGCAGCCCTGCAAGAATCAAGTCAACTGGAGCAAAACACGAGCCCCGGTGCAAAATCTATAGGGAGCTCTGCTTGACAGCCCCTTGGCAGCTTCCATTCACCAAAGTCATGCTGAGCAGAAACACAGGAAAACAGAGCTCATTACTCCAGTCACTAAGAAAACTCAGATTTAGTGTTCTTTTATGGTTTTTTGTTTGATTGTTTGTTTGTTTGTTTGTTTGTCTGTTTAAATCTTAATTCTTAGAAACATTTTGCAGTAAATTTATTTCAGAGACAAATCCAAGGCTGGATGAAGAAGAAATGAGGAGGGCAAAATCATTGAGTAGTTAGGGATACCTCAAAGTGTAAACTTTAACACTGAGGTGGGGATCTAGTCAATACCATCAATACAACTAGTGAAATATTCATTTCAACCTGATGCGGATCTGAAAGATGTGATTCAGTTATCTAAACACAAATTTGCTGGATCATTTTGGAGTCTCTAGTACATTTCTCTGGTCTCAATACATTACTTCAGAAAGACATTAGTAGCCTGTAGGTTACTTTTTGGTAATGTCTTAGGTGACATTTTAATGCCACTAGACAACGAACAGAAGTCAAATGACTCCAGTCCTCTGAGACTGGCCAGACAAGTTGCTCTTTTAGCTCCTCCAACTATATTACATTTATCTCTATTGAGTACTGACACAATAAAACTCAGCTAATTCACCAAGCAAGTCTGCATGCACAAGTGTATGTGTATCTTCTATGCATAGGTGTTCAGCATAACTTCAGATGTCCTAATATTTTCCACCCATTTTCAGCTGGAGCTACTGAGGACTGTGGGTATTCCATTTTTTGTATTACATCTCTGACATTCCTCTAACAATGACACTGGACTATTATGTTTACACAACTGATATGATCCAAAACGGTCTTCAAATGAAGCTAAATCTCAGAAAAGATTTTACGTGCCTCAGACTGAATCCTGCCTGAGACCAAATGTGTCTGTTTGTATTTTACTGGGATGGATTCATAGGAGACACTGAGCATTGCCCATCCCAAGTAATTTTTAATGTCTTTATGGGAGTATCTGACACTTCCCATTCACATCTCAGCAGTTTCTGATGACAGTAAGACAGTTGCCGTTGTGACACAGTCACGCTAAATCACATTATGACAATCCAAAGACCATCATGCTGCAGCACCACACATTTTTCAGGATAAACCATTCCACACTGCTGGAGCTTGAAGGGAAGATTCTGCATGAAATAACTGAATGTGCACAGAGTAGTTCAGTGAATTGCACTGGTAACAGAGAATTATGATAGCAAAAAATCTTTCTTATGAGGAAAGAGGTTGGGATGGAAGATCCTAATTGCATTCTAGTCAACTGAATGAAACAAATGGGGCATCTTCCCTTGACGCTTCTGTTTCCAGTTTCTCTAAGAACAGAATGCCCCTCCCCAACTTAAGAGCTCTGAGAGGAGCTCTGAGGAGATGGTCCTGAGTGTCCAGGTGAATGACAGCTTGGCCATGAGCCAGCAGTGTGCCTTTGTAGCTAAGAAGGCCAATGGTATCCTGGGGTGCATTAAAAAGAGCGTGACCAGTAGGTCAATGGAGGTGATCTACTTCTACCTCTACTCTGCCCTGGTGAATGTTTACTTGGAGAATTGTGTCCAGTTCTGGGCTCCCTGGTACAAAAAAGACAGGAATCTCCTGAAAAGAGTCCAGCAGAGGGCTAAAAGATGATAAAGGGTGTGGAACATTTCCCTTATGAGGAGAGGCTGAGAGACATGGGTCTGCTCAGCCTTGAAAGAAGAAGATTCAGAGGGTATCTGATCCACATCTATAAATATTTAAGGATCGGGAGGCAAACGGATGAGGCTGGACTCTTCTCAGCAGTGTGTGGTATGAGGGGAAATGGCCACAAACTGAAGCATAGGAAATTCTGCACAAATGTGCATGGGAACTTCTTCAAAGTGCAGGTGATGGAGCATTGTCACAGGCTGCACAGAGAGGTGGTGGAGTCTTTCTCTGGAAACATTCAAGACCTGCCTGGATGCCTATTTTGGCACGGGGGTTGGAGTAGATGATTCTAGAGGTCTCTTCCAACCCCTACAACTCTGTGATTTTGTGATTAACAGGGTAAATGAACATTGTAACACCACACTCATAAATGCCTGGATCAGAGGGACATTTCTAAAATGAGAATGGAATTTATTGCAGCCATAGCAGTAAACACCTCTGCTAATCAAACTTGTCAGCCTCCTAGGGCTGCAATACTCAAGTTCACTTAGATGAAAAGAAACACCAAAAGCCTTTGCATGTAAAATGGAACTGGAAATGTTAAAGCTTATTCAGTATAAATAGAGCAAGTAAGGGAGAAGTTTAAGGGAGAAGGGAAAAAGAGTTTGATGAGAAAAAGTACTCCTAAAATGAGAAGTAATCTCTAGAAGGGATTATTTTTCCTCTTATTAATGTCTTTGCAAATGTTGCTGCTGACCTTTCAGGTGTTTTCTTTCTAATACTATATTAAAAATGTTTTCATGTAAGTTTTGCTATTCAACAATTCTTCCCAGGTCTAAGAATCAAAGTGTACTTCAAACTTAACCAGAATCAGATTTACCAATGCCACTTTTTAATATATTTTCTTGTGTGTCTGAGAGGAAGGTAGAAACCTTCGATGCTTTTAGGAATATGAGTATCTTCAAAGAGGAGATTAGTTTCTCAGAAGTGAGAGCTGAAGCAGTCTGACCCATCAGGCTGAAGGGGGCCACGTTACATGTGTGAGACTTCAGATGCACACTCTCAAGGCTGCGTACACATTTGTTTACAGAGGGCCTCATCATGCCTATATTCCCAGCACTGTTAAACATCAGTGTTTAAACTATACAGTTTCACACACTGTCCCAAGATAGGGCTTTCAAGACAGCCCAGGACTTCACTTCAGTCCCTCAGGCCACCAGCCCCTTGCCCAGGGAGGCTGCAGCAGGACCACTCTCCATCTCCTGCAGCCCTGGTGTACAGGTTCAGCTGAGCCTGGCCCACACACAGGCCACGTCCCAACCTGGACCCAGACTGGTGTGTTGTGCCCAAAGCTGGGACTAACCCTATTCCCTGCTCTTGGCTAGGACAGAACCTGGCTGCCAGTCCCTATTCTGACCCACCCAGGAGCCCCCATGGTTCCCAGTCCCACCACAGGGAGCCCCAAGTCCTTCTGCACCCTCAGACACAGGTGTATAGCCAGAGCCACCAGCCAGGCCAAATCCACAGTTTCAGCTCTCAGAAAAACCTGGCATCTGCAATACCTGGTGTTGTTCTGAGAGTTAGTAATTTCCTGTGCTCAGTATTAATGGGAATGGCTTCTTAATCCTTCAAAGCACTAAATGTACCAAATATTTTGACTGCGGCAAGTATTACTATTAATAAATGGCAGGGAACAGTGGGTTTCCTGTGTACATATGCCCCTCTGATGAGGTACACATAACATGTGGCTCCTAATACCAAAGATGGTGTAATCCTTCACTTGTCAGCACTGCACTAAAGGTCAGTCTGGTTTTTCTCACTTTACAAACTTCCATCTGTCAAGGGATGCTTAATTCACAGTTTATTCTCACATCTACCCCAAGGCTGTCTAAATTTAAAAACAGCCATTTGTTTATCATGTTCTGTTTAAAAAGGGGACTTTTTTCAAGCCATTGGTTTGTCACGAGAAAAGACTCAGAGTAATCTTTTAAAATATAATCTAAAAGGATGACTGCAGTCTTTATTGTAATTATAAAACTGAATGCTTATAAATATCATTGGCTTTCACTGCATAAAATGTGTAATAAAATACATCCCTTCTGAAACTGAAACTGACCTCTGTAGTTAGAAAACATAGGACATCACTGATAGTCCCTGTTGAATGACACCTTACTTACCAGTTTTTTGGTATCTGGTAAAATAAATATGCATTAAGGAGGATCAGCCATAGCAACAAGCAACAGAATTGAGTCATAGTGGAACATTATATGTACATATATACAAATATATATATATATATATATAAAGAGAGAGAGTTGTATGTGTTTTAACAAAATTATAACCATTTTTTTAACAAAAAGAATGCCATTGGTAATGAAATTAAAAATGGCATTAGTTTAACGAGGCACTCAAGAACAGGCATAAATTTTGAACACACACAAAGTTGACGATGGCTTACAGTTGACCTCTTGCTCCAGAGCCTTGACAAACTTTGTAGTCTCCATTACAAGGCACGTTCACTTACTTTAACAATATCTGTTTACATAAGGATTTATCAGATATTTGTGAAATTAATCTTGTTGCAATGACAATGATAAGTGGACTACCCATACTCAAAGTGGCTAAGGCAAAGGGTTCAGACCACCACCATTCTTTTTAATGTGAAGGGACTGGATGAGAGAAGGGAGCTTTGTATTCATGGTGGTAATTGCTATATGAAGTTTCCTAATGAGCTTAGATTTAGACCGTGGCAGTGACTTTTTGGTAAACTAATATCTGCCACATCTCTCTTTTCATGCAACCCAATGTACAACTGGCAAGATGATCTTAACTTTTTTCTTTTTATTTAAGAGAAAAATAAAAGAGCATCTGAGTAAGATTCAAAGACTATGGCTATAAACATGACTGCAAGTACGAAGTGAAAGGCATGGTGGCGTGTTAGATTATGTACATTGCTTAACTCTGACTGGTTTAGACAGGTTGACAAGGACTGTCCCAGATCATTCCTGGAGTCATCTTGAGGGATAATTCCTAACAGTCAGTGTAACTATAACTTAAATTTGAAGGCTATAATAATTACTATGTAGAATGTCCTAGACATGCCAGTTGGTATCCAGGTCAGAGTACACTGCTGGAGTTGCAAAAGTAGGTGAAAACTAAGTGTCTTTAAAGTCAAAAAATGATATCAAGGTGTCACATATCCAAGAAAATTTGCAGATTCAGCCAAACTGCAACACTACAAAGTAGCATTAGAAGTGCAGATTCCCAGTCTTTTTCTGCCTTAGTGGAATATGAAGATAACAAAGAGCTTTGTGGTTCCTGAAATTTCCTGAACCCATGATGCTACGGTGAAGTTAGTATCCATTAACCCACTCACTTGCCAAAGTAAATTTTCAGAAGTAAGAATAAATCTGTAAAGGTAGTTTTCTTTGTGGCTTAATTCTTCCTGAAGTTCTGTAGGGTCTGAAGATGAGAGTTAGGCCACACTGTGTGCATAATATGCCCTGCAGCAAAGCTAAAGCACCAAAAAGCACGAAACTACATGGTATTAAAAAGGTTTTCTGCAAAATTCTCTCATGTGAATTAGTTGGTATTAAGTCAGAAATTTTCTAATAAAATTTTAAAAGTCTTTGCAAATTATTGCTTCCTTAGAAGTCTGCATGCATGTGACACCTCTCCTCTATAGATTTCATACCAAAGTCTTAATTGCTTCAGAACTGAACTGCACTGGGATCTCACCTGGGTCTTGGGAGATTCCAAGAGAGAAGCCAGGATCTGATACCTCAAGATAGTAGAAAATTTGTAGAGTTTGTCTAGCTTGAAAGACCATGACTGCTGTGCTACCTAAACTCTACTCAGCGTGGGTGACATCATGTGTACATTAGGCACTCTGAAAACTGCAGCCTAAACCCAGTTACTACTGGGTGATTGTAAACCTGAAAAGAAAAATAGGAGAGCTCTTTTATTAATGTACTGCTACAAAAGCTGTTCACAGAAGAGGTTGTTGTCATGGAAATTGAGTGGAGTTGCTTTTGCAAAAGTTCATCCAAATCTTTTCTCTCTTTCTTATTTATCTTGTTCTAATCTCTATCATGTCCTCACAAACACCCACAAAAAACAACACGCTGTAGAGCAGCAGGCCCTCTTTTATATTACTGAACTGCTGAGAAAAGCGTTGTGCTTCTCCTTTTTATAGTTGCTGTGACTTGACCCAGCTGAGAAGAAAGGAAAACACAGTGACAGTGCCAAGAAATGTACTGAGTTACAGTCACCATCAGAAGTGTCCATTAATCATGGTCAGAACATCTTTTTTAGGTTCCCTTTTGTTTAAGTCTCCTAAGAGATTTATACAACTCTGATGTGTGTCGTGAACCTTGAGGATATATTTTTAAGGGCTAACTTACCCCATCTGAAATTGAACAAACGTGCAAAAATAAATAAAATAAAGCCAGTCTATGTTGAGTATAAATATTGCAAATAGTGTAAACTGCATGCTAATGCATTTTTCCTTTAAAACTAAAGGCCAATCCCCTTCTCTCTTTCCATTGTTTGCAGTATCTTCTAAAGTTAGAAACAAAATACCCTCTGCTGACTTCATCCTTCCCACTTGGCATATGCTGGTATTTCTGTTTTCTCATTGGAGCGATACCAAATAAGCCCATTTCATGTTTCTTCATTTTTCACTGGGATCATTAACAGTAAAGCTGCCTGTATTCCTGCATTCATGTGGCAATGCCACTGTCAAACAAAAGAACTCAAGCCCTTTCTGCTGAGCTTGCAGTGCTCTGAAAAAAATGTACCTACATTTGTCAGCTTGCTGTGTACTTCATGCCAGCTCAGCTCTTTTGGAAGTATTCAGGATGCCACAGATTTGTCTTCCTGGAAATGCAAGTCCCAGGTCTTTCCATGAATCATGGGTCCTGTGTGCTCTGCTTCTGCCTCGGTCCATATTTGTTCATTTTCTGAGCAAAAAAACCCCAAACCAAAATAAATAGATAGATAGATAGATAGATAGATAGATAGATAGATAGATAGATAGATAGATAGACAGACAGACAGACAGACAGACAAGCAAGCAAACAAAACTCACAAAAAAAAAAAAACACCATAAAATAAACATAATCAGAGGCATAGTATTGACAGTCCTGAAAAATAAGATGGAGTTAATGGAATTTATGGCAGACAAATACGTAAACTAGTATGTAACTTTCTAAAGGTTAGATTCTCTTCTACATAGATGAGGAGTGCAAGGGGCAGTGTCTATCTACTATATACACTCAAAAGTGCTGGTGAAATTTGCTATAGTAACATTTTGTCCCTGTGTGTTGCAAATAGCTACAATAAGAAAAGAAGCTGAATATTCATACTGACTTCCAAAATTCTACCTCAGTGGAATTTCTTTCAAAAGCACTTCATACATGATTCTTTATGTATATTCTTTATGTACAGTCTTGCAAAGCAAATAATTAAGCTGAACTTTTATATTTCAAATACTGATTTGTCAAATCTTAGAATCATAGAAATATTTGAAAGACATATATTTCTAAGTTATTTTCATGGACAAGATCTTCCGAGTTAAGTACGAATTAAGTGTTCAAATACGGTTTGAGATCTATGAGACCTGTACCACAAAACCATTGACTCCATTCAGGACAGGAATTAAAATCCTTAATTGTAACTAAATATTTAATTGTAGTTCTACCGATAATTCTGGTGGGCTGTTCCCATTTGAAAAATTGTATGTGTTTATATATATATATATAATTACTTGCCTTGGTTTTCTTCTACATCAGAACTAAACGAATGTGAAAAATTTTAATTTTTTTTTTCCTGAAATAGAATTTATTTATTTTTTTCTAGACAGATCTGTTTCCAAAAGCCAAAATCACAAGGGAAACAAAAACAAAAACAGAGAAAATTTCATTTCTGTGTAAAATGCCCAGCGAGCAGGACTTGAGAATTTAGGAATGTTGTTGAAAGAATTTAACATTCATTTTTATATGAGACTGACCAGCACTGGATAAGATTACATTGGAAACTGATGCTAGATTCAAGAAAAAACAATCCTTATTTACAAGTGTTTGAAAAAAACCCGCAAACTGTATTTCCTAGAAAATTAATTTCTGCATTCAATCACCTCAATACTATCTACATGCACTGACATTACAGAGACACAATTCCATGTCTTACTGCTGTTAATATCCAACTCTTCCTTACTAGCAGTGATAAAATCTGGGCACTGGCAGCATGTATTGCCTTGCTTGAAATAAGGCAATATTCCAAGGCTTCGAATAAACACAAGAGAATGAATCTTTTTTCTATATACAGAATGGGGAAAAGTGAGTTAGGAATTCTGTAGTTATTGTGCATGCTTTGCAAGGGATGAAAAACTGTTAAGTAACACATTTCTACATTACAGATATATATATAATGTAGAAACTATATATATGCACATATATATATATGAACTAACTAGGGATTTATATATATATATTTATTTATTATTTATTATTGTTTATATTAACATATATTTATTTATAATTTTCCTTATTTTTATAGTGATTTCTGTAACAATTTTTTTTTTTTGTAAAGAACATTTATGTAACAATCTTTTTATTTTTGCTGAAGAGATGGGGATTGTGTTGGATACATGAGGAGTTTTTTGTAATGTTTGCAGTCTTGTCTCTGAATTCTGAATGTATTTTTACTTCCATTTTTGTATTCTGAGTGAAATACGAAATAGAATGAATGTCCTTTTCAAGCCACATCACGCAGGAAAATATTTATTTACTTTGGATTATATAAAAGATATGCTCTGCTTCAGATGCTAGGCAGCCCAACATTGCTTGTCAGAAGATGTCATAGGTAGTATTGCTCTCATTTTGTGTTCAGAAGAGTAGACTTAATAACTCAGTCACTTGCCCAGGGCAACATAAATGTTAAGAAACCACCTGCAAAGAATAAGTGGAATAAACCAGAATTAGAGAGGAGTTCCTGGCTCCCAGCCAAGTAGGCTGTGAAAGAACCAATGTATTTTTTTTATTTAATCAAAATTTCTGTTCAAAAGAAAGCTTAGATTCCCCAGTGGAGGAAGAAAATTCTGGTTTTAAACTCATGAAACCTGAGTCCATCCCTCATTTTGCACCAAATGAATGTAGACAAGCTCCTTTTGTAGAAGCAAGATCTGAAATGTGTGAATGAAACGCAATTTGCAGCCTGGGATCTGCTCTTTATTAATCATTTGTTTGAATATTAGGTGTACTCAAGGGCCCTGCTGAGGATCATGCCCTACCGTGCAAGCTCAGTGCAGTATGCATCACCCTAGACAGCCAAAGTCCTTAAAAGAGCTTTAAAGAAAAAACTACCAAAGGGACCATGAGCAAGGCATGCAATCAGGGTCTAGCTAAGCATTTGCTAGTTACAAGTCTAGTTTCTTAATGAAAAAAATGGGGCTCTGTTTTTTCATGGATTTTATACAACTTATCTGCCTAAGTGGATTCTGTGGGGGAGAGATTCTTGGTAACAAAATCTCAAAGACTTTTGTTGCTTTTGAGAAAAACTCCCCATGACCTCCAATTAGTTTTGAGCAAAACTGAAACAGGTTTCAGAACTGAAATGCAGTCCCAAAGTGATTTACATCTGCTCAGTGGGAACCAAAGGAGGAAGGAAATACTAGCGGTACCATCTTCCAAGACATGTCTGGTCCTGTTAATATTTGTTAAGTTGTGGTGTAGTAAAAAAGTTCCAATACTGTGAAAAATTATGTGGCAGAATATGTTAACAATTAACAACATATACCACAGCAATGGAAAGCCCTTAGTGCTTCGTATTATCCGCACTGAGATGTGGTCAAAGGAGAAAAATTAGGTTTCATTTTGGCTGCAAGGCAGAATACATGTAATCTAAAATGAAAGGAAAGCAAGATAATTCTCAATAGTCAATCCCTGTGGAGGACCTGATTTCTGCTCAGACATTTGCTTAGAAATTAGATGTTAACACAAAGTCATGGTCACTAAGTTTTATGGTTCTTAATAAGAGTGAAAGAGATACTACCCTATTGGAAGTATATGTGACTGTGCATTTTTAAGACCAAGAGTCCAATGAATATGTAAGTCAACTTCTCAGATGTTTTACAATTAGCGTCGAAAGCATGAGACAGCAAGAAGATAATTAAATGATGTTTGGAAGCTAAAACAGGGTAACATATCTCCAGAACATGAAACTTGAAGCAAAGACCATCTATCCCATACAAAATATGCAACAGTTATATGGCACTGCAAAAGAAGTCAAGTAAGTAAGCAAATGTTTTATGTACATTTAGAAGACTTGTGGGGAAAGGAACAATAATATTAAGTTAAATGTTTTTAATGCAAAGGACTGGATGCACTGATGCAGAAGGCTCTCAAAGCCAATGTTTATATAAAGGCAATCTTCAATGTTCCAGAAACTCCGGTGTGTTCAGTGGCTTACTTCAAATTGCAGCACTACTCTCAGGTAAGGACATTAGGTTATCTCAGCTAAGTATGCCTCTGAATCTTTGTAATATATTATTTCTTCTACAGACCACTCCTTTCCGTCCTCCAACACTGCAGTTCTTATTCATCAACATCTACCTCTCAGAAGGTATTCCTTCTATATTCTATATATATATATATATATATATATATATATATTCTATATTCCTATGCACAGGCTGAAAGCCTGGAGGAGAGCATCCACAGAACTTTACTACAGATGCAATTGTTCTAATCTAGAAACATGATGCGATATGTGAAAACCCATCTAACTTCAAGGAGTTCAAAACAAGAAGTGCATGCATGACCATTTCCTTAACTCCTCTTAGAGAAAATGGACAGAAGTAGATCTGCCTGGGGTTGGAAAACTGGTGCCTCCAGGTAATCAGGCTGAGACAAATGCATGAATGAGGATGAATGCATATGGTTCAAAGCTTTGCACACAGTTCTCATGATGTAGATGAGTACATCCCTATAATGTGCTTATGCTCTAAGTTTTAGCAGTCAGTGGAGTCTCATCCAAACAGTTAATAAATACATGTCTCGAATGTTGTGCATATGCATTTAGACAGCTGCCTCTGTTCATCCATATCTTACTCCCTCTCAGCTTTTGTGTGCGTGTGTGTATTTTTCTCATGCTACATTTCTTGACATGGACAAAAATTGGCAAAGAATTCAAATGAGAAATTTGAGCGAAACCCTAACGTCAAGGCACTACAAAAAGAGAAATACATATAGATGATTATTTCATCTGCATAACTGCACCCACACTTGGGGTTTCACTAAATTCTGATAAGTTTCTATGTCAATTTTGTCAAATTGGTACTAGAGTTGGCCTGAAAACAAGAATTCTGTTTTGCAAAAAAAGTCATGGTTTCAGAAACCATTTTCAATCTGCACTGAAACATTGCCGAGACCATTCCAGAAAAAAATTGCAGCAAAAATGCATGTGAACAAGTCTTTTTCCCGAGTATCTTATAACTTCTCTATATGCTCACAGGGACTACTGTATTGCAGCTGTAGTAGTAAATGAAATAACCCCGGGACTGCTTTCTGCCCTGAGGCCAGCTGGTATGACTTGTGTTGACACAATTAATTGCTTTTACCCCCCATAACATGCTGACTGCATCCATACTGACTCAAACCATCCTCTCAGCTCTGGTGGAACGTTTCTGGGAGAATGGTTGTTAGCCCCAGCTAAACCACTGACTGGGACCATGCAAATAATTTAACTGTGCTGATAATCATCTGTTTCATGTTCAGGTTTGCTCTGGCCCTGTTTTGCATAATTAAATAAGATTACTTAGGAGACCATACTGAAGTCCTTACTCTTGCTTTTACAAGCCAGAAGAGTTCCTTGTTCCATTAGCTATTTTGAGAATGGATTCTCCCTGCTTGATTTTGATGAGAAATTCCAACCTCAGCTTGCAAAAACATCCTGATAAAAATTTAATGGAAACACAAGCATTGGTGTAAAAAGTTCAGATGAATCTACAGTTTTCTTCAAAAAAAAAAAAAAAATCATGCTGTTAACACATTCCATCAATACAATGTTTGATTTAAGACATGCCTTCATCTGAGTAGTACCCATCTGTACTTCAGTCCTTGGATGTATCTGGCTGGTTTTCCAAGGCCGTAGTTACTAATGCAGTTCACTCCATAGCAATTACATTGTGGTTTTATATACGTAAGAACTAGATTAAAAAATCTTGCAGATATCAAAGGGTATGAACATTCTTTTTTTCCTTCTTTTTTTCCCCTCATTATTTTCCTGACTGTAGTGGCTTCACTCACTCCTAATGGAGTTGATAGGTATAGTGTGTTTGGCAATTATTAGAGCACATATGCTTTGTCCCACACTAATTCCTAAGAATTGTTCCCCCTTGAGCATTCTCCAATACAAAAAACAAGTATTTGAATAATAGTAGAAAAATAAACAAAGGGATTTGACTGCACTGGAAGTTCATTTGTATTTTATTAAGTTATCCCCAGATATTCTTAGTTTGTCCTTCAGCACACTTCTCCAATTCTTTCCTTTTCCTTTCTTGTTTATTAAACAAGATATTACATCAGTAAAAATAAGCGTGTCCTCTTAATTCTGACTTGCTTCAGAACCTGCTTTCACGCTATGAAATAATGACTAGGGAAATCTCAAGGATGTTTGAAGTGGTTTTAAAATTCTTCCCCTCTTTATAAGACAAGTTATGTTTATCAGTAGCTTTAACTTCAGGGGATCTACAAAGGGACTGGTATGTCAGCAGAAGACTTATAAGTCTCCCTAACAGTATCAAAGACATTAGCGCTCTCTCAATGGTAAGATGCAAGAGTTGCATACTAAAGATAGCAGACACATGCTTCATGGAAGTAGCACTACTGAAATATAAACAAGCCCCCTTCATCCAGACATTTTTGGTTATGTTTACAGATTAAATCTCAGGATGTGTATATTAGATGTTCTTGTTTCAGGATATTAATGGCAAAATGAACCTGTTTTTGATGTTTAAGTCACATTAATGTCTGATGGACTGTTAAAATGTTAAAGGGTACACCAGACATGCTGGAGTATGTGACATATGTTAGTCATACCATACGAGCTTGGAATTTGGATTTGTTTATAATGAACATAAATTGACTGAATTTAACCCCCCTCCTCCTCCCTCGGCAGTTAAATCACATTAGGTTCCATTTCCTCTGAAAGACAGTCTTGAAAAATTAGATGAAACTTGAAAAGCAGTTGTATATGGATTTCAACAGTAGTACGTAGAAGTAACCTGTTAAGCAATATGAATTTATATGACCTGTGGACAAATAATTGGATATCAGGAGAACGTTCAAAGGTAGCTGCTTGTTCTTCAAGCAATTTGGTGTAATAGTCATCCTCATTCTCAAGACCTCTTCAGAATTGTTACAATCATTAGAATAAATCATTTTAATCCTGGACACATTTGTGCTCTGGGTCACTTAATTCACTCTGGCATGAAAATTCTGACTGTGAACACTGTAAAAACTGAGCTTCAGCAAAGATAGGCATACAAGTAGGAAGGCCAAAGGATGCAGGATAGTGTGGCACAGACTTCTGAGCAGATACTAGTGCAATTCCCAAAATGTAACAATGTCATGCTGTTTCCATATTCTTCCCACTCATGTCTATCTCTTAATTCTTCCTTCATACCAGCACTTTTGTAAAGACAGTGGTTTTACTCTTTCCTTCTATGAGTCTTTATGACATACGCAGATCTTTATGTCATAAAAGCTGAAATTTACCTTTTAAAAAATGTTGTTAACTTGTACGTGAGTATGTCTGCAGTGAGGGGTGTTTGAGGGTGGCAAGAAAGGTCTGTCTGGTTGTCAAATGTCTTGGGTTTTGCTCCTATGGTAGATTATGGGGTGATTGAAGTAAGCAAAACCTTGAATAACTGTGAAAGGCAAGGAGCTGCAAATACAATTGGAGTCACTATAGCAATCAGAGCCTACCCCACTAAGCTCAGCCTGCCTGAGGGCTTCAGGGAGCATCACAGAACAGTGACAGCCCATATGGCATCAGAGTCAATCGTCTGTGTCCACCCATACCCAGGAGGAAAGGGGAGAATGGAAGAGTAGCAAAATCAGGCATCTAAATCCTAGAGCACAATTTTGGGTTGAATTCTAGCTTACCAGTGAGCAAAACAAGGGACACAGTGTCTGGGGAAGTGTGGCTGGCTCAATCAGCGTTTGAATGGAAAAGCTAAGAAATTCTTCAAAACATTGCCAATGGGTTGAACTCATAGACCCTAGGAAGACTGGGCAGGGGAGATGCTTTTCTGTCCCTGTTCTCTGTCTTCTCTGTAAATAATGCGTTTTCACTCTTGTCAGGCAATGTGGCAAAGGTGACAGAGATAGCGCAGACATCCCTGCTGGATTTACAAAAGTCAGATAGCCCATCTTTTTAGAGGAAATATTGAAGAGGAACCTTCATATGGTGTACATTGGTTTCCTCTACTGTGAAGTAAGCTATGAAGCAGCACTATGAACTCAATAGGCTGAGCTATCTGTTTCCTTATATCAAACCTGTATTTCAAGATGCTGATACACTGATGCTTATAAGTAAACTTCAAACCTGATACCTCTGAACATGTTCTTCACAGATGTAATGGAATACAAGCATGAACATCAATCAGTCAGCTATTTTAATGTTATAAACTATCACAGCTGCATTTCCAGAGATTATAGTATTTCATTTCATACCCTTTAAGCACTTAAAATTTTGCAAAATAACATAAAAAATACTAATAATTTCTGCTCACTGTCTATTGAAGTATTTTGGTACAGGGTATTCATTCAGCTGTGGAAATAGATTTCAAGTCCTTTCTGAGGAACAGTGAATCTCTTTTCCCTTTCTGCTGCTAGAGACATTTATGGCTGACACACTCTTGGTGCAATATCAACAACAAATCATATCTATGCAGAAAATTTTTTGCAGGATTTTCAGATTTGGTTATAGGCCAATTAGACACAACTTCCAAAATTTTGAAATTATCTGGAAGAGAATGCTTTTTTTTTAAAAAAAATGTCTCATATCAACTGAAATGTCTCGGAGAAAAATGTCTGATCCTGGATGAGTTTTTAATTGTGTTGAGAACACAAAATGAAACACATCATAAGAACATGAAAAACTGTTTTGAAAGGAAATATTAGGTGCCCAGTTCCAAAATTATTAAACGGGATGTTTTGGCAGTGTTGGGATATTCTCTCCTGTTTGCCAAAGTTTAACTTCAGCAGATCTTACAGGACTCTGCACATCATTTTTGTGTCAGAATAATTATATTTGTAAATTCTATTTTTATTTTTTTATTATTATTTTTTTAATTATTATTATTCTCTTTTTCTTTTTCTGGACTAAAATAACACAGTAGCAATTCTCAGAACATATGGCCTGCACATCTAATATTCTTAAAATTGCACTCTGTTTTGAGAGGTGCTGAAGAAAGTTTAATGAAATGTTAAGTATTTCAATTTAGGAGCAATTAAAAGATGGAAGAAATTAGAAAATAACTTCCTGTAATGGTCTAAGAGTACAACAGACCTGAGAGCTGACTCAGCAGGTTTTTTGAAGCTTGGCATCAAAAAAGGGGATTTATATCCCCTTATTTTAATTAATCAATACTGTGCATAGCTAGTTAGCAAGGGCTTTGCATTTCCACAGGAATATTCAAATCATCTTAAAACAGATGCCTAGGGTAGAGGAGATGAATTTTCCACAGAATGTATTTTTGCAGGCCAGGTGAGTCAGGTGAGGAGTGCTGGCACATTTTGGCTCAGCTTTTGCAAACTACTTATAATACTAGAAAACCAGGCAAAAAACAACAGTAGTTTATGGGAAAATGAAAACTCATGGTCAGTGATATGTGAACTGTAAAACATATGTCCCACTCTTCTCTATCAGTGATGAAAGGAAGGAGATTTAACGCAGCCTCTCTTTAGGACAGGTCTTGCCACTCCACACAGAGCACTGAAGGGAGCTTTGCTGGTGCTCACAGTCACTAGTGGATGTGGAGTTAATGCTTCAGTGGGTGATACCTGCCCCATTGTTAATGAATAGTACAAACTCTGAGGGATGTTCCATTCACTTTACCCAAATAAGAAAATATCTGAAAAGAAACTTTTGATTCTTTTTTTTTCAGGCTTTCAGAGGAGTTGTAATGAAAAGAGCAACCATCTTAACAGCAAATCTCATAGCCACTGTGTTTTGCCCTGAAGGAACATCCTAGCTCTTCATTGCCTGCTACTCACAATCCTCTGACATATCTAAGAAAAGATTTAAGCATAAATGGTTGTCAAATCACTCTTGCAGCCTTCTGGTATGCTGTAGGTCTTAAGGGAGTAGAGTGGAAAATTTGTCTTTAAATGAATCTGAATAGAACTTCGAGAGGCTATGTGGATCTCAAATTTGTCTTCAGGGTATACAACAGCTCATAAGACTGCTACTTTTTTGTGACATAGCTTTTATGGGGGTAGAGCCAGAATATTAAGCTCATTACTTCCAGATGGAAAGGTTGGACAAGACAGAAATCCTTGGCATTGGGACCATGGACAGAGTGGTGTGATATGGACATGACATATTGAAGTAATCTAGATAGAAGATGCAATGTTAGCCAAGGTTGTCAGTTGGACGGTTTTTAAAACATTATATGGTTTGTAACAAGGTATTGTGTATCCTTCAAAACCCTCCAGATTGACATCCTGGAAAGACTGTGGGGAAAATTGTGATTATTTTGCTTAAGTTACTAGAGTTCATTTTATATATATTAAGAGCTTGGCATCATTTGCCTGCAAGAAATTGTAGGCCAGCAATTTATACCGTACAAGCAATGTACATCATGCTAGCAGCACTTAAACGAGTCCAGGTGCTCATTTGTAACTTGGGATCTTGTGTGTTCTTATTCATAGGATATACATCGATAATAGCGCAGACCCTTAAATAAGAATGCAGCTCAGATACATTTCACAAACCACACATCTGTTTACAAGATATGTTTATGCACGAAATCCTTACGGCTACACTGAGAAACTTTTCCACCAGGGGGCATGTAAAGCCCACAAAATTAATCACTCTTCCACTATTTTCCCTGGATGGGTTACCAATGAAAATTGCTTAAAGCCCTTTTAGAAGTCAGAATCTCCACTGAATAAACTCAAAATGCACATTAGCTGTATAAAAAGTAGGAAAATATGGGGCACATTACAGAGACTTGAGGAGATGCAGGCACTCTATTCATGCATTCTTTACTGTCCAGGTGAACTCTGTATCTACTACAGAGCTATAGTACTATTCCTATTTGCAAAACGCTCATGTGTATGAGACTTTTATACTTGTTCTGGCTTCAGAAATAAACAAGATAAACTTTTACCAGAAGTCTTCATTGGAGCTTTTTTCTACAGCAGAAGTCAGAATGTATTTGTTTTTGTTGAACAGAGAAATTGTAATATAGGCATTTTAGTACTTCCAGAAAGAACAAATCAGGTACACAATTTCAGAGATGCGTGAATCAGGCAGAAGAAAGTATGCTACTAATTCCTGAGGACTTCCCCATTTTTGCTACATCAACTTCAAACTCATTAATACAGCATGACTGGGTCATCTCCAGTTGGTGATAAGTTGCTTAGCACCAATCAGTGTATCTTGAGTTTTCTGGTTAGCTGAGTCAATAGTTTTTTGTCATTCACTTCTTTCATTCAATTACAGTTAAATCTACTAATTTTTAATTAATGGGAAAAGAGATGGAAGTGATCGCCTCTGTTTGACAGGACATCCAGTCCTTTCAAAACAGAACAGACAGAACAGAACAGAAGAAAACAGAATGGAACAGAGTGAAGCATACTCATTTATTTTTCTGTAATTATTTTCCGTAGATAATTCCATCCAGTCTGGGCCATCTCTTCAGTAAAGACCTAAGCATAACTTTCCATATATTTCTAAATTTCTGAAGTCTGAGAACAACCCAGATCTTTCTCCTTAACCGAAGACCTTGAAAGGACCCTCCTCAGATTCCATTTATCCTAACCTTCAGCCACAGGAACCCAGAACAAATAATGTCACCTAGCTGTACTTTTTGGCAGTGTACCTACCAAACTTTGATTCTCTTTGTCTCCATTTTGAGTCAATGGAAATAAGCTGATATTTTCTGGGACTGAATCTTCTTAGACTGACTACTCCAGGATGTCTCTTCTTAGAGACTCAAGTTTTTTTCCACTGATTGTAAAAATACTCACAGAAAACATTTATTGACTACTGAAGACAGAAAAGGAAGTTTGTGCCTATATATTATCAACTGTCCTTGTTGGCAAACAAAAAACTAAGATCCTCAAGATTTCCCCCTCATCACTGAGGAGCTACCTAAAGCCAAGGACAGCTGGGGCAGAAACAAGGTGATCTTTAAGGTTCCCTCCAACCTACACCATGAGTCTACGATTCTATAACAACTGTGTTTTGCATAGGTCTGAAAGCAAAACTGACATCGGTCATGGCTGAGTGTTCGTGAGACTAACTCTTAGCTGTTAAAAGCTACAGGTTGGGTATTCCTTTGCCTAACCTCAGTATGTGCCCACTGATTGCAGTGTGCATCTGAACAGGACATAAATTTTTGTAAAGTTCTTGTAAGAAATATGATTTGGAAAATGTGGTACTTCAGATTTTTCTTTCAGATTTGAATACCTAAACCATGGGGCTTGAATTCATGTAGTTATTCTTGTAAGAAGAGCTCACTGTTTCATGAAAAGTTGAGCTTCTGTAGGATTTGATAATGCTTTCTTTTCTGAAGTACTATTTAAAGGCTAGAACAGTCCAACTAGATTTGTTCAAATCCTCTCCATCACAGGCAGGAATTAACAGGAACGTGCTACATTTTGGAGGATTTAAAATCTGATAAAGTATTTTATGCTAAACTCTTTGGCTGTATTTTTTGTTACAAAGGCTCAACTGTAAACAGCATCCTGGGAAGGGCCCAGAGTTATGAAATCTAATTGGAAAAAGTGGGTTTATAATTAATAAAAAGTTAAGTGCAGAAATACCACTGAGGTGTTTGAATGTAAACAAATCCCCTATATTAGAGTCTTCTCTTTATTAGTTCATCACTTTTTGGAGTTTGTTGGATGTTCAGATGTCTTTAGACATCTAAATTCTGTATTTGTGCTACCTAAATGATCAGTTGGCCATCCTAGTTTGGAAGGTGGGATAGAGTATCTGAAACACAGGTAACAATGTCTGGAAGAAAGCCTGTTGTGACCCAAACCATCTCACAGTTTCTCCTTTTACCTCTAAAGGGATGTTGACAATCTTTTTCTCTCCACCTTCTTTTCTACACATTTTAATCATCTATATTTACTTTTCAGACACAATTGCTCACAATTTTCCTTTTAAAATATCACCTCTTCCCAGAGATCTGGAAAGCCCTGTTCTTCCATCTCAGCCCACACACATTAACTTTTAAAGAATATGTCTCAGAAATATACTTGATAGATTTCTGAAAAGAATAGGGATGCAATGTTTGCAGTCAGCATATGGTGCAATAGTGCAAATCAAGCACAGGGAATACCATGGCTTTGGATTAAAATATTAGCCACAGATAATCTCATTTGCTTTGCAGTCATTACTGCTGTACTCTTTAAGCTCTGGGAACATCAAAACCAGAGGGCAGAAGGGCTCCATTTTTAAAGAAAACATCAATAAACAGACTCATACAGGATCACAGGAAGATCAGAAGACCCTGGCAGTAAGTAATAGCCATTCCTCTTTCAGGAACAATTAGCTCTGAAAGCTACTCTGACAACTTATTTCTAAAAAGACTGCAAAACACTACTTAAAATTTGTCATTCTCTTTTACCTAGTTGATTTCTACCCCCACTAACTGAAATCTGTACCGTCTCTTTCACATTTACAGAACTGTCATACAAAACAAAATAAACAAAAAAATAAAACATAAAAAAGCAAATAAACTTATGAATTAATTAATTTTATTTTAACCTGAGAAAAAAAATCACCAAATTTGACCCAATAATCACAGTTATAAGATCTGCTTATGTCTGAATTAAAGCTAATAGCTTGTTTCTAAAATACATGTATATATATATTTAGTAGGGTTTCAAACTTCATTTGAAAACAGAATCAGATTAACTATACCATCAATTATGTATTCCCCCAGATTAATCACAGTACAAAGACAAAAAGAAGCTATGATATATTCTTCTGAGATGGGACTTCATATTCTATGAAAGAAATTAATCTTTGAAGAGACTTGACTGTTTATAATTGACAGAAAGAAAAATTCCTGAATCCTCTAGAATCAAATAAATTGAGATTTGGAAATAGAGACTAAAATAGATTTGATTTATATCTCTCATAAACAGAAAATAGAACTGCAGTAAGAACTTCTTTCTAGGAAGTGATGAAAAGTCCTCAGACGTTATTATCCATCAGATCAAATTAAAAACATATTTACCATATCTATCACCTCAGATTTTGGATTTAGAATAAGTCTAAAGGAAATAAAACAAGCAACAACAGTTTTTCTTCTGTGCATTGCCATGGGGAAACAAAACAAAACAAAACAAAACATGAAAATGCAGTGAAAAAGTAGTAGAGGGTGTGCAGATAAGCAAGAAAAGGGCTTAGGATCTGGAAACAGTAAGCATATGATGTACTGGTGGGAGTGCTCACAGCCTGTGAGATGGTTCCTGGGGAGAATAACTGAATCCTGCTCACTGCAAAAAGGTTCTGGCATGCAATTTGTGGGCACAAAACTCTTTAGACTGGAAAACCTTTTTCAGAGCACCCATAGACATGGGACTCCACACTAGGAAGAGTATACAGCTATGTGCATGGAAAGAAACACAAAAATTGAGTCAATGTACACTGTATTTTATGCTTCAGTGAAGCATGGAGCAATACTCTGCAGAGATCTGTTTTGAAGGATCATCATTTCCCTCCTAACTGCAGGAGTGAGGAAGCAGCAATGTACAGCCAACAACAGAAGAAAGAAATGGAGTTTCACTGAGCTGTGAAAAGAGATGGCCAGTCCAGACACAGGGGACCTGTGCTTCTTTACAGTCAGTGTGATTTCACTAGTATGTCTTGCCACAGTCTGACAGATGCCCAGACAACACCAGCCTCTGGCTGCACTGTGAAAGACTGATAAAGAAGCAGTGCTTTTAGTATCTTTGCATTTCCTATGGTGCTGCTGGGTAATATTAAGGATTTTTAAAAAGAAAGAATAAATGAAAAATGAACAGGACAGCACTTCCAGAAATGAATACTTAGGACCAGGATGGGACACATCCAAGATGTGCAGGAGGCTGTTTTCCCAACATTTGTTGTCCCAGCAGTGGCATTCCAGTCCCCAGGAAATCTGGCCCTCTAAAGGATACATGGTTCAACTAGAAGCAGCAGGTTTCTGCAGGGATCACTGAAACAGTGGTGTGTTATATCCAAGATCAGGATAGGTGATCATAATGACTTTCTCAGCCTAGAAGCTTATGATACAGCAGTGGTTTGTCACAGACAAACGCAGTAGCCAACGGATTTAGAAAAAGATATTTTGACCAAATCAAGAAGTATCAGAAATAACCTGACACTGGGAGGAATCCCCTTTACAACTAGATACACAAAATGAAGAGACATTTCCTTAAAGGAAACAGAAAGATTCTTTCAAGACTTAAAACTTGAGAAAAGCATCAGTTACAGATAGATTTCCCACAGCTTTTTAAATTATGTTTCAGTAACAGCTGTCTACAGTCATATAGAAATATTCCAGAAGGGAATCCTGTCCCATGACACAAGGGCTGCTTTGATCACACTGATTATAAAAGCAGATACAGCAGGCCACAGTGACAGAAACTTTCTTTTCTGAATGTGAAACCTAACATACTAACTAAAACTTTTGCTACTTGTGTATGTGAAATTGCTTCCACACTCACCCAGAAGAGTCAAATTGCTTTGATGAAATATAAACTGAAGGAGTCAGTGCTCACAAAAGTTTTCCTCTAGTGCATCTAGCTCAGTTAGCATGAGATCAGTCTCCATTGTCTTTGATGAGAAGGCAGTAAGGTGTAGATGGAGGAATAGAGGTTGAAAATGCTTTGGTAAAAGTGTAAAACACATTTACCTTGATGTTTCTGAATTCCTGTGTGTTTCCCTCTTCCAGTCAATGAACACTAGTTCCCCAAATATTTTAATTTGAATAAAAAGTATACACTTATAATTCATATTTTTCATGTGTTTTGTAGGGATCCTTTGCTTGCACCAAAATCGCTGAAAACAAAACGCACTTTTAAGAGAGATTCTCTGTTAAGACATTTTCAATTCTCAGACACCTTATATCCTTCACCTTTGTGATCTACCACATACCTTAACCTCTATGTACTTCCTCACAAAAGGAAACAAAGCATGGCAAATGGAGGTATCCAAGATACTGAAGCAGAAATTATGTTATTTAATTTCAGCTGAATTTACAAAGACACAGCAGCTTGTGAATCCTGTCCAAAGTGGATTCTGAGTTATGACCATATGACATATTAAGGAGAAGGAAAAAAAATGTTTGTAAGATCCTTTTATCATTGCAATAGCATATGGAAAGCAAGAGTGAATATCAATCCTTGGTTCCCCTAACTATGTTACAGGATTATTATTTCTTGCATTCCTTCTATTTTGTGTGAGTTGTGACACTATGTACAGCATGAACTAGTATAGGATGAGGGAGACAAAGAATATTGTGCTATTGCAATTTGTACTTCACAAACTGGGAAGAGCAATAAGAGTTAATCTGTCAAAGCTGTCTGAAATCTGGAGGCAACAACATTGAGGTGCTTTAAGTTCATACACCTGCTTAGTTGCTATTTAAGGTTTCTTAGGAAGCTAACTCCTGCACTGCAAAACAAACAAGCACTGGACTTCATTCCTAACCCTGATACTGAAGCCCACGGTTCTAAGCAATAAGCAGGAAATTCAGTTATTTTACAGTTCGGCTTCACAGACTGGAGGCAAATGAGGGCTCTTCTTTCTTCCCACTCTACAGGGAGTCTAGGGATATATGTTTCATCTCTGAGGCTGACGGCTGTGTGTGTGAACACACACTGCGTGTGGATGATTTTCCACACCAAAAGTACTTGCCCTTGAGTGAAATTGTTGTTCTCACACATTTCTCTTCTGAATCAAGCAGGACACTAAGAAACAGGAGCCCATGTTTCCTACCTAGTAACCCCTGTGTAACCCTACTGACCACAGCATCTTCTGCATGCGTTGCTTGACACCCAAGAGCCAGGCATCACACAAGAACCTGTTCCAAAAATTAGTCATTGGTGAAAATAGAGCAGAAGCTGCAAAGCATGGGAGGCAACAGCTCCCAAGGCTGCCTGCCCTGCAACATCTTCATGATGTCACCCAGGAGCTGAGCCTGTCCGTGCCATCTCCTGCTCATTTTTCTCTGGCAATCAGAAGACAGCAATTTCCCTAGGGTTACAATAGCCTACTGGTGCTCAGAAAAAAAAAAAAAAAAAAAAAAAAACATACTTGGAAAGAAACCCACGCTCAAAAAGTGATGGGTCAGCATGCACTCAGTCTGAGGATAGCCCTGGCTGCACTCAGCATTTCCACACACTTGTCACTTCGTGAATCTGCTGCTATCCCCTTTTGGAAAAGGGACTCTGATTCCTAAGTCATTTAGGAGTTTTAACATGTTTCTCCCAAAGTAACCGGCCCAAGGTCACAGAGGAAATCTGTAGCAGAACTGGGAAATAAATCAAGATCTGAGTCCCAGTCCGGAACCTCAGGCACAAAACTACCATTTTTCATAAGAGGCTTAAATATGTGATGAGTTCTTTTATAATCATATAGTTTCCTTTCCAATGCCTTAAAGTTTTCTTGTTACAATCATTAAACTACTAGCTGTCCACTTTTAAAAGTACTGCAGAAATTCTTTCATGTCAGTAGTGTTTGATAATAGGCCACATATGAGGTTCCAAACTTACTTTTTCCATTATTAACCTTTCATTTGCTGATGATATTTCCCTCAGTATGTTTTGCTCTTATACTCTCCTGCACCATATGTTTATAATCATCTGAAACTTCTGAGAAATCCCATTATTTTTCTATTCTCTCACACATCATAAATGTGGGATAAGTTCCAGGATAATTTATGCAGGATTAAAACATGGAACTGGCTTCAATGCTTCATCGACGATGTCTTTAGAGTTTATCTCCCACATTTGTATCTTTCTCAGCACTTAAAGTCCAAGAGATGAAAATCACAAACACAGTTATGCACGCTCACGTGAACACTGAATATCAAAGGGAAAGAAGGAAGAGGAAAACACAGGGGCTCATCAAGGAAAAAAATACCTTATTGCTTATTGAAATCAAGAAGAAAACTTCCTTTCACTTCTTTCTGCCTCACGCTAATTCACTATGTTTAATGGTGAAGCCTGAAATAATTATTATACTGATGAGGTGCAGGACCATAGAAAAGCTTTTCCAAAAGGCAGGCACAAGGAGTGAGTGTACAGCAGAAGAAACTGTGAGTATGTGACAGGAGAAATAGTAACTGAGAAAAATCTGGAAGCTTTATAAAGAGAACAAAATTTAGACTATAAACCCAATGCGGGAGGCTGCAGCTAATACCTCCCTGAGCATATTGGTTTTATTAGCCTATTTTGCTTTGTCCTAGAAGAGAGAAAGCATCAAAAATCTTCCCTCTAGGGAATCTAGTTCCTGCTACCTCCTAGTTAAGGAGTTTTTCTGGTTGCATCCTTCTTGAAACTCAGCTGTAGGCTAAAGGTGTAACCAAAGCTGTGTGGCTGGCGTTGTGAAAGTCTTAGAGGTGATGAGAGCACTGCAAGCACAAACAAGTTGTGCAGTAGAGGGTGGAGCAAGCTCTGAGGATAATGAGAGAGGACAGGAATCACCAGGAGCAATACTCGCTGGAGGCAACTTTTAACAGCTGGTTCAGGACTTGGCAGTCAGTTTTAGCAATTCCACCAAACCTACTGAGCCATCTCCAGCTTCAGTGCTGTGGCTGCAGGCTGTGAGCCAAGCATACATCATGAAGATAGATATGCTCCTCTCAGCACGTAGCCTTTGTTCCAGTACATGCAGTAGTCTTTTAATAGGACAGAAGACACAATAGTGTCATGGAAGCCCCATCAAACAAGTGCAAGCTTCTGCTTATAAAGAGAAAATCAGACACTTGCTAGAAATTAACATTACTATTCTGATTGCCTTATGATTTTGCCAAACTGTCACAACCAGTATTGTGATTTCCCACTGGTGGGTGTCAGCTGGAAACTAAATAACATGAGGCAATTTGGGTTGAATACAGCAAACATCTTTGAAAATGATGAAACTTCTTGTCCCATGTTGAAAAAAGAAAGTGATTTGTTTATTGAACACTAGTGGCATTCACGGACTTTCAGATATGGGAAAATGGACCATTGCAGTTGGAACACTTACAAAAAAAAACAAAAACACTTACCATCTCCTCTATTTTGAGACAATTTCAGCGAGAGAGAAAATTAATTTTCAGCCTAAGTGCTAGAATGGTCCTTCAGGAAAATATAAGATGTACTTTAGTCCTTTGGATCAAGCTGAGTGGCAGTAGACAAGCAGAAAAATAACTTGCATTCAGCTTTAGATAACTGAAATCAGCTTCAGGATTGGTCCTAAATATCAGCAGGGACTCGTCTCAGATGAGAGTGAGATCCTATGACTACTATGGTTTTTATTTTGATTATATAGCATTGTCCAATACATGACAGTATTACTTCCTTTTATAACTTCTGGGACCAAGACATTGAAAACAAAAGCCTTTTAGCCTAGCTTCTCTCTATACTTTTTGTGCCTGGTGGGAAATAGTCTGTCCTCACATTTATTGCACGTTCCTCACAGACTTTCCCAGTTCATATGGCATTCTCTCACAGCGCACGTCTGGCGACAGCTCACCTCGCACAGTGCCCTGCTGGGCCTTTGAACTGAGTGTTACCTGATGGGATGGGTTGTGCTGCAGGATCGAGCGGGAGGCAGTGACAGGGTGCCGGCAGAGTGTCCGGATAACAACGGATTAATCAGGCACTTCCAGAAGAATTCATAATGATCTAATGCACAGCGCCAGGGCTGCAGCAGCTCATTTCTCTATTTTTAGTGAAAGTGAGGTCCCAGGTCCACTATAGGCAGAGAAACAACATCTGGACTAGGAAATTAAATGGGCCAAGGGCTGTTATTTGTCTCTGAGGACAATTGGAATGGCAAGACCCACATTCCTATGGCAAAGTTTTGACACCATAACAAAGCAAAGAGTGGTCCCCAGCCTATGTTATATGAATTATGCCTTCCTTATTTAGGAAGGTGTTTTCTTCCTAAAAGAGTGTCAGGGAGCCAACCTGTGTATGTCTGGGTGACAGTGGTGGGTCTGTGTCCAGACCTTGGCAGTCTGCTGGTATAGGCACTGGCAAATAGTCATTCTTTATCCTCAGTTTCTGTAGACTTTACCTGTCTTGATAATAATTAACTGAATAATAACAATAAGAATAATAAATTATTACCCAAATAATTACCTAGAAATTTTCAGGATGGCACTGAAATGGGAAAGCAGATAAGATGACCCTGTCTGGTCTTCTGATTTTGAGAATTAGCATGTGTAGTCTGGAGAAGTGGAAACTCAGGGGAGACCTTATCTCTACAACTGAAATGAGGTTATACCAAGGTGGATATTAGTCTCTTCTCCCAGGTCACAGTGACAGGATGAGGGGGAATAACTTTATGTTTTGCCAGGTGAGGTTCAGGTTGGATATCTGGAAACATTTCTTCTCAGAAAGAGTGATGATGTATTGGAACAGTCTGCCCAGGGACAGTTTGCAGTCACTATCTCTGGAGGTGTTCAAGAAATGTATGGATGTGGCCCTGAGGGACCTGGTTTGATGACATCATGGTGTTGGATTGATGGTTGGACTACATGATCTCAGTGGTCCTTTCTAGCCCTAAGGATTCCACGATTATATGATTTTCTTAAGTGCAAGTTAAGTTTATTTCAAAGAACATTAAACTGGACCCTCATCTCCCTGAGTGCAAATTCAAGTCCTCAAATTTAGGAAGCAGTCATTAGGGACTTTTATTACTTCAAATCATTTGGTTGTCATGTTTGGTTCAAGGGTACCTCCTAAACTTTGTCCAAATTAGGAACTGAACTGCATGTAGTGTAGATGAAGAGCATTTGCAAAGAACAAACTTGATTCACTGATCTGCTTTGAGTTCCATAATTGTAGATTGCACCAGGAAAGCCAAGGGAAATTATCTTCAAATTTGGAGATAGCAATTGATGTGAGTTGTCCTGTGTTTTGACTCCAGAGAGGAGAGTATTTGTAAATTCTATCGTGATTTCTCTTAAGAAATCTGAAACTTTCCAGAAAACATTTCATGAAAGTACCTCAATTTAGCTCAATAAATACAGTACAGAAGTACAGAAGTACCGAGGCCTGTGCCATTACTGCCTGGTGTCAATTTTACTAATGCTTTATTTAGCCTTATAAAGATTTTTAGCTAGAAGTCAAAAAAAAAAAAAAAAAATAGTGTTCCATCACAAACTGCCTTCCTATGAATTTTGGTTTAAAACTTCTTAGAAGTTATTTTCTGAAAGTCTAGGAGATGCACTTTTACTGCTGAAAGTCAACTAAGATAATAGCAGTGGAGTAAAAGCATTTATTTTGTTTTGAAAACTACAAGTGCAAAGATACAAACGCAGGAAAATGGTGGATACATACTATAAGCATTATGAATTAAAAAAAAAGAAATGGAAAGCGGGGCAAATACTATGTTTTGAACTTATCAGTGACAGCACAATATAGACAGCTCCCACAGCCCTGAACATTACAGGTTACAGCTGTTTGTGACTGTTGGCTTTCTGCTAGATGACCCTTCAGGAATCTGAAAAGTTGAAAGCAATGTTGTTATAGCAATAACATCTTGTTTGGGTTGGAGGGTACCGAGGTGGGCACTGCTGTGGACCTTTTCTGTGAAAAGAAGCTGTGTTTTGGGTCCCTGAGGTTTTTCCTTTTCCAGTCTGACTACTTGGATGCCTGTGGATCCAGAGATGGAGCTGCTTGAGTCTGCAAGACAGTGCCAAGGAAAGGAGAGTGGGAGGGAAGCTCCGTGCAGCATGTTTACCATAAGGGCTGCTTGTCTGCTCAGAATCACATTAATCTCCCTGCCCTTTCCCATCGTCTCCTGGGTCATTGCAAGGTTTTTCTCTGTCAATTCCCCACTTTTGGAAAGATGTTCTCTGCCAGTTCCTGGGCTGTATTTTCACATGTTCTGAAAATCTGTGAGTTCTCCAATCATTTCCTCACCCTCAGATTTTGCAAGACATTCTGATGAGGGAAATGCCTCTGAAAGCCACTTTGTTTAATCCTGCTCATAACTAAGAAAGTATTCAAATATTTTTTCCCCTCACTTCTACCATGAACAATTTCCTTCTAAAAATGTTATCCTCATAATCTCTTGTCAGCCCAAGAAGTCTGAAGGTGGTAAGTCCTTTCCAACCCACGCTCATATGTCTGGAAGTCCTGTTGCAATGAGCTCTCTTTGTATTCCAAAGGTCCTTGCAGTGAGCAGCCAGCTGCTTTGAGTTGGCCTGATGCTTTTCCTGTTGGTTTCTATCGCAGCAACAGATTGGCAAGCATAGACTCCAGTGTTATCTTTATGTGCGGGAAATGCTGAGGTAGGATGAGGGCAAGACTATTCAGCCAAGTGGGGAAGCAGGCACTAGTTCTGGGCAGATAGAGCACTGACATCTCTCTGTTATAACCCAGTTATGCTATCTGATGGCTTGTCACTGATCCATGGGCTTAGGAAACATAGAAAATGATTGCTTAGGAGGTCTAAGGGGAGTAAAGCAAGCTATTTTCTGTTGTTATTTGCCTGCTGTTCTGAGTGACTGGGAAAATGTTGGTATTTATTCTGGAATAAGTGGAAGAGATATAGCACAGTGTTAACTGAGATAATGTGCCCATTTTCTAGAATTTCCTGACATTTGTGGTGAAATCCATGAAATTTATGTATCATTTCATGGTCCATTTACAACTTAATATGACCTGAAAACATTACCTGGTGCTTGTGTTACAAAAAACCCCCACATCTTTGCTGTCTTATGCTATTAGCATAATGCTGATGATGTAGGATGGACTTGGAAATACCTTAAAAGCTCTGCAGTATATGACAAACAGAATGATGTTAAATGTTCTTCAAAAAGTCCTTTTTTCTTAGTCTGTCACACACTCAATGGAGGCTACTGTGATAAAGTTATTCATGCTGGATCTGTAGCTTTGGAGAGTAGAGCAATGGAAGCAGAACATCCAGCAGCAGGAAGAACAGAAGGGATGTGAAGAGGAATCAAAGCACTAAGTGTTTGGAAGTGGGAAGAAAGCTGTGGAATACCAATGACTGTGGCAGGGGTGATGAGCAAAGGGAGATGTGGGGAGGTTTGCCATGGGGTAACAGAGAAGGGATGGCAAAGGACGGAAATAAATAGAATTGGTACACATAACTGTATAGTGCAACCAATAGAAACGTCTGGGGAAATGTCCAATCTTAATTCAAGGAGTTGTAAGATTTCCCTGAATTCATGATGGTGGTGGTGACAGGCCCCAACATACTCATGTATGTTGGCTCACAGGAGTGTGTAGCCATTATGCTACAGAAGCCAAGGGAAGACAAGGTATTAACTCCAAATTTCTGGAATAACTCCAGCAAGAAACATCTGTGCTTCAACCTACCTGTGGTTAATACTTAAGCCTGAATTTTCCAGGAATTTGAAATTACAATCAAATATTAACAAGGCACAAACAATAGATAATACTTAACACACAGTAATAAGTAATGAAGATAGCAGCATTTGATCAGGATGATCTAGGTAGGCTATTTGAAAGGCATGGTGATATAGTCTAGGAAGTTGGGATTTGTCTTAATCATAGAAGATGACAGCTACTATAGAGATGCTGATGACAATGTCCATGCTGTTTACAGGGTTAATTCTTGCAAATTCTCCATCACTGTATATTGGAGAATACCATGCATTGGGAATCTGGGCTAAAATCAGACGCGTTAGTGTTCACTGGGACTGTGGTCCGTGCCACAGCCAGACTAATCACTGCACTACTTGACCTTGAATCATTTGAGGAAAATGACATAAAACAGAAAGCATGTGTGAAAGAAGTCTGTTTGTCAGCTTCAATATTAATTCATATTATTCTAGAAAACTCTTCCTATAACAAGGTTTTATTCAAAATAGCAAGGAGTTTGTGTACAAGTTCTAGAAAAGGGGCCATGAAAACACCATTTCCTCCTAAACATTCATGCAGGGGTCACGCAGGAAAATGTGCAGGAGAGTGAGACTGACACCAGACCTTCCCAACAATGCCCTGGTCATGCAGCTCCCTCAGTTAGGTTCTCCAAGCTCTCCTTCATTGTCTTCTGCTTTCCACCTCTGACCATACTATCACTCAGTTCTTTGAGTTCATACCAGACACCCAAACTTAGTTTGATCTCTGATATCAAAGTATGTATGCAATGGGATAGTAGCAGTTCAGCTATCAAAGTAATATGATACTGCTTAAAGAAGATGATGTATACTGTGTTGTAACCCATGCCTACAGTCTGTTAAAGCTCATTTTATAAACAACACATTTTAAAAATAACTCTGAAATTTGATCTGTGTAAATGCTTTGTGGGTTGACACTGTCTTTTGTCCTAGCCTAAATGACTTTGTGATCACTAGGGCTCTACAGTGAAAATAATAATGAAAATAACAGTCATGATACTGTAGCTGTTTTCATCTAAGCAAAAAACTTGCAGCAATGTAAACACTCCCCTAAGAGAAACAAACAAAAGAACAATAAAAACAACAAAGAAAGCAACCAGCAGGCAAAACAAACAAACAAATAAACAAATAAACAAACAAAGCTTCAAAACACTGCAAAACTAGATCATCCACTAGGTGAGGGGAAAGGAAAACAAGAAAAGAAAGAATTTTTTTTTCCAGAGTATCCCTTTGCATTACAGTCTAGGGGAAAAGGGAAAAAAAAAAGTGGAGAGAAAGAGAAAGAGAAAGAGAAAGAGAAAGAGAAAGAGAAAGAGAAAGAGAAAGAGAAAGAGAAAGAGAAAGAGAAAGAGAAAGAGAAAGAGAAAGAGAAAGAGAAAGAGAAAGGGAAGAAGGGAAAGGGAATGTCAACGGTTTACCGGGCTGGATCGGCCCGGTTCCGTGACGATTGGTGTGGGGGACCCACAGACCCACGCCCCAGGAAAGGGGAAGGGGGAAAGGGAAAAGGGAAAAGGGAGATGGGCCTAGAAACAAAACAGCGGTAACGATCTGAGGAGGAAAGCTAATTTACTAAATAAGATATCAGAAAGCAAAATGACACAATATAATACAATATAATTGGAATTAAAGCTAATAAATCAAATAAAATGAGCAAGAGAGAGAGTGTCCGATAAACCGAAGGCCTTACGCTAACGCTGAAGGCGATACGGCAGCGAGCACCCACTGCTGAGTCGATCCCGAAGGAAAGAGAGTGTCCCGTGACCGCAGACGGTTTTTATCTTTTCCCTCTGAGCGGAAAATACGTAAAAATGTAAAGCACCACAAAGTCCTCTGGGGAATGTAGTTCTCCTCTTCTGAGACAGGTATACCCGGAAATATCAATGATCTATGGAGTTGGAGTATTAACTCTTTAACTCTTAATGCACTACGTGTTGTTATGATGTGGAATACCAATACCAAAAAATCATAAAACCATGACAGGGAAAGAGGAAGGGAGGAAGGGAGGAAGGGAGGAAGGGAGGAAGGGAGGGAGGGAGGGAGGGAGGGAGGAAGGGAGGAAGGGAGGAAGGGAGGAAGGGAGGAAGGAAGGAAGGAAGGAAGGAAGGAAGGAAGGAAGGAAGGAAGGAAGGAAGGAAGGAAGGAAGGAAGGAAGGAAGGAAGGAAGGAAGGAAGGAAGGAAGGAAGGAAGGAAGGAAGGAAGGAAGGAAGGAAGGAAGGAAGGAAGGAAGGAAGGAAGGAAGGAAGGAAGGAAACAGAAGCATCCAAGTTTTTCATACAGATTTTTAGTATTGTCTTTTATTTCAAGTTTTAGAAAGAAATTCCACAATTTGTGGAATTCCTTGGATTACTATGTTTTCCACTTATCTATATGACTACTAAGGAACCAGCAGTAACAACCATTTAGAACTCATGAATTCAGTAATGCCTGGATAAAAGCTATCAAAAAAACATTATAACACTGTTTATCATAATAGCAAGTGGACCACAGATTGTGATAATTTTTTATGTATGAAACAGATCCAGCATGGAGGTGTGTCAAGAGATTTGTAAGGGACCAAAGGACATGCCAGAGTGCTTCACATGCTTCTTCTTTGTGCTCAGCTCCCAGCTGCCTCAGTTTTCTCATCACCGAGCAACTTTACACGTCTCAAATCTGACTCTCTTCTGCCCAACCTGCTCTGAGTGCACAGCCTACAGAATGAGCTCCAGGCCATAATTGGCAATTCCCTGCCTTTTCTCCAACACAAGGGTCATTTGAGAGCTCACAGAGGATGTGGAGGCCCATAGCAGCAGTATCCCAGCCCCTAGATTTTGTGTTTAGATATATATGAGCACCTATATAGGAGGATGGAGGGGACAGATAGAGAGCCATTCTGTGTAAGCCTTTCAGGTAAAATACAAAAAAAAAAAACAGCTAATGGAGTCAGAGAGTGAGCATAAGGGCATTCTCTCAGAAAGGCTATTTTTAGCTTCATCTGGATCATATTAAGTATCCACTCAGTGATGTTACAAGGCCATATTTGATCCTTCCAAACAGCCTAGGCATAAAAAAGACTTGAGCAGTGAGAGCCCTGTTCCCAATCAATTACTGTAACCAGTGTGATGTCAGTAGTGACAAATGAGAGAGAAATTATATTTTTTCAGCTGTGAAGGAAAGTACTGATCTAGATTCAGCGTTGAACTGAGTCCTATGTCCACAGATCCACAGTTGCATTTGGAAGCATAAGTCCTAAATTGGTGGGATGTTTTTTCAGTCACATTCCCCCTTGATCATGCATTTTATATCAGTCATACCAGTCAGTTTTCTAACAAGTGGCTTAGATTTGATGAATCAGTCTGATCCTCTGTAGCGTTCCATCTCCATTCCCCTCTTGTTGTGCACGAAGGGCCAAGGAATTGAGGACAGTGGACTCTGTCTTGGGAGCCACCAATCCCCATACTCAGATGTGAGCTGCTTTTTTGCGTTAGGCTGCTAAAATTTACAGAGTTGTAGAAGTGAACTATCCTTCCAGTAGCCCAGGCCCACGTCTTTTCTGCAAACCCAACTTCCTTCACTATGGAGAATTCAGTCTATAAATTTTTTTTGCTGCAGTACTACTCTTTATTAAGTACAAATTCTGGATTGTCCTGGATGGATCTTGGCAGGAGAAACCTGGATTTAGCAAACCCAGACAACAGAGGAAATCAGAGAGAAAACACCCTTATCTAAGTCAGGCATTGCTTTTTTTTCCCCCGTTACAAGGTAATCCATTACTTATTTTCAGTAAAGCAAGAGGAAAAAAATAACCTAAAGTTTATAAAAGTTGTTAGTTTGTTTTTCAAAGTCCTGTTTTCCCCTTGATACTAACAGGTCGCATGTTTTATTCTACTGCTCTGCTGCTCTGACATCTGATGAAGTGCAAATGGATTAAGGCAGAAAAAGGTGCTCCACAGCATAAATACTTTCTGAAGCAGGAACTTTATATGCTGCTCATCTGAATTTGTATAGCACTTCTGTGGGTTTTTAGGAGCCTGGGTATGCAATGCTTTTCTGAAATTCACCTTGTTTCCATAAAATGAAGTGCTGAAAAGTAACAATTCTTGCAGTGATTTATATCTACAAAGTTTGTAAGGCATGAGGTCAATGAGATGGGCTGGCAAAGAATGGTAGATAAACTGCTTTTCCAGTATCTGTAAAGTTGTGATATTTGGCACTTTACAGGAGATGAATATTCCATATTGAGAGTTTAAAACTTTCCATAATTCTTAAATGCATAAATTGAAATTTTGACACTGTGACATTTGCCACGTAAAAAGGAAAAGTCTCACAAGTATAATCATCTTCGATATTTTTCTTGAACATTCATATGAATTTTCCAAGTAATTCCTTTTGAATTTTATACATTATTACATCAGGTGGCAAACTGCAATGGAATAAACTGTGCAGTACCTCGTCATGTACTGGGAAAGCATGAAATATTTAGCAATATATCCAATAAATTCTACACTTTCTGATTTTGAGTGTATTGTTTACTAGATTATTTCATCTGGGTTTGTGTTTTCTCTCTTCATGGACTCTGTCTTCATTACATGGATCAATTTGCAGCATTCTGTGATGCCAATATACTTGTGTATGTTTTTATCAAAAGTGACAGTGATTTATTCAAAGAAAAAATTCCTGCCCACATTTCATGGTAGGTTTGGCAATCATCTCTTTTACAAACTTGCCATATGATCCAAGAAAGAGGACTTAGGTTTAAGAGGCTCTGCAGCTGTTTGGCATCTGATATTGGGAGCTTATTATTATTAGCAATTTGTAATCTCTAACCAGTCAGATCACTCCTTTCTCTAAACATTTTTTACTTTTTTTTTCCTTTTCTTTTTAATAGGGAATGAAAAACTTTCCTTCTTTAAAGTCCTATTGAGGGAGGTGAAGACATTTATTTTTAAAATGTTAGTAAAATGAACTTTATATTATTATTTCAATGACTGATTAAAAATATTTATACCATACAAGTGCTTCTATGCATATTATAGGGTGTTTCATTTGTGATCCAGTTGAGATAGAACAGCTCCATTTCACTTAATGTCCTACAGCATGAACAGAAATTATTCATAGAACTCGAAGTAATATAAACTGAAGTACCTCTGGGTAAAATTTACGTTTATGGTTTTTCATTCCATGGGAAAGAGATTTGTGCTTGCAAAGATTCAGGGAAGCCCTGTAGCTTGTGTTCACCAGGAAGTCAGAATAACTGATCACAGTGGTCTTGTTGGTCTTATACCTCTTGAGCCCATTACACGTAACATAACTCATGCAGATGCCATTTTCTCAACTACAGTCACAATGAACCCACTCAAACTGGTGGAGGACTTTACTCAAAATTCTCCCTTTCTCTTCATTTACCAAAACAGGCAAGTAAGTCTTATTAATTCGATTATTAAGGGTAAGTTCTGAGCACATTTCTTCAGAGCTGTTAATATAAATAAACTTTTTTGTTCTGGTCATGCAGAATTGTCTTCCTGCACCATGCCATGGTCAGCATTAGACATAACAATGGAACCACAAAATGGAACCACAGAATTGGACAGAGGCCAGAAAGCTCAGTTTTCTAAGTAAACCTATGTACAGCACCAACACCAAAGGACGGTGCCATCAACTACGCTATCTGAAATCAAGTCTCACTCAAACATTTTTCTCAGTATGAATCTGAAATAATAAATGGAAATGTTTCCTTTGCCGTATGTTTCCTTGGAATGTGCTTATACTGGAGTCTCCAGACTGAACTGGGGTGAAGCTCTATAGTCCAAGAGTCTTAGTTTGACTCAGTCTGGATTAGCACTTGGCAATATATTAGCTGCAGCTAATTGTAGTGTTTGCTTTTCCTGTAATTGGTCTTGAATACATATTTCATCAGGAAATCCTTCAGAAACTGTGCAATTATTTCTGAAGTATGAAGACTCTTGAGACATTAGGGAGCATTCAGTTAAGCATTCTGAAGGTGAGTAAGCATGGTAGACTGTAGCATCACGAAAAAATCTGAGCTTCAATCTTTTTTCATAATTATTTAACAGTATTATGGAAGATACTTCAAGTTAAATTGAAAAGTCTTATTAGAAAGTCTCTTCTGTTGCATTTACTTCACTGCTATCTTGCTGAATTCACTAGGCTTTCACTGGAGACTTTTTTGGTTAGTTGTATAAGTATGTCCAAATCAATGCTTGTTCTGTTGAACGACCCTAAGGAAAGATGTGCTAGAAAGTAGATTTTTCTAACTAGTTCTTGGGTTTCTTGACTTCTTTTCCAGGACTCTGCTCTGTACAATGCAGATGTGCTTCCAAGATGGGTCTTGCACTCAGTGCTTTTAGTTTGCTACTAGTGGGCCTTTGTCCAGTCATCTCAGCCCACAGAACTGGCAGAGTATGCTCAGAGCTTCTGGCCATGATCCTTGAGCCATCCACAATGCAGAAAAATATTTCATAAAAAAGTGATCTCATTCATTCAGCTGAAGAATAGTTTCAGCATCGTGTTTGTGAGAAATCCTGTTTCCATCAAAAAGTCTTCTTGCTAAGTCCAATTACATTGTGTCTCAAAAGCTGCTTTTATCAACTGCTCAAAGACAGCTCAGCTTGACCCATTAGCTATGGTATGGGAATACAGCAAATCAATTTCTAATTCTGGCATGAAAGACCATAGGAAAATAATCATCTATTTTTTTGTTTTTTCAACTCCTGTGCCTATCCAAACTGGGTAAGATACATGAACTCCATTTATAAAGCACTCTGAGATCTGCAGAGTACCAGTCTAACAGCTAGGTGTTACTATTTGCCTCTTCAGCTGATGTTCTATATGACATCCATGACTTCTAAAGGCACAAATAAATAATGGGGTTATTTAAGCATTATTTCTCCCATAAAAAGAGATGTGGATGTAATTTTTAGTTTAGTACTAAAAAAGCAACAAAACTGCTCTGGTAGGTTCTCTTCAATTAGTCACAGTGATAAGTCTATTCACTTGCTGTATTATATTGCCACAGAATCACTTTTAAAGGCTTCTGGAAACACTGCTAGATGGGTTATATCCCATTTTAGATCCATTGAACTTGACTGAACAAGATTTGAAGTAAGTGATGTTCCTTGTGATGCATCTGATCTCTCTTGCTTGTGGTTTCACCTACATGGCTCCTGTCTTATCCATGAAAATTCATGTTAAAATTCATACAGAGCTCTGCAGAAACTCTATGAAGAAAAGATGAGGAACTGAATCATAGAGGACGTTTATCTTACTAAAAGTATTGCTCCAGATAGTAATTCAAACCAAAGCAATCATAGAATTGCTCAGGTTGGAAAAAACCTTCAAGGTCATGCAACTGAACCACACCACCCTACCTTCATCAACCCAGCACTGAATCATGTCCCTGAGCATCACTTCCAAATGGATTTTAAACACACTTAGGGATGGTGAAGTTTTTTTATCATCTCATAACCACCCATGGCTCTCAAATGAGAACAGAGGCCTGCCCCGTAAACACTTCTGATCCACCTCTGGAAACTCATTTAAGCTCCCTTGTTCGCCTTTGCCTGGAGCAGATGTGGAGCACTTGGACAGTTGGCTATGAATGGAGGCAGCTGCAGAAACCACCAGCTCCAAGGCAAGCAGGTCCCTGGCTGCAGCATTATTACAGTATCATAATGAACATGGCAAGAGAGAAAAGGAAGTGTGACTAAGGTAGTGCTGGCACACATTATCTTTTCTGCCCAGAGGTTTGCTGCTTAAATATCTCTTGAGATACAGCTCTGATGACTTCTTTGTTGGTATGTCCTTTTTTGCAGGCTATAGGATGATTTTAGTTATCTAGCCAAATCACTCACCCAGTGATACTGTCCTGATCACTTGTTTTTATCACGCTAAATAAACCTGAAATAGGTAGACATTCACTTATATCATATTAAAATACATATATGCATATTAATGTATGTACATGTATATATATATTTAATGATATATTTTTAATGTATGTAATGTGTATATATATATATTCCTTGAAACAGTAGATCACTGAGTATACACTGTAAGACATGTCTTTTTCTAAGGAAAAAGGAGAAGTATATTCCAGTGTGCTATCCTCAGCGGAAAGGCCTGTGCTCAGCCAGAATAGCTAAGTTATACATGACTAGTAAAAGTGTAAAGCACGAAACTAAGCAGCAGTTTCTTCTAGATAATGACACCACAATTAACACAAGCATTTCTCCATTCCTTTACAGTATAGTGACTTGTAAAGTCCGCTCAGAGTAATGACATCTGATGATCTGCAGGCCAAACAAAAAGTAGTTATTCCACTGTTTTATATGAGTTAATGTATAATTGGTTTTGGATTTTTTATTAACAGACCTAGAAGCTGCAGTAGCTTATGCTTTCAATGACTGAGATATATCTGTGGTATCAAAAATGGTGAATGAAGGAGCAGTTTGGTTTACATCTTTCTTCCATTCTGCTACTGCACAGACCTGGAGAGAGCTGAGTCTCACTGCTCCTACAAAGTGATGTTATCCTTACAGCTACTTGAGTCAGCCAAGCCATATGGACCATGCATTTGAAGACTGACCTCTGCTAGGATCATATTTTCACAGAATGTAAAAAATGACAGGACCATTTCCTTTTGTTTATCCATTCCCTAGTTCAAATAAAAGAAGTTGAAATAGTATGAAACATGTTGAGTTTTGCTATCAGTTGGACTAACTTACATAGCCATAGAACTATTTTAAGTATTTAGAACCTTTAATTAGTATGTTTTCATAAACGGACATTTCTAATCTCTCTGGACTTTCAAGCAGATGTTTTTGAATAAGAATCATTCTATTTCAAAAGACATCACCGGGTTTATTATAATATTTAAGTAATGCATTCCTTTTGATCACGATCTTGTGACATACCTCAGACATCTTCATTGTTTGTGCTCATTCTTCAGACCTCGAGTGAAAGATAATATCATGTTGGCACTGAATCAACTAGTTACGGTGGGCACTGGTCTGTGTTAGGCAGTGTTTATTAAAATCAACCTTATAAACAATTTAAAGTTATTATTATTACACGGGAGGCCTTTAAGTTAACTTACGCTGACGGAAATAATACAAGCTCTGATCTGCTTCTCCAGTTTCCTGAGAAAGTAAGGGCAATTGTTTAAATATCACGCATAAAATAAATAGTTCCATTTTTTATAGTATCTATTCCAGAAATTGCACTCGACTGAAGAAAATATCCAACCTAATTAAAAAGTGTGACCAGAAACAAGGTACTAGGAACATTTCTTCATCACCGCTGTGATGTTATATTTAGTAGAATTGGTGTAACGGTGATAAAAAGGAAGGGTCATTCCTAAGCTGACACTTAGATGTCTCCATTTCCCAGCAAAGAAAAACAGTTTTTTGTGGAAGAGAAGAAACGTTTTCTATGTTCTAAAAAATGTGTTCCTGCCTCTTTGTACAAGTCAAAACTCTCATATGATATCAAATATTCAAAAAACACAAACGTAAAAATTTCATCTGCAAAAAACTTAACTCTATTCCAGATAGTCAAATCCTAAGTTCAGCAAACATTTAACTGTTTGCTTAACTTCAGAGCGAATTAGACATTTGTGTCAGTCCTCTGCTGAATAAGGACGATGTTCTGAATCTTTCGACTCACTAGACTTTTTGACATTTTTTTTTTTAATCAGCATTGCCAAAGCTGCAGGTTTCAGATTTGGATACAGGAATGAGCAGAATGTGCACACGATAAATTTAGTCTATGAGGGTATTTCACTGTACTATTTCAGACAGTAGTTTACAAATAGAGTAAAATCTTCTAAAATGAGAAGGCACCCCTGATATCTGGCCTCTGTCAATAGTACTTCTATTTTCCAGTCTATTTTATATAATATGCATAACTGATCCTTCAAGGAAAATAGATCATTACACGTTCAATTTCTATCAGAATTCTTTGGTTACACTTTTTTTCTGCTCTTTCTATACTTCAGAAATACCAGAAGATTTTACTGGGAAATAAGCTAAGAATATCTATTTAACAAAAAGATGAAAAAAGCAAAACAAACGAACAAACAAAAACCCAATATTTATTCAAAATGTTCATTTTTCAGCCTTAGATAACATCATATTTTAGGCAGTCTGATTAACGCCCTGAAAACCTCACAGCTTTCAGTCATTCAACAAGTCCTTATTTCATTGCTTCTTCATTCATCGAGTTTCCTAGGCAACAGAATCAAAACTTACTAGTCAAAAGGATGTAGAAAAAGAAAAATCTATTCTGTGCAACATATTTGGCAAAATAATATATATATATATATATATATATATATATATAAATAACTTGAGTGTTTTCTTCCTTGTTACTCTCAGAGAATAACTGCTGTTTCCAAAGAATTCAGCAACCATGGCTAATAGATAAGAAATTATTTAATTTCTTCTTTGAAATCTCACTGGACCCTGAACTAACATCAAACTCAGGATGAATTCATGGGGAGTAATGAAAAGCAATTTCATGATTTATGAACAGAGAGCAGATCCATCCTTATAGCATGTGTACAAACACACGGCCATGCCCCAGTGCAAATTTTAAACAAACAGTATGATCCAGAAGAAACAGTCAATTTGCTCATTCCTAGAAAACTGGCAGCCAGTTCGATGTGATGAAAGTTCAAAAAAACCATAATTTAATTACCACGTTCAAAGTTAACAAGAAACAGGGATAAACTTTCCTAGACTAAAATTATAAATTAGAAGCAAATTGACAATAGGAGTGAAACTTCAGTGAAGTACAGTATTCCACACCACCAGGGAAGTTAATTAGATGGTCAATGCTATTCATTTACACACGGGCTCAATTGCTGACTTTCTGCAGTGCAATGGCACCAGCTGTCCTGTTGGTAGTTAGCAATCAGGAAAGAGGTTTATGTGTTTTGTTTTTTTTTAACATCATCTAGCAGAATTAAGAAGAAAGAAAAAAAAAAGATAAGAGAAAAAAAGTAAAAAAAAAAAAACTACCCTTGAAAAACCAATGGGACTTACACTTCTGAATCCCCCTCAGCAAGCAGTAGAAAGTTTTAAGCAGAAACTGAAACCTGAGAAAGCATTTTTCTAAGGAAAATGGAAATATATCTACAGTGCTCTAGTGCGGCCTGCCTGGTGCAACACCACACGTGTGCATGGGATTTGCTGGTGGAGTAGGCTCTATGCTTTGGGGTATGTCTGGACCATTTGATGGAGTTGAAGAACAATGAGAAGGAGTCTGACTACTATAGGCACAAATTCCCAGGCTTCTTCCAAGCCAGCCTAAACCTGCCCATTACCATTTCCTTCTACGCATTCTAAACAAGCTCTTACAGCAAATTCAGCAAAGCTTTGACACAGCCCTCAGCTCTCTCTTGGCAGAGATCAAATCAAAAGCACAGCAAATAAATTACTGAGTCAACAGTGTAAATGGATTTCTTACTATGTTAACCTTCTGACTATTGACCGTGCCATACTTAATGCTATTTCAATCATCTTCAGGCAATGAAGTTCCAACTTGTTTAGCTTCTTGATTTCCCTACTGAAAAGACAGTAAAAAGGAAAAGTAATGTAGAGTTTGTTCATAATTCCATGAATGACTTTGCTTTTTCAACTGTCTTCCATGTTATATTATTTATATATTTATGAGATGAACAGAAACCTAGGAACAGAATCCCACCATTTTAACAGATGCACACGAGAAGAATTTATTTTTTTTATAGATGGTAAAATATATGCTTTCTATTTTTTTTTTCATTTGAACAAAACAAATGGAAGAATGAGAGCATGAAAAAATATAAATAGAAAATGAAAATGAAAAAGAATTTTATTAGTCTTATGAAAAAGGTTTGCCATGCACATTTTGTTTAAAAATACATTAATTGTAGTCTACTAAGATCAAATAAAACTACAGCATAAAAATAAAAATAGTACATGTTTTCTCTGTGCTCGGCAGGATTATTCAGATTTGTTTTTTCATTAGACATCGTTAACATAATACATTGCACATGTTACACAAACCGGCCTGTTACAGCATTCCTATATTAATCTTCAAAGGAACATCTAAGTGATCTTCCACTAAAAAGGGAAGAAAATGCTGAATGTACAGTGCATTAAAATAACAGAGCAGCATCATAAATGTCTTTGTACGTTTCTTTGGCAAGGCTCTGTAGAAGTAAGCCAACGGAGATGTACTTGGAGATGTATTTGGAGATGTATTTGTATTTCTTTTAAGCAACTCACCACCTTGACCAGCTGCAAAAGTCCCAAACTAAAATCAATGGAGGCAGAACAAACTTACTTTAGAGAAGAAAGGCTTTCCAGATGGGCAGATGCTTAGAAACGTTTGAGCACTTCTGTAATGTTTGAATCCTTTGCACAGGGATGAAAGAAATATTGTGTGTGTCAATGGAGGTGATGGTAATGAAAACAAATTAAAGAACTGATAAATCCCTACTGTATATTTGTGATGAGCCTTGCTCTGGCTCAGCCCACATCAGCTTCTGTTTGAAATAATTCTTGAATACAGATGCTTTTTGAGGTGAAAATAGCAATTCAAGCTTTTCCTGTGTTCACTCAAGTTATTATTAATGATGGTTAACAAGTGAGAAGAAACTCAGTGCTTCTGTTCTTTTTTGCAGGTAGATTTTGTTTGGGTGACTGAAGCAGTTAAGTCTTCCACCCTTTCCACTCTTCCTGAAGAGTTAATGTCCTGTAGCAAGTATGGTTGGATAAAGCAGGAATCCAGTCCAAAATTAACAGAATTTGTAGCTCCATTTACAGCAGGAACTGTGACAGCATCTCCAACAACCAGTAACCTGAACTGTGAAGCACCACTTGAACAAGCCATGATCAGTAATCTTTGCTTCACCAGCATCTGTCTTTTGGAGAAGGTGAAAAGAAGCCCTAAGAATCCCCCACAGCTCTTACCTAACCCAGGAAACATGCACAAATGACATCTCCATTGTCTAGAGACTCCACTTAATAAACCATTAGATCAAGATGCATTTCGAAAGGCATGTCTACAATTTTGAATAGAAAGGTCAGCCTTGACCTCAGGATCAAATAGTACAGACCAATCTGCTCCTGTATTGCTCACATCTAGCTGTCTCTAGATGGGATGTTTTTGCATTTCAAAGCTTTTAATACTAGATACATGCATTGCTCCATATGGTGACCTTGTGGCAAAAATACACAAACATCGTGTTGTTCATGATTTTCAGATCAGTGTGTCTGGAATGAGATCCATGTTGCAGTACCTCAGTGTGCTTTTACAGCTCTGAACTTAGTTTTAAACTGTAAGATGCAGAATGGGGCCATGCAGAAGAATTTAAGGACACATAGCTTGCTGGAATCATGTTGGAAGGTTGTATCAGCCAGTCCCCAGGCCTTGTCCACCCATTCTGTCTGGAGAAAGCTAATCCCACATCATGGCATTGAAGAAGCTGGAATGACCCAAAGCAGAGACAAACAACATGCTAAAAGCAAACCGTGAACAATCAATGTGTCAGAATCATGCTTTTGCTTGCCATTTAGTGCTGTTCCCACAGAGTTTGTGCCACTTTAAATACACTCGTCAGTATAATACCTGTAAATTAGTATGACTTAGAACAAAAAATACAGTGACAAATTAAACCCCAAAATACTAGAGATGTAAATACCTCAACAAAGCAAACGAGCTGCGCACAAGCATATAGTCAAGCAGTTTACTAATGAGAATGGACTTGAGTATGTACGAAAAACATTCTGTGGTGTCTAATCTTAATACCCCCTAAGTAAGAAACAAGTATGGACAAGTTTGTTTATCCTATACACTAGAACAACTGGATATATACATGCTATTCTGGGAGACCTGAGGTTGAGAACTTACATCACAAAAGTCTGTGGAAATCCTTCAGCTGATTTCAAGTGAACTTCGTTTTACACTGGAAGAGAGAATAACTGATAATCTATTTTCATAACGTGTACCGCAGAGAAGTTATTTTGGTCCCTGGCATGATATTGGCCTTTGCCAGCATTTTCCCAGACAATTCTCAAATGCAACCAAAATGTTCCTACTTGCCAGAAAACATCTTAAAAATGCAGTTTGCAGACTGCCTGCTGAGTAAGATAAAGAGTATGCAAGAACACAGATGCATACTGTGATTCTCCAGCTGGCCTCAGTGGCACCGATCATCCCAGGCACATTTAATTTACTGATCACAGTAGAGCAACAGAGGTAAAACATTGAGAAGTACTGGGGTTGCCTATGAATGGACACATAATCGAGTATAACACTGAGTTCTTGTTTCCTCATTTCACAAAAGAGGTAAAAAATCTGATAGGATATGGAAGAGAGCCACAGAAATTGTCTGAAATCTTGGAAAAGGTCCTCGCAGAAAGAGATTAAAGAGGTTCAGTCTGTTGAGTTTAATAAAAACATGTAGAGATGAATTCAGTGATTACAACGTGTGAGTATCACCACAGGGAGAAAACACTGAGTAGCAACAGCAGTGCTCTCATAACAAAAACTGTAATCAGAGGTGATAGCTGGAAGTGAAAGCCAGACAAATTCAGGCAAGAATCAAACCACATATTTTAAAGAGAAAAGGTGATAACCATTGCACTACATTGCCAAAGGAAGTGATGGATTCTCCAACATCCAACAGATGTAGACTGAATGTCTTTCTAGAAGATAAGCCTTAGCCAAACACAAATTGCTGGACTTGACACAAGGCTAACTGGTTTAAATTAAGTGGCTTGTGTCATTCAGGAAGTCAGACTAAATAATCTGAGGCTCTTTTCTGGCTTTAAAAAAACCTATGGATCTATAAAGTGCAACTGTGTAACTGTGAAATCTAGTCCAAGAATAACACATTTTGATATAATAAGATTTCTATAGTCCAGTGCTGCATTAGTGGACACAATTCCAAGTGATCAGACCATGGCTATAAAATTGGAAATGAATAAAGCATGACGACATGGTGATATTAATAACAATACCAATTCTCCATGTGTTTACAGGGTCAGTCAATAGAAATTGCAGCACAGTCAGAGAAGTTTTAGCACTATAAAGTTAGCAAGAGAAAATATACTTCAGTTTTCCAGAACAGTCTCTGGATGTCATGGAAGTAAATTGAAAAATCACATCTATTCTGCTAACACTTGAGGAGGGGTAGGGGGCATTTTCTAGTTCTGCTTGTTCCACTCAATTAAGGAGTGACAGGGTGCCAGCTCAGGCACTGAAATTCCATCAGTTACGGTGTTTAATACTTGGGGCAGTTCTTGGCACAGTTGTGGCTCCAGTCAAGCAGCACTTTCCGAAACAGCTTTTTGCATCATTCAGTAGTCAGCACGGGCCAAGGACACTGCTGGATAGCCATCTGGATGTACCCACACTTTTTTTTTTTTTTTTTTTTTTCTGGTAGAACAGTGGATGACTGCAGGAAAATTGCCCCACTATTCCATTCAGCTTGTGGCTTAGGAAACACGTCCTGGCATTTAATGCTTAACAAAACAGATGCAGCCAATGAGTTCAAAGAATCAGCTGCTCTTCAGAAAGACAGCTGTGCTCTCAATTCCTTTCCTATTTCTGCTACACAATTATTTACAATATGTATATTTTAATTTCACATATAAGTTACAGTGATCTATCTTTGAAGAAAATCATCACTTTCAAAACTGCTCAACTGTCCTTAAAGTTAAAAAGGAACCTTCCAAAAAGGACAACTGCAAATTGAATCATGAGATCTACTTTCTGAAGTGATCCATCACAGAAAGATTCAACTAAAAGCAGAAGAGCCTACAAATAAAGCACAGTTGACACTTAACTTTTAGGACTTTAGACCTAACAGTGGAATCTAAAGCCAGTATTAGAGAGCTTTCAGGCACATGAAATTAGGTACTGTGGAAAAATAACTCAAAAGAACTCCATACATACACACATGTACTGAGAAAGAAGCCAGTACATAATCTTAAGCATAGAAGAGTGTCTGAATATCAAGCTCCTGCAGAATTTAAATAAAAAAAACATATAGGCGAGTGTCAATCTTCTCATATCTTGTGATCTGTTCAGCAAAGCGTTATTTCTCTAATTCTTTTGCTTCCCAAAATGACCACTGAAAGCCTTTTCCTTCATAATACAGACAGAGGAAGTCGTGTTTAGCAGTAACTTAATACTGAAGTGCCTAGAATCAGCTAGAATCAGCAGGAATACAAGTTTCATGAAATTAGGAAGGGACCTTACAGGAAAAATACTAACCTAGAGATGGATGCTTAATGCTTCAGTCCCTGAGCTCTGAGGTTACAAATAAACGCTGATTTCAGTGGCCTAAACCAGGGAAGAATTCAGTAAGAGTCTGAAGATAAAACAACAAGATCAATCCAGGTTAGAAAAATGCTCAAAAAAGGTAAGTACATGATTAATTTGGCATCTCTCTTTCCTGAATATTGTTTTAATATAATTTTAGACAGTCTGTTGTACAGTACTGTTCATAGCCTTGTGTGAGCTATTTAAGGTTCAGCCAACCAAGCTGCACGATCAGTAAAGAGACAGTGCTACCACACACAGGGTTATTTGGAATAGTGAATACCACGCTCAACTAAATAATCTGCCAGATGGCACTGGAAGAAAGCTGCAACTCTCACTTTCATTTCCACAACAGCAAACAACGTTCCATGTTTAAAATAAACTTTTCCAGATGAGTAAAAGATAATCTTTGTGGTGCTTTTTCTTGGTCTTTCTCTTCGACTTCAGCTTTTTTTTTTTTTTCCCCCTCAAACTAACAAATAAATAAATAAAATGAGTTGGTCACGTTAAAGAAAAATCCCAATTTAGACCACCATAGTACAAAGCACTCCCTCTAGGCAGCATCAAAATTCCATGCTATTTATTGAACAAAAGGCAAAAATGAAATATAATATTTTCACTCATCAACTTCTGTTAACAGTACTCCTAAAAATGAACACCTACCACATTAAGCCATTTCCTGTCATTTTATGGGTTTTCCATAATGAAGAAGAGTACTGCTTTGTTGAAACGTGGCTATTTTCACATTTGCCGATGTTTTAACCCTTTCTTTCCAGTCCTAAATAGCAAAGCCCTCAGAAGCGGAAACAAAAAGAGCTCTGAAAGCTTTTCTCATTATTCTTTTAGTGTTTTGGGGTAGCCTCCCTTCAATCTGCAGCAGACAGCAAGCTGTCTCCTGTTCTACTGTTCCAGGGCCCCAGTCTTAGCTGTGCTCCAGAGACACAAATAGTTCTTAATGTCATCTGGAAAGTACACAAAATGTGAAGTTACGTTTTTTGCAAGATTCTGCTTGTAGCAAATACCTCTATAATGCACACTTACATGTTTTTACAGTATCTATAAAATATTGTCAAAGAATCATTTGAAACAACTTCAGGCATTTGAAGTTTTCCATTGGGGCAGACAGAAAAATAGGGAAAATTAAACTTTTGGTGAAAATATAGTCCACACAAAATAAGTATCTCCTCTTTCTCCTCAAGTATTTTCAAAGCCAGGTGAAGTCTTGAGCAGCTTGAATGCTATTGACTCGTCTGGACCTGCAGGATCTCTGCCATATCTATGAGAAAGACACTGTGGCAATACACTTCAAGGAGTGGTGGATCCCCTGCGCTGTTGCCATCAGGCAGACGGAGGAAACCTAAGAGATGCGGAGGAATGGAAGCAAGTCCCTGCTCAATGTTGCAGGAAAACCCTTTTCTTACATAACTCTCCTTCTCTTTCTCATGTTCGCTTACACAATAGCTTTGAGACTCTGGATCTTGAGGGATAGATAAGTGAGGATGGTGTGGATGGTCCACCCAGGAGGTTGTCCAGGTCAAGGAGGCTGGCAGCAGTGAAGTCACTGAGAGAGCGTGAGGGCTCAGGGACTTCAGGGGATTGAAGCAGTTAGCGCTCAGAGCAACTGTACAGGTGATGCTTTCCTCTATCCCTTTAGAGGAAGGGAGGGATACTGAGAGTACCAGGAAACTGCAGGAAGTTTTATCTTATTTATTTATTTACCGTGAGGCAGTTGGCAGATGGCTGCAGATGGAATCCAAAAGAGAGAAAAGGATTCCGTCCCAGGAACTGTCTGGGTTCATTGACAGGGCATTAATGTAGGTTTGAAGGAGGAAGGGGTTATAATGAGCCTGTACACAACAAGGTGCAGGCTGACACAACTAAGTTACAGGGACAAGGTGCTAGCAGGAACCCTCAACCTGCTGCATCTTATGAAGGCAACAGGGAGACTAAAGGTAAACATTTCAAAGGAATTAAGGAGTTATGCACAACGAAGGTGATAAGGCCAGCTGCTCAACTGAACTGCCTCTACATCAATGCATGCAGCTTGGGAAATAAACAAGGAGTTGGAAGCCACAGTACTATTCCCCGTGCTCCATATGACTTTTGGAATCAAGTAAATAATCAACTCAAATGTCTCTAAAGTGAATGAATTCAATTCCAACAGGTATGAGGCTGCTAGTGGTAGCTAACACGGCAAGTAATAAGTATAGAGGGAAACATCAGAAGTTCTCCCAGTAAGTTCTAGGAGACATAAAAAATAATAATTCAACTGTGTAGCCCTCCTGGATCTTTTTGCAAGTCAATTACCTTTTAAGAGATTAGTTTGAAAAAGGTATGTGAAAAAGGGAACAGACCTCCCACTTTAAAATTATTTGTATGATTCTTGTAAGTTGTTTATTTTTATTATAGCCTCAGGTTGAAAGAAATTAAGTGTGCTTAAGGTGGGAATTATCCACATTTTTAAGCAAAAGCATAATACCACCACACACGCACAGGGCTCAGGATTTGAAGCCTGTGAAGCATTCACGTAGTAGGAAGCTTAGGCAAACTAGGCAACCATGAAGAAAAAGAAGAGAGCTTAAATACTCCTGTTTTTATTGCATCATGGAAAAAATTGATCATTTATCTCATTAAGAGGGAGTATTTTTACTGGAGATCTCCTACTGGGTTTATAAACTTGCCTGCTGCTTGAGCTTTAGTGCCTGAAAGAGCAGTGTTGTCCCTTGGGATAGATGTTGGCCTTTGCAGCAAGGTAAGGAAGGTAAATTATTGGGAAAGTACTTTTTTTCTTTAAATGTACATAAGTCTATCTTCTTAAACAGATGCTTAAACAAGTTTAAACTTAAACAGCATATAAAATAAATACGTGCAACTACAATTTTAGCTCATTTACATGAGCTAGATGTGTGCAGAGGGATGGCTTGTAGTTATGGCCTGGGACTGAGAATCAAACAAAAAAAGAAGAATTAAAAGTTCCTTTTTCATACTCTTGTTCTATCCATGAGGGAAGTTAGGAATTTGTTTACAAGGATGCCCTGAAAGCATCCCAGCACAGGTACAGGGTGCTGGTTTGACATTGCTGGTGAATCAAGCAAATGCTCAAAATCTAATAATTCACACAAATAGCTGAAGGTGTGCTTTGGATCTTGAAAGAATTGACTCTTAAAATTCATGTATATCAAATATCTCAACAAAATCATAACCTCAGCTGTGACTTTCTTGCATACCTGTAATGTACTTACTAACAACGTAGTTAGCCTCGGTACCTACCTGTGAAAGTTGTTCTGTCCCGGTCTTTACACGTTATCCCTGGCCACTCTCCACCCCCCTTCACCCCTTTTTTTCCAAGTTTAATTCTTGATTTAGTCTTGATTAAGTCAATGAGAAATAAGATCAATCTGATAGCAGCGGTGTTCAAATAGTGGTGCTCATATGGTGCTGAGTGTGGAGGGAAGCACTCAAAATGTGTCCCAGTTTTGCCTTTGACACCCAACAGCTCCTTATCGGCTTACAGAATAGTAACATGTAAAGCTTCCACATCTTTCTGGAGGCACTGTAATACGGGGATGAAGGGAGAAGTGGCTGGAACATGACACTGATCACTCCAGCAACTCCAGGAAAAGCCATTTACCAGACAAAATTCACATCACAGATGCATGTCCAAGCCTAGTAGGATCCTGTATAGCATAGCAGAACATAACAGAGCATAGCGTTGTATAGTATACATTCTAAGCCAAATTGTTTCCAACCTAGTTTGAATCAGCAGTACTAACTGCACAGAAGAGCTCTTCTTTGGTTTTGTACTTGAGTAAACACTGCAAGATCTGTCTCAAAATCCTAGATGCTACTGCAATAACAAAAGCATCATATAAGTAAAGAGTAGCAGCAGTCTCCAGAGAGTAATCAAATCTTTCTGGTGCACAGAGACAAATTACATTAGACTCTGAAGGTGACAAATGTTAATAATGTTTGATGTTAGTAAAAAAAAGCTGATGTTTCAGTGCCACAGTCCCTAACAATCCATCTTTTCAAAATGTTTCCAGACATATTATATTTCATTAAGACTATCACGTAATTACTCCTCTACCCTGGAACAAGGGCTTTAATCTAGATGTGATTACAGGAATCTAATCATTTTCTGACCAAGGCTCGTATTTCTGCAATGTTTTCAAAGATAAAACACCTGGTAGTTGTACGAGGCATTGCATGTTATACATTCATACTATACAGGTGGTATATATTATTCCACATCTCTTATTTCTCTGCACATCCACATTTGTTCGTCTAAAGGACCTGTACAACATCTGCTGATCATGCAGTCTAAAAAATTCACATGCTCCTATTCAGAGCAGTTCTTTACCACAGTATTTCTAGACTAGTCATCTCCTTCACCTCCCACCCAAGGCTTTCCTTTCAAGTTGGTTTCAGCTGAAACAAAACAGAAGTATTACTTCTGTATCGCTACAGTAGCACCGAGAACACAAACCCAAGTTTGGCTCAGCTTCTCTTTATCTCTGTCCTTTGGCAGGTGAAGTACACTATATTCTGTTGGACCAAGACAACCTGCAGTTTGTGGAAACATTTCATTTTGCTGTTATCCTGCATGCCAGATGTGTTAGTGAACACATTTAGCTGCTTTAAGGGTTCTACATCCAGCTATTTATAAGTGTTTAGAACAAAAATATGAAATGCAGAGACCACAGAAGAATCTTCTCTATGCATGTTACAAGACTCTCCCTAGTATTAGAGAACTTCGTTTAACACTCAGTGTTTTGACAGCACACCCATCTCCACACCTTGCCTTACAATGAGCAGAACAAAGGTCAACCTCTTAGAGAACCTTAGAAACCTGCTTGGTTTCATAGCCTGTGTTGTGGTTTTCAAGAATGCTTCTTCTCCCACTCAATTATTCACTCATCCCAGGTTCTGCTGGCAAAGGTAAGGATAAGTAAACCCCGCTTGAGTGAGTTCAAGCATGCCTGGAGGCTGAGTAAACAACCAAAGAAAGGATCTCAAAAATGGGGTTGCTATCTGGACTTGTGTATATAAAGGTATGTAAAAAGCATCTATGGAATATACAATGTATTATTAAAATTCTTTCCCTTGAGTAATGCTTAGAAAGGAAAAGCACTGTACAAGGGCGCTCTGAAACAAATGCCTCCTATTTTATGATGTCGGCCAACAAGATCAGAGGCAGATGTCGGTGGATGGCAGAAGACATTGCACCTGCCCACAAATATCCTGTTATTGCTGTGTGACAGATGGAAGAAGAGGGGCAGTCTGACAGAATAGCGACTGACACTGAAGTGCACATGAAACAAAAGTGTCACAGAACTCCTCCAGTGGAAAAAAATCACACCTATTGACGTTCACTGATGCTTGCTGAACGTTTATGGAGACCAAACCATGGAAGAGGTTTTGTTCTCAATGATACAGAACAGTGAACCATTCCTTTCTTCTAGAAGGTATTTTGTCTTTTGAACTATTATACGAAATGAAAAAGGAAAGGTTGCATGAATTATATGAACTGAAATACGTAGTACAAAAAATTGGGAAGAAGCTGTGGAAGATATATAAATAGCTTGGGAGTGTCTATAAAGGCTGTCTCTGCAATCTCCAATCTTTAAGTAACAATAAACTATATGCATTAGATCTTTTCCAGCAGTACAAATCTCAATACCAGATGTTGATCCTGTTAATATTACAAGGGAAAATGTTCTGTGATTCATAAAAATTTATGATTAAAAACGCTATGAGAAATCACCTGCCATTATGAACCACAATGAATATGTGTCCAAAGTTATTGCAAAAGACATTCTATTTTATTCCCAGAAAAAGGGAAAAATGTTCCCTGTGGTTCAAAAAAATGTATAAACTTAGCAAAGACAGTCCCCTCTACTGAGAATAAGGAGAGACTCCAATGGAAAAGGGAATGCTGGGGAACAGAATGTGCATCCATCTGGGGAAGGGGTCAAAAGGGAGAAAGGACTGAATCAGACTGCTGCTGCTGCTCAGCAGCCAGAGAGGGTCCGTGTGTACCAATATATGGTAGTGATCCCTGCAGTTATGCAGAGAAGGCTTCTGTCCCAGCAGGCCCCTACCAGGACCCTACCGTCACAAGCACAGTAGCTTCCCAAATGTGCATCAGCCATGCTCAGAAGCCCAGTGCCAGAGAGATCACTTCTGCCATGCAGCTGCTATAGCTGCCTCATCCTCCTCTGCCTACAGAGGACATGGGCCAAGCTCCTCGGTGCAGGCAAAGCTCTATATTCCAAAATTTGGAAGAAGTGAGGTGAGGAGTCCTACAGGGAGATGACCAACCATGGAAAAAGGAGTCTCACCTTGGGATGAGAGAATTGCTCACAACTCCTGGGGAAAGGTTGCAACCATCTCAGGAGGCAATGAGGAAGGACTTAGTGCCATTTTAAGCTGAGACTCTCTCAACAGGAGCCATCAAGACGTGGTGCCAGGCAAGCAAGTGGACAGAGAGAAAATGAGACAGAGTTGGATGAGTCCTAGGCACCTGGGGTCATTGGCTCCTGTTGCTCATGGGGAGCCAGTCTGTGTGCTGCTACTCTGAAGGTCAAAAAGAAGCTGCACCCTTTTCTTTTTGTTCCAAGCCCAGCCCAGTGCAACTTTGCTCTTTCCCTTTTCAGCTGCAGCAAGACCTAGTGAGACATGGATCCAGGAAGCAGCAGATCCCTGCCAGGACTATCAAGGAACAGGAGGTCTCCCAATAAATGTATCTCTCAAGATGTGCTCATGAATGTCTTTCTTTTCTGTGGAGGAGCACGATTACCTGCTCACAGCTCGTACCTACTAGCTGGGCCCAGGTGAGCAGCTCTGCTGGTACATTTTAGAAGAGCGGAGGACTAGGATGACCCTCCAGGTGCCTGAGAGCAGGGATGCAGGGCTGGCCTTCCACATGAAGCTTTTAGAGGCAGTGAGGACTGTCCAGTTTGCTGGAGGCCTTTGCACAACATTTACACAATAGGTTTTGGGTGTGGGAGCAGAATAAGTTCTTCAGGACAAGTGACAGAGAGAAATGAGCTTGAGGGTCAGCCACAGGACAGAGAAGGTGGAGGCACCCGTGCCTGTTCTCTTGCCTGTGATATAATGAGCAGTGAGCCTGGGAATAGCAGACAGACGCCTCTGTGAGCACCACTTCTCCTTTTCGCTGTGGGACAGAACGTATCTTCTCCAGAACCCCTACCTCTCCCTTTCAAGAATGGCAATGGCTGTGCCACAGAGGTGACCTGAGGGCACTGGGAAGGTGGCAGGATACCAGACCTGTGCTCTGGGGCTCATGTGAAGCCCTACCTGCCCAACTGCATTCTGAGATGAGAAAAAGGTCAAGGAGGATATGAGCAGAATCCCTACATAAGCAGAAGATGGAGCAGAGAGGGCTGGCAGATAAGAATGGCAGTGAATAGCTCTTGCAGGTCCTAATTTATTTCACAAAGTGTGGAAATGCTTATTACTAATTAGTGTTAAAAATTAATTACTAAATTAGTGTTAAATTACTAAATTAGTGTTAAAAAATCAGTTAAATTACCTTGCTTAAGTCACCCTTGTGTGTGAAAGTAGATACAGTCCAACTGACCTACCTTTATTTCCTAGAATCACAAAATGGCAGGGCCACCAACTTCTGGATCTGGTACCTCACCAGGCTGCCCAGGGCTCCATCCAACCTGGTCTTGAACACCTCCAGGGATGGGGCAGACACAGCCTCTCTGGGCAGCTTATTCCAGCACCTAACCTCCCTCTCTGTAAAGAACTTTCCCAACATCCCATCTAAACCTTCCCTCCTTGACCTTAAAACCATTCCGTCTTGTCCTATCACTGTCTACTCAAGTAAAAAGTTGATTCCCCTCCTGTTTATAATCCCCTCTCAAATACTGAAAGGGTCTCCCTGCAGCCTTCTCTTCTCCACGCTGAACAAGCCCAGCTCACTCAGTCTGTCTTCACAGGGAAAGGTGCTCAGCCCTCTGATCATCTTCGTGACCCTCCTCCAGGCGCTGTCCAAAAGCTGCACATCCATCCTGTATTGCGGACCCCAGAACTGGACACAGTACTCAAGATGGGGCCTCACAAGGGACGGGAAAAAGGGACAATCACCTCCCTGTACCTGCTAGCCACCCCTCTTCTGATGGATCCCAGGATACCTGTGCAAGAGCACACTGCAGGCTCATGTTCAGTTTTTCATCCACAGGACCTCCAGGGTCTGCAGGGTACTCCTGAGTTCTCCCAGTCTGTATATATATCTGGGATTACTCTGACCCAAGTCAGTGAAAGAATGAATGCTAAGGTTTTTTTTTAAGATTTTTATTAAAGAATATTCATTAAGCTGTATCAGTCAGACTTACCTAATCTCACTATTTAGTTAAAAGGGCAGTCAATCCAAATGTACTAAAGAAGCATTTTCTCTTCAGCGTAATCTGGTTCACGACTTGTAAACTTTGCATGGACACAACTCACGCAAAGTCCTACTGAGACAAGACACGTCAAGTATGTTTTTCATGAAATCCAAGGCATCTGTGTATCTAGAAACAGCAGGTTCAGCACATGTGAAAATAGAAATACAGCTTGCACAATTAAGTGTATGTATTCACTGAATGGCAGTTACATTAAACTCGACAACTTCGTACTTCATAGCTAAACTGTATGCAGCTCAACAGCTTTGTTTACGGAAGCATTCAGTGGACAAACCTCTGAGTGGCACTCACGAGGCCTAATGATTACAGTACAAGGCAGCAGTAAAACTGTAATCCAGTTTTCACCACGATGGCTCAAAAAGACAAAGATCTTAGTGCTAGGTTCTATTTTTAAAACCATTTCACAGGAAAAGCATTTCACCATCATCAGCCTACACTGTCCAGCGTGACTAAAAAGAAGCAGAACATGACCAGCAGGCAATGTACACCACAAAACCCAGTTTTGTTTCATTTTTATTTTAAAACATGACTTTCTGAACAGATTTAGTCAGAAGTTACATTCACACCCTCAGACTCTATTACAGGTTCTTCTTGAATGCTTGTGCCTATTAAATAAAGATTATTTTAAAACAGAATTCCAGCATAAATCTCTCCTCTATCAAACATTTACAAGCACTGACCTGTGTTCTCACAGCATTTAAGGTGAGAAATACAGTTCCAAACATTTATTGCATAGTTATCCGCTCTTTTCTTAGCAGATAATCCCTGGCACTTATTTCAATAATCCAACCATCACTTCACTTATATCCCACAATTTTCTTGCAACCGAGTCATCCATGGCTTTGGGCAGGAGTTCCTCCTCTTTGCAGTCCCCAAAATATTTCCCAGACACACCTTCAACATCAGGAGAAGAGGCCAAATAAATTGAAGTCTGAGCTCCTTCCAGAGGTGTTTTGAAGAAAGCCCATGACACCAAATTGAAAAGGGGTTTTGCCAGTAACGGAATATTCACGTATCTTCCTAAATTTGTTCTGACAATACCCGGATGAAGTGAATTGACAGTGACTCCTGTCCCTTCCAAACGACGGGCTAGCTCCCTTGCAAATAATATGTTAGCCAGTTTACTCCGGCTGTAACAAAAGCTTTTATTGTAACTCATTTCACTGTTCAAGTCTTCAAAGTTGATTTCTCCGTACTTGTAAAGCTTTGAGGACACCACCACAATCCTGCTAGGAGCAGAATTTTTGAGGAGGCCCAGAAGAAGGTTGGTGAGCAAGAAGTGACCCAAATGGTTTACGCCAAATTGCATCTCAAAGCCATCCTCTGTCTTCATGTATGGACACTGGAATATCCCTGCATTATTTATCAGAACATCCAGCCTTGGCTCCTCCTTTAAATAGGAAAGAAAAAAATAACTTGGTTTTGTAATCGGTTGTCATGCAAAACACACTACTACGTTTAATATTTCTCATTACACACTGTTAGAGGGAAATCACTTCCAGTTTTCTATATGGTAACTTTGCAACAGTTTCTAAAGCATTACTGAAAATAATAAAACCACCACTAAACTAAATATTAAACTCCAGCAAGCTTCCAGTACATCACTACAGGTCTGTATTTACTTTTAATGTGTGCAGACAACGCAATCACCTGTTACTCCAGGCTGCTAACTTATCTTTGTGATGCATTTGTTTCCCTCTAAGAAGTAACCTGTTTGTTATACTTGCAAAACCACATATATTTAATGCAAGATAACAGTTTCTCACAAACCTCAGTCTTGGGCAAGAGCTCTACCATAAATAAATAGCATTCAAGAGAACCTATTGAATTGTAGATCCCTCATCTCATTGTGGAGCTCATAGAAACATCGAATCAACAAGACTGGAAAAGACCTACAAGATCATCCAGTCCAACCGTCCATCTATCACCAATTGTTCTCACTATACCATGACCCTCAACACAACATCTAAATGTTCCTTGAGTACCTCCAGGGTCAGTGACTCCACCACCTCCCTAGGCAGCCCATTCCAGCACCTGACCACTGTTTCAGAGAAGAATTATTTCCTAACATCCAGCCTGAATCTCCCCTGGCACAACTTGAAGCTCTTCCTTCTCATCCTATTACTAGTTACATGAGAGAAGAGACCATCTCCCAGCTCTCTACAACCTCCCTTCGGGTAGTTATAAAGAGCAATAACGTCTCCCCTGAGCCTCTTCTCCAGAAGAGATATTGTGAAAAGCACTGCAAAACAACACTTTCATGGCTTTAATCACTGTCCTATTTTAAAACTACTACATTTTATTGTGCTGTTTGGTGCAAAGTATGGAGCTGAGCTCATGACAGAAGAGTTCATTATGTTACTAATCTCAACAAGTTTCACACAACAAGCTGAATCTAATTGGCATACTCAAGAACATATGTCTACAGGACTAAGGCTTGCAATTTTTATGATGTGTTCAGCACGTGCTATTTGATGGATTAGTATTCTGGTTCAAGTTCAGGAAACCTAATTAACAGAGAAAGTTGTACAGATAATTCAAACATATCTATAATTTACAATACATCGTGTATTCCATATACCAGCATCCACTCAAAAATTAAGAGCTTTCCAATTTACCCCAAACAAATTCTTTACAAAAATATATTAGACTAAGTTGCCTACCTAAACTCTGAATTCAGCACTTGTTGTTCACAGAAGACAATTAGTATTAACCTGGGCATAACAGCTTCTTGAAATTACATTCCTTCTCATTCAGCTGCTTTGGGGATTATTTAGAAAATGAAGGTTAAGATGCATGTCAGTGCGTGTATTTGCAGTGCTGCTTTCTCCTCCACTGCCCATTTATCATTTACAGCCACTTCTATTGGCTTTGCTGATAAAGGGACAATAATAATTTTACACTTCTGGATATCATGTAGTAAATATAAAAAGGTTGGGCAGTGTTTATTTTCTAGTGTTCTTATATCAATTCGTATCCAAACATATTTTCCAAGTACAGTGAAGCAATATCAGATAGACCTTATCTCTGGATTTAAAAGTAGGAAGATTACAAAACTCCACCACAGAACTTGGCTTTTTCAGAGATTTAAGTTTAGAAAAGCTATTTGAAAGTCAATGCAACACATTCTCTCTCAATTTTTATTTACCGCAACAGAATCTGGACACCTTTCAAGTACTTAACAAGCAGTTTTCCAAGCTGTACAATTTACTAAGCCTAGTTTCCTACGGCTTTGAATCTCATGCACAGCCTGATATTGTTAGGTGAGCGTCTCAGCCAGTGCCTTTCATGGAGTGGAACACATCTAATGGAGGCTCTCAGCTGAACTCCTGCTGACACGTTTCCATCGACAGAAGATGGTTTCAAACTAAGAAAGGAGAGATTTAGACTGGATATAAGGAAGTTTTTCACCATTAGTGGGATAAGGCACCGGCACAGGTTGCCCAGAGATGCAGTGGGCGCCCCATCCTTGGAGACACTCAATGTCAGGCAGGACGTGGCTCTGAGCACCTGATGGAGCTGCAGATGTCCCTGTTTATTGCGGAGGAGTTGGACCAGATCATCTGACCTTCAGAGGTCTGTTCCAACTCAGATGACTCTATAAGGAGAACGTATTGGCTGTTGCTGACCTGCCTACGCTCAGGTTTTCAGGCCATCTGCAGAAATGTTATACGCTCAAGACTGTCCATCTACTAAACTCGGGTACTGCTGAGCGTGAGTCTGCGGAGGAGGCAGCAGCACGGACACAGCCGTGCGTGGCTCACACAGCGAGGACAAGGCCGAGCCGTCGGACCAACATAAAACATCAAACACAGGTTGTTTTGGAGCAAGAAAAAAACAACCCAGAACAGTGACACCCAAACCACCCCATGCAGGCAGAAGGCCGCTGGGGCGGTAGGCCCGGCACACGCCGCGGGCGGGGCCGTACCTGGAGGACGCGGTGGCAGAAGGCGCGCACGGAGCGCAGCGAGGCCAGGTCCAGCTCGCGGACCACCAGCTCGCCTTCGCCCTCGGCCGCCTCCCGCTCGCCCAGCTCGGCTCGGATCTCTCGGGCCGCCCGCTCGGCCCGCGCGCGGTCGCGGCACCCCATGATGACGCGGGCTCGCATCCGCAGCAGCTCGGTGGCCGCGGCCCGGCCCAGCCCGCTGTTGGCCCCGGTGATGATCACCGTCTTGCCCCGCATGGACACCCCGGCTCCGGCTCCGGGGCGGGCCGCGGCCCGCATCCAGCGCCAGGCGGCGAGGAGCAGACCCCCGCCCAGCAGCGCCGCCGTCAGTGCCGCCGAGGCCATGGCAGCGAGCAGAGCCGCGCTCCGCCCCGCACAGCCCCGGGGCTGCGTGAGCACGGCCCGCCGCGCCGCCAAGCATTGTGGGGAGTGTAGGCAGGAGGGATCGCCGCCGCACTGTGCGGCCGGGAAACGAATAACGGGGTCCCGAGGCGGGAGGTGCAGCGTTTCGCTCCGCGTAGGGCAGGGTTCTGGCCTGAGATCCTAGCCCTTATAGTGTTCTCCCATCTAAAACTGGGCGCGGTAGCTGCACGGTTCCCTGCCTTTCCCCTCTTGGCCCTTGCATGCAATTTGTCATACAATTTGTGCAACCCCCAGATCGTCTCCAGCCCAATTTTTATTTTCCGTAATAATCAGGGAGGAACGACTGCATGCACCAGTACAGGCTGAGGGATGACGGGCTGGAGAGGAGCTCTGAGGAGAGGGACCTGGTTGTCCTGGTGGATAAGAGGCTGGCTGTGAGCCAGCAGTGTGCCCTGGTGGCCAACAAGGCCGATGGTACCCTGGGGTGTATTAAAAAGAGCACAGCCAGCAGGTGATTCTCCCCCTCTACTCTGCCCTGGTGAGGCCTCACCTGGAGTACTGTGTCCAGTTCTGGGCTCCCCATACAAAAAAAAAAGACAGGGATCTCCTTGAAAGAGTCCAGCGGAGGGTTACAGAGCGTGGAAGACTTCCCTTATGAGGAAAGGCGGAGAGACTTGGGTCTTTTCAATCTTGAAAAAAGAAGACTCAAAGGGGATCTGATCCACGTCTACAAATATTTAAGGAGTGGGAGACAAAGGAACAAGGCCGGACTCTTCTCAGCAGTGTGTGGTGACAGGATGAGAGGGAAATGGCCACAAACTGAAGCATAGGAAGTTCTGCGCAAGTGTGCATGGGAACTTCTTCACAGTGAGGGTGAAGGAGCACTGGCACAGGCTGCACAGAGAGGTGGTGGGGTCTCCTCTGGAGTTGTTCAGGACCCACCTGGACGCCTACCTGTGCAACCTGGGCTAGGGAGCTGCATTGGCAGGGGGGTTGGACTCGACGATCTCTAGTGGTCCCTTCCAACCCCTACAATTCTGTGATGCTGTGAAAGCTCTGTATGTGTTTAGATAAGAATCCCCCTTAGTTTGAATGGCATTTCAGGGAAAGAGGTTATTCCCTTGTCTAATACTAGCAGGTTTCATACCAGGAACCAGAGAAACATCAAGATTAAAAAGACCAGTAAGACCATCTACAACAATCATAAATCCATGCCCATTACCGCTTGAGGCCAAGCCCTCAGAGTGATATCCACCTTTTTTTTGAACATCACCAGCAGTGGTGGGTGACTTCACTACCTCCCTGAGCAGCTAGTTTCAGTGCCTCACCACTCTTTCTGAGACAAAAATTTTCCTAATATCCAATTAGAACCTCTCCTGGTGCAATCTGAGGCCATTCTTCCTCATAGACCAAGCTGAGCAGTGTGATTGATACAGCAGAAGGAAGAAGTGACCCTGATAAACTCAAAAGGTGGGCCCATATGAATCTAATGAGGCTCAGCAAAGCAAAGTGCAAGGTTTGTACTAGGGTTGAGGCAATCATAGATGTGTATACAAACTGCGAGAAGAACTCCTTGAGAGAAGCCTTCCTAAGAATCACAGGATCACAGGGGTTGGAAGGGACCTCTAGAGATCATTGAGTCCAACCCCCTTGCTAAAGCAGGTACCCTACAATAGACTGCACAGGTAGTTGTCCAGACAGGTCTTGAAGATCTCCATAGGAGACTCCACAACATCTCCTTGCAACCTGTTCCGGTGCTTCATTACCTTTACCATAAAGAAGTTCTTCTGAGTGTTAGTACGGAAATTCCTGTGTTTTAGGCCATTGCTCCTTCTCTTATTGCTTCACACTGCCAAGAAAAGCCTGGCCTCATCCATTTATCAGATCCCCTCTCAGTCTTCTTTTCCCCAGGCTGAACAGACCCAGGCCACTCAGCCTTTCGTCATATGAGAGATGCTTCTTTATGGCCCTCTGCTGGACTCCTGGCAGATCTCTTTTGAACTGGGGAGCCCAGAAGGTTTTACTGAGAGTGGTGAGGTGCTGGAACAGGTTTCACAGAGAGGATCTGGATGCCCAGTCCCTGGAGGTGTTTAAAGACAGTTTGGATGGCGCCCTGAGCAGTCTGTTCTAGTACTTGATCTAATGGCTGGCAACCCTGCCTGTGGCAGGTATGGAATGGAACTTGATGATTCTTGAGGTCCCTTCCAACCCAAGCCATTCTATAATTTAATGATCACAGAATCACAGAATCGTAGGGGTTGGAAGGGACCTCTAGAGATCATCGAGTCCAACTCCCCTGCCAGAGCAGGCTCCCTACACCAGGTAATCCTGGATCCTATCACTGTTACTTGGGAGAAGAGGCCAATCCCCATCTTGCTGCAACTATAAGGTCTCCCCTTAGCCTCCTCTTCTTCAGACTAAAAAATCCCACTTCCCTCAGCTGCTCCCCATAAGACTTGTACTTCACAGCTTTGTCACTCTTCTTTGGACACGTTCCATGTACAACAATCTGATCATTCTCCTTTGATGACATCAGGAGCAGCTGTGAGTTCTTTTTTAGGTTCCTTGGCCTGTCATTGTTCCTCTGATCCTTCCTGGGTTTAATTTCATTAGATGTTAAGACAGACAACATGGCAGAGCCTTTCTGAGGTACTGAAACAGATAGAAGGTGTCACAAATTTTAAACTACAGGTTCCTAAAATGCAGTTGAGATCTGAGGAAAACAAAGGCTGCTGTGGAAAAGTATGGCTTCAGAGCACTAATATTTGAAGTGCAGCCTTGCTGCTTTGTGGTAAGTGTTACAAAAGTGGTCAAAGAGCTTTGCTTTCTGCAGCAAATGTAAAATGGAACCTGTAATAACACGCTTTTAGCTAGACTGTATTGTTACACTTTACCCATTTTCTATAGTCTCTGGAGCCTTACAAAGCTGTCAGATTTTGAGGCTGGCCTGTCACATTAAAGGATAGATGACATTCACATCTTTAATACTCCTTGTTGAAGACTGAATCTTATTTCCCACTTCTCTGCTTTGTTTTCTCAGGACCTGTTCATCTAAATACAGAAAGCATCCAGACTTAGGTTTGTAAAGATCCCATCTCACCTACATTGTGAAGATGCAGAATGTGCCTTCCTGTCCCCACCATGCCAACTTAGCTCTGAATCTTCAATATTTTTTTTTTTCAGCCATCATCTTCACTTCATTTGCTCATATCTTACCTTCTCTAAATCCAGGCCATGTTGGACCTTCCCACAGGGAGACATTTCTGTGACGGACACCAGAAATAAGCTTTGTTGCTGAAGAAGCATAGAATCGTAGAATATCTCAAGTTGAAAGGGAACCCAACTCCTGGCTCCTGAATTTCAGGACTACCTGAAATTCAAACTCTGCATCTGAGAGCTTTGCCAAATGCTCCTTGAACTCTGGCAGCTTGGCTCTGTGACCGATGACCTGGGGAGCCTATTCCATGCCCACCGCCTTCTGGTGGAAAACCTTTTCCTAATACCCAGCCTGATCCTCCCCTCTGTTCCTTGTGAGGGGCTGTAGGCCTCCATGAGGCCTTCCCTCAGCCTCCTGGATAGACCTCTATCACCATGTATGTACAGACCAAGAAAAGATACAAGAACTGGAAGTTCCTAACGATGCCAGAATATTTATGGAATCATAGATTTATAGAATCATAAAACCACCAGTGTTGGAAAAGACCTCCAAGGTCATCCAGTCCAACTGCACGCAGCTTTCACATCTGTAACGTTAACAATGCATGGATGTAAGATGACTGATCATGTTCTGCTTCAGCAAGGCAGGGTCAGTCTTTTTGAAGTTCGCAGCCATGCTTTTGTAGTGAAAGGTACACGTGCATTTTATACTTCACAGCTAAGGAATATTTTTTGGATGCCTTGGAGAGAGCTGATTCTGAGCTCTCATATGAAAACATCTGTTAATAACTTTTTTTATTATCTCCATTTGGTGAGGTAACTCTATCCCATCCTGGCAATGACCAAGCCACAGTTATTCATTTCTTCCTCATCTTCTGGCTGAGCTATAGAAATCTGATATATTTTGGGCAAAAAGTCTTTAACACTTATGAAATTCCAAGTACACCAGAACTCTGCAGTACATTCCATCAATAAGGCAAGCTAGTGTGTGAACAGAAAACCTTTCCAGTGCTTTCTGTTCAAGTTTTGTACAGAGTCATGGCTTTCATCTTTTGTTTCCAGAGATCTCTGTGGCTTGGATGAGAGCATTTAAAAGATTAGCTGCATTTTTGGGAGGTAAACCACAATTAATGGAATGAAGCTTTCTGCAATAGCAGGACAGTTCATCTGGACACAAGAGACTGAACTTTCTCAGAGGCTAATGTGAGATTCTGGAGTGAATTCCCATAGGAACCGCAGATCACCACAAGCCTTCACTACTGTCTTTTACTCCCACTGCAAGGCACATTCTTTTGGTTTTGTCTCTTCTCATGTAAATACACAGCAACATTAAAAATAAAACAGGACACTTGCTCCACTGGGGAGGGAAGGAGAACAAACACCACCTGACAGATGTTAACTGTGTCATTTGGAAGGCATTCAAAAACATGGATGACACTGAGATCAAGAACTTAGCACAGAAGAGGTAGACCTATGGTGTAATTTTACATGAATTCTTTTTGCAACAGACACCTGTCCCCTGGAAACTCATCTGAGTTTGCCAGATTCAGTTCATGCAGATCACAGAACAGATGTAAATGCTATTATGAATCTAACCAAGAAATAACTAGTTCTTTAGTCTTTTCCTAAGTTCATACTCATGGCATCTCTGACACATTAACTTGAAATCTGTTGGAATGCACATGTTTTTGAGACCTCTACCTCATACCTCCAATTAGACTGAAACCAGTTAATTGTGGTTCTGTCCTGGTTTCAGCTGGCAGTTAGTTTTCTTCAGTGTCTGGTATGATGTTATGTCACAGCTTTAGGAGAAAAACAATGCTGATAATACATGGATGTTTCTAGTTCTTCTTTCTAGTTCACTGCTGAGCAGTGCTGTACAGACCCAAGGACGTTTCAGTTTTTCAGCTTGTACTGCCCCGCCAGTGAGGGGGCTTGAGGGTAACAGAACCAGAACAGGTGACCCAAACTAACCAAAGGGATATTCCATATTATATGACATCATGTGAGAAACAAACAAAAAACCCCAAACACCTCATGAAACTGTAGGGAGTCAGTAGGGGAAAGCTGCTGCTGCTTACAGGCTGGCTGGACATCAATGGGCTGTAGGGAGCAATTGCTTTGTGCATCACTTGTTTTGTATACATATTTATTATTACCATCACTGTTATTTCTCTCTTCCTTTTCTGTCCAGGTAAATAGTTTTTTATCTCAACCCATGAGTTCCACCTTTCCCCCCCCCCCCCAAGTTCTCTCCATCATCCCACCAAGGCAGTGGGGAAAACGAGCAGAGAGTACTGTGGTGTTCAGCTGCTTGCTAGGTTAAACCACAGCAGGTTCTAAATAACTCAGGGAAGGAATAGATACAGAATTACTAATCACATAAATTCATTCTGGATGGGAAATTATAGTAAAGCCTGTACAAAGAAAAATAACAATGTTCATTAAAGCCAGCTTTATTGTAGTAGGATAACAATATAGAAAAATAAAGGGTTCTTGTAAACACAGTATCAAACATACTAACATTTCCCTTGAAAGACAGTCACCCAAGGAAGCTGAAAACTGCTGGTAACAAACTGAACCCACATTTAACAAGGTAATGACATGCATGTAAACTGTACTCATGGTAACTTCAGAAATGAACAGTAAGGGCTACATCTGCAGATGTTTTTTTCTTATAAATAACTCGTTAACAGTTTTTTAGAGAAAATATTACCGCTGTCTCTTAAAATATATCTTAAACTATAAAAATAGTACAAATCTTCTCCTAATATTGAAAACACAGTGCCGTATCCAGAAGGGTAAACAAAAACAAAGCCTAAACTGCTTAAGAACGCTATTAAAATAACTCTATGAAAAACTGGACTATATTAAAAATATTTCATATAAAGGTTGTTCTAGAAGTCAAATCTTTAAACAAAGTGCTTGCCAGAGATGTAGAGGTTTTCAGACCTATTAGTATATCAGAGGCTGGCTGAGTTAAGAACTTTATCTGTAATGGTACCACCTGGTCATGCAGATTTTTGGTATTTCTGAGCAACACCATAGGGAACATGTGCAGCTATGGTGCCTAATTTCTGTGCTCCTTCGATGTGAAACATCTGGTCATCAAAGAAAATGTGTGGACGTATTTTCACTAGGATTGGTCCTTTAGGAGCTCCTGCTAGGAAGAGTGCCTCATCAATCTCCAGACCCCAGCTACGAAGAGTTTTCAGTACTCGGGCTCCAGAACTTGCTGCACTTCTGGCTGTCACCAGGAAGGTCCTTATAGGACAATTTAATCGCTCATTTTTTGCATAGAACTTCTTCTGGAGTTTCCCTAGGTCTTCCAGAAAACCTTTCAAAGGACCCTGAAAATGAAATATCAAAAGCATAATAAATATTTGCTCATAGATTCTAAAATCATTCCCGCGCTTTCTTCCAGATTACCACTTACATATAAAATTGCTTCCTTAATGCTACAATGCTTAGGGATATTACAATAGAAATTGCTCTAAGTGGGTCTGCATAGGCTTACAAGACTTCTTACGACATAAAGTTGTAACCATAATACTTAATACTATGTTCTTTAAAAACACTGAACTTATTTTACAATGATACTCAAGGTGCAATCACTTATCTGTACAAAATCTGTACAGCAAACCTAATTACACAGATGTCACCAACGCCGTTTCAGATGAATGACAACATGGTAATCACATACTGTTTAAAAGAAGTCAATTGTGTTTTGAGTCTACTTCCAATATATTGCTTTGTGCAGTACTTTCACAGATCAAGCTTTTACTCTTGTTAACAACTGTAGAGAGAGTATTTTAAGCTAATTTTAAAATATTTGTGGTCTTCAGACAAATTTCATAGTTCTGCTCTGGCAGAACTATACATATTACCCTGTTTCTATAACCTGAATACTCCAGTATCTGAACTGAACATTACCTACACAACATGAACAAGAAAAATTAAAAGAAATCAGTAGCAGTCTTTTATTTTTATAACGAATATAATTAGAATACAACTGTAAGCCACTGTCTCACATATGTAAGTTTTTTCCTCTGAAGTGACTGATCTGCTGAAAGGATTGTTATGGTGGTCTCTTTAGTGCCAAACATGCATTTTAAAGATAGCCCATGAAAAAAAAAATAAATAGGGCAATGAAACAGTAATTCAGCTTTCACTATGAACTGTACACAGAAAAAAGGGACACTGTAGAAATACAGCAGGAAGGAGAATTAAACAAAATGTTTTGAAAAGTCATTGATTCAAAAAGTACAAACCTGTGCAAGGGGCTTATTTTCATTCAGCTGTTCGTGTTCAAAAAATTTATCTAATCCTTGCTCTTTGACAATCTGTTCTGACTCATCAGAAAACAGAACCGCATCCCCATCAAATGCCACTCTCAGCTGTGTATCCGAGTAAGCAACATCCTTGTTGGCAGTGAACATGGTAGCTGATGCAATGCCTGAAAGCAGATCAGAGAGCTTCAGTCATTCACAGAATTATCAGCAGTTTAGTTCCAATGGTTTACTTGTGGTGATCTTCACATATAGTGAGCAGAAACCATTCCTGAAGTTAGTTTGTAATGGCTGATCTGTAATACACATATATGAAAACTGTCTATTGAAATAACTCCTTTGACAGGCTTGCTTTCAGTTCCACATAACACACAAACCTGATCCCTAAGGTGTTCTGAAAATGAGGCAAAGGATAAAATTCCTATGAGATTGTTAAGTCAAAATATTTGCTTTTCTTATTAATGTTTTTTGTTTCTAAAATGCAGAAGTTAGCTTTTGTAACTCCTACCAAACAAATGACTCAATTCAAACTAGCTGTATGGGAACAAGCAGGGATGCATGGGAATTCACTTCCTGAAGGATGGCAGCAGGGGGAAAGGCAGAAAAGTGTGACAGAGGTAGAAGCTGATTTAGTTAGCATTATCAGCAGACTAAATGGTCCAAGAGGAAAAACACAAAGAAATAACCTCATTTTATTTGATTAGGCAACAATAAATAATGACTTCTTTTATTTGATGAAGCAGCACTACTTTCTGTGAAAGACAAACAGTTCGTAGACTGGCTTTTAACAAGCTCAACTGAGAGAGAACAAAGACAATTCCAACCTGCTTCTATAGCTTCTTGCACTTTCTCAGAGTCTGCTGACAGGTACAGGTTGGTAAGGTACGCAGTCAGGTAACCAACAGGACTTTTCCCACCTGTCATGCAGAAGCGTTCGATTGTTAAGCCTGAAATAAGAACAGTACAACAAGGTGTGACTCAGTGCTACAAACATGGAGAAGGAAGCTGTGAAAAATGACTCTACAAGTGACAATAAGCGTAATAAAAGCAAACCTGTTCACTGCTATATCAGCGAATTACACAACTTAAACTGACTGCAATGTTTAAGCAGTCCTTCCATTCTGAGAATTTAACATGAAATCCCTTTAAAGATAACACTGAAGGTCGAGATGGACCTGGACAGGCTGAAGAAGTTGGCCCATGTGAACCTAATGAGGTCCCACAAAGCCAAGTGCAAGGTGTTGCACTTGAACCAGGGTAATCCATGGTATTTATATCAGCTGGGGGAAAAACTGGAGAGTAGCCCTGCAGAGAAGGACTTGAGGGTCCTGGTGGATGAGTCACGCACATGAGTCAGCAGTGCACACCTGCAGCTTAGAGAGCCAAGCATTAAAAAAGGAGTGGCCAGCAGGGAGAGGGAGGTGACTGTCCCCCTCTACTCAGCTCTTGCGAGACCCCACCTGTGTCCAGGCCTGGAGCCCCCAGCACAAGAAAGATGTGGAGCTCTTGAAATGGGTCCAGAGGAGGGCCAGTAAGATGATCAGAGGGCTGGAGCACCTTTTCTATGAGGAAAGGTTGAGGGTACTGGGCTTGTTTAGCTTGGAGAAGAAAAGTCTCCAGGGGGACCTCATTGTGGCCTTCCAGTACTCGAAGGGAGCATATAAACAGGAGGGGGAACAACTGTTTACACAGGTAGATACTGACAGGACAAGGGGGAGTGGTTTTAAACTGAGACAGGAGAGATTTAGGTTAGATGTTAGGAAGAAGTTTCTCACTCAGAGGGTGGTGATGAACTGGAACAGGTTGCCCAGGGAGGTGGTGGATGCCCCATCCCTGGAGGCATTCAAGGCCAGGTTGGATGGGGCTCTGGGCAGCCCAGTCTGGTGGTTGGTGACCCTGCCCATGGCAGAGGGTTGAAACTAGATAATCTTTGAGGTCCTTTTCAACACAGGCCATTCTATGATTCTATGATTAAGAAGCAGAATAACTGTGGTGAAAGGACATGTATACGAAGCGTGAATACCAAAGAAAGAAATGAAATTACTCTCAGAAATTAAGATTCACACCTGATTAAGTCCAAACTTTGTACCAAGTCCTGTTTAAACACTATCTCACTTTGACACACAAAAATAATTACCACCCCCAAAGGAATGGGTATTAGTATCAAAGGAACTATTTCCAATAAGGTCAGAGGGGAAAAAAATAAAATTATTTTATTATATAACCAGAGGAAGTCCTATAAAGTAGTATTTATTTTACTTACCGTAGTGATTAATGCTGTTTATGAGTCTCACTCCCACTTGGGCATGGTTGTTAGTCATCAGGACAATGTCAAATCGTTCTTCATCATCAGGGTACAGTTCAAGAAGCCTGGCATTGACATGCTCCAGTGCCTGTGGGTATGAAATGTGGAAGTCAACAGACAAGTGGAATACTCCCTCCTTCTTCATCACTGTGACTTTAGTGATAGGACTGTCTTAAAGGAGAAATACCTGAAGGTTTAACTTGCTGAACTTGTTTTAATCCTTTCTGCTCTGTTGCTCCCAGCAACTGTTTGCCTGAGCTCATTTTAAGGTAAGCAAGTTTCTTTTGCTGAAAGTTACAGAATTTAACTAGAATGGAAATCCTTTTTCTTGGGATGCCATCCATAGTATACCATTGCCCCGTTGAACATTATCAGAAGACATATTAATTCTATGTTTTATTTTTATATTTTTGGCTTGGATGCTGAACTTAAATTTGTTCTAAGCTCTCTCTGAATGTTTTGCTCTGTTTTGGATACCAAATATTTTTTTTTCCAAGAACACAAAAGTCTTTTTTCAGAAACATTCAGGTTTCCTGATCATATTGCTTAGTATATTTAATGAAATATTTCTGGAGAATAGTAGTATCCAGAAACATTCTTGTCCATTCAAAGACTGTTCTTGGGAAATCAAGGAAAAGGAAAAAGGGGATTTCTATAGTTAGCTGCTACTTATGAACAAATGTGGATTTGGGTAACATATTTACACAGAGATTTCACTGGCACAGCTCAGGTGGTCGGGTGTCAAAGACTGTCAATAAGTGGCAAGCACCAAATTATATCCTATCAAGCATGATTTGCTTGGAGACACCTTACTGAAACATGAACAGATTTTGATCTGAGATCACTTTCAATAGGCCAACACATCCAACATGCTATATACACAGTCTGGCACTCTTCTATTTCCTTGACCTTCAGTCTACTTGTCTCTTCTCTCTGTATCCATCTTCTCTCAATACATATTTAGAATCTCATTCCTTTGGAGTAATACTTGCACTTTGCTCTAGATTTATACAGACTTCTGCTTTGACAACTCGGTCCTTGAATGGAATTCCTTGGGACTACAGAAATGCAGACAACAGTGAATCATCAGACGAATGTAAAATAGGTTGTTTCTCATTAAGGTGCTTTAAAAAGCCAGACCAATTGTTAAGAATTAAAATGTGGATTTTATAATTAAATTCTGTAATTTTGGGAATCTCGTTTTAAAAAGCATGCCTGTCTCCTTGACCCCCAACTAGGGTTCTATTGCCTTTTCCCATCCTCACAAATTATTTCCAGGATGAGAAAGAATCTTATAATCACAGAATGGCTTAGGTTGGAAGGGACTTTAAAGCCCATTTAGTCCCAACCTCTGCCACGGGCTGGTTGCCAGTCGCTGGATTAAGCTGTGCAGGGCCCATCTACCTTCAGGGATGAACACCCCAGGGATGGGGCATCCACAGCTTCTCTGGGCATCCTGTGCCAGGGTTCTGAATAAATAATTTATTCCTAACTTCTAATCTAAATCTGTGAGTTTAAGACCATTACATCTTGCCCTATGTGGGCACTCCCTGATGGAGTCCCTCCCCATTTTTTTCTGTAGGCTCTACTTAGGTACTGGAAGGCCACTATGAATTCTCCCTGGATCCTTCTCCAGACTGAACAAGCCCAGCTCCTGCAGCCTATCATCCCAGGAGGGGATGAACGAAGTACAGTAGGTGAGGTTTCACGAGAAGAACACAAGGAAAAATTAATCCTGACAACAGTTCACTTCTGGATAACGTAGTCTGATTCACGCTAAGTCAACAACGTCTTTAATTAGAGCAGTCCTAACACAAGTGGGGCTAAAAAGTGAAACCAGAATTAGGAACCAGAATTAGGTTGCGTTTTTGTTTCTTTTTTTCTTTTTAGGGGAGGAGGTTACAACAGTTTGTGGGCCCATCTTAACCGTAAATGGCCTCACAAGGAAGGGCTCCGCGCCCGCTGCCAGCACAGCTGGGGCACAAGGGCAGGGTTATCTCCGCGCAAGGACGGCTCCCAGCTCCTCCTCTTCCCAAAATCCTCCCTCGCAGCATCCCCGGTGCCCCCGAGCCGCGCACCTTGACGAAGTGAAACGCCGGTCCGGGCTTCAGGGTGACGTTCTCGTTCTCCTGCTGGTACTCCACGTACTTCTCCACCCCTTGCTCCTCGTAGATCCGCCGCTCCTCCACCAGGTCGAAGAGAGCTCGGGAGGAGACGGCCACGGTGATGGCATGCTGGGGCTTGGGCTGCAGGGCGAGAGAAGGGTAGCAGCGGCACTCCCTGCAACCCGGGTACCCCCCCAGCCCGCCCCCGCTCACCGGCCGCGGTCTCTTGGTGACCAGGTTATCGTAGAAGGCCTTGGCCGCTGCCCAGTCCCGCTCGGCTTCCTGCAGCCCGCTCTCCTCGACGCCGCCGGCCTGCGGCGCGTCCGGCCCGGAGCCGCTCATGGTGCCGGGGGACGGGGCGCGCTGGGCGGGCGTGGCCGGAGCGCGGCACCGGGAAGCGGCGGGGCCGCCCCGCCCCGCTCGGGCACGGGGGAAGGCGGCGGAGCGGCGGCGGCGGCTTTCCCTTTCGCTCCGTCCGGCAGCACCCGCCCCTGTGACAGCGGGGACAAACGGCGTCCACGCCCTGCTGGATGTTAGGCAACAGCCGCCGGCGCTGATCTTATCGACGGATGACATTTTATCTGCGGCGCTTAGGAATTTACTATCGCCTTAACAGTTGCTGGGGAAAAAAAAAAAAAAAATAGGGAATACAGTAATAACGGTCAGGTTGGCCATGGAGCAGCCTGGGGTCCACACAGCTCTTAGGAATGGTCACTTAAACGATAGCGTTTGGTTTGTGCATGGCGTGCTCAATGAACTGTCACTATGGCAGGTGGCTTGGTCCTAAAAAGCAGGATCCCACACAGGGACACTTACATAATAACATGGCCTACTTATCTCATGTGTACCGCTCACCACTCGGAAATGCTCCCAGCCTATCTGTGCCACAGCAGCTCTCCGTGCTGATGGGACCGAGCTGGCAGTGGGGAAGGAAGCAGTTCTGCTGCCTGGGCTCAGCACACCCACGGCTGCTGTTGGTAAGCAGTGACTCCGTCGTGTCTGCACTCAGCACGGTTCAGAGGTCTTGGAACATTCTGAAGGGAGACCCTAAACGTTGCTTCAGCCCCTTACTGTTGCATAATCTTCAGCAAATTAAATGTTTTCTGCCGCTTGTCTATCCCCAAAAGGCATAACTGTGTTTGCTGCTTTTGCCTGTTTTTTCTTTTTTTTTAAACATAGTTTACCAATGCAAGGAGGCTTATGTGATTATACCATCTGTCCATCGTGCCCTAGTGATGCCCAGATCCAGATGAATTTGGCAGAAGGATAAAGATCTCAAAGGGATTTAAATTCTCAGAATGTTTAATGCACATCAGCAGCAGCCTGCAGGAAAAGCCTGTACTGCAGTATATTAATCTGCTTGTTCTTGGGCTACATAACAGTGAATGAATGCTGCCCAGCAGCCTGTCTTCCCTGATCGGCCTCATTGCCCATGGTCCCTCCGAGCATGGGGAGTCTTGAAGCAGTAGGAGCTTTGTGGAAGGCAGGCCATGGACAGAGTTGACCCTACTGGGGAAGGACGTCTGGAAACAGGAGATGCATGGGGAGTACCTGAGAGTAGTTATTAGGTTGTCAGATAGGAAGAGAGGGGTTGGGGTTATTGTAAGCGGTTCTTGTCACATTGCAATGCCAAAGGCATAACACAAATCTGAATGAAATTGGATTTAGTGGCTCTGCTACTTAAAGGTGTAGCTTGCTGACTGGGAGGAGTGGCTGACCCACTGGAAGGCTGTGCTGCCATTCAGCAAGAGCTGGACAGGCTGGAGAGTTGGGCAGAGAAGAACCTGATGAGAAAGAGCAGGTGTAGGGTCCTGCACCTGGGAAGGAACAGCCTTGTGCATCAGAACAGGTTAGAGGATAGCCTGCTGAGAGGAGCTCTGCAGAGAAGGACCTGGGTGACCTGGTTGGCAATGAGGTTGGCATGAGCCAGCAGTGTTCCCTTGAGGCCAAGAAGGCCAGTGGTATCCACATGAGGAACAGCATGGCCAGTAGGCTGAGGGAGGTGATCCTCACTCCTCCTCTGTCCTCTGTCTGGATTCAGTTCTGTTCCTCGCTTCAGAAAAGACAGGAATCTCCCGCAAAGGGTCCGGCGAAGTGCCACAATATTAAGGGTCTGTAGCATCTCCTGCACAAGGAAAGGCTGAGACATTTGGGACTGTTCAGCCTGGAGAAGTCTGACAGAGGATGTAGTGACTGTTCATAAATACCTGAAGTGCAGGCATCAAAAGGGTGGGGCCAGACTCTTTTCAGTGCCATGCAGTGGCAGAACAAGAGACAATGGGCGGAAACTGGAACATGGGAATGCAAACACAAGGAAGAAATACTTTACAGGGAGGATGACAGAGCTCTGGAATTAGCTGCCCAGAGGGGTTGTGGAGTCTCTTTCTCTGAAGATCTTCAAGATTTGTCTGGACACTTTCTGTGCAACCCACTGTAGGGAGCCTGCTTTAGCATCTGGGTTGAACTAAATGATCTCCAGAGGTCCCCTTCAATCCCTGTGACTTTGTGATTCTTTTCTGAGTTTTGATCCTGAATGTTTCCCTGCAGTGTCTTTACTCAAAGCTGCTGCATGACATACCACTGAGAACCCCCTCTCCTTCCTGCAGTCAGATCAGGCAAATCCCTGCATGCCTGTCAGCATCCAGCATGGGGGAAAGCTGTAAAAGGGAGTTCAGCCATAGAACAGCTGCATCTGGTCCCTGACACTTCAACTGCCCAGCTCAGAGGCTTCAGCACCAGCCTGAGGAGGTGCTCCCTAGTACAGTGCTACCCATGCACCTAGTCCTGGTTAAGTGCTGGAGGTGGTGAATAGCCTTTTGTTGAATGCTGTTATTTTTGTTCCTCCAACCCAAAGAAAAGAGTTACTGCTCGAGGACTGAAGACTCCTTTTAACCTTTGCATGACATCTGAAAATGTAAAATACGGTAACTTGGTCCTGGGCCCAAGCAGTGCTGTTGGAAGTGCTGCTGTTGAAAGCAATGTGATGCTAACATAAATATTTAGCTCTCTGAACCCACATGCTATCTCTACATAGCACTCATCTGTGTGAACATATGCACTGAGCTGAGCTGTCTCTGTTCCGTACTCCACTGCTCGCTGCTGGCATACCCTCCATTTCCTCCTTTGCTGAAGATTGTGAACTTCAGGCCCGACATGAAAGCCTTGCAGCTTCAGCACCTTATAAATGAAATCTTGACTTTCCAAATGTGGGATGTAGCTGTCTTATCTACATCTAAAAAATGTGGTAATGCCCATGGAGTTCCAATAAATAGTTATGTCTTGCTTTTAACTGAATCTCCTGGGGAGTCTGAGAATGGGAATGGAGCCAAAATGGAATGACTTCGTGGTTTCTGAGCTGAACGCAAAAGGAAAATAATTTTTTGCTATCACCCATTAATTTGTAAAGTTGTAGGGCATTTGTATTAAAGCAAAAAGAATGTGTGTAACTCTTTGAGTGCCTTTTTTTTTTCTTTCTTTCTTTCTTTTTCAGTAATTGTGCAGCAGAATTAGGCAGTGTACATGCCCTAGGCTGTTGGAAGCAGCAGAATGGGAAAACAGTTCCCTTGCCTGAGCGACATAAATTTTTCCAATATTAAAAATAACCACTAAGTAAGGTTTGTATGTTTATTTTGAGGAAGGAGATCAAAGTGTATTATTAAAGAAAAAAAAAACCAAATACTTTTATCTGTGAAATATTTCCAAACATTTAAAATACTGAGACCAGAAGTAAGGAAAAGTATCTCAATGGAACAACTTTTTCCCCCTTTACATTTCTAAGTCCCACTTTGTATTGTGCATGATTATATCACAGACATTCAGTCTCTGGGACCTGATTCAGTGAGGGCCACTTCAGGCTGCGCCTCCACTGATCCTTTTATGACTAATTGTGTACTGACACATTCATTTGCTACAGAAAGATAAGTTGGATAGTGATTGTCAGCTCATGTTCTGCTAAGGTTATCTTTTCTATCTCCACCACCTTTTGCATGACTCATTCCAGTGTGCATGGGGCAGATTATGTGACACCCAAACCCGGCAGTACAGAGGTTGATGTCTGTCACGGAAGGAGACTGAAGCACTGCATACATTTATTGATATGAAATATATATAATGTGGTAATTTGAACAAGATTTGGAACCGCTAGATATCCTTGGCCATTTGCTACACAGAGGGTGGGGGAGCATAATGAATCTAAGGGCAAATCTTAGCAAAGCTGGTATGGCTTAAAAACAATAAATCACTTACTGAGCATCTGTCAGCAAGGTGTCATCACATCCCAGGTGAATACTCTGCACAGGTGTTAAGTAACCTTGAGAGGTGTCCCTACTCCAGTGGAGATTCTGGTGTGCAGCCAGCTGCTTGCAAGGAGAAGTCTCAAAGGGGCTCTCAGACTGCTTGCTGTTTATGGAGTAAGATGATTTGACTCATCATCATACAGCTTAGAATGGGATGCATCTGTCGTCATGTGTCTGAGCACCAGGGGTGAAACCTTGATTGTTATCAGGCCCAAGGACAAGGTCTTTTGCACCTCATGGTATGCACTATGCCTTGGGCATAACCGTCGGGCTGGGTGTGGAGACATGGAGTGCACCTTCACAACCACCCAGCCTGGTTGGGTGACAGCCCAGCACAAGTATAGAGGCTTGCTGTGTGGAGGGGTAAGGCTCACTGACCATCTCCTTCCTCTAAGAAATCCTGTTTAACTGTTGCAGTGTCAGTTTTCTTTCTCTTTTTATTGAGCTTTTCTATTCCTTAATCTTGTCAGCATGAAATCAGTAGCTAAGCTGCATCATTAGCTTTCTGGACATTTCTTCTCAGGGACTACTACACATTTTCCAAGAAAAGGATAACCCATATTGTATTTATACATCTGAACTGACTGGCTAACTCTCCTGAGCTGAGCAACAAGTTGTGAACTTACTTTCCCCAAGGAAGACTCATCATGTAAGCAAATATTCAAAAACAAATCAAGGAGAATTCAGAAAAATGTTATCTTTACCTCATTGTTAGCTAAAAATATGGTAAAACAGTGACTTAACTCCAGGACTGAATATTCCTGCCCCAGCTAGGAGTTTGCTACTGGAAGAACTAAGAAGGAATCAGTGACTTCTCTTAGAATAATTGAGCAGGAGTCCAGCTTCAAGTAATCCCTGCTGTCTCTCCAAAAAGAAGTGGAATAAGAAAAGAATGCAGTCTTGCTGAAAGTCCACGGCCAAAAAAAGCTCAAAAAAAAGGTGCATAAGCTGTAATAAAATAATTATGTTAGTGCTTTTTCCGCTAACTTGGAAAAGAAATTAATAAAATCATACTTTGGTATTAAAAGCCAAACCAAACAAAACATCAATACAACTACCACCACTGAAAACAACAACAGCAGTAGTGGATTTATCTGGTCTGAATTTGTCTTTGCAGTACTGGAGTTATGCTGCAAACACTTATTGCTGTGTTCCTAGATAAAACAGAATATCTGCAAAACAAAACAACTACAAATAGACAGAAGGTGGGTAAATTACACATGGCAGTTGTTTACTCTACAGAGTAAAAAATGCAGTGCCCCCCTCTCAACCCACCCCTCCCCCCCCAGTTTAAATTCAGATCTGTATGACAGAGATAATTGTTTAAACGATTTTTTTATTGTGCACCAATTATTTTGTTGATAATAGAAACAAATGGAGGCTCCAGCCAAGCAGACAGCTCCACACAGGAACAAGCCTGAGCAGGACAGAGACCTCCATGCTGAAACCCTTTTGATTCATTTCTCTGCAACTGAATTATACTGTTGTAGGATTCACTCAGGTAACTAAGCATGCTATTTTATATTAAGTACCCAAAGATTTAGCTATTAGGCCATATTAGATTCCATTAAAGTTTACGTGTTTAATTAGGTTATAACCTTTAATGAGAAAATCATACTGAAAAAGACTTGTAGGTCATATTTTCACATGCTTTTGCAAAAGTGCCTTAGATAGAGCACTTAATCCCTCTTGTTCTGTGCTAGTTATATTCAACAAAAATGAGAGGACAAGCAAGGCTGTTAGAGAGCTTTCTCCACCCCATCTGATCAGAATGTGGTTTCATATTCATTTCCTGGTTGGAACGAGGTCTCAAACAAAGTTTGCACTCCAGTGTCAGTGAGGGAAGTAGTGCACAGTCCCTGGTGTGGTGACAGAGCGATCGGTCCTGTGGGCTTCGGACAGAGGTAGCAGTGGAAAACCAGAACCATTGAAACAGAAACACCCTCAGTGCATTATGGAAATGTCTGTCTTTCACACATATATTGGGAAAAACAGAACCACTTCTTTGCTAAAACAGAACATCTGCCTTTCCTCTTTACATACATAGAAAGCTTTACTACTCTGTCCCCATGGTGTAACACACAAATAATGGGATCTACACAGCACAGTGGGACAGGATTCTTGTGTGTATAGCCAGCCCTTCTGCTGCTGCCCTTGAGGACAAAGCCTTTTTGTGTGTTGCTTAAAAGCATCTGAAAAAAAAAAGTACTTTATAGGGACTCCAGGCACCAAAGAATAGAGATGTAGTCAGAAGCGCAAACTGCTGCAAGGAAGAGGCGTGGAATGGTGTGATTATACCTATTAATAATAGATTCATAGAATCAGAAGATCATTAGGGTTGGAAAAGACCACTAAGATCATCCCATCCAACTGTCCACCTACCACCAATATTGCCCACTGAGCCTTCTCCTTCAGTGCAACATTTCCACATTTCTTGAACACCTTCATGGTCAGTGATGCCTCCACCTCCTTGGGCAGCCTGTGTTAGTGCCCAACCCCTTCTTTCTTGAGAAGAAATTCTTCCTAATACCCAACCTGAGAGGTGAACAGAAAGAGTGGTTTTGACTGCACATGGCACATCTAGTTCCGAGAAGAGGATTACAAGTGATTAGGGCAGCACTAGGGGGAAAGAGGAGCCAGAATTATAAATATGGGAAGAGATTTAGGGCTTTTTCTAACTCATGGCTTCAGACCTGTCATCAACCTGCGCACGATGTGCCTCTTACTTAAGTTACAGCGTGATTCCACTTTGCAGAGAATATGTATCCCATTTCCAGTTTGGGTCCCCTCCCTCCTTTTGGCAAGTGAAGCACTTGGGAGAAAATGAATGAGAACTAAAAGTGACGATAATGTGTTATTGTTTGTGTTATGCTAGTTACCAAGGGCCTCAGAAAGCACTGGGGAGCTCCTGTGTTTGATCCTGTAGGAACACATAGGAAGGTGCTCCCTATTTGACGTCCATCCTCCCCTCTTCAGTCCTCTCAGCAGAAAGAAGATGACTTCTGCAGACCTCCCCTAGCTCAAGCATGAAGTGTGAGGCTTGCACAACTGCCCAGCTCCTCAATCCTTCCCGCAGCCAGGCTGCTGCCTCAGGCCTTTACAAAGCAGTGCCTCAATCCTTCACTCAGCCCACACACAGCCCACTCCACACCCCTGGAGGTTTTCAAGGGAAGGATAGATGTGGCACTGTGGAACATGATCTAGAGTGATGAATCACAGACTTGGGTTGATGGTTGGACTGGGCTAGGTGATAGTAGGATTGTGCTGGAAAGGACCTGAAGGATTATCAAGTTCCCACCACAGGCAGTGTTGCCAACCACTAGACAAAGTAATAGATCGGATTGCCCAGGGCACCATCCAACCTGGCCTTAAACACCTCCAGGGATGGTGCAATCTTACTGATCTTACTGGTCTTTCCAACTTTAATTTTTCTAAGATTCTATGAAAATGGGGTTGCTGTGAGCACCCCGTAATGGAGGGGGCCAAGTGACATTGGTGAGTTTGTGGGGCTGATCTGCAGACAAGGCTGAGACCCATACTCAAACCGAAGCTCTTTTGTGCTATGGTTTCTCCTTTTATTGTGTGACTTACAATGTTCTTCATACATGCACATCAGCTCACACAGCACAGTACAGCACTATCCGTTAATCAGGGAAGGGAACACTCCAGCAGCCTGCTTTTAGTTCCCTTGAATGCTCCTTTCAAGCTGTATTATTTAAATGGAAGCTGTGTTTGCATTTCTCTGTTTTCAATGTATTTCTTGAGGATATGGAATACTATCATTAAGAGCAGCACTGACAACAACAGTAATAACATGAAAGCAATGTTTCCAATAGGAGGCTTCTACAATATGTAATTCCATCAGTGTCTACATGATGAAGTCCAACAGAAAGAGAAATTTAAAAGGCTTTCAGGAATCCTTGAATCATACAACTGGGTTATACAATCAGCTTCAGCTCCTGACCTTAAACAAACCAGAAACACTTTGTACTGCTTTCATAGTAATTTCCTCTCAGTACAGAAATTTCCAGGGTAGTTGCAGTTATTGTGGGCTTCCTCTGGTGACAGAGAGGTATGTGGAGAAGATATTGCTTTGCTTGCTCCCTGGAGATGCTCTTCTATTTCATACAGAAAGATAAGAAAGCTAAATCATGTTTTAAACTTGGTGAATCGCTGTGGAATGGGATTGAATGGTAGTTCTGAAGAAACTCAGGCTGTGAGCTGTGAGCAGGCCTCTGGCAGTTCCCAATGGCTTGTTCCCTGATGACAGTGTCTTCCACTGCCTGCATTTGGTTTTAATTAAATCACATCGAGTGTTTTTTTTGACCTACAGCCATGGCCCTTTGCTCTGTCCCGTATGCTCATGGGGGCTGAAAATATTGTTGTAAATTGTGACTCGAAACCATGGAGTCAGAAGACTGAGCTGGTCCTGATACCACTGCCAACATCACTGCTGGGAAAGCCAGACAAAAAATTTAGGCTAAAAATCTAGTGAAAAGAGGCAAAGAGTAAGAACATTTTTCCTATTTCCTTGAATTCACATTATCTTTGAGTTTACCTATGTGTGTATTAAAACTAGCATGATTTCTTTCTTCTCTTTTGTTTCTCTCTCTCTCTCTCTCTTTTTTTTTTTTTTTTTTTTAAGTGGGAAAACTGTTAAAAAGGTTTACTCAGATGAATTTTCTCTACTTTCCAGACTCAAACGAATGTATAAGCTTATCATGCCAGAGCTTTCCATTATGGTTCTCTTGACCCTATGGCAACACATCCTCAAAGCCTTTATTTTGGTGAGGTGTTTTCCCCATTCACTCTAATTGTCTTTCTTTGCATCTGTTCCAATTCCAATAACCCTCCCATGAACCAAAATAACCAAAGATTTTTTTTTTGAGTATACCAATATTTTACCAGGATTTTGTGGCATTACATTTTCTGGGGTACTGAACGTGTTATTTGGATTGCTGTAGATCATTAAGATCCTAATTCATAAAGATTCTTGTCTCAAAAAGCTGTCAATAAGCAATTAGCCAGGATTAAGAAGTTTGAGGTGCTTCAAAGCCTTGACTTGTATGTCACTTGGTATGTACTTACTGCATATCACAAATTTATTATAAATCATTATTTATCTTCTAACAGCTTTTCTTAAACAACAAGACGCCAGATTTCTTCTTTTTATGCACCTCTTTCTGCACTTCTTAATCTTGTATCATTGCATTTCATTTTTCACCTGCTATCCTTCAACCTTAAGGAACAAATTAAAGTGAACCAGATAGAATTTACTGTCTTCTCAAAACCAGAAAAGACTAGGATCATTAACAAAAATTAAATAGTCAGATTAATGAGTAACTCAAGAGTAATTACCATCAGCCAGTGAGTTTCTCCAGGTCCCATTTAATTACTCCTTCTCTACCTTAATATTATTATAAGAAAAAGATTCATTTATAAATCGTTGTCTTCAGTCAAATTCCATAACCAAACCAAAACTGTTTACAAAACTCCAAGAAGATCTGTTTTGAAGTACTTCCTCTGTAAAATCAGATATTAATGAAAAAAAAAAAGTATTCTTGCATAATCTACCTTTGTTTGACTATCTGACATTTTATTCAACATCTGTTTCCTTCCTTCTAGTTCTGACTCAAAATCCTTGGATGCTACTTGGATCTTCAGCTTGTTTACAGCTGACTCAATTAATAATTGTCTGATAAAAAGCTACCTGTACCTATCACTGTGGATATTGCTTCTTTAATATCCTTACCATTTACACCAATCAAGTAAAAATAACATTGCTTCTTATCCAGTCTGGAGATATGTGATGAAATCTGCTGTTTATCAAATCCAGCAGTAATTAGCGCTTATCATTACTGGCAATATTTGTTCTCCAGTCTATCCATTCATTTCTGCTGTAATGACATCAGTTTCTGGTGATATTTATATCTCTAATAATATCACAGATATTTGGATATGGTATTTCTCACTGCCTTTTCTAATCAGTATTATGGTTTTCCTCCCTATGCATGAACCTCTTTCACATGACATCAAAAATGGTCAAAATTCTGCCCTTTATGCTGGGAGTCGGATATCTTACACAGAAGAATTTCACCTTTCCAGATATTGACTCCTCTGTCCAGAAATAGGCTCAAATGAGCCACAGCAGACTGCCAGTGACAAGGTTTGCATACAGCCCCCACAGAAAGGAAATCTTTAACTCTTAGCAGACTGCCTCAGAAATTCAAAGTGGCACAGGAAACACTGGATTTGCTCTTTTGAATGGAAATTTGAAATGAAAAGTTGCATATCTAGAAAATTGATTTCTTCAGGTCTAGTAAGAATCATCTGAGATAGAAACCTCTCTATTAAGCTCCTCAGATCTCCAGTTAAACTGAATTTCATCAAGTTATTCCTCTTCATCAGTCACAAACATCACAAAAGTACCATTGAGATAAAGGATAAAAACACTGTATTTTGTTGTAGTTTCTGTCACCATAACAGATTCTACATAGTGCAAAGGCACCAACCAAAAAGCTCTTGATTCTCTCTAGCAGATTTTTGTTTCTTTTATTTTATTCTGCTGTGGGTTTCAACATGTTGTCCCAAGGTTTTTGGGAAGCTGGGTGAGAACGGAATATGGTCACTGCAGATCTTAACTTTGTGAATTCTTGCTAACTCAAGTAGATCTCTCCTGAGCACATGTAAACAGCTTTTCCAAAGTCTCACGACTTGGCAAATTTAAGTTGATTTTCAGAAATATGGCAAAAGTTACTTAAAAATATTAATGTGAGCCAAACATTATATTATTCCCAAACTGCATTCTGAGAGGCAAATGAACAGATTTTGCTGAAATAACTTTTCTCAGTTGAGGCTGAATTTAGAATAGTAATAATAATAGTAAAATGTTGCAAAGACTTAAACTTTGGCACAGTGGAAAATATTAGTCAGCTTAAGTTATAGCTATTAATACACATTCTGCCAACACTGTATTCATTCCAGAATGGGAGAACTCTTTTCAGCTGAGTAAAAAGCTGTGAAATAACTGGTAGCCACATTCTTGGGTTTTATTTAGTGCCAAGAAAAAGACTCTAAAGTGCAAACCATGCACTGCGTATGATTCTGATGAAAAGAAAAAGAAGGTAAGTAGGCAGATAAATTAAAGCACAAAAGCATAGATAAAATGAGTCTTTCAGAGGATGTGGACACCAATTTCAATATATCCCATTCAAATACATATATACATAAATATCCAATTACATTGTGAAAATATAGGGAAAGAACAGCCATAACATTTGGTGTACCAACCATTCTGATACCACACAAAAACCAATGGGCTACAGCAGGCACTCTGACTGAAGCACCCACACTGCACTGGGATAGCAGCCCCTCATCATCCTGCAGTGCCACTGCAAGGAATCTGATATCAGGACCTCCAGGACACCTGCCTCCAGCTTTTCTAATGGTTTGTAATGTAGTGGCTGCTCTCAATTTTAAGGATGCATAAGTAGATAAATAATGTGTTTGTGCTGAGTAAGAATACTTGACTCCACTCCTTCTCAGTACAGGTGAGAATGAGGTTCTTCCTTGCTGTCACCTTTGGATTTTAGAGTATTAGTGCATGATCTTTTGAGGAATGGATGAAAAAAGTTATCAAAGACCTGTTAAAATATGTGTTGTTGTTTTTGTTTTTTTTACACAACCAGACACCACTGAAATAACTATATAATGCTTTTAGTTTCAGATTTCCTGTCAGTGTCTTTCTCGTTATTTTGAGACTTAATTAGCTTTTTAATTTGTACTTATTTTGAAATGTTGCAATGTAATTAAGGAGGGAAAATAAGCCAAAATATTAATATTGTATTGTGCAATAAATGTGCAAAAGTGACTTGTGATATAAATCCTGAAGATGAGGTGATTTATGATTGTTTTTCTAGAAAAAGAAAAAAAAAGTAGTCTCAGAAAATACAAATAAATCTATGATGGAAGGTTAAAAAGAGTTCTCTGACATTCAGAAAGATGTTGCTGCTGGTGCTTATGAGAAGAGAGAGGAAACCAAAACTTGATAAACCTGCCAATTAATAAATGCTCTGCTCGCACATGATGTACTGTGTGAGCCATGCTGCTCTGCTTACACTGACAGAGTGGCAGTGCCCAAGGCAGGCAGTTTAGTTGTGCTCTGTTTTCTGATTTTTACATCCATTACCGCTGTTGGTCACAGTAGTATGCGTGTTCTGCTATTTACCTAAAAAACCTTGCCTCTATTCTTCTATTCATGTTGGAATTAAGGCTTTGAGGGAGATTTGTGCATTCCAGTCTCTGGAAATACCTTTGCCTATGTGGCCTCAGTCATTTATAACATCATGGTCAATAGGGAGCAGGTTAATTTATTGTTAGTGATACCTCCATCATTTAGAGAAGAGCCTCAGGCTCTTTGGCATATCTTCCCTCTCCCAGAGTGTCCAGTTACATCTATTCAGTATTTACTTCTGGAAAAATATTGTAGAGATAACAAGGTGGTTTTTGTGTGACTTTGTACCATATTTCTTTCTAATCTCCTGACAATGAAATACATCATCTGAGTTTTCCACTTCATCAGAAACATTTTTTTCTAACAGGGTGTTCTCCTCCTCCATAACACCGAGATGATCAGAGTCCTGGCAGGGCAGTGGTCTGTACAAGTGCCGGCAGAGGAGCTCCCACCTGGCAGGAGTCTCAGTCTTCTGGTCTAATGGACGATGGTGGTGCCAGCACACGTGTCTTCTGGGAGATAGGAATGTGGATCTCATGCAGCAGCAGGACTTTTTTCCCCTTTACAACAGCTGAGCAGAGCAGCAGCAGTGCCATTGATCCGTGCTGTTGCTGAACTGCTGAACGCCAAGAGAGATAAACTGTGGGATGTTCTTAGCAGCTCCTCCATGGGGTAGTAAGATAAACATGAGAAACAGAAGGAGATATTAAAGAGTAGATTATAATCCATTTTCAGGAAACAGCATTTTCTCCAGCAAGAGAGGCTGAACTTTATCAAAGGGGAAACTTCTCCAGGAGGACTTGCCAAAGTAAATATCTTTGATGCAAATGGTTTAAGCAAAGACATTCACCTTAATCTACTGTGTGGTGACCTGCTTTTCTGATACAAAGAATAATTATGGGTGTTTTCAGAATTGCTGTGGTCTGCAAATCCTCCAAATCTGAGTTTTTAATGTTTCCATTTCACCACTCTGATCTTGGTCACCCACATTTCTTTTAATTTTAGCGTCGCCTAATGCCTTTAGATGTTGTTACTTGGAAGGACTTCACTGCCTTTTGAAGGATAGATTAAAAAAAAAGCAAGGTTTTTTTATTTGTTTGGGTTTTCTTTTTTTTTTACCTTTACATTTTATTATTGTGCCTGTGCTAAAAGGAGTAACATCTAGTGAAGTGAATGACCCACAGATAACTTGCCCAAAGTGCAGAACACAATGGAGTGGAAAAGATGAGTGTTTAGCTGTTGAAATCAGTATTTTCATGCAGATTGATGTTTGTACCAGTTTGCCATCCCGGACCTATTCAGTTTAGTTTATTTGTGTTACAGTAGTAGGGACAATGTAGTTAAATATAGCTTCTGAAAACAGGATCTCTGCTTGTTTCATTTGTATTCTACTGTTCTTTCATTAAACATTTCTTCATCTTTGCAGAGCCAAATTCTTACAATAATAAATCAGAGACACCTAAGGTTCTTGCCAAGTCAAATATCTACAGTTTCTGGCAATTATGTAATTTCCAGATTTGCTGCAATGACTCTTGCCGATAAGTCAATTGTCATAAAAAGAAATGTTCCAGACCAATCTTTATTAGGGTGTCCTTCACTGATCTGCGTAAAATAATCCCCCTCCAGCCCTACTTTCTTTTAGAAAAGAGAAACATAATTACAGCTTTTTCCCTTGCTATGAATGACTCTTCATCATAACAATTTATATCTGGAAAATGTCACAAGAAAATGTGAAAAAGGTAAGCTTAAACCAAAGAAATCAGGCACTGCTGTTATTAATAGAACTGCTCAAAAATGTTTCCCATGATGTGTTATAATGGCTCTGTCTTATAATAAAATTTAACAGTGATGTATTTCCCTTGTTCTCAAGTTGATTTTGTATTAGAAGTCCAGACAAAAGTAATTTGTAGCAAAGGTCCCTGATCCAATGTGTGTATATGGAAAAGACTCAAAGGACTTTGTGCCCATTTAAAAGCCCTTTAAAATGATTAATGGCTAAATGCATTACAAATTATCAAGTATTTCACACTGACAAAACAGAACTTATTCTGAGTTTGGGCCAAATTTCCCTTCCTTTGTACTTAGGGTAAAATATCACACTAACAGTAATTGTGAGCACCCATTCAGAGTGGTGATGAAGGAAGGGCAGATAAGAAAAAAAATTCAACTTTTTTTACCTGTTTTTGCTCTTTAATATTGGTATTTTATATTTAAAAGAGTGATTGCCATTGTCATTGTCACCTATCTTGCAACGCATTCTCTGAACCCTTCATGATTTTGAAGGCAAACAAGGAAGAACAAAACGAAATCCCAGGACTTAACTGCAGGTTCCCAATTTCTGATCAGTCCTGGAACTGATTCTGGCACCAGCCCTGAACAAGAAGCCTGTCCTTTTCTGCACTTAAAAGGTAATGATTTATTTTCCAGCTCTCGTTGTAGTTTCTTCTTGAGTTAGGAGGCAAAGCCAGGATATACAGAAGTGGCCTGTTGGGGCCAGTAGAGTTGGCCAATCTCATTGACCAATGTTTGTTTGAAATAGAGACTTAAAATATTGTTGTTTTTGCATAAGTGGAAACGTTCACTACTAATAGAAAGAAAAAAAAAACACACACAAAAATCAACAAAACAAAAAAAACAACTAACTAACCAACCAACCAAGCCAACCATCAAACAAACAAGCTAAAAAATGTAGAAAACCAAAAATCCATGTGTTTCAGTACGAGTCAAAGAAAGAAAATACTTCAAATATTTGCATCCCTTATAACTACCATGATTTTTCCTGGTGATAATTTGGACTCCTTGTTGCTGGTGATGGCCGCCTCAGTCAAGCAGAGATATTGGCAGATGCCTCAGGCCCAAACACAGCAGTTAATTCCTTCATTCATGCTATGATGCTGGCATCCCTTGGAGGCATGCTAAGGCATCACTCACTTCACCTCCAACAAGCTGCCTCTTCTATCAGCAGCTAGCACTTAGGAAGTTGGCAGTGTGCCTTTGAGGGATCTGCTGGCTGCCACCTGTACTTGACCTGCCACTTAGGAACACCTCACACCCGGTCCAAAACCAGTTGACAGCTAAGAATATCTCAAATTTTAATAATTATTACATGTATTTAATGACTGTACGTTTACACAGTTTTATTAGGTCATATGCAGGGAGCTTCAGAGAGCTGCTAGTTCATGGGTGTCTAACCTTGAGGCTTGCCTGGGCCACACTGAGTGAAGAGGAATTATCTAGGGCCACATCTATGAAGGCCAATCCGAAAGTAATGCCTCCTAATTATTTCCATGGAAACTGCAACAGATACAAACAGCACAATAACACTATTTAATAGAGCAAATTCTCAACTACAAAACACTTTTTCAACATATCTACAACCATCAGCTGTGCATTTTCACCAACTATGAACAAGAGCCTGCATGCTGTGTTCATAACAATCTTTACCAGCAGAGGTGACCCACACTCACTGTCATCACTGCTGAAATACACCACCCACCACCTCACTGTGCTCACATACACTGTTTGGTCTCCATAAATGTTCAACAAACATCAATGAATGACAATGAGTGCAATTTTTCTTGCATGGAATAATTCAGTTCCATGCATTCGTTTCATTAGCACTTCCATCTCAGACATCACTTTGTCAGACAGTCCCTCTGCTGCCATCTGTCATGCAGCAACAAAACATACTGAGATGTTGGTGGGAAGGTTCAGCTTCTACTACCATACCACCAACATCTGCCTCTGACATCAAGGGTTGATGTAATAAGATGGGAGGCATTACTTTTGGAGCAGTCCTCATAAAATATGTAATATAATTAATGTATATAATTGACAAAACTTATTTTTTTTTATTAAAACATAAAAAAGAGAGCAACAAAACCATACAACTAGGGAAATGTTTAACCTTGTTTCTGTGAAATTATCACATCAGACTGATTCTATAGCAATGGGTGCAATTTTCAGTGATGTCTCAAGGTGTTTCTCAGAGATTTTTGATGAAATATTACTCTTCCTGTGCTTCATCATTAAAAATAGCTGTTCACAAATGTATGTACTGCCAAATCAGGATGACATGAGTAAGGCTCATGGTGAAGTGAAGGATATTTCTCTCTGGTAAGAGAAGTCTTATAAAAGCCTGGTAAAAGACATGATCAAATTTTGGATTGCATCTCAAAGCATTCAATTTGAAAATCTGCAGGTAATGTATTTGTGTCAACTGAAAATAGAGTTGAAAATAAACAGAAAAGCTGATGATTTTTTTTGGCAGTTTTGAAACCTATTCTCAAATTTCTTTATGAAAACAGAAGGTATGGCTGCGTATTTTTTTGCTGTTCACAGGGCTGTGTTCATCCAATGTATCACAATGCATCAACTGATTTGCCATTATTCCCTTCCCTTCCCTTCCCTTCCCTTCCCTTCCCTTCCCTTCCCTTCCCTTCCCTTCCCTTCCCTTCCCTTCCCTTCCCTTCCCTTCCCTTCCCTTCCCTTCCCTTCCCTTCCCTTCCCTTCCCTTCCCTTCCCTTCCCTTCCCTTCCCTTCCCTTCCCTTCCCTTCCCTTCCCTTCCCTTCCCTTCCCTTCCCTTCCCTTCCCTTCCCTTCCCTTCCCTTCCCTTCCCTTCCCTTCCCTTCTTACAAGAGGTTTGAAACACCATAAAAGCAAATAGAACTGAATTGTCTACCATTACAGAAACATTGTGGGGGCCATAACTGGAGGAGACTAATTAATCATACACAGGACACATACAGCCTGTGAAATATCATGGAACAAAAATACAGGCCTCTGTATGTCTGTTTATCCATTAACATATTATTTTGCAGTTTCTGTCTCTTTCTACAAAACACTGTTTTTTTCCTCCATGCACATTGTGCCTTGATACTGCGCGTGTAACTCAGTTCTGAAGCTTGGCATGTTTCCAGTTGCCCTCATGTCATCTTTATGAAATTTGAAAACATTAGGATTGTGCATATTATCTTTTGAAATGATGATATGATTCATTATCCTGGAACTCATTCACTGCATGGGTCTGAGAAACGTATATCGTGGGCAAACTCAACTGTTCAATGATATGTCTAGGGACAGTGTTAGGGCCAAAATTAAAACCACTGTCCTCCCTCTTCCATCTCTTCCCTTTCCTCTCTTTATTAGCATATTGCCTGTAATAAATAAATACAAATGAATTTTGCTTCTAGGTATTTAAAGACTTAAGGAGAAGCCTCAACCAATAGAAATATCCCAATACGCATTCAAGCAGGCTCTTTGAAAACTCATTGAACACTCATTCCAGCACTGATATTTTAGAGTGTGTACGAAATGGTAATGCTGTTCAGTTATTTCTCAGTACCAATACCAATGAAATCTCACTGAATCACAGGATGAAAGGGACCAGTGGAGGATGTCTGGTCCAACCAACTCCTCACAGTACCATCGAGCTTTACTATCAGTCGTAAATAAGGGCTCATCAGGCTTTCAGAGGGTGTGCCAATAAGGACAGGGGTGGTTTTTCACTGCCTGACTTCTCACTCTCCAGCTCATCCCACTTTTGTGGAGTCAGGAATGTGCTTTTTGGTGCTTAACTTCCTGGTTGGTATCTGCTATATCATCTGGGCATACTGGAAGTCTTTTCCAGCACAATGTCATTTCTATCTCTTATGGCTAGGCCACTAGGCTGAGCGAGCAGCTCTGAGCTGAAAATAATACTGAGAAAAGGCCTCAGGCACCATTCCATGACTTCCAGGCTTGGTATGCTCCTGGGAGTGATTAAACAGCGCGAAGCAAGCCCCTTCCTCACCATGCCAAGCCTGCTGTGGGGATTTTATGTGGCAGGTGTGGCCCCCATTATGCTCACTGTACTTTGGCAGAGAGGAGATTTCATGCTCGTGGATGTGGATTGTGTCATGTCATCTGGCCTCAGAGAACAGGATAGTTTCCAAGTTGTTTTTTTTGTTATATATAGATAAGACATAAGATCCCACTGAAAGCTACTCTGCTCTGCTGTACTGTGCTTAAGAAATAGAGGAGTATGCTTGACTGACAGGAAGGAGTACAGTACATGTGCTCTCTTCAGTTTGTCCCACTTTCATATGCTGGAGCAAAGAAATTCAAGCATCCTTATCTGTGCTCTGAGTCCAGGGCAAGAACAGAGAGACCACAAAGGGACTAGGAGCAAGGACACAGAATTAGCAGAGTGAACACAGCAAGTCTATTAGCATCTAATAATTCTGGCATTGTTTGGAATGGGGGGTATTTAAGACCATTTCCTTGGTATTAGTGCATCTCCTATCACTAAATTCAAGTATTAAAATATGGATTATAGCTAACATTAAAATTGCCCGCATGGGACCCGAGAGACCCTTTGCACTTTGGTGAGTTACAGGAATGCTTTCAGAGAAGTAGATTCATTGATGCAAATAAGGGAAATCTACTCTTAAATTTATAGCTAACATCGTAATGCAAGCTAGATCTGAGGGATTTCTTCTTTTTCCTTTTGCGTAAAACTATATATCTACAGTTATCCCAACAAGTAAAAACATTGGTTTTGCTGAACAGTTATCTTTTGGATCTGTGGAACTGACATAAAGTGTCTTAGCAAAAGCACTCTCTCAGTTGCAGCAGAGCCAATATCTTACAGCTGTGACTGTGCTAGGAGAGCTGCCATCAGTATGGTAGTAAAAAAGAAACAGGCAGGAAATAGATTTCACATTCTGGCCAGAAAAGCAGTATGGAAAAATGTTTATGTCCTGAATCAGGACAAAGGAGTCAGAACCTAAAAACATCGTGGGCTGTAAATTCAGAAGATATGTTTTTGGTTCAGATCAGTGGTAAGAATTTGTTTTGTCAATTTGAAATTTTTTTGTTTGTTTGTTTTTCATATGTATTTTCTGATTGAAGTTGTTTAAAAACCATGACAAAATTTCTCTATAAAAAGTAGTCGTGGGTCATAGTATGAGCATTTCTGGAGACAAAGTCAGAAAACATTTGCATTACATTTACATCAGAAAACATTTGCAAATGTATTTCAATCCACTTCTTGAGACCAATGTTTCCCCTTGAAAAATGTTTTATGAAGTAATCAATATGTTCTAATTTGAAAAGTAGAACAAGAATGTTTCTGACCACCTCACTGATGTATCCTTAATGACAACAATTTTCCTTGGTAAATGAGGCTTAGAGCAATTCATATGAATTAGAATTACGTATGTGGGTGCTGAAGGACTGGAAGTGATAGCTTTGTATGTTTCGTCAGTTTTATATGCTCTGTCTTCATTTGGTGGAATTGATGATTATGTTTTATTTTCTGATAGAGCTGGGATTCTTTCTGCTATATGTATAGATGTCAGTGAGCAGAACTACTCCCAGACACTGACTATTTTGGTTTACCTTTAGATTTGAACTAGACAGTTAAGACAACTTAAATACTCAGAGTAGAATTTCCATGAGTGAGGGCAGGTTGAAAATAAAAATTGGAATGGAATTCTTGTGAAGTTGTGTCCCCTGCTTTTGTTTTATTTTACTTGTATTCATGTAAGACTTGCAATATTTCAGAAAAATAGAATCATAGAATCATTTGAGTTGAAAGGAACCCTTAACGGTCATCTAGCACAACTCCCCTGCAGTGAACAAGGACACCTAGAGGTTGATCAGGTGCACAGAGTCCCATCCAGGCTGACCTTCAGTGACTCCAGGACTGGGGCATCCTCCAGCTCTTTGTGCAACCTGTGCCAGTGCCTCATCATCCTAATGGTAAAAAGCTTCCTCCTCATGTCCAGTCAAAATCTCTCCTTTTTTAGATTGAAACCATTTCCCCTTGTTCTGCCACAACAGACTCTGCTGAAGAGTCTATCCCCTTCTTTCTTACAGCTCCTCTAAAAATATCTGGAGATTTTTTGGCAGAGCCTACTGATATGTACTCATTTTTTTCTCTGGAGGATGACATAGTCACTCACTACTACATGTGCAGAACACCCACAGATCTGCACACAAGACATCCTCTGTTGTTCACAGCAGAACCAATGTTAGCCGAACAAACTGCCAAACTGTAATTAATATAGGATAAATGATTAACAAATGTGATAAAAGCTGACTCTGGGCAGAACAAACTGCTCTTCTTTAGTTTCCTCCAGCAAAGAATGGTGGTTTCTTCTAGGAGTTGATTCAAAGCAGCAGCTTCCCACAGGGGCTCTTGGGCTGAGCCAACACATAGAATCATGGAATGACAAAATCATAGAATCAGAGAATCACAGGGGTTGGAAGGGACCTCTGGAGATCATCAAGTCCAGCTCACCCAAACGAGGGGAATGACCGTTCCTGCAGCAAAACCTTGATGTCCTGGTTCACGCGGCACCATGGCCTCATTCCAGCTTTGTGAGAGGAGGAGACGGAGTTATGTTTCATTTGCGTGTGCAACAGGATTTCCTTCCCAAGGAAACAAATAGTTTGTCACAGATCATTCCAGTTTATTTGCTGATGGGAATAATGGGGGGACAAACTGCAGAGCCTATCTTCCCTGCTATATGGATTCTATTGGGATCACGATTGCAAGCAACACCATGGAGTGCCCTCATGCTATTGCAGGGCAGCTTCCTGCTTCTCAGGACACCTAACTCCGTCCAGCACTGACAGAGGCAGTGTAGGAAAAATAGCTACCTACTTCTGAAGTTAAGCTCTTCCATATCTCTCCCTCCAAAGTCTGAAAAACATAAGCCACAAACCAATTACTGTTTCTTTAACATCTGGAATGAAGTCCGAGTGCACTGAAGAATGTCTTGCCTCTTAATTTTTACAGTGCATATCCTTTAAAATATGTTGTCTCCTGAAAAGAAATTATGGAGTTTCCTGATGCTTTTTTAATACGAGATTTATTGATGACTATGTCAAAATAAACCTCTGGAGACTGTAGATATTAAAATCATGATGTGATCATCAGCGCTGATCAAACTCTTCTGCATGATCTGGAAATACCTCAGCTTTGTATCTACCTGTGTTTTATACACACACTAACAGAGTTTCTGGAGTATTATTTAAATAGCAATATCATTCAGCTTAATTTATCCCTATAATAATTTTCACTGTATTGCCCTTTGCTGCTGTGCTGTAACAGCAGATGACTTTGCAAAAATGAAGAAAGATTCTTGAGGCCATTACAAATTCTTATTCCAAATGTTATATTATATACCTACAGAAATTATACGTTAGTTAAAACATCTGCTAAAGTCATGCACAAGCTGTTATTTAACAGCGTCTGCAAATGATCAGATACAGCCTCACAACCAGGTCACTCAGTCACAGCAAATTACAAATGCGTTTCAAATAGGATAATGTGACCAGATGAAAGATATATAGAAGCATTTTCTGAAGAGAAAAACTTTAGAAACTTCTTGCATATTACTAGATTTTGATTTTGAAAATATCCCTAGGATGAGACTGGGGTCCAAACCACAAAATACAGAGCTGGATTTTAAAATCCTTGAATTTGGGGAATCTGATTTGAAGTTTCAGTTCTGCTCAATATTGAAGGGGATCTCATTTGTGAAATTCAGAGCTGTGTCTGGTTTTGGATTGGAAATCAGAGCAAAGAACAGAGACATTTGCTTCCAAAGATCTTGGTTCAGGCCCTGCTTCTAATTGTTGTCCCAGCTGAGGAAGCACTGATAGCTAACGCACATCATTCAGCAACTCGGTACAAGTATACTTGCACAAATGTTTCACTTTACTCAATTGGAAACAAATGTAGTGCTTGCAGCTAGATCTGGTTCTGCCACAAGTGAAAATGGTTCCCGCTCCACAGAACACAAAACCAAATATTTAAAGTTATCAGGTTATGGTTTCTACAAGCAGTTCCCACCAAACGTCATAATAAAATAACCAAAAAGTCAGGAAGTTGTATGAGAAGTTGTTGTCATTGCTATTATTTTGTATTACTTTTTTATTTGTTTCCAATGGAAGTAAAGGCTGTGGGATGCTGTATTTGTTTCTGACAGCGGTTGAATTTCCTAGCATTATAGGGTCATTAAAGTTGGAATAGACTGCTAAGTTCACCTAGTCCAACTGTCAGCCCATCCCCACCATGCCCACTAAACACAACTCCAGGGACTAATTTCAGCCAAACATGACAATGGTATACCTGCTAAAGACACCAAGTTCCTATAGATTTATGGTAGGACCTGTTTGAGAGTCTCAGTGAATCAGAGAAGATTGCAATGTGATATCAAATATATGCCTTATGGGGAGAAACGTGATTAATGGTGGACATCAGCCTGAGTTTATCCTTAATGAAGTAGTGGAGAATCCCACTCTGAAATCTGAAGCCAGAGGAAATCATGTTTAATTAGTTTTGTTGCTTTGAAAACTACTGTTTGTTTTTTTTTCTTTTTTTTCAGGTTTATACAATTGTTGTGTCCTATTTTGAATCCTCAACATCTCAACTTTCACATGGTGCTCTCAATGCAAATAAATTCTGAAGCAGTGAAATGAAGTTCAACAGAAACCACCACTTCTTGGATTCACAGAAGATCAGAAACTGACTGAATAAAGAAGATAAATAGTAGTGAACAGACTCCTAAGAATCTCAACTTATTCTTAAGAATGATGCCTCTACTTGCTTAGTTAAATTGTTAAAGAAGTTGATAAAAATGAAATTAAAGGATTGATGTTAATGAGTAAATGAATAAAATGAAATAATGAATAAAGGATTGGTGTTTTTCAAGAACATCTGCTTTAATTCACTATCTGATATGAGGAAGGACATTTCAATCATGTGATTGGGGAAAGGGATTCAACATGGGAGAAGAACTCCAAGCACTGTGAGGCAAATAGGGCTGTCTTGCCTGCTGGGAATATAATAGGAAGAAATTACAAAGGCAGTGTATTTCAAGTAATTGCAAATGTGATTTGTTTCTGTCTTTGCAGAGGAGATTTTTCAATTTGAAAACTCCACTTCATGTCCTCAGAGAAGAAGGCTGTAAGACCTTTCATTTTCTGTAGTCCAGAAGCAACCTGATGTTCTGACATCATCGGTTCTGACATCAACCGATGACTTCAAGGGAAATGATGGCTTATCTCTTCTTTCCTCAGGACACCCAGCATAGATCTATTTGAACATAGTAATAATGAGATAGGTTTGCACCCAGGATAACGAGGTTTAAAATGTAGTCAATCATATATATCAGTTCTTTGCAAAGGAAGACAGGAAGCAGTAATTTTTTAAAGGCCTTGGTGTTGGTCTGATGACTTCCCACACTGAGTGGGTGGGATTTATTTTACCATTCAGAACAGCAGAGTCACTGTAAGAATTATCTCTATTGTTTTTGTTTAGTTTTTTTTTTTAATGCATCACCTCATATATTCCAGCACTACTCATTGCTCACTTCTGAAACTTCATTAGGTTTTCAGGGCTTGTTGCACACAATGCAGAACAGTGCAATCTCCAATTAACTGCTTTTAAAAAATATGTATTTTAATTAGAGCTGAAAATAGACATGACCTGAATAAAATTTTGAATCCTTCTTTGTACTTTGTTTTCTATATCTATGTTTAGCATCAAATCAGCAGATGGATCCAATCCTGGAAGGGGCCTATTTTTTGTTTCAGACATTCCTGAATCTCATGAAAACAGCCTCAGGATATTAATTTTAATATGTCTAAGCATTTGTCCAATTTGCCCTCAAACTTCAGTTACAAATCTAACATGCCTCTGGACATTAATGGCCTGTGTATAATAAAAAATGGACTTTTATTATCAAACTGCATTGTTTTTGTCAGTCATTTTGTCCTTTGTGTCCAAACGCAATGCTAATTCTGAGGTATTTTATGGTATCTCTTTTGTAATCCCCTAAAAACACTTAATAAAAATAACTTATGCCATATCTGTGAAATATGTAAATGATATCAGGTTCTTTGGGGACATTTAAGTGTCCAAATACTTTTGGAACCCACAATATATAGCTTGTCTGCAGCACCTAAGAAAAAAATCCTGAAATTCATCCATCCTTCTTTTGTAACCAGAAAAAAAAAAAAAAATGTGTTTCACAATAGCTGAAATGCTACTATGATTTTTGTGTGTGTGTGCAGGTTTCCAAGCTCCTGTGAATTCCCTAAAAGCCACTTGGAAAAGGAGGAGAGGTATGAATTTAAATCAGTGACATTATAAATGCAGAATGCTCAGTGTAGGAAATAGAGTTATGGAATAGTGGCACAAGATTAAAACACAAGAGATGGATTTATGTCATTCCTGGGGTCACTCTGAAAGTCCCAGAAACCCTTTGTGGGTTGTCTTCCTGACTGGTTTAGTGGCACCCCTGATTTTTCATTTCTTGGCTGCCTGATGGAGCTGTAGGTGCCCCTGTTCGTTGCAGGGGAGTTGGACTAGATGGCCTTTAAGCTTCTCTTCCAACTCAAATGATTCTATGAGTCTTTCATTGTAAAATCTTTGAGGACAAAGCTTTCATTTATTAAAAATCACTTTATTTATGCCTGATATTCGGGGTCTGATCTCATCTGGGTCTTGTTGGTGCAATTATAATGCAAGTTTGAAATAACATCATAAGAGTACTGTGTTTCGGTTGCGCAGTGATTTTCCTGCTCACAGACACATTGACTAATAGGATTTCTAGTTAGAATTTTGAAGTACGTCTTTTCATCCGGACATAAAAATAAAGTGACTGAAATGTAAGGTGATTTTGCATCTTCCTGTTTCTGGAAATGAGCTTCTGAACGGCTTCAAGAGCATTAACAATGAATGAACCCTTGGGCTCTTGGAGAGCTCTTCGCGTACCATAGCGCGGAATGACCACTGGGTGGCTACACTGCCCTTCAGCATAGCGGAGCCCTTCAGCCGCTCTGTGATCCCAGGATGTAGTTATTAAAGTGAACAATGGAAGGATACATTCAGAAATCTGGAAGTATTCAAAAAACAGGCCTCACTGGTCTCTTATTTGTACACTGTGGCCCATTGGCCTGTACATTGAAAAGTTACAGTGCTGTTGGAAATCACCATCAAACAGCAGTTAATGTTCAGGGGGAGAAAGGGAAATACAGAGATGAGTTAGCAATAAAGCAAACATATTCTGCACATTTATCTTGTTACTCTCCATGTCCTGGACACTGTCCAGTTCGAGAGGCTCTGCTGGATATCCTACTGGTTCAGAACTGCTTTGGATTTTGATTCCTTTTCCTGCCATGGCATGAGCTCCTGGTGATCGATATCGAGAAGGGCTTTGGCCACCACCACCTGACATCAGGCTGGATGGTGCTCTGAGCTCCCTGACTGAGCTGTAGGTGTCCCTGTTCATTGCTAGGGAGTTGGACTAGCTGGCCTTAAAGGGTCTCTTCCAACTCAAATGATCCTATGATCAATTCAGCTCAGCCCTGCTGGGAAGATGGTGTTATATGGGAGGCTAAACGTGAAATCATCTGTGTAGCTTCAGAACATTCTCATTCTTAGGGAAGAAGCCTTCCAAACCAAACTCATAACTGAAGATCAATTTAGTGATCTCCGAAGAGCTTTTGACACAATGCAATTGCTGGAGCTACAGCAAGACAAATATTAAATGATGAACAGCACCAGTGTGACTAATGGAGCAAGCAGCTCAGGTACAGCATATCCTGTGACACTCTGAGCTGGGACAGCACATGTTATTTTTGTGTAATAATGATTGCTGCTGACTGATGTGGACAGTCCCATTGGAAACGGTAGCAGAGGAGCTGAATCCATTTCAGTGCTTATTCTGAAAAGCAGTGGTTCTAATGGGTTGTGACTGTTGCTTACTACTTTTTAGTAGCTCTTCTGTTGTTGCCTTTGCTGTACAAGGTAGAGACATGATGTAACTAATCAGAAAATAGTAAATTAAGTTTGTATTTACAAAATGAGAGCTTTGCTGCAAATAGATAAATGTGTAATATTTTGGAAATGTGAGGTGTTTAAAACTTAAAAAGGAGACAGTAAAAAATAAACTGTCAGTCAATGTGAATGTGTCAGTAACACTCCAGCATGAATGGATAGAAGGGACTAGAAAACACGCACCCATCACATTGCCATTTTATCTAGAGGATGTTGTGGCTGGCAGAAGTCAGGATGTTAGGGAGAAGGAGAAATAAAGGGGTATGTTGGAAGAGGGAATGAAGTCAAGGAAGTAATTCTGGGTTTTGTGTGCAGTTGAATTCCTTGTCTCAATACAGGAGTGGAAGAAAGCTTCTCAGTCTAAACATAGCATTGGCTGATTGCTGTGTACTGTGTGCTGAAAGGTTTCTGCCGTGATGACCGTGTGAGTGGGAGGCAAATTCTCTGCAACCAGGCACTACACTGCTGCATGTGTGTGATAGGATTTCCGTTTGCCCTGAGTAGTTTGTACCAAGAACTTGTGATAGGAAGAATTTGTTTTCCGTCACTGCAATCCCTGCAGTCTTGGCAATCTCTGACCATGGTTTTTAAATGAGAAAGTTTACCCGAATACCTGACTTCATGATGTAAAGCTTTTGTTCAGATTCCATTCAGCAGTTCTGCATTTATCCACCAATTCCCTGGTTTGTGGGAGAATATTAGTCTACAGGTCCAGACACAGCTGCAGTGTGCATAGTAGAGGAGTGCCCCAGTTATCTGTACAGCCTCTCCCTCACCATGTACAATGCACAGGTGGAAAGTGCTGGAGAACGAGTGAGTGGAAAAACAGGATTTAGCTTCTTGGATGCCTATGAATCTGATTCTGTCCCTTAGGACAAAGTAAGAATGATCTCTGGGCAGGTAAATTAACTCAATAGCACAAGTTACTATGTGTTGTATGTCTTATCCACTCCTCTAAAGGGCTTCAAGATACCTGGTGGAAATGTGCTACTTAAACACTGGGTGTTATTTTTAGAGTGTTCTACTCTCCGGATAAGCCAGATGCAAATATTTACTCCTCTTTCTTTAATAAAAATTGGAGAAGACAGAATCAGAAACTTGGGCCATTTCTTGATCGTCTTTGGACAGAGATCTGGGACAAGTAGCACACTTTCTCCTTTGGAATAGCGTCTTTTGAAGACAAAGGAAATACTATTCTTTGCTTAATTTATTTCCTCATGGATCTTCTTTGCCTCTGCATTGATTAAGAGTAGCGTTATTGAAGAAAAGGTCAGCATTGTTGTTTTACTGGTGTTTCACTTTTGAACCTCTGAATCTCCCAGGTATAAACTGTAAGTAAGAACTGTGCCAGTATGATACAGCTGCTTGCCATATGTGCTGGAAGAAGGAACATGTGATTGTGAGGAGAATGATGACATCTGAACTGATAAAACATTCATCCCAAGGTGAACGGGTGTATCTGTTATATATTTAGGCATTCTCTTTTACCAACAGACTTAGAGCAATTTAAAAGCATAAAGCCATAAAAGGAGGAAAGATCACAAGGGTTTGTGAGAGAGAATGACAGAAATGGAGGAGAGGGCTTATCACAAGCAACAGTGATGAAAACAGTGGGAGGCATACAGATGAAGTGGAACCACTTTCAGGTCCTCCTTCCTACACATACATTACAGTAAAGATGGCTGTTTTCCAAGTACTTTTTATCACTGCGAATATCTGTTTTGCTATTGATTGTCTTTTAATCCCTTTAAAAATCTATTTGTTATCATTTTGTTTTTCTGTCTCTCATTCTGCATCTCACTATGAGAGTCCAAAGCACCTCTAAAATTGGCACCAAGTTAGCATGACACTGATGTGAATCAGCACATCATATCCTAATGATTCAGCCTAAGATAATCCTGTGAGTTTGACATATCATATTCAGACTATTGTTCGATAATATTATATCTTTGCCATATGTAAAGAAAGAGTTCAGCTTAAAAGAAACTTACGCCTTTGATGCTCCTTCCCTCAGGGCAAAGCTTCTTCCAAAGTAGAAAGGAAGCAAGCTCTGTTTGGCTCTTTCCAATTGAGCATCGGCGAGTGTGAGCAGTGTGGAAATGCCTTTTTGAGGTTCCATAAAGCGTGTACATTTGGTCTAAGGAAGGAAGAACATCAAAAGTTTCCACAAGAGGTGTTACTGATCAGCTTTCTTTTCCATTTTCAGCTTTTCTTCCCTGACAATGACTTCTGCAGCAGCAGCAGCAATGTTAAGTATGTTCTGGTTAGCTTCTGTTGAGTACTGCATGCCTAGCTGAATCAGTAGACAGGATGTTTTATCCCCTTAACTACTAATTCTTTTCAGAATACATCTAGATATTTAAAGTATTAGAGAACTTTTGAGATTCCAGAAGCATTTTTTTTTCACTTGGCAGTGTTATTCGAGCATGGTAACAATTATGTGATTGTATATTTTTTTGTTTTTATAATCAAGAATTTGTTACTACATGATTTAGAGGAGCAGGGATGAAGAATTTGAAGAAAATACAGAAAAGTAAGTAAGTAATTGACGTATGATGAGGGACAGTTGAGGCACAAGTTCAAGTACACAAACAGAGTATTTTAAAATCACAAATTGAAATAGGAGGTAAAGTCATTGGACTTTTTGTCCAGCGCCCAAAAACCACCATATCTAATAAAAAAAAAAAATACAGTCAGTTTCTAGATCTGCTTCAGTACTTGTAGGAAAGCTGGAAAGTACTACACACAGAAATGTCAAACACCATCTGGCTAGGTGGAATTCTTCAACGTGTAGTATAACACTAATGTATGACATAACATGATCGTATCTATGTTTTGCAGTTTCTTGTAGGGTTGCCACTTTGAGAAACCAGAATGTGTGGTTGTATCTGCTAATTCTAAAGAAGATTCCCTAGAATGGCTTATCTGAACAATACATCTCCTGTATTCATGGGAACCTCACAGACAGCCTGAAGAAGTGGCTGATAATAGCTTTCTGGCTACAGAAAAGTATACCAATTGACTAAATGAGGCTGGTGGGATCTAAAGGGTGACTTTACCATATGTGGCAGAGCTTGTACCGGAAGGTTTGCTATTTATTGGTCGAGAAATCCAGGTTTGAGAGAAGAGAGTCAATACACTGTATATATAATTCCTATATCAAAATGGAAATAGGTATTTGTATGCAACACCTAATACAATTACAGTTTGCTGGTGTTCTCTTCAAGGCAGCAGGTTTAATACTTCCTTGATGCTTGCCATATGTATGGTCTGATGTCAATCATCAGCTGGAGTGCTATGTGTTTACAAGGCATAGTGAAACACATACGTTCGAGTGCCACATTAAAACTCAGATGGCTGCTGCTTGCCCCAGAATAAAAGATATAAGCTTTAAGAGAAACTCCATCAGGATATGTTTATGCTCAAAAGCAGAGCTTTAAATTGAGTTCTATTGAAAGACTGAAACGATTTCAGAGTAACTAATGGGATTGCTGTGATTGTTGACATGATCTCATCCATAACTAATGATGGTAGTTTGTACACACATGAGATGAACATGGACTGGACATCCAGCAAGACAGATATGGCATCTAGTTAATAAGTGAAATGAGGGACCAGTGAATCAGTGTGGAAAGAAGAGTACTAAGCATAATAACTTCTCTGGATCAAAAAAGGCGCATACTATAAAGTTCATATGATTTATATTTTCCTACTTCTTTTAAAATAGTATTAAAATGTCATAGTTCAGTGACCTTATATTTCTAATTTACAACACAAATACAGATGTTAATACATTCAACAGAAGACTTAATGTAAGATATCAATTGTATCACTCAGTTTATCTCTACATATTTCAGTTCATTCATTTCACGCAGAAAACAGCTGAGGGAATCCTCTCCAGCAGTGACCAACATGCAGTGCTGCAAAGGGAAAAGAAATGCACCAAACCAAACAACACAAGATGACAACCCACTATCTGAACAGCAAAATGACAAAATAGACAGAACAGCTCTTGAACTTGTTCATAAGGATGAAAAGATATTTTCTGATTACCTCAGGCAACAAGCTGATATTTAAACACAGCCACTATCTGAGCCCAGAGCTGCTAATAGTTCTTGCTTGCTGTACCAGCCCATGCAGTCCAAATTTCCTGAGAAGGATTTATTAAATCCACCCCAAGGAGTGAACCATAAGCTCTTTGTTTAGTGCCTATGCTTTTACTTGTAGGAGCTGCCTTAAAATACACTGTAAGAAGATATTGCAGTCTTCCAGCTGATGAGGGTGCAACACTCTTCTCTTAACATCTATATTGTCTAATTATCCTCACACAGAAAATGCCTCCTCTTATTTTAGGGCTGATTTATCTACTTTGACCTTTCACCTCTCAGTACCCATGAGTGTTTTGACAGCGAGCTTATGTTGGCAGTTCTGCTCATCTCACCCATGCATTTTCATAGCTTGATGGTTTACCATATGCTGAAAACATTCACAAAGGCTCCAGCTGACAGTTAGAGAAATAAAATGCAGCAGAAATGAAAGTGTTTGCTTTCAGCTGTCTGTGAGTGGGTAGCCAATCAAATGAAAAGCAAAAACTGGCTTTAGCTGAGTGCTGTGCATGAGATTTTTAGCATTGTGGTTGGGAGACCTCTTGGTAGACCTCTTCCTACGTGAAATGCAGTGAGTGTGAATAGATCCTGTAAATGCATTACTGCATTCTCAGCCCTGCCAGGACTCCACCAAGAAACAGTACATCTCCCTGGATCATGGCAGGTTTGGGGCCTCAAAGGACTTTGTTGGTCAAATCTTTACATGTGCAAATTTAAGCACTTCCAGAAGTTGAGTTTTAGCTAACATTATTTAAATAGGGCATGGAATGCAGACAACCAAAATTAATCTTTCTTTTTAACATACAGTATGATATGGTATAGCAGAACATTTAAGCCTTTAATCTTTTTAAGTAGGAGTGGGGGAGAGAAATCAAATATTTGAAGTCAATAGGCAACTGATAGCAGGATTATAATTGTGTCAAGTATAGCAGCTAGTGGCAGAGAAGTTGTGATCTTCAACTGCAGGAGAGAACTGTTTTGTTCATAAAGTTCAGACATTCACTTTGCAGAACCAGTCAAAAGTTCACTTTCCATAAGTTGCTTCTTCTTCATCTTAGACATCAATCTTATGAAGCAGAATGCAGATCTGAGGTTCTTCATGATAATGGTAGTGAAGCACTGGCAGAGGTTGCCCAGAGATGATGATGGATGCCCCAGTCCTGGAGACATTCAAGGTCAGGCAGGAGGGGCTCTGAGCACCTGATGGAGCTGTAGGTGTCCCTGTTCATTGCAGGGGAGTTGGCCTTTAAGGGTTCCTTCCAGCTCAAACGATTCTATGATTCTGTGATTCTATATTTAGCTTCAGACTTCTCTGTAGTAGTAATCTAATGGCAAGGTGAAGAAGGTATCCGCAAAGTTTTGTCTGAGTGGACTGAATTTTTATTTTAGCCACAACGGATTACATTCTTGATTTTGCAAACACTTAGTGTGTGTTCTTAATTTTGTGCAACCCTTTCATCCATGCAACCAGAAAAATTTACTCTCATTTTAATATTTGAAGGACCAGGCATGTCAGAAGAGCAGTGTGTGTTTAAAAGGGAACAACAACACCAGAAGCTGTAGTATTTCACAATCTAAAGCCAGACAAATTCTCCTTCTGGGCAAATTGTAATTCCCACGCTTTTCTCCAGGGGAGTACTTGAAGTTTAACTACTGAAGTAATGAGGTAGCTACTTAAAGTGTATGTTTTAAATGGTACAGAAAAATAATAGAATCATAGAATTATTAAGGTTGGAAAGACCATTAAGAACATCCAGTCTTGATGAACCCATGCCTGTGACTGCTCTGCACCATGTCCCTCAGTGACACATCCACCCTTTTCTTGAATACCTCCAGGGATGGTGACTCCACCAGTTCTCCATGCAGCCTGCTCCATTACCTCAATACTATTATTTCTGAGAACAAATCTTAATATCCAACTGGAACCTCCCCTGGAACAACTTAAAACAAATACCTTTTTTCTTATTACTAGTAAACTGGGGAAAAAAAATAAATACTTGCATCTTTCTGCAGTAGAAGAACTCAGGACAATTTTGCTTTCACAGCACAAAGATGGTAAACCAAGACATAGAACTTCCCAGATGTGCCTGGTGGGCATACTTACCAGTGAGGAGGAGGAAAATGGAGGAGAAAAAGATGGAAGAACTTTTGTTTGGTGTCATGAGAAGGGTCATTTCTGAAGCTGTTCATCACTGCTGGATTGCATCCAGCCTTGCTCTACCCACCAGACAGGAGAGGGAGTGACTTTGTGTAAGCAGATTTCTGCTGGTGCAACATGATAACAGGTCATGATTGTGTAGGAGAGAACAAACAAAACAAAACAAAACATGAGGTCCCCTTGCTACAGCTGTGCAAGACCCATGGCCATCAGTCAAGGTGTGAATCGACTCTAAACAAAACAAATGGATAGATATTGTCCTTCTTCCATAGCTAAAATCCCATTTGTTTAAATACCTGCCATTTGTTATTAAAGCTGTGCCAAATAGAAGACTGCATTTGGTAAAAGATAAAAGTAATGCTTTTAATTAAAACAGATTCTTAGAATGTTTCATTTGATAAAGACGTCTGAAGATAGCTTTGTTCCTTAGTGGGGCAGTCCTGTTGATATTGTATTAATCCAGTGGATTTGTCACTTGGAAAAAAAAAACTATAAAGTGTTTGATTACTCTTTTTATCTTTATTCCATTTTCCTTTGGCTTCATTTTAAAAAATAATTTCCTTATCTGCTCTGCAGTCTCTGCTCAGTCCTTGTCAGAGATGTGTTTCTTCTTTGACACTTATCAGCATTAGTACATTTGCTGAAGTTGCACTATCTGTGTTGTCTAGAAAGTGGTTACTTTGCTGACTCTACACTTAAAAAGGGGGAAAAAAAGTTGGCAAACTGTTCATTAAACAATGCATGGTATTTAATGAACAGTTCCCAACTACAAAGGACGTAACCGTGAATTACAAAACTCACTTTAAATCTGAATAGCTTTCAGAAGTCTGGTTCTGCCTTCCTGACACAATGGTCCCATCCTGACGCCGCTATCTCCCCCTGCCAAGCAGTAGCAGATATCAGGCTTTGTGTGCTGATTGCTCAGAGGTAGATCGAGAAGTGATGGTGAAATTGGTTATGGTCCAAGCGTAACTGGATTTCATTCACTGTCCTGGGCCAGAAGCAGTCAATCAACAAGCAGAATAAAAATTTATTCGTGTGTTTTCCAGAGAAAAAATTGATTCACAAGTGCTTTAAATAAGCAATCAAGGCAGAAACACGATCTAACTGTGGATGTTCCTGTTCATTGCAGGGGAGTTGGACTGCATGACCTTTAAAGGTCCCTTCCAACTCTAAGGATTCTATGATTCTATGATTCTAAAGTCTTTCCACACAGTTCTTTACCCTAACTCATTGTTCCTATGCCAAACTTGGCATGACCAAGAAACTAACTACCCCATGATTCATCTTATAAAACTGCTGCATACAAGTGCAGCTCCGCCCCCCCCCCAGGGAGAAATTTGTAGGCCCATATTGAACTGCCCTCCTGCTAGAGGGCCATTCCCAACAGGTAGGGGTTAATGGAGATAAGTCCAGCTGGCGACCTGCTACAAGTGGTTTCCCCCGGGGGTCGGTACTGGGACCCATCTTGTTTAATATATTTATTGATGACCTGGATGAGGGAATTGAGTGCACCCTCAGTGGGTTTGCCGGTGACACCAAGTTGGGAGTTGGTGTGGATCTGCCTGAGGGTAGGGAGGCCCTACAGAGGGATCTGGATAAGTTGGATCGCTGGGCTGAGATGAATGGGATAAGGTTCAACAAGGTCAAGCGTTGAGTCCTGCACTTTGGCAGTGATCAGGCACTGGAATGGCCTGCCGAAGGAGGTCGAGGAGTCGCCGTCCCTGGAAGTGTTCATGAGGAATCTGGATGAGGAGCTGAGAGATATGGTTTAGTAGCCTGTGGTAGCAGTGGTAATGAGAAGATGGTTGGACTAGATGATCTTATAGGTCATTTCCAACCTTGTGATTCTATGATTCTATAACAGCTTCCTTAATATGCATTTCTTTACAAAAGTCATGATGTCGTTTTAATCTTGAAGACCACAGATCCCACCCTAAGAAATGGTTAGAAGCCTTCAGGAGACAACAACGTGTCAGTTAACACCAAGATCTGCATTACTGATCTGTGTGATTCTGGGAGGGATGAAATTCAGCCCTGAAATAACTTTCATGCATGTTTTTTTGTTTGTCAGTTGTTTAAAAAAAATCTGACATCTCTACAACAAAGCACACTGGTACTTCAAACTAGGAGCTGCGTAGTAAATGGAAAGTGTTTTTGTCCTGATTTGTTTCCTTCCACAGGATATCTTGTGCCACTCAAGCCTTGCAGAACGTGGTAATAATTATACAGTAGTTTCCTCATCCTGACTTTTGCCATTTCCTTTGTTACCAGATATTTTTCTTGTCCTCCATTTCTGCTTCTTCAGGGACTAAGTGAAAAATGGATAAGGAGCCCCTTCTACAATTAGATAAATTTTCCCTGCAGATCCAGAATGAAAAAGACTGAACTGAGTTCTTTTAACCCTTCAACTTATCATGGGTGTCAAAAATAAGATGATGTTGGTATGAGTAAGAATAAGCTTCCTCTGTCAGAACAGGGGAAATAAATGTAGGTTAGAACAGGTTCAGAACACCATCTGGGAGAAAGGCGTCAGGGTAACTGCATATTAAATTCCTTTTCATTTACATCTGTCAAACGAGATGAAGTTCACTGCCAGAAGAAGGCTTGAAAATAATTCTTCCAAGAGGACACTTTTTCTGTGTAGATAATCAGAAAGGATGAGAAAGACTCAAAGAGCAGAGTTTTTTACGTGTGCTTATGTCCATATAAATGGGTGCAGGCTGTATGCCGAATGGCCCAGACATGAACCATCTGTAATTTGAAAATTACAGAGCTGTCCTAGCACCCAGTTCTAGTGTAAATATATGCTAATACATGCTAGCGTGCCATGTGGTGTTTGAAATGGAGATAGATTTTGTCTGCCTGCTTAGGGAACAGACAGAAAGAGGTCATCCTTTCCATAGAGGCATGTGCAGCATTATCACTAGGTCAAAATGCATGTTAGCCAGCAAAAAGGAAACATTTCCAGGAAAGTAATGGATTTGTTTGTTCCTCTAGTTCGGTAGCCAGCTTTTCCTTTTGTTCCCATGATGATTAGTTCTCATAACATATGAGAAAAGCAATTCCCTTTGTCTAAAAACGTGAAATAGCTGTATCATTAGAAGCTCAACACTGGGCAATTTGCAAACTAGATATTAGCAGTCTGAAACAAACAAACAAAAAAAATCAATGGTTATTTAAGCCATTATAACCAAACCACATGGCCACTTTGAGCTTTTGTGTACTATGGAGAGACAAAGGAATCTGTTTTATATATTTTTTTAATTAAATGTTTTTCCTGACAACATTTTCAGAACAACGTTTGCAGTTTTTCTATCAGCTCTGAAGATTTTTTCAATAGTTCTATACAGAACTGAGAAATATTTGCTTTCAAAACAAGAGACTGAAGCGTTAGAGCTAAAGGCAAATCGGTGTTTGGTGGTACATTCATGAAACCATCAAGTAATTTAGAGCCCATACACCAGAAGATGTTCATGAGCCAGTTCATTATGCCTTTAATCGTAACTGTGCACAACTTTTTGCCTGAATCTGGCTGCAGAAATGGTGTCAACAACGATGCAAGAGCAAAAGGATGAGTTTAGAGCTCTCCTGCTGAGATGGGGTTACATGAACCTGACTCCGCATTAGGTAGTGGGGACAGCAAAAGTATCTAATTTTCTGAGGAAGAAGAGAGAGCTGGCCAGCTGGCAGCTCCTGAGAACCACAGGGAGCAGGAAGAGAGCCAACTGGAGCAGATTGGCTGGAGGACTGGGAGGTGCTTGGATGGAGAGCGTGGGAATGGGCAGATGGAAGGCTTCAGAGGTAGATGGGAACCGTATTCCAGAACTGTGGTAGATGTGAGTAGGGAGCTTGCATCTGACGTGATAAGACATGTCAGGCATGCTAATGAAGGGATTTGAGGCAGAAAAGGATGGGAAGAAAGGAGAAGTTCACTTTTACATGAACGAATGGAAAAGCTAGAAATGAGAGATCACAGAGCCAGAAGAAGCAGCCAAGATTTGAACCTGGCATGTACTGGAAGGAATTGGTAGAATTCTGAATAGCAAAAATGGAATAATTGACTTGATTTAATGACAGGGTTCACATCAGGAATATATATGTCAATTTTTATATGTATGCATATGTTTTACTATCTAGCTGCAAACCCTTGCACACAGAAGTGGTAATCTCACAAGTTCTGCTTTAAATCATACTCCTCCAATTTAATGAGATGTGAAACTTGGTCTGTGCTATAATTAATGAAATTTTGGAGCAACTTAGCTAGGGCAATGTGGAGTTTTTAAGTGGCTAATTAAAAGCAAATTGCTTAAAACCCAGGATATTATAAAATAATATGTTCTGAGAGAAAATGCAGGTAGTGTGTTACACTGGAGATAGGTGATCATGCTTTTCTCTTATGGCTTTGGCATGCATGAAAATCATAGATGGAGAACTAATTTTGATACTGTTCAGGCTTTACTGCTCTGTTTAGAAATGGCTTCATAGCTGCTTTAAGGAGTTATCCATTAAAAATGGATATCGAAGACACATATGTGAAGTGGTACACTTTGATATCATAGAAAAGCCTTACATAAAACTAGGTCAGCTTTTATTAGGTAATTGAAGGTGGTTTCCTCTGTGTAAGCTATGCCTCCTCCGAAAGGAGTCACACTTGCCATTCAGTTACGCCTAAAATGGGAGAGCATAAGTCTCTGAATAGAGGTCTTCGAAGTCACTTAGTTTTCCCCATCAGCTGCATATGAAATGAAAAAACCTCCTTCAGAATGACCGCCACATTAGGGATATAGTGGTGTAGATAAGACTTAATGTAGCCACATTATGTTCACTGGGTCCTAGGTTGAGAGGGCTGCCATGAAAGGGTTGTTGGACCATTCTATTCATAGAATCATGTGTTATCCACTGAGACAACCTGAAGTAGCACTTTTCTCTTAGGTCTGGTACTTGTGAAATACTTGTTAAATCACTTCAGATATCATTAGATGGATGCCAAGGAAATTTAGGATGAATTCCAATTCAATGAAAGTAGCTTTCCAAAAATCTGTACATTTTGGACACTCACAAGTGTATCAATTAAGGAATCTCATGAGATATTTGCAGTGCCAGAAGATGTTGTTCTTTGCAATTCAGGCTGAAAATATTTTCTCAGGAGCCCAGTATATTTGAAATATCATTTTTGGTAAGAGCAGAATCACATATCTCTGCTGCTGAATTATTCATATTTGCAAAATACAAAGTATTATCTTATACTGAATCTGCTGTTTGCATTTGCTGGTCTACACTGAAAAGCTCCCCTGCTTTTTCTGGTTTTGCGCTATTTTTGCAAAGCATGCTGATATGACCTGAATGTGGTTTGATTGCTATATTTCACCATTAATCATAGCTAGAAGTCCTCATTCCCTTCTCACGCCTTATGCAACATGAAGTCAAAACAGAATGAAAATGGAGTAACATGCAAGGTCATGCAAGCAATCTGCAGCAGGACTGGGAAGTGAAACCAGACAACCTTGTGCTTTCATTGCAAGGCCTTTCTCCTCCTCCAGTCCTTTTTAGTAAAAATGCCTAACACCTTCAGGCAGGTTTCCATGCTCGGCCCATCTCTGGAGTTCAGAAAAGGGTGGGAAAATCTCACTTTGTCAGAGCGTGGGAGGGCTTTGACAGCTGCAAGGTGGAGCTGGGGCCCATCTAACCAATTTGGCAGCCCTTGCTCTGCTCTGGCCTCTGGAGATGGTGACCTGGAATGCAAAGCCTCCTCCTTTGTGTGGTCTTGTGCCTCTACATGCTTCACAAGCGTAATGCTAGTCCTGCTAGAAGAGATAAATTAACGAGATTATTCAGTTATATAGAAATCTCAATTAAGACCCATGAGCTCAGCACAATCCATAAATATTTCAGCATTATTTCTAGGAGTAGAGATGTAAAATAAATAAAAATTAAAAAAAAAAAGAAGAAACAATTGAAGTGATGGAAAAAATACCTCCTTATGGCCAATTACTATGGAATGAGTAAATATGTCTCATCTGGAACTTTGAAAAAGGAAAGTCTTGGCCTGGTTTCTACTGTGGCATTATCTCAGACTAAGAAATAGGGTGATGAATTTGTTGGGATACTCACTGGAGAAACTACTTGATTGCAATCTGGCCTGCTGCTAAAGGAAAATAAAATTGAGTTCTCATCAGGCAACAAGCCTGTATAAGTTAATAGGCTTTAATAATAGCACCTCATTACATTTTTATAAAACTGCCTGGGAAATGAATGCTGGAAATACAAAGGAAAGCTCTATGGAATCAGAGTTATAAAGTAAAGATAACACAGTCAATATTACAGCATTTCAAAATAATGCATGTGCTATACTGGATACCACACAGAATTCAGTGACTGGGATTAAGGCCAAATAAGCCTTTTTGAATGGATGTCCAAAGCAGATGGGAGACCTGACTCATGCTTTGGAGGAAAAAAGTGATTTATTCGACAAGGTGTTTGGGAAGCTCGATAGCAGTCAGAAAATTAGGGGGCACCAGCCTCAGTGGACGTTGATGTATAGGAACAATATTGTGGTCACATTCCCTAGCAAACAAAATTTTTACTTCTATATCCAAGACACACCACTTACTTCCCATGGATTTCTAATACCTCAGTGAAGTAACTGTTGACAAACGTTTACATTTTTGAAAAATGATGAGCGCTGTGTTTGTGAACCTGGAGGCATTTCGGTTCTCAACAACTGGCTATTAATCAACACAGTGGTAAAGAAGCTGCTACACTCAGTGGAGGTAAGAGCAACAGAGAACATTTCTGAAAAGATGCAAGACAAAGCAAGAGGACTACATAAAGACAGTGTTTGTATCAGAGAAGTCATTCACACTGTCTGTAGTGAGGATCAAATGTAGATGTTTCGTGTGAGAGCTCTGGCTTTTGAGACTGGTGGAGGATGTTGCAGAATTTCCAAGTTGGACTGTAGTTAGGATATTTACTTAAAGTCTTATTCTCTCCATTCACTATACACAGAACCTGGGCAGATAACTAAATTAAATGACTCAAATCAAGGAAAATTTAATTCCCTCTACTCCAGTGTGTTCAATCCCATGCAACACTGATGTTTCTGAAAGCTGTGTGTGCCCAGTACTTCCCAGGAGGTGTTTAGTATATTGGAGGGAGATCTCTGATCTTGTGTTTTCAAAACTAATGCTGTATTTTAATTAGTAGATCAAATTTATCAGCTTGTCAGTGGCAGTGGCAGACTAGAGACGAGGCTTTCATGGTATACTCACTGACTCCTCTGGGATAGCGATATATCTTATCTCCATCTCATTTGAGGGATGTTCTTACATGAGTTTCATGTGTGGCTAATTCCTACCTGATGGAGAATGGCTATTTTGACTCTGAGGAAGGGTGTCCTAAGAAATGTGCTCAAACCAGAATGTGACACATTCCTTGGATGTGGGGCACCACTTCTCCCCTCCCACCAAGGAGACCAGAGAAACTTTTCAGAAGGCAAGGCTCACCACTCTAACTTCAGCAAAGACTGAGTGTGATTTCTCACCAAATATTAAATAATAGTATAGTTCAGATCTGAATCCAAACTTCTCATCTTGCACCATTCCAACTAAGCTGGTTATGAGCGGCAACACTGCGCAGAAACCCCTTTGAACTTTTGAGGAATTTTGGTAGTGGATCTAAAACCTGAGTTCAGTAGGGTGTAGCAAGGGCTTTCAGTCAAAAGGGAAGCGTGAAAGGAAATAATCCAGAATTATTTTTGCAATACATTGAAGCAAACAGTAAAAAGAGTTCAAGTTGTTTTTGACTTGCATTCTAATAGCAAAATAATCTAAAAATACAAATTGAAAGTATGAAACAGGCTTGTATGAGTACATTTGAAATACTATTTCTCAAAAGTTTTAACTGCAGAAAAAAACTTTATAACACCACCTGCTGTTCTGCTGGTTTTGACCTGACCCCTTTCTCCTTTTCTTGTTATTATAAACAGTGAGCTCTTTAAGTGAGAGCTGTTTAAAGGATAGAGGGCTGTAAGTGTTCCTTCCTAGATCCCAGATGCAGTGGGAGACTGATGGGCTTTTTGATCTTTATTTTATGAGTGTCTGATAAATTGCCTCTGGCACCTGGCAACTGAAATTTCACTATCTGAAAACTAACCCTTATGTCAAACAATGTGGCCAGTCTGAGTTAAAGAGCTGCATGCATTTAAGTACAGGATGTTTTCCAGCATTCAGTACAGTACGTGGTGAAGCCTTGCTTCACATATTATTATTAGACAGATCCTCAGCTGATGTAAATTGGCAAAGCCCCATATGATTAAAGGAGCTGAACTGTTTTACATCAGCTGGCAACCTGGTCCAAAGTGTAACACACATACTTTTTGATTTAAAATAGCATTTTGTATGTGATTCTTCAAAGGTTAGTATGGTTCAACTTATTCAATATATTGCTCAGTGGCCTCTGTTTTTTGTTTCTGAAGCAAGCAAAAAAAAAAAAAAAAGTATTAAGGTAAAACATTGTGGGTAACATGTTCTGGTTTGCTTGTTTGTTGGCTGTTTCAGATGGAAATGGAGCTAACTTGAGTTTGAAACAGAGGTCTCAGATGGTTCACTGACTGATGATGACCAACACATTATTGTTTGTGACCCAGGGGAAGACATCCTGCTTTCTACCTCATTTCTCATTTGTTCTGGCAAATGATCACAAAACTGATGCCAACTGGTGTCAGAATTGAGAAGATAAGCATCAGATCTGATCGAGATACTGAAATTTCTGTCTTAATCCCAGCAGTCTGTATTTTCCTTATCCTTTTTTTTAACAAAGGTTTGTGTGGGGAAGTTAGAAAAATGGCAGAGAGGCCTTATCATGAGCAACAGTGATGAAAAGAGTTGGAGGTATATAAAGAAAATGGGAGCACTGAGCGGAAATAGGGCAGTAGCTCATGTGTTTAAGCCAGAAAAAAAACACTGTGTAAGCTCCATGGATGGTCACCTGGAGGTTATTCAAAGATCTCTGATGAGCCTGAGAGCGGAAGGGAGATTATGAACTCCCCCTCAGCCAGGAGATTTTGAAAATGTATCAGCAAAGCCAGAGGGAACATTAAGTCTGAAGTTGAGCAAGAAATACCAAGTAATTGACGATTCTAATCCTAATTAGTACAGTGAACAATAAATGTCAATCATAGCAAACACAATGTTTTCCTTGATGCATTCTTGAAGAGACATGAAATGTGTAGTAACTCAACAGGAACATCAAATTAATTTTTTATTTGTCTCCTTATGCACTATCCTTTTCCTGTGACACATATCCAAATGGTGCCAACATGGCTGAGTTTACAGCCCAGCCATATTCACAATCATCATCCTTTTGTGTTGACAAAGACACATGGACTTTTTCTCCAGAAGGAAAAATGCTGTCACCTACCACATGTGTCTCTGCATTGCTTACTACCAGATTCCATCATCTACATCACCACTGCTGAAAGGACTGAGGCACTTTCTTGGGAAGGTCAGTAACACATGGTACGTAAAGTAAGGGTAGGTTAGAGGGCTCCATAGGAGTGATCCCACTGTAAGATGACATCCCACCCAGAGTGCTAATAAAATGGTTCCTCTTACAGGAAAGCTCATGCTGGCAAATTGTCTTTGAAAACAATGCTGTTTGCTTAGACAAGAGCATTTCCTATTTTCTTGCAGCAGAGACAGTGGGCCTTGTGAGGAGCTGGGTTAGGACTCCACACATCTGAGTTCTGGTGCTAGCTTTGTCTCCAGGCCTTGGCGGGGGCATGGGGAAGCAGACTTCCAATTGCTGTGCATCCCTTCTTTCCCCACAGCTTTGCATAAATTGAGACTGGAATGTAGAGGAGACTGTTAGTTGCTACTGAAGTACAAATAAAAATAATACATAATTCTTCTATAGAACATTTAAAGCAAACAGTCTGGGAACAGGAACAGCCATGTTTTACTTCACTGAAAAATCACATAGGACCAAAGGAAATGCAGATGGTTTGACTGCACTGTCTTATGAGCTGTTGACTAGCTAATTAATCAAAGTTGTCAAGTGATTTATTGATTAACAAAAGTTTTGCAGTCATGAACACATCACATTTCACAATGGAAAATTTAGCAATGGAAAAAGTCTGTTCTTTTAGTTCCTTCTTCAATCAAGAAAGAGAATAGTATGAGAACTGAGGACATTTCATGTATTAAATTATGCCAAACAATCTAATTGTGTGATAGTATTACTTAGGCAGTTTTGATTGTTTTTTTTTTTTTCCATGCAGCATTTTTATACGTGCTTTTTTCTTTTCGTATTTTACCAATGCCAGTACATTCCCCATGTAAGAAGTCCTATAATATTTTTATGTACATATTGTCATAATTATTTAACATTCTCTATCATTCTGTTCATATTATGTAGTCTGGCAAAGATAAACATGTAAAGAGTTGATTTTACTGTAGGAGGAGAATTAAATAAATAAAATATACTTAAAATTCTCTTGGAAGACTACCTCAGTTATCAGTGGTTGCGTTCACTTGGTATCCATCCCTGTGATAAGGAAGACATTATACATTTTTTTCTTTTTCTTTTTTCCTTTCTATGAGCATGTACATCTCCGTAAATTTTCTTATATAGAATTTTTTTCTGCAAGGAAAGTCAAATGTATGTATTTTAACTGTTATTCAGAGGGCTCTGAGGTCTGGCTATGCTTGTACGTCCTGGGAGATTAAGTTTCTCTATCATAAGATAAATAGCAGGAGGCCTGTCTTGTATGTCCATAAATCTCACCTTTTTACTTGGAGGAGGTCAGTGCTAGAGATATCTTTCTCCAGTCTGTTATAAGACTACCTGTTGTGGGACAATTTTGCAAACTGTTGCACTCAAAAATCATATCTTGAAGAAATGTCTTCCAGCATAGCAGGGGGATGGAGGGCTCAGCAGAGGACAATATGACAAACCTGTCATAAGAAGTTGTCCTAATAGTCCCTTAATATCAGAAATTAATAGAAAATCCAGAGTCCAGATTCACAAATCTTCAACAACACTACAGTTACTTATTATTACATTGTACTCTATGGTACATTGCTGTATTATATAATGCTCCATTTTATTTATTACATTACATGTTATTATTTGTACAAGTAAATTTGATTCCAGGAGAGGGAAGGTGATGTGGATGTGATTCTTCACTACTTATTTCTGGCTGCAGGAGCAGCCCATTGGGACAACATTTGGCTTGAAAATTAGTGTCCTTGGTGGTATTGATGGCAATGCTTAACACAAGTGCTGAATGAATCTTTGGCTCAGTAGGTGCTGAGGGAATTCAACCAGATCCCTTAAACACACCTGCACCAACAGCTCAATGTACTTAAAGGATGAGGTAATACCATTTCAGTGACAAGAAATCCTCAGATTCCTCTGCTGATAACTCATTTCAGAGAATACAGCTAATGATTTCCCAATGGGAAGAAATAAAACAGTATTCTTCCATTAACTGCAGTATCTGGATATTCAATCCAGATAATTTTTTTCTAGTATAACTTGGAATTACCTCTCTCTCTGAGAGATGTGGATCTATTCAGCCTTGAAAAAAGAAGGCTCAGAGGGGATCTGATCAACATCTATAAATATCTAAAGAACAGGAGGCCGGGGATGAGGCTGAACTCTTCTCAGCAGTGTGTGGTGATAGGATGAAGGGAAATGGCCACAAACTGAAGCGTAGGAAGTTCTGCGCAAATGTGGGTGGGAACTTCTTCACAGTGCAGTGACGGAGCACTGGCACAGGCTGCACAGAGAGGTGGTGGAGTCTCCTTCCCTGGAGACGTTCCAGACCCGCCTGGACACCTACCTGTGCAACCTGGGCAAGGGAGCTGCTTTGGCAGGGAGGTTAGACTCAGTGATCTCTGGAGGTCCCTTCCAACCCCTACAATTCTGTGATTCTATTAAAAAATTCTTAAGATCTATTCTGATAAAGAAGTGAAGCATACATGAAAAATAAGGAAGGATGTCTTTATATTTAAACATTAGTTTAGTCTACTGAAAATAAAAGCCATTGGAAAGGATAGGTGTATTTTTAAAAATGTAATACAATCTTGTGCGTATATGTGACTTATCTTATACAGATAAAAGCTTCACATAAATTAATAAAAAGTAATTAATCATATATCTAAAGAAAATTTAACTTAATTAAGGATCCTACTTTTCATGTTCATTTTGGAACATGTATAGTGGTATTTTAGATGTCTGGAAAGTAAAAATAATTTTTTTGTACTGATTTTTAAGAGTTTTGCTTAACGACCAAATCTATTTGAATTTGCGTTGCACTTTTCTTTGCATACAAAATTTCTGCTAACATCTGAAGCAGCTCTGTAACAGGTGTAGAATACCAAATGATTTTCTGAGGGTTAAAAGCCTACAGTCAGGAGAAGACAGAAAGCATTTCTTTCCCCAAAATCTTACTAAGCATCATATTTAAAAATATAAAGGGCCTCTCCTGACTCTGTATCTGCTGTTCTCTGCCATGTGAGGCACCCATGGGTCTTTCCCCTGTGGGACATGCAAAGACTAAAAAGTTCTGATGAATTGATTAACAGCCAGCAGGGAAAATATGAATCTGAACATGGTTTCAAAATTATCTCCTCTTTTATCCCATATTTCCCAGAAGTCATTTGCTCTATTGGTCAGTTTTGTTTAAATATGTATTTTATTTGCATAACCCTATCCTCACCAGTCACTGCAGTTTCCTTGAAGTGCATCCAGAGAAGGGCAACAAAACTGTGAAGGGTCTGGAACACAAGTTTCATGGGCAGAAGCTGAGAACAATTGAGATTGTTCAGTCTAGAGAAAAGGAGGTTGCAAAGGGTCTTCTCCAACAGTAAATATTACACCAAGGGTTTTCAGGATTTGATTCTGATGTTTTGTTCCTTTTTCATGTATGCTACAAAAGAGATGTTTAGTTGGCTTAGAAAAGTCTTCACAGAAATTGGAAGTACACACAGCCAGCTCCCTTCACACTGGTGTGCATTTGGAGGATCTCATTTGGAGGCACATGACATTGGATTTTTGCAGTGTCTGGGATGTGGGAAGGAAAATAATTCTGGTTTCACTGGAGAACCTGGGGAATATGGTCCAGAGCAGTCACCAGCATGGGCTGATGCACAGAGAAGATGATTGCAGTGGTCTTCCCAACTGTAATGATTTTGTGATGCTACGATTCACACAGTGGGGCATGAGAGACTGGTCCAGCTGTCACAGTGTCACCAGACATGCCTGCCAGGACATTTAATTGTTACTGGGCAGAGCAATATACATAAGCCATAGATCAGCTGAGCTTTTCTAGCTTCAGATGTCCTGTGCGGGTTTTTGGTTTCTCAAGGACCATCTCTCCTGTCTTTTCCATATTTTCTCAGCTTTCTTCACTTTCATGTTTGTTTGTTTTTGTTTCCTCTCTTTTCAGAGGAAGCTGAAGAAAATTCAGTGAGATTGTGGAGTTCCCCAACTGCTTCCCTTCCTCTCATAGGTTTTGCACCATAAGGGGACATGTCACCCTCTGGTCCTCAGTTGACATTGGCAAAGCAGTGGCTTTGCAAATCTGGGTCAGGCAAGAGCCTGGTGAAGTCAAACCTTTGATCAGTTACATGACACCATAGGTGATGTGGCATCATGGAGTCAGGGACTGCACTTTTTAGTCAGAGGTTACCTTTAATCTCTAATTTGGCAAAACAAAACAAAACAAAGCAGAAATCCCCCTGAAGCGTTTCGTTTTTGACTTTAATGCCAGAGAGCTTAAGTGTGGCAGTTTGGTGATGTGCTATGCAAATGAAAGCCATGAAAAAACAAAGCTAGTTAAACACAAGTTTTTCTTTAGCACGTAATTACTCTTAGCTGTTTCCACATGCCTCCTTGCAACCATGAAGCCCTGGTACATAACGATGAAAGACTAATTTCAGAACTCACACATGCACTATTTTGTTAGCAGTGGAAGCACAAGCAGAACATCTGGGTGCCAAGTTCAAGCAAAGTGCAGGGTATATTTTTTTTTTCAGAATTCAATGCTGGTGTGTCCCATCATGTAACTATGATATATGATAAAAGGAAAAATCACAGCCAAACTCAACCTTGTTCAAAGCAAGGTGCTAGTGAAAGGATGGGATGGAAAATAAGTACTAATGGATTAATGTTCCATGATAAATGTTTTATTATAAGAGCTAGTGAGTGATTAGATAATTCTTGCTTCCAAAAGTAGGATTTAAATATTTCTGCTTGGCTTGTGACCAAAATAAATACATCACTTAACTATCTGGTTTATAGGAACATCTATATGAACAAAAAAGTAGGAGAATTGCCTTTCTTTTGCACAGTAGGAGTAATAAATAGCCAGATGCAGCAATATGCTGCTTACTGTTTGGAGCTGTTGTGATACATTAAACAAGGTCATTGCAAATGTTTAAGGTATAGCCAGAATTGTCCTCTGTGCAAGGTTCTCTAATTCAGTTATTAAAAAGGTGGCACAGTGAAAGCTCAGATAAGAATTCTTATACTTTTAGGAAAACGTAGACATAAAAACTGACTAATCTGAATAACCAGATTTGTACAATCTCTACAAGATTTTGACCACAACCTATTTTGATTTCCATAAGTACAGCAGTTCTTCTTACTGAAAGGATGTAATGATATTAAGTACAATCACTTGTAAAACTATGCTTCAATTGATATCTTTATTCATTAATGTATCTCAAAGGACTCACAGGGGAAATGCATGTTACACCTTTTTCTTATGAATACCCCAGAAACTGAGGTATTCAGAAGAAAACAGCTCATTCAGCACCATCCAACAAACTTGTGTCAGGTAAGTGAAAAAAAACCCAGATATCTCAGGTCCAAATTCAATACTGTGTTTATAGGATCATGATAGTAGCAATTGCATGGGTTATACTTGATACAAATGGTTGGATGAATCCATATTTAGCAGAACACTTTCTGTTGAGAAAACTGTCTTTAGAGGGGTGGTGTCCTCATATCTGGTCACAATGGTGCCTCCTGTGTGCTTTTCTCTGAATAACTGGCATTGTTTTGAATAGTGTCAGCAAGAATTAAGATAAACTAGAAGGTGCATCCAAAGGAGGGCAATGAAGCTGTGAAGAGTCTAGAGTACAAGTCTTCAGGGAACTGCTGAGGGAACTGGGATTGTTCCGTCTGAAGAAGAGGAGGCTCAAGGTAGACCATATTGTTGTCCACAACTCCCTGAAGGAGGTTGTGGTGAGGTGGAGGTCCATCTCTTCTCCCATGTAACTAGCGATAGGATGAGGGGGAATGGCCTCAAGATGCGCCAGGGGAGGTTTGAGTTGAATATGAGAAAAAAATTATTCTAAGAAAGAATATAGTAACAGAGTGTTGTTAGTGTATAGAAGTAACAGGCTGTCCAGGGAGGTAGTGCAGTCACGGTCCCTGGAGGTTTTCAAGAAAATGGTGGATGTTGCACTGAATGACATGATTTAGTGGTAGCGTGGTGATGAGCTGACAGTTGGACTAGATGGTTTTAGTGGTCTTTCTAGCCTTACTAATTCTATAGTTCAGTGATTCTATAGGCCTGGATGGGACTTAAAGAAGCTGTAGGAGAAAATGGAAAAATCATCACATACAGAAAATATACATCCTGCCTAGAGCTCCTTACCTACCCATAAGAAGGGCAGAGAAAATAATGAAATCTGTAAGTCACAGATTCACTCACAGCCACAATTCAGTGGCTTAACAGACACTGAGCAAATGCAGAGATGGATGAGTTATGGAGAAGAGAGTATAAAACACAATTTTAATACCAGAAGAGCAATGACAAGGAATAGGAAAGCAGAAGGACAATGCAGGGAACTGTGCTTGTACTCTTTCCTCCTGTCAGCTTAGTAGGTGCCAGGAGTGTAGAAGGAAATGAACAACAGAAGAAGCCACATGTTGATCAATTAGATATGCACACTGAGGTCCCCCATTTTCAAAGTATGGCAACATGACAAGGGACAATGGGCAAAAACTGGAACACAGGAAGTTCCATACAAATATAAGAACAGTTTTCCTGTGAGGTTGACAGAACACTGAAGCAGGCTGCAGGGACTCTGCTTTAACAGGGGATTGGACTGGATAATCTCCAGAGGTCCCTTCCAACACCTTTGATTCTGTGACTCTATGATCTTTTGATGCTTTACCATTGCAATGCTCCCAAAAATTATATTTAAGGTTTCAGGTTGGTCTTGTTGCTGAGAGCAAACATGATTGTCTTAGTGCAGGCATCCTAGAGATAAGTGTGTGTTCATACATTTCTTTCCTAGCTGTCTAGATCACAGTCTGTCTAATAAGTGTATTCAGTGTGTGGTGTCTGCTGACAGTGAGTTGCTGGATGTGCTAAGCAGTCATTGCTCTGGCTTCTGCAATCTCACCAGGTTGCACTTTGCTCAGAATCAGGGATTCAGAGCTCGGGTGGACCTACAAAGCCTGAGTTTCCTAGATCTTGGAGGAAGCATTCTGGTTAGCAGCTTGGGGCTCAGAATAGCTCTAAAACTCAGTAAATAGGGGGGTGGCCTGCCTGTGCTAAAATCTGTGCTATCGCAGCTGTGCTGCAAACAGTACTCAGATATTTCTTAAAAAGCTTCCTCAGGAATGTCTGCTCAAACTACACTCACTCCAGTGTAAACACACCCCTAAAGCAGATGTAGAACATGTCCCAGGGGGAGATAATGCAACACCCAGCGATCACTGGTAAATGAAGCGGTCTATGCAGAGTCACTTTGCACCATGTATTCATACTAAGCTGAAGGTCAGACTGCAGCTCAGTGAAAAGCTGGTGGAGCATGACAGCCATATAAAATACTCTATAATAAACATATGGCAGGGCTTCTTTCTCTGCTGCTATTGGTCTTGTGGATGTCAGTGAAACGATGATTTGGCCTGTGCTGTATTGCCCTACAGTAGTTTTACAAACAAGGTAGATTTATATGGCTTTGGAATTAAGCTACTGCTGCAAATAGAAGTCCCGTAGAAATGTTTAGTGTGAGATTATTTACAGAGCAGCTACACTGGTTCCTTTTGTATTAATGCTGAGACTCTCTTAAGGTTATGTGGAACATATTTCTTTTCCATTTCTGCTTGGGGAGGTGGTTGAAAAGTTATACTTTTATGAACAGATCCATAATCCTAATATCCCTGGCTTACACTAAGCTCCTTTATGAAAGGATTTGAATTAAACTGTGCACTGAAAGCCAGTATAGGAAACTTTATGTTGAATCATCTTGAGCGTATAGTGCAAGTTATTAGGAAGTATGGCTGGCAGAGCTGTGTAGTGCATCTGTGTGCGAGTGAGTGAAGAACTATAGCTGCCATCACACATCACAGGAAACTGTTATTCTGAAGTTAAATGAGCATCAGAATTCGGATTTTCTAGCAGCTGAAACTTATTTCCCAAATTTACCTCGTTCACTAGCTCACATATAATTGAAATGAAAGTTTTGATACTTCTGAGAGATTTGAATAACTTCGATTAGATGGGTCCAACCTCCTTGCTAAACCAGGTACCCTGCAGTAGTTTGCGCAGGTAGGTGTCCAGACATGTCTTGAATATCTGCATAGAAGAGACTCCACAACATGTGGAGTCAACAGGCAACCTGTTCCAGTGCTCCATCACCCTTAATGTAAAGAAGTTCTTCTGCATGTTAGTACGGAACTTCCTATGTTCGAGTTTTAGGCCATCAATCTTTGTCCTGTTGCTGCACATCACTGAGAAGAGCCTGGCCTCATCCATTTACCTCCCACCTCTCCTTAGATATTTATAAACATTTATCAGATCCGCTCTCAGTCTTCTTTTCCCCAGGCTGATCAGACCCAGTCTCAGACTTTCCACACACAGGAAGTGCTCCAGGTCCTTCATCATCTTTGTGGCCCTCTGTTGGACTCCTTCTGGGAGATCCCTGTCTTTTCTTGAACTGGGAAGCCCATAACTGGGCACAGTACTCCAAATGTGGTCTCACCAGGGCAGAGTGGAGGGGAAGAATCACCTCCCTTGTCCTGCTAGCCACACTCTTTTTAGTGCACCCCAGGATACCATTGACCTTCTTGGCCACCAGGACATTCTTCTGACTCACAGCCAACCTGTTAGCACCAGGACGCTCAGGTCCTTCTCTGGCAGAGCTTCTCTTCAGGAGGTCATCCCGTAACCTGTAACATTAGACGTGATTATTTCAGAATTCCCACTGGAGGCTGAAAACAGTGCACATGGAGCTGCCGAAGGAGGATGCAGGAAAAGCCTTTTTATTGTGTGATACAGAAGGAACTGAAGTGCACTCATGGATCAGGACCATTGTTGCTTGTCCAATTGCTGAATCCATTTAAAAGTAAAAGGACTATCACTGTCCAAATAAATATGATGTGTGTGAAGGCGAGGGAGATTTCTTGTTTCCTGTCACTCTGTGTGAAGAGAGCAATTGCAGATTTCTGAGTGCAGAGTTTAGCTTCAGGAGAGTTTTGTTAGAGAGGAGGAGCGTAGGGCCTCCATCCCCAGCCACAAGAAGCTTTGTGTCTCTCTGGTCTGGCATTACACCAAGCAGTGGATGGGTGTAGTCATCCTGGCTATTTGTATTTTATCTCAGGTGGAAGTGCAGGATACAGACCATGGTGAGCTATCCTCAGGGTGCAGCTCAGACCAACAGCCTAACTAGGCTTCTCTGAATCACTTTACGAGGTGTCCCTCTCTTCTTAATTGCGATAAAGAGAGTGTAAGGTGACTAGCTTCCAAAATCAGTTGCTTCGGATGATGTGAATATCCACCAAGGGCCACCTGGAAAGGAATTTCTTCCTCCCAGCTCTCTGCAGAGCGACCTCATTTACTCAGGCTGTGCTCCTGGCAGGGCTTTTGCCCCTGCCTGAACTCAGATAGAGTGAAGGTTTGTTTATATCCAAACTGAATGAGTATTTCCAAACAGGTCAGGCTACAGAGCTGTGTGAAAACTTCAGCTCTGACTCCAGGGAGTCTTGTCTTACAGTGAACCTCCTCAGCAAAGAAACATGATTTTTTTTCTCCCCCACCTCTCTGATTCTCCCACGATGAGCTAGAGGAATTCAGGCAAGGAGGTGGGGGTTCAGGCTCTGCTCCTGGGGCTCTTCAGTGGAAAGAAGATGCTGACTTCTCATGATGCTGCAAGTAAATCTGCTTTCCCAGCTTGAGGGCTTACCTCTGACCATGCACAGAAATTAATAGTTTTTTTTTTTTTTTTTTTTAATATTGCTCTCTATCATCCTTAAAAGAGAAAGGCTTGTTGGAACCACACACGTCCCAGGCACAGTGCTATTGGTTGCCCTGCCAGCCCCGTGATGTAAATTACCTTTGCACTTTGTAATAGAGTCAGCACCATGACAGGAACTCACACATCACTCAGTTGGCTGAGGGTAATAAAGGGGAAAATCAAAAGGAGCATGAGTTCATGCTGGAGGTATGTGCAATCAAGGAGAGAGATTTATGACAAAAGCTGAGTTATAATATTAAAGGGTATAAACAGCTTCTTACTGTTATGCTTTCATACCCCTTGTACTCCTTCAGTAAGAACAGTGCTAAGTTTGGGGGAGACTTAGCTGTGAAACATTGCTTTTTTAGAAAGGGCTCTGGAAAAGCAAACTTGCGTGTATAAATAAATTCACCTCCAAGGTTCAGCCTGTGTCTGTGTGGGTGACTGCAAGGTAGAAGTCATCAAAAGCACATTTTGGAAGTCTGGTGTGAAACTCCTCATTTGTTGACATCAGCTCAGTATCTGCAATACTCCCTTGCTCTGTCCACAAAAATGCATATATCACCAGTTGCCACCCACGTATATACCAGAAACTGAGCCAGTGGTGTGACACTGAGATGGCCTGAGTACAGATGGAACCCTATTGACTCTTTTGAGGACTGTGACATTATTTGTGCACACTCCTATATAGGCTGTACTATCTCAAGCTACATCTTTGCTTATCCTAATTTCAAGCCTCTGATGGCTCCAATGTTATAGATGCCAAGGGAGGCTTGATGAGCAGGGCATAGCGCAGTGAGCTCCTCGAACTTGTGCTGCTACCTCCCCACCAACTATCCTATGAGCCCCAGCTTCTCTGCATGATCTGCAACATAAAATCTTCCAATTTCTATGACTATCCTAGTGGTCTTTAGGCCCCTTTTATTCTCAGGAGGGACACCAACACCAAGCCCCGGCAATGAGATGACCCAGCTACTGCTTTGTATTCTCCTTGTCAAGTCATAGATAAGAGCTGGGTCCAAGTCCTGTCGGGTTGTTCTGTGTGGTATATGTGGTCAATGATGGCTTCACCTGGGATGCCCATTTTGTACCAGTTTCACCACACAACTCTATGAGCTGTGCTGAATAGAGAAGAAGCTAGATTGTGTAAGAAGTTGTATTTCACTGCAGCTTCACATAGGGGTAAAAGAAAAGCATGGAAAACATCAGCCCACTTTTTAATGTTATACCAAAAAGGATGAAGCAGATGTTTTTAAGTAAACATGGGCTCTTGTTATGCATTTTTGAGAAGTCAAGAGAGGCTTTTTCAGAAGCAGGAGTAGCCCATGAATTTAAAGGAGTTTTAAATACTGTACTTTCCCATAAAGCTATAAAACTCTGGCAGAAAGCTCAGCGGCCAATCAATGAGGAATGAACCTGAGCATGTTATAACTCAGATTACCAATAAAAATGTCAGACTGAAATCAGAAGTGGGTAGTTTTATAATCCTGAACTGAAAGTACTTTTTTAATTGCTTTCAAATGGGGAACTTAACAATATAATTAAGTATATGTATAAAAAGTCCCAAAGTGCTACAATCTGCTTTACTATCTGACTTTGTCAAGCTGATTATTATTACAATAGGGGAAATGGTGGATTTGAATGTCTTTTCCCTGGCACTGCAATTTCCCAGCTGTTTTATTGAGATTGTATTTAAACTAGACAAAATGGACTCTGCTGCTTCCATAAAAACCAGTTGAGCATTAAGAGTTAATACCAGCATTTTTAAATCATTAAAACCAGCCTATAGCTCCAGATTAGTGTGGGGTGAGATGTGTTATTTGAAGCAGGTGTGATCTGTCAGGAGCAGTGTTTTGGCATTTTACAACCAGTGGGGCTACGTGCACAGCTGTAGACTGAAGAAAAATGGACCAACGTGGGTACAATGGGCTGCTTTGTATATAAGCTGCTATTTTGCTAATGCACTTTTAGCATGTATGGAGATAAACAGTTCAAATATTGATTGGTATTTTCTGGTATTAAGAGACTCACTTTAATCTGGTTTAGTCTCTAAAATATATTACATTGATCAGTGACCACTGATATATTTTCTAGGGAGACTAATTTATGCTCTTATCCAAAGGATGTGTGTGTAAACAAAAGTGCCTGTAGGAATAGTTTGGATAGTGAAATAGAGTGGAGTGTGTGCCAGTCAGGTGTAAACTGCTGGGAATAACCTGTTACTCTTTACAAACCAAGTTATACAGAGCTCTTCAGAATAGGGCTGGTTGGGAGCCAGAGATTAAATACTTTTTTTGTTGGAAACTGCCAGTTTGGGGAAACAGAACTATTTTGTAGGAACTGTCAGTTCTGATAAAGTTTTGATGAAATACATACAGGGTCCTGCTGGAAGTCCACCATGTTCCTCCCAACCCACTTAACAGTTGTTGTTGGACCAAAATTGCTTATTCTTCAGTGCTTCATGTTGATAGGGCTGTCCCAACATCTAGAGGTCTTGACCCTCCATAGACCTAGTGGTGCTGGTCATCGCTGAAACCTTGAACAAATTACTTTGGAGAGTGGGCTTCCAAGAATTATTATTTCAAAACAATATCTCAATTTTGACTAACAGCCTTTTGCATGAATCTTTTGTTCTGAAGAACATTTTGATATTTCTAGTTTTCCAAAAGTCAGCTCTAAGGTTTATAATTCTTGTAAGTAAAGGTATTTTCCTTTCAACTTAATCACATATAGTTTATGGAAAAAATGTTGCTGAGACGATACACATAGTCTTTCTAAAATTTCACATATGCTTCTCAGGTTTTGACACCTAGAGGTTATTTGGAACCGGAACATGTAGCAGAATTCCACTGTTTAAAATAGTAGAATACATGTCACAACTGAAAATTTACCTGTTATTACTGTTCCCAAGAGTGGTATTTATTATACTATAAGACCTGTGGAAAATAGTTTTTATCATATGTGGTGACAATGAAATATAATTGAAGCATGTAAATGCTATAAGTTTATGGAAACAATGAGTCTGATAATTTGGATTTTAAGAATAAGTACAGTTTTGGGAATGTGATAGGTTGTAGATAACATAGATAGTGCTGTTTTATTTGCCATAAATATGAGGGTCTGTTTTTCTTCCCACCTATACTGATTGTATTTAACCACTGTAATTCCATTTGGTGCATTGGAGCTACTAGTGATTTATACTAGTGCAAATAAGAGACAGTATTAGGAGCATTACTTTCAACCCAGCAGTGTCCATTTAAGTGTCACAGTGGGTAAAGACAAGAGCTCACAGAGAAGGTTGTTTATACTTATGGGATGGGACAATAAAAAACACGGGGGATTTCCCTTCTAGCCCAGGTGGAATTTTAAGGGATGGAAAAGGGTAGTTTTTATTCTCTGCTTTAATTAGCTGAACTCTTTGATGTTAGTGGTAGATATTAGTATAAATCTCAAGGGCATGAAGTTAATGGAATTACATTAAGGGTGAATTTTCCTCAAGGAGAAATTCACAGACTCTATTTTGCAGCTAAGGGTGCTATGGGTCAATGAGGCTTTGCTAATTATTACAGATCATGTCAAACATGACTACCTAAACCACAGAAATATGTACTACTCAATTACAAATGTATATCCAAAAAGACAGTGTTATTCTGAATCTTTCCTGTTGAACAAAATACCAGAACATTTTATTACTAGACTCTAGTCAGGTTGCACTGGTACATTAGCTGGAGGATTCTAAGTATAAAACAGATTCTTTAGAGTTTAATTCCCATTTTTGTACTTAAATCTTGGACTTTTTATATTCTCCATTACTGGGACATTCACACGATCCCTGGTGACTCCTGGGATGCAAAATGTGTATCCCGTGCAGCCAAAGGAGCACAGCCAGCACTGTCACGTAATAAATAAAATGGTGGAAGATCAAATGTTAGAACATCCTGAAGGGTGCAGTGAGTGAGGTCAAGCTTAGGAGGAATGTATCCAGAAAGGCTTGTGAGGCAAAACTGAGGACTTTCGGTTCTGATTAGCCTAACATGGGACTGTGAGGGCATTAGTTTCATGGTCTTTGGTGGTAAAAGAGAGGTGGGTAGCAAGAACGACAAGGAGATCAAGGAGACGAACTACTACCAACACTTTTCTTGTCTACATTGTGTAACGGTGACCATCATTAAAAAACCAACAGTGGTCACATGAGGTTATATGATATTGCTATAAACTATCTTTTGGGAAGAGAAGCTATTCTGTGGTGAGATTTGGAAATAACTTGCTGGAGACGGGTCTCTGTGTTTGGAAACAATCCATGTCTGTTGGAGAGGCCTGGGGTTTGTTCTTATTGATGGTGAAGTTAAGGTAGAAATGAGTTATTGGGAAAATTGCCTTTTAAAAAGGCAGTGCAAGCAGAAAAAGTCTCAGTGTATACAGTGGCGCAGACTGCAATGGCATTAGGTTAAAGACTTCCTATGCTTTACCATCATTAGCACATTGTAAACACATGAAGCTAACTATTCATAAAATAGCATCAATTTCAGGGGCCAGATCACTCACTTCTTGTGAGAAACACTACAGGAAGAGGAGGGGGAGCCTCTGGGGAATGCAAAACTTTCAAGATCATTCCTTTAGAGGAGATAGGACTTCTCTTGCCCACAAACAAAAGCTGATTTGAACCTGCAAGACAGACTTCAGGTCTAAAATCTGGAGAAACCCCATGATTTTGCATCAAAGAAGTTCAGCAACAGTTAACTCTGATTAGAGTGAATTGCATGCTTATTACTCAACAACCTAATGCTTTTGCAAGTCTCACTGTGAGATGTTAAGGAAAAATCCTATATAAGATGAGGTAGGTCATTTACTTGGAAATGAGGAGGTCTCATATAAAGAAGCATGGTGAGTTCTATGTTTGAAGGAGAACACAGGTATGCTGGAGAGAACAAGGTAAATAGAGAGGTAAAAGATTTAATGTATGTGATATATGAAGAAAAGCTGAAAGAATTGAGCTTATTTTCTCCATCTGAAAAAAAAATGCAGTGTGTGATCCAGTTTTCCTGTCTGTAATACATGTTCTGGAGGGAAAAGCATTGAATTGTTTTCCCCATTAAGGCAGAATAAAAGAAAAAGAATAAAGAAAAAATATGTTTCCTCTGCTGCAATGATGAGCAGCTCAGTACAACCATTCTGCCCATCTCTTTTCTCTTGAGGTTCTAGAAACAGTATAAGCACAACATCCATCTCTCCAGTGTGATCTGTGTATAACTTGATCCTTCTCCCAGGATACACTAGATCGAAGGGCACCAGCCATGAAGAGATTTTGTGTAACACACAAAAGTGTGATGGCAGTGTCAAGCTGAGAAAGGTACCATCTCACGTTTCTGAAAGCCAGCAACTGTTGGTAGATGTTACAGTTCTAACCACCACCATCTGCTGTTCAGTGATGACTGCCATACTTCCTCTGCTGCACTGCACTGCATTTCTAGAAATCTGTGTCTATCCACCACCACCACTTCCCAAACCCATCTTGTTCCTATGGCCTGATCTCTGCCAAATACTTGTTGAACAAATGAAAGAAGGACATTCACTTCTCTGCTGATTTCTGGGGCAGGAGAGTAGGAGGGAGAGAGAATTGCCTCCACCCTCCATCCCTGCTTTCTTGCATTCATGCATCACAAAGGCTATGAAGCTGGTCAGGAAGGTGCATGGGCCAGTGCTAGTGTCAGCCTTTCATTTCCAGTTACAGAGGTAATATGTGTGTCTGTGTTGTAGAGGGACAGACTGTCCCTCTGTAATGAGATAGAAGCTTGAAGGAAAACTAGCCTAATTGCCCCAGCACAGTGCTGAAAAAAAATAAAAAATCTTACAGTCTCTTTCAATTAATATAACTTGTATGGCACATGAAATGTATACAGTGCCACATGAAGAAAAGCATATACAACCAATGTGAGCAACAACTTCCAGTTCTGTAAGAACAGCAAAACACGTTTTTTGCTAAAATGGAGCTTGACTTTAACTAAAGGCACTTTGGGCAGCTGGTAAATTGTATTCTGAACTGGCATTTGTAGGCATTTTATCACATCCAGACTGAGACAGAAATTGGACAAAGATGTGAATGTTCATGGTCCATCTGAAAGCTATTTCTGTATTCACAGTAGAACTGCTGATATTTGAATTAGAGAAACACCCCCTCTCCAGTATGTTATTCCCAAAAATCTTGCAGTTTTGTTTTCCTATACCAAACCCCTCTTTAGAGCTGCCAATGCTAACCCAGCAAGGGCTAGGGTCTGGAGGAGCCCACTCATTACTTGCCACCTTCTCTACAATGTCATTGACAACTGGGGTAAATCAGTATCACACACTCAGTGCAGCAGAAGTGCAGCACACAGAACTGCACGATGTAAATGTGTTTGTACTTATGTATATGTATGCTTTTCCCCGATGGTAGCAGTGTTTGGAAAAGAGCTGGTAAAGGACACTTGGGTAGAATTACCATCTTAGCCTTCATTTAAACTTTCCTTGCTCTGGCAGTTTTAACAGGTGAGAAAGCCCAACATATTTTCATCCTGCGGTGGTGAAGCAGAAACTCTAAGGCTGTGCTTTCACTTGTGGATGATGGACTCTCAGACTTGAAACAAAGCATGCAACTTCTCTGAGGCCCAGTTGTAGTGCCAATAAAACAGACCAGTGAAAGATACTTCCCTAGGGCATGGTGAGGATTAATAAATGGTTGAAAGAGCTTTGAGACACTCAGCTGAAAGGTACTTGATACTGTCAAATAATTATTGTATTCTTTATTCATTGATAAATAGCTATTTGGGCATTCCTTGGGAAAATGTGGACATTTGAAAAGAGGCCAATAATATACTTTACAGGAAAAGCAATGACCATAAATTTGAACATGCTTTATATAGGTTACATCTGAAGAATGAAAATATATCTGTAGATTAAATTACTACATTTGTAGAGTATAAAAATAGGATATAGTCATAATCCTCCTTTGAGTAAAGCAGGCAAAAGAAAAAAAAAAGCCCCCAAAACAGCTGCTACACAAAGATTCTAGATGCAGAGTTCAATAAAAACTTGATGTATGTAGGATGTATAAGCAGAACTGAGCCTGGATGTATTAATCTCCAAAACCCTTTCTTTTGCAGCCAAAATATGCCTACATGGAGTAGATTAAAAATATTTATACAAGGCAAAATTCCAAGGCTAGTGAACATCCTGTTGCCAAAGACATTTTGCGGACAACAATATATCATTTTACCACATACAGTAGTTACTACTTTCACAGTGAAAGAGTATGATAACATACATACATACACTCGCAATCCAGAAACTATATTTGTGCCCACAAGACGACTGAAGTCTCCTGTATGGCCATGCAGGAGACCAAATCTTATGAGTGATTGTAGCTGCCCTTTTTTTCAGGCTGCTGATAATTGCTTGAGCTCTGGGGACATGCTGTGTAAGTAAAAAAAATGCTGACCAGGCACAATGGATGTTTTCAGTTGCTAGCGCTAGAGCTGAGTTATCCTGCTGCACCACAGATTTCCTGAATGACATGAGGCGAGGCTTTAAGTCCTTCATGCCACCTTCAAAGAAATCACTGGCATGACTGGCTAGAGTTCAAGCTTCCAGTGTCCCTTAATGATGGCTCAGAGACTCACACAGAAGAACAAAACAAGGAGTGTGTGAATGGTCATTCCGAGTCAGACCAAATATTCACAACTGTCCATAGTCCCAAGTCGGAAATCAGCCTTTGAATAATCTTTATGTCACAGATGTGCTTAATCTCATTGAACTCATCCCTGTATCCCAAGGCAATGAGTTCTGAAATTTAATTTCTTACCATTAGGCAACTCTCATGTTTCTTTGGAATCCACCATGAGTTTATCTCAGTTGATGAGTTCCACTCTTGATAAAAATGAGCAAATGTGATCAGCTGTTTCCAATTCAGTTTCTCTGAGGGACAGTTGTACACACCTCTACCAGATCTTTCCCAGGCTGGAGACTCTACATTCCTTGTTTCTTTGGGGGAAGCACTTCCACACTGTGCATCATACATACTGCAAACACACCAAGCTGAACTTCTAAAGAGAGGAAGAGTGAATCCAGACCTCTATTTTTCAATTCCTTCTGCAAAAAAAGGGCCAGTGAAAATCAGACTGAGAAATGCTTAAATATTACTGCAGTAGGAACATGTCAGATAAAATTACTTACATTAAGTAGCAATATTTTCACTAACCTAAATTTAAGAGTGTGATTATGTCCAGCGTTGGCACAATTATCTCATTTTGTACCATTTTTATTGAGAGAAACAGAAGTGAGGCATGTGGAATACACGAGCATTGAACAGAGTTGTTCTTTGTTCCTGTAAAATCAGATACACTGATTATCTGTCTAGCAAAAATAAATTCAGAAGAAAAGAAAAAAAGGATAATGTAATCTGTGTTTTCAGGATAAACTTAGGGGAAAAAATAATCTTTTACTGTATGTTGAATGCGATCCTGTATGATGTTGCTGATGACAGCATTTATATTGTTTGTGTATTGCCATGGCATATTTTCTAATTTTTTTTTGTTGTGTTGTTTTATGTGTGTTTTGAGTTTTCTGTATTCACTCGAAATTTAATACAAGAATGTCAAAAAATTCCACCATTTGGCAAAAAAATTCAGCACAAAAGAGGATATTCCTCACATTTCAAATAAATCAGTAAAATGAATTCTTCTCTTGTATTTAATTTCAAACAATTTTATTAGATAAAACTGAAAAATCATTCAAATACTGGAATTGAAACTGTCTAGAAAATATTTTAAGATGTCATTTCAGTACAAAGTCATGTAAAATGCTGAGATTTTAATTGCAAAATTAGTTCATTCTTCAAATTGTTTCGAATTTTCAACACAAAATTTCAAAAATATTTATATTTTCAAGCATTTCCACTTTGTGAGGAAGTATTTATTGGTTTTTGTTGTTGTTTGCCGTAAAACTCTTTGGCAAGTTGCTGTAATCTCCTCTCATTACAATGTCTCATTGTACAGTAATTAGACCCATTTTTTAACTCTACATCCTCTGAAAATGAAGTTTGTCTAAAGGAAATCAAAGCTACGCAAGTGACCTTAGAGAACCAGTGACTGTGCTGTTTTGTCACACAGAAGGATAAACAACTTCTGTCCATCAACAGAGTGAAGTATCCAAAACTATTTAAGCTGGTCCATGGTATCCATCACTGTCAATTTTTTTATATGATTGCACATTCCAAAAACACTTAATTAGCAGTGAAGGAAAACTGAACTCTGTTTTCTATCCTGACAAAGCTTCCCGGCAGAAACAAATACACAGGACTCCCAAAACCTGAAACAGAAGTAATAAAGCACCAAAGAAGAGATCTGAAATTCTCCATTCCAAAATAAAATCTTGCAGCTTTTGGCAGCTACTTCCCAGGACATCCTGTTTTGATTTTTCCATTTCATCTACTCTTCACCTCTCCTCAAGCCTGTTCTGAAGCATCTCCATTCTTCCTTGCCTTGCTGTACTCAGCTCTCTCTCTCACTGACTAATGTTTAATTCTAAATGAAAATGCTCTGCTGCTGTTTTTTGAACACTCTTCACTGAAGTGAAGAGCTTAACACAGAAACAACACGGAAGCATTTTTTCTTAATTTCAGTAAATGAATAGATGGGGAAATTTCAGACAGTAAAGGAGGTTTTTGGATGGTTGGTGGTATTCTGAAGACAGTAACACTGCGGTATCTCCTTCACACAGACACATGAGAACTAAACTTTTGATAAAGTGATGAACTGTTATTTATTATGCATATGCTCAGGTATTTCAGTGTTTGAGGATTTCAGACATAGTGGAGAGACTCTTAAACACTACCATTTGCTACACAGGCAAGGTCTTATCTTGCAGACAATGACACGGGCTAAATGGCAGTTCTACCAGTCAGAGATTTACGCAAAGTTGCTCAAATACGTAAAATAATGAAGAATGGGAACACAGCATAGCAATAAACATATCCTCTTTTTTCCATCCAAGTCTTTTTATTTCCAGATCTACAAACTGTAGCAAATAATTGCTTGCATCTGCATTTCCCAGGGCTTTTTCTTCTGCAGTGTTGTTTGGTAGAGAAACTTTTCTTTAGTAATGGTAAAAATATTTTGAATGCAGTATACGTTAAGGCTGTTGATTGGAAAACTACTTCAAGATACTTCTGAATTGCTTTACCTCTCAATGCACTCTGTATCCTATAAGAAAAACCCTTGCCCTGCCCTTTTTATTTTAAATAAAGAAAGCCCATTCTTCTCCAATCTGGCAAATAAAACTTAATAAAATTATATTCTTTGATCTCTACCTAACAAAGAACTGTATATTGTTAAATGAAGTGGAACTGCAGCTACAGTGTTTGCTGTGGACACAAACTCCTGGAATCAATTATCTATAGATTTTAGAGGAGCACAAAATTTACAGACTTTTCAAATGGAACTGATGGTGAGCTGAAGGAGAAACACAGATGTTTCGTGGTGGTGCAATGACAAGAAAGAGATCAATAAAACACTGTGAAGGAAAATTTTAAAGGAAATAATATTTCCAGATTTAAGTGTAATATTTCATTGGGCACTCCTGGAGGAAATCATTTGACTATTTGCTGAGATAAATTTGTACAGCTTTTAGAATAGATTCTGTGATGAGTTACTGAACAGTATGGAAATTTAATCTAAGCATTAAGTCATTTTCTTACATATCAAATATTGTTAACAAACTACTCCATACAATAGGAATAATACACCACTCTGCTAGAAATCATACAGTTACCACCAAGGGTGCTGGAAGCTGCCACTTTTGCTGCAGCTGCAGAAGTGGCCATGATATTTTGCTTTAGATATATTTAAAATTCACTAATTATCCTTGCGAAGGAAATACATGTAAGTTATTCTAGTGCACAACTAGCAGATAACTTCTTTGAACAAATGGTTTATAAATGAAGATCCAGCTGTATAACCATTTGATAATAGACACTTGCATACCCACATTCAGGAAATCGTTACTCAAACTTTGGAAAATGGACATGGGTTTGAATAGGTTTCCTGTGCATTCATTATAGAAAGAAAGGAGCCCTAAAGAAAGATTCATTCTGGAACGCAGTCCAGGCTATGAATTTGTGTATTAATTTGAAGGCAAGTAATTCAGAAATCTGTATCTGAGCGAAGTTACTGTAAGGTTCTTTTATAGTTACTGAAGATTCATAGGCATGCATAAAGCTTAACTAGGCAAAGTGAGGCTATTCTATGCACCAACTTCAGGATGAGCTGAACTACATTCTAGAAACAGCTCTCTTTCTCTACTCACTACAAAGACAGCCTAGACAACTGGCACAGATGTCAACTTTTTATTCTTTTTCTGCTTCTTACAAGCTATTCATCTTTACATTTTTAGAGACGTAAGTGAAAATGAAGACCACTGCTAATGATGTATTTGCTGGCCACAGTGCTCTTCACTAGAAATGTAGCTGTTGTCTGCTACCTTCTATCATATATTCTCTAGGTTTTCTTCTAACATCTTTCTCCTTTCACATAAATATTGCAGACTAGACTTATAGATGCATTTGCATTTGGCAAAAATGTAGGATTACCATGGGACAAGGACTAGAAGTTCTAATAGAGATAGCTTTCTTCTCCTGATGAATACCTCCTGGAATTGGGATGATCTAACTCCTGATATTACCTTTTCTGTAACACCCTGAAATCCAAGAAGTAGGGCTACTGCAATCATGAAAACTATTCTGATAAAGAGAATTGTTCTGCAGTCTTGTCAGAAGTCACGATCATGAGACCATTACACCATCCTAGGCAACCATTGTATTAATTCCCTCTGGATTGTGCTGCTGCACAAGTAATGTTATTGTGGAAATCATAAAGAAGATCCTAGCTCTGCTGTTATACACAAGCAAAAATTTCCAGGCATCTAAGTTTAATTATGCACTTACAATTCTATGTGGCGCAGATGAATCAGTGAATGGAGGTCCCTAAGCTTAGGCAGCTCAAAAACTAATTTTCTCTCTGGGTTTGAATAGATTTCAGAACATGGCCTGGGCACCACCCCTGATGAAGTGGAAGCAACAATTAGCAGAAGTGGAAAAATCACAGTGATGTTTAAAGCTACAGCTTCTGTTTACAGCACAAGCATGTGCCAAGCACAGCTGCACTCAACATATATCAAAGAGAACTCCAGCTGTCTTGTTGACAGGTACTAACTTTGCATTGCCCTGCTGTAGAAATAGATTGTACTTGTGATCAGAAATACAGTATCCTATTATACTCTCAGTCACAGACCCTTTGTGCCCTTTACACGTCAGTACTTACACATTTAGTAATTTTGTGCTCATGCAACTGTGCAACCAATAACACTAGAAATCACTGTTTTAAGATCTTCCATAAAGATCTCTGGTATAAACTTAATCCTGACCTGAAACTGCCCTTCTCTTTTGGAAGTGGGATGGTATTTGAAAATACGGTGGTGCCTGTAGAGCACAGACTAGGGACATTTAGGCTGAAGTATATGATCTTTGCACCCAGAGTTAAGCATCATTTAGACAGCAGAGTGGCTTAATTTTCAGAAGGGCAAACTGGCCACAAATGTACTGGGTAATTAACATCCCAACAGTCCATTTAAGTAACTTAATCATGTTATTCCTGACACTGAGGAGGCCTCTGGCTCACAAATCAATGGCACAGCCAGAAGGAGATCCCACCACGTGTAACTCCCCCTCTAGCACTCTCATTGTTAAGCAATGAGTCAAGTTTAAACTTCTACAGATATTCTGTGGATAGTGTTGGTAACCTCCAGCAGCAGGTGAGGTCAAAGCACAGGCATGTGCTCACCGGGGGCTCCTAAGTAATATCAGATCTGCCTGCACCTTCATTCCCCATGCAACTTCCCAGATTTTGACCGTCTCACAGAGAGAGTCAAATCCATCCTCAACCCAGTAGTGGCAGTAACATGAGCTCCCCCCAGGGCCAAACTTTCTGATCACACACTCAGAAATATCCATGTGAACAATCCCCCCTTTTAATGTTGTTTCTGTATAAATTATGCACTGCTCCTTTCCAGCCAACTTTTTTTTATCAGCAGAAGTTATTTGGTAACGTTTTTGTTTTCATACTGAGTTTTGATTAAAGAGGAGGAAAAAAAGAGCCTCATTTCATTTTCACAGTATCTCTCAGCAGAGCAAGCACTCCTGTTTCTACTGTGGGATTTTGTTTTTCTCTACAGCATGTCTTGACAAATAGCCCTCTCTGATTACTGTGCTTGCACAAGATTTCATTACGGTTTTGATAACATGCCACAATCTTTAAGTTTCTGTTTGATATAAAGAGTCTGTCCCTGAACAGTAATCATGAGAGAGTGGGGAATATTGAGTGTTAGAGTTTCCATATTTTACGAGCTGCCAAAATAAATGATTTAGAGCAGAGAAGCCTGTATTAGTAGCAGATCTCCAACTTCAGTAAAGCAAGAAGCAGTGCTGACGAGTAGGCCAGCTCGTGAGAACTTATTTTTAGGGCTATTGTTATGATTTCAGCCATTGAGCTGAAGATTCCCAGGTGGTATGAGTTGATCTAGTTGCATGTGATTGTGAATTCTCCATTAGCTTATGATTCTCTCTCCAGCCCATAACCTTCTAAGCATCTGGTGCTGGTGAGGCAAGATTCTTCCAGGTACGTCCGAAATTTTTATTTAAACCCTGCCCAATACAAGCAACATTTTCATTATTTGCAGTTTTTAATGAGGTCTTCCTGATCCCTGCTATGTTAATTCTGTATCTAACTGTAGAAGTGGTATTAGTCCAAGGGGAGTCAAGTTAGTTTTAAACTTTGTCTGGCTGCAAAAAAAGGAGTAATACTCCAGAGATCAAAGGGAAATATTTTCCAAGGATCTCATCCAAGGGAACTCCTTTTGGATGAAAATATTCCAAGGGCCACACAGGCTGAAAAAAAGTCTCTCCAGAGGCCAGAACTACCCATTTTCAGATTCTCTGTGTTGACAACTTCCAATTCCCTGTTTGAGCAAACTTCTATGGTGGTTCCTGTTTCACTGTATTGTTTATTATCTGTCTACTTGGGAAATTTTACGTATTTAGCGTTTCTTGACACATTAATTTTATCTTATATGTATCTTATCAAGTAACACTGAACTTCTGCATGAATCTGTGATGCAGAGGTACATGAAGTTGGGTATCTGAGTAGTCTGTGCAAGAAGTGGAGTTTAGCTAGAAGTGAAGAGAACTGAACTGAGATGGTAGGATGTTATCTCAGCAGGACTGTCATCACTCTTTTTTTTCTTTTACTTGAATGGAGAATTTAAAAACATTTATAATTAGAGGATCTATTGTAGATGGCCCAAGTTGTGCATAAATTGGGATTGAGTTAAGATATTGTCATGCAAACTCCAGACTTTGTACTGGCCCAACTGTGTACACCGCTACTTTCTTACATAAGCCTGAGAGAGTTTCAGTGTGATTAATCTTGCTGAATTCATTCTCAGTTACTCATGATGCTGTTCTTCTGTTTGCATACAAAACTGATGAGTAAAGATCTTTCCCAGTAAATAGCATTACACACTGTCATTCTAATTATTTTACTGGATCTAGGTTGGAAGGGAGGGAGGGAGGGAGGGAGGAAGGAATTCGGAAGGAATTCAGAAGGAAGGAATTCAGAAGGAAGGAAGGAAGGAATTTGGAAGGAAGGAAGGAATTCAGAAGGAAGGAATTCCGAAGGAAGGAAGGAAGGAATTTGGAAGGAAGGAATTCGGAAGGAATTTGAAAGGAAGGGAGGAAGGAAGGGAGAAAGGAAGGGATTTTAATTTTTTACTATCATTGCTGTAAAACATATATGATATAGGAATCAAGTGAATTCCATTGTCTGTTGCGCATCGCCCTTAACAACAGAAGTTTTCAAAGTCATATTAGCTTGGCTATTACTGTACACTCTGATACTGTCATATGATTTTCAAAATTTTTTTTCAAAGACCATTGCCTATTTTAAGGAGTATACTGAGGTAGGTTATGCCTGACTTCATACTCAGAGAGGAAATTTTCAGTACTTTTGATTTTTCTAAGATGAGGAAGGGAGAAGTACAGTTTATAGCCTACAAAATCAAAGTACGTTATAACCTTATCTGCACAAACACTGATTTTCTCAGCAAAAGTATTTGGGCTGGTGGCAAGTGATCTGCTGATGTTGATAGCTGCTGATTGCATTTCTGTTCTACATGTTTTTGGAAGTGGTGATAATGTGGTGGTGGTAAAGAAGAGTGAAAACTTGTCTAATGGGATAGGTTTCATTCAAATGATACACCAAAATGTTTTACTACTCAATGTAAATACTTAAGTATGACTGTGCATAAAAAACAGTGTTGTTTTGGTAATCCCAAATAATTCAGCTACTGAGAATCCTCCTTAGCAGATCTTCATAACTATTGGAGATTTGATTCTTCTTGGCTTGGAAATAATATGTGTGAGATAATGAGAACATTAAGAACTATGCAAATAGATAATATTTTTAGCCAATGTAGTTTGTTTTTAGCACAAAACAAAGATGAATCTTATAATACCTGGTTGTCACAAAATAATTCCTTTTTATCGTACTATTCTTTTTCTCATAATCTTTAATAAAATATTTAAAAACTAGTATTATTATATATTACCCCCAGAAACGAGTCAGGATGAATAGTTCATTTTGCGTCCCTCACAGTTGTTGTTCTAGTGTTTCCATAAACTCAGTGAACCATCAGTTTATTAGTTAACATTTGGGTAATACATTCAATACATCAAGATTTTTTTTAAAGCATTAGAGCTAGCATCATATATTTTATGCTGTTTTGCATACTGTAATGCAACAAACAAACAAACAAACAAGTCAAAATTAAAAGGATTTTCTTTTTGTCAAACTGAAACCTTTTCAACTGACCCCAAATTGATTTCTTCTTGCAGTTTCCCTGCAGATAATTTCTGAAATTTTCAAGTGGGGAACAAAGCCAAGGCTTTAAATCCTTTGTGAAAAAAGTTTTTCATTCCTTGCAGAGCTGTAAAATTCAAGTAACAAACATGTATATGTTTTATCCCCTCCTAAATCACATCAGTTTCCTGCAGTCAAATGCCAGCAGTTTCTGTCAAAGGTATAAGGTATAAAACTGTTCTGTTAGGAGCTGAGCTTCAGAGACTTCCTGGCTAACACGAGGATTGTAAAAAATCCAAAATAGATTGGAAGGGAAAGCTGCATTCATGTGAAACATGGAAGCTCTGCTCCAAGATCAGAGGTGAGTTTTAAAGGGTCAAGATACACTGGTTTGTTAGGATGGCCTTGGCCTTTTCTTTCAAGAGATACAACTTGAAGAAGTGAATGTCAAGGTAGTAAAAATGACTCCAGTTACAGGATTCTTTGGCTGGAGCTTTTCTGAAAACTTCGAGAAGAAATATGTATCCTCAGTGGAGCTCACACCTGAATTATGAGTGGGTAATGAATAAGGCAAGAAAAGATCAATTTTTCATGAAAAAAAAATCCGGATCATTTTGAAGAAGGAACTGAAGCCACAGAGATAATAAACATCTAAATAATGTTTAGTTATTCATACTAAGTTGTTTGATCATGTCCCGGATTTAGATGAGTATAAATCAGAAGATGTGCAGAATGAGGTAGGTTAGTTTAGAAGTAGTCCTTAAAAGTTGTGAAGGTGTTTTTAAGTTAAACAAATCCAGGAAATGTTCAGTGGTTTGCTCCTAGTCATAGTAGATAGAAAATACTACCCTTTCTAGAGTACCTTCTAGTCTGTGCTCAGTTGTTCTCCGTAGTGTAGCCTAAGATGTTGTTTGGAAAAGTACTTCATAAATAAGACTATAGAATCTTTCTATCTGAGAGCGAGCTACTTTGATCTTAATCCTAAGGATGTGTTTAACCTACAATGCAGCATCTGCAGGAAATATAAATTGATTTAATTTAATCATTTCAAATCCTGTGAAACTCTTTTTTTATTTTTTTTTATTTTTAGATCTGGATTTTCATTCATATTAGGTTGGATATTAGGAAAATTTTTCTTCTCAGAAAGGGTGGTGAGGCCTTGGAACACGCTGCCAAGGGAAGTGGTGGAATCACCATCCCTGAAGGTGTTTAAAGGAAGGGGTAGATGTGGCACTGGGGACCCTGATGAGTGGACATGGTGGTGATGGATGGATGATTGGACTAGATGATCTTAGTAGTGTTTTCCAACCTTAATTATTCTATGATTCTTTGATTTCAGTTGGCACATTCAAGTGTCCAGCCTAGGGTTTGTGTAAGAACCTTCCTACAACAGTAGAAGCAGCAAGGATACCCATAAATGCAGTGACTGATCTTCCAGAAATCCACACCTTGGCTCACCTCAGTGCAATTTGCACAGTGTCTTGACCCTACTTCAATGAGAAATGAGTGGAAATCATTGAAATTGAAAGAAGGAAGTAAATGTTTGCCAGTACTTCTGCTTAATCTGTAACCCTTAAACTATCTCAATTAAACTCATATAGCTCACCTTCTATCTCTAGCTCATCTTTGCTTTAGTAACATTTAATAATTCTTTTCCATATATCTCACAACGCATTTATTTTTTTTCTCCAGGACAGACATTTACTTTATTCACCTAGATACTTGAGAAATCTTCTAGAATTTCTTGGTGTCTGCAGTAGAGAGATGTGAGCCTGATTAACCTCTAGCTCTTGCTAGTCTGCTTCAGTATTGTAGTTAAAATCTGACACTAAAGTCCTTTAGTTTTAAAACTGTTACATGAGGTTGAGGAGGCAGAAACAAATAGTTCCTGAAATCACATTGGTGAAGCAGCATTTCTGAGTGTCTGAGATCAGCAGTAATGAATACTGAAGAAGGATGCCTCTCACAGTACTAAATCAATATTAATTGTAATGTTTCAGTGGTAATGAAAGGACAAATACAAGCACCATCATACATCTATAGCAAATAACCATGAGAATACTTGTCATATTATCTAATAAAATCTACCCATATCATCCTGCCTTGCTGTACAATATTAGGGGCATTTAACTTTCACTTAAGGACAAAACCTTGATTGTAGTTTAGTAATTGATAAATGAAGACAACATTGTATGCAATCTGAGTAGAAGCACACTTAAATATAGTGCCAAACACTGAGTTCCAAACAAATGTCTTCTGGAACCACCTGTTTTTGTAACAGACATTTCTGTCACCAGCTGTTCATCACCCTTCTTTGGCTCTAACCAAGAAGTTTCTATCTAACTCTGCATTTTTGCCAATAGAGCATTTCTTTCCAGCCCTGTAGGTCCCAATGTCACCACAGACTGGCGACAGTGATGGTGGCAACCACGTCCATCAGTCCAGCTGCCCAGGGAAGAGGCTGCTCACCATGGCCCTTTCCTCATGCACTAACAGAGATGTGTAACTGGGAAAAGGCCTAACACATACAGAGCTCAGTATAAAATTGATTTAAGGTGTAGCTTGCAGCATGCCAGGAAACACTTCATTATGATTGTAGGTGTTACCAAAGGAGCGCTAGTGTGTTTAGCATTTTGGATTTTCTACCCTATAACACATGACACAAAGTTTATGCTGCACATGCTTATGTCAGAAAAAGGTGTTATAAGTAGAAAAATGGGGAAGGAATTAAAAAGAACAAACAGAGTGCTCTGTGCACTCAGTTTCATAAATAGCTCCTCCAAAGTAATACCATTTTAGAAGATGAATCAGAAAAAGACTATTTACTTCTCTGTGAGCCAACAGAGCAAAAGTGATTAATTTGACATGGCTAAAACATTAGACATCTGCAGCATGGTCAGCAAACTTCCTTCTCCTATATGTTCATTATCAAACAGCCATTGGCAGAACCCAAATTGAAAAGTTAGGTTTGTTTATTCTGGGGACAACTCATTGTATTTTTTCCAGCAGTCCTTCCTACTGTAAGCTAACCTGCATTCATTTAGGGCCAGGAAAATCATTGTAAATTGTGTCCCACAAATCAAGAGATGGAACAAATTAACATGGAAATGTTTGATTATTAAAAGAACAACAAATGGCCACAATTAACAACAAAAAGATCTCATTGTAGACTGGAATGATGAATAAGTGGCACATATATATATGATTCACTTCCAAGAAAGGTAGGTCAAATAGCTAAAGGATTTTTGAAACTTTGACTGGGACCTATGTGATTACTCAGTATTTCTCTCATCAGTTGTTATAAACGTATATATAAGCTCATTCAAGCCAGGAAGGATAGCCTGACGGAAACGGTACAGCAGTTGAATTTAGAAGCAGCACTCTAAACAACTAATCTTTCTACTCTTTGGCTGAACTAAGGAAAAAAAAAAAGTTTCAGGTCAACCCAAAATGAATTTTTTGTTGTGCTTGCCAAAGTGAGGATGAAAGAAAAGGTATTTCAGTTCTGATGAAATTAAACACACTACTTGCCTTACAATGCTCCATTTACCTAAGATTTTTTGCTTTTCATCATTTCAATTTTACATTAAAAATGTATGTTTTTTTACATCAAAATGCATCAAAGTGAAAAATCTGAACCTTTTTTAATACAAATGAGTGAAAATAATCTGTTTATTTCCTATTTCAAGCATAGGCTGAATGTGCGATTTGCATCCGTTGTTAGCTCTATACCTCAGCTTTTCCATGTCAAGAAAATGTATTGATGCCCAAAGTGCATAGTGAAAAATTAAATGTAATGGACTCTTTCCTGCTCAACCTACTGTATGGAACCCACTTTATCATGGGGGTTGGACTTGATCTCTTGAGATCCCTTCCAACCTCTGTGATTCTATGGTTCTATGATTCTATGAAGGTGGTAAATAATTTAAGATTTTTAAAACCCAATTAATTGCTCAGATAGACATTATCAGTAGTCAAGAAACAGACCCAACAATATCTGTGAATTACACTGTTGTTTTGTCTTTTTTAACAGCCTCCAAAGAGCCACTAGACAGAGTGCTCTATAGGTGATGGTAAGACATATTGTTTACAACTGCAGGAAAGGAATACACACTTCTCAGATCTACCTCTGTTAAATGAGCTCCTTGAATACTTGTTATTGCACCTCTGCCATTTTCATGATGAAAAAAATTAGCAAATACAAGGAATCTATCTGGTAATCAGACAGACCTGCCCTGACAAAGTGGTACTAATTTGTTTGCAATCCAGTGGCAAATTATTCTCTTTTAAAAAAGAGAGGAGAAGTAGGATCCTTTCTCTCAGAGGGAGAGGAAGAAAAAAAAAAAAAAAAGAAGAATTAATAAATATTTTGCAGAAGGTGAACTCAGAGGTCCTGAAGCAAATCCTGAACAAATTACAGGGAAACAGAAACAGCTGGAGATAGAATACCATTGCAATAAGCACACTGCCCTGACCCAGCCTGCCAGCGCCCTTCAGCTCCCAGCTTTACTGTTTCTAAACACCTTGGCAAAAATATAGGCAGAATATCTCACAGTTATTCAAGAAAAAAGAAGGAGATCCATCCAAGCTCTTTTATGAGGCAACCTGAAGAGGACCTTGGCATTTCTACAGTAGGCAACTCTGTGTGCTACAAAAAACCTGCAAAAGCAGCTTGCTAAAAAGATGTATAGGAGGGAGCTGGGAAAGCAGAGTGGCCTCATAGGAAATGAAGGTAATAATGCACAGCTCGTGAATACAGGAATGCCACTGATGTGGGAAAAGCTCACATTTCTTATTGGCTACGCCACTACTGTACCGGGACAAGTATAGGGAGACTTTGATTTTTTTTCCTATTTTAGCTTTGTTGTTTGCTATTATTGTTAATATTACTTTATTATTATTATTACTATTTCAGATTTCTCATATAGGCAAGAGAAGGCAGACTGGACACATCTTCCTGGGGGAGAGGGAGACATTTTTTAGAAAAGTCTCTAAAGGGATGTACCCATGCAGGTGCAGTGCTGAGGAAATATCTCACCGTGGCATATGAGTGGCTCAGAGCTGCATATATCACATTACTCATTTACTTTCTGATCTATGGCCAACCTCCAAAGTTTCTTATCCGTCTTTTATATGTTGCCTATGTAATCCTTGGAAGGATGTGTTACATTTGCTTGTATAAGATCAGCATGATTGAATACTAGCTTGGATGGAGCTCAAATCCTACCAAAATCTAAATGTTAGGTAAAGTTTTTTGCTTTATATAGAACATAGGATATAGGTCAACTGAAAGAAAGAAGGAGAGAAAGAGGAGAAGGTTGCAATAATGGAAATATCTTTAATATTATGAGCTATTTAGTAACTGAAATCTGGAACCGCAGGAGTTCTGGTTGGTTTTTCTTTTTTTTTTTGTTTTTGTTTTTTTTTTTACAAGTATTGAGCTGTTATTCTTGAGAACTTCAGGTCCAGAATGAATGGTTTTCTAGGAAAGATGCACTACCTCATCCAGAAACTACTGACTCACTGCAGTACTCTTCTGGCATTGTGACCTATGTTCTGGAGGAAGCTGGACTGTATCTTCAGAACAGTCCCTCATGTTCTTCAGACCCATGAATCTGAATACTGCAACTCCATTTACAAACAGTTAATAGACTGTTAGTTTACTGGTTAGTAAACTTTTCATAGTCTGTCAGTAAAAGACTAATCAGTTTGCATAGTTAAGCTGCAAACCTGTAACAGCTTCTATTGAATACTGTCTCTAATGCTGCTTGTAAATCCTTCTTAAAGGAGACTTAAAGTGTTACAATGACAATAATAATCAGAATGTGCAATCAATTTTCCCTGTGCTGCCAGCAATGCTGATAATGAGCTAACATAGCGCTGCTGATTGCTGCCATGAAGGCTGCAGGGAGCAAAACCCTAAAAGCTTTTATTAGCAACACCCACACTTTGCTGCTTCTTTCCAAACCAAAATTTCCAGTCTTTTCTGTCTCTGGATGGGTACAACCATTCTTCTCATTGCACTCCATTGCACAATATGGTACAAAAGTGATACCTGTGCTATTAGTTAGATCCAAACACAGTTTTGATTTTTAACCAAGCAGCTCTATTTTATTTTTATCTCTACCAAATGGGAAATATGCTTTGGGATTTCATCTGGGACAATCTGGTACATTGCTGCCTTTTCTGAGTAGATAAAATGTATTGGAAGTCTTGAATATTCATTGCACTGTAAAAGAAAATCCTGAGTGCATAAGCCAGGTGGCATTGCAGAAGTCTTACCACAACCTGACCCCTGCTTAAAGAGCAACCATTTCATGAGGAAGGGAGAGCCTTATTCAGTGTATGAGCTATATGTTGAGGCAGCAAACAAGAAACTCTGACAGGATAGCAGGGTTGAGAACTCTTGGATTTTCTTTTTGTTATATATTTATGATATAAAGCATCTGTTTGGATCCTTTAAAAATTTCACAAAGGCAGTGTATGACATAGAAATAATTCAGGCCACTGTTTGATATAAATTGTGACTCAAATAAAGATGGGGTAAACACCATCAAAATGGTTTCTTGTACAGCACACTCATTTCAAACAACAGAAGCCACATTCAGCACAGCACAGCACAGCACAATCAGAGCTTCCCTTGGCTCGTGTGAATGTTGTTAAGTGACCAACACCTCCAAAAATCAAGTCTGAACTGTCTCCACCTGGGACACAGCAAATGAATAAACATATTCAGCCCCAAACATGAGGTGGTTGTGGAAACCCTGGGCTCTGAGAGTGAAAATTGCAGTAGCTTTTTACTGCACCTTTGTTGCACACCTTAGAAACAAACCACGTGAAGTTTTAAAACAAGATGGGGATGCGGGGAGCTCTTGCTGCAGGCTTTTTAGGTGCTGTTGAAATCGAGCCAACAGAGAAGCACGGGGGATCTTCAAGAAGCCAAAGTATTATTAATTACTATTATATTTATGTGCTAATTCTGGTAATCTTAAGTAACTGTTTGTGAGAATGTTTCAGCCTGGCTGAATCCAGAAGTATTGTGTAGATGCAGTAACTGTCAAGAATATGAGCTGTGGAGCAACAAAAGCCACCTGCGTTGCTCATGAAGGTCTGGAACCAAAGTACCGGAAAGACAGGGTTACATGCCAAGAAAAGAAAAATCCATTTTGTATGTTCTACATATGGACCAAGGCATGAGGCCCATAAAGATGAAAAGCTGCCGCTAATTTTAGTGGGATGTTTCTATGACTAATGGGCCATGTCAGTTATAGGTCCTCTGGATATGCCACAGTGCCTACTTGGGGCTGGAGGAGAAACGCTTGATTCCCAGATGGACGCCCTAGAAAACCAACATTCCCACGAGCAATGGTATACCTGTAAAATAATGCTGTAGCAATGGTGATGAAAATAAAACACAGTCAGATCCTGCACTTTCATGGCTGAAGGCAGCAGTCAGTGAATCGTCACATTGCCAGAGCTGACTTCATTTGCACTTTGGCAAATCTGTGCAGCTAATTTGAAATCCAGGTATTATTATTTTCAGTCAAAATTCCAGCAACTGACATCTTTTGCTACTTTTCAAGTAGCCCCCAGTGAGTAGCCAATGCTAAAGGACTTTGCCATATTTGCGGGAGCACAGCCACTAAAAATAGTCAGGCATGTGCCTACAAGATGGCTTAGTTTGAGCAGAGTTATAAAACACACAGTGGACATGTGATTTGCTTTGCTGTCGTATTTTCTGAGTTGTGAGCAGCAGGCTGCCAAAATAGAACTCGTTTGGTGATTTCTTCAGAGCTGTAAGCTTAAAACTGGTTTTTCTGTTCTTAATTTATGTCATGGAGTCTCAACAGCAATTTAATGTGAAGCCTCAGAGTGGGGGAAAGCCAGCTACTGATGTCTGCAGGCTGGTTGAGCGCGTGCTGGCAGAGGGTTGGAGTCAGAAGCTGCACTGGTAACTGCTTCAAAGAAGTGGCTGCTCAATGCACAGACAGTCTGCTCGTTTTCTTTCAGCAGGTGACACAAGAACTGGAGCAGAAGTCTAGAAATGCAGATGGCAGCATCTGGATATTGTACCTGAGAGTTACATGGCCAGCACAACACAAATAAACAACACAATGCATACTTCTGCGGTGGCTAAAAATGCAGCAAAACTGTTTTCACCTCCAGAGCAATATTTCATTCCTTTCCAGGGTTATCTTTGAAAATGCTGAAAGGGTTTCAAACACTCTGAACTTAAGAAAAGAGAAGGGAAACTTTAGATCAAAAATAATTTCAGTGTTAAAAATGATCTCCTCAACACTCCTTTTTCTGTCAGCGTTGGTGTTCTGGTTTTTTTTTTTTTAATTTTTTTTTTGTTTGTTTTGGTTTGTTTTCTTTTCAGTGTACCAAGCTATGGCTAGGAGGAGAATATACCAAATATTTCCTAGCAAAATATCACAGGAAATTTGCTGTTATAAACTTCTGAAATCTGACCTGTCTTTCTAAACATTATTAAGCTTTGTAATCTTCTGACTGTTCTCCAGTCTTAACCCACTTAAAGAGAAGCCATTTTTATTTTATATCTTTTTTTCATATGTACGTCTTGGAAATAGTTGTTTCAAAATCCACAATTGTTCATAAATCTATTGACAAGAGAACACCATGATAATGTGGCCCGTCTGTTGAGAGGCAGCAGATTTCAGGCCTTAATACATCATTTGTTACATAGGATAAATTAGTAAGGCACATTGGGGTTTATATTTAATGTTGCTTATTTAATTTTACCATATAAATCAGCCTTGACAGGACCTTGTCACAAACAGCACTGCCACAAATCTTTGCTGTCAAGAATTTCAACCCAAACATCAGTGTGGGGCTCGGAAGGAAGGAAGGAAGGAAGGAAGGAAGGAAGGAAGGAAGGAAGGAAGGAAGGAAGGAAGGAAGGAAGGAAGGAAGGAAGGAAGGAAGGAAGGAAGGAAGGAAGGAAGGAAGGAAGGAAAGGAAGGAAAGGAAGGAAAGGAAGGAAAGGAAAGAAAGAAGGAAAGAAGGAAAGAAGGAAAGAAGGAAAGAAGGAAAGAAGGAAAGAAGGAAAGAAGGAAAGAAAGAAGGAAAGAAAGAAAGAAAGAAAGAAAGAAAGAAAGAAAGAAAGAAAGAAAGAAAGAAAGAAAGAAAGAAAGAAAGAAAGAAAGAAAGAAAGAAAGAAAGAAAGAAAGAAAAACAACCCCCCAAACCAAATCCTATATGCTAAATATGATTAATATGCTCAGATTGAAATTGATCTTTCTGCTACTTGCAACAGGCTCCTTATGAGACTGTTAAAATTCCTCATAAAGAAGCTGTAACAGTGCCATCTGGTGATTGCTGCTGTACTTGTGCCACAGCTGTCATGGGAAGAATCACGCCGAGGAACTGCACTACTGGTGCTCAGCATCAGCTTGGCTGGAACAAGCTCCTGTGTTATTTGTTACTGTGATGACAAGAATCTCAACCAATAAAAGACGATTGGTGATATTACTGTTGGGCACAGAGGGGTATCTGAAAGTTTCCTAGTTAAAGCTGGATGTGTTTTTTTGCTTTTCTTCAGCATTTTTATTTCAATCTCTTCCTTGCTTCCATATAATTAAACTACCTAGTGATACACAGATTTCCCAAAATGGCTCTTCACAGAATCATAGAATCACAGAACTGTAGGGGTTAGAAGGGACCTCCAGAGATCATCAAGTCCAACCCCCTGCCAAAGCAGCTCCCTAGCCCAGGTTGCACAGGTAGGCGTCCAGGCGGGTCCTGAATGTCTCCAGAGAAGGAGACTCCACCACCTCTCTGTGCAGCCTGTGCCAGTGCTCCTTCAATGCACTGTGAAGAAGTTCCCCTGCACATTTGTACGGAACTTCCTATGCTTCCATTTGTGGCCATTTCCCCTCATCCTATCACCACACACTGCTGAGAAGAGTCCAGCCTCGTCCCTTGGCCTCCTGCTCCTTAAATATTTATGGATATGGATCAGATACCCTCTGAATCTTCTTTCAAGGCTGAACAGCCCCAGGTCTCTCAGCCTTTCCTCATAAGATAGGTGTTCCACTCCCTTTATCATCTCTGTAGTCCTCCACTGGATTCTTTTGAGGAGATCCCAGTCTGTTTAGTACCGAGGAGTCCAGAAATGGACACAGTACTCCCAGTGAGGCCTCACCAGAGCAGAGTAGGCGGTGGGGATCACCTCCCTTGAGCTGCTGGCCATCCTCTTTTTAATGCACCCCAGGATCCCATTGGCCTTCTTGGCCACCAGGACACACTGCTGGCTCACGACCAACCTGTCATCCACCAGGACACCCAGGTCCCTCTCCTCAGAGCTCCTTTCCAGCAGCTCATCCCCCAACCTGTACTGGTGCATGCAGTTATTCCTCCCTAGGTGCAAGACTCTACACTTGCTCTTCTTAAACCTCATCTGGTTCCTCTCTGTCCAACGCTCCAGTATGTCCAGGTCTTGCTGAATGGCAGCACAGCTTTCCAGTGTGTCAGCTGTTCCTCCCAGCTTTGTATCATCAGCAAACTTGCTGAGGGTGGACACTGTCCCCTCATCAAGGTCATTGATGAAGATGTTGAACAGGACTGGACCCAGCACTGACCCCTGAGGAACACATATAAGTACAGGCCTCCAACTGGACTCTGTGCCACCAATCACAACCCTCTGAGCTCTGCCAGTCAGCCAGTTCTCAACCCACCTCACCATCCACTCATCTATTCTACAATTCCTCAACTTTGTTATCAGGATTTTTTTGGGGTATGTTTTCTCGGCAGTGATTGCTTTCAGATCACCATCCTGGTAATGGTGCCTTCAAGGAGGACTGGTTTCATGAGAGGCTTTGAAAGGAGTCAAGTAGGCTGAGGACATACAGCAAATGTCTTCTGCTGTAGACAGGCTTTCTTTCTAAAAGCATCTTTTAATCAAGGCAAGATGCCAGGCTGGCTGTGGGAGGAACACAATGGTCTTGACACCAGACTGACCAGTTCATGGAGGATCCATGGTGGGAGGTTAGGTTATGAACTAAGGATGACCATCGGGTCCACACAATAGGAAACCTTTGCACATGCCATTGCATTGCACTGCCCTGTATTCTGCTGACTTGGGCCTGATACACAGGAACCTCTACTCTCATCACTAATTGCAAGACTTTCTTCTTGCTGCTGTTTCCCACTCTGTGATTTATTTATTTTTTGTCCCACATTTGATGGGCTTTATCTCTGTACTCAGCACTGGTGAGGTCGTACCGCAAGTACTGTGTTCAGTTTTGGGCCGCCCCTTACTACAAGAGTGACGTTGAGATCCTGAAGAGTGTCCATTCTGGAGCACAGGCGTTACAGGGAGTGGCTGAGGAAACAGAGACTATTCAGTCTGGAGAACAGAAGGCTCAGGGGAGACTTTATTACTGTCCACAATCAGCTGAAATAAAGCTGTATCAAGTTGGGGGTTGGCCTCTTCTCCCAGATGAAAGTAATAGGATGAGAGGTTATGGCCTCAAGTTGTGCCAGTGGAGGTTCAGATTGGATATTAGGAAAAACTTTCCCTCAGAAAGAGTCGTGATGCACTGGAACAGGCTGCCCTGGGAGGTGATGGAGTCACCATCTCTTAGAGGTTTTCAAGAAAAGGGTAGATGTGGCACTGAGAGACATGCTCTAGAGCAGTCATAGGCACAGGTTATGGTTGGACTAGATGATCTTGGTGGTCCTTCCAACCTCAATGATTCCATGATTCTACGTGCAGGCTGCTCTTTACTTTTAAAACAGATGCAGCTACTGCATTTAGGTGTGAAATCCATGGAGCTTCTGCCTAAGTCCTACAGGTTGCCTGTAACTATACATTCCATTCCTTTTTGCAACATCTACATGCATGAACAACTACAGGGTGCAGGTGGTTCAGCCAGCCCCTCTTCAGTGTGCTGTGAGAAGTCTAAAATGATATAATGACCACTGCTTGTTTCTATTTCTTAATTTTTCATATGTCTGACCCACTGACTTTCTTTCTTCCACCACGCTGAATTTATGTGCACAGAACACATTCATGAAAACCCAAAGTCTATCATTTACTGCCAGCCTGCCTACATTGAATAAGTACAAAAAGGAGAGTATATTACTGTGTGGGAAGTATGATATCAAAAATATGTGCATAAGTAAGGGCTCACCTCGTAATTCATGTGTGAGAGAATGGATATGACATAGCTAAGAGTTTTCATTGTTAATTTTTTTCAAGCAGATTTTAATTGTTAACAGGCAGGAGCTGTAGCCATGTGTGGTCCTTCTCCCATCTTCCACTTCTAGCAGTCTGAGGGTGCTGGTGAGGAGTGCTGAGTTTGGGCTGACTGTGATGCTCTTGAATCACCCCATAAGAACTTACAGAGATGGAGCTATTAAATGAGCTAAAATTCCTCCACCAACCCCAGCTGCAACCACAGAAGTGATGTCTCTCAGGGTAGCATCCCTGCCTTTGATTCCTCAGAGCCAACAATTAATGTCTGATTAGACCAGAGCCCACTCCTCTGAGGCAGTATGGCAAATCTTGTGGTTTACTGGCTACAAACCTGGTCCTGCTGCTGTCAGCCATAGAGTTGCCCACATCGCCTTTGATGAAGATGATTGAAACAGACACTGCTGATTAAAGAAGCCTGTTATGATTCTAAGTGTCTTGTACAGTGAGTTTCCCAATTAAACTTGGGCATTGTAATGCACTATAGGCATTGTAATTGCAGCTACACATGTTCCGACTTTCAGAAAAGATTTCCTTATGTGTTGTAATGTCGCATACTCAATGTGAAAAACAATCCCTTCATTGAAAAGTTTTTTCTTTCTGTGCATGGGGGACAGAAATATCCTTCAGATTCAGCTGAAGTTTTGTTGTTGATGTTGTTTTCCAAGTTCAAATTATTTTAGGGTATTTATTTTATTTTTTTTTAGACAAAAGAAAACCACCCTGAAAAGGCACCATAAGCCAGTAGTGTTGACTTGGTATATTACCAGTATTTTCCCTACAAATCTATTACGAGGTTTTTTCTTCAGTGGCTACTTCAGACTTTTGCTACTCCAATTAACTCTTGCATGACCAAAGAGCATATAAATAGCTTTGAGGAAACTGGTGTAGCAACGACTGTCACACTGAAACACATCCATGAACATATTCTTGGTTCTTGTGGTTTTATGGTTTTCAGCAATGTTTGTGCTGAATTCTGTTATATTTTTAGCAAATTATATTTATAAAAAATTAGCAGAATCCTTTTCTTTCTTAATGTTGAAAAGTTATCAAAATTTAATCTGATGTGATGTGACACTGTGAAACCAGCCTTGCAGAAAATTGATTCCAGCATGCAGTAGTCTTGGTAATGGTTTCCACTCACCCCTCCACTCTCCATCTCATGTCACATACTTTTGAAGCTGAAAATTTATTTGGTGCTATTAAAATGGAGAAATTATCAAGCACAGCACCTCTTTTCCCTTCCACTTCTCTATGCTTATCTTCTTTTTCCTTCCTTCAAATAAAATTGAAAGTATTATAAAAAAAAAAAAAGTAAGGAAATGTGAGAATTTTTTTGGACTTCATGTTGCATGCATGATCAAGTTTGCTTTATCATGCAGTAACTTTAAATTTAAAATTCCTTATAAGCCAAAAGAAACAGGTGACTCCTGAGATTTTAATGGAAACTTCTCCTTTTCAACTTTGCTTTAATGGCGAATGCATTTTAGCAGTCATTGTCTGCCTGTAGCCTACATCTTTTGTAGCACATGACTTTCCCAAGTGAAAAGAAAAGACACAAAAAAAGAAAAGTAATTGAAGTTGTGAACCTTATCTGGAATATATATCCTTATATACAAGCTGATTGCACTCCTGGATAATTCTGAAAGCCTCTGGAACTTCCAGAAATGGGATGTGATAACAGCTTAGCATGTGTTGGGGTGACTTGGAGGCAGTGTTGCAGCAGGAATGTTCTTCTCCTAGAATGAGAGAGAGATTATAGAAATATCATTGCTGGGAATCAGGTGAATACCTTTTTCCACCTTCACATGGAAGCCTCAAGATAATATTTGGCTCATAGTCTGTGTTTTTTTAGACCTAAAACAGCCTCAGGGAGAACAACTGACTCTTGAAAGGCTGCAGATGTGCAGTCACCAAAGATATAGCTGCATTAAGCGGAGATTCTTCCTCTACTAAAGGGAGAAGAAGGGCAAAGCTGAGTGAAGGGAGAGTTTATACATTCTTTCTTGAGTTAGTTGTGTTTACAAGAGAGAGGCAGTGTTTTGCAGAGTGTGAATCTTGGAGATATTCTGAGAACAGTTACTGCAGGTGCTGATCCAAATGCCTGCAATTATGTTATACGCTGCACTTTTTTTTTTTTTTTTATCAGTGTTCATAGACCAGCTAGATATCATTCATGAGACAGAATAACATAACTGAGCAGAACCAGGGCTGTTTCTTGACATAGTTCAGAGATGTTTTTAAAAGACTGAAGTACTGTCATCTTCTTTGGGGCTGAAATGTCCAGGTGATGCACTTTACATATTATGGGCAGAAAGCTCAGGGGGAGTAAATTTAGAAGTGAGCACTAAAATATATCCAAATATATCCTTTTCAGTGATAGTGGAATAGATTTCTATATCTATTTGAATGTATTGAAATGTATGTGAGATATTATGTGAAGACTTTTCTGTGAGCGATTTATGCTTTATGTTTAAAATCATCTATAATAGTCCCAATTAAGTTTGCAATATTTGTAATTCATATAGTACTTACTGTGTGCATTAAACATTTGCTTTACAAAGAAAATATTTGAAAATGTGAAAATTGGGGATTTACAGAGTTAATTCTGGCAGATCAAAGTAGAAAGGTTTAATACTGCCTGCCCTATTACTCCTCAGTTTTCTTCAGGAGTCATTTTTGTATGTAGTGAAAAAAAAAATAAAAAGAAAAGAAAAAGAAAAAAGAAGCCATTGTAGTAACATATAAAGGCACATTCCCTCACACAAATTAACAAATATCTTGTCATTAGCATAGATTATAGATAGTCTGACTGTCCCAGTGTCACACTTACACCCAGTATCCTCCAAAAAGCCTTAAACTCATTGGAGTTTTGCAATCCTGAACCTGTGAGCAGTAGAACCAGAGTAGGCATGAATGGCACCAGCACTGTGCAGGTCATGGCAGTTTGTGATACTTAACACTGCAGAAACCAACAGAAAGAATTATCTGAGAAATTACACAGACACTATTTCTGCATTCAGGTAAGGTCTTTGTTTTCCTTTCTACTTCTGCAGTCAGCACATTTGCAAAATGCTGTCTTGCCTCAGAGTGAAGACTCCTTTATGCCACACAGCAGCACATAGTGCTGTGGCTCAAAACTTACCAGGTGCTAACCAAAGATCATGACTTAGGTGTCTGCATACTGTCAGGTGCATCTCGTGTTTCCTCTGGTATGCAGGCAGAAGGCAGAGAGAGAATCATAGAATTATTTGAGTTGGAAGGATCACTTAAAGGAAATCCATTCCAACTGCCCTGCAATGAACAGGGACACCTACAACTCGATCAGGTGCTCAGAGCCCCTCTAGCCTGACCTTGAGTGTGTCCAGGGACAGTGCATCCATGTCTCCAGACAACTTGTTTTCAGCACTTCATTACCCCAGTTGTAAAAATATTTTTCCTTACATCCAGTCTAAATCTCTTTTATTTCCCCTTGTCCTATCACGACAGACCCTGCTAAAGAGTCTGTCAAGGTGCTGATACTTCGAGAAGAGACCAGGTCCTTCCAGGCAGCATCTGCTATAACTTAGGTGTGCAAATAGGGTCAGCTCACCTTGCATTTAGTGTGGGTGTTTTATTGATGGAAACAGGCATAATTCCTTGACTCCATTCAGGTGTGTGCTGAAGGAGAGTTTTGCTGGGTCCTGGAAGTATCTTTCCCCACTCGTTTACTTCGAGTTACTTACTACCCATTCGTGACTTAAAGAGACAGAAGATGTGGTTGTCAAAACTGTGAATGTCTGCAGTGCAGATGTCTAAAGCCAGGTGAAATTCATAGCATCATAGAACGTTTTGAGTTGGAAGGAACTTTAAACAGCATCCTCTTCCAACCCCCCTGCCATGAGCAGCATTGTGCACCGTTGCGTCAGACTGTTGCAACATTGAGCCTCACTCCCTTGGCTGGGTCACCGTGACCACGTTTACCCCATGCAGTCCCTCTGACTCCAGTCCCAAAACTGGAGGCACCCATGGACATCTCAGGGACTACAGCCAGCGTGGGGTGGCAGGGAGACATCAGCCTGCGAGGGCGAACAGAGCAAGGCACAGCTGCAGCACCTCGGGCACTGCCATCTCATTCCAGGGCGAGGGAACACAGCCCACCCAGACATCTTAGGGGATGCCCTGCACCCTCCGCAAAAAAAAAAAAAAACAAAAAAAAAACAAAAAAAAACCTACGTGTTGTGATGAACGGGCAAGTGGCAAAGCTTTAACAGTCCATTGTTCTTTGGCTGGTAGGCAGGAGGCGCCATTTAACAGCGTGTGAAGGGGACAGGGCGAGGGAGACAGCAGCGAGGCTCCGGCGGGACGACCTACTGCCATCAGCTCGAAGGAACAAAGTGTCCCACCTTCAGAAGCTGCAACTGCGGCAGAGCGGCCCCTCAGGGCCATGCTGTGTGGGATAACTCAGTGGGACCCCTCAGCCGCCCGAAACAGAGGCAGGGAAGCACGTACTGGGAATCTGCTGTTGTCCTGACCTTGGCAGAGGATTAAAAGAATCAGTGCATTGAGTGTGAGCATGAAAAGCTCATCAAAAGCTACAGCATGCACTCTTTAATGTATGTTTTCGCTCTTCAAGGTCCTTTAGCACCAGGTATGTTTTCATACAACAAATATTAAGGGGTGTGGTTAACACAGACATTGCCATCGCGCAAACTACAACCAAATGTGGCAGAGATGAACTGTGCGGTGACTCTGACCACTCTGCTCTAGGGCTTATTCTGGTCTATTGCCTGAAAAACGTGAGTGCCTTCTTCTGTATGCAAAACAGTTAACTGGAGAACATTCCTTTTCCTTTTAAAAAGGGAAAGAAAGGGAAAGGGAAAGGAAAGGAAAGGAAAGGGAAAGGAAAGGAAAGGAAAGGAAAGGAAAGGAAAGGAAAGGAAAGGAAAGGAAAGGAAAGGAAAGGAAAGGAAAGGAAAGGAAAGGAAAGGAAAGGAAAGGAAAGGAAAGGGAAAAAGGAGAAGAAAAGAGGAAGGAAAAAAAGAAAGAAAGAAAGAAAGAAAGAAAGAAAGAAAGAAAGAAAGAAAGAAAGAAAGAAAGAAAGAAAGAAAGAAAGAAAGAAAGAAAGAAAGAAAGAAAGAGAAAAAAGTTTTTGCCTATTTGTTGTCCAAACACATGCTTAAGTTAGAAAGCTTCAAAAATATGCTTGAGGATTTTTTAAATTCACAGAGTCTTTACATCTGTGTCTGGGATGGGAGATAAAAAAGGAAAAGAAAAAAAATGGAAAGACAAGAGAAAAAAATGAGAGAAAAAGAATAGAAAGGTAAAAAGAAAAGAGAAGAAAGAGAAAGAGAAAGAAAAGAGGGGGAAAAAAAGGAATAATGCACTCAAAGATTTCCAGCTAAACTTTCCATTTAGAAATATGTATACTTTCAGCTCAAAATACTTCAGCAGCAGGAACAAAAATGTATGTAACTAGCAAGTAGTTAAACCACATGAATAAATTCACTCACCTGTGTAACATGATTTCCTTGTTTGCATAAAGTTTATGAACTGCTCATACGTCAGTACAATGGATTCCTGTTAAAGAGCTGATTTATTTCAGTGGAGTAATCCTAGTGTAAAACTAGTGTAAGAGCAGGGTAGGTGTCTGGCTTCAGTAATTTCTGACTCACATCACGGGCCAGCGGAACTGAACTCTGACATTTCTTCTTAAACATGCTTAGTATTAAATGAAACCAGCGTGTTTGACCTAACGTTGTTCGCTGTTCCACAGGAATAATATTAAACTCTGTCCTGACATAGAAGTACATTAACCCAAATGATCCTAAAGGAAAACGGAACTTATGCATACATCAGAGGGCAGAATTCACCTCCGTACTTAAAATAACCAGAAATTTCAGTTACGTAGCTGGTACACAAAGAATTTTAGATCACAGTAATCTCTGAAGAAAAGCTAGCCCTTTGCTGGCTTTATCACAGCCAAGCCAATTGGAAAGAATGTATAAACTTCACCTTTTACCTACTCCATATGTCTGTGCCTCAAAAGTTGCCTTTGCATAAGCCTTACTCCGGTATTTTTTTATCGACTCTATGGACACACTGTGATTTTTATTTATTTTGTTCCTTTTAACCACAGCAGCCATCAGTTCTAATAAGAACTGGCATTCTGCTGAGATTTTGTAAGATAATATTATTTTCTAAGGCTTATGTTTCGGGATGACAGTAAAACCAAAAGCTGCGCCCTGAAGAAGTCAGGAAGACACAAGACATCGGGCTCAGGGAGCTGAATCAGGCCACTCGCATGGCCTCCCCATAGCAAAGCTCTCAGCTGTAGGACTCGGGATGCTGGGGTTTGTTTTTTTGCCCACTGAAGTTTCTCTCTGGCCAAGGATGCAACTGAGAGCTCAATGAAGGCTTTTAATCTGTGGGTTTTCTGCTGGCCCCCGGGGGGAGCTGCAGGCTGTGACAAACACCCCATTCCCCGGCTTATGGGACGCATTGAACCGGGTAAATCGCTGCTTGGAATAAATAGTCCGCGATGGGAAAGCAGTAATCCAAAAAACAATAAGGAGCTGAAGCGCTTTTTTTCCACCTACAGCTGAGAATGCGTTTGAAAAGCAACACCTAAAACATGTTAGGAAGGAGACAGTTTGTTTGTCTGAGTGTGACTTTCTTGGCAGCAGGATTTCTCCCTAATTTATAACCATTATGTAAACTTCTGACTTCCAGATTCACACTGTGAAAATATTCAAGATGAACTAATCAGGGTGGAAATCTGAAATTGTTTCTGCATGGTTTGTATCCCCCATCTGGCAGCACAGAACAAACAATACGACCCTGATGGTGTTTACATGAGTTACCTTGTTGGAGGAAATGATCGTACTTAGAAAATTGTCCCTGCTCTAGAAATTTAACAACTTGTTGGCCTAAACAAGCCTTGATATCTTTTTAATCTCTTCTTTTTTGTTGCATATGTTTGAGGAGGGGAAAATTATTAGCTGTGAAGTAGAGCTTTCACACCACATCTGTCTTTTAACTGTGTGCTGAACTTTAGTTAAATATTGCAAAGTTAGGGTTGGTGCCTCTGCTTGCTTCCTACCGGGAACTGAGCTGGTGATTGTCCTCAGAAATCGCTGCTAGCATGATTACCTATTAAGACGTTCAGTGTGACTGTTTTCTTGGCTGTCAGCAGTTTCAAGGGGCTCTGCATACACATTGAAAAAGCAGAAATGCGCTCTGTGATTTTAATTGCACTGCACCCTAAGTGGAGTTTCACTACAGCAAAATATCATACAGACAGTTTTAATGGGGGGGACAACTAGATTTGCTGCTCTGTCATTCTCTTGTATTTTCTTATAGAGAGAAATAGAGAACAGCTTGACAAATGCTAAGATTGATAACAAGAGAATCATACGTGGTGGAGTTTTCAGCAATTTCAGCAGAGAAATTTTCTTTCAGTCATTGCCTTGCAGTGCAGAACATTTCATGTTTGTAGCAGAGAGCATGAATCTGCATCCAGGAGTGTTCCAGGAAAAACAGAAACATATAATGTTATACCGTGAGAATTCGTAATCCTAAAATGTAATAGATTTTGTAAAGTATGGTCATTTAAATTAGAATTATTGCATAAAGTTAATAACAGGAAGATAATATTTCTTTTTTTTTTCCTTTTATTTTTTTATTTAAAAAAAATCTAAAATAATTGCGGTCTTGTGTAGTGATCCATTTCAAGTTTTTGGCTCCATTTCGTATTATTATGTAGTTTTCAGTTGGCCTTCTGGTGATCACTGTGAATTAATGGGATATGACAATGTCATGTGAGCTTTCCAAAAAAATGATGGAATTATATTAAATTTATTTTACTATGAATTCCATCCATGTTCTCCCAGAAAAAAATTCCTGGACACAAATAATTTTAAAAACAACAAAACTGGCATGTTTTTGTGGCCGAAGCTTAAAATTATTTCCCGAACATTTAAAAACATAATTAAAAAGTGGGTTTTCTTTCATCCTAGCTTAAGAAGCCAAAATAATGCATACTTTGCATTGAAATGTTGGCAGTTTTTATACAGTGATTTTTTATGTCAAAATCAAATTTATATGCTAAGTGATTTACATGTAATTTGCTTAATGTTTCTTAGCATGAAGTTTAAAGAAAATCTGAAGCAAAACAACATATCCAATATCCTAAAGAGAGTCTACGCTAAGATCTGGCTTGCAAGTAAAGTAGATGTTTAATTTGGATTTTGATTATTATTAATATTTTCTTTTTAATGAAAGAAATGTTCTCTGTTGGAAGGAGCTGCAGCTATATGAAGCAGAAAAACGATCCTACACCAAAGCAAAAGCACGATCGTACAGCAAAGCAAAAGTGCCGTTGACTTAAGGAAACAGAATTAGGGTCAAACGAAACAAAGGAATAAATGGGAGACTTCAGACACGAGAGAAAAGTTTACATGCTGGATGCAGTGCAGCGTTAGAGAGATCCTGTGGGTGTTTGAGCATGACCACGCTTTAGGATCTGGGAGGCATGCAAGAAAGTTGTGAACATTTCAAAAAACATTTCCAGCTGATTTGAGGGACTGAATTACGTATCACTCAGTAGAATGCAAGGAAATAAAACGAAAAAATTTGGTTTTGGAAATACTTTGTGTCTCATTAATAGGTCTAATGTGAAGATTGCAGGTTTTACTTTCTAAACACTTTTTTTTTTTTCCTTTTTTTTTTTCTTTTTCTCAGAGCTGAACAGCAATTAACCATGAAAGCTTCAAGGGCTATTTTGGAGTACATCGTTGCTAAATATTTGGTGACATGAATGCTCTTATCACTATTTACAGGAAACATAAATTCTGAGGGAAAGGAAAACCTGGGGAATGTTGAGCAGTAACAAAAATAATAGGGTAGATGGAGTGTTAATTTCAAATCCTTTACATGAAAAAAAAAAAAAAAAAGTGAAGGTAAACTGCTGTTTAACAGCTTCCCACTGTTATATAAACTTTCAAACAACCATGAAATGTAGGTCTCTGGACATCACTTAAAAGAACCACAAATAAACAGAGGGTCGTACCACACTTCTGTTCCCTAATGTGTAACTAAAAGGTTTAGCTAAGAACAGAAAGTGTCTAAAACCTTTTTTGTTTATCTACTGCCTTGTGTACCATAAACACAAATAAGCAAAGTGGGGCTGGAGGTGGGATGCTGCCTGGATGTGAATAGGGCACAGAGGAGTTAAGGAACCCGTTAATGTCTCCGGAGGGGTCATTTTACCTTTGTGCAGGCAGCAGACTGAGACATTTATGTAGCAAAGAATCACCTACTTAAAAAACAAGGATGCTGCACTTAACACTCCTGTGCCAGAACATCTCTGGGGACTTGTATATCTTTCATGGAAATTTGCTAAAGAGTAATGGTTTAGCAATTACTGGGGACTTAGTATAATGGTGTCCTTTTAACAGAGTAAAACACAAACAGGGATGTTAAACATAATGTACCTTTAGGGTGCAAGGCTGCATCCTCTTCAGACTTAGTAGGATCATGACCAGAAAAGTGTAGGGTCCTAAATCATACAAAATTGCTCTGAAATGGAGGGTGGCCCTACACCAGCTGGAGTTTGCTCCCTGGGAGGATGCAATGGTATCCATGTGCTAAGGGTGCTGCATCAGCTAAGGTCTCATTCTTGGAGGAGGAACCCCCAGGTTCTTGCTGATGGCACAAACCCACAACCTGAGAAAAATATCATCAGCTCACAGTTAAGCCAGTGCAACCAAGAGTCATGCAAAGGAAACTACTCCAGAAGTACATCGATGCAGAAGGATTTCTTGCTCCACACATAATACTCGCAATGCTCTTATCCCTTGACACTAAGACAATGTAAATAAAACAGAAAGTAACAAATCCTACAAAGATTAATTTCCTTATGTCTTCCTCCAAAGCTATTCCCCTTTGGCCCTTCCTCTCTTCAACCACTGCACCCCTCCAAGGGAAAAAAAAAAAAAAACCAGAAAAAACCCACATCAGTTGTGGATTTCATTCTTTCTTATAGTTTAGTACAAAAAAGTGCTTAGGCAGCACAGTGATGAGCAGTGTCATAAATCCAATAGCCCAGTGAATGTAGCATGCTTAGGAGAAAAGCAGGGCCTCTGGTTCAGACAGAGTAATTAATATCTATTGGTGTATAGGCTTCCTTAAAGTCTTCATTATGGGAAATCAGGTCCTTACATGCGCAGCAATTAAGTTGATATATATGTGTGGATGTATTATTTGTTTATTTATGTGATGTGTGTGTGATAAATTACCCGTACGCGAACATCTTTTAAAACCTGTTACTAATCTCTGTGTTGGTCATGTAACCTAAGAAGGAATGAAGACATAAGCTGCAGTGATGATGGTTATACAATACCACAGTGAGAGCAGTCATTGGAGTGCAGGGCAGCATGCAAGCACTTTGACTGCTTGCAGATTTCAGCTGGGTGATAAAGCAAGGTGTGTGTGCAAGTAGCAAGGATTAATCAAAGGATCTGCTTGCTCACTTGGTTCCTGTTTATAGGAACATTTGATGGCAAGAATTCAGTGGCAACATTTCTAGAGCATTGTGGTAGGCAGGAGACCAAATAAAGGGTTACAGGCTGTAGAATGAAGTAAATAGCATGCAAGCTACCCAATAATAATGCAAATTGCAGAAGAAATATATAGAAGAACAGAAAGGAAAAAATATATTCCCCATCTGGGCAGTTATTGAAGATTTTGGATCGTGGAACGCATAAAATGGGGTGGAGCAGAGATTTTCCTGGCTTGCCTTCCACATCAATCAGTTTGTTGGGAATTGTGCACAGCAAACAGAGTTGTGCCACTCTGAAAAAGACAATGGATCAGAGGAACAGCAACAACATTTTTCCAAAATTACTCGTGGTTCTGGGGTCTCATTGGACGTATTTTGAAGCTGTGACACTTTCAGGAAGCATTGAAGTCCTTTTCTCTGAAACTCAGGCCGTCTCAGTCAACCGAGGGCAAAGCACATTGTGTTGTGAAGGCTCTGAGTGAGGGACATGAAAACACTCATCCAGGGTAATGGCATACAGGGGATTTCTGCCACGGGAGTAAACAACTGTGTGAATTCAGACTCACTGTTCTCGTTTCAACCCAAATGAAGAAATAACACGTTATTGTGAAACAGGAAAAAATGTAAGATGAGAGAGTTCCTCTGCAATGAAAAGCATTTCAGGGAATGTGCTGAGCCCATTACTTTTTCTGTAAGGAGTAATAATACACACAATCACTTTCTAAAGTTGTACACATATTTCTCATATGACTTAGACAAATTCAGGTTACAAAACATTCAGGTTTTATTGCCAAAATGTCTTTGTGTTGGCTGTTGGACTGCTTGAGAAAGGTTTTGGACCCAGAATGGTGTCTTTCATTATTAAAGTGCCCTAAAAAAGGTGTTGTGGGTCCTTAAGATTATAGTGGACTTTTCCTATCTTGAAATCCAAATTATTTTTATTTTATTTTACTTTATTTTATTTTATTTTATTTTATTTTATTTTATTTTATTTTATTTTATTTTTAATAAACGTGTGTAAGAAATGTCACACATCATGTAGAAGAGAGAAGTAGACCATATAGGCTTGGAATGAGCATGAAAGGTTGGTCAGTTTTTTTTTGGTTGAAAAATTTTCAATAAAAAATCGCCTTCATCATCACATTTAAATTGTTTAAAAAGGAAACCAAAAAATAAATGATAAAATTTTCCAGATATTGGTTTATTTTCAAAATGAAACCCCCAGTTTGTCTAATTTTTTTCTTCCTTCCCTTCTTGAATCTGAAACTATTCGATTATTACAAAAATAATGTTTTAACTTTTGTGTTTTATAACAGAAACACTGAGAAAAGTAGAGAAATTCTTTCTTCAAAGAAATCAGCAATGCACTAGTTGCCACTGAAAGCTAAAGCCTTTGAGTACTGGGATATTTTTCTTTTTCTTTTCAATTTTGTATTTTATATACTTTTTTTTTTTTTTAATATCTCCCTTTTACAAGGTTGTAAATTATGATTAATGTACCAACCTATCACCAAGATTGAATTACATTTTTGAATGTGCTGCAAGACTAATTAGTTTAATATTCTTATGAAAGTGCAGGCTGTGTGTAGTATGAGATTCCTCACACAGGTTGCATTTGAGACTCTGAACTGAACCCCAAACTTTTCAGGTTTATGTTATGGGCAAGACTGAAAATGTGACAGCTCTGGCTGCCGTGGCCAGTGCACACTCAACTCTGCCAGATATTATTCAGATTAGTTGAGCACAAGATAGACAAGCACACATGCTCTTTCCATTCCCACCCTCTGAACTCTGTGTGTGCAAAAAAAAGCCCCATTCCTAAGAAATTCCTGTCTCAAATATCTTCCCGTATGACTGCCCTAAATTGACTTCTCAGCTTGCTGTCTTCTCCTCGTTGCCTGGGCACCTTCAATTTTCCTTCAAGCTTTGAGAACACAGAAACAGCAGATTTTTTATGGTTTCTAATATCTCCTCAGTTGTTGGGTGCTAAGGAGCTTAGAATAGTGGATGACCTAGTAAAAGGTTCTTCTCCGACCACTCAGAGGGGCCATTAAAAAAAGGTAGGAAAGGATGAATCCAGATTATACTTTTATCTTACTATTCATGTGTAAACAATGAAAAAAAAGCATTGCTGTTTATCTTGCTCCACAGCTTCTGCTCTGAATGGTCCTTCTTGTATTCCCATGAAGCATCATATAGGAATTAGAGGAATGAAGCCCTTTACTCATGGAAGGAATAAATTTCCTATTTCACCATCATGAACGCATACATCTCGCCATATTTATTTTGTAGTATAGATGCTGATTTTCTCTGTATTCTGCATTATGCATTTCCTCTATGATAAAGCTTTTTTGTACAGATTCTGTTCTGTATTTTCTAACACTGCTGTCAGCTTCCTGCCCATAGTGAATGTGTTTTACTGTTTTCGGCTAAGACATTTTGTTTGTTATTTTTATTATGATTTGCATAACATAACCTCTGGAAATCCTGGCCCTGGTTTTCACACCCCTGAAAATCTTGAAATAAAGGTCATGAGGTGAAGACTAAAGGAAAGCTTCTAGAACAGAAAGGCAAATTTTGTCACGTAATGTACAGATGCTGTGTTTGAAGCTCAAGAGCTACCCAAGATGAATCATGAGGTCTTCTAATTGAACTTGGAAGGAATCCTAATTTCCCTTAGAGCTAGATAAGCTCCCTGCAGTGTGCCAGGGCAACCTCTGTCACCTAAAGCAGTGGGACATCGTTGCCCAGGTTATCTCAGCTCTATCAGTCAAAAGTGTTACAATTTTGACATTTGGGACAAACAGTTATAAGATTTTAATTAGAGCAGACACTTAACCACTCCCAAGTAGCTAAATAGGCTAAAAATATCCATTGGTTTGGTATTTCTAGGAACCCTGAGGTTTAATTTGCTGTCTGTTTCAATACAGGAACTCCCTTGACAGGTTTTTGACAGTGGAGAGTTTTGTTAACAGGAAAGTTCGAGTCAAGTAACATACCCACTCAGTATTCTCAGTCTCCTTTACTTGTCCTCAGCAGGGTGTTGTTCTCATTTAATTCATAAGACGAGAAGCAACAAAAATTGTAGAGATCTGACAGGTTCTCTGTTGTTCTTTATTTTCAAAATGGAACCATTCCCAGCATTCCCAGTTCTAGGAATTCATTCAGCCTAAAAAAAAAACAACAAAAAAAGATGAAGAAGAAAGAATGCATGCGTTGACAAAGCTTTGGCTGTAGTTTTCACTGTTCTGAAGATTTCTTTTTGAGGTTTTCCACCTGAAGTTTCTTTTATTCCTTTCTTATTGGTTATGATCTTATGCCCTTTGATCAATAAACACTTTTGTGCTTGTTCCATGTTAGAAGTAGATGTGGCAGTAGTCTTTATGATGAAGATGTAACCAGTCCTGAGACCAACAGCTTATAGGAAGTTGATGTAGGAAACTTGTAATTTTCTACTACTAGGCTACATGTTGAGAAATCTACACAAACAGTTGTCTGTTGATTATAGTATCCATGTCTCCTTTCTGTGTGTGTTGCCAGCCAGGATGGGGGGGTAGGGGAAGGGGAACTCATTTCTGAAATGAGGTTCTGGATGAGTGCTCTCAGCACTGGTCTCATCTAGTCTCACTTGGAGGAATTTGAATGAGAGAAAAAGTGACTTGAGACGAGGATCTTCTCCCTTGACCTGCCGAATATGCTTCTTCTGATGCAGTCCAGGCTTTCTGGGCTGCAAGGAATATATAATCATTATGTATATCATCTATTTATCTGTCTAATTACTGCTGGTCAATTATTGCTCACAGTCAGGCACAAGGTGATGGAATTCCCAGTGCTTTTGGAATTCCCAAGTTCTTTTGACCATTAAATGTGGGAGGGAAAGGTTTATGGACATTTCTGTTGATCTTGACTTGTGAATTGTGAATTTCCTTTCACTATCTAGGGATTCTGGAATGAAGCATCAAGAAATGCGGTCTTCTTTTCTGGTGTCTCTTAGTCCTACAGAGTACATTTCTGCAAGCAAACAAAACTGCGACTGCCTATTTTCTGACCATGGGGCATTGTGCTGACATGTACATATTACTAAGTTTTCTTTGTTTTCAGGATAAGGGCTATTTCAAACTGTCTTTGCTGAGTGGTCATTCTCCTACATTAACTTTTGTACTGTGCCAAGGAATTGTTTGAGAAAATGATAGGTGGCTTGGGCAGATCCATGCCAGGGGCCATTCCTACAATTTAACCATGTAAATAATTGTTTGGCAGTCCCAGAATGTTCCCTGACACTGTTTATGACTGTTCGCAAGGTATAGTCATAGGAAGAGACTATTGTGTCCATAACTGGCAATAAGATTCTTCTTGCTTGAAAGCCAGAACATATTCTTGGCAGCCAGAGTACCCCACAGACTCATGTCCATTATGTTCTTGTATATTAGAATCACGTTTGAGATAAAGATTAAAACAAGAGGGCAAATTAACAGCCTGTTTATTCATCTTCAGTGCTCGCATATTCTGGATAAGAAATTAGAGTCTGCCTATCCCATTATTTGAGGTTTGATTTATATTCTGAAGTTTAGTTGATCTGCACTACGTCATTTTTCATTTTAAAATAGACGCAAGGACCCTGACCCTCTTAAAAAGAAAGAGCATTAGCTTTGTGGTATTGCTGCACTAAAAGTAAACAACCAGTTTTATGAGGAAAATGTCTTTGGGATGCATAACTCTCCCGTGCCAAAGCCTGAATGTGGGATGCAGTGTGTGACAAAGATGCAAAATAAGGGACACACAAAAACTATTCATCCACTGAATTAAAAATGTGGTGGGAGACAGCCCTGCAGTATGAATAAGTCTTGCTGTAACCTCAAAATCATGATTCCTTATTTCTGATGTAAATGGTTGTCAACAATGTAAGTGTGGTGCAGCCACATTTGTATGGAAGACAGGAATCTGAGTCTAAAATTGGAATGGAATGTCCCAATATATGTTATATACCTATTGAGTTCTTGTTATTGTTCATGGATTAAGTCCATTTCAGGTGGTACTAATGACTTGCTTCTAATCCAGACAGATTTTACAGTCAACTAACACCTTTGACTTCAGTGAAATAATTCCTGGATTAATCTGATGCAAATGAGAAGACAATCAGGCCCCAAATGCTGCAGATCTGATGTAACCCTTCTCCCTGATCCTGTCTCTGACCTCCCATACTTTATCTTCCAAAGATCAGCTTTGTGGTGTTAATTATGGGGTAAGTAAGCAGTTACTTCCTAGAGCAAATCAGCAAAAGTCCAGGTTTGCTCTAGAGGTCCCAAAGATCAGAGCTCTGTGTTTCTTCAGGTTTCAATTTACCAGGCTCAAAACACTTAAAAGCACAAGGAGGAGAGGCTGGGGAGTGATCAGTTTACAAGTGACCTGGGAGTTCACAGTCTCCATCCCGTGAAATTACAGCCCATATAATAGGTCTTGTGCAGACAAACTGCAACAAATTAACTCTTAACATTTTTGTTTGGAGAGAAAAACACCTCTGCTTTATCAGCATTTCCCAGGCTGTCTTTCACTGTAGTGCCAAACTCTGTGTTTGTTTGTTTATTTCCAGGAGAGGTGTTTTGGACATGACAGACATTTTGTTACTTTCCTGAGCAGGCACACTGCATTTAGCAGCAGTACAAGGGATGCTCTGAAAGTAATGCCTCCTGTTTCATGATGTTGGTCCACAATATCAAAGGTGATGTTGGTGGTAGGGCAGTAGAGGTTGCACCTTCCCACCAATATTCCATTACATTTTCTTTCCATGTGACAAATGGCAGCAGAGGGGCAGTCTGACAGAATGGCTTCTGATGTGAAAGTGCATATGAAGCAGAAGTGTGTAACTGAATTCTTCCACATGGAAAATATTGCACTCATTGAAAGTTATTGATGCTTGCTGAACATTTATGAATTTGAGCAAAGTGAGGCAATGGCAACAGTGACATGAAAGACAAGTCACATTCTGGATGGCCATGTAAATTTTTACGAGCATAGAATTGCAGGCTCTTGTTTTTTGCTGGCAAAAACGTTAAGCTATTTGTGGAGACAGTGTTGAAAGATAGTGTTTTGTAGTTGAGACTTTGCTCTGTCAAATAGTGTCAATTGTGATTGTTTTTGTATTTGTTGTAGTTTCCATGAAAATAAATGGGAGGCATTACTTTCAGAGCAACCTACTTACAGCTCAGCTTGCTGACAGATCAGCATGATGCTGCATCAGATTAGTTCAGACTGGTTTAGGAAAAGTTTCTATACCCGAGGGTGGTGGGCATGGAAGATGCTCCCCAGGGCAGTGGGCATGGTCCCAAGCAGCCAAACAACACTCTCTGACATAGGGTTTGAATTTTAGACATCTCTTTCTGAAATCAGCAGTTAGACTCAATGCTCCTTGTATGTCCCTTCCAGCTGAGGGCATTCTATGATTTTGTGATTCTGTGAACTTGTATTGAGTCAAAACTAATACAGCAACACCACAAGTACTAAGATGTACCAAAGACTTCTCTAGTATGTAGTTCCACTGAATTTAATCATTCTCTGGTTGTTAACTTTCAGCTGTATTCCTACCAAGTGAACCTATTTTCTTGGTCATAAAATTCTTCTGTGACATTTATGAATTTAATGGCATGTGGAAGGGTTTGAAATACTTAGTATATTGTGAGCAGTGTATTTGTCATCGTATGTCAGCCAGTGTGCTTGATGCCATCTTATAGACAGGTCTGAGAATGTACGTGTGTCTGTCTTCTTCATGAAAGCCATGAGAGGAATGAGTGACCACACCTTAGTGGAAATTAACAGAGGTCAGAAGCATTTGGCCTGCATTGAGTAGAATGGGCTTTAAGGGAAAAGACATTACCTGCGAAGTCAGTGAAATTTTTATTGATGTGCTTTGAGAAAATATATCTCAAGCCATCTTTAATTTTTTTTACCTTTCTGTGAAAGGTTGTACTGCTTTGTTTAGCTTTGTTTCACAGATGTCAATACTGCAAAGGCATTCACAGATTTCACTGTGAAATCTGCAGAAACAGGTGCTTTCTGTTCTGGGATTTGAAAATATTGAGTTAGCTCCAGCACTGGATCCTGGCACTCCTTTCCAGAAAGCCCTGTTTTTATAGCTATGGCATTCTACAGTGATCCTGAAGTTAGACTGCAGGCACAGATTTAAGGCAGTTAAATTAATCTGCTCAAGAATACATACAATGGAGTACATAATCTGCAGCAAAGTGTTTAACCAAAGACCCCAGAGGTGGAAGCAGATAGTCTTCTTGGAGCTTAGCAGTTGTTTCTACGCCCTTACCTACCAGTGCAATTTCCTTGGCAGGTCTCCAGAGGATAACTTCTCTCCATATAAAAATACCATATAAATAACATTAGGAATACGTTTTGGTGGGGCTTTGTGCTTAAGACTGAATATTTCCTGATCCTTCTGTTTATTTGGAGAGTAAAAAAGATACTTTGAAAACCCAAAAGGGCCCAGGGGAGTATAAGTGATGTTGCATTTATGTCCTCCAGAAGTGCACTGGTCTGTAAACGAAGGGAGAAAAATAGAAGGTAGCGAGATGCACAAGGGAGAAGTAAGTTGTGGTTTATACACAGGACCAGAAGTATCCAGGAAATATTGACCACTACTGTATATCTGCAGCACAAAACAATCAGTATTTATAACTATGTATTTTGCATTCCAGATTTGAATAGAGTTGTTGGACAATTTCTTATCTGTTTCTGTGACTTCACAGTGTCTGAACGTATGGGGAGTGAAGAATATGTTTGCTCACAAACAGTTCCATGACCCCGGGAGTAGTGTTTGCAGTGGCATTTGGGCACGCATCACAGAATCATAGACTACTGGGAGGGATCTAAAAGACCTTTCAGTTTCAATCCTTCTGCCATGGAGAGGTTTTCCAACCCCTGGATCAGGGACGCATTCAGTCTGCCTTTGAACACCCACTGTCTCTCTGAGCAGCCTGTTACAGTGTCCCACCAGCATCTGAAAAGATTTTTTTTTCCCAACATCTAACCTGAATCTTCCCCCTTTTAGTTTAAAGCCGTTCTCCCTTGTCCTATCACTGTTAGACCACGTCAAAGGTCAGCCCCTCCACCTGCCTTTAAGCTCCCTTCAAGTACTGGAAAGCTACAGTGAGAACTCCTGGGAGCCTTCTCCAAGTGAAACAAACCCAACACCCTCAAAACTGTGCAAAAGGTTTCTAAGGCAGCACTTGACTGCTAACTGGAGATACTTAGTACAGGGTTAACAGAAGGAAACTTTGGTAATGATTGGGATGACAGTCACACAGTACCTGAGCTAATTAGGGATGAGGCATAGATAGCAGTTCATTTTCATGGAGAAGGGAACAATAGGGCAATATGACTCGGGGAACAAAACAGCCATCGGTCCAGCAGATGACATTCATGTTGTGTTGGAGACAAGTGGAACAAAGGTGAAAAAACTTTACATATTACAGGATTTGAACAGAAAGAGATTACATTCTCAGTCTACAATACTTGCAATCTATCCCCTATCCTAATGAGTAATTGCTACTTCATGAGGCTTTGCTTGCAGGCAGTAGACAAATACTCCTCCCTCCACCTATATGAACTGCAGAACTCCCCTGTGCTCTTTTGGTGCCTCGAGAGGCCAATTCTGGGAATAATTTACTGGTGTCAAGCTTCTGGGAGATGGTTAGTAGCTTCTCAAACTGCCCTTATCCATTTCAGTCCACAAAACAAGCCTGAGTATCATATGTTGTCTCACCTTGAACCTTAGCAGCACCATGATCTCAAAAATTTGCCACTGAGGGAACTGCAACCTTGTTTTAGGGCTGTAAATTTTTGCACTGTAGGTAAGTTAAGAGTTCAGATCCAGAATGTTGACCTGAGCTTGACATGCAGTATAAATGCATCCTATGATGGGTTTATTACATCCTGAAGTCTGTGATTGTTGTGGATCCAGACTGCAGACTTAGCTGTGTCCTAAGGTTTCATTTTTACCAGCAAGTTAAGCAGAGCACAGGCACAGGCACTAAAACTCCATTATCTGTATGTTAAATGGAGCCTTGCCTGATTTTGACTCAAGATAACAAGCACTCTGCCTGATGATTCCCAGGTGTGGTCTGTGGACAATGTATGGGATGAAGATATTCCTAATTTTGAGTTTGAATGTAGCCACCTTATTTTAGACATCGTGAGTTTAACTCTATATAGAACTCTATATGACCATATCATGTCATCGTATCATTTGGGGCCACAGTATCATTTGGTTTATTAGTATAGGATGTAGGTTTTGAGAGTTATCCAGGAGCTACTGTTCTGACCTGTCCTAGATTCTCAGCAGATGTAGAGGCTGTTTTACCACTTGGGAGAAGATAAAAAGCCGACCCTGTGAAAGAGTGCAAGGAGTGTTTCTATATATGCATAGCCTAAGACAATCCTTATGCTGAAAATGTATTGAATAACAGTACGACAGGAATGATTGCATGGAAGAATTTAGCCAGAGTTCCTTTGTAGTAGCTGCTCAGAGTGAATTCTCTGAGGCATCCCAAAAACTGATTAAAAGACTGGCTATGTATTAAGTACAAATTCCTAATATATTGTGTAGCACATGCTCTTGATGTAAAACCTTTCCTTGTAAAACCTTGAAAGGACTGAGCTGCGGCTTGTATTACAGCAAGAAAATAAACAAAGTGAAAAGAGAGAAAAATAGTGAATGGGGGTGAATAAGTGCAACATAATCCATTATAGAATTGTCATATTTTTTCCCACTATGGCCTGTAGTCATTATCATAGCTTCAGATTCTGTTTGTTTCTATTAATAACTCATCTCCTTCAAACTGATGTTGTCTAAATAATCCTTTTAGTGTCTCATGGCAATGTAAATCTAAAATAGATATCATTTAGTCCAGTGGTAGGAAATTGCCTCATAGATTCCTCCTTACAAACTTGTAAAGCTCTCTTTCACAGGAGGCAGATTCATCCTTCATCTCTGCCAGAATAGCACTTTTTCAAATCTTCATTCCTTTGCTTCATACCTTCCCACTGCCAGACAGCATTTATTCCCAGTGAGTTTTTACCTATTCATTCCATCATCTTTAGCTTTTCTGTTTTCTGCTAATCTCCCCATTTTTTTTGTAATCCATAGATATATATCCCTTTATAACATCATTATTCCCATGTTGTCTTTCAAGTCTTTCAAGTCCTTCATCTGCCTCCACTTCCCCTGCTGAATCTCAAACAAAGTTCTGGTGAATATGTTCCTCTCTGCTTTTCTGCTCTATTTTCCTTCATTATGTTTATCTAGTTCAATCAGTTAATGCCATTGCCACTTCTCTGAGTGTTCATGTTTTACACAACAATAGCTCTAATAAGCTGATATCTGAGGACACAAGTTGGCTTCTCAGCTGAATAAAACAACCCTCAGAGGACACATACATCTATTTGTTCAAGAAACCTTTAGATTTAGTACTGAGGGACTTGGTATAGTGGAGAAAAATTGGTGATGGGTAGATTGTTAAACCAGATGATATTGGAGGTTTTTTCCCAATTCGGTAGTTCTATGATTCTACAATTCTATTTGGCTTAAAAACTTAATTTGTACCAGTCCAGAAAGAAGGAGTCATTCAAAATAATGCAGGAGAAACACTCCTTTCAAAAATGTTGTCAGGAAGATAACATAAATAATTTATTCCTTCAAAGAAATTATTATAAAATAGAGGACAAAGTCTTCTGCTGCTGGTATGGTTCATTGTCTATCATCTCTTGACTCTGTGCAAGAATGTGGCTCATAACAAGCACAGAAAATCTGCCCAAATCTGAATACATACCTAAAATGTGAAAAAGAAAATTAATGCAGTGATTTTAAAGGTAAGACTTTCTTTTTATTCAAACTACTACTGTTGTTTCAATTTTCATTGCTTATAACATACCACTGATTTAATAATTTAGGCAATGAGTTTGTTAAGTTTTCTTCTATCAAGGTGTCCTTGCTTGCATTATAATCATGTTATTCTTTGCCATAAACATGTAGAAAATGAAGCTAACACATCCTTTGTAAAAAGTGCTTGCATCAATATGGCAACTTTATTTTTTACTTAAAAGTTGTTAACATTCTCATTTTGTTGCTGAAAAAAAATTCTTTAATTTGACTTGCAAATATAGGAAATAAAAATGTTTCAATGCAGCTGTCAGATACTCACTAGAAAATATTAGTTCAGGTTACACAAATTTAAAGCACTGAAAACATGCAAAATGAGAAATGAGACAAAAAAGAATGTTTTAATTGTAAACTAGTAGTATAGATGATTTTAAACAATAGTAATGAGACCGAGGATATAGACATCTTGAATTTTGCAACCACTGTTAAACAAAGTACAGCCAGACACAGCAGTTAAAAATACGTAACCACACAAGCTCCCCATTTGCCCTCTTTTATTTGCTCTGTGTTTTCAATTTGTAATGACAATTTTGTATCAGAACAATAAACCATGGGGATCATCTTTCTTTTGCCAGCTGTGACCCAAATGACTAGATTTGACTGTCCCATGAATGGAAACTGACAAACGAGACTTCAAAAGACTTCCCATTGCCAAGTTTAACAAAATTCTGCTATCTTTTAACCAAATATTTATGTATTACATGACTGTGTTTTATTATATTTATGTATTACATGGCTGTATCCTATTAAAATCAGGTCTTCTCAGATCAGCAATACTCCCTTTCAGTGTCATTTGAAATATTTGGTTTCAATTAATATACATCGAACTGAAAGAAATGTACCAAACCTTGTTTATTTTCCATCAATTGATGATAACTGCTTAAATCATTACATACGGTGTGCTCTCCATCCCCTGTTTACTCTACAAAGCAGCTGGCAGGCCGCACCTGTCAGCCTAGGAGAGAATCTCATAAAGCTGCCAGTAAAACAGTGGGGCTGAATACACATCTGCTAATAAATTCTTTTCATCATATCCTAATCAAACAGCACATGTAGTTTATGACCCTCCTAATAAAGGGTTTGAAATGTCTGTTCATGAACTTGATATTATCAAAGACAACGCCAACTTGTATGACCAGTTTTTATTTACTCCTTTGCTCAGTGGAAAGGTGTGTGGTGAAACTGAAGGTCAGGTAAAGGGATTAAAACTGGCTGCTGACATAGACAAAAACTATTCTTTTATGAATAATAATTTTTAAGAAAGGGTTTGTTTTGAATTAAACTTCTCTGCCTATTAATGGCACTGCTTTGCTATTCTGTTTGCCAGTCGTTCTGTTCCTGAGACCAGCTGCAGCAGTCAGACAGTTGCCAACTGGTTCGTGTAGCCAGTTTTTGGTCTAATTGCATCTATAACAGAGAGAGTGTGACTTGCAACTCGAGTCTCATGGTGTTTAACTATTAAATATTGCTGAAAAATGCAATGTCTTTTCACATCAATATCCACTGAAAATAATTAAGAGCAATTGTAACTAAAACAGTAGCTAAAATGAACATTTGTGAGACAAATTTTGCTATCTAGATTTAAATTGCTCTCATCTAGTATGACTTTTGTCCTGAATGATCTTCTTTCTGGATTAATGCTCTTTTCTGTATGTAAGCCAGTGTTGTCTTAATGTGTCTGCACAGTTTGTCATGTAACATAGTCTTCCTCCTTGATTTTTGGTGAAGTATGTGCCAAAATAATTTGCATGGGCAGAACAACTGTCCATGGAACTGCTGTTCTATCTGCACTAATTTTCTGGAATGCTGAAGTCCTCTTTGACTAGACAATAACTAGTGGTTCGTTTTCCTTTGCAGTCTCAAATATATTTATCATGCATGTAGTATGGTTTGTGCTTTGGTTACTCAAGTTATCCTATATATACTCACCAAAGTATTACACCATGAGGTATCTTTCATGCTGATCTGGCAAATTCCCACCCTTATTCTGACTCCTTTCCTTTTTAGGCTTTCTGAAGATATATAGTATCATTGTGTAGCCAACTCTAATTTTCGCTTTATTCATTACCTGTAGTTGCACAAATATCCCATTGATTCATAAGTGAGTAATGTTACAATTGAAGTTCCTCTTCAGTGTCTTCCTATCTTCCTCTTCTGAAGACCTTCTAAAAAGTTTTATGAGTTTAGAAGTCATGAGCTGGATGCTAGTTCCAGAAACCCCTGCTCATATGTCCTTCACGCTATTACCCTTGCATGTTATGTCTGACATTTGTCATATTTTCATTAGGCACCAATGAGCTGTACAGTGTGACTATCTTGAGCCTAGCTTCCTTTCTTTTCCTAGGTACATGCAACTGTCCTTCTAGTCTGTGCATCTCCCTTCACTTGTGTGGAGTGGATGTCCACATGAACTACAATAAGTGGAAATTCCTCAGTATTCTTCAGGATATCCTTTGCTCTTTTGGTCACACAAATCTTTTGGAGATTTTTATATGTGAAAGACAATCACAAGCATGATTCAACTTTAACTGTAAATTTTTTGTGTCACCTTCATTCAACATCATTTTTTTTTGTTTGTTTGTTTTACTTTATGCTACATTGTCATCAGCAGGAAGTTTCACTCACCTTGTCTCATTGTTTTTGTGTTTCTGGACTATAGATATACACTCAAATTGTTATCTTACATGTGTCTAGCTCTAAAGAGCCTAAAGAGGAAGGAAAGAAAAACAAAGTCAAGACATTGGCAGTGTCATATCGCTTCCTCTCAGAATTAGAAAACACCATTTTCCTGTCTTTGGAAAAACTGTGTTTAGAAAAAAATGATGGGAAATTTGAAATTCATAAATGATATTTCTGCTTCGAAAGAAAAAAAAATCCACCTGGTACTGTGTCTTAACTATACATATTTTAAATAAAATTTAAATATAAATGATTTGAAAATATATATTTTTTAATTACTTAAAACCTTCAACATATGATTATTACTACACAATCTTGGGTACTTAGGTCTAAGGCATATAAAACATAAAGACAAGGTGATTGGTGGTAAGCAACATGGCTTCACCAAGGGTAGTCATGCCTGACAAACTTGGTGGCCTTTTATGATGGAGTTACAGTGTCATTAGATAGAGGAGCAATTGACATCATCTACCTGGACTTGTGCAAAGCAATTTACACTGTCCCACATGATGTTCTGGTCTCCATATTGGAGAAAAATAATATGATGGATGGACCACTTACTATATAAAGAATTGGCAGATGGTCACACTCAGAGTTGCAGCAGCACAGTGTCCAAGTGGAGACTGATGATGAGTGATGTTCTTCAGGGACCAGAGTTGGTACTAGTGTTGTTTAACTTCTTTGTAAGAAACATGGACAGTGGGATCGAGTGCACCCTCAGCAAGTCTGCAGATGGCACCAAGCTGAATGGTGCACTTGATATGCTAGAGGGAAGGGATGTTATCCAGAGGAACCAGGACAGGCTTGAGAGGTGGGCCCATGCCAAACTCATGAAGTTCAACAAGGCCAAGTGTATGGTCTTTCATCTGGGCTGGGGCACAGATACAGGTCGAGAAGAAAAAGGCTTGAGAGCAGTCCTGAGGAGAAGGATTTGGGAGTGTTGACTGATGAGAATTTCAGTATGAGCCAGCAATGTGAACTTGCAGCCCAGAAGGCCAACTGTATCCTAGGTTGCAACAAGAGAAGTGTGACCAGCAGGTTAATGGAGGTGATTCTGCCTCTCTACTCTGCTCTCATGAGACCCCACCTGGAACACTGAGTGCAGTTTTGGAGCCCCCAATGCAAGAAGGACATGGAGTTTTGGAGTCGGTCCTGAGAAGGGCCACAAAGATGATCAGAGAAATGCAGCACCTCACCTATGAGAACAGGCTTAGAGAGCTGGGGTTCTTCAGCCTGGAGAAGAGAAGGCTCCAAAGAGACCTAATAGTGGCCTTCCAGTGCCTGAAGGAAAGCTGGGGAGGGACTTTTTATAAGGGCAGGAAGCATTAGGACAAGGGGAAATGTTTTTAAATGATAAGAGGGTAGATTTAGACTGCATATGAGGAAGAAATATTGTACTCTGAGGGTGGAGACACTGGAACAGGTTGCCCAGTGAGGTTGTGAATACCCCCTCCCAGGCCAGACTGCATGAGGCTTTGAGCAATCTGGTCAAGAGGGAGGTGTCACTGCCTCTGACATGGGAGTTGGAACTAGATGATCTAGAAGGTCATTCTATAATTCTATGATTCTATGGTCATCAGTCTCCTCTATCATCTCATTAAAGTTGATAGTGAATGTTAATTGAGAGTTTCTAGTGATAGGTTTATATTTATTTTTATATTAGCAAATTTCACCACAAATTCAAACTTTTTCAAAAAAGGAATAACTAATTTCTTCATAAATGTTTCACAGATCCTGAGAAATATTTTGGCTATATCCATGAGCAAGGAAACACTGCTTCCAGTGAGGATCCACTGACAGAATGCCATCATGGCTGAGGAACCTCCTGGAAGAGAGCTAAAACAAGACCAGTAAAACTTTTCTTTGTTCATCTCAGCTGTTTCATCAGCTAAAAGTCCATTGTTGTGTCATACTGAGACACAAAGAATAACTGAGCAGTGCTTGATTTAATATTTGTTCGTGAGTGTTCTTGAGTCCATCAGCTCAAAGCATCGCTATGATCTATGAGCTATTATTCTATAATTCTATCTCAGGTGAGTATCCTGATTGGGCAGGTATATTCAATTCTCCAATGTAGGCTCTCCCTCCAGTTTTTGATAGCTGACATTAGACATGCTTTGTACATAACTAGAGGATTAATCTTGCCGAATATGATAGAGTTTCCTAGCAAAGGTTGAAAACACAGCTATGTATCCTTTGGCTCTAGTCTGAACACATCCTCTGTGTAAGAGATTTGAGACATACAGACCATGCTTACAGTAGAGAAAAGCTTAAACACATTCTCTAGCAAAAACCTGTATTTAGAGGAACTGACACCTGAAAAACCATTCTGCAAATGACTCTACTTCATGTCAAGTGGCTCCAGTAGGTGGCTAAAAAGAGAGACAGATGCTTAAGTAATCCTGAACACATTACTTTTATGAAAGCCAGAAATGAAGCTTGTGAATTCAGGCATCTCAAGGTTGGTAATTTCGAATCAGCAGCTTATGGATTTCTGCAGTTTATCAGCAGTCAACAAGGAACCAGGGAAGATGATAAATACGGTTGTTTTTTTTTTGTTTTGTTTTGTTTTGTTTTTAATAGAAGGAGAAGGAAAAGGATTTAGCAATAATCTCTGTGAATGGGACAAACTTCTACAGGATAGCTATAGCTTATTTCTTTCATACATCCATAGAGAATCATAAAATATCTCCCTGGATACCTCACTGATAGTTGATAAATTCTCATTTTAGCACTACATTTTGATGCATGGAACATTTCTGTTCTTTAAAGCATTAAAAATACCAATAAATAAAATAAAAAGAACTAAGTGGATGTGAGATTGAAGCAGACCTTTTTAATTACTTACGCCGTCACATAAAATGTCCAGTGGCCACTGTTGAGAATGTTTTTAAATTTCATGAGCAGTGTCTGTACAATGTATTAATCTCAAAACTGAGAATATAATCCCTCCTGGCCCTATATTTGGTATAATACTTTAAGCAGATACATCTAACTTTGTAATCAAAGCCAAACCAGGATGATTTCTGAGCAGAGGTATTCTGAGGTGGTTTCTATTTGCAGCTTCTGAAAAAGAAGTTTTCTGCTGTAACACTCATTCTATTCAGCCTGTGAAAGAATCAACAAATAAAAGGCAAAGACTGCCAAAGAAATTGGATATATATATTTATTGAGTAAATATTGTATTATTACATGAAACGTGTAATAAAGCGCATAAAGCAGAACTGACAGAACTGGACAGAGACTCTTTGACTTAACTGTGGTGGGTTTTTTGTGTCTTTCTACCACTCCTCCCTCTCCCTTTGACTAACACAGAATGTGGTTTTATGCCTGTCAGAATTTTTAGAAGGATATAACAAGTTAAAATTCATAGCAATGGAAGACATGGAAAAAAAACAAAAACATTTCATCTTCAGCAATTGGGGATGAGAAGTTATAATTCTAGGATGCGAGGCTGGAAAGAACAGAAGTGATCTTATCTCTGTGTTTGACCCAAGAAAAGATCAAGTAGACCAAAACCATTCCTGGCATGTTTGTGTAACCTGTTCTTACAACCTGTCAGTAACAGAAACAGCACCAGTTGCCAGACAAGCTATTCCAGGGCTTAACTTTCCTTGCACTCAGATCGTTCTTTACGGTGTCTAACTTAATTCTCCCTTCCTGCAATTTAAATGCACTGTTTTTCTTCCTGTCCTCAGGGGGATCTGGAGAACAGATTATTCTGTTCCTCTTTGCAGTAGTCTCATAATTGCTTCATGCCAGGACACTGCTCCCCAAGCTGTCCGCGCTGCATATTGGGTCACCTCCAGGATCTGTTCTAGAGCTGAGCAGAGCAACTAGGCCTCTCCTCAAGCAACCCATGGTTCATTGGATAGATTAGTTCATAGTCTGGTCCAGAGAGACCCCACATCTCTCCTTATTCAGTAAATCTGTTTCTTCAACATATGCTTACCCCATTTGACTTCATGTCCTTTGTTTTCACACAGTATCCTTCTGTCCACCACCTATGCCTATACTGTCATCTTGTAAACAAGTACGAATGTTACAGATGTAAAGCAGCCACTCTCTGTATCTGAGGAGACCTGAAAAAGTGCTTCCTCTTAAAGAAAACTAAACAATAGGCTTTAGGCCTAAATATAAGACACATGGGGGCAAGACATCAAGGCCTTGTGGTAGTGTTTTATAAGCTGTTCCAAGATGAGGTGGGAAGGGGAAAAAGGCCTAAGAGAGTATCACTAGCTATTTAGAGGAATGCTGCTGTTGCAGCTGTGAACCACAGGTGGGAAGAGGTTTTTTTCAGCTTTTGTGAGAGAGTGGCCAATGAATTACTGCATACAGAGGCCTATGTGACCAAGATAGGATTTACTCCATGTGCTGCTGTGTGTGGGCACAATCAGATCACAGTACAAGGAGCTAACAAGAATGTAAACCAGGTGTTAGAAAAAGAGAGCATGGTATACTCCTGCAAGCAAGAAATTCATTCACTTGGGTGCAGTTAAGCTAAGTGATGTTCAGTCCTTCTTGACCAGGAACATTTGCCAAAATTCAAGAGAAAAAAAAACAAAAAATCATAGAAATGAAATTCAGTGAGCTCAGGGAGACCCGTAAGAATGAGTAGCTGAAGAGAGGGACAGTTTCACTACCTTCTTGTTTTGTCCTTATGCTGTTGTCATCTGGTTTTCTGTCTATGGAGGTAGGTGTGCATTTGACTGGATGAAGTAAAGCCATTTCAATGTAGATAGGAGTACCATGAATGCAAGTCATTCTGTGCTAACTGACCTCTCTGGGGAGGAGATGAGAAAAACCATAGGGATGCTACCTCAAGGTTCTTGCTCTAACCTTTGGCTTTCTGTGCCACTCACCTGCCATCTGGTCCTCACATTTTTCTGTCCCCAACCTCACCAGCTCTGCCACTGATGGCATTCTCTACTGTTAACAGTTGATGTTGCATGCTGATACTATTTCTTATTCAGCAAAAACAGTATTCATCTCAGTGTTCTCCCGCCCCTTTGGTTGACAAGTTGTCATGGTTTTATTTGTCATGCTGTGGTTCCTCCTCATTTGCAGAGGTACTATTAGTCTTTCCCAGACCTGAGCAGTTTTCCTATGTCCCCCTAAGTAAAAAGGAAAATATTTCTGTATCAACATAGCATTTCTAGTACCCAAAATTTAAGCCTATGCTTTTCAAAGAATTGGGCACAGACTGCTTTCTGAACCTATAGACAGATGGCACAATAGTCATTCACATCCATACACATAATCTCTTTCCAAGCAAAACAGATTATCAACTTCCAAAGAGCCCGTTGAGAATCATCCCTGAAATATAGTGTTCTTGAACTGTACTCAGCCACTGCATGCAGGAATGCTAGTTGGTACACAACAAGTATGCGCTAACAGTTTAACAACATAGACAATTTCACATCAGAGCTTGGGTCTTGTCTGTGGCACTGTCATGGAAGTATTTGAAAGTTTTAACTGAGGGTCAAATAGGAAAAGTCTGGTTCATGCATGGGTGCCAGGTGCTAATCAGAAATTTGCAGAGATGTCCCATCATTGACAGTTTGGTAGAAATAATCATTACAGATGATAATTTTCTTCTTGACTATGCTGCCCATGTAAATAATTCACATATGTTCTACATAGGATCTCAGGTTCAGTCTTGGTGTATGAGATGAACTTCTAGTAATGTAAAGACTTTGACAAGTGATCATTTTTCTATTTGTCCTTCTTGCAGGGGGAAAATAAATGAAAAATGAGGCTTCAGTAAGACTTCAATCAACATTTTGTGTTTTAGTGCCCTGTTTTGCTTTGATTCTTAGTGCCTTTTGTGATCTCTAATAATAGAAATGCCAGCACAGAGAACTGCATTCTGAACATCAATATTGTAAAGTGTTTGTTAACTCTTTAATTAAATAGTTAGTCAATGGATTTCAAAGTCTCATATACATTGCTTTACAATTTTATCCTGTACAATCTTAAAAATAAAATCTAAAAAAAATCTGCTGAGATTTTTTTATCTTGCATCAAGGAATGGCACAAATGAAGTGATTTTTAGGGAGAAGATATTTCCATCATTATTTTAAGTGTATAAATCATTTCACTGCAATGAGTAAGGATAAATAAATCCAAGTTACATATACTTGTAACGTTAATTATTGCATAGAGTTAATGTAACACATCCAAGTTGAGTCCTACCCTTTTTAGATACTCCACAAGTTTCTCTTTTAAGTCCTTAATTTTTTTAATTGCTTGCATAATGTTCCCATTTAAGTAATTAGTCTATCTAGAAGAAGCATTATACAATTTAAAACATTTCTAGGTATTTTGGTTTTAAAAGGTTCCTTAACAAAAATAAGAATTTTATTAATAACTATTTATTGAGAAACTTAGGTCCAAGCATCGTACATGTTAGCTGTTCTTAAATCACTACAGAAAAGGGTTTGGATTGAAGCTTTTCCTTTCAATTTAAGTTGGTGAGCAACCAAATTATAATCAACATCAATAAAGCATACAGGCTTGAACAGTAAAAAATAATGGTAAAACAAAATAGTTCATGTCAGTTGAAACAGGGAGATAGATTCCCAGGTGGCTCATAAAGAAAAGAGCCATAATGAACAGTACATCAAATCCAATCCTCTAGTCCTTCCTGAGGCAAATCTTCCCTTGACTTCAAGCCATGTTTTTTGTGTAAAAATTTGACCAGGACTTTGGTGTGGGAGATCTTGCTTACTTCCAAATACGAAAACCTTCAAACTTCAGAACCCCTTTAACTCTGTGTGTTTCCAGGTGCCTGCTCTCAGTGACTGAGTCTTGTCCATTAAGAGATGTGACATATTTTATTCTCTAGCTTTCTTCTGTTGCTGGAAATACTCATTCTTTTTTAATTTAATGTTGAGTTTAAAGCAAATGGGAAAACATCCCAAAATTCAGAATCAATGAGAGATCTTATTTCACACAAGATATCATTTTGTTCTGTGTCTTCCTAGTGGGCTGGTCACTGGGTGGAGATGAAAGCTTGGCCCTAAATGACTAAAGACATTTGAATCTTCATCTTTAATTCCTTTTGAAAATCACTTTTCAAAACATAGGGGAGGCATAAATTTTTGGTTTTATGTTTTAAAATGTGATTTAGCCTGAAACAGATGGAAGACAAAGTTGAAATATGTGTGTAAAAAGCTATCCATTAGGTACAAAAGGCATAAACCTCTACCTCAACAAATGCAAACAGAAATTCAGTTACTTTCCCATTCAACTAGGTTAGGAGTGTTTGTGGAGCTGCTTGAAATGCTTTGCTGATAATCATACACAAAGGTGGGAAAGATTCATCTGACTGCAAGCATTTTAAGTGAAGACCTACCTCTACAATGGGGTTAGCTTTTCAAGTTCCCTTTATTACTGCTTTGTATTTGTGTTATAGAATCTCCTTTATAGAAGAGAGAAATAGGCACTTTACATGTTTAATCTCATCTCAAGTAGTTATATAAAATGAGTGAGAGGAATCTAGCTCCTACATTGTCTATTGACTCTAAAGCAATCTTTAGAGAGGCTACCTGAGATTTAGATGACTATACTGCAGACAACTGAAGTTAAATGAGTTGTATCCTATACAAAATGTGTTTGTTCAGAAGAAATAATTGGGCAATTTAATATATTAAATTGAACAAAAATCTCTGACTAAAGAATAGCTTTAATTTGGCTAAAGCCAATCTTTGTGAAATGCAGCCAAAATTACTACGAAGTGAAGGAGAATTCACTACTTTCCTTTGAAGCTGGTTTTTGTGATTAATCTCAATCACTGCTGAAAAATGTGCCTTATTTCCAAACCAAACTTGTCTGGTTTCAGCTTGTACCCATTGATTTTCTTTTAGGCCTTTTTCCTTTAGTCTAAGGGTCCCTCCAGTGTTCAGTGTTTTTCCTAATGAGAGTACAGGCATACATAATCGAGTTAACCTTAAATCAACTATAATGTAAATGGATTATTTCAGCTGTCTCACTATCACGCCTTTTCTCCATCCTGAAATGATTTTTAAGGTTATTTCTGCATCCTTTCCAATCTTTAAGCTTTTTTCTTTCTATATATATATTTTTTAATACAGACACCAGATGTTCATGCAATATTCTAGTATCAGTCTCATCAATGCTACATACACAGGTAAAATCATTACCTTGCTTATTATGTACAGAGTAACATATTTTTTCATAATGCTTTTTTTTCTCCCTAGATAATATTGAGAAATTCTTTATTTCTTGTCTCTTAACACTCTCAGATTTATTTTAAAATATTCCTGGCTGTATTAAACTAATTAGTTGAAATGATCTCACCTGGATAAATAGGTCAGCTCATTTGATGTGTCCCATCATTATTATTTCTTCCTTCATTTTTGTGTAATCTACTGTTCTCTTCTGCCAATATTTTGGATAATTTTAATGTTACCTGTGTTGGTCCTTCAGGCAGTCCTTGGCAGTTGTCGTTAGAGGTAGAAGTGTGCTCCATTAATGGTTACTTTTGGGAACCGTTAGCCAGTTTTTTAACCTGTAAGTTTATTCTTGTCTCAGTCCATTATTTTGGCTGGGACTCATGTCCAGTTAACTTGTTAATTTACACATTTTCTGTATTAACACAGCATTTGTACCCCTCTAGTCTTCTTAGATTTCTCCAGTCTTCGAAGATTTACTCAAGAGTAATGCTAGTAATTCAGTTGTTACCTTTGGAAATTGCTTAGGACTCTTGGAATCAAGTTATCCAGTCTAATGATTTAAAAATATTTATCAGGCTTTTTTTTTTTTTTTTGGAAACTAAGGGACTAGGAAGAAGTCTTCATGCAAAGTGATATAATGATCCTGTTTGTCTCCAATAATTAAAAGTCAACTTTTACTGAACATTCATCCTTTTGCTCTCCCACTATTAATTAATTTTACAACCTTATCTGATGACAAGATAATATCACTTCTGACTCTTTTTTCTATTTTTAATATAAATTAAAAAACACTTTTTTTTTCAATTACAGCAATAGTTTCCTTATGCTTTTAGCTTCTTAAATTGTTTTATTCTGATAGGCATTTGTCATTAATACTGATAAAAAAATCTACCATTTATGTTAGTTTTAACGTATTATGCATTGCTTTTGTATTCCTAATTTCCACAGAATGAGGTTGGTCTTTCTAGCCAGAGTTTGTTCTTTCTTGATTGTGAAATCATGGGGTTTTCGCCATCTAAAAATCTCCTAAGTTTTAATTAAAGTTCTCTGATTACATATTACTTTCCAGGAATTTAGCTCATAACATTCCCAAACTTTCGGAAATTAAGTATTTCTAAAGCATGATCTATGTGAATTATTTGGAATTTTCTTTGTTTATCTTTTTTAGAAGAAAGCAAAACATGATTGCTTGTTTCTAGGCTGCCACCACCCTTTGATCTAGAGAGATTATCTTCAGTCTAGAAAATAAACGACAATATCTTACATAAAAAGACTTTATCTTTCATTTATAAATACATATATATAATTATAAATATATTTAAATAAATAAATACATATAAAGATTAAATTGGGAACATACAAAAACTTTAGATGAATTACCAATTATTTAATGTTTAAGATTCTGGTGTTATATTGGATGTAGTATTGTTTAACATATTCATCAGTGACTTAGATGAAGTGATAGAGTGCCTCCTCAGCAAGTTTGCTGATGATACAAAGCTGTGGCTGATGTTCCAGAGTGCTGTGCTGCCATTCATAATGATCTCAACAGGCTGAAGAGATAAGCAGAGAGGAACCTCTTGAAATTCAACAAAAACAATTACAGGGTCCCACACCCGCAGAGAAGCCATGCAGAGGTACAATTTAGGGGCTGATCTGGAAAGTAGCTCTATGGAGGAGGTCTTGGAGTCCTGGTGGAAAGCAAGTTGACCATGAGACAGCAGTGGCCAATAAGACAAATAGTATCCTGAGGTGCATTAGGAAGACCACTGCCATAAGGCCAAGGGAGGTTCTCCTTCCCTTCTGTTCAACCCTGCCAGGGCCTCATCAGGAGTGCTGTGTTTAGATCTGGGCTCCTCAGTCCAAGAAGGTCAGGGACCTAATGGAGAGAGACCAACAGAAGTCTATGAAGATGATTAGGGGCCTGGAGCATCTCCCTTATGAGGAAGGGCTGAGACCTGGGACTTTTCAGCCTGGAGAAGAGAAGGCTGAGAGGGGATCTCAGAACTGTTTATAAATATTTACAAAGCAGGAGTCAAATGGATGGAATCAGGCTCTATTTGGTGTTGCCCACTGACAGAACAAAGGGCAATCAGCACAAAATGGAACACAGGATGTTCCATATGAACATGAGAAAAAACTTCTTTACTGTGAGGGTGACAGAACTGGAACAGGCTGCCAAGACTTCTTGTGGACTCTCCTTCTCTGAAGATACTCAGACTCTGCCCAGACACTTTTCTGTGCAACCTACTGTAGGGAACCTTCTTTAGCAGAGTGTTAGAATCATTAATCTCCAGAGCTCCTTTCCAGCCTCAAACATTCTGTGATTCTGTGATTTGTGTTTGAACTTAACTTCCAGCCTTCTTCCAAGAACCTTACACATATCAAGACAATGAAGATATTTTGTTGGGATGTATGAAGTAGTTTAGACACAAGTAAAAGGAGAATGGTTCCTATTTTTTGTATGAATTTTATTTTAACATACCCTTTCCTGAATACAAACTGCATGAAACAAGCTGTTTTTTCATGTAGCCACATATATTTAAACATACTGAGTTATAACACAATACCTTATGTCTGATAAAGTGATAAGCTCTTTTAAAAACAACTAGTGTTGCAGTAAGTTGGGAAAACAAGCCCCCTAAAGCTTGTAAATTTTATTACCATTTTACAGGTGGGCTCATAAGGAAAAGGAAGGCCTTAAAATAATGGTAATAGCAAAAGCACACTCAAGGGTAACTCAGAAATTTGAAGGAACACTAGCCAATTCAACTGTCATGCTATATCATGAGGACATTACCCAGAAAAACAGTTCTCCACCTCTTTGTTATAAGATAGTTTAACTTTCATCAGGTGCATCTTGGAAGAGACATATCAAACAGTTCAAATGTCAAAGAGACAGAGATAGAGAGAATGCTGCGGGTGAAGGAAAGTATATTTTCCCAAATTCAGGATCAGCTATCAGTTGAGCATAATGAAATGAGATTAAAAAGGGCACTTTTCTTAATTATACCATGAAGCAATGATTTTTCCTCCTTTCACACTCTTTGTGAAGGAAAATAATGGCTATGAGAAATTTGAAGGAATTTACCACAGCAAGGCATTCAGACATCCTTTCCTTGCACCTGTCTGCCTTCTGCATCCATTATATTCACTGGTAGTAGAGAGAAAAAAAAAGGAAAAAAAAAAAAGGTGAAGAATGTTCAGTGTGCAATCCACCGATGGATACAATCCTAATTTTCATAATGTCTGACTGCCTTAATATCAGGTACCTACCTCTCATTAAAGACCCCAGTCTTACTCTTAAATATTCATTCTGAGGATTGGTGGGACAACCTATTGAAGAGTACACAAGAAATCTGTAGTTGAAGAGAAATTGGGCCTCCTGAATCCTGATTTCTTTCTTGCAAATTGTAGTGCACAGGACATCTTAGGACATTTCTGTAGGACTGTACCTGCAATACATACTTGGCAGTTCTGCCAACAGCTTTGCTGTTGAGTAGCAAAATTGAAAGATGGTGGTTTGAATTAGGTTAATGCATCCAAAGCATGAGACCTGCCAAATGCAAATCTGATACCATCAACAAATATATATCCTGAGGATATCTCTTACAGAGCAGGAAGAGAAAGAGCCTAAATATTTTTTGAAAATATGCAAAATACTCATCAGACAAGAGCCAGTTTCTAAAAGAAAATGTTTAACAACATTTTATCCTAAAAAGTTTCAGTTTTCACTTATTCTGTTTTATTATGAGATCTGGAAGAGACTAACTCAGAGGAGAAAATAAACTTAAAAATCTGTTGCAGAGTTTGGGATAAAGGGGCACAAGAAAGACATTGATGTGCTTTTATGATTCCCTCTTAGAGATTTTTGTGTGTAAATAATGGAGCTGAGATCACCCAGAGTAAAGTAATTCTTCCCCTTCACATGCTCTGATTTCCTTCAAGAGCAGTTTGTGTACATGTGTATGTCTTCCTGTGTAGCTGAGAATAGTCAGTGAATTCAGACACTTCCAAACACATTGAAACAATATTGAGAATTATTCGTGTGCACCCAGAGTTGATGCTTTACAAAAATATAGGAAATCTTAGCTGCTACTTCTAGAGCATTTTGTCATATTGTCCAAATTAGAGAAACAGAGAAATAGAACTATTTTAGGGCCTGCAGTAAAAAAGTACAACTTCCTTATTAGAGTAGGAATATTGCTTATCAATGTCTGTGTCAGCTGAGGATCAGATTCAAAGATGTCACTTTTTAAGATGATGGGTTGTAGATTCACTCCCGTGCTTTATCCTGATGCATTCAATCATAATGAAAGAGCTGAACAACAAATATAAAATTTGGAAGAGATGCTATTCTTGTTCCGCCAATCTGACTGGGCAGAGCTATTTCAGCACAGTTATATCAAAGAGTGCAAAATTTTGAAGACATTTGGCATCTTTCACTGGCAAAGTGGCACTAGTTCTTTGTGGTCAGCTGCACTATAAAGAACCATCACAGACTTTTAGAAGCACTGTCAATCCTACATAGCTTTTTCTTGCACTCTATGGAGTATCTGATACCACAAAGAATGTGGCAATAAATAATCATAGAATCATGCAATCATTTGAGTTGGAAAGGGCCCTTAAAAATCACCTAGTCCAACCCCCCTGCCATGAACAGGGACTTCAACTGCTAGATAATCCAAGGGTGATCCTTCTGAACTTCTAACGTTCTCCAAAAATAACTTGCCATTACTTTTGAGAGTAAGTTGCTTCCACTAGTGTCAGTCACAAATTTTGAGAGTAGGCATGCATTTTATATTTCCATAACCAATTTTCCTGAGTCTACTTGCAAACTAATGCAGTCTACACTTGTTGGCAATGGGGCTAAGTGCTTGCTTGTATTAGTGTTGATTAAATCTGCTGATCTGAGGGTAGACCACAATTCTTTCACAAATGGAAATAATCTTGATCATCTTTCCTCACACACAGAGGACACTTGTTTGAAGATTTGCTGGATTGGTAGAAAAGCTGCCATTCAGCACCCAATCAAACAGAACTGTCTCTGTTTGCCATCATCCCTTCCACAAGTCAGGACTGTCAGTTATGCTAGTTGTTTCCTGAGCACTACTTTTATCCAATAAAGAAAAGCAAATAAACAAATGAGAAGTATGTTAAGCAATCTCTCTCTGTTCCCTTCAGTAAGTCATAATGGAACAACTATGTAAATAAAACTGTCATTTTTATAGACCTCAAGCCAACATAGCTCTCAAGTGCACCAGATTCTGTGGGATGCGGTTCCACGTTGTAGTGGCTGCAGCCTGTCCTATTGCCCGGCAAACACCGTGTATAATTTCCTGACCAGAGAAGAGATTCCCTGAGGGGCATTGGCACCTGCTGTGAGAACCAGATGGTATGTGTTTCTGGTCTCTGTCATTTGTGGTGGCTGCTGCTTGTATTTCCATGAGCTTCAAAGCCTCATTATTGAGCAAGGTCTTACTCTGTACCTTAGGATGGCATTTTTCCATTTTCCAACAAATTAAAGGTTTCACAACCTCATTTGCTGTGGGCAGGCTATATCCTCTTCAGTGGCAAGCCAAACCATAGCCACTGAATATTTTTTGATATTAAGGATAAGTGTGACACATTCTTGGCTGTGGCCCCTCATCTTTCCAAAATGGCTATTAAAGGGAAGTTTCCCTCATGTACCACAGATAGGACTAAAGAATTTGAACTCAGTACATCACCAAACATTCACATGAACCAAATGATGGATAAACTGTCATCTCCTCTAATGACTGACCAGATTTTTAACACAGATGTCATTGAAACAATATCATCAGCCAAATATGGAGCATGTGGCAGAGCCTTTTTAAAATGTTTTTCCTCTCTTGGACTCAGAGAGTATCCTTTGGATAAGTTTTATAAGTAAAAGCTATACTGCCTTCTTTATGAAGGAACTGAGAGTCTGCAGCTGGATGCTTTCAGTGAAAAAGCACTAACTGCTTTGTCATGCATTAGCAGGATTGGGAGATACAAGACATATTATCCAATAAATCTCTAGCAGATGATAAAATGACATCTTATTCAGTGCTGCCATAGGCAGGGAAATAATCAAAGCATTATCTTTGTACTTGACATTCACTACTATTATCAGTAATGAGTCGATTCATCGATCCCTAATTACTCAATCTGCGATCACTTTGTGGTAGACAGTGAAGGTAAAAATCATATCCTAAATTGTTATCATGCCATTTCATGTATATTTTTGCATTATCATTTGGCAGAACACTATGTGCCAATTTAAAACAACTGGTCCAAGTGAGTTAAACCAGTTTAATATCCGGGATATATCACCAAGGGGATTACTTATTAAATTATAGGAAGTGATCTTAGATTTCAATAGTGGTTTATTATTCAACATTGTTTTGCCTTACAACAAATTGAAGTTTTTTGACCTTGGAGTTTGTATCTTTCATTTTAATATTGTGGTAGTTTATTAGAATCATAAATATTAAGGTATAAAAGTTTATTATCCCAAATTGTCAACAGAGACTTATTGGAAACTATTATTCCCAGATGCTTTTCTGATGACAGTAATAATGTACTGTAAGTTAAGTGAAAACTTTTATTCAACAGTTCTGCTACAGTGCTATTTCTTTGTTACATAAAGAAGGACCACACCATTTCACTGAAACAAACTCAAATCATTCTGTCATTCATGTAATGTAAGCTTTGCTGCTATTTTTAAGATAGTAGGCCAATATTCTCAGTAAGTCTTCTCAATCAGTTTTGATGTAATTACTCCTGATTTACACTGGTTTGAGTGAGATCACTAACAAATTCCAGTCTTGTTCAGTCACAAGGAGAAAATATGGTTTCTGGTTTCCCCAGAAAACTTACACATTTTTTTTATGTCTTTGGGACAGTAGAATAATAAGGCATAATGCAGGCTTGAATGAAAATAGTCTGGTAAAACAAACTAGATGGAAAAGGTGTGTCTAAACTTAAGTAATCTTGTGTGGACCATTGCTGCAGCCAATCCTATATTTCAGTGTTCATTCTTGAAGAGCAGTTGTGGAGTATTGCCTTGTGCTAATTGGGCTGAAGAACAGCTTCTCAGTGTGTAATGGTGAGCATAATTGAATAGACTTAGCTTAAGTCTTGCCTGCCTGTTCTGTGGGCCCTTGCACAAAATTTACCAGATGGCCTAGAGGTATCTATAAGGGAGATTTTTGGTAGTCACTCCAAGCTACTTTTTCATCAATGAGAAAAGCAGAAATTTCTGTCAGATGAGTTAGATCACAGATATTTGAAATAGACCAAATAGATAAAACTGTGTTCCAAAAGTGTTGATTTATTTTCATGAACTATGAAGGCAATCTATGATGCTAACCTACAATGTAAAATGATGTGACCTCAAAATTATCCCACTGCAGGACCACAGTTTATCCAGCTGAGTTAAAAAATTGTAGACTACATTCTCAGCTGTCAGGGTGTGACCTAAAGTCTGAAAGCTATTTAGTGCTTTAGCACAGAACTACATTGAATGTAATAAGTTTAGCCAAGACGCACCCTAAATGAACCCTCTCAAAAAACAAGATAAAACAACAACAACAAAAAAGCAACAACAACTGAAAACAAATTACCAACAAAGGTTAGAATAGGAGTAAGAAAAAAGTTAGAAAAGGAGTATGGAGGAAGAGAATGTTGAGCATGTCTATATTGTGAGAGAAAGTATGGTAAATGTTCTCCAAATCAACAGTAACTGTGCAAGCTCCAATCTGGAAAGCAGCACAGGTATAAAAAAATAGAATCACACGATATCCTGAGTTTTGAAATAACCCACAAGGATCAGACAGTCTAACTCTCCAACTCCTGACTTCACACAGGACCACGCAAAATTCAAACCCTATGTCTGAGCGAATTGTCCAAATGCTCCTTGAACTCCAGCAGCCTGGAGTCATGATCACTGCCCTGAGAATCCTGTTCCATGCCCACCAACCCTTTGGTGAAGAACCTTTTTCTAGTATCCAATCTGAAGCTCAGAATTTCAGTGCAACTCTCTGCTTAAGCCCATTAGCTGAATACGAAGACAGAGTCTGTTAACTCAGGCACAGCACCATGCTAGCATGACTATACCTTTCCCCAAACCTGGAGTGCTACTCTAAGGTATGTGGATGCACAACACTGCTCTGCAATAGCATCCCACTCAAAACACTGTAGGAATCACACTGGTAGTATTTATGCAGTAGCTGTCCTAGTGCAAGAGGCAATCTATAGCATTTGGTGATTAGAGATACAGTACTCCAGAGGGGAAAAAGAAGCACACACATATGTTCTGAGACTAGATAGAGAACGCTGTTAGATTGCAACTTCTTATGCAATAAATGAACAGGCAATACTGAGATGTTCAGTTCCTGGAGGTAACTTCATTCCAAACAAAAAAAAAATGACAGTGATTCATAGATGATGACTTGCCAAAAAATGTGATATGTTATTCAGCTGGACCCAGAATCATCATTTCTTCCTCAGCCCTTTCCTACTTATTCAAGTGATGCAAAGAACTATACGTATATTGCATATTTACACTTTTGCAAGTGAAATTCCTTTTCTTTTGGGTAGGCATAGCAAGATGATTTGAGTGTAAAACTTCTGTTTTTAGTATAAAACAGTTCCACTGAGCACTGTTTTCTGCAGGCTGACACTATGATTTTGATACCTTCTTAGTAAATACAGGCTGAAGGTTTCTCTGCCAATTTGGCCAAGTATCACAGCAATAACTGCAGTATTAATAAGGGCAATAATTTAGGAGTGACTGTGCTTTTAATCTGTGAAGCTGCACAGAACAGAGCAAGTGGAACAACTCCTTTGCTTATATTTTTAAAGGTCAGATTCCAGGCATGTTATTCATGGTTTATGCTACTCAATAGAATGATCTTCTAAATGAAATCTGAGAGATATTTGCATGTAACATTGCATGCTAACTGGGACTCAAATACCCTTCTATCCTTCTGCATTTGAAATGGGTTTTGCTTTGGACTCAGGCTAATTAGGTGGAGTTGAATCTAATATTGGGATTTATTTTCCACGTAGAAAAAAGCTGACTACTGCTCACCCCCAATGAAGCCAAAGGATAAGCATTAGGAGGTGGAATGTCTGCCAGCACCCCCCTGTAAGTCCCAAACCTGTCTTGTTACAAACATTCTAAGCAGTTGTTCACCAGGAAAGCACTGTAGAGCCGCTCAGTTCTCTGCAGAAAGAATTACGATGAGCGTGACCTTAGGTATCTGTGGCAACACATAGATAACTACAGCATTTGGGAGGACACTGTCATTTTCTAATATCTTTATGGCTGGAGAAGAATGACTTGTATGGTCCAATACTGGTGCTAGTCGTCTAAGATAATTCTGCAGTGAAAACATATCCTCTGTGTAAATTTAGCTAAGAATCCTTTTTTTTTTTTTTTTTTTCTCTAACAAATGAAAAGCTTCTGACTTCTTAACTTGCTTTTGTGAATTGTTTCAAGCATGATTTCCTTCTCCTATCCTCATAGTAACCCTCATAAAGTATTTCTATTTTTGTCTGTCCATATCTTCCGATCCCTCAACCTGTGATTCATTGTCTGGAAGATCTGCTGGGAATACTGAGTCAGGCTTTCTTCTCCTTTAAGTCAGGATGACTTTCACTGCTACTGAACGTACTACTAACACATATGGTAATAACACCTGCTCCAAATTCTGAAGTTCGCAGAAACAGCTCTGGCTTGCACTTTGAACTGCCTCTCAACTAATCCTTTCCTTTAAAGAGGTAGAGAAGAAGAAGACAATTGTTCTTTGATGTTTCTAAACAGTACTGCTGCTCGTACTTTTCTGGTGATTAGAAAAGCAGGGTTTTTTGGTTGTTTTTTTTTTTTTGTTTGTTTGTTTTGTAGTGGGTCCATTGCTTTAAAATATTTTGAGCATGGCTTTGTAGTTAATTTGAGTTCTGAATGTATATTTCCATCATCAAACCGTTAAGTGTAACTGATCTTTATAATTACCTTTTTTTTCCTGATTTTCACGATGTATCAATAAAAAAAAAAGGATGTATATTATTAGCAAAATATGAGTAGGATGAGGATAGTGAAGAAAACAGCAGAACATGCAATGAACTTGAGGCAATACGAAAAATTATGGGAGTACATTTTCCATTAGTTAAGTGGCAGTTATACTTTTATGCATGAATGTGTATAGATGCCAGTATGAACTTCAAAAGATAACAGTCAACACTGTAAACTCAAGCTAAAACATAAGACGTAAACTTTGTTCTCTCTCCTCACCCTTTCATCATAAAAATTAATAGAATAATTCAGTAATCAGAAAATAGCAGGCATCTTTGATGATACATGAAGCAGAATGGAATGCATCTTGGTCTGCCATAGATTCACTGTTTTTCTTCTACAGATGACAGGAGATAGTTCATCTTAATGAAATAAGCAGATGTGATTTGAAGGTAGAGCTGAATCAGGATCTTGCATGTATCATATTTGCATTTCTATTGCTCTGATGAGATACTTTGAAGAGGTTTTTGAGTTTTTTTGCCTGTTAAATTTGCTTGTGTTTTTTTCCTGAAACAGGGAAATGAAATCACCAAAATTTTATTTTAGTTATTTATTTCAGAATAACTCAAGTATTTCGGCCTCGATGTTGAAGTGGATTTTAGTAAAATCTAGCAATATCTTCCCTCGTTTTTAAGAGCTCTTAAAGTTCAAAAAGCATTTTTCTTATTTAATGAATCTGGAAATCTATAATGTGAGAGTTGCATAACGAAAAATAACTGGAGAAAAAAAAACAAAAAACACCTACATAATCTAATATGCAGAAAAAAAACATTCATTGAATTGTTCCTATTCATCTGCGTGGCTGTGGATGAATTCACAAGGAATAACATGACAGAAGCTTCACAAAAACAAAAACAAAAAAACATTAAAAAGATAAAAGAATAATATGAAATATGGTAGGTTTTCTCAGGAAATAAGTTGTCAAACCATTGACCAAATCATCTTTGAAAATAATAGGGTTCAATCATAGAATCATAGAATGGCTTAGGGTCGAAGGGATCTTAACGATCATCTAGTTCCAATCCCACACCATGGACAGTGTTGCCGCCCACCAGATCAGGCTGCCTGGAGCCCCACAATACCTGGCTTTAAACACCTCAAGGGATGGGGCATCCAAAGTTTCTCTGGCCAGGCTGTGCCAGTGCCTCATCACCATCTGATTGAAATTTTTCCCCTAACATCTAATCTAAATCTCCCCTCTTTTAGTTTAAAGACATTCCCCCTTATCCTGTCACTATCAGACTGTAAGAAGTCAGTCCCCCTTCTGCTTTTAAACTTCCTTCAAGCACTAGAAGACTGTATTGAGTTCTCCGCAGAGCCTTCTCTTCTCCAGGCTGAACAAGCTCAGCTTCCACAGCCTGTCTTCATAAGAGGGGTTCCAGCCCCTTGACCAGCCCTCTTCTGGACACACTCCAACAATTCCACATCCTTCCTGTACTGGAGCTCCAGGTTTGGACACAGTACTCCAAATAGGTCCCCATAAGGGCAGAGTAGAGGGGCACAATCCACTCCCTCTCCCTGCTGGTTACCCCTCTTATGATGCAGTTTGGGATACTGTTGGCCTTGCAGGCTGCAAGAGCACACTGCTGGCTCATGTCCAGCTTTTCATCCACTAGTGCACCCATGTCCTTCTCTGCAGTGCTGCTCTCAGTGAGTTCTTCTGGCAGTGTTTACTCATAACTGAGACTGCCTTCATCCAAGTGCAACACTTTGCACTTGGCCATGTTGAACCTCATTGTGTTCATGTGGGCCCTCTTTTCAAGCCTGTCCATGTCCTTCTGGTCTGCCAAATTTCCAGGTACCTGGTTCTCAGAAGAGAAGAACTACATACTCCAGAAGACTTTGTGCTCTCGTTTTCCACCCAGAGGGAAAGACAAAACTGCAGTCAGGTCCCAAGAATTCCTCTGCATCATCTGCAGTGGGAGCTTCCTAGCCATGTCACCTTCAGCTTTAGAGTAAGGCCTTCAGTTTCAGACACTCTCTCTCTCATTTTCTTTGATTTACTAGCTTTAATTCCAGTTATATTGTACTATACTGTGGTACTTTGCATACTGATATCTTATTTAGTAAATTAGTTTTCTTTCTCAGATTTGCCACTGTTTTGTTTTTAGATCCATCTCCCTACCCAATCCCTTCTCCCCCTTCCACTTCCCTAGGACATGAGTCCATGGGTCCCCCACCCTATTAGTCACAAAAACAGGCTGAACCAGCCCATAAACTGTTGAAAGAGATTTTTCCATCATCAGGTTGTGAAGCAGGTCAAAAGGTAGAAGCCCTCGTTGTCTGAAAAGCCAGCTGAGATCTGAAACAGATTCACAGCTATTAAAGAGCAGCCACAGATGGAATCAAATCTCACATGCTTACCACTGTGAGAAGCCTGATGATTTTATGCAGGCTTTCCCATTCTCCCCACTACTTGGCTTGCAAGATGCTATGAACTCTTTATTCTTGTCAACTGTACAATTGCCTCCTTTGCAAAGGACATGAAATAAAGCATTGCTATGTTGTTTGAACTTCTCAAAGTAGTAAAAAGATAGCAAAATCCTCAGTAACTAAGGTTGGGCATTCTGGCCTTGATTCAACACTGCACTTAAATATGTGCTCTAGATCATCCCCATTAAGCAAAGCACTTAAGCACATTCTTAATTTTTAACATATGTATAAGTGCTTTCCTGAGTAACGAAAGATTTAAGCACATGCTTGTGTGTCATACTGGATTGGGGCTAAAATCAGCACATATTAGTTCCTTCCAACAAATCAAAGCATCTGTTTCAAAAATAACAACGGGTTCTTCATAGCAAACAGCTGTCCTCATTTACAAAGTACTTCAATCCAAGGAATGACTTGATGACTTGATGTGCATAAGATCCCTAATACTATTTAAGATGGACTGAAGTTTGAAGAGAAGGTCTGAAGTTGAAACCTAAAGAGAAAGGCAATTCCATCTTCTTTTGTCTGTGTAATTCCTTCATTGTGTAAGAATACAAATACATGTATCTAAATGCTCACTTAGAGAGAAAAAGAGGAAAATTTCACAGTTTGGATTTCATGTCTTTTCTATGTTGTATTTAGAACAGCTACAATTTCAGTTTATTAAAACATTTCCAAAGTTATGGCTATTTTCATCTTTCCACAGGCAAAGGTTTGCATATCTTTAGTGTTAATTCACTTTAATAAATAGGAACTCTTTAAAAAGCTGTATAATAGAAGGAATAATACTTGTAATGCAAATCATCTAGGGATTAAGGACTAATAATATCACACTACTCAGCCCAAAGGATCCCTAAACACTGCAATGACTTTATAAAAAGATATCAGTCCTCAATCACTCTCTCTTTCCCTTTTGGGGTAAACCACAGTAATGATTTAGCAAGGCATACCATTACAGTTAAGAACAGAAGGAGAAGGATATTATCTTTGACTAAAACAAAAGAGAGAATTTTACATACTGTAGACAGAATAATTACCCAAATTGGAATTGGCCAAGGCATAGGAAAAAAATGGAGGAGGTGAAAAGAAGGTCAAAATGAAGAGATGGGTGACTTCTAGAGAGCCATCTGTCACCTAAAAGGGAGGGGAGGAGGGGAGAGAAAAGCAGAGAAGAATTATGATTCTCAGTGGAAATCAAAGCAAAAGTATGCATTCCTGCCTTCAACATTGTTGTTTGGTAATATAAGGTTGTGGGGAGCTTGACAGAGAGCCAGAAATAAGTTTCTTTTACCCAGAGAGACAAGACAGATATATCTGGGAAAGAGGCTTGGGAGCCCTGTAACATGCTGAGTGTGAGCCAAGTATTATTGGAAAGGACCTGGGAGAAAAGAGAAACTCCAGGCACTGCACTGGCTTTCTTTGTTGGAAAGATCAGATCTTTTTGAATGCGATTTAAGATGTTATTATATATGTGAGTGTGCATGTGTGTGTGGGGGGGGATTCATTTTGCTTTTACAGGAGCAACACTTTACCAGAAGTGAGTTCATCTGGGACTTTGTCTATCTCTGAACTTTGGGATCAGCATGAATTTCTCAGAGGCACTGTAAGCTGTTCAGGCAATACATTTGTTTGCCATCTCAGAGCACAACAGTATTGTGATGTTGATGGAAGACACTGCTACTGAGGATTACATACTAACTATAGTCATGTATGCTTTTTAAATCTCATACATCCTGACCAACAAAGTACTTCAGAGCAATGTTAGTGCTATTGCAATATACAAGTCATGCCTACGCCATTAGAATATTAAGCAGAAGGATATCACAAGACAGAAATATCTGATTTCAAGTCTCTACTGAAGTCCCTTGGTATAATTCAGGAAGTAAAAGACATAAAGCAATTATTCTTTGGGATCATTGTTACTGAAAAAAAAAAAAAAGAGGAGGTGGAAAATCCAAATGTTATGCAATCTGTGTACCTTATGAACATGACTATGTAGATATCTGTAAGTCCCTTTTTACTGAAGATAAATCATCTATCATTCTGAGTGAAGTAGGAATTTGGAAATTTAAGTTTTATAAATTCTTCCATTCCAAACTATGCTTTCATTTCAATTGCTCTGAAAGCAGTCATAACAAAAATGGTTTGAGTCAGTTGAAATGTTGCTTTTGATAACACACATATTTCCCTTCAACATTTTTTATTACATCAGATAAAGTTCATTTAGAAAAATCGTTTAAAATGAAACATTAACTTATGTTTGTTACCCAAATGAATCAGTGAAATGTGTGCAAATATAAAATCAGATTTTAGAACTAAAATCATTCAGTTAGAAGGGACCTTCAAAGATCGTTGAGTTGAACAGCCTACTTCAGAGCTAACCAAAGTTAAAGCATGTTACTGAGGGCATCGTCCAAGCAACTTTTGAACACTGACAGCTATGGAGCACCAATCATCTTGCTAGGAATGCTGCTCCAGTCTTTGACCACACAGTAAATAAATGTTTCCTATATCTGATCTGAACCATCTCCTTGTGCAACTTTGTGCTGTTCCCAAGTTTTATCAATGGCTACCAAGGAGCAGAGAGGCCACCTCTCAACCTTTTTTTTCTGCAGAACAGACAACCTGAGTGTCCTTAGCATTTCCTAGTGCTATCCAGTCCTGTTACTATCTTAGTTGCCCTCCTCTAGATTAAGTGAAACTTCTCATTCTGATACAAAGATGAGACTCTGGTACAAGAAAAAGAATGTCCATTTCTCTGAGCATGAGGAAATCCTGTTCCTCCATGCCCTTGTCTGGGTGGAAGAGAAGTAAAAGCTCATTTAAAGCAAGTGAACAAACAAACAAGCAAGACTTTTTTATTTTTTTCTTTTTATAGCTTCAGTCTTAAGTATATGTAAATATTAAAGATACTCTGGTTACTGTCAACACTTTTATTTTTCACCTCAGAACTTTAAGACCTCTAGCTCCTTCACTTTTTTTTTTTTTTTTTTGTATAGTGTGTCTGTTTCATGCACAGCAGCCATCAGTTCTAACCTCTGTCCTATGTATGCTATTATTCCAAAGTGAATCCCTTTTACAGTATGGCTTTGTGTTTACTTAAAATTTAGATGATTATTGTTTCAGCTGTTTGGCTCCATTGATATGCTTTTGAATAAAAGGCAGCTCCTACACCTACCAGCTTCACTGAGGTTTCTCCCAGTTTCCAGCATAGCTTTGTAAATAACTAAATCTATCTCTCCTACACTTAGAAAACAGGAAAAGAATGTTGCATCAAAGAAACAAAGTAAGAGGCCAGTAGGCTATGCAGGTTGGTTGTAAAAATGTTTTTAAATTATTTCTGTGGAGATACCTCGTTAATCCAACTATGGTCAAGATAAAGAAATGTCTTTTTGAGGTTAACCTGCTCTGTTTAAATCATTTTTTCAGGTCTTCTACATACATACATACATGTAAGGTAGCTCCACATACTGATTCTCCATGATCACACAGTATGCTATGCTGTATCCTGGGCACTTACTGAAGTATGTGAGTTACATTCCCTTCCTGGCTCTGGCATTCTTTTCTCTTCTAGAAATGGAATGTAAATAGGCCAACCTAAGTGGAACCAGTTTTGTCAGAAACTGAAAGATATTTCATTTGCAAAATGGTTTCTATACGACCCCTGTTGTTGTCTGCAGGAGGTCCCATAAAGGAACTCTCTGCTTCTGCATTCAAATGCTTGATGCCAAACTTTCCTTAGCAAAATGGCAACGAAGAACATGAATCACACATGGTAGGTAATCAATGCTTAGTTGCTATCCTGAATTTGGACAGATTTTTTCATTATACGTTGCAGAAAAAAAGGTACAAGGTACATCCACTGGAACTTAATTTTCATTGTGATAATATTCACCTGGAGATTTAGAATCATGCCTGTGTTGAATGTGTTGAACATATGTCAGTGATGTGGTGACAGGCAGAAAGCTGGACTTGTTGAATTTGTACTAAGACCAGTAATCCATGCTTTGCACTTCCCTGGCATTACGTTAACTGTAACAAATTTGCTGGATCTAGTTACATGTCTGATAGCTGTGTCTGTACTTGCAGTTTAACAGTGCCAGGCCTTGTCCTCTGCCACAGCAACCAACTTCTACAGTCTAGCTAATCCATGATGTTAAAATCTCTTACCATTAAAGTCAAACAAGTTATATTGATCATTGTGAACTGTGATAGACATTTCTTTTTGGAGAATACTAGGCAGGCTACCAAAATGTATGCCCTAACAATCAAGAAAAAATATTTCTGGTACCTGGGTCTGAGTCCTAGCAAAGTTTAACTTGTCACTATAAACATAATCTCAGAGTCCTGAGCTCCTTACTCTTTGATCTACACTTTCGCATTAGAACCACTGCAAAGTGGTAATTATCATTTTCAAGGCATCCAAACATCTCTCTGCATTATGAATTCAGTGATATGGCTGCTATGGCTTCAACAGTTTTGACAGCAACATGTTAGTTGCTGGTCACTATTTATATGTGACAATTAATAGTCTCTGTATTAATAGAAAAATCAAATGGAATTCAGAACAGTCAGAAGTATGGAAAAGAGAAATGGGAGGCCTAAAAAGGCGAGAAAGAGGCAACACTAAAGGAGCCATGTCATGTTTTACTTGGGATTTTCTATAAGAACAATTTTCAGACAATCAATATTAACAAACCACTACCAGACAAGCTGCTGTTTTGATGGCAGTTTCCATCACAGCAATAATAAATGACTTCAAATCACTAAGATTTTTTTTATAATGAGATTGTACAGAAACATATTCTCATGCACAAGATGTGTAAATTGACTTTGAACATGAAGATTCGTCAGTAATTAAGGGAGCAGATTATGGTTTGCATAGGTTTACAGTGTGAAAATCTTCAATGTAGTTTTGATTGACAGAAAATTAGAAAGAAAAAGGATATGATATTTTACTGACAACTACTGACCTCTTGACAGGTGTCTTCATATACATATGTACATAATAGTGGCTTTCTCAAAAATTAGCGAAGTCTGGAGAGTGGAACCATGACTAATATAAACTGGTACTTCATTTAATTAATTGAAAGATTTGACCTGAAGCTAGTGCACAGTTAACCCTTCCCCTGTTAGACTTCTAAAATATTATAGGAACTGTTGCAAACTCATGCCATGTTTAGGGTGAGAGTAATAGCAACAAGTGTCCCTGTGTCACTTTAGCTTATGAATTCTGGAGCATATATTGGATAGCTAAGAATAACTCATACGTGGGCGATCCTCCAAGTCTTGTAAGGGCTAAATGAGACTTGTCAGCTTCTTTCCTCTCAATACCTTTTAGTATGTCCAGTAGGATTTTAATGAACCTTCCTCAGCAATGTCCTTGCTTTTTGGATTTTATTTGTTTGTAGTTTGTTCCCTGTAGTAGGTCAAAATTCCTTAGTTAACTCATGGCCTCCCAATCCCTGTCTCAACCAAGGCACTAGCCTTGTGAGGAAACATATTTCAAGCAAGAAGTAGATCAATTGCAAGTCAGTAGTGAAAATATTGAACTGTTCCTTAGAAAGTCAAACAATTGACTTATTGAAACAAAGCCTAGAAGAGACTGTGAAGTGGTATGTTGAGATATTTACCCAGTAAATTTTTCAGCAAATGCACAAATTGTATTTTGACATAAACTGAACCATAAGTCTTGGAAGTAAACTTGGCGCTGCTGTTTTAAAAAAAAGAATCCTTTTATGTTCACCTAACATTTCACTGTGATATATGGCTAATGAGTGTTACGAATGCAAAATATTTTTACAAATTCTTGTTATTACTCTGGAAAAGACTGTTGCACTTACATTTCTTTGGCAAGTATATTGATTTCAAAGCAGGGAAAAAAAAAAACAAAAAAAAAACCCCACAACTCTGGAGACCTAAAGATCCATTATTAGTCTAAAAGCTTAGATCCAGATAATGGTTTTGATATTTAAGCTATAAGCTATCATTCACTGCAGACAGAATTTATCCTCAAGACATTCAGAATAAGTCATTTGTGCCTAAGTCAGACACAGTCAATCTGAAAAGTCATGGATAATTTTATTAGGGAAGAAAGAACACACAACTGAATAATCGTTGTATTTAGTGAATTTTATTTTATATTATAATACTAATATAATTAATAACATGATTATAGATAGAATTATAAAGCTTTCAGCTTTTTTGAACTGTCAATGGTTGAAGCTAAACATTGTCATAAAAATGAAGTCAAGAAATTTTAGGTCAATCACCCTAGTCAAGAAGTAGCTTATGTACCTGAAAGAGTCAGGTGCAACTGGACTTACTTATTTATCTATCCAGATACATTGTGAAGTCTGTGCCTTAAATTCCTTAAAATTTTATTAATTTTATAAAAAATTAACAATTTCAGGATATCTATGTAAGTTGTGAAAAAAAATTCCAACTCAGAAAAAAATTTCAGTGTTACACAAAACAAAATGTAACATTACAGAAACAACTTTGCCTTTCCACTGCCAGTAACAGCAGCAACATTTTTTATCAATTGGTATCTTGTGGATCCATGCATCGGTTCCTATAAATGTGGGCCTTTATGTGAACTATCCAAGATAGTTAAGTAGTGTAAGCAGCTGAGTGAGAGCAGAAGAAACAATAATAAGAACAACCAAATCTGCTTAGCTTCGCTGCAGAAGGAATGGATTTTTGCTGTGGATGGCTCATTGTAGAAGTTGAAATTTTTGAAGTCAGCCATCTTAGCAAGGATCATAGTTCCAGCATCTTTTCTGCGTTTTATTATAAATTCTTTCGGGGAAAGGAAAAGTTTTGTGTATTTTTAGAAGTCAAAACATGGCTTTAAATATTCATATTTTTTGAAAGAAAGCATATTGCTTTTCTATCGAGTCATGCTATGAGAATAAAACACAGACTGTATTGCTGGGGTTCCTACAAGGACTTTCAGTCGCTTGTGCATATTGTATAATCTGAGAACCAAGGGACTCAGCTGCAGTTAATTTTCATTTGCTGTTTGTATATAAATGCTTTTAGTACTTAAACTAAATTCAGATCAATTAAACTAATGTTGTTTGACATAATATTCCTTGTTCCAAAATCAATATCCCTTCATTTGACAGACTTATTCTTGAATTCAGGATGTTTATTATTCTTAAGGCTTACCTATAGACCTGGTTTTTGTCTTTGATGATGTAAAACAGTTCTTCCTTATGTAGCATAAGCCAGAGAATAACGGGGTTCAAATTTCTCTGGTAAATATATTTAATTGTAAGATCATGTCTGTTAACCTCTTACAATAGTGCTAACTTTCTATCCTGCTCTTCTGTCTTTGTTATTTTCTCTCTGAGATCGCATTGTTTCAAAGAAGCTATTTTCTTTTTTAAAGGATTTTGCTACTGAAGGCATCTTTTCCTGAGATTGTGGTATTTGATGATTAAAGGTCCTTCATGAGATTTTGGAGAATAAATTCCTCCAATTTTATTTCAGTCAACACGTTCCAAAAAGATCTGTGACCCAAAAATCTTCTTCCGTAATAGGTTTGATAACATTTATGTCATTACTTAGTAAGGAAGGGGAAGTACAGGGAACCACTAGCTCTATCAGCATTTATTGTCTCTATATCAGAGGAATGCACAATTCCAATCCCTTGCATCTCAAGGTGAACCATAGTTGGAGTGAGTAAGTAATGATGATGCTTGCTTTCTACTTTTTGTTTCACAGGCCCCTTCATACATAAGGAAAGCTGATGTGGTGAAATACTGTTTTGCCAGAGCTGGTATTCTCATGTCCTCCCACAATGAAGATCACGAATAATCATTTGTGTATTTCTGCAGATACACCCATTCTAATGGCTTCAAGAACTTGCCTAAATGATAGCTGGTAAAGCACTCAATACTGTCCTTAGGAATAGATCCACCATTAGTATTTTTCTTCAGATTTTTTTTTTTTTTCTAAGAAGACTGAGCAGGGCTCATGCCCTTCAGATCCTCTTTACCCTCCCACAGCGGTACTTATAAATCTTGTGATTTTGTTTTGTCTGGCTCTTGTCCAAAAACAGACCTGTTGAATGAAAGGCAGCCTTGGAATAATTTATCAGTGTAACACTGGGAATAGTGGGCTGAACAGTAGTTTTGTGCTGTTACCAAGCGAAACCACCATAAGCAGTTACCTAATTGGAATAATATAGCACATGTTCCCATAATTGCTGTCCTTTGATAACTTTACTTAGGTCATGTTTTCTCAGTTAATTATCATTAGAAAAATATCTAATGAAGGTAAAAAGGACTAACAGTTGCAAAACAAATGGATATAGGCTGCAGTATAACTTATTTTCAGACGCAAATATTTTCTTTACATTAGTGGTAGTAGAAATGATATAACTTGGCATCAACTGCAAATGTAATCAACAGCTATGGTTCCCAGGTATTTATTATGACTGAAGGTCAGAGTGGAAGAGGGGTTATTAATGAAACTTAATCCAAACTGTCTCAATTATACTGCTTGAGGGCAGAGTTCTGACCTCGTCCACTTTCTACAGCTGCCCAGACTTCTTCAGTTCTCATTCTTCAGTTCTTCAGATGAGAACTGATGTCTTACAACTTCATATAGATCCTCTCAGGCACTCAAGCCTTGTTTGCACTAGACAAAAATATGAATGAGATGTATATTGTTCCATGCTTAGAACAAAAATAAAGGTAGCACAGCTGTTGTTAAATTCCATCATACTCATGGGAGAGGTGTGAGAGAATGTATTTTTTCAGTAGTTCTGGGCAACTACTCCAGAAAAAAATCTTTTCATCCTTCCTTGTGCTGTTCTACTTTGATAGCAAAACTTCTCTTAAGTATTTACTTTGCTTTTCCTGTGAAAAAACTGTCATTTCATCTACATGGTCTTTAAAAGTGTATCTTAACCTGGGAGATATGTATATAAAATTGTATATATTAGTCTGATATCTGCCTCACCTTATCTCAGGTGCCTAATAATTAGAAGTCTAAGTCTGACCTGGTGACCTCAGACTCACTTTATAGCCAGCAGAAAAAATGGGCATTCCTAGATTACCATCCATCTTATTTGAGCTAAGTACACAAGACAGGTCAGATGAATTGTGGCCTGGATTTGCTTCCACTGAGTATAACAGGAAGCCAGGCTAACTAGCGTAGGTTTAAATGTTGAACTTTCAAACGTCTAAATTAAGGTAGATGAATTGCACCCTGAAGTTATACACACTAATAAATTAAACAGTACAAGGGAACATGCCCTGCCACTTTGTTGCCTACAGTGCAACCTAGTAAGGATGGTACCTGGCTGGATTTGACTCAGGCCAGCTTCAGCACTGTCCAAAACAGTTATGGAACAAGTTGGGGCTAGAGATTATTATTAATAGGCAGCTGGATATGGCTGCTCAGTGGCCGGGCACAATCAATAAAATGGATACAGACCTTTCTGCATTGGTTAGCAGTAGTGCCAGAGAACGACTGTGAACACATTTAAATTTCTGACATGGACACAGTTATAATAAATGCAGGAAAGAATTTAGATCTAACCCATTTGAAAGCTACAGAGATCAAGTCACACTTTCCTACTATTTCAGTAGAAGCAGTCTCTAGACAGATATATGGGTAGTAGTCACTTCCTCCAGTCTCCAAGAGCCTTCAGAAACAAACAAGAAATCTCTTTTTTAAAAAGTATGAGCACTGTCCTTACTGATGGGCAATAATGATGTTTATCTGTCAGACAACATCTAGCCAAAACATTGCACTTTTAGACTGTGAATCTGTTCCCACTGACTTCAAAGCTACAAGATCAAGCCTGAAAAGTTTCTGAGTTTGTGTGTTTTTGTACATTTTTTGTTTTTCTTTTCTTGCTGGAATGATAATGGCAGAAGTGGGGTTATTTTTATTCTTTATGAGAAACAATGAATAAGAGATCACGTTTACTTTGCACTGGAAATTCTGAAGCAACCAGTTCACTTCAGAGGGGGAAGAAAAGTAGTCCACACTGATTTTTATTTTTTTTTCCACTATAGTCATGAATACTTTCAAAGAAGCCTGACTCAAGACAGGCAATGGAGGGTAAGGCCAAGATACTAAAACATCTTTCCTTTCCTTAGACATTTAGGGCCTTATTCTCTTTGTATATTTTGTCACTGGGAAATAAACCAGCTGTGTTCTTGAAAACCCTGTTTCTCTTTGTTGTTAGCTCAATTCACTTTCATGCAGAAGCAAAGTTTCTGTGTTGTTTTTTTGAGTGTGCATGTTTGGTTTTCCTAATTTCACTGAGTGAACCTGTGTTTTGATTAATAGCCTTTTGCTTTTTTTTTCTTCAAGCTTGCTTATTGGTAGGGTGGATTTAATTAACCAAGCTAGTAACTTATAATCAATTACAGTAACTAAATAATACAGAATGTGATACTGTGAAAAGATGAAAACAGCATTAATAATTAATGTCCTTCATATACAAAGTTCTCCAGCAGAAATAATTAGAATCAACCTATAAGGACATGACTTTTTCTTCCTAAATTATGTGAAAAGCTAATATACAATTCTCTGTTGCACTGAATCCTGGAATAATTTAGCTGGGAAGGGATCACCGGAGGTTTCTAAGTGTGAGCTTCTGATAGAAGCAGCATCAGCGATGGCAATCAGATCAGGGCTTTGTCTAGTCAGGTCTTTACAACTCTCAGGATGGAGATTGCACTACCCATGACCACTGATTTTGACATTCTTAACTGGCTCTTGCTTACCTCTGAATGCCAGATCCAGATGTGAATCAGATTTTTTTCTTGTCCAGCTGTATTGCTACCAAGTTATTCTTCACACCTTCCAGAAATACCTTCTTGATCTTACCATGTTGTCTGTCCAGAAGATGTCAGGGAGACTAATATTCCCCATTAACACTGAGGTTTATGATTTCAAGATATTAATTAATGAGAATTTATGACATTTCACAAAACAAGCTCCATGGGAATGTTTTGAGAAGCAATTTCATCACAGAATCAACAACTAAAATAGATATTTAACTACGATGGTGATTTTATCTATGAAGATGATGCATTTATCATGACATTTTTGGTGGAAATAAAATCACATCAGATACAATATTTTTTGAAGTCAATTATGACTCATTTTTATTATGGAGGACTCAGGAATGTTTTGTGTTTTATTGATGATCTGTAAAACTGTTCTTAAATGTCTACAATTTTGCTTGTAGCAAACTGTAGGATTCCTTTGAGATTCACAGCTAAGAACCAGATTGTATCATAGAGAATGATACCTTCTTCAATATTACTGTTTTATTTAGGTTTATATGAAGTCAAAATTGAATATATAATGTTAATATAGCTAAAAATGGGTAAGAAAATTAGACAAGAGTATAACTATTTGAAAGATAAACTTGCTACAAAAGCTTGATGGTCCTTTTCAAACAAAACCTCTCTGCTTTTAATCAACATTTGAATCCTGACATCTTCTTCAAGAGCTTTTCAAGAATTTGAAATCACTGTACCCATCTGAGTCCAAACTTGCATTATTGAAGGTCTATCTAAAACTGGAAATTATTTGGAACAAACTATTCAGATTGACAAAAACAAAAAGCATTTTAAATGTACTTTTTTCTTTTCTGTGTGAAAGAGAAATTCTCAGAAATACTTCCATAATGTCTCTGAAAATTCAAACTGATGTTATTGTGTATGTTAAAACTGGAAAATTTTGGATATTTTTACTATAATCAATATTACTTGAGATTTATTACAAAAATAACAAAAGCACTAAAATGCCTATGTAGATGTTGCCAACTGTAAGTGTTAACCATGCTTTAAGTATGTTAAGTTTCCAGCATTACATTTCACAATTATCTTGTTACTTACATAAATGCCTATAAGCATGCTCAAATGGATTAATGTTTAAACCATTTGGAGAATTAAAGTTCAGGTGCTTCCCTGCACAAAATAATTGTACTCTTCCTCTTTACATGTTAGTCCTGTGGCTCTCTAAAGGATTAAATTTGGTATATTTTTACTGTATTTTATAGTATATTCTCTGACAGTGCCATAGTGCATTATTGTTCAGCAGGTGGTATGAAGTCAACTATTCTACTTATGTAGATTTTAGTTGCATGCATACGAGTTATATCAGACTATGCCATGCACCAAAGCCAAAAGGGGATTTCTGACCAAATCTTCTTACTAGTATGAACATACTCTCTTTCCTTTTTTCAGTTAATATTCATTTTTCAGAGGTGAAACATTCTTAATTGCCAGATAAGTAATAATCCATAGCTAACAAAGAGCATAATTCTGTGAGGCAAGTGACCAGAATCCAGAGATTTTATACAAAATGAAAGTGTCAAAATTAAAAAATAAAGTTTTTTCTCTCCTCGTGCTCTCTGACCTGGTTGCTATAGTGCTCTGCTAGAAGATGAAAATGTACACTCAGTTTGCCCAGACAAAAATGAATGTGGGCATTATTCATTGAAGTCTAGGTGAAATCTAGGAACCACTGCTCCAAGAATCATTTTGAGAAAGACTTTGCTTAAGTTTTGGAGTCCAAGATATCTTTTTACATTGGTTATTTTCAAATGACAGTCAGACCTGTCTTCCTTAACATCCTGTGTTAGCTGGTCTCCTGTACAGCAAGCTGAGTTTTATGACTGTGCTGTTCTATCATATAGAGCACTCCTTGTCCTTAAATTGGAGTTATGCATTCTAAAAAGCGTCATGAAAAGTACGACACATAGGTATTAGGAAGTATGACACAGAGAAGGGAAATATTCCCAAATAATTTAGGAGCTTAGCAGAATATTCTACCTGTAATGCCTGTTTACTCAGCATTCTGAAGGAAGACGAGAAAAGACAAAACACTGAAGTTAGTGAGTGTGTTCTAGTAAGATTATAAACTTTTAGGCTTCTTTAGTGAATCTGGTCAATTAAACAGAAAATACTGAACTTGGGACAAAATTGTCAAAATTTCTTGAAACTGGTATCTGTCCATGTATTTCATGTTTCCTCCCACAACTTGTTGTACAATATAGACTAGTCCATGTTTTGGAAAACTATCCCTCTAGTGTGCATTTCATCCATTCATAAAAGGAGAGCTTGTGTCAGGATGGATTTCTGGCTCATCCACTCTGCTACTGGGAGAACAGGCCAAATTCCTGATCCAAAGGTAAAGAAAATGAGATGTTCTAAAACAGCGTGTCATCAAAAATAATTCTATTTTATAGTTGCTATTAACGAAAATACAGTTATCTATAATTTTTCTATCCATCTCGGTTCTGGAAAGCAGTTATCTTTATGGTTAAAGGTAATCCTGTCATGAAATTCTTTTTAAAACACATTTTCCAAGGAGAAATAGTCTCTTAGGTACCTGTTTCTAATGGTTTCTTAAAAATAACTTCAGTTATATCATAAAGTACAGCTGCTGTGTTGACGGAACATATTTTTTACAGGAAACTGCCTCCAAAATGAACCTGGCTGTACCTATTTTGAGAAAATGCACTGCTATATTTTTAAGCCAGCAAAGACGTTTTTTATTTTCATTCTTTCTAAATTTCCCTGTCGTTTATAACATTACATCCCTCATTAGTAGCAGTAATATATCTGCTTTGTTTGCAGTTCTTAGCATTAACACCGAGGTGAAGGATATATTAAAAAGAGTGAGATCATAGTTCTAGGTATGATGTCAAAACTAGTTATTATATGCAATTTACATACTGAAGTGACTCTGTCAGATCAAATTATGTCCCTTATTTTGTTTGATGAAGGAAAGACCTTATAAGTCTTAAAAATGAATTTTTTTCATGATTATTTGTTCAAGATTCCAATTTTTTTTTGCCCATTTATTTATTTATTTACTTACTTATTTAAATGAACATTGATCTACAGTACTCACAGTGCAAACACTGCACCACTGCTAGTCCACAAGAAACTGAAAGAACTGAACTGAGTTTAAAAGAGTTGTAAAACTTCACATGACAAAGGAAAGTATGTTTATTTTGGATCTTTTGTCACATAACAAAAGGGTATAAAGAGAAGACAAGGACAAACTTACATATAAGAAAGAAATGAAAAGAATCATAGAACCACAGGGGTTGTAAGGGACTTCTGGAGATCATGTAGTCTAACTATAGCTAAAGCAGGTTTTTGTCACCAGTCTGCACAGGAATGAGTCTGGGAGTACTTTGAAGATCTCCAGAGAGTCTTCACAGCCACTCTGGGCAACCTATTCCAGTGCTCTGTCACTCCCCAGTAAAGAAGTTATTTCTCATGTTCATACAGATCTTTCTCTGTTGTAGTTTGTGGCTGTCACCCCTTGTCCTGTCAGTGGTTATCACTGAAATGAGCCTGGCCACATTCACTTGACTTCTGCACTTCAGGATTGAATTCATTTATAAGATCCTCCCACAGTCTTTTCCTCAGACTGAAGAGACCTAAGTCAGTCAGACTGCCCTCATACAGGAGATCTTCAAGGCCCTTTGTCATCTTTGTGGCCCTCTGCTGGACTTCTTCTAGGAGATCCCTGTCTTTTTTTAACTGGGGAGCCCAGAACTGAACACAGTAGTCTAACTTTGGCCTCACCATGGCAGAGTAGACGGGGAGGATCACCTCTCTTGACCTGCTGGCCATGCTCTTTGTATTCATCCCAGGATCCCATTGGCCTCCTTGGCCACAAGGGCACACTGGTGGTTCCTGGACAAAATGTTGTCAACCAGAGCCCCCAGGTCCTTCTTTGCAAAGCTCCTCTCCAGCAGATCATCCCCCAGCCTGTAATGGTGCATGCAGTTGTTCCTCACCACTTGATGAGCCCTACACTTGCTCTTGTTGAACCTCATAAGATTCTTAGATTCTTCTCTGCCCAGCTCTTTAGTCTTTTCAAAGTCTTGCTGAACTGTGTAGCACAGTGTTCCAGTGTGTCAGCCACTCCTCCCAGCTTTGTGTCATCAGCAAACTTGATGAGTGGACTCTATCCCCACATCCATGTCACTGATGAAGATATTCAACAAGACCAGGCTCAGCATAGACCCCTGGGGTACACCACTAGCTACAGGCCTCTAAACAGACTGTGTGCCACGGTTCACAACACTCTGAGCTCTGCCAGTCAGCCAGTCCACCTTACTGCCCACTCATCTATCCTACACTTCTTGAGCTTACCTATGAGGATCTGATGGGAGACTTAAAAGCCAAGAGATATGTTGAAATACAAGACAGGTGGAGACTTCCTTTTATTTTATATTTGCAAATTATCTCAACTGAAAAATACTCAATTCAATTATAAAAAAGTCTCTACATGTATATAGAAATAATCATCAGCTCTCATACAGTGCTTTTTGCTTAGAAAAAAAAATCTACAACAAGTGATCTCAGATTTATAATGTATTCCAAACTGATATGAATCAATCTATTACAGTTACAGAAAATCAAGTCTACAGTTACAGAAAATCAAGTATTACACATTCATTAAAAGATTGTGAGCTATTAATCAGTTGAGGTTTTCAGTAAACATTTATTAACATTCAAATGTAACGAAAAACCTCCTGAGGACTTACTCTGCTTTACACTAAAGGATTTTTATCAAAATACAATTTATTTAAATTGAGGAAAATAAAAAGGAATTATAGGTTTGAAGTTGAATTATAAATTTTCAGCCTGAAAGTCTTGAGTGTCCTCAGAAAAGATTAACCTTTATGTCTTTTTCTTTTTTGTATGGTGAACTGAAGAACAAAGTAAAAAATATAATTAAAACATCATGCTCAGGAACTTAGATAATGATGCTGGGTTTCTTCTGGCAATGTCATTACTTTTAAAAAATTGTCTTTAATGTCTTCATAAAAATTATCATGTAACTTTTTTTTAGAATGACACTGTTAACATAAATAATAGGAATAGTAAAGGTGGCGGTAGTCACTTAAATATGTAAGTAGGAGTACATACTGATTCAAAAGGCAGGCAATTCTTGTGATAGCATGTAAAATGTTTTCTATCTACTTATGGAAATATGGGTGAAAGTGGCATTATTAGTTCTACTTACTGTTTATTTTTATAGACGCAGCATTCAGAAATTCTAGGATTAGTTCCTGAACATAGCAGACCTCCTTTGTGACTGGAAAAAAAACATAAAATCCTCAGTGATTCCTGTTTTATCTAGAATACTGAGACAGTCCCTTATATTCTCCATTTTACTTATATAAACTGTAAGCTCTTTTATAAAATATATTTTGCTCTCTCCATATTTATATGCTACCTAAGTGCCACTGTAAATAGAAATATAAAGAAATATTTAAATGAAGTCAGGTTCATCATATGAGATCTCAACAATGTTTTTGTGCTTCTTGATTTGGTTCTCACCCTTGGGCTAGTATTGATCCTCTCCTCAGCTCCTCCAGTTAACCAGTGATAGAGGTGGAGTACCCTTAAAGGAGTTACAAATGTTTTGCTTTCAAAAAGAAAGCCAGCAAAAGTGACAAATACCATCACATATATATATTTTTCAATTTACTGAACTAGAATCAATGGAAAAAAAAACAAACCACATTATTTTATACAGGGATATATTTTCCTTTCAACAGATGGAGACATCTATTGCTCTGCATTGCACTGTCAGCAAAGCAACTAATATGGTTACTCTCACAGTAAGCTAGAATGAAAAGGGCAGACTATTGAGATGTCTGAAGAAAAAGTCTTGATATTTGATTTTACTAAGCCGTAAGGAAGAGCAAATTCTCTTTTATTAACCTTTTAACCGCAAAGTTTTGGTATTCTCCAATAGTTGGGCAGTGTCGGCTTGCAACACTGTTATGCTCAGGAAAAGAATATCCCCAAACATCTGCATCGGCGCTGAGAACTAGAGATTTGAACAGCTAAATTTAGCTTAGAGAGAGTTTCATCTTACTGTGAATTAGACACCTGCCCTTGGTCAGCTGAGAAAACTTTCTAGTCTCCATTGGCTGTACTGTCCAAACAGCCATTAACTATTAATAGGAATTTAGAAACAAAGTTTATGTTCAACACAGAAAATAGAATAAGTCAAGGCATATATTTAAATACTGGTACTTTTCTACACATACTTTTCTACATACATGCTTTTCTGAATGCTCATGGCCTTTACCTACTTTCATGTTCATGTTAGGAGTTTGTTCCTAATCAATGAACAATGTTCCCTGGTATGAAAACAGACAGGGATCTCCTGGAAAGAGTCCAGCAGAGGATTACAAAAATGATAAAGGTCATGGAACACTTATTTTATGAGAAAAGGCTGAGAGACCTGGGTCTGTTCAGCCTTGAAAAAAGAAGATTCAGAGGGGATTGATCCATGTCTATAAATATCTAAGGAGTGGGAGGCAAAGGGATGAGGCTGGACTCTTTTCAGCAGAGTGTGGTAATAGGACAAGGGGGAAATGGAAACAAACTGAAGCATAGGAGGTTCTGCACAAATGTGTGTGGGAACTTCTCACAGTGCAGTGACAGAGCACTGGCACAGGCTGCACAGAGAGGTGGTGGAGTCTCCTTCTCTGGAGACATTCCAGACCTGCCTGGATGCCTACCTGTGCAACCTGGGCTAGGGAGCTGCTTTGGCAGGGGGTTGGACTCGATGATCTCTGGAGGTCCCTTCCAACCCCTACAATTCTGTGTTTCCGTAAATGTCTTTCTTAGCTCGGTCTTCTTTGTTGGGTAAAAAGAGAATTTAGGCAAATTTACACAAGCTGCAGACTTTCAGTATCTTCATCAGTATCAGTTCAGGGGATAGACCCAACCCACTGACAGAATAAACAAAACCTCTGAGTCTTACCAGCAGCTGTGATAAGACTACATTTATTTGAGCTCCTGTTCCAAACCACCTTTGTTAAACTGGATATGAAGCAATAAGAAATATGCTTTTAACTCTCCTTATATACGCAGAGGTCTAGAATCTGGGTTTTCATCAAATTAAAAGTAATCTAAGGCTTGAGCAGAAGGAAAAGAAACAACTTGGCCTTTTGCTTTTTTATTATTATTTTTTTGAACTGATATTACTTTATAAGCAAAAGAGACACAGGAGTTTTACTAGCAGTCTTTCAGAAACTGCCAGCAAACAGGCCATCTTTCATCCTGACCATGCTGGAAATCCATGAATGTTTGCGTGTATGTGGTAAAGTTTTCTTATCCTATTAAACTGCAAGGGACTTCTCATATGCATCGTATTACTCAGCTAACAGTTCAGACTTATGCTAGCCTTACTTGTTATCCTTAACTTAAGTAAGCAGTCTCTTATTTTATTTCAATTCTGCTGTTTCTCCAGTGCTGTGGGGTATATTTCTGGAACAGTTCAATTGATTTCTATAAGGCAATGAATTTTGAGCCTTGAGTCAGTGTTTCTGGGGGGCTGATTTTGCCATTCCAGCCTCTCAGAATAACTCTGATACTGAGTCCAAGTACCTCAAGCACATATTGAAAGCCTTTTTTGATCATTGACATGTAGCAACAACAATTTAGCCTTGGTGGTGTACGTAAAGTAAGGTTTATACACAAGATTCTCTTTTTTAAAATTTATTTTCTGGTCACTACCTTTAATGTCACTACCTTTAACAGTGACTCTGTCCCTGTCCTTTCACAGATGCTTGTAGCTTCTAAGAGGACCTCTGTCTAGATAGTGAGCTTCTACTGCAGCTGTGTTGACTTTGGGTGTTAATTGGCTCTGGGCAGCCTTTGCATGCACATTAAAATCAGATATTTGAAAGAGGATATCTCTTGTAAAAAAAAAAAGTTAAAAGCATAATCTCTTGTGCTGAAATTAAACCAGTATATTGATTAACACTGTTGCAACCTATGCTCAAAGAAAGTCATACAGAAATTTTAGTTTCACACGAGTCACAGCAGCCATACATCAGGGAAAAAATGAAAAGGCTCTTGACAGTTGCAAAGCATTTTGCTTTGTATTTATTTTTTGGTTAGGCTGGTTAGTTAGTGGGAATGTGGCACTTTGTTGCTCCCTGCCTCGGTGAGTTTCTGTTATCTGAAGGGTTTACCTTCACACAAAACATTCTATAAATGGCAATTTGTCATCAATTGAGGGGATTAAAAAGGGATCAGTTAGAAGAGAGTCTGCTGTTTGTATCTACACTATCCACATCAATGACTCTTCCTGCTTTATTGAAATTGAAGCCTAGTACATGAGTAATTTGTCTATCTGTAACAAGTTTACCTGATATTAAGAGCTGAATGAATACAAACCACAAGCTGGAGCCTTTAATCTCAATATTTGCCTTTCATCTGTTGTCACAATTCAAGAGCACAAACATTTCTCAATGATGAGAGCTAATGTCTTTTTCATGCCTTTTTACATACCCAGTTCAGACCAAGAAGCCAGTTGCACTTTTCACCTTGGCCTACAAGCAGTCCTACAAACAAATGCCCCAAACCTGAGCAAACCCTTTTTGTTCCCACCTCTGTATATTTAACAGAGTTTCTCTTGCTTCTGCCTACGGTTCCCCACTTGGTTATGTATTCATTTTAGAGGTAAAACACAGATATCGAAGGCTCTGAAAGTACATTTTGAAAACACTAGTGGGCAAAGGATTGCAGACCTTTGTGCAAATCCTTAGTTTCAAAACTGTTTGCAGATACTCAGAACGTATCAGATACTCTTGCGCGTGCACATATATATTTATGTTCATATACATATAACCAGTACTATAAAATCACATATCTCTATGTAGAAAAAGATGCAGAAATATAACGTTCCACACAGAAGAATTAAGCCAATTCTTAATTTAAATCTGAGGTTTCTTGACTAATTTGTTTTTCAAATATGTAAGACAAGCATATCCTAGAGTGTCCAGAATCATCATCCCTGTTTTATTAACTGAGCTGCTCAAATATCTATATTTTTATTTTTGTTCTCATTCAGAGTTCATAAATTCTTTGTTCCATGATGAGTGCATAAGTAATGTTTTTGGAAGGGCCAAGCAAACGTGACAATAATGATGGACAGTAGTGAGACCCAAGGGACCACGGGTGACTTTTGCAGTGATAAACACCCTGGCCCCAGTTCAACAAAGCACTTTAGTTAGAGAATGTCTACTGAAGTAATTATCTGCAGAACAATTGGTGACAATACAATCTCATGGAGAAAAACTGTTTTTCTTTCACTGACCCAATATTCCGTCTTGTGCTTTACCCTTTGCTGGACAATATGAATTGTATGTTACAGTTTATTACAGTGATATTTCTTTTACTCCGATTTACATATGCAAGTAAATTTCTTCCTCAAAATAGTAATGTTTCTTGTATTTTTAAAAACTATCTTAATAACTGATGTATATAATGCACTTACAAGTGACAATTTTGGTTCAGACTAGAAGTCTTTCTGTTCATATCTATACTGCTATACCAGTATGGAAAACAGAGACCAGATAAACACTGCTTTTCATCAGATCACCTTAGCTATGCTGCAAAGCTGACATTGTCTCTCATAGAGATACTTAGGTTACAAATCTTTATAGTCAGCCCTTCCAGTGCCCAGTGCAATTCTGCTTGCCTGCTCCATCTGGTACCACAAGATTCCTCAGTGTATTTGAATATCATTGAATCACAAAATCACGTAATAGCTGAGTTTTGAATGGACCTCTAGATGCCATCTGATCCAATATCCGTGCTCCAGCAGGGCCATGCTGGAACTGGTTGAACAGGGCCATACTGAGATAGCTTTTCAATATCTCCAAGAAAGCCCATTTCACAAGTTCTCTGGGAGGCCTGCTCCGTTGCTCAGTCACTCACACAGTAAAGAAGTGCTTCTTTATGTTCAAGAAACACCTTTTCCTCAAGCATGAGATCATCTAGTCTGTAATTTTACCTATTTGTACTTCATAGAATAAGAAAGTGGGAGAGTGACAACAGAAGTTCTATCAGGGCTTGAACCCACTAAAGACTACCTTTTATGTGTATCTGGCAGATATCATAGGACAATGCTATCTTACCTAAAGTCCCAGGAACATCAGTTCCTATGAAGAAAGATGTCTCTTTTTAGCTTTATTTCTGGACCAACACGCATCACTGCCTTGACACTTCCTTCATCTCAGTGGTAAGTCACTGAGTGCATTAATATTTTACTTTTTGTAAGGAGCTCATAGGCCTGGCCCAGCAAAATTTCATAGGATCCAGGAATACTGAGCAATCTATTGGGAACTGCTGTTGTTATGCTGTTAGTGCTGTTAACAAATGCATGTGTATGTTGTATGATAGTCTTCGGAAATTCTGGATATAAATATTTTTCCCCCAGGCTCAAAGTCAACAGATGACATGTGGTTAGTACAGGCATTTTTTCCATGAAGAGAATAAATCTATGTTACTGTTACCAATATAATGTTTCTCTCCTCTGATCTACATAGTGAGATCCCAGAAAAATGGCATTCCCAAGGCTCAGCATCCAGAAAGTACATAAAACAGTGACACAAATTTCTGACTCCTTGGAAAAGAGAAGTTTATTAAGCAGTCAGCTTTAACTCTGAGTTGTAGATTACACAAAAAACAGGCAATGTGAAGAGACTTTACTCTTTTAAGTAACCACAACAGGTGGGAATTTTGACTTAGGAGCCACATATTATGCAAACTGATAAAAAACCTTTATGCTAGACATGGAACTACTGGAGAGATTCCAGTGGAGTCCAGGCTACTAAGGTGGACACCGGATCATCTCCCTTATGAAAGAAGTTGAAGAAAAGAAGACTGATGGGAGACCTTATCAGCATATACAAATAACTTAAGGGTGGGTGGCAAGAGGTTGGGATCGGGTACTTTTCAGTGGTGCTGAGCAACAGGATAAGAGGCAATCGACACCAACAAGAAGTTCCCTCTGAATACGATGAAAAACATTTCTTGTGAGAGTGCGAGAGCACTGTTACAGGTTACCCAGTGAGGTTGTGGAGTCTCCTTCCCTGAAGATATTCAAAAACTGCCTGGATGTGATCCATGCTATAGAGGATGTTGCTTGAGCAGGGAAGTTGAACTAGATGATGAGAGGTTGCTTCCAACCTTGGTGCATTCAATGTGATTCTATGTGAACCTGTGTATTCTGTGTGAGATGGTTCTTCTTCATCACAGCAGCTGCTCACAAGGTGTACAAGGTGTCCTCAGTTTTTTGATTTCTCAGAAGTTCAGAACTAAAAATGCAAATACAAATGCAGGCAGATATTAAGGGGGGCAATCTTTGACAATAGCATGATATGTGGTTTGTATATTTGTGAAGTCCATTTGCACGGTGCTAATTTATTCCTATGTGCTTCTCTTCTATTGCATAATGACTATATTGGATATTCAGAAACAGAATGTCTGCCTGGGCCGGCCTCAGTAGTCTAGCATGTCTGAGCACATACTGGACATAGACATGTTTAAATTGCATGCACATATATATGAGGTGGGAATCAAATCTTGCTGATGTCCTGAACTATGGTGTATCTTTCTGCAAAACAGATTTGTTATATATGGCAAACTAGGTCTCGAGACTCAGCCTGCAGTACCAGAAAAGAGACCTCCAGGCAGAAGAGCAGAGAGTTAGAGAGTAGATGGAGTGAAAAGGAAAGATGTGATGGTCTGCCTAGTCCTCCTTCCATTTCTCAATAAGAGACTGAGGTCTTCTGAGGAGTCAAATTTGATACTTAGTCTCTGATAACAAGAGATTAATAAGGGATTTCTCTGGAAAAGACTTCCTCTTAGGAGCTATTTTCTTACTAGGGTAGTAACATAGATAGACTAGCAAATAAGAGAGCACTGTGTTCTGCCTTTGCCACATCACTTTTGAAGAGACAACCAGCACTGGAACATTCTCACAGCTGTGTTGCATTTCAGGTTGCTCTATGTTTTGAGGCACTAGGGTGTAAGCTTTCCTGGTTGCTTCAAAGGGTGCACTGGAAGGCTCCGTGACACCTGGGGCTTGTTAGGGTTTTCCTTCAGGCATTCCAGATGGAACACTTCAGTGATACTTCTGAGTGCACACTGAGGCCAAGACTAGTATTTCTACAACAGCAATTTACTTCAGGTCAGGAACACGCTTTTGAAGCTAATCATCCAGTTAACCCCTCTAACTGCTTTTTGGATTGCATCATGAAGTGTCCTTGTAACACAGGAAAAGAATATTTTGAGGGTCAAAATAAGCCAATGAGTGCTCTTTGGCATTGTACCTAGCACGCTGCAAGTGATAATGGTCTAAGGTTAACGGGACCAAAGCAGAGCTAGATCAAAAACAAGCTCCTGAAATGCCTTTAATGTAGTTCATTCTCAGCCCTAACGAACTAACAGATATGCTCCTCTCAAATCTCACTAATATGAATATAGCTTGTGTGGATAGTAGGGAAATCAAATTTGAGTGTGATACTGGAAGTATTTTAACAGCACTTTGTAATGGCTGATATTTCAGAAGAGTAAAAAAATTAACCTATGTACATCCCAATATATAGAGAAAGGTTTCTTTACATACTCGCTAAGAATAACTGTTGTTGCAATTATCACAGTTCCTTCTATTTATGGTTTTTTTTACCATATCTAGGCTGGTACTTCTACAGGAATCCAGTGAATCCATTGTGCTAGGAAGTGCACATGCATGAAATAACACATTTAATCCTTTTGATTTTTCAAGTCTGAGTGTAAAGCCCTAGTCAATCTATGCCTTGAAGTGTGAGAGTTTATTTTGTTTCCATACTTGATTTATACCGGTGATATTTATGCTGTTACTGCAGTATGGTGTTCAGAGATCTTTTAGAACATGTACCTAATGTTATGGCTTATTCACAATGCTGTTGCTTGAGTAATAGCTTGTTCAAAGAGGACAAGAATGCATTGTCAGTCTTGAGATCTTTATATTAGATTTTGATGACATGTTGAATTAATATATATGTAAGTGAATGTGAATTGTGGTGCATGAGTTCACACCCTGTGATTTGGTATAACAGGGGCTGAAGGCAAAAGCAATCAAATATGTGTAAATTTATAAAACACAGTTTTCACACTGCAGTGTCTTTTTGAGATCACAAGTTGCTATGAAATTTTAGTTTAAACAAAGAAAATGTCTGCCACTCTTAAGTTCCAAAAGCAGAGAGTTGTGCATGATTACTATCGCAGATCTTGGAATCCTTGCTAGCTTTCCCTATCTTTCAATTATGTTTAAGTGGGGAGTCTCATAAATTCAGAGCCTTTCTGAAATCTTGTTATGCTCCAGTGATTGCTATCCGAATCCCACCTACTAAGTGATGATAGAACCGGGCTTCATGTTCCTAGCAGCTACTTAGCTCCCTAGTTTTCTATTACATATATACAAAGTTGACTCTGCTTTTTTATTCATTAACCTGGTCATAACTTAGATGATCTCTCTGCATGGTAACACCTAAGAAATTTTGCGAAGGAGAAAGTCTTGAGAGTTGTTGAGGTTCTATACATAGAACAAATGTGTGGGAACCAGGAGAAGGCTTGCAAAATGTACTGACTTAGTGTAGGCAAGTCTCTAGACCACATAACCTGTAGTTCTACCTTTTTTTCTCATTCTATCCATTATCACTTCCTCCTCTGTCAGTGCAGTCAGGTGTTTAGAATCTGCTCTTGATTGATTTATGATTGTTGCATCAAGGAAAAATAATAGAAACTACAAATGGTAGCATTACAGATGGTGGATAATAAACTAATGAATATGAATAGTGAAAAGAAGTGTCATAACTGGTTGAGTAGATGCAGGGAGAGCGGTGGATATTGTGTACCTTGACTTCAGCAAGGCATTTGACACTGTCTCCCACAACATTCTGGTTATGAAACTTAGAAAATGTGGCATAGGAATGTGGACAGTCTGGTTGATTGAGAACTAGTTGACAGTCAGAGCTCAGATGGTGGTCATCAGCAGCACAGAGTCTGGTTGGAGGCCTATAACTATCAGTGTTCCCCAGGGGTCAGTGCTGGGACCAGTCCTGTTCAACATTTTCATCAAGGACTTGAATGCAAGGATAGAGTCCACCCTCAACAAGATGATACAAAGCTGGGAGGAGTGGCTGACACACCAGAAGGCTGTGCTGCCATTCAACAAGACCTGGACAGACTGAAGAGTTGGGCAGGGAGGAACTTGATGGGATTCAACAAGAGCAAGTGTAGGGTCCATCAGGTTGCGAGGCATAATTGCGTGCATCAGTAAAGGTTAGGGGATGACTCGGTGGGTGGGAGCTTTGCAGAGAAGGATCTGGGTGTACCAGTTGACAAGTTGTCCATGAGCCAGCAGTATGCCCTTGTGGCCAAGAAGGTTTGTGGTATCCTGGGATGCATGAACAAGAGTGTTGCCTGCCCTGGTGAGGCCACATTTAGACTACTGTGTCCATTTCTGCTCTCCACAGTTCAAAAAGAACAGGGATCTCCTAGACAGAGTTCAGTGGAGGGCCACAAAGATGATTAAGGGCCTGGAGCATCTCTTGTATGAAGATGAATAACCTGGGTTGGTTCAGCCTGGGGAAAAGATTGGCAGGTAACCTGGCCAATGTTTATAAAGATCTAAAGGAGGTGGGAGGAAAATGGCTGAGGCCAGGCTCTTCTCAGTGGTGTGTAGTAGTAAGACAAGGAGTAATGGCCTAAAACTTCAATGTAGAAAGTTCCATATAAATATGTCGAAGAACTTTTTACTGTAAGGGTTACAGAGCATTTGAATAAATTGCCAACAGAAGTTGCAGGGTCTCCTTTTGTGGAGATATTTAAGACCTGCCTGGACTCCTACCTGTACTGTAGGACATCGGCTTTAGCAAGTGAGATATACTTGATCTTCTGTGGACCCTTCAAACCCCTGCAATTCTGTGATTCTGAGAAAAAAAAATGCAGGGAGAAAAAGTCAGCAAGAAAAACACTATCTGTATGCTCATCTTATCAGGTAGCTATTCTCCAATTAAGCTTTGTGGTAGGTCTTATAATGGAATCATAGAATTTTTGGTTTTGAAGAGACACTTCAAGGTGTTCTAGTCCAACTCCCCTGCAATGAACGAGGAAACCAGAAGCTCCATCAGGTGCTCAGAACCCTATCCAGCCTGACCTTGAATGTATCCAGGTACCCGGCATCCACCTGTGTCACTGCTTCACCCCCTTATAAAAAGCTTCTTCCTCACATCCAATCTAAATATCCCTTCTTTTAGTTTGAAACTTCTCTAACAACTTCTGTCATTATGATAAGTTAATGCTGGTATCTTCTTACCTTGGAATTTTGTTCTCTAATTATTCCAAAAAGAGAAGAAGCCAGCTGAAGACATTCATAACAGAAGTGGATGTTTCTAGCTCTCCTGGGTGGGAATGCTATTCAGGAATGACGGCAAGCTGGAAATTATTATTTTTCTGCTCATGTCATTAGTTTTGTAAAAAACATATGTACTTTATCTTTTGTGAACTTGAAACCAAGATTTGTTGCTATGTTGTAGCACTGGACTCTTGGAGTTAAGGGACCTCTGTTTCTATATCACAAATGAAATCCTTCCCTTAGAGTTTGGGAATTTACGTGAATATTGCAATAAACATTTTTAGTTTCTAAAAGAAAGAAGACATAAAAAGCAAAGTACAGTAGTTTTGTAGCTTAGCAAGAATTGTTCATGTTAAATCTTGAAGAAAGCGGCAGAAAAATGAGTGAACCATTACTATGAGTAGCATTTTAGTTACTGTGGGTTAAATGACTGGAACTGAGCACAAATAAAGCAAGAGAAGATTTTGATGCATGCCCCAAACTACCTCATCTACTACTAAAAGCATAATCAGGAGACAGAAGAGAGAGGCAATAGAAATGTATTTTGTTATTATTGTGTTTTGCTTACGTTATTTAGCTTTAAATATTTTTCAGTGACATTGTTGCAGTTTGCTTTGGGAACTTTTAGGCGTGCTTGACCTACAATGTGCTTATTATAAAATTAATTTAGTGTTTTACTACATTTGCCTTTGAACATGGGTCCTCTTCATTTTTTACGGTTAAGTGAAATGTGGAATGTTGAATTCCACAGTTGGCAGCTGTGTGCTCTAGTAGTTATTCATTTCCACACCACAGATTTTGTTTCAAAGGCATCATTCCTGAGCTGGATTCTGTCCATTTTTTTGGGTGTTGTTCTGCAGAATGCCCCCAAACATGAACAGACAGTCTTATTCTTGCTAATTTCCTAAGTGTACTAGAATTTGTTTTATAATACATGGAAAACTAATTCTGAGATTTCTTTAAAGAAAACTATATGCGTGTGTCTGTAAACTTCCATTGTTTCTTTCTGAATATATGGACTTCAGTATTTTTTCCACCAAAAAATAAAAACATAAAAAAATCAGAAACTTGAGCTTAGGTGTTTAAGTTAATTATGCAAAACCATCCTGGAATTTTACCTATTTTTGAAAATAAAAAAAATAAGATTTTATAGACAGCAGGAAATAAATCTAGAAGTTATTGTAAATAATAAGAATTTTCCAAATCTTACATAGCAGGACAGATTTTAGTAGAGAGAGAAGTTGTATTAGTATGAGTTAAATCCAAGAAAACTAGTCAAATAAGCATCACATTGACTCAGTTAATAGAACAATTAGTAGTTAAAGTATGGGTTCTTTTTAAGCAGTTTTCACAGTGAAAATCACAGCTAATTTTTATAAGAGAAACAAAAACAGCCAACAAATAGCATCCAAAATCATAATTATCTTTTACAGTACAATGGGGAGTCACACAAGTTTTTAATTATTGTCTATAAAGCCTTAAGTAGTGCAGACTTTCATTCCAGTTGACTATTTCCCACCTGTCTTTTTTTCTGGGGGGTGGTTTACCTGCCAATAATTAACTTATCTATTTCACACACATAGGAGAAATTGAATAAACAGATAGAAGTCTTCAACAGGGTAAGGAATTAATGCAGATGTCAAAGATTACATCATTCAATTTTTATAATTATAAAAATTGTCTGACATAGTACAAGTAAATCATAGCATGTTTTATGCCAGACACATTGACATTTATTTTGAGTGAGCTTGGATAAAATCATCATACAAAACTTCAGTCATTCAGGTCTGAAAATCTCCCTAATGTCTTTTTGGAGACAACTAATTATGTCAACTGTTTAAGATAACAGATCATATCAATTATCTCTAATTGCAACTCAACAGAACTTCTGTGAGTAGTTCTGCTTCACTGAAGTTTGCTTGGCACAGAAACCAGCATAAGGAAAGGTGCAGGTAAGCATTTGCAGCTCTTTTACTATGGGGCTAAGGTACAGCTGAAATGTGCACAGGATAACTTACTTAGGTAAGTCAGTTTGGGCAGAATATGCAAAGCCCATCAGAGGCTGTTCTCCTAAGATATATCTGTTTCTGTCTTTTGTCTATGACAAGCAAAAGGTGTCTAGTGTAGATTTAGAAAGCAAGCTTAGAGATGTCTAAGGTAAGATTAGATCACCTTCATGGATATGATTCTAGTATTAAAAAAATTCAAGATGCAGTGCAGCTACACTTCTTTCTCTGGATGAGAAGAAAATTAAAGAAGAATGAAACAAGAAAAGACCACTGGGTTTTCTGACCTGTTTTGTAACACCCCAGAATGGGCTGCGGTTTCAGCTTTGAAACAGAAAAATGAGCTCATTTTAAGTTCTTTTACTCCCTCTGGTTTTAAAGGAAGCCTATTAAGGAAGCATTTTACAGAGGGAAGTTAGTGCTGGTCTCACTGAAGAGGCAAAATGCTGTTCTGCAGTAAATATTTTGGTTTTTTAGAGGTGTTTATATGTTTCTGATGTTACTGTTGTTTTAGCTGGTAAATATTTCATTTGATGTTATCTTTCTCTTTATTTCTTGTCTCTAATTTCTGGTGAAATGGCTAATTCTTATTTATCCTTAACCCACCAGCCACCACTAAAGGGACAGCTCCTCTTCAGACAGGATCTATTTATTTCAGCAAGACTATTTTAAAAAATAAATTTAGAAGTGTACTTCATGATGTTCTGCACAGAGATCTTTATCTTATAGATAATCTCACTTATACTGAATTTTTGAAATAGCTGATCTTTTCCTGTAGCAAATAAAATTGCAGTCCTTGGTTGTTCCAAGACCGAGAAATGTCATCTGTTTCTTTCTCCAATCAGTGAATTTCCATTTCTTCTAACATTTTTTTTCAGAGTGGAAAAAAAAGTGGTTGCTGTTTTAGAACCTGTGTTTATCTTTCTGTCTTTTCTCTGTAAAGTAAAACTGTTTATCTTAGCTGTATTGTGTTTTCAGAGAAGAACAACAGCTAGACATTTCAGAGATTGGTATCAGACTGATGAATTACAAGAGACAGAAGAAAAGCTGCACTGCTGCCTTTAGTTCTCTTTCACTCTGCTAGAAGGCTGCAGAGAAACCACTCTGGCACTTCAACATAGTTCGTGACAAATACTAAGAAAACTTAACATTTCCACCTTGTTTGAGAGCATTCTTCTGGCTGCTGTTCTGCTGTCATTTGCTCACAGTGTAATACCAATTTTCATGCACTTTAAATAAGAGTTGAGTGAAACAGCTGTCTGTTTTAGGAGTGCCAAACATTGGTATCCTGCCATTACACTACTTGTGTACATGTCAGGTTATATCAGGTTGAACTAAGAATGGATGTCTACTATGAGTCATGTTGATGGAAATTTAGTAGAAATGGTTACACTTTTGAGAGGGGAAAATTTTGCTCCTAAGAGTCTAGTCCTGCCACACTTGGTCCTTTTCTGTTTTTATTTTTTTTTTTCCATTTACTTTGTAACACTAATATAGGATATTAGATTTTTTTTTTTGGGGGGGGGGGGGAGGGGTTTTTTTTTTTTTTTTTTTTTTTGAATCAAAATTATCATAGAATCACCAAGATTGGAAAAGACCTACAAGATCATCCAGTCCAGCCGTCCACCTATCACCAATTGTTCTCACTAAACCATGTTCCCCAACACAGCGTCTAAATGTTCCCTGAATCCCTCCAGGGTTGGTGACTCTACCATGTCCATGGGCAGCCCATTTCAGTGCCTGTTCACTCTTTCAGAGAAGAAGTATTCCCTAATATCCAGTCTGCATCTCCCCTGGTGCAACTTGAAGCCATTCCTTCTAGTCCTATCGCTAGTTACATGAGAGAAGAGGATGACTCCCAGCTCACTACAACCTCACTTCAAGTAGTTATAGAGAGCAATAAAGTCTCCCCTGAGCCTCCTCTTCTCCAGACTGAACAGTCCCAGCTCCCTCAGTCATTCCTTACAAGGCTTGTGCTCCAGACCCCTCTTCAGACCCCTTATCTCTATTTTTTCATTGGACATTAATCAGAGACCAAAACATAAAAATGGTCCCCCTGCTGCCAGCTTGATAGATTAGTTGTAAAAATAACCTTTTTTTATTTTTTGCAGCTCTTACTTTCAGAGTCTTTTGACTTTGTTGCATGCTTGTTTTGTAATTGTCTCTGAGCTTCTCACAGTATACCCGTGTACAGAATTTAGGAAAGCAGGACCTAGAAAACAGAAATAAGAAATACCAAAGTAACTCCACCAATTGGAAGATATGAAGACCATCTCATTAAAACAGCCTTACTTGCAAGGAGGGGCTTGTTGCCCAATCCAAGACTCATCAATAAAGTTTTAGGAATGGTCAGAAAATCTTTTTTAAAAGTTATCAGTGTATTTAACATAATAAATCATGTTCTTTGCGAGTTTTATGGATTAATTTTTGTAATGCTCTGTCTCTCAGTTTATGTGTATTAATCTAAATCTGTCACAGTGAACACTACCCCCACAGTCCAGTAATGGCTACAGTGATTAAGAGAAAAACAAAGCAACCACCCCATCCTTTGGTGACCTTGCAGCAACTCTGCTTATGTAATGACCTTTCTGTAGTTGGTTTTCTTCTTATATTCACTGCAGTGAGAAGCCAAAGCTTCAGGGCACAAGTGTATAAATATAAGGCAGGAAACTGTGTCATCATTCCCTTCTCCAAAATAACAATGTGCAAGTCTGGGTCCAGCTCATAGCCAGGCATTTGTCTGGGGTTTTCCAGTAGCAGCAGCTAGGACTAAGGCTTTTTCATTGCCAGACTGTTCTGATCATCTCTGGCACTGCCCTGTTGCTGGTTTGGTTGGCTTCTGTGCAATAGAAATAAGTTTGGAGTTAGGCAACTGCTGAGGATCTGGTTTGCCTTTATTTCTTTCTGGCGTTTTCTCTGGTTTGTACATAATATGCAGCACAGAACTGAAGCTGGATTTATAATAATGGCCTTCCATTGTACAAGAAAGATTTATTATTTTCTTAATAAAACTGTGTTTTTATGATTGATCAATGAAGTTGGTGTCTTTACTGAAAAAAACACACAAACCCATGATTACCCATGATTCAGTTTGCACTTGTACAATTATAGGATTGCAGAATAATTCAAGATAGAAGGCACCTTGAATGGAAAAGAGAAGGATATGCTATGATGTGAGATTAAGTTGTTCATTGGTTTATGCAGCTTGGTTTTGAAACCTCACAAGGATGGAGACAGCTCTTCTCCTTGACTATCCTAATGGCAAAAATGTTTCTAGGTAGATCCAGCTGGACCTCTTTTGTTTCAGCTGGGACCTCTTTTTTGTCATCCTCTCACCAAGCATTACATTAAGCACTTTCTCTCCACTTTCTTACTGTCCTCCCCAGTGGCACATGCAGACTGCTGTTGTGACCCTGAAAACCACCCCTTTCCCAGGCTGAGCAGGCCAGCATCCCATATTTCTTCTCACAGAACAAGTACTTCAGGGATGATGTCTACCCCTGTTCATACAGTGCAGGGTAATGGCAGTGGCCCTGGCTGGTACTGACTCCTGTGACTTCCATCATCTAGACCCCCAAGGACTTTCTACAGAACTGCTCTGCAGCCACAGGTGATCTCCTTTGTACTTGTACATAAACCATAGAATCATAGAATGGCCTGGGTTGAAAAGTACCTCAAAGATCATCCAGCTTCAACCCCCTGCCATAGTCAAGGTCGCCAACCACTAGAACAGGCTGCCCAGAGCCACATCCAGCCTTGCCTTGAATGCCTCCAGGGATGGGGCATCCACAAGCTCTCTGGAAAACCTGTTCCAGTGCATCACCACCTTCTGAGTCTATATAAATACCAGGGATTGCCTCGGCCCAAGTGTTGCACCTTGCACTTGGCCTTGTTGAACCTCATGGTTCACATGGGCCCAATTCTACAGCCTGTCTAGGTCCCTCTGGATGGGCTTCTCTTCCCTTCAGTGTATCACCTGCACCACTCAGTTTGGTGTCATATGCAAGCTTGCTGAGGGTGCACTTGATTCCACTGTCTATGTCATTGATGAAGGTTAGAGCACCGGTCCAAAAACTGACCCCTGGGGGCACCACTTGTGAGCAGCCTCCACTCAGACACAGAACCATTGACTGTGACCCTTTTTGACTGCAGTCACCCAACGAGTTCTTAATCCATCAAACAATCCATCTTTCAAATCCATATGTCTCCAATTTAGAGAGAAGGATGTGTTGAGGAACCACGTCAAAGACTTTGCAGAAGATGACATCTGTTGCGCTTCCCCTGTCCATTTGGTTCAATCCTCTTGGTTCAGTGCATCATCAAGCACCTAAGATTTTCATATGCTTATATTTTTATGCCTCTCATAGTTCATATCTGTCTTTTTTTTTAACTCCTAACTGTTTGAGGGGTTAAAAAACAGCTCTACTGACTTATTCATAAAGGCAAATAATCTTAAATTTCACATCTGATTTAGTCCAAGTTTGCTGTTCCTCTTCTTTAACAACTCTCAAGCATTGTTATACAGTACTTCAGTGATAGTTGTTATCTTATCAAGGTGGATGTGGAGATAAGCAACATCTTTGATCACGACCAGCATGCACTGAATGAAAAAAAGGGGTAATAATCCCAGCATGTGCGGCAGCAAAGTATACTGAGGAAACTCAGCCACCTGTCCTATCACACCACTGTTGTGGTCCTTGGCACAAAGTTGTGCCTCAAGGCCATATCACTGCCTTGGAGCTGGAACAGAACAATTACCTTTGCTCATGGGCAGCTTGAAGGCATGTGCTCTGCTCTGGGGAGTAGGAGGTTGAGAAAGAAGGGATGAGATCAACCCACGTTTCTTCCTCAGGGATAGAGAAAAGGGCAGCACTTACTTTGCAAAAATAAATCTGACCTAAACCCATACTCTGTCTGAGACTTTCATTTTGTCTTTATTAAATACACATCAAGTTACAAGTGGTGATGTTATATACCAGGGGCATGCAGTAGATGCATTCATCCAGTTCTGCTTACAGAATCAAGGGTCTTGTATTCCTCCTTTCTTTCTGTACCCTTCCTGTATGCTATGAGGCTTCATAAGATACTGAAAAGCAAATCCAAGTCAGACTGTAGGTAGGTGTGATGACTGAAAAGATTCCAGAGGGGTATTTGAAATTCCTGCTCCCACTTACTCTGCAGCTTGGGATCTTTTAACATGGAGAAGGAAAAGTCTTAATTTGCTGAGTGCTCCAGTTCAGTCTCCGCTTCTCACAGTTCTCTCACAGACATGGTATTCCACTAATACTTCTGTCTATTTTAATCCCTCTTCTTGCCAGAAGAAATTAAAGGAGCTACTTTGCCTATGCTAAAGTGGGAAGTCTATAAAAATGCAAGAAATTCCTGACTTAATACAGCTATGTTGAAGAGAGAGAGAGGAGATTTATTATGGTTTTATTTCATTTTTTGTACTGTTTTTTTAACGTTTATCTATAACAGCTAGAAAATCTTCTGGAGCCTGATTCAAAGCTGAAGGATTAAAAAAAGAAAAGCTCTTTCTGCATAATGGCAACAAGATTGCCTTTGTGAAACACATCTAATAAAACTGAGATCTACTACTGTTTAAAAATGAGCAGGTCAAAGTGTTTGACCTAACCCTGATGAATTCTGCTTAGACCATCTGGACTCCAAAAGAATTCAAGCCAAATGGTTTAACCATTAATTTTCTGCATATGTGAATATGTGTATTTTCTGCACATGAAACTGTATGTAGAAAATATATGTGAGTATGTGTACGTAGGAATATATACAGATACATGTGCATACACAAACACTTGAAGCAGAAGATAGCAGAACAAGAAAGAAAACAATGTAGGCCTTTACTTGCATGAAAAACTAAAGACTCTTATGAAATCATTATCTTTCAAAGCAAATTATTTTCTTTCTTTACAAATATTATGGGCAAATGAAAGAGTTTTTTTTCTGTTTTTTTTCTTTTTTTTTTTTTTTTTGAGACATTCATGCTACCTTTCTTCTTTTAGCTTGGAAAACTTACCAAAGAAATCTGATTAAAAATCATGGAAATCATCTGTCCATGTTTGCAGGAGTCAGGTGTCAGGGAAATTTTCTTCATTTAATAACCCTTTCACCTTCAAATTCTCTTTTTGCTTCAACTGTCATGTCTTCTAGAAAACCAGGAGTGAATGGGATTAACCTACTAATACAAGATCAATTTTAAATCCCTTGAGAAAAAAAAAAAAAAGAAAAATCACAACTTTGCTGTATAATATGAGTAGTTTTCAGTTTGTATGTTGTCTCTATGCCATGCAACTAAACCTCAAGGCCCTCTAAGAAATGATAATAAATTATGTGCATCTTGAAAAGAAGTATGCATTTGTCTTGCCCTTCAGAACTGAACCCCTCTGAAGTCTCCTAGCCAAGAGTTACAAATCTTACTCTAACAGGCAAGAGAAAGTCAGCCATCCTATACAAAATCTCTGTAGTCCTCTCATAAAAATTTGTCAAATCTGTACACCAGATTCAGTCAAATCTCTTCTGAAACCAGTCTTTTATGTCTAACAGTGTTGGGTACAAACATTCCAATGATTTTGTATTTGGGATGTTTATATCCTGAACGAGGATTGTACCTTAAGTATATCATTTGTGGACTATAAGTGCTGCTAATAAGGATGTCCATGTCCATTTGATGTTAACTTTGTGCATAGGGTAAGATTTGGGATCAGACTGCTCAAAATTGCTTTGTTATGTAATGCTTTCATTTTTATGAATTCCATTTTCCACTACTCACAGCATACTTGCTGTGGAATATGCAAACATATATTCTAGATAATGGTTGTGCTTTCCCCCCCCTCACTTTTGCCAAAGGAACTTGTCAGTGTACATTCTTTGAATGCAGTTTTTATATTCGTGCACCTGTAAAATGAGCTCATCTGGTATTTAATCTCATTTCATGTTATAAATCAGTAAGTAATATATGTGGGAAAACATAATGTCTGATGTAGTGCAGTTGCTGGCCAGTTAGCAGGCAAACAGCATCCACCTGGATGGGAGCTTCACTCAGTACAGAAGCATCATTTAAATCTCTGACCCTCGAGATGTGTACAAATGAGTTCAGTATCTGTTGAACTTTCAGAAAACAGCCACATACATAAGTGTGTCCAGTAATAAATTGAGATGAATTCCCCAGGACTTTACAGCAGAGGTCCTGAACCTCAACTATTTCCATTCCGGCAGCCACTTCTCACTTGCCAATAGAAAAAAGGGTGAAACATCCTCCTCTTTAGAGGCAGTGAGAACTTCTTTTCAGGGCCAACTGAAGACATACAGTAAATAACACGCCTACTACAACACTTACTTCCAGTAAAGACAAAAAAGAAATGAAAACAATCCCCAGTAGAAACATTTGGTGAGAGTTAAGCTCCTGCAATCAACAGACAATTCCTATCTGATTTTATCTGAAGGGTCAATCAGTGACACACCATTCTTTTGAAGAGTACAAATTCTTTTAAACTTTACCAAACAACTTAAAAGAAAAATGACCTTTAGAAAGTAATGAACTATTTTTAGACAAGAATGAATTGGAGAAGAAGAATTAAATAAGAGGACAGTGGCATCAAAGGCAAATCACATTCAACAGAAAATTGAAGATATTAAATTTGCTGTTACACTCTTCTTATAATTTGATAAGAAATTTGGTATTAGACAGTTGCTTTTTAGTTGTATGAATCTGCCACCTGCAATCCTCACTGAACATTTATCCTGGAAAGATCTGAAATGCATGTGTCAAGGAGACAGTAAGTTCAGGGGAGTGATTCTAAGAAGAAACTTCAGCCTCATACAACAGTTTTTGCAGTCATAGCAGATGTAGCTTTAATATCCTGATGTGGTCCTATTAAACTGCATTACTCACATATATGAATGTGTAAAGTTAGATCCAGACTAAATCAATGTTTCTCCCCCAGGTTCTTTGAGGATTCGTGAATATTCAAATAAAGTCTTAAGTCAGGATTCTGACTGAATTGTTTTCGTTGGTGGCACCCACACTGTAGTTAGTGGCCCTGTAGTAATTCATGGAGAATAATTCACAGAGAGCATGTCTGTATTAGCATAAATTTTCATAGAATCAGAGAATTACTTAGATTGTAGGGGACCTTAAAGGTTATTCAGTTCCAACCCCCTGCCATGGGTAGAGTTGCCACCCTCTAGATCAGGCTGCATAGAGTCCATGCAACATGGCCTTGAATGCCTCCAGAGATGGTGCATCCACGTCTCTAGGAAACTTGTTCAAGCACCTCACCGCTGTCTGAGTAAAAAATTTCCTCCTAACATCTAAGCTACATCTTTTTTAGTTTAAAGCCATTCTCCCTTGTCTTATCACTATCATACTGTGTAAGAATTTGGTCCCCATCCTGCTTGTAAGCTCCCTTCCAGTACTGGAAGGCCACAATGAGTCTCCCCAGACCTTTCCCTTCTCCAAGCTGAACAAGCCCAACTCCATCAACCTTTCTTCATAGGAGAAGTGCTTCAGCCCTCTGATCATCTTCCTGACCCTCCTCTGGACCCACTCCAATAGCTCCACATCTCTCTTGTGCTGAGGGCCCCAAGCCTGGACACAGTTAACTTCCTTATTTCCAGGTGTCTCTGCTAGTGTCAACAATGTTGTTGGTGGTTTTTCCCATGTTATTAATCTTATTCTTTATAAATTACAATCAAAACTTCCCCAGAACTTGGATTTGAATGTGAATTTACTTAGAAGAGGTCTGAAGAAAAAGAATGGGCTGTTGAAAGGAAAGGAAATGAAAAAAATGGTGTCTGCTGAGAAGCAATGCTAGAAAAAAAATCTTTATTTCAAGAAGCAGTGTGGGCAACATTGTTAGAAATGAAAGTGAAAACAATGCATGCTGGTACTCTATAATGAGAATACAGGGGAATGAGACTATGTGAGAATTTTGGCAGGGCAAATAGAATCGTGGATACTATTCTTTTGGGTTATTCACCCTACACCTGCCTTCCCTTCCCCATCACTCTCTTTTGTAACGGTGTCCTCCTTCCCCATCTCCCTGGTCAGGTTATTTGTAATAAACTGGTTGGACCAACATATGAACCGTTGCCTCTTAATCTCACGCAGGGTATACATATAATCAAAGAACCTTGTCTCCCTCTTTTATACTGAAGAGTGATGGGAGGGGTTTGGCCTCTTCTACCAGGAAACAAGCAGGACCAAAGGAAATGGTCACAAGTTGTACCAGAGGAGGTTTAAACTGGACATCAAGAAAAACTTTTTCTCTCAGAGAGTGGTCAGGCACTGGAATGGCCTGCCCAGGAAGGTGGTGGTGCCACCATCCCTGGGAGCGTTCAAGAGGTGTCTGGGTGAGGAGCTACAAGATATGGTTTAGCTCTTGTGGCAGCAATGGTAGTGGGTGGACGGTTGGACTAGATGATCTTGTAGGTCCTTTCCAACCTTGTGATGTGTAAAAGACTGTGAAATTGATATCTTAACACCAATATCTTCATTAGTGGTTTTTATTTTCAATTATCTGAGCAGAAAATAAAAGAAAAGGAGAAGAGACAAGGCATGGAGAAATAAACCTTATGGAGAATGATGCCCTTTAAACCTGGAGCTGGTTACATAATAACTGGGAAACCTCAAATTATCTTGTTATCTAATTATAAGAGGATAAATCCTGCCTCTTAAAGTAATTACACTGTTTCTGAATTGGAAATGAAAGATCTGGGAATTTTGGATCACTGAAAAATACTGTCATTCATCCCTGGAGTTTATTGTCTTCAAAAAACAGTCTTTCTAAGCCTAAAAGAGTAATATTTGCTTTCTGCTGCATATGTTTGACAGAGAGAGTCTTATCATTAGATAAGAGTTAGAGTAGCTACCATCCCACATTCTCCAAATACAGTCAGATGTTTTGGGGACTAAGTGGTGGAAAAGCTCAGTCTTCAATCACACAAAGCAGTCTGCATCTTTTTTGTACCATTTGTTTAGTAGGCTGACATGGGATGCCTAACATCCTTAAATATCTGTATTTAGGCAGCTGCTTAATTAAATTCTCAAGGCTGCATTTTAATGGGGGTAATTCATTTTAAATGAACAACAAAATATAAGCCCTTTCTTGCCCTCTTCTCTTAGCAGATTGTACTGTTATCAGTTGCTTCTGGCTGGCCACAAATAACAGTGACAGCTTGAAACGAATCACTGATCTTCACAGCCCTCCTTCTCGGCAAATCAGTCTCAAAATCTGATGGAAATTAACGTAGGTGTTTTATGATAGCTTTTTGAGAAAACAAAACATTTCTGAGTTCTTTTAATGGCCCTCAAGTATCAGAGTCTGTTCAGAATATCTTTGTTTAGCAGTGGGAAGAGTTTTGCTTAACAATATTTCACCTGCTTACATATTATAACAATTCCTAATTGCTAGAAAAGTCTATTTATTCTTTAAAAAAAAATGAAACCACATAAAATTAACAGTTTGATTCATTTTACCTGACTGAAATTCATCTTATTCGCTATATATATGTATATATTTAAATCTGCCTTCATTTTTCCAGGGTGTCCAATTAAAGTTGTCAAGCAGAAAACACAAAACAAACAAAGAAACAAGCAAACATCCCACGATGATAAAGTAGTTAGAACTGATGTAATTAGTCAGTTTTATAAGTATTAATTCCATGTAAAATGTTTTATATCCCCATATACAAAACATAACAGTCGCTCACAAGCCAAATATGGCCCCGCTGTTAGTCAGGTAGTTTAACAAACTTCAGTAGAGTTGTCCTAGGAAATAAATAGGCTCCTGTTTCATTTGTTTGTTTGTTTAATAATTCAAGCTATTCAGAGAAGGCATTGCTTTTAATTTAAATTTTATATAGTTAAAGCACTTTCTCAAGAAATGGTTATGGTGGTGATGATGATGAGATAGAATTGTTAATCATCAGAGTGACTACAAACCTTTAAAACTGACCTATATTTTCTAATAGGTGAAAATGACTTGTGAAATATCCGCTGTGATTGTTCCTCATTCACTGCTGCAGCACTTCCTCTGCTCATATCCCAGACAAAATTAGCTCCTACTGACTGCAGTGGCTTATCCAGGGAGCAACTAATCTTATCTGAATTTCACAAATACCTCAAATGGTAGCTTGTGACCTTGATTACTAGGAGAGTAGAGCTAATCAGATTCCTTTCCTTAAAACAGTGGTTCATTCAGACCCTTCACTCTGAGATCAAAGCTGTTTCTTCTCTCTGTCTGCAGGGAAACTCATTAGAAGGAGGTTGTCAGGGTTATAATCATGCAACAGCTTTACTTCTGGGTTATAACGCTTTTCCTTTCTTATCGGCCTGTGAGGTCCAAAGTGAGAAGAACAAAGTAGGTATCACTGACATATGATACTTGTAATACTTTCTGAAATTGCTGTGGTCTGCTATCTGTTTTATTCAATTCTTCAGTTTTAAAGTGTTTTGCATTTATATCTCAACAATAAAACAAGATTGGATGGGAGGGGGAGGGATTTTCTGGCTTCTAACATTTAAAAATCAGCAACTATATAAACAAGCTCTTTTCAAATTAAAACTTCATTGGTTTGACTGCATCATTTATTTAACTTGATAAATGCTTGCAGATTAATTTTATCTTAAGAACTATGTATCGTTTAATAATTTCCCCATTGTTTCCACGTATTTTTAGAAAAATATGTAAAAATATGTAAGAATAAAGAAAACTAAATTAAGATGTGTCCCTATTTTAAGCTGCAAATTAATCTTGTACAGTGCTTTCAAGTGTATGCTTTCCAACTAGGAATAATGCAACTTTTGCTCTGATAATTCTTTGATGTGGTGGTAACTTCAAAAAAAGAGATTAATTTCTTACATCTGTAAGATTTGCAGAAAAAAAAAATGTCATTAGGACATACCTACATTGAGTAATCTGTTGCAAAATGATAGGACTGCAAGAGTCACTGAATGGACTAGTCATGGAGTCCAAAGCTGAATGATCACATCTATGTGGCATTACGGCAAGCCAAGCAATCAGAGAGCAATGTCATGGCAACAGTTACACAAGCTCCAAGAACTGAGCCAGTGCCTACACAGCACCACATTATATTTCTTTAGCATTCCTGTGCATTGGTCCAAGTATTTCAGTTCATTCAGAGCTAACTCAAGGATCTTTAATATATTGTCTTGTACAGCAATATCATTATATGTTCCTTCATATTCAGCCACTGCATATTGCAATGCGTTTTCCAGCTTACCATTTGGTAAGATTCATTGTTCTCTTCTTTGTCCATTAAATGGGCCGATCCACACAAAATACTGTTGTTACCTTTTGCCTCCTGGGTCCTTTCTCTATTTCTCCCTCTGCTGCTGCCCCTTCAAATCCTGTCTGGACTCACACTATTACCTACCAGCAGCAGCTCTTTCCCATCACCATTTCAGCTGTGTGACAGATGGCAAGTTAGTGGTCTGTTAAGCTCTCTTCTGCATCACAGTTAACTTTTAAGGGTGACATGTCTCACAGGCAACATGTGTTTTCATCTTGTGATCTGTTTTTTTCTGCACTCAGCTCTTTGGAATCCACTCCCAAATACATCTTCTGCCCTACCACAATTAAAATCATGCTTCAGCTTAAAATATAACATAATATATTAAAAATTTAAAATAATAGTATACAAGTATTTATACAGTAAAAAGGCGAATAATAAGACTAAACAACATTTTCTGGGACAATATGCACTGATCTACCAACCACTGAAAGGTGTCTTATGGATGATAAATTTTTCTATTTAAGGAAGAAGAGTTTTCCTCTGTCTGAGATATTTGCTCTTCTGTATGATTTCAGAAGTTAGATATAGTATTTAAAATTGATCTCAATATAGAAGTTGAACACTATATAAGACCAGCTGGAATCAGTCAAAGCTTTGGGTGTACAGAATCACTCAGGATGGATATGCCTTATCCTTCCCAGTGCCTTATCTTAGATAAATAAAATAGAATACAAATCTACAAAGTTATTTTTACTGAGTCCTTTGGCTCCCCACTCTCACTTCAGGCTCCTCGACAGTATTTTTTAATCTAATTTGAACAGGAATTAATAAGAATTTATTGAATTCATTGTAAAAAAATCTAGTTGTTGTTGTTTTTTTTTTTTTTTATCTGAGCAAATAACAGTTGAGAGAGTTCTTCACCAAACTGTGCTTAAGAGAAACTGACATTCTACATCCATCTTCTGTATCTAATTTACCTGTCCTCCTCAGAAGTTCACAATGGAAGAAGGAAAAAAAGGAGGATTTCATACCTTTTCCAAAAATACACTTTACCATGGCATAGAAGGCACTGAATTTATGCAGTTGAAAATACAGGATCAGATAGATTTGAAATTTGCATCCCACAAAATTTAAAGATCTGCATGCAAAATCAGGAGCCTGCTTGACATATGAATGACATTAGGAATGAATAGTGCTGTGTTAGCAAATTCCAGATGGTGAAGTTTGTCATACTGGTCAGCAATAATTGCTAAGTTGAATTTCTCAAAAATGCCCAGCACTGAACACATGACTGTAGCCCTGTACAAAACAACAGAGGATATTTGGCCAACTAGGCTCTGTGATTGGCAAAACATTCAGATATTTCATTTTGGAAAAGAAATGTCACTTTATGAAGTGGAACTTCCAACAAGCTATTCCACTGCCACTGCTGACAGGGAAAAAATCTCTATTTTTTCATTTATTTAAAAGTAGAATATATTATTTTAAAATTGTGGGTATATGAATACAGGTTTCTGATATGTAAAATATTATCTTGTTTATAGGTTACAGGAAAAAAAAAAGTAACACTACCTTTTTGTTGATCTATGGAGTTTTCTAGCTTGCTCAAATGACATCACTATTGTATTTTGAACAGTTAATTTTATGTCAGCAATCATTGATAATACTCTATTTTTATTGTTTTACCACCTGTAGACTGAAAAATATTTTCACAAATGCCGCTGAGGAAAACAGCTTTTATTTCGCGTGAGATGATTTCAAAGCATGGGGTTTTATACATTTAGATGGCCATCAATATGGCAAAAAGATAAAACAAAAGTAGGCTTGTCTTGTTGTTTTTCAAAGTAAACATTGTAATTAGATTGGGAGGTATAAAAGAAGCAGAAACAGTAGATACCTTTTGCACCCCCTTTTTATTGTAGGTTACAAATAGTGCTGGGGACAGAAGGAGGAATAAATTTTCTTTTCCAAAGTATGTGAAAGTAGTCCAGAGCTACTGATCCTCTATGTTCCTCTCTCTTCTCTGTGACAGTGCTGCCACGCTGTTTAGATAATTTGTACTGTTTGACAAATGTCCTTAACAAAAGATTGACTAAAGGAACCAAACACTGAGGCAGGCTTCAAAATGAAGGAAAATTTCTCCAAAGACACCAGGAGGCCTGATTTTTTTATTTTTTTTTTTGTCACAAAAATAGTTCTCACCAAAATACTGTCATTTTACAGAAAACTGTAAGTAGACAAGATCATTTTTGCTCAGTTACAACATGGCACATTTTAGATAAAAGTAGATGATATTTTACATTTTGCAGAGTAAAACAAAACAGAACAACAACAGCAAATAAAAAAGATTACTTCCTTAAAAAGTACTCAGTTGCTCCAGTCTTGGTCTTTCTTTGGTGGTACACAAGAGGCAGAGGAAAGAAAAGCTGGAATCGTGTTCTTCTCTTGAAAGAGTGCCCTCTAGATTGTGAAAAGACCACCTCGAATCTCAACTGGATCTTGATTTCTCTGTGACAGTTCTGTCCTGAGCTACAGCCAGTTTGAAATATATGAGGTGTTTAAGAGGCAGCTCTTGGACAAGCGCCAGTGTGTTTGTTATCTACTGCAGTCATCCAGGACAGGAGCAGAATGGAAAAAACTTCATTAAGAAACCTCTTTTCAGCTTATGGCTTGTGCAAGAATGGAGTAATTTTTGGATCTGAGGAAGTAGACAGACTTATTTTGCTAATTAATAAATTAATTTAAAAGAAAGCAGAATGCAACATAAACTCATCAAAATACTGTCCATTTTAATTATCCCAGACTGACAATTTTTAGCTGAACTTTTAATTTCCCTGAAGTCTTCCATTTTTTCACATGAACTCACAGTGATGATTAACCTATTCACCTTTTGTTCTCACACCCATCTTCAAATTAAGTTTGTCCTGTCCTTCACAAAATGTCTTGGCAATTGCTGCAAGCCCCATTTGCTTCTTGCAGTGTAGAGATTCAATAAGATAAGGTGCTCCTACCTTTTTCCCATTAAATTTTTTCATCATTAGCTTTCTTGACTAACAGACCTTAAAGTTATCAACTTACAGTTTCTTTGTTCTGCTTTTGGGTCGTCACTGAGCCACTCGAAAGCGCTTTGGCTTTACTGAGTGCATGCCATCTGTAGAAGTCCTCCAGGAAAACAGCTTCTGCAATGGAAAAATTATTTTTACTATTCTCTCTAGGTCTCTATTCCATACCTGTTTCCCTCATCATCCATCATCACCTTCAGAACTGTTTTGGCCTCTTTTACTAATAGACTTATCTTCAGATTTTCTCTCCTGTCCATGTGCAGGAATTTGTATTTATGAACCCTGTAACGTGCTCCAAAGAAGTGTGACTTGACACATTAGCACATCTTGCTATACATTCAAAGGTGGAGCACGTCTCACTGTCAGTAGCAAAGGAGAACAGTTCATCACTCAGCATGACACACTGTTCATCACTTCTGTGAAGTGGGAAACACTTCATTCTTTGCAAACAGACTAGCTGTGCATGAAAATCTATTTATTCACCTCTGAAATAATGCTTTTTTAATTGTAATGAAAATCTGGATAGAAAGGAAGGTAAGTCTTTGTCTCCACGTTAATTCAGACATATCTAATTTTTTTGTCCATTTAATTGCACTTAAATACTTGGTTCATTTATATCCCCATGATGCAGCTGGCATGAATATTGCTTATAACTTGTTTTCAACATTAGAATCTGAAAATATCCCATTAGAGATATCAGATGACTAAAAGCTGAATTAAAGTATGGCAGAAATCTTACTGTAACAAGATATATACCATTGTTTTAATTGTAAAGTGTATAGAATTACCTTATTGTTTCAAATGTTCACTTGTTTTACCAGAACTTATATATTTTTAAGTAGCATAACAAATATGTAACATTACACACACATTTGTATTACAATCTCCTGAGAAACCATGACCCACATAAATGCATATGCATTCTTAATTTTCCTTTCCAATTTAAAACTGAAATCCATTCAGTTAAATAAATAAATAAGTAAAATTCAAACTGAAGTTCCATATACTTAGAAGTCTTCCAGAAATTATTTTTTACTGAAATTTTATCAAGCAAATTTCTTACTAAAGGATTATGGAATTATAATATTTACATTTTATAGAGATGAGAAAAAATCAGTGCAAAGAAAATAAGTATCGTTTATATACTGGAAACAGGTGCAAAGAAAAGATTTGCCATTATCCCTTTGAAAACCAGAGGCAAAGATATAAATAGCAATCTTTATTTTTTGCTTTCAGACCTAAATTCTACTTACTGGAATATACTGCTTAGAACAAAAATATTAAATCACTGAAGATAATTTATGACTTTTTTTACATTTATTTTAGTGTTCTTTATACACAACCTTTAGTCACTGATTTCTGCTAGTGCCAGATCGTGGAACACTAAGTAATCTTGTAATAAGGAAGTTGTACTCAGAACTGGTAAGGCCACACCTCAAGTGCTGTGTTTTGGACCCCTGATTACAAGACACTGAGGCCCTGAAATGTATACAGAGAAGGATAATAGAGCTGTGAAGGGACCGAAGCACAGGTCTTATAGAATTGTTTAGCCTGGAGAAAAGGAGGCTCAGGGGAACCTCTCATTGGTCTCTGTAACTCCATGAAAGGAGAAATGGTGCACTATTAGAAGATGCTGCCCAGGGAGGTGGTGGGGTAACTATCCCAGGACGTGTTAAAGAAATGCGTAGATGTGACTCTGAGGGACATGGTTTGGTGGGTATGGTGATGATGGGCTGATTCTTAAACTAGATGACCTTTGATGTCTTTTCTAACCTTAACGATTCTATCACTCTAAGTTAGAGGGTAAAGAATAATATTTTTATCATCTGTGGAAGGAGAACACATTTTGTTCCACAACAAAGAACATAAACATAAACATAATTATGTCTCATTTTCTGGAAAACTAGTAGGTGTTTTCATGACTGACAGTGGTGGATAAATGAAACATACTGGGTGGAAGAGAAGTGAGTCAGGTAAGACCATTGGATATTGTCATCACTTTAGCTTGAGCAAAGTGCTCTAGGTGGGCTAACAACATTTCTATGTTACATTTTCCACAGACAAGAAGATTTCACTGGGAAGGTATCTCAGACAGAGGAAGTCCCTGCTGAGAAGTTGTGCTGCTGCTAGGAGACAACTGATTGAGCATAGCTGTAGAGTGTCTCTGTCTAATTTTCATGTAGTAGTTCAACTTTCCATCAGATAGCATTTTCTGGTCACTGCTCACATTGTTAGCCTTTCAATAAAGATTCCATATTCCACATGGCAAAGTAGGAAACATGCAGAGATCTCTCTCAAAATAGAAAAATGATTTCTGATCAAGATGAGGATAATGCCTGTCTGGGAGAAAATATGCATTCTGTCTACAGATGTATTTGCATGTGGTCCACTATGGAAAACAATTCTTAAGCCAACGAGAGGTATTTTATTTGTTGCTATTATAATTCTGGAATAATTGAGCCTATAATGCCTAGGTGTTTCTCATCACTATCCTCACTGTCGTAGTCGTAGACCATTAGTTTCTACTCACCACAATTGAACTGGTGTATTCCAAATCTGTTTTTGTGTCAGCTTATGTAGCAGGAAGCTTGAACTAAAGAACAAGATCTGGTGGCAGTATTTTGTTTGTTTGCCTTATTTAGTTTATTTAGGCTAAGCGTTTGTAACAATGATAGTATGGTGCCCATGCTGTTTGAGGGTAATATTCCAGAGTCAGTGACCAACCTCCAGAGATCCTATCTAAAAATCAAAAGATTATGTATGACCTATGCTGTTTTTGCAAAGTTCTGTGTCATGTCCCATTCAACCACCCCTCAGCAGACATTCTAAAAGGAGTACAAGGCACCTTAGCAACGGTCTTCATGGATTTTTCACTGAGTACTCGCTCTTAGTCAATGAACCTAGGAACAGTGTTGGAGGTTGTGGGCTGTCTGTGTGTGTGAAAGGGGGAAGAAATATGCAAGCAGAGATTTTGTGGCCAAATGTCTCAACTTGCTACCTGCTTTTAACTACCACAGCTGGAGAGGTCAAAACCATGTACTTTTCTCACTTCTTTTATGGGTCTGTCATCTATTGTTGTTGAAAACATATAAGGAATTTTGTATTATGATGTAATTTATGTAACTTGTCCAAAACAATATTAGATTTATTCCATTTGCTATATATGAAAGATATCATTAGAATGCAGCCCATTTGGCAAAACTTGTCTCATAGTTCCGGGCAAGGATTCAATCACCTGTTGCTAAGATACTTAAAAAATATTGTCTGTTTTTAAATGTTCCTTTTTAATTGAATAAACTGTTAGTTTGAAATATTGCTGCTGAGGTTAAAAAGGTTTATAAAATCATATAACTTTTTTTACTGGAAGGCAAGTTTTAGAATCACTTAAATGCAACAGCTGTGGCTTTTATTTATTCTGTTCTTTAGTTAGACATTAAAAGTTGCATTCAAATAATGACTGCTTGAATATTTTTGAACTGAGTTATTAGAACAATGTCACAGACCAGCTTAAAATTTTAAGTACCAATACATTAGATCCACAGAATGCACGTCAGCTCTATAAAAAATTCCAGGAAATATAACTGTTCTTATGGGCTCTGATAATGCATAGGAATGTTACACTGGCACTGGCACGTTACCTCCTTGCAATGAAATTGAAAGCATAGAGCCACATACTTCCTATCACTATATGTTTAGAATGATGTAACGTGGTCATAAAAGATAGCTCTTTTTTCTTTTATTTTTTTCCCCAAATATCCTTTAATATCTAACTAATATATTTATATGTATTTTGTCAGAGGGAGATCCCCAAGAAATGGAATTACACTGACATTTGATTGCTAAAGTAGGAATCTTTTGTATGTGAAACTCAGACAACGCAGTAGAGTTCACTTTCTGATTGGGTTAGTTTTTATCTCATTGCAGTAGAATTTACAGGCAGAAGGAGTGTTCTGCTTGCCTAATAAAATTGCACTTAGTATATTAACACTTCTGGGCCCTGACACTCACAGGTAAATACTCAGCAGGATTTTGGAGTCTTAAAGGGATTAAAGATCTCTCCTTTGAATTTATCTTTTGTGGTCTGTAAAGAGCAGAGATTGTTTTATGCCACCAATTTGACAGCCCAGCTGTCTTAGCCGAGTGACACCCAACTCTTCAGAAATCTGATTTTTATATTTCACTGAAGAACTTTGTCACAGAATGGAAGATATCAGTCTGTGCTTTTGGGAATGGAAAATGTTGACCAGTCATATTCCTAATATTTGACAAACATAAAACCATTTTATTTTATTTCCTATTATTTTTTTACAGGAATCTTATCCTTTGCCTATTTACTAGCCTCATGAACAGCGTGCTCGTGTATATAAGTATAATTAAGTTTATGTATGCAATGATGGTGCAAAAGTTGTAGATACATTTAGTTTTACTATCAACATTTCAAGAGAGGTATTTCATTGACTGAAAACCTACAGTTTAGAAATTATTACATTACAAAAAGGGTGATTCTGAAGTTTTTCAGACACATGAAATATAGGTAGTACAAAAAATTTTAGCAAAAAACGCATAAGGGCTTTCTTAATATAAGATTAATAAATGTCACAGTGTACTGTCTAGTGTGATGTGTGCCTAAGAAATACCAGCAGACCAAGGCAAGCCAAGAGTATAGATCCAAACTTCTCCAAACTGGTACAGTGTTTTCTAACTGTTTTCCTAGTTGGTGCAGTAAAAGGAAGGCAGGAAAGAGCCCAGTCAGATGATCCTAAGTCTGACATCATCGTACTGAATATTACATCGCTCTTGCTCTAAACGTTAACAACTGAACAAGACCCAAAAGCAGTGGTACTGATTTGAGAATAAATTTTGTCACAACTAACTGTTGCATTTCATACATTAGTTAAAAAAAAGTATTACAAGAAAGAGATTACTGTGTCACTAAATAACTAGATACTGTACTATGTCTTACATCCACAAAGAAAAAGGGTAAAAAGAGGTATCTTGGAGCTGCTCCCTATAATTTTATAATGTCAAAAGACCAAGAATTAAGAGGAATATATTGTTAAAAAATTGCAATTTACATGCAGAACAGATTCTCCTGAATGTCTCGTCTTGGCAAACTGATCTATGAAATGTGTCTGTTCCCTAACAATTATCAGTTTACTGTATAATAAAATTGTAGTCTTACAAAACTGATGACTGTGTATGAGCTCTTGCCTGCACTTACTTTACAATGAACACAGAGCATGTATTCCTTACTGAAATTTTTCTCATCTTAAAAGAGTCATCCAAAATAGATAACATGAATCATGCCTTCAAGACCTTATTTTTCTTCTTTTACAGTCGAGGAGTCTGGAGCAATCTTATCTGACATCAGACAGCCAGAGTTAGATGAGATTACTATCTTCTCCCAGTCGTTTTAACTGGTGAGTACCTGCATCTGCACCTACTTTCTGCCTTTTAATTTGTGTCCAGTATGCAGTCTGGTGAAGCTGATTCCTGTGTCTTGTCACTGCACAGAACTGTGTTCCAGAGCTTAGCTGGAAGCTGTCATAAAATATAATGCTTCTTCTCATTTAGAAATTTAATATGTTTCAAATTGAAAACTCTTTTTCTGTTCCCATATGAAAGCTGTTTAATGGCTCTTAGCTGCAATGAGGACACTCCAACAGCGAGGAACCTATTTCCATGCCCTGTCCCTGGTCCGTGAAGCAGTTAACTTTCTCTTGATTCCTGGGGATGAGAAGGCTTTAAGCATGTTAGTTAAGTTTATTCAGAGGGATTGACTCTGACAAAGTCTGTGGAATTGAGGCCATGGATGTATTTAAATGTGTTCTCCACCTGCGCACACACACAGCAGCATCGTCCAACTCTGATGCATTTCAAATTGATTGAAACTATAAATAGTGCTGCTGGCAAAGCTGCAAACAGTAACTTCTGGACTAGACTTCAGCCTTTGCACAGTAAAGTCAGTCAGATCAGTGAACAGTACAGTTTGTTGGGTTTAAGGTATGTCGTTGAGTCCTCTACTACTCATAACACTGTCAGACTTACTTCTGTTTAATCTCATGCAGTAACAAGCTAGCAGAGTTTAAATAAAAAATTCCCAGTATTAAAAACAAAAGTGATTATTCTGCAATCCCCAAAGATCCAGCTGCTGCCAGCAGTTAACCGTTGATGCGTGAGAATGACCTGGAGGTCAGAAGAGATTTCTTTAGTTAATGAGTAGGTTTGTGCATGGCCCAGAGATGTGAATCAACATTTTCTACCTCTAGTAGTGAGGAGAAGTGACACTCGCAAAGGTTTCAGATTGAAAAGAAAGAAAGATGAAAACAATTTTTGCTGTGTAGCTTTTGCCACTTTCCTAAAATCAGCTCTGTAGGACTTGACTGCCTTACAGTTATCAGAAAATGATAGAAATTATTTTTCACAAGATTGGTCCTTGAGTTTTATAGCCACAGCTGAAGTTTTCATCCTAAATATGATTTTTCAATTAGAAAAACATGACTAAGGCTCATGTTTTCCAACCAGCTGTCCCAAAATTTCTATTCTTACATCAGCCACTGCCCTGCTGTGTGACTGCAGGCAATTTCTCAACTCATTTATTTTCATTTATGATTATTTGTATTGCTGTATATCTAGGAGCCAGAGCCCTCTGTGCCAGGTGCTGTAAAAGAGAACAGAGGACAATTCCTACTGGACAAAGCTGAGAGTATAAATAGAGCTAAAATGCTGGAATGGGCACAGCCTGACAGTTGAGGAACAAAAGAAGCTAGTGACATGGTATGTCTTAGCACAGTATGCAAGGATCTTTGCATAGAATCAAAGAATCATTTGAATTGAAAGGGACTCTTAAAGGCCTTTTAGTCCAACTCCTCTGTAATGAGCAGGGACACCTACAACTTCATCAGACACTCAGAGCCCTGTCCAGCCTGACCTTGAGTGTCTCCAAGGACAGAGCATCCTCCACTCCTCTGTACAATGTGTTCTAATACCTCACCATTCTTTTTGTAAAAAACTTCTTCCTTATACCCAGCCCAAATGCCAGCAGTGTGTCAGTGTTTTCTATCTCCACCTTCCTAGAAAAATATCTTAAAGAAGATACCTAAAGGTAAGAGGTACATGAGGAATAACAAAGGTGCTTAGAAGCCCACACAAGCCAGACACGTGCAGACCAGCTGGGAACTGCCTTGCTGATGAAGGTCCATGGCTGTCTCAGTGATGTAAAGGATGGAGATGAGGGATGTGACAAGATGAGTGGAGTGTTCATTGGGGTGATGGCCAGGCCATGTGGAAGAACTGCGTTTATCTAAGTGATGGAAGAAGGACACAGTAGTATTCAACAGGTGATGTAGTGACAGCTTTCTTGAGTAGTAAGCATGGGAGTTGGAAGGAGAAGTTGTATTTTAGAACCATTATAGTGGCACAGCATTTGAGATGCTTTCTGGGTATGAATACCCACAGAGAAATGGCTCAGTGATTGCATGTAAATAGTGAACTTAAATGACAGAGTTATGGCAGCCTGGTGATGCTATTCTTTGACATGGAAGTATTGTAATCTATTTAGTGATGGCATTCAATTTTCACTAACACTTAGCAGGATGTGTCCCCTCCTGCACTGTGGCAAATAGCTAATAGAAAATTCAGTATGTAAATAGGTCCCTTAGCTCTCTTTAAAATCATTTTATGGATCTAGGTGGTGAAAAGCTCAATTTGAAGACTTAATTAAGAAAATTACAAACAAGGGAGAGGACCAAATAAATCCACAACACCTGCACATGCTATGAATTCTTTTTTTTTTTTTTTTGCAAAATATAAAGAAACGCTCATCTTCACGCTTAAACTAACCCAACTGTTAAGTTGACCATCCAGATTTCATGAGATTAGTTTTTATCACTGCCACATCTGTACTCCACCAGGATTTAATACAAAATGTGAATCTTTCCTAAATCACAGCACTTAAACTTCTAATCTTGTTTGTTTGTTTTGATTAAACAAAGATGTTCTGCTTTTTTTGTAGAAGTGATGTCACCTAATTGACTGCATGTTGGTTTAGCCTTTAAAGCCATAAAATGTGATTCTATTCTTCGTAGCTTTTAAGCTTGATTAAAGCAAGCTCCTCAAGTTGTTCTGTAATAGCAGGGCTCCCCAGAAATGGGGAGAGATTCTCAAGTGGTTTAATGTTTAGAAAATGAAGAAACATCTCCACCCTCTCATGTAACCACAGGAAACAAAGTATTAAAGTTGGGGAGGGGGGAAAGGAGTGGGAGAAAGAAAAGTTTGTTCTCTGTCTTTCCCCTAAAATATGAACCACAAAGAATTGTTTTCCTTTCATGTGAAGGGGTTTTCAACGTTTCATTTCCTTAGCTTTCTATATAGTACGAGCAAAACTCTTAAATCACTAGTTAGCGGTTTCGATCTAAATCTCATCATCTAATTATTTTTACAACGCATTCTTGGAAGGGTAGGAATGGTTCTGCCAGAAGATGTTTCACAATAATTAGAAGCCCCAATGGGTCTCTTAAGAATGTTTAAAGGGTTCCATATGCAGGCTGCTATGGGGACCCATACTGTACACAGCTCTTCGTTTGAAGCAATAAGTCTTGACAGCCCTTGTTTTATTTTATTATAGCAAACAAAATCCATGCCAACCAATCAGATTGCTAGATGCTTTGCCATTCTACACTGGGAAAAATAACAATAGAGATCAGTTAGCTACAAAGGCTCTGTCATATTCATGCAAGTATGGGCTGCTTGAAAGGTGTTTCTCTTGAAGACTTTGTTGTGACATAGAGATGACGCTAGAAGGTGATTTTTAGCAAATTAACCTGCTTTAAAGCTGGCACAAAAAGTTTTAGTTTTCGTGTTTGCAATAAATGTACAGAAATTGAGTTTGGAAGTTAAAATATATGAACCAGAATAAGGCTTGATAATGAATATGCAAAAGACCTCCTACCGCTGTGGGTGTTAGCCAACAGTAGCTCCTGTATACTTTCAGCTGAGCATTTCTTGCTTGTGTAGTGTCTTTCTATACAGTAAGAGGTGCCTGAAGAAAGTGGGCTAGACAAGGAGGGCTATATCTCATATCTTATGAATTTCTTTGTACATGTTACTTATATTTTAAGCAGTGTGCAGCTACTTCAAAGACAGAAAGCTGGAGCTCTCCCACAGTGAAGTACTGATTCATAACAAGCACATAAGCAAAAATAAGTAATTGAGGCACACAAGGAAAAAGAAAACTCTCAATTCAAACCACCAATTACCACGAGAGCTTAGCAAGAAAGCAGAAAATTCCAAGAGCATCCTCTTCCTTCTGAGTCTCGCATAGCACTCTGACTTTTTAGCTAGCTTTTGGGAAAACTTAGCTGTAGTTAACTATTTGTCCCTGAGAGTAGCAGAACAATTTTTGTAGCTAACTAGAGATGTATGTTTTCAGAAAAGTGATTTTCGTGCATATGTTAAATATTTGTGGCTTTATTAGGCATGTTCAAATGTATGCATGCAATTGCATATGCCTACAGTCTCAAACCTAGTTCACAGCGTCTTGGTGTTAGGGTACAGACATATTTCCTGTGTCAACTGTAAAGTAATTGGTTTCATCTCTACTTTTACTTTAAGTGAATGCTTTGGCACAAACTCCCTTTGAGACATTATGGTATTGAACAGATATCTATGTTTCATTGGCGTGGAGCAGACCAGGATTTAAATATTACAAGAAGTGAATTGATTCAGAAACATTTTTTGTTTGGAAGGTTAATTTTAAATATGCTTTTTTTTTTCATGATATTTATAAATTTCTTTTAAGAATGTGTTCTGCAGTTTTAAAATAATCACTGTAATTATATGTAAGTTCTGATGATTTCAGACAATATTTAGAATTTGCATTAATTCTTCTATTTGCTGCTTTTCTTACAGTTTTTAAATGAACAGTCAAAGTGTTTGGTCTCTTTGTGAAATGAGCAGGAGATATTTACTGTCTCTTTTATAATAATTACAATTGCTGTTCCCCCACCATACAGAAGACAGATAAATATAAATCTAACATAGCTCATGTGTCTTTTTTTTTTTTTGAGTTCCATGCAAATACAAGACAGCACAGGATAATTAAACTAGCTCAGACTTCATGTACTTTTCACAAACACAATATTAAGTTTTATCTGAAAACTTATTCTTTTCTTATTTTTTTTTGTCTTGTATGTCTGTGCTTTTTCAAAATTCAGGTAGAGTAATAGGCTTATTCAGAAATAAAAACTACAAAACTCAAATGGAATAAAATTCTCCTTGGAGACGTCCATCTCGCTTGGGTGCCTGTAGAAGATATCCAGAGCAAATAGCCTTCAGAAGTAGATAACTCATGAAGGTATCTGTAATTAGACCATGTAGAAGGTTTGTGGGCTGGTTCAGCCCGGTTCCGCGACAACTAAGGAGGGAGGCCCACAGGCCCACACCCCGGACAAGGGGAAGGGGGAAAGGAAAAAGGGAGATGAGCCCTGAAAAAGAAACAAAACAGCGGCAACGATCTGAGGAGGAAAAGCTAATTTACTAAATAAGATATTAGGAAGTAAAATAATACAATATAATACAATACAATTGGAACTGAGCCCAAACAAAATGGGCAAGAGAGAGAGTGTCCGATAAACCGAAGGCCTTACGCTAGCGTTGAAGGCGATACGGCAGCGAGCACCCACTGTTGAGTCGATCCCAGAGGAAAAAGAGAGTGTCCCGTGACCGCAGACCGTTTTTATCTTTTTTCCCTTAGAGCGGAAAACACGTAAAAATACAAAGCATCGCAAAGTTCTCTGGGGAATGTAGTTCTCCCTCTCTTCTGAAACAGGCATATCCATAACTATTGATGATCCACAGAGATGTAGCATTAACTCTCTAACTCCCAATACACCACGTGATGTTATGATGTGGAATATCAACAATACAACAAAAAATCATAAAACCATGACAGACCAGAAGAATTTAATTCTAATTTTATTAAACCAAAAAAAAAAAAAAATCAGCGCCTTTCTGGCACCCTGTCTTACTGCCACTGCAAACTGCAAAACATTCCCTAGTGTGCTATGAAACACTGAGATGTCGAGTGCAAAAGACAATAATAAGTATTCTCAGAACCTCAAGAGAAATAAAAAGCACTGTCCACACTAATAGTGTGAAGTTTTGGGGGTGAAGATGTCCAAGTGATTCTGAAGAATGAACTGCATCCTGTGCCAAACACTGCATGCACTTTTCAATAACCTTTGCCAGATTGACTTGGGACCTGATCGAGATGAGCTGGTCAGACAGCACATACATAGGTTGCTCAGAAAATAATATTTATTTCTATAGAAACTACAACAGATACAAAGAACACATTAACACCATTTAACAGAAAAAAAAAATTATCAGCTACAAAACATTAGTATGAGAACAAGTCCTCATATATTTATTAGTGTATGTACTTCTTGAGTTGTAACTTAACAGTTTTCAGAAGAGTAAGAATGCTTTGCTTCCAACAACCCTTTGGAGATTGACCTAAAATAATTATATAATTTTATAAAGAATGTATTTTTGTACCTAGACATAAAGCAAGGGCTGCTCCAAGAGTAATGCCTCTCATTTTCATGATATCAGAAGATGGTGGTGGTATAACAAGTAGAGGTTAAAAATCCTCATCAGTATTCCTTAAATTTTTTTTGCCATGCAACACAGACAGCAACAGTGGAGAAGACTGACAAAATGATGTCTGACATAGAAATGACCATGAAGCAAAGATGTGGAATTCAATTATGGAAAGCAGAAAAAATGGTGCCCAACGACATTCACGAACACTTGTTGAATGTTTATGACAACCAAACAGTGGATGTGAGCACAGCGAGGCAGTGGGTGGTATGTTTCAGCAGTGGTGATGGCAACAATGGACTACCTCCATAGGATTTTTTTTGGTGCCTGTGAAAAGGCACAGTTAATGGTAGTGAATGTGTTGAAAAATAGTGTTTTGTAGCTGAGAATTTGCTCTATCAAGTAATGTTATTGTTCTCTCTGTATCCATTGAAGTTTCCATAGAAATAAATAGGAGGCATCACCTTCAGCGTAACCTACTTAATTACCACATCATGCTGGTCTGTTCTGCAAACTTTAATTTATCTGAGGTTCCACTGTCTGTACTTTTCCTTCTTTTCCCTAAGTTTAATCAGCAATTCCTTGCTCAGCCATGCTGGTTTCCTTCTTCCTCTGCCTGATTTCTTATGCTGGCAGGTGGAGAGCTATTGTGTACTCAGAGACATGACCTGAAAGAGCTGCCACCCCTGTGGTATATCAGAGAATCACAGAATTGTAGGGGCTGGAAGGGACCTCTAGAGATCGTTGATCATTGATCCTAGACTCAAAGATACCACAGGAGTGGACTAGTTATCATGGGCCCCAAGTGCTCCAGCTGGAATTGATAGAATCACTGAAGAGATTGTATCACCTTACAATTTTTGATTACTGCATATAGACCCTTTTCCATCCCAAGCCTGGACATTCTTTCTCCTCACTGTCATTGTTCATTTTCTTCTAATTATTTTCAATTCATCTCTCTACTTATACTCAGTTAATTCCAGGTGCCCCTTAGACAGTGCCTCTACTTTGAGAAAGTCCAGTCTATGAAAGACTCCTTCTATCTAAACATCCTAAAATTCAAAGAAAATTTCTATCTCCAAGATATTTGTTGACCTTCAACTTCTTTTTTTTTTTTTCTTCCATGTGTTCACTGTTCTTGTTTAAGGACTTGGACTATCCTTTTCATATTTTTCAGAAAATCATAGTCTGTTTTGATTTATGTTATCTAAACATTAATCAGAACATTCATTTCAAAAAAAGAGACCAATTCCAAAGTCTCAAACAGATCCTTCTTAAACTCGGAACTATATCAAATTCTAGAATAATTTTGTATTCCTTCAGAATCCTCACTGTAGAAGCCCTGTCAGATTTCCAGCTACATAATATCCAGTTATCCTGAATAGTATAATTTAGTAATGACCAGATCTCTTGCCATGTTTTTTCAGTTCTTTCATGTCTCAGGTGACAGAGAAGTGAATTTTATTGGAAACCTCCTCTAGAATCTTCCATGGTATCATGTGTTCAATCAACTTCATGAAGTAATGATCATGAAGGAATGAAGGAATGATCAATGGGCTGCAAACCATCAATTTGGAGCTGAAACATGAAGCAGCAAAGTTTAATTCCTTAAAGCATGCCTCTCTGGAAACAAATCTGTTGAACTACAGGAATGCAGAACAATTCAGATTGAAGCAAATTTTAGAAATTGGAGCCCCTACTTATGCAGGGCTAGGATTCAAATTAGATCAGGTTGCCCTAACCTTGTCCTCTCAAGTTATGTGTACCTCCAAGAAAGGAGCACATCTATGAAATCTGCTTCTATATTTAATCATCATAGTTGTATTTTTTTCTATGAAATCAGAATCTAAATTTTACAAATTTGAGTATATTGTCTGTTTTCCTTTCACTGACGACCTGCAAAAGGTCCAAAGTTGTCCAACATTTGAAGAGAAGTTAGATACGTCTTGAGTCTTCCCTTCTTCAGATTAAGTAAGTCAGCTCCCACAGCTTTTCCTCGCATGTTATGTTCTGCAGACCCCTAACCATCCTGGAGGTTCTCCATTGAGATTAATCCTGTTTGCCAATGCCTTTTTTGTTTGGACAACCCAAACTGGACTCAGTGTTCCAGCTGTAGCCTTATGAATGTTGAATCAAAGGAAATAATCATTTCCTTTGATCTACTAGCCATGCTCTTGCTGATACAGACCAGTATGTGGTTAGCCTTTACTGCTGGAAGGGTGCAGAGTTCAGTCCTCTGCAGCTGAGAAGGTAAAGAGCTCTTTCCTGTAACAGAGCAGGAGTTTTACAGCACACTAACCACTGACGTGACATTTTGTACCTGGGAGGTCTCTGAAACAGCTGGCTTGCACAGTTAACCAAGGTGTCACACAGAGATCCTGTGAAGTTATTTGTGGAGTGGATTCTTTGCCATAGAGGTAGGGATAGCATGCTGATTTGCTTGTATCTATTTAAAAGAAATAAAAACAAAAACAATCTGCCTTCCTCTCCCCTCCAAAAAAAGAACCAAACAATACTTCAAAATATACTTTGTTATTCTTTAGAATTTATTATTATTATATCAATGAGACTTAAGTATTTTAAAATATAGCATGATTTTAAATTAAAATATCAAATATTTTATTTTAGAAAAAAGTCATTGATACACAATATTTTAGCTTACTAGATCTTGCTGTTCTGGAAATCTGTCTTCAATCTGCAATTGCTTGTGGAACTAAGCAACTTCTTTGTTTCAGTACTGAGTTCGCATTAACCAGTTTAGGACTGATGTGATCACTTACATGGAAAGAACCTGTTGTATGATCAACTTTTGTCTCCAGGATTCAAGGTCTGATTTAATCCTCAATAGATCTCTTCTCTGCTACTAGGTAGTTCATAGTGGCATTAAAAATACAAACAAACAAAAAGAAAAAAAAAATCAAAGACCAAGGTTTTGCCACAGAGAACAAAACAGTAATTTGATAATTATGATCGAATTGCTAGCAGATGATAATACCAATTAGAAGAAGTAAGACTTAATTTTCTTTAATTATATCATAAAATGCTTTGATAAACGAGAATACAATTCTCACTCTTTATACAGTGGTCACCCATAGTCAGCAGCTTTCCTCAGCTCCTCAGTGGAAACATCTGATTTTGAGGGGCAACAGAGAAAAAAAAATAGTACATTAAAAAATAAGGGGAATTTAAGAGAACCTTGTACATCAGAAAAATCAGTTAAAAGTAGAGTCTGACAGATCCATTTTGATTATTTTTGTCTGATAGCTAAACTAAAAAATTTATATATAGCAGATGAAGGGGCTTAAATAGAGTGCTCAAAGTGTTATCCATCACAGTAGTGTGAAAACACAATAACCTCATTGCCATACAAAGTATTTTATGATTTAATAATAATTTTCTCTGTAACCTTTACATCAAAGAGAATCTCATTTTCAGTGCTGTCCTGTCTTTGCAGTAAAGATAGTGAAAGCCATGTGCTGTTTGATATAAATAACATTTACATCAAGTTTGGCCCCAGCTGAATGAATATACTCTAGACTGCATAGCTGGAGATAGTCTGAGCTGCTTAGAAAGTCCAAAACAGTGACAACTAGTTCTAGGTGACTATTTCACTAATTATCACCTAAATAGGAATGTATGGCCTGAAATTGCAGACCCCAGTGACTGCCATATCCCAGCCCATACTGTGGCCGATTTTTCTGCTTTCAGTAAAGGCAACAGGATCAAATAATGAAAGCTACCTGTATTTATTAAACACAGTATAAATCCTCATCATTAGCGAAATGCCATTTGGAGAGGCTTTTGTAACCAGTTACTTGGCTTCCTGCCTAAAACTCTTGGGTAACTATTTGCAGATTTGAAGAGGGAAGTAAAGACAAATGGTGTCTTGAAAGTAAAAACGTGACCTTTCCCAAACAACATGATACTAAAATGCTAAGAGGGAGATAGCCCTGCAGTGTAACTTGAAAGAAAACCACAAGTTATGTTTGCTTTTCAGCATCCACAAACTATTATTCTGTAATAACAGAGGGAAAAGTTTTCTCCAGGCAATCCTTCCAGTGGTTGCAAACTGGAAATAACTTCCAACCACTAAACGATGTTTGATTTTTCTTTTCTTTTTTTTTTTTTTTTTTACTTTCCTTTTCCATTATTTTTTCCATTTTATGTGCAGAAAAGCAAATGCATTTCTAAGGATGTGCCACTCTGAATGCTGTGTATGCTAAGCAGGCTACCTGATGACCAGAAATATGTCATGAACTGCACAAACCCACTCAAGGGAAAAGAAACCTCAAAATACAATTCCTTTTGACCAGAGGACAGTCAGTGTCTTTATATGATTTTTCTGTTACTTGTTGTGTTGTCATGAACAAGTCACCAGTAGCTTTTCTGAATGCCAGCACATTAAAACCTAATCTAGCAGTGCTGGGAAAGATTGTGCTCTGATTTGTCCTTGGGTTTTACTTTCCAGTTTCACCCAACACTGGAACGTAATCAAGACAGCCTGAAGAAGGGGAAATCCATTATGATATTAAAATATATTTTTAAATAACATTTTAATAGCAATTTTTACATCTTTATTTTATGAACTACATTCTATATATTTGCTTTTTTTTGTTGTTTTTGGTTTTGTTAGTTTTTGTTTGTTTGTTTTTTCCTGAGACTAGTGTTTCTAATGAACTGGCAATTATGGATATCAGTTACTTAATCTTTCCTTTAGCTCCATTACAGTAAAGGATGTAACTAGGAATAAATTTCAGATTTGAAAAGGAATTACCAGCTTTACTGATGTGCAGAAAATCATCCTTCAATAAAGGGGGATTAATTCTTTCTATTATTGTGATAGCAAGTGAATCAAAGGATTTAAGGGCAGAAAGTTTTGTTATTATCTGACTTGAACTTCCAGAAAACATAAGCATTCGCATTTCATACATAAAAATTTTGCTTTTTTTCAACAGAATATTTTTTTACTTGAGTATCCAGTCTAGATTGGAAGGTATCATAAGCTGGAAAAAAACAGAAATTGAAGAATCTAATTTTACCCTTCTTTCTATCCCTCTTTACTTTTCCTCCACCTTATTTATGTACGTATGTCAAGGATTTTATTACATCCATGACTGATAAAAAGTCATGTTTAGTTGATCATACACTTCAAACCTCATTCCTGATAGTCACAGCTGTTGTCAGCTTGTGAAGAACCCAGAAAAAAAAAAAAAGGAAAATTAAAAGTGCCCATAATATCCGATCAGAGTTCAGGCAGGTATAGGTGAAAGATTTGGAAATAGGTAGATATGGGGAAAGCGATGTGGAAAAAAGGTGGATACTAGCTAGTTTCCTCCATGTCCTGTCCCTGGTGCCATAATCCCTGCACGTGGAATTCCATTCTAGGAGGCTGCTTTTCTCCTGTGCAGAAACTGTTTCACCTGAAGTTTATTTCCTGTTCAATCCCTGCTTCTTAGCCACTGATTTTATACATGTGTGTTACATTTTTTAGGTGTTGTTTGTTGCTGGAGCTGTTTACATGGCTGTAACTTGGACAATATGTAAAGTACAACTGCAAATGATATAATAATTCTTACTTTTTATGCTTCACATAGAAGGTGTAATCTAAAATGCTTACGAGTTTATCCAAGCTAAGATATAAGAGCATTTGGAAATAATTTGTAACACAGCTACAAGTTTATTCATAATTCACTCATTTTTATGAATCCATTAAATAGTTTAATTTATTCTTTTTATTAACATATTTGTTTGCAAATTGCAGTAGTCAGAACACACAGATGATCCTTACAAGATTAGAAAAGAACATCTGTTTGAGGTGTGATGCTCCTTTGAATGCCACCTGACAAAATGGCCTTCTGCTAATGACATTCAACTGTGTTTTAATGGAAAGTGCATACCCTTGAGATGTCTTTGAATACAACAACTGAATTGCATGTTTATTCTTTCCTGCCTTCTTCTCTATGTTCTTTCTTATGTATGTCTTTTGGGCCATGGCCCCATAATGAGCTACATATGCAGAGACCCATGTATTTGAAAGAATTCACTGTCTGCTTTAGAGATCCATGTGGAGGTGGGTGTCCATCCAACAGTGTAATTTTCAAGTTTAGATATTGAACAGTAAACTGCTGGCAGCAGAGAGCATCTTCATTTTTGTCCTGTACAATACCGGGCATATTATGGTTTGCTTTGTCTTTTTCTCTCCTTATACAACAAAATTATATATAGAAACCACATGGGCACAGTGGGGTTCCAAATAAGCTTCTTTACTATATATAGAGAGCATACTTATACATGGTATTGCTCAAACAAGTATTTAAAATGTTAAATGCCAGAGTACAAAAAAGTGCTCAGACTACTGAGAGAAACTGTATTCTTTCTATTTCAACGCATTATATCACTACTTAAAAATAAAAATAAAATAATAATATTGAATAAATTGTTAGAAAATAAAAATGGGAATTGCTTCTGACTAAATATAATAAAAAGAAACTGTCAAAAAATAGTAAGTGAAGATCATTATAGTTATAAATCACATAGTTTTTCAATAATGCCAAACCACTAGCTTTAAATAGAATCTGATTTTCATTAATAATTCTGCTTTCCAATTCTTTTTCAATGATTTTTTCAGCAGACCTTATGGATCGTATGTAACACTAATAAGAGACATGCCACAAAATATCCATTTTTAGATGAAATTCCAGGATTTTTCTTAGTTTTATGAGCACTGGATTCAAACTCAATCTGAATTTGCCAACATTCTAACCATTCGTTAACTCAAGTTATCAACAAACTGGAAGAAAACATCTATTGCAAAGTGATATATAGACATTTTCTCATACATGCATATGCCTTTACACAAATAACTCACATATGTATTTTTGCATGCATGCGCATGCATATATATATATATAATTAAATCCTTTGAATAAAATGATAAAAAATCAACATTATATATAAAACTGTAATCCACAAGCAGGGATAAAGGTCTCACTGAAATCTCAAGAATTAAAATCTAACAGTGTGTGGGGTATTTAACTTTCTAAAAATGTAAAAATTCATACTCCATGAACCCTGATCTCTGTTTCTAACCACAAGACATGTTCAAAATATAACATAATTTGAATAAATTAGATAATTTGAGTCATACTTTGGAGTCCTGATTAATTTCTTTCTAGACTTTTGGCCAATTAAAAAATTTGGAAGGTTGCCTCTAGGAAATAACTAGCCTCCCTGTCTTCTGAACAATAGATCCATTGATTTTTATGCCAATATTTTTGAAAATTAAAAGTCATGGATACAATTCAGGCAATTTAAGTCAGATATACTTCCTTTGTGTGTCTGAATCAGTCATTCCAAAGAGTTTAAGTCAGCTGAACAGCTCTATGTTCAGGTGGAAGGCCAGTGACAAGTGGTGCCCTCCAGGTGTCTGTCTTGGCACTGATGCTCTCCAGCATAATTATCAAGGACTGAGGGTGGGACTGAGTGCACTCCCAGCAAGTTTCCTGTTGACAAGATGAGTGGTAAAGTCAACACAATAGAGGGAAGAGGTGCCATTCAAAGGTACCTGGACAGGCTTGAAAGTGGGCCCATGAGAACTTAATGTGATTCAAGAAGACCAAATGCAAGGTGTTTCACTTGTGTTGGGGCAATCCCAAATGTATGTACAGACTGGGAAAAGAACTTATTAAAAACAGCCTTACCAAGAAGGACAAGTGTTCTGGTGAAAGAGAAGCTGTACATGAGCCAACAGTGCACTCTTGCAGCCCAGAAGCCCAACAGTATCTCAAACTGCATCAACAGAAGGGTAACCAGCAGGAAGAGGGAGGGGATTGTCCTCCTCTATTCTGCCCTTGTAAGGCTCCATCTGGAGTGCTGTGTTCAGGCCTAGGGCCTCTAGCACAGAAAGAATGCAGAGCTGTTGGGGCAGATCCAGAGTAGGGCCACGAAGATGTTCAAGGAGCTGGAGCACCTCACTTATGAAGAAAGGTTGAAGAAGCTGGGCTTTGCTCAGCCTGGTGAAGAGAAGACTCCAGGGAGACCTCATTGCAGCCCTCCAGAGTTTAATGGGATCATAACGTCAGGAGAAAGACTGACTTTTTACACAAAGGGGAATGTTTTTAAACTGAAGAACCTGTACACTGTCAAAAGAAGTTTTTTCTTCTCAAATGGCCCTGCAAGCTCATAGTTAGGACACGAAGGAAACAGAAGATTCTTGTTCAGTTTTATTTAAAATAAGATTATATTTATCACATTATGCATGAAAAGTCCCTACTGTTGGATCTCGGTTGAATGGATTTGTTGCATATACAAACACTTCCTTGGAGAGTCCAGATGCAAAGCATTGTGTCTATTCTTTCCTATGGGCAAAACTTACCATCCATGTTCTGCTTTGACTGTCGTCCATGTTTAAGCCCAATTTGCGGACTATTAGCAGTCTCTATTATTAGCTTGTGGATCCTTCTTGCCTAGATAGGACATTTATGTTGAACGGTAATGATCTTCTTCAGTGCATTACTTCAGTGATTATCCTTTTTATTGACTTTATTTACTACAGCCTGAAATGATCTCACAGATGAGTTTTAGATTCTAGCATTTTCAAAGGCAAAATGTGTGACCAAAATATGCTTTTTATTCTACCAGTAATAATCTGGAACATTTCTGCTGAGGATTTCATGTCTGTGTTCATGTGATGTACTCTGGACTATCTGTTCATTCTCTCAATGCAGTGTCGTTGTGAGAATGATAGATTCTCTTTACACACCCTGAAATATTAGCAGAATCAATCAGACTTCGTAAAGCATTTTGACAAATCGGCAGATTTCCATAAAATATTTTTCTTTGGAATTTTTATGACTTGCTTACCCATAGCCTTCTTCACTCATGCATGAAAAATGCCAAAAACTATATAAATATTTAGCCTGATTTATAATTGTTTTCTGAGCTTGAGAAAGACTGAAACAGCTAAGAGTAGAGAAATCATAGTCCAGAGAGTATGTGGCAAGGCATCAATTGCTGTTCCTTATTAATCCCTAAAGTACATCTCAGCAAAATTAAATCATTTAAGCCTGTTCATCAGGCCTTGCCATTGTCCCAAAAACTAAGGACTCCTACTGCCTCAGAATCAACTGAAATGCAGATCGTCAAACTAATAAGTTTGGAAAGTTATCATTAACCTCTGCAATTGTTTGTTGTGCTTTCATTTCTGCAGCAATCTATACAAATTCCATGCAAATATATTAAAACTGAAAAGAAATGTTTTCTTCACAAAATTTCCATCCATTTTTACAACCCAAAGTGTTTGGAATTATTTGAACAAAGTTCAGAAAAGCATCCAAGCTTTCTGATGTTCCTCTCTAAATTACATGGGATGCTGGGGACACATTAAAGGATTTTAAATCGTAGGAAATGTACTATATCAGTTTTTGAGTCCATAAGTGTTTTTCTGTTCTTGCCAACTGTACTTGTGAGACTCAAGGGCACAAACACACAGCCAAAGAGCATTTTTAATGGATTCTTTCACATAAAATATCAACTAGTTCTGCTGCCCTTGATTATATATTTTTCCCCCCAAATATGCTGTAGTGATCACTTCTTAAGAAAAAGAGAGAAAAAATGTTTAAGTAATGAGATGTGAGTTTATTTTTAATAATACCTCATGTTCATTGTGTTATGTATTGAATGGCCTTTTAAGAGTTTGGCAGGCAGCCTACAAGTATAACGCTAATACTGTGGGCTCTTTGTGTTACCAGTATAGCCTACTTTTCAGGAATTTTAAAAGATATTAGTTACACACGCCATTTCAACAATAAGCAGGTAGCTAACATTGTACAGGAAACAATGAGTTTGCTTTTAATTTGCTCACTCAGCAGCACATGATAGAGTGAATTTTCAGCTTTGTGTGAAAGAAAGCTGGTGCCTCTTTCTTTCTATGTTTTGGGAGAATTCCATCTCAAACATAATAAATTTCACAACAAATTTCTCTCAGTCCAAAACTGAGCAACTCAATTACTTTTTGCTGGTTTCAGAAAATTAATTTATACAGATTCATGTAATTGTTTTTTTGCAAGCAAATGGAATGACTAATGTTTCAGCTATTAACATTTTATAATTAACAAATGAAAGGAAGATACATAGGATATTTTCAGTAAGAGAAAGTAATCCAAATGTTTTACATGAAAGATGACCTACAAATAGTGACACACTTACTAATCAATACAGTATAATACCAAATGCTCATCAGAATGTTCTGCTCCTAAAGTCAAGCCAATTATCTGCCTCTACCTATTAATTCCCCAGCTATGGTTTATTCACGTTGGCTTGGAGTAACATAACATGAGAGGGAGTGGTATGGCTAATCAATTTTAAACAGTGGGTCTCTTTCCTAAAGAGTCTTTTCTAGCTGATTCATTCATGAAAGACTTCAAGTGACAGTTTGGCTAAAGACATGTCTTGACCAGATGCTATCACTAAAAGACAAAAAAAGAGCTTTATGGTTGTCTCATACATAAAATGAGCAAACATAAGCAGGATGTATTATACAACAGGAATGAATCCCAGAATCTCAGAGTGGTTGAAGTTGAAAGGGATTGTTAGCGGTTATCTGGCCTAACCCCTGCTCCATGAGGGATACTTAGAGCAGGGCACCCAGCACTATGTCCAGGTGGCTGCTAGAGATCTTCAGGGACACCCCACAGCCTTGAGGAAGCCTGTGACAGTGCTTCATCACCAACCCAGAACTGCTGCTCGTGTTTAGGTTGAACCTCATGCACCTCCATGTATAACAAATGCTCCAGTAACCTAATCATCGCTGTGGTCCTGTACAGACTCTCCAGCATGCTCAGTTCTCTACTTTACCAGGGGGCCAGAGCTAAATACAAGACTAAAAGTGCAGCTTCAATACTAAGAGAGGGGAAATGTCACCTCCCTCAACCTGCTAGCATTACTTCGCCTAATGCAGACCAGGATACCACTGGCATTCTTAATAGCATGAACAGGTGACTGGGTTATGTCCAGGAGGACCTCTAGATTCTTTTTAGACAAGCTGCTTTCCAACTGAGTGTCCCCAGCATTTTCTGGTACCTGAGGTTGTTCCTCTCCAGGTGCAGGACTCTGCATTTATTTCTGAACTTCATCAGGTTCCTACAAGCCCATTTCTCCAGTCAGTTCCCATCACACTGAGTGGCAGCAGGTTTATTCTTCCCAGTTTTGCATTTCCTGCAAACTACAAATTCTAAACATTCTAAACAAAAATCAGGTACTGATCAGGTACTGAGATAAGAATGTAGTATAATGCATTGTCTTGTTTGTATTCTCAGGTGGATTTTATGAAACAATTTCTCTGGAAAATGACATGATTTTAAAAATACACAACATAACTTTCTCTTTTATATTAGTGAAGCTCTTACTGCAACTTACTAAAGAGTGATTGTATGGTAAAAAGCAGAATGCTAGAGAAAGCTGAAATGTAAGGGGTCTGCTTACAGAAGTGGGGACAGATAGACCAAAGCTCAGCTCATCTGCTCTTTGTCAGTCACCTGCAGACAGAGGAGATCACACATGACCACAATTGGACCTACTTTAGGGCTTTCTTCTAGCAAGGATCTATTTATTCAGGACAAGGTGCAAAAAAGAAGACATTAATGGTCCAGTGATGAAATGTACCGTCATGTTTTTAAGCTGAAACACACCATTGACATGGCTAAGTGCTGTTAACTACCAGAATTAATGTTGATCATTGCTTGGCATAGCTCTCTAGTTTCACACAAGCTACTGAATGCTTAAGAAGCAATAGGTTCTGTCGGTGGAGTTCTTTATTTGATTTAAAATAATAGCCATGATGTGAGAAGTCTGGAGATTGAATGCCAGTCCTCTGAGTTAGACACAACCCTGCAAAATTCCAATTCACCATTTTATTTTTATTATTATTTTTTTAAGATTTTTTATTGAATTTACAAGGCTCAAGACTGCTCAACCTAAAGAAAACCAGATCCTATGACTTTATGGCCTTCTTGCTTGTTTATTTTTAGGGAAGTTGGGTGAACCTGTGCATGCTCAGCATTTCAAAAGGCAGCTCTTTGCTGCATTATGTTAGTAATTGCTGTGAACCCTACCAGAAGGGTTGAACAAATCACTGCATGGCAACTCCATTGCCTTCTCCAGCCGTAATCATCAGTGTACTGTTTCTGGATTCATGATGCTGTATAAACTTCCTCTGCTTCTCACAGTTTAAATTTCTAAAGCACATTGCTGGGATGATGCTTCTCTCCATCTGCCTTCCATAGCCACATTGTACCATGTTTTCTGAAGATTACTAGAAGCTGAATGTCCTGAAGCTATTCCTATGCAAAGAAAGGCGAGTTGATAGGAATAGGGAGGGCAAGGCCTTCTTTGGATTGAAGAAAAAAATAACATTCTTCACAGTTGAATTATTCAGTAATTTTTCTTCGTCTCCTATTGAACCTGTACTATCATGCAACAAATTGGACTGGAAGGGAAATTACAACAAAGCAATTTCAAGTCCTTGTGCTTTATTGTTGTTGTTTGTCTATTTGTTTTTGTATTTTTTAACATGTGCATTAATAAATGTACATTACCGTGTACATTAATTACATAAATAAACCAGGGAAATCACTTACTTCTTGTCCATCTCAGGAGCATTTTTCTCTTTATGGTAGAACCTCTAACAGAGCAGTAAGCACTGTAGTGTGCCATCAGATGTGAGGAGCTGGGGCTTAAAGAAATGCATCCAAGTTTGAGCACTTGCTTGGTAAATGCAGGACTATTTTCAAAAGCCGGAAAGTGCTGTGTTCTTTTTAAACACAAAACAAGAACATCAACAATAAAATCTGATGTAAAAGATAACAAATATGCTTACAGCTTGTGATAAGCTTGATCCTGATAGAATGCATGAACTGGGCTTCAGGCATATTTATGGGATTAAACCCTTTGAGGAACTTTGGTATCACGCAGTTGAGTTTCTGGATCACATTAAGGCCTGGGTAGATCTGGGCATGCACACAATGCAGAACGGCAGGTGCCTAGGGAGCATCCAGGTCCAAATGTGGTGTGCCTGATGAGTTTAGATGCTTTCACAATTACTCAGTTGTTGGGTGGAGATTGAAATGGGAAAAGGAGAGAGGAGTAAACTGCAGATTAGGGTTTAGATATCTGAGAAATATATAAAATTCTATTTCAGATGAATACTTTTCTCCTTTTGTTAGGTCTTTCAAATGCAAATGTAAGAGTAGAAAAGATGGCACAAATTCTACTTACATGGATGGAAAATATTTTGATTTATGCTGAATCAAACAGTAGAAGTTATTCCAATAACACAAAAAATGAGTGATTCAACACTTTGCCAGCAAACAAATTATTCCCACCTCCTTCACTGAAGGGTTAAGAATAAGCTGAGTAGATACCAAGTTTGGGGACTAAAATTCTTTGTTAAAGAAGGCAAATAAATCAATGAACTTCAGAGAATAATGAGAACCAGATATCCCTTAGTTAATTTCTGGGATATATCATGGTTTTGGCTAAAGTCTGGTATAAAATATTCATGATGCAAAAATTCTATCACCCATGGTAAAATGCACTTTGTGAACAAAGAAAAGGAAAAATCCTATGCTGTATATGTGGCCAATTTTTTTTTTTTTTTTTCTGTTACAATGCTGTCAATCTGGAATGTTTCACTTACATTCATACCTATATACATGCATATATATATATGCACCTATATATATACAGACAATCATGGACATCTTTGTTATTGTTTCAGTGCTGTTTCCCAGAAGGCAGTAAATCAATGCCTTGTAATAAGAGCAAGCATTTATTTTTCTATCATCTGACTAGATTCCCAAATTAAATGCAAATCTATTGGAAATGTTTTTGTCCTGTTTAGATGCAGTAAGCTAGGTACAGACAGAACTGTGGAGAGGTCTGGAGAGCCATTAAACGGAATGCTGCTGTTGTGGATACTCCATCCCTGGGCTAGGTTGGCTAGGTTGGATGAGGACCTGGTCAGCTTAATATATTGAGCGACAACCGGCCTGCATCGGGAGAGTCATACCTCGATGATCTTTAAGATCCCTTCCAACCTAAACCATTCTCTAATCCTGACTCCATAAATTAGGGGATCAAATCAACAAACTTTTTTACGCTGAGAAAATAAAAAAAAATTAACTAAATAAAAATTTCTGTCTGAAATTGCAGCACAAGTAACAGAAGAAGGAGTTACAGAGATGGGAAGAACTGTCATCACTGTGGTCCTATAACCATGACAGGCCAGAACTGGACACAGTACTCCAGGTGTAGCCTCACCAAAGCTGAGGCAAAAGATCCCCTCTCTTGGCAATGCTTTGTCAAGTGCAGTCAAGAATACCATTGGCCTTCTAAATGACAGGGGGACGTTGCTATTAACTGTTCAACTTGTCTTCTACCAGGATCCCCAGGTCTTTTTCTTCTGAGCTACTTTCCAGCATAAAAGCCTGAGTGATCTGGGTCTGTTCAGACTGGGGAAAAATAGATTGAGAAGGGATCTGATTAATATTTATGAATATCTGAAAGGAATTGGGAGGCCAGGCTCTTCTCAGTAGTGTGCAATGACAGGACAAGGAGCAAAGGCCTAAAACTTGAATTTAAGAAGTTCCATACAAACATGAGGAAGAACTTCTTTACAATAAGGGTGACAGAGCACTGTATTACAGTTCTGGTTACCCAGAAAGTTTGTGAAATCCCCTTCTGTGGAGATATTCAATACCCGTCTGGATACCTACCTGTGAGACCTCTTGTAGGGTATCTGTTTTAGCAGGGAAATTGGACTCAATGATTTCTTGATGTCCCTTCCAAACCCAGCAATCCTGTGATTCTGTGATTCTATAATATTCTAGTGCCTGGGTTTGTTCTTCCTTGTGCACAGGACTTTGCATTTCTCTTGCTGAACTTCCCGAGATTCTTGGCAGCCCATTTCTCCAGTATGTCAAAGTCTTCTGGATGGCTGCACAGCCTTATCATGAGTTAGCTTCTACCCCTACTTTCACGTCATCTGCAAACATATTGAGGCTGAACTCTACCCGTTGTTTAGATCATTCATGAAAATGGTTTATCCCATGGATGCTGCTACCTCTTAAGTGTTAGCATTAATGAATCATTCACTGACAGAAAAGGTGGAAAAAAGTTCCTACACAGTTCCCCATAGAGTCTGTAATTCAAGCAAGCAGGTTAAACATTTTCAATAAAATACTGCTCATGAAAAAAAAAAAAATACTGTCTTCCTAAAGACAGTATTTTGGAGTAATTTTGAACAGACTGCTGTGAGAGACAAAATATTTCAGATCATAGTCTGTCTAACCTAAAACTACATAAAATTGGGTAGCATTCAGTTATGTCTTATGTCACAACTTCTGTTTGTTTTAGCTTATTTGCCTATTGGAAAAACAAAATGTTTTCTAATGCATTCTTGAGTCCGTGCAGTGTTATAGTTCACTTTATTGATCTTAGAATAAAGCTTTAAATATATGAATATCTGAGCCTCCTTATGAACCTCCTTGGAAATCTCAGACACTACCAAAATGAAAGAGCACATTGTCTTACATATGTCTTAGAACATCAGGTACATTCCCTAGGTCCATCTGTGAAACTAAGTTCCAGTTTACCCAGACATCCTCAGGCTGTTTAGTGACTTGCTTAATGAGTAATCAAGCTGAAATTGTAAGCATGAGGACAGGCTGAGATAGCTGGGGCTGTTTGGCCTGGGTAAGAGTAGGCTCCAGGGAAATCTGAGTGTGGTCTTTCAGTATCCAAAGAGGGGCTGTAAGATAGAAGGGGACAGACTCCTTAGCAGGGTCTGTGATGATAGAAGAAGGAGAAACGGTTTCAAACCAAATGACAAGAGATTTAGACTGGATATAAGGAAAAACATTTTGGCTATAAGTGTAGTGAAACACTGTTGAAAGTTGCCCAGAGAGGTTGTGGATGCCCCATCCCCACAGGCATTCAAGGTCAGGCTGTACAGGGATCTGAGGAACCTGATAAAGTTGTAGGTGTCCCTGTTCATTGCAGGGAAGTTGGACTAAGTGGCCTATAAAGATCCCTTCCAATTCAAACACTTCTATGATTCTATAATGCTATGAAGCGTGGAGGAGTGCATCAAACCCTCAGGATCATTGCCTGAACTGGAAAAAGCGCCTTTTATTCCAGGCAGAATTTTATGAATCAAAGACAGAAAGTTCTGAGAACATAGCTAACCTATAAGCATTTTCATTCTATTTACAAACACACTGCAGAAAGTATATAATTTGTTTTTATGAGGTTCTTCCTAAGAGTTAGCTAGCTCATGCATTTTGAGGTGGAAAGTGCTCCTTATGTGTAAGATATATTGTCAAACATGCTCCAAACCACAAATGTCAGATCTTGAACCAGATATGCATCTCTAATTCCCCAAAGGATTTGTTAGTGGAGGAAGAATTGGACAGCCCTGGGTCAGGAGTTCTGTCTTGGCCCAGCGTGCAAATAAATTTAAGCCATAAAGTTATGATCCAAATTTCCCTGAAGTTAATTGGGGTTTGGATCAAAAGTTCCATCTCTAATTATGACTCATATTAATAACATCAGGGAGTGTGATTTTTTTCCAAAGTGCTCAGCATTACTCTTACTCTGATCTTATTGAAATGTAGGGTCAAATTATTATTTTTTGGGGGGGAAAAATCATCCACACTGAGCATTTAGGATAATCTCCATCCTGCCTTCCCTTCTTCCTCTTTGTTTCCCTGCACCACCTCTCCCCCACCCAAGTCAATGTGTTTAGCTCATTCTCCATAAAAGTCTCAAAGCAGTGAAAATGCCATCTGTTAAAAATTCCAGTTCGATGCTTTTGATAAAAGGGAAAGCTGTTTGAGAGTGCGTGATTTCAGTGGTGGAATGCTAGCTGGAAGAGGCTGAGTTTGCAGCAAGACTGTTTGGATACAAATTTACATCATGAGGAAGAGCCATATTTATATAATACTAGGTGAGATTAGATGTCTCAAAGTATTCAAATCATTTCAGTCAAGATCTTGACATTACAAATGGGATCAATTAGAATATTTTTCCTCAAAATTGCTTTTGACTAAAAACTTGAGAGAGGGAGTTATTGTTGTATTTTTTTTTCATAGCAAAGGACCTGCAAAAAAAATTTTTTTTTAATTGAAACAGAAAGAAAAATGATTAGGCAAAGTTCTTTCATGCTTCTTTTCAGTGGAAAATTCATAGCAAGGGGTGGGAGTGGGGAGTGAGAGTTGTTCAGGTTGCTGTTGTGTTTGGGAAGGCTTGCTTTGCCTTTTTTGTGGGAAATATTCAATATTTCCAATCAATTGTAAGTTCTGCCAAATAACTTCATTTTCTTTGAATCTCTTAGAAATTCCTTAGTTTCTCCCTACATCTATTTGTGTGAGACCAGATCTGTACAGCTTCACTGGAAAAAATAAAAAATAAAAAAAAGAAATCTGTCCTGGTAGTTGTGATCTTGGAAAGAAGTAATCTAGTTAAAGGCCTCATCTAAATTCCATAGACACGATTTCAAATGCACGTCTATTTGTGCTCCAACTGATCGGAGGAGACCTCAGCTGAAGAGCTTGGCTTATGGCATGTCATGGTACAAGGGGAGAACCATCAGAACATGAAGAAAAATGGAATTTGGAATTTCTACAGTCTCTTTATTTTCCCCTGATGCAGCATGCACATGTGGCTATATGTGTGTCTACCTCTATGTGTGGGCAGTCATTTAAAAGGTGGTGAGGTGTAAGGAGGAGTGGCCATATCCTCCACCTATGGGGTTTGTCCAACAAATGCCCGAGCAGAGGAGTGCGGGGAAGTATATCTGGAGTTTAACACAACCCATTTGCTCTCTCTATCATACAGCCTGTCAGCGGGAAAGTTGAACGTGAGCTGAGGTAAGCTCTTTGAGGAAAAATTTACAATGACATTTAAAATCAGTAAAGCTTGCTGTAGCCCTAAATGTTGAAGCATACATGCACACTTCATATAATCTGATCTCAGGCACCCACCAAATTGGAGGTTAAAAGTATTGTATACATTGCTACCAGTTACCACATCAACATTTCAGATATGTACATGTGATTTAAGTGCAGATGACCTGGAGTTTGCCGATGCCATAACTTATAAGGCAATTGGGCTGTGTGCTGGCTAGAACAACAATGTGGGCATTATAACAGTCTCAGTTGAGCAGCCATTAAGACATCTCCAGCACACTGTTGTACCTCTAAAATGTAATTCCCAAGAGACAATAATCCTAGACCCATAGACTGTGAATCACAGGCAGTAAACGGCTGACGGGCAGATTAACAATGGGCTCTGTGGGCAGCCTGACATTGTACAGGTGTGCATCATCACAGTGAAGTAATTAACAGGTACTTAAAGAAATGTACATTTAAGCTCAAAAAACCTGTTAAGAGACTTCCTAAGTGGACTGCTATTTTTTCTTTTTGTAAACGCCACTTATATTTTATGACTGGGTAAAAGGACTACAGAGCACAAAATCCAATCTAAAAGCAGATCTGCAATCATTAGCTCTCCTATCAACGCAAGGTTGCTCCATCAACATTACCATATTGTAACTGTGATATGCTCCTGACTAAGGATTTGCATTAATTCATCAGCTCAATTAGACTCCTATAAGTAATCAGACGTTTATCATTTTTTCCAAGTCTATGAAAAATATGTTTCTTAGAAAAAAGAAAAAAGTGGGGATATTTATAGGAATACTTATTTATATGTGCAAAAATGCACTTAGATACATGTTTGTGCATATATACTCAGATACATATGCAAGCCAGGAACTCCACCTGATATATATCTGCATGCTTTTTTTGGATAATATCAGACTTATTTAGGCAGTGAACAAAGACAATATGTGAGTCAAGAACAGGGGACTGCAGGAGGGACTGCAATTTTATGTGCTGAAGTAAGGAGTAGTAATGCGAGCGGCTAGAGTTCTCTCCGCATTTCCTCTTCTATTTCTTCCCTCTCCCCTCTAGTAAATCCAAGTCTGGCGTATATAGCAGATAAAGAGTTTTAAATGTACAACTTTATCCAAGGTTCTTTATGGGAGTAACAAGATCATCTGGTTAATAAATGCTTGATTCAATCCTCTGCCTACAAAACTTTGGCTGAATACTTTCCAGGCATTAAAGGATTATTCCCAAAGCACTGGTTTCCTGCCCGCTTGGGTTGGCCAGCACAGGTTAACAGCACTTTTCCTGGTAGGCAGGTTTGGACTTGGTGGGAAAATTTTGATGATTGAACTGGTAGCGAATCAAGAAGTGAGTCTATTAATTAAATTAATTTTCTCCACAACATGGTATTTGCATAATAATTTGAACCATAAGAAGCTACAGTGACATCATCACTCTGTGGATGGTTTTAGGTCTTCACATTTCTGAGCTATAAGGTGGGGTCAGTCTTACCGGAAACAACTCAGGTCCCCAGAGGGGGTTGTACTTTCACTTTTTGCTCCTCTGTGTCTGCTGGTAAATGTTTTGCTCCTTTTACTGAAGGTAATGTTTATCGATGCAACACAGTGACTGTACACTGCTAAGATCTTTCTGTGGTTTAGAGAACTGCAGGGTGGCTGAGGTCGGCAGGGACCCTGGGACCATTTGGCCCAACCCCAACACAACAGGGACATGCAGAGCAAGGTGCCTAGCACCACGTCCAGGTGGCTGCTGGAGATCTCCAAGGAGCAAGTGCAGTGCCCCGTCACCTGCACAGCACAAAAGTGCTCCCAGTGGTCAGAGGGAACCTCCTGTGTTCTGGTTTGTGTCCACTGCCTCTTGTTATGGCACTGGACACCTCTGAAGGAGCCTCTCTCCATGCTGAACAGAGCCATCTCTCTCCTCACAGGGGAGGTGTTCCCAATATCTTCATCATTGTGACCTCACACTGAACTCTTTCCATCATGTCTGTGTCCCTCTTATAGTGGGGAGCCTGGAGCATTCACTGGAGAGGTATACTCTCTCTCTCTTGCTCCCTTCTCATGGGAGATTTTCATGGTCTCTGCATCCCTGACACTGATAATACCAAACCACCCTTGTTCCCTTACATCTGATATCAAAGGAGAAGGAGATTCTTCTCCCTTTGGGACACAAAAATACTTCTGCAATAAGCAGGCTACAGAGGCTTGTGCATTGCCACAACTGCATAGCACTTCTGCTTTGAATTTTGGCCTGGTAAATACACTCCTATGGAAAGTGTTTCAAACACTCTGGACTACTTCTTTTGCTGCTGTGGGAGTTAAACCCTGAGGAAATCTGGCACACTTGTTTGAACATTTTTGCATTAATACATTTACTTCAAAACAGTATTAGCATGAGCATATGTTTGTTTTATAAAGTCTTAATATCATCCAAAGGAAAATGCTTTGGAACCATTACACAGATACATGTCACTGATGTACTTTCCAAGCTCTCCATGCATATTTCATGCTAAACCTATGTATTCTATATAAGACCTCAGTTTTGCCATCCATCTTGTACTATCTGATCTTTTCCCAAGTGAGATTTTTATTTCATTTAATTTCATCTATCTCAGGGCATTTTTCACTGAAGACAGAGTAGTCTTTCTGCATATAAAAAAAAACTAATTAACCCTATTACATCCTCCTTAATGGACTGAAAAGCATTATTTGGAGCCATTAAAATGTATTGCTATTTTTATTCAGAGTAGGTACACTGACAGTATTAAAGGTCCAGATCTCTATCTGGAGTGGATTTCACTTTTCCTACCTAGAGCTACCTGTAAGATATATACCCAAATCAAATCACAAAAACCTGAATTCTTCTCAGATAGAAAGGAAGATATAGTCTCTTAAACTTTCTAGGATTCCAGCAAAAAATGGATATGAAAGATTAATGTGTATATCATCCTGCAGAGGTGCCTAATTCCCTATAATAACATTAATGTTGCTCCGAAAGTAATGCCTCCTATTTATTTCCTTGGAAACTGCAACAGAAAAGCAATGTAATAAAACTATATGAGAGAGCAAATTCTCAGCCACAAAAATCTATTTTTCAACATAGTCGCCACCCTTAGCTGATTCTCACAGTTGAGCTGATTTACATGCTCTTCATTTTGTGCTGTGAATATCCACTCAGGACATGGCTTGCCTTTCATGTAGCTGCACCCTTTCACCCCTGCACCCATTACCTCACTGTGTTCATGTCCACTGCTTGTTCTCCATAAACATTCAGCAAGTGTCAATGAATGTCAATGGGTGCAAACCTTTTCCCTATGGAAGAATTCAATAACACACCTTTGCTTCAAATGCACTTCCATGTCAGATACTATTCTGTCAGACTGCTGTTCTGCTGCCATCTGTCACACAGCAACAGAATGTGATGGAGTATTGGTGGAAAAGTTCAGCCTCTACTTCTGTAGCACCAACATCTGCCCCATAATAAAACAGGAGGCATTACTTTCAGGGCAGCCATTGGATAATAATAATTAGTTTATACAAATTATCTATTTTCGATCCCTGAAATCATGCTATTTGAATTTCACCTCTAGTTCAAGAGATCTACTGAAGGGATTAATACAGATGCTCTACATCAACTAAGAACATGGTTTTAAAAAGGCTGGTTTTTTCCTGCTATTTTAAATACATGTATTCGAATAAACAGTTCTACTGACAAATGACTGATCTTATGAGTTAAGCCGAAACACAATATATGCTATGGTTTGGTATTGATACGTAGTTTAAATTACCTATCTGTTATTTTCTTTTTCCATTCTAGGAATAGTGCAAGTAGTAAATGAAAATATTTCCAAAATATTGGGATATCTATCTGGTCCAGATTGAGCTTTAGGGTTTGAGCCCTTAGAGTCTTAAATTTTCTGCAAATCAGGTAATTGATATCATTTGCAATGTACTTTGGACAAAAAAAAAGAAAAAAGAGAAAATGAAAGACTATGGAGAATGTTAGTCACCACTGGTTTATTCGGAAGCAAAAAAGGCTCAGAAAGATGAAATCTGATCAAAATAAATAAATACTTGCAAACTTTCAGGTTATAACTTTCAGACAAAAATGTTTCTAATGTTAATAAGGGATGTAGTCCAAAGGCTTTAGAAGTTGCTATTCTTAAAAAAAAAACACCATGATTTATTTGATTTTTTTCCAACTTGAATGTCATGAACCAGACATACATAATTATATTATTTGTCTTATGCAAGCGAACAAGAATAAATTAAAACTGGACATGTTGCAACAGGGCTGTTGACATTATATACAAAGTCTGCTTATTGTCATAAGATACTCTTAACCTTTAAGCCAAAATCTTTCAAAACTATTAGTGTTAAATCTAGCAGCTGTTGTCAAATTTTTCCCTTTCTCTGCTTTATGCATTGTGCTTTATTTGAAATGTTTGTTATATTTGTGTATATAACTTTCTGCAAGCTGTCCCTTGAAAGCTCAAGGGATTAAATGAGTAGGTTGAGCCAGTTCAAAAGAACAAAAGTTAACAAATTAAAAGAAAACTTTCTAAAATGGATGTGTAAACCATTAAAATATTTAGCTGTATTTGCATTGGATAGTTTCCCCTATATAAAACAATATGGATTGTTTAAATAAATGGGGTTAAGGGAAACTTATTTCTACTGTAAAGTTTATTAAAGCTTTAGGAATGATGGCTTCGATCCTTCAAACGCTTACGTGTTTAATTTAGGCATGGAATAATCTCATCCTGGCAGTGCTAGCCAATCCTCACAGCTTTCTCTTCCAGAAAGACAAAGGCAAGGAGGACATCCAAAGACTGGAAAACGAGGTAAAGGTTTCCCTATTCTTTTGCCTAGCCCTTCAGTGGGCTCTTAAGCCACAGTTTAGAGAAAATATATTCTTGCTAATCACAAATAGTGCATGAGTCTGTGTAGATGCTATTCCAAATATAGGCTTCAGGGGCAAAAAAACACTCAGAGATTACACAAGAATCAGACAGATGGGTAGTTTTGGAATTATAGCAGCTTTTCATTTCAATGAAGTTATTCTGCAAGGATGGCAAGCGTCTTGTTGCATGATGTGTCCTATGCTGCTCTATGATGTGCTGTGAAGTGGGTTTAGAAGCTTCTCTTTGTAGCGAATACTAAAAATACAAAGAGAAGCTTATCTTAACCTGGCGCTCTCCTGGGGAATTAGGACTTGTCATTATTTGAGGCTCTGTAATGTACCTATGATGTTCTGAGGATTCCTGTTATCTCTCCATGCAATTCAGTGCAGTACCATTTAGGTGTACTGGCCACTCAGATCTGACCCACGCATACCTTCAGGTACTTCTCCACACATAGTATATACAAGTGCTCCAAAGAAATCTCATTTCTGACTGGATTTCTTGCACTTACATGATGCGGAGACCTGCAGTAGGATGAATCAAGGGGATGAGACTATATCTTCTCATTTTAAGTTGGTTTAAGTCTCCCTGGTAAGTCTAACAGCTGCTTTTTATTCACACTGATTTTATAAAGCCATTAGAAGAGCCCCTTTTAAAAAGGTTCATATGAGGCAATAGGTTCCTCACCTGGAGGAAGCCACATTCAAATGTGTAGTTAGAACAACCCAAGGGAGGTATGCTCTTCTAAACTCAGATTTGAGATTTGGTTACATTGACAAATTCATTTGCGAAAATTTAAGGAGGATAAGAAAAAAAAAATATAACAATTAAATCATAGAGAAGTAGCAACAAACCAACAAATAAACAAAAAAGACAAAAAAAAAATAGAAAGGGAGTCCCAGGTACAGCAGTAGGATAGTGTACAGGTAAGGAAGATTTTCTCATCACAACTGATTGAATGGTCCCTAGAAAGGGGAACTGAAGTAAAGGAATGAAATAGAGTCTCATTTTACTAAGTACTCCTGAACTATGGGATGTAGTGCGCTATATCTTGTTTGCAAACAAGCAGTGCCACATCAAAGAGATATCTTGTATCTGTTTTAAGAATTAAAAATGTACCAGAGTGCCAAATTTTCCCTTGCCAAATTCCAGTTCCAGATTAGAAAGGACCAAACTTTCCAAGGCAGAGTTACTAAGTAAAATCAGAGGGAATGTGGTACCTACTGTTTTTCCAGGTTGGTTTAATATTTCCAGCCAAATTAAATAGCATTCTCTCCTAATGTTATTTCTTTGTAGGTAGAAGCAGAACTTGAAGTCCAAATAGCCTTTCAAATTTACACAGGGTTTGAAGTGAATATCTCAGACTCTAAGACCAGTCCTTACTATTGCATGTGCAGATTTTAAAATTCATTTCCAGACGTGAATTGATGTCTAGAATATTTTTCCCTAATGGCATTTTTTGTCTCCCAGGAAAGAAAGAAAAGACAAAAGATGGAAAAAGACAAAAGAACATGGGAAAGATTTTGATTACCTATGCAAGTCTGACAAATATCACTTGATTTAATCAGTCTAAATTAATGAGTACATGACATTTAACTTAGGGTTATTTCATCATTCTTAAACTATTTTTCTTATAATTTCTCATATAACTGTCAAAGGTCTGTTGTGATTAGACAAGGGGAAATAGTTTCATTCTGTAAGAGGGTAGATTTAGGTTGGATGTAAGAAAAAGTCTTTTACAGTGAGGGTGATGAGGCACTGAAAGAGGTTGCTGAGAGATGTGGTAGATGTCCCCTCCCTGGAGACTCTCAAAGTGAGGCTTGGCCAGGCTCTAAGCAACCTGGTCTAGCTGTAGATGTCCTTATTCATTGCAGGGGAGTTGGACTAGATGACCTCTAAAGGTCCCTTCCCACTCTAAGGATTCTATGGCTCTATGAATTCTTGCCTTGTGTCTTAGAGTCAAAACCAAAGAATGAGAACTTTTTATGGTCAGTCAAGTTTTTCAGTTTTCCTAACAGTCTTAACCACTGACATACATTTACCTGGAGAGACAAGCAGATTATTGTTTAGTTTATGCAGAAACCTTAATTTAGATAAAAATGATCTGATGCACACAAAAATGCTTCAGTTATGAAAAATGAAATTAACATTAAAATATCTAAATTTAATAATATCTCTGAGCTAAGTAGTTGTAATTATTGGAAATGATGTGAGAAAAAAAAAATGGAACTAATAACTGCCAGGCATCACAGGCTGGCAGTAAGCATACAGGGTGAATTCCCTCTAATTTACTGCTATCTGAAAGCCAAACATAAACCCAAGCAGGTTCCCTAGACTCCACCTGTAATCAAAGTTGAATATTAATCACTTTTTTATTTCTTAAAAATGTTCACCTTGTTTACCCCTGAATTTTATTGGTCAGGGCAGAGGAACCTCATCTGGGCAAGCTTGTGTACCAGAGTCAGTGTAAGGCCCCATCTGGTGTGCCGCATCCTGGCCTGGTGCCCCAGTACAGGAAGGATGTAGATCTGTTTGAGTGGGTCCAGAGGAGGGCCAGGAAGATGATCAAAGGGCTGGAGCTCCTCTCCTATGATGAAAGGTCGAGTGGGTTGTGCTTGTTTAGCCTGGAAAAGAGAAGGCTGTGGGGAGACCTCATTGTGGCTTTCCAATACTTGAAGGGAGCTTACAAGCCGGAAGGGGTCTGAATTTTTACATGGTCTGATAGTGATAGGGCAAAGGGGAATGGCTTTAAAGTGAAAGAGGGGAGAATTAGATTAGATGTTAGGAAGAATTCTTTTTCTCAGACTGTGGTGAGGCACTGGAACAGGTTTCCCAGGGAGAAGTGGTAGGTGCTCCATCCATGGAGGCTTTCAAGGCCAGGTTGGATGGGGCCCTGTACAGCCTGAGCTGGTGGATGGCAGCCAGGCCATGTCAGGGGAGTTGGAACTGGATGATATTTAAGATTCCTTCCAACCTAAGCCATTCTAAGATTCTACGACTCTACCTGATCAGGGTGGCATGCCAGGGCCAATTCAGGTGAATTAGTGTGATGAGCTGCTGGGGAATTAAGCCCTGCTTCTCATCAAATCACTACAGTATGCATTTCAGTGGTGCAATGACTAAATTTTTAGCAACAGGTACTATGTTCTAGTAAAAATCTTCTCATATGAAGAGGCAGGAGAACATGCCCTGGCCAATCATTAAAAGAAAGAGTGACAAGAGTTGCTGAAAATGATACACAGCACAGAGGGAGCAAATGCTATGCTAGATTAAAAATTTTGTGAAGTTTTTATTTTTCCTTGGAAAGAGCCTCACTGACTACATGAAGTAGCCAGGAAGAACCGCACAGACCAAGATGAGAAGGATGAGAGGGTGTATTTTGAAAGCCAGGTGAGACTAGGGCAGAGAATTCGCCAAGGGTGCAATGGAGGGCCTCAGGACCTCAGCACAGAGGTGAGATGCAATTATCGATCTATCCTCTAGAGCAGAGGTGAAAATTTGTACAACCCAAAATGTGCACAGCACCCTGAGATTGCTCAGAGCCCTGAACAATGTCCTCTGCACCTGCCAAAGCTACACAGCAAACACTCCCTTCATGCTTCACCCTCAGGTTGCTTCTCCTCGCTGCTCTGAAGAGAGCACACAATCCCTTCATTGTTTCAGTGATCTGCATACACCAAAGAGTGAACACAGTTCAGAAACATTTTGGGATAATTTTCAATGACTCTGGCCCACTAGCTGGGCTGTGCTCTCCTACACCACAGATCCAACAAGAAGACCTTAGCCCACAGATAATCACAGGAAGCTATTGCCTTGTATTTTATTGTAATGATTTCTGTAGCTTTTGGATAGCCTCCTAATTAGAGAATGTGATATACACAGAGCAACTTCCGCTTGCCAGTGGAGGCTGGTGTAGGAGGAGGCTGGGGAGCCCAACCAGTAGAATTTTGTAACATTTATTTGTTCAGATAATTTACAAAGGGTTTACTAGAATAATCCCATGGAAAGATTCACTGTTCTTTGTCATAACATGGACTGGAAGCTTAAATTTGTTTGTAAAGCTCTACAATGACTGCGGCCAGATGGAAGATATGTTATTTAACAAGCTCGCTGGTTAAAAGGAAGAGCTTGTTTAGTGGCAATGAACACTATCACTTTGCATTAACTGAAGTTCAAGTTCAGCTGTCTGGACACAGGCAAGATGCCTGCACTCTGGTGTTTGTGAGGCAAAGCTGGGGGATGAAATGCAGATCTGAACAGGAGATATAAGGAAATTGTTTACCTGGGTCAGAAAACAAGAAAGATATATCACAGAAAACATATGGTTGCTATTTAATTTATGCTTTATCATTTTTCATTCTGACATTAACATTGTTATGAGTGGGGTGAGAGCACTGTACTTTGTACGATGTAATATAAAATGAGGGTTACCACTCCTTGCCAGAGGAAACGTGATTCAGAAACAATTTGAGGGCAATTGCAAGGTGATGTGGCACAGAGAACCAGAAGCTATGGAAACTTTAAACGTCATTTCTGGACAATATAAGACTTGCTGCAGAACGACTTGTAAAAACACAAAAATGTTACTTTCCTGACCCCAGAGAATTAGAAATTTTTAAATATCAGTTCCAACAATGCCTCTTAAAGGGCACCACACTTTTTCATTGCCAGCTACCATTATTTTTAACAGTTTGTTTAACATACCGCAATAAAGAAAGATTAATGGCTGAGATATAACCCAAAAATGCAGTGGGCCACGATGAGATCTGTTACATGCAGGCAACTCAGTGGTGAAGCATAAGGAGCGTATTTAAGTAAGAAACTTAGCCCCCAAAATATTCACTTTTGATAAAAATAGTGATCGAAATGGAAATTAAGCATTCGAAGAAAACAGACTTAAAAGGCATGAAGAATGCAGAGATAAAATTGTTTTATTAAAGAGTACAAATATAATATAATGATAAAACCTTATTTTAAGAATTGAAATTTTAAATTCACTTCAATTATTTATATTTATATAAGAATTGAGAAGATCCTGTCTCAGTATTCTCTTTCCAGACTGAACAGTTTCAGATCTCTCAGGTGAGATATCAAGAGTTTCTACTCTACAGTAGATTAAAACCAAAACCTGGTTTATATTTTCCCAAAGAATGAGAGATTTTCATACTGGTATAATGGCAGTAAACCTGCTATATCCTAAGTTAATATCAAAAATGTCAAGATATAAGCTATTTCGGTATTAAACTTTGGTTCTGGCCATAACACCCTGGAAAAAAATAAAGTATTTTAAAACCTATTCATGAGAAAGGTCCAAACATTTTTGTGAAGTCAGTACTTTCTGATGGTGTAAGTATGAAAAGAAATGCCAATAAACATTTTGGAATATCTTTCTGAGCTTTCCTTTACATCTTAGAGGGCTTTCATTAAGAATGCAAAGAATCTCACAAAATAAGGTGACGCAAAGAACTGGAAATTCAAGAAAAGCAAAATAAATAGTACTGGGTTCATGTTAAGATCATGAAACTATTAAAAAGCAGATAAGATTCCTGATTATATTTCAGTAACCAAACAAAACCTTGTTTAGTATAGCTGACAATTTTTGTTTTCATTAATAGGACCCTCACAATTAAAGGTTAAAACCATTCTACTTTTAAAGGGAATTGCTGTACTGTTTTATATTTGTAAACAGAAAATATTAGAAGTTATCTGAATGATAAACAGTGTTTATACGTGTGTATGTGTATATGTAATCTACAGATGTTATAAGCACACAAACTCTTGAAGTTGCTTTCTAACCTGGACAGAAATTCTACTACATTTTTGTCACATTTCCTGGACTCTAGACTGCCAGAGTATTTTTTGTTTCTTTGTTTTTGGAACTTCTGTTTACTATGAAAATACGAGAAGCAGAATGGTAGAGATGTGCTTTGGACTCTTGAAGCACATTGAACATTTATGGATTGCTATCTTGATTCTCACACTTATCATGACCAGCTGGATCCACAATGAGCAAAGCTGGTGTAAAAAGTGCAAAACCAGCTGCTTTGTCAGTAGGTCACTCTGTTTTTTTGTTTTTTTTTCTTATATTGCAAATCAAGCTAGTAATATGAATCACTGTCTGAGTTAGTTGAGACTTAAAAGAAATAGCTTAACATTGAACACTGAAATTCTATGCTACTCAATTTCATCATCTTTGAATATTAGTATCTTTATTGTTATTATTTTTATTTTCACATGAAGTTATAAATTTAGATGATTAATGAGACCTTAAATGTTTAGTTACAGATGAACTGACATGCTGATCTCAGTAAAACACAGTGGCAGAAATAACTATAGCACTGGTTTAGTAAACCTGATATAGTCACCATCCTTAACATTATGGAACAGCTATAAATAATGTCTGAAGAGTTTATACATGAGCAATAACCCTTTTAGTAAATTGTAAATCATTTCATACTGTTTATTATAGAATGAATAGATCAATAACACCTATTACTGTGCTTGTAACCATCCATAGCTATACTACTAAAGTATATAATATGCTCCTAATATCTAGTATTCAGTTACTAACCTCTGTACAAATCATTTATATTGATGCCTTAATATAATGTTTTATTACTATATTAAAGTAGTGATTTACTTTGTCATACTTATGCAGTTAATTTACTACATAAATCTTTTGTCTGATCCTACAACCTACGTTACAGAGTAATGTTCTGAGAAGTCATACAAGAAGCTAGCTGGAGAAACAGTTTTTGGGTTGGGTGTCCCATTTTCTTGACTGAAATGTTTCATGCAAAATTGCTATCTTAGTCAATAGATCAATACTTTAAAGAGAGATAATAGGAAAGTATCCTGAAAGTTATAACTTGCTCTTCAGAAGGAGGCAGACGAATCCGACGTTGGTTTTCTTCTTGTTGTTTTTTATATTATCTATAAACAAATGTTTGTTTGTTTTGGGTAGTTGTTTGTTGTTGTTTTTGTTTTGTTTCATTTGAGCTTTTGCTAGTTTGTTGCTTTTTTTTTTTTTTTATGTTCCTTGCACGCTGGAGAAGTCAGGACCTTTGTTTTGATTCATAGCCACTTTGAACAGCCATCAAGTCAACAGTACACAACTGACTTCATAGGTATTTTGGGGATAATACAATCTTTCTCAAGTTAGGAAGTCTGCAGACTTGCAAAATCAAATGAAAGTGATAAATAATTGTGTAATGGAAACAGGAGGGCAAATTCAAATTCAGTGAGAATCCTTAATTCAAAGTCCTAAGCTGGGGTTCTGGAAGGCTGCTAGAAAAGTAAGAAATTCTGTCTATGACTGTGAAATGAAAATGTACTTCTGGACATAAAATTGGTCATTTTTCTTTACATCTTTGACTATTTCTTTTACTTTAATATAAGTGTTTGATGCTCTCCTGATGTATCACATTTTAGCAAACTGGGCCATTCTTGCAAAACAATTGAAAAGTGAATTACCTATTAATTATTTCCTTCTCCTCCATTAAACCAGCCAAAATGAAGGTTACAAAACTATCCAGCTTTCCTCTGAATTATTGTGGAGCAGATCTGTAATCTTCTGTGTCAACAGAAACGGGTTGGAACCTCAGTCTCCTCACACAGCCCTGTAACCTCAGAGAATTGAGTTGTTATAGCCTTTTCCCTGTGACCCAGAGATTGATTAAAATCTTTGCATAGCAGGGAAATGCCACTTCAGAAGAATCAATAACCCCCTGACTGAGGCACCTCCACAGGAGATGAAGAAAACATGCAATTCAAATCCCACTAGAACACTAGAGAATGTCTGATTTTAGCTCAGATCCAAATAATTCCCTCTAGGTATAGGAAGAAGCTGGGAAAAGGAATGAAAGAAAGACAGGGCTGAGATTTATAAATTTAAAATTAGGACTCAAAAAGGGCAATTGTTAAGCACTTTTATGATTTGAAAATTGATGCAGTTTAGAACAGTAGGACACATCTTATTTGTTTGATTTCTGCAATTGATTAAATACCATCCAGGGAAGATGGCAACCAGAAGTACAGTAGCAAATAATAATGATATGATAAATTAAACACAATTTTTATAAACTTAAAAAATAAAACCAAACAAAGTTTATTTTCACTGTCGTGTAACTCTGATTTACCAAATTGTCAGTTTCTACTTATTTTTCTTTTTGAAGACCAATAAAAGCCCAACTGGTCTAAACTAGGTTATTAAACATTTGTATAGTTTTGGATTTGAATACATTAACATAATAGAATAATGGATTGTAAGTAGTTCATCAGTAAATAATCCACAATTATGGAGTTTGCAGACTGATTGAAAATAAATAGCAGCAGATTGTATAATTAAGCCATAATCAAATGTCTTTCTATATACAAATGATAAAGTGTCCCCTTGGGCCATGGCCATGTGCTGAGGGTTTTATTTAGTTCAATAGCAAAAGCCTTTCTGTGCCAAGTTTACACAAAAGAAAAGTTAGTGAATTGCAAGGAATAAATTTGACTGATCTCTCCACGCAGTGTAATAATTAGAGCCAGCATTACTCTGTGCACATTTTGGATACAGGCTTTTACAGCAGCTAACAAGATTAACCCTCACTGGTATTCAGCAGCAGTGTTTCTTAGCCAAAGAAATATTATATTTTAGTTTGTATCTAAAGCCAGTAACATTTCAATTTAATTTCAATGTATATTCCATTATAAATAAAATCTGACATAAAGAAAGCTGAATTTGCTGTATTTTAATATCATATACAAAAAATAAAAAAATAAAAGATTTGAGATTCTGGGCAAAACTCAGTGTGTGTGGGTCCCAAATTTTGTCTGAGCCACTTGTTATGGATGTAGATATACAACCTTAGGCTAGAATCTGTACAGTAATAGTTTTAAACAAGAATCATTGCTTTTCCATACAATTGCCAATTAGAAAGTCATATGGTGGAAGGAAAGAATTGAGTACCTTTCAAGATGAAGAAACAGCAGAACATTTCAAAAAGCTAGCAGATCCTGAAGTAGGAAAAAATACATTGGCATGCAGGATGAGAGTCTGAAAATGTCTTGTTTCAAAAGGGCTCAAGGTGAGATTAGATGAATATCATTCTGTGAAAGCATAAATTCTGCAGTACCTGGTGTTTTACTCGAAAAGAGATAAACAGAGAGCTTGTCATTTTTGTTGCTGGAGGCTGCACTGCTGTATGATATTGGATCTATGCGGCATCCTTTGGTTACCTTTTCCCATGGCATATGCTCAAATACCAGTAATGCTGCTCAGAATTTAATACTACTTTCTAACAAGCTAGAAAATTTCCAACTAGCCCATAGCCCTAAAAAAAATAGTCCTAGGAATAATGCAGCTGAAGGTGGTTTAGCAAGAATCTGACCCACTGGATAATTTACAACATTCAAGTGGATCTATGGGATTAAGAACTCAAAGAGTGGATTGAGTCTGATAAAGTCTTGACAAGGGCTTTGAGTCTCTGGGGTTAGCTTTGAGAGAGAGCCAACATCTCAAGAAAGACAAGCTCAAGACAGACTCTTAGGACCTTCAGTTTTGCTCTTAATGTAGCACTACATTATACTGCTTTACAGTCACTTCTCTGCTTTGATGCTGCTGCCTGTGATCTCAACTTTTACAAATCACAGCACAATTCTGGAAATTGTTTCCGTAAGGGAGAGGAGCCAAACTTGTTCTCCCAAACTGACCCCTTTTAACAACAACATGGTCCTGGCTTTTAATTCAACTCTTCTGCTTTGTGCTATGATACTTTACATGCTCCTTGACTCATTAATGTAAAATGTTGAACACCGTGCTCCTTATTGACTTCTTGAAATTCATCTACTTTCCCACTTTTCAATATCTTAAAACTCACACCTGGGATTTCAGCTGTAGTTTTGGACCAGAGGGAGCTGTTCCAAAATTTTGGTTCTTATGGTTCCCTTTTGACTCTCTGGGGAGACCTACGTCCCATATAAAGATGTTTCTTTATCAGATAAACGGTTTCACTAAAACTATTAATTTACTAACGTGAACAAGGTCTTTTTTTATGTTCTTATAAATTGTTATAAAAAATTAAGCATACTGAGCCCTTCTGTTAAACTCAAAACTTTGAAGCAGGCAGCATCTCATCCTGTGTGCTCTCTTAATTATCAAGTAATATTTATGACTACCTGAATAAGTAAGTTACTTGGAGGGAAGCCAGATTTGTGCTAGAAAATTAGGCACAGGTTACTCTGAGATAAATGACTCTGTGGATTTTGTTTTGCTGCAGTTAATGTGATCTCACTTGTCCCCAAATAGAAGTTCATGAGGGGTTGAAATATAAATATTGCAGAGCAGCTGCCATGAGTTTAATCCACGTTCCATTAATGAAGATATTTTACTCACACTGCTGAATCAGAATCTGATGTATTGTTTTCTTGCATTTCATGCTGTACACCTCACTTGCAAGACTTGGTGATATGCATTAGATAAACTGTTTTCTGAAACTAATTTTAGAAAATTTAGAATATTTTGTGAAATAAGGGGAAATGTAGAAAAACAAACTACTGGATTGTGCTCTGACTGTAGTCTGGGAGGGGAAGGCTTTGCAACCAGAATATAAATATACTACCATACCTAAAAGAAACAAAGCATAACACATGAGACAGGAAGGCACACAGTCCAAGAAGCAACAACTTAGTCAAGACCTTCTTTCATCTCCTCTAAATTCTGCAAATGAATATCATTCCAACTCTACTATTTGTTTCCTAAAGTGATGAGAAAGACTTAGTTTTATTTTAATAAGTGCTCTTTTCTCTTAATAGAAATCCAAAAATAAAATAAAATGTTCCATTTAATGTTGGAAGAGTGAATCCAGAAAGGGGGAATTGGTTATCACAGCTTAATTTGAAAAATAAGCCAAAAATGAAAGAAAAAAAAAAATCCCTGATAAATGAGAAATAGTCCCATTATGTTATTATTCTGTTACCTAAGAAACTATCTTCAAAACAGAAGCCCTCATAAATACTCTGGAGATGCATCAGACACTTTTCCCTGCTGTATGACATTGTGTATATGGTTTGGCAGGAGTTCATTTTGTAGAAGATAAACTAGCACATAGTGCCAGGATTCTATTACTCTTGACCCTGACCTTTGGCTGCATGCTGTTTCCAGTTGCACTCCATCGTTAAAAAAAAAGACAGCGCCCATTTTTTTATCCTTTTTTTAACTTCTGTTTTTAAACTTCTCCACAATCTACCCTTCTTCAGATACATACTTGGAAAACAAGTTTTCTGATCTCTTTCTTCTCCCTTTTTTTTTTTTAACTTGTTTTTCATTCCTTTAAACCAGCAGTAGTGCTCCTGCCAAAGTTGGCTTTCTCATTCAGATGTCTCTTTTTTTCACTTCCAAGCACTAACTAGCTTAATAATATGGAATATTATAATGTATTTCAACCACAGAGAAAATACATTCTTGGAACTTGTTTGTTTTTCTACGCTATATTTACTATTCTCTGAACCCAAGATATCCACTTATTGTTACCAACTGAAGACATTAGTAGTAAGGACATGGGAAAGGAGATGTTATATTCATTAACACAGAATCAACATTCAGAGCTGTTAACTCTGTACGGAGAAGTGTAGAATCACCCAGGGCGTGTGGTAGATTTTAAATATGTTTGGTTCCCAAAGAATTACAATTTCTATGAAAAACCCAAAAGCACTGCATATGAATGTGATAATTTGCAAAACACTTCAATACACTGTTACAATATAAGTACTTGGTAAACTACAGAGATTAGATTAGTCCACAGGAAAGCAGAGGGATATTCTTGAGTGTTTACAGGGCCTTCTCTGTTCCTTTTTCAGGCAAAACTCCCAGTGAAGTCACAGAATTCTGCTTGTAATAAGCAGGACAAAACTGGGTCTCTGTTTTTCCAGTAGGGATCAGGCTAACTGCCATGGATGAAAATGTTTTCAAATAGAAAGCAAAATAAACTTTTTTTTTTAACTATCTCTCTTTGTCTGGAGTGGACTAAATCCTAGTATATCCAGTGACTTTCCACTTTGTGAATACTGCAGAAATCTGAGTATACTCATATGTTTGTGTAGAACAGAAACAAAGCAGAATTAATACAACAAAACTCTTAAATCTGCAATTTTTATGAGAGGAAAGGTAGAACTTCACAGAAATGCTTTACTTACAAGAACAGAGGTATTTAGAAACCAAGTGTATTATAGCCAGATAAAAGTCTGATTCATCATAGTCAAGAAATACATGATGCAATACAACTTTACTGAATGTTTTGCTTACTTTACAAGCAGAAAATGTTAACACTAATTATAAACTTTCAATACTGATTTATATTTGAGGGCCAGGAATGAAAATGATATAAACAAAGTGTTGTTCCATCAAATGTCATCTTTAACAGACTCTTTCATTCTACCTGTAATTACTAGAGAGTGAGAGAGAATACAAAGAAAGAAGTTGAAAGCATGAAGGAAGTAAAAAACCCCAAAATTGTGATTCGCCACGTCCTTAATATATTTCACCAATTATTACTTAAGTGGTAGGATTTCTAAACATCATGCTTTTTTACTCCAGGACCCATGTTCATCAGAAATATTTTTCTCTGTGTAGGATGGAGTGTAAAGATTATCACTAAGCTTGTGATGAACTGTAACTGAAATACAGAAAAAATGTAGAAAATAGTAGACATGAAAAGTTACACAAGCAGCTCCTTGCAAAGTAAAAGAACATTAATATTATCTGCCTTATATACTTGATGGTGGATTTCATTGGAACCTAAATTAAAATTTGATTTTAGTAGAAAGTTAACAGAAGTTTTAATAATCTATGTTAAATGTAAATTTCTGCAAAAAAAAAAAAAAAACTAATGAAAAAATGTTGCCATAATTTTAACATTGACAGGAAATTTAGTTAACAAGTAATTGTTAACTAATTTTGAAACATACTCCATAAGAAATTATTTTAGGAAATCTAAAATTATGATGAGGACTAACAAATACTACTGGGAAATAGTGGGAAGAGTTTTTTGAAACTACTCAATTCCTTCAAACTGGTATCTCACATCTTTGTGAACAGAATTTATGTAAAAAGTGTCTAGGGCCATTACTTGGCCTAGAAGCCAGATTACAGAGTCTGGCCCCATATACATTAATAAACAGTTTAACAGAACAGGATGGCTGAATTCAAACCATTGCTTGGGGCTAGTGTTTGGTGCGTGCTAGTTATTAGGCAGGTAGAGCTGTTGAATTCAATGATCTCTGTTGGCTCATTCCATCTGGAACTATCCAATTCTGCTCTACTGTACTCTACTCTACCATGATCAGAAGTGTATCAGGATAAAAATAACAGCTTAACCATGTGGTTAACACTGCTTGAGTCACTGTCCTGACCTTGCTCACTCAACTGATTTAATCATAGTCAAAGATTCTGGCTCCAGTCTTTCTTACATGCCCATTTTCAAAATGTGACATTTCACATTTTCTACACATAAACCAGATGATATTAGAGAATATAATCACACATTTTATTTTGTTATTGGAGATACTCAAAGGAAATCCATTCCAGGATAATTCTGATTTTTATGGTTATACTACTCTCCCAGAAAAGATAGTCTTTTCAAAATCTTATATACAAACAGAAAGAGAAAGAATTTTATCTGAGGTTTTAGGTAAGCATCTTCAAACAGATCCAGTTCACGATGAAGTAAGACTGAAGAAGCATTCGATATGTGAGTCTGTGTGGTCTTCATTGGTGATCACTTCAGGATTGTGGGGATTATCTAGAGGACTCATATGAGTCTTAATCTCCCATCTTTTAGTTTGAAACCATTTCCCCTTGTCCTGTCACAACAGACCCTGCTAAAGACTCTGTCCCCTTCTTATAGTTTCCCTTTAGGAACTGAAAGTCTGCTTTTCCCCCCAGTGATGTGGTTCAGTTCTCTTCCTTCTGCTGGCCTTAGAAAGCTCATCTAGCAGTTTCTGTAGTTCCATATATAATGCACATGCAAAAATAAACTATGTGTTGTAAGGCTGGAAAACTTGACAATTTCAGAAAAAAAAATGACGATACTGGATTTGCATAACACAGAAAAGAGATTAGGGGAGGAAGTATACCAAATATATTCAAATCACAGAGTCACAGAACTGTAGAGGTTGGAAGGGACATCTAGAGAGCATCTAATCCAACTCCCAGGTTCTTTGCAACAGGCTGTTGCAAAGAAGTTACCCCTCTGTGTGCCAGTGAATAGGAGAAGAAGTAATGGACTTACATTGCTACCAGGTTACACTGATAAAAGTTAAGCTTTAGAAAAAAACATTCCTGTGGTAGAAATAGCAATGGACTGGAACACATTGCTAAAGGAGAGTGTGGAATTGCGATCATTACAAGTTTTGAAACCAGCTGTTTTTCTAATAGGTGTCCAAAATGTCCTTAGCAGAGATGGTTCTGCCTTGGGGCAATGAAATGTACCATATGACCTTTCAAAATGCCTTTTCACTTCCATTTTCTATGATTGCATGACTGGATTAAACAAACTGCTAATTCGTATTCTGTCGTGTTTCATGATAACTAGAAGTTAAAGGGGAATGAGTGATCATCCAACAGAAATATTATCCTATTTTCTATGCACTCTAAATCTCAATTTGTCTGATTTCTTCACCACAGTGCCCAAGTGGGAGAAGAGAGACTGAGTCATAGGATGCAAGAGTAATTTGTGCCCCTGGCATGAACAGTGCCCTTTTTGAAAGCTGAACATTCTTTTTATAGTTCACTTTCCTTCTTCCTAATGAGTATAATTATTTCTTGTTACTAATGACTATGGTTCTCCAGATGGAAGCCATTGTAGAAATACCGCACCAGTACCGTACTCTCATACTGACAGAATACTGACCCAAAAGTGGTCAGTGAAGATGGTGTCTGGACCCAAATACTTAGTGAGGCAAATGATATCTTTCTTTAGAAGCTTTCCAGAGAACTTATCAAAAAACTGTTTCCTCCGGCATGGTAAGGAATTTAAGTTATTTCAGGATCACTGTTTCCCGAGAACTTCAACTATAATAGTAAATTAAATATGCCAAGGACTGCTCTTTGGCCTCAGAATCGAATGCCAAAATCTGGCTCCATCCATGCTATTAAATTACTTTGCCCTTCAAAACACCTACGGGGAAGAGTACATGCTAAATTCTGAGTTGTGCCAGTTGTTTGGGAATGTGTTGATTGACCTCTCTGTAAAAACAAATCAGAGAGAATTTAACACTGTAGCTGCTGAAATCCAAGTGACTGGAAGTATCTCCTAGTGCTCTTTGATTTACTAATGTAGATCATTTATGATGGCTAAAAATGTGTGGCAAGTTGAACAGCACAACAAGGTTGAATCTCAAAATGGAGTATGCTTAATGGATAGAGAATTACAGTATTGTTTTAACATGAAGAAACTCTTTTCCTTCGTTGTTATTCTTATTGGCACAGTGGCTTTATCTGCCTGTTCTGACAATTTTTACAGTTTTGGTGAAACAGGATAAATTCCTTACAGCTTTCAAGGAGAGGTTTGTAATCCTACAGCTGAGGAAAAGTACACCTTATTGACAAGTGAAGTGTCTTTTCAGGAGGCAACTAAGTACACAGGGAGGAAGATTGTAAGGAGGCTGATAAATTCCTGCAGATGCAGCTGTAGAGATAATCTCAGTGCAGTTAAAAAATAAATTGCACAAGCACCTGAAATGTTCCTTTTCTCATGATAGTTTTATCTACCCTGTAGTACATTCCTGGAGTATAATCCCTGAGTTTATCTGAGAAACGTACTTCAAAACCCTTCCTCAGTATGTCAGCAGGGCATGTAAGCAAAGGAATTCACATAAAACCAGGCAACCCATTAGGAGATACTCGTTCCTCAGGTAAACACTCAAGAGAGTCTTGTTCTCTAGGAGACTGGCCAAAGGAAAAACACCTAGGAAACAGCAACATAGCCAGAGTAATTAAATACAAAAGTATTCTGTAAACTCTGTTAGATACATAGAAGTATTATTTGGTAAACCTAAACCAGAAAAGTGCTTATTTATCAAAAGTTGCGGGAAAGGGAACAAAGAGGATAGCTGAAGTTTTATGAGGGCTGCTCCAGAAGTAATACCTCCTATTTTATAATGGTCCACAAGATCAGAGGTGGATGTTGTTCGTGTGACAGTAGAGGCTCAACCTTCCCACCAACATTCCATTACATGTTGTTGCTGTGGGACAGACAGCAGCAGAGGGGCAGTCTGATGAATGGCACCTGGTACGGAAGAGAATGTAAAGCAAAGTAACTAAATTCCTCCATACAAAAAAAGTTGCATCCACTAACGTTCTTCAACACTTGCTGAACATTTATGGAGATGAAAGGATGTGAGCTCAGTGTGGCAGTTGGTGGTGTGTTTCTGCAGTGGTGACAGCAACAGCAGGTCACCTCTGCTGGTGCAGATTTTTATGAGGAAGGCATGCAGGTTCTTGTTCATCACTGGAGAAAATGCATAGCTAATCATGATGACTATGATGAAGAACAGTGTTTTGTAGCCAAGAATTTTCTCTATCTGCTTTTCTATTATTATGTATTTTGTCTGCTGTTTTTTCCGTGGATATAAATAAAGACATTGATTTTTGAGTTACCTATGTTGTTACAGTAGAAAAAAAACCTATGGACAGTGGGAAAAAATTAAAATAAATTGGATGACTTACATCTAAGTATAAAAGCATCTAAGACAACAACAAAATACAGCAATTGGTACCAGGTTGAAAACTCAGCATTGAGATGTGTCTAGGCAACATTCTGGGAAATTTGTGAGGAAGAGGCTAAGGCCCCAGGAGAGCAGTGATGGGCAATCTACCCATTTATAGAGACCATTTTATTTTAGAGAGCACTGTATAGTAATAATGACTGATATCCATTTTATTTATTTACAGGAGTGTCATGGTTACTTAGATAAGTTTCAGTCTCTGTGTGCTGGGCACTAAGAGCATATGAGGCTGTCCACACCTCCAATAGCAAACAGACCATCCAAATGAGGAAGCACGAGTGGATCCAGCTGGATAAACAAGTTACAATATGACAGCAAGCATCCCAAGTCGTAGTGTTCAACAATCTGAACTTGTCTTAGCATCATGACAACACAGTGTCTCAAATTCAAATATACCCTTTCTTTCTTAGCCTTAGGAACATGGGATGCCAGAAATGCTTTAGGCTTTATAATAAGAACACAGCGACAATTTATGGCTGAAAATTAATTAATCATGTGGCTAATCTGGGTAAGTAACATGTGCTAGTTTATATCATGAGAATCCTAATAAAAAGAATCAGAAAGCTTAAAAAAACCCACCTTGTTTCTTATTCAGTGGTCAGTAGACCTGTGAAGTGTCTTCCAAAATGATGCTATACATGCAAAAACTTATGTGGGTCCAACAGGACACTGTGCAAGAACATAGAAAAACAATCCACTGAGGATTACTGAGCAGATAAATCATGTCAGACTCAGGAAATCCCCCTAAAAGTAGTTGGAAGCTGAGAGAGTACTTGAGAAAGTATCAGTTATGCTTCTCTGCTTTTGCTGTTCTTTAGGTGTCCCTTAAAGCCAGTGTTGGAGATGGTATGCCTGTTCTTATGACCTTATGTACTAAAGCAGCAGCTGAGTAGCATCCTGATTCATGTATGGACTATGTCCAAGGTGCACATATCTTGATCTTGTGTAACAGAGACCACATGGCACCACATGGAGTAAGACTATAGCATGCTAGTTTCTCTCTTTTCCATTTTTTCCACCCCTCCTCCCCAGAAATACTGTGGAAGCAGCTGTTTTTGTTACTCCTCCTTGGGCCAAAGAATGAGTGATGTCTGTGTTGCTTTGAAGGAATCCCTCTTTGAAGGAATTCCTCTTTGAACTCCTTTTTAAATTCCTACATAAAGGTCCCTCATTCTTGCATGTACGGCATAAGAACTAAGGTTTGTGGACATATTTCAGAGTATTCACATTAAAAGTGGGAACTGACATTTACTATATACTTACAGTGTGAAGAAACAAGGCTGAGATTCTGAAGACAAGTCCCCTAGGTATTGCTAAAATGGAAAAATAAAGGAGTCATATTGAATCAATTTAGCATAAGCTCTTTATTTTACTACACTTTCCTCAGATTTTCAACTTCAAATCTACACAGAAGAGAAAAACAAAAAACAAAAAAACAAAAAAACAAACAACAAAAAACAAAACAAAAAAAAAAACAAAAAAAAAAGAACACTGTCATAATAAAACTTGCAGTGTTGTTTATAGGATGGTTAGTGAGAAGATCATTCAGTAGAAACTAACAGCAGCACATAGAGCTGCCACGTTGGACAAACACCAGCTGTAATGCTTATGCTTATAGCCAGGTACCAAGGGAAAATCTTTCCTCTATCTCCCTTTCAGATTTTTTCTTTTAGCAGAACATAAAATGTAACCTCTTTTGCTGATTTTGCATGAGCATATATATACACACATATATAAATATACATACATACATAATTATGTTTCAGTGCACACATACGCACACATACATTTTTACAGTTACCTAAGAGTAACTGTGTGTATTGTACTCACCGAGATACGGGTTAAGCAGTTAGAAATTACTCATTTTTATGCAACTTTAAATGTATAATGTGACTAGGCAAGAAGACTGAAGAAATAGCAGAAGTCAGAAAAAGATGGGGGTTAAAGAAAAGGTTGGGACAAACACAAGCCCAGCAGAAGACAGCAAATTTATTAGGTTTCCATTAAGCTTAAGTTATGTAGCATGCACCTTTTCATTTACTTTTGTTTGTCTTTTTGTTTTCCTGCACCAGCATAACTGTCTTTTTTTCTAGAATAACATTCATCTAATGAACATAGCTGCTCTTACATGTATGAATGAAACATTGTATGCTTGTAGTAGAGAAGATCTGGAGCATATGTTAAGTGTAAAGCTTGGTCCTGTCTTGGTTTCTCTTTCTGTGTGTGAGCATGTTGGTGTGCCCTCATATATGTATGCATTACATTTACATGTCCTTTGCAAAATTATATGCGGTAGATGCTTGGATAACAATGCATGTTCTTCAAAAATATAACTAAACCATGTGGAAGTTTCTTATAATTTTATTTCATTTTACTTATTTTTATTTTGTAAGGCCGCTGCTGTTAATGAAAATCCAGAAATATATATATATATATATTATTCCATTGTGTTAAATACCATGGGGCTAACAGGTTCAATATAACACATGTTCTGCTTCCAGTTGGACTAGAATCTAGGTATAATCAGTAGATCACAAAGGTTTTGTGTGTGTATGCATAAAATGCACAAGTCAGTTCAAACACAGAACATATTTTTACAATTAAGTTTTAATTTCCAGCTCTATATTTGCTAAAATAAATAAAGCCTACAGTATGGATATATAAGTACAGCCTGAAATCATGGAAATAAGTTTGACTTAAATGAAAGCTCTAGTTCACATATTTTCCAGCTTATACCTGGAAAATATCAGCTTTTATTACAACTTATCTGTAAGGGCTGGCCTATACAAATTAATGCAAATAATAGGAGTGAAATTGAGATTAAAACACCATGATTTCTCTCCATATGAAAATGTTCAGATTTTTCAGACCAGTGTACTATTATTGTCCATGAGCCTGGAAACAAACCCTGATATAAACACAGGATCCAAACCACAGAACATGACTTGTTTAAAAAGTTAAATTCTGTGAAGTAAGGCAGGAAACGAGATTTATCCTTCTGGGAATTTTTTGGCATGAGCAAGGAACTAGGCATGCTCAGTGCATGTCATATCCTTCATCTATCACAGCTCTCTGAAGTAAATCAATTTTTTTTTTCTTTTTTAATTTTTTTTAACTCAAACCAAGGGAAAGCAACCTAGTCACCATCTGAAATGTGTAGAAATCCTTCTGTTTGACATGGCATTAAACAGAAGAAGGCAAATTACAGTGTGTTGCCTTAAGGATTATTGTTGCACATTTTGTGCCTTCTGGCTGTGGCAGTGTTTGTTCCTCCAAGTGAAATTAGCTGGGTCCCAGCCATTTTGCAACACTGTAAAAATAAATTGCTGTACTTGATAAGTGAATGTTCAACTTGTCACTCTAAGCTCACTGCAAATTGTTTTTAGTGTCTTCAGGGTAACTTGGCAATCTCCAATAGGCACTACTCACAAGGTCAGTTTTCTCCCTTTGAAGCCAAGTTTAGGCTATAGCTAGGGAACCAGTGCAAACACAATTGTCCAGGAGCAGAACTTTCCAGACACAGTCCAAATTAGTCTATATCAGGTTAAAAGCCTGGGATCACACTAACACTTAAGTCAAACCACATTACATTTGTAGGACAGTGGTATTTAAAAATCAAGATAAGCTGAAGTACTTACTGAGGAGGTTGGAGAGGAACTTGTACAAGAAGGAAAGGAGGTGGTAGCAAGGTGGTGGTTGGCTTTTACTCCTGGGTAACAGTGATAGGATGAGAAGTAATGGGCTCAAGTTGCACCAGGGGATGTTCAGGTTGGATATTGGGAAAAAAATATGAACAGAAAGATTGGTGAGGCATTAGAACAGGTTGCCAAGGGTGGTGGGGGAGTTGCCATCCCTGGAGGCATTCAAGAAATGTGGCACTGAAGGACATGGTTTAGTAGACATGCTGGTGATGGGTTGGTGTTTGGACCAGATGATCTTAGTGGTCTTTTCCAGTCATAAAGATTCTATGATTCTAAGGAGAAATAGGTGGGAAAATTATATTTGATTGGCCAATTCTGCCATATAGTCCTGGAGTGCTTACTCCAGCAAGCACCCTTAGTGTCATCCTCTCATGACTTTTCAACCAAAACCATAATCACCAGCAGGATGAAAACAAGACAGAAAAGGTGGTGCAAAGCCACCTTTATTTGGCTGAAGCTTGGGAATTATGTTCCTTAGATATATAGCCTGTTTGGCAGGCTTCATAGCTGAAATGCAGTGGCCTTTTTTCTCATCATCCTTAAATCTGGGTGTCAGTCAATCAGTCAGTCAGTCAGCTTCTCTGTTGGAAAGTCCCACTTCATAAAATCAATATGTCCCCTGAAGAAAATGGCATTTTGCTAAAATAACAAGCAATTTATTTTTACACGGAAAAGCAGTCTTATTTATTACCAACCTCAAGATGCCTGCACAGAGACAGTTCCACTGATTACTGAGTCCAGGCAGGCCGCTGAATGGACAGTTGAGGGTTGGAGAACTCTGGTCCACCACCCCCAGGGTGGTGAAGCACTTAACTCTGGCCAGAGATGAAGCAAGTTGCGCTCACAGTCCTGCAGAAGATCCCTGACAGATCAAGTGTACCTGGCAATCTTTGTCAAGGTCTGGAACACAGAAGAACTAAAAATTGTTCATTTTGATTTGAAGGGAAAATTCTTGGAAATCATCTGAGGAATAAAATAGTTACATTTCTGTCTAATTTATTACTAGAAAATCAATGATATAATATAGAACTGTAGGATTTTTTGAGTAGGGAGGCTCTTTTAAAGGTCACCGTGTACAATTCCCTTGTAGTGAACAGGGACACACCTACAGCTCCATCAGGTGCTCAGACTCCCATCCAGCCTGACTTTGAACATCTCCAGGGATGGGGTAATTACCACCTCTCTGGGGAACCTCTGTCAGTGCCTCACCATCCTTATTTAAAAAGAAACTCTTCCTTATAAGCAATCTTAATTTCCTGGCTTTTAGTTTGAAACCATTTTCCTTTGTCCTATCACAACAGGTCCTGCTAGAGTCTGTCCCCTTTTTTGTTTTAGTCCCTCTTTAGACACTGAACGGCCACTGCTCAGGTCCCCCCAGAGCTTTCTCATCTCCAGACTGAACAGCCTTGTAAGGAAGGTATATCAAATGGTAGTTTTGAGTATGAGTGAAGAAAAGGAAGTCAAGACTATGTTGTTTTTGGAATAGTTCACTCCTGCTTCAGTTTTGCAGATGAGTACTTATTCTCTTGGTTGCTCTGTTATCTGGCAGGAGCAGTGAGAAATTTGTGTCTTCCGTACAGGGTGCAGAGGAAAGGAAAAGTCTCCAGCACATGCTAATTATGGGGCATTGCAACCCTTTTTGCACTGCTTACTGCTAGTCTCATGTGACCTGATTGACTGAGACAGCAGTTTAGAAACAGGCTGTACATTCTCTGGCCCCTCTCTTCCAATGCTGCAAATACAGATGCTTGCTCCAGCAATGACTTTTGTGATAACGTACACCTCCTCTGGGACCTGGATGAAGCCCAAGATTGAGTTACTATAGCAACATGTTTCATGAACTCATTGCCAGTAAATATTATTGTGATTGGTTACTGAAATCTAGGGTAAGTCATTATTCATGGCCTCAGTACCAGATATAATGAGAAAGGATATTTAATAATGACTTTTCTAGACCAGTCCTTGCAAGTTCCTCTAGGCAGTTCACAGCAGTTTAAGGTACATAGTAAAATACAAACAGCAGTGATCTGTAACGCTGTGAAAATGCGCACTACGGTTCAAGACAAACTCAGGGCTTATGCTGGTTGTACTCCTTGTTCAAAGGGAAAAGATGATGTCTTAAATATTTTAAATATATATCTAAGAAGACAGTTAAATAAATCAACTGTGGAAGCTTGATGAGTTTCTCCCTGAAGCGCCATTGCATTGTGAGTACAAGAATACCTTATTCTCTGTTTTACTCACTGCTAAAGATTCACACAATTATGTCTCAGGCACACAAACTGTAATTGTTGAGGCAACTTAATAAACCTTCTCCTAAACTGTCACAGGCTGCCCAGAAGAACAATGGATGTCCCATCCCCAGAGATATTCAAGGCCAGGTTGGATGGGGACCTGGGCAGACTGAGCTGGTGAGTGGCAATCAGCACATGGCATGCAGTTATGCCTGGATGATTTTTAAGATCCCTTCTGACCTAAGCCATTTTAAGATTCTATCATTCTCACTCCTCTGTACTGAGAGATAGCATCTCCCAGTTTAAGGTTGGTTCCATTATAGGTAGATGGAAGACAGTGCTTTATCCGTTGAAGAATCGAGAGGATAGATAATCCATAGTGGAAATTAAGCATCTTCTGGTACAAGCAGAATTACTTTCCTCACTATGCTTCCAATTAAATGAATTTCCATCCAATTACATAATTTCTGTCATCTCAGAAATGATTTTAGAAATATTTTGCTGAATTATATTTAAATGCTTAACGACAATCTTGGATTAGCTATCAACTCTTTATAGATATTCTTTGCAAATGAAATATTATATCACATTTGATATTAATCAAAAAGTGATAGCAGAAGGCTACTCTACCATGATAATAAAGTATTCAGAAACTGACAGAAACTGACAGATCAGGACAACATGAGAAAATCTCACAGACACTTTGTGTTTTAGAAAAATAAAATGTAAGAAAATAAATTTAAACAGTGGCAGTACTTATAATTTGCTTCCTGCTTTCTGAGTCATCTTGCATGCAGGTTACCTAATCTAAATTGCCTGTGCCAGCAGAATGTCTAAAATATTACTTTAAGTTAAATTTAATTGGAATTCTTACACAAACATTCATTACCAAAAAACCATATTTAATGAAAAATGAAAAATAATGAGATAATTGTTGGTAAGATCAGGGACCAGAGAGAAGGAGAAGGAGAAGGAGAAGGAGAAGGAGAAGGAGAAGGAAAAAGGAAAAGGAAAAGGAAAAGGAAAAGGAAAAGGAAAAGGAAAAAAGTAGAAGAAAAAGAAAAAAGAAAAAAAAAGAAAAAGAAAAAAGAAAAAAAAGAAAAAGAAAAAGAAAAAGAAAAAGAAAAAGAAAAAGAAAAAGAAAAAGAAAAAGAAAAAGAAAAAGAAAAAGAAAAAGAAAAAGAAAAAGAAAAAGAAAAAGAAAAAGAAAAAGAAAAAGAAAAAGAAAAAGAAAAAAAAGTGTTGTTCTGCTGTGGAAAGTCTTGTGGACCACCTGTGTGGATTGAGACTCTCCTTATTTTTCTTTCTGCTCATCAAAAGCTGTGCTGGATATGGACAACAAGACTTGATTCTCTATTGCAAAATTTCAGGGATAGGAATAAATTCAGAGTTTTTTCCACGTGGAAAGTGCTGATCACTTCCCATTGACATTTCTTCTGCAGTGTCAACATATATTTGCCAAGGGTAGAATTGAAAAGCTGAGTGCTCCCATAAGGGGCAAAAGGAGGTGCTGCAGCAGTGAGCTTCAGAAGCAAGCTACAAGAAATCATTTTAAGTGAAAAACTGAAGAACCTGTCTCACAGGAAACTTTCTTCCTTTATTCTAGTAGCTGAGGTCATCTTCATTGCTGCAGGATGAATATAGGTAAAAAGAGGTATGCCTGTGAAAATTTTTTTCCTCAGTGGAAATGGTCATAGGTCAGAAAACAGAAAACAATGAGAAAAAGAGCTAGCCTTTTTTCTCTCCTTTGTTTATTCTGTGACTATAGTACATTCTTTATCCCTCCACATTTATGAGTTCTATTTTATAAAATTATTTATGTCTGTGAAAGGGGAGTGTCTACTTTCTGGATTAAAACTGTTGGTCAGTAAAAGAATACTGTTGTAAATGATTTTAAAAGATTATTTTTCTGAACAACTCTGGTTACAGTTGATGCAACCCCACTTCAAGTCATATTTGGAGTTTTTCAAAGTGGGGTTTGCCAATCTGGTATTATTTCCAGCAAGAAACATAGATTTTAAATAAATGTATCAACTTCAACCTAAACAATTATTATTTTAGTTGTCTTTTTGGTTTACAGTAATGGAATTTGAAGTCTCATATTAGTTTTAGTGGAAAAATGCAATTTGCTAATACAATTAAGACCTCTTTCTACTGTCTCCATATGCCAAAATCTGTGAAAACTTGGCCCACAGATGCCCAGACACAACATCCCTTGCTAGACTTGCCATGGGACAGATCTGAAAAGGGCAGAATTTGAGAGTACGCAGAACTCTAAGCTAAAATATAGCCATTGCAGTCTACTTCTTAGTCCTCTGTCCTTTAAGCAAGAGGACCATCTCTAAAGACTAAAAACCTGGAGAGCATCTGCACTACATTTTAATGTTCCATGGAATAGTATAAGAAATATATGCAAGTTTTGTGGCTTAACCTGTGTCTCAGTGGAGGGAGAAGAGGACAGAATGAAACAGGTGAGGAATGTCAGTGACAGAGCACTGGAACAGGTTGCAAGAGAGGTGGTGGAGTCTCCTTCTCTGGAGATGTTCAAGACCCTCCTGGACGCCTACCTGTGCAACCTGGGCTAGGAAGATGCTTTGGCAGGGGGTTGGACTCGATGATCTCTACAGGTTCCTTCCAACCCCTAAAATTCTGTGAAGTTGGGCAGGGCTGTAACAGGAAGATGCTGCTTGCACAAAGCACTCTTGCAGTCAAGTTGGACCTCCGTTCTGCTGCCTGCAGCCCTGAGCTATCAATGTAGTGAAGGTATGAATTATAGAGGGTGAAGCTGTGGTTGCAGCTTATACCGCAGCTCAGCTGATGCATGATACTAGCTAAGTAGTAGCAGCTTGATCGCGTGTCTAAGCTGTAATTGGTGTGGCTTTGTCTACTGTGGTGCTATCTGATCTGGTAAGGGAGATGACAAATATATGGATTTATTTAATTTCTTTATTTACATTTACGATAATTTAAAAAGACGCCTTTCCCAGGCATCTAGCCTCCCCCCGACATCGTTAATAATTCTATAAAATAAAAGCACCATTAAAATAATCATTTCCACATGCACTGAGCCAGCCAGCTGCCTTCTGAAACTCCTTCCCACCCCTTTATCATTGTGGGAAGCCTACAATCAGCCCTCTCCAAATGCTCTATCGAACAAATGTCTGGACAGAGTGATGCTACGTAGTGAGGCTGTACAATGTCTCCATGGAAGGCACAACGGTTTTTCAGACCAAAAATAGATAGTGTGAAGTTATGTCATTTTCAACCTGTAATCTACAGCTCTCTTTGAGCTAGGTGCCAAAACAATTTCCCAGTACTACCGCTGTCTCTCTTCCTCAATAACTGTTTCTAAAAGCATTTTAACTACAGACAAGAGCTTGTCATTTTTTTCCTTAAATTCCATTATAGGCAGATTCTAAATATCATCAGCCACTGACATAACATAACAGAACTCTGCTAAAGATCTCAGAATGGAGACCTGTTGGTCTTGCCAGCCTTTCGCTGTGGTGGAGAGCACTATGGAATTTTATGCAAAGGGTTCATAAGAGCTTTGCCTTATGTGAACTTGGCTCAGATTATAACATATTTAATAATGAAGAATGATAAAATCAGTGAGCCAGCACTAAGTTTCTACTTCTTTCTACAGTCCTTTAGATGTGTACAGGGATATTAGAGAAATGGTAGTCTGTCCTAAGAAAGGATTAAAGATTATTCAAGTAGCTTGGTGATCTGAGGTCTAAAAAGAGAAATTGCGCCTGCTTATAAGCATCTATGAATGGAAATATATACATACATACATATATATTTATATATGTAAATAATATATAAAAAAATTGTCAAAACAATTAAAATTGGCAAACAATTTAGTCCAACCACTTTCTGAACATCTAAAAAGTAAATGTACAAGCCTGCAAGAACTACAGTAGGAACAAATATAACTAAAAAGATTGGAAAAGATTTGTTCAATAGGAAGGAACTAGTTTTGATTCTCTAAATCAGGTTACCCAGACAGGTGGTATATGCCCTGTCCCTGGAAACATTTAAGGTCAGGCCAAACGGGGCTCTGAGCACACTGATCTAGCTGTAAGTGTCCCTGTTCATTGCAGGACAGTTGGACTAGATAGCCTTAAAAGGTCCCTTCCAACTCAAATTAACTCTTTGATGCTATAAAATCAGACCTTAACTACATTCTCCCTACAGGCACAAAACACTAATAAGTGAGTTCAAGCATGATTATGATTATGCCCTGTATACATCTCGCTATCGCTTAGCATTATTCCTTGCAGTATTATATCCTGCAATTGCAGTAACCACTTTTCATATGTAATATTAGATTTCCATGTTCAGATCTGTTTGTAATAGGATGTTCTCAATCTGCTCTTGTCTTGAGATGTCCCCTGTAGTACTGTTCGGAAACTCTCCATCCACTGTGAATCAGTTCCTGATTAGTAATAAAAAGTGTATAGAGTACTGTGGATAAGTCCTGATCATATGTGTTTGCTGAATGTGCAGTGAAGATACATAATAACAGTAACCAACCAAAAGACCCACAGATAATTTAACTGGTTCCCTTGAGACTGTTGAGGTGGAGAAGATCCTCCTCTGGGTCAGAGGGGAGGAGTAGATGATCTGCAGAAGATTCTTCATGGTTTGTTTACTTTGCCACAGCCTTTTGGGCACTAACATTTCTTCCCAGCTTTCTGTTCCATTTTGTGCTTTGCTAAGTCATGATCTCACTCAGGTTGTTTTGATACTGTCATTTTTTTTAATCTAGGAGTATATCAAGACTAAACAAATGTGGCTACATGTACAAATATAAACATACGTGTATATATACATGTATATATTTATAAATATATAACTGTATGAATGCATACATATGTATTTACATATGACTATATATATATGTGTGATTTATCATTGTGCGTAATTCTGTATAACTTATGTATAGATAATTTACTCAATAGAAAATCATTATTCTTTCTAAAACCTACAGCGCCCAAAAAAGTTACATTTTCTGCTAGCTTTGTGTTTACAATGAACAAAGTCCATAAAATCCCAACATCCAGATCAAAAACACTCTTTTTTTTTTTTTTTTGAAAGGGGCAAATTGCAGTAACGCAAAGCAGTTCAAAAAACACAAACATTTCCTTCAGTTTTTCCCCTCAGCAGGAAAGAGTGTTCCTGTAGGGGTTAATGAAGCTCAGCTGAGCTTTGTAGAAGATCTATAGCAAACTGCCCCTACATTGCACATTTCTCACATTTTCATACTATTGCTTGAAGAATAATTCTACCATGCAGACGTCCAGTCTGAAGAGACAGAAGTGAAAAAGAATCATTCTTCTGAGTGATTCCTCAGGTTTCTCCAACACGGCTCTCACCTGTGCCAAGAAAGACTAAAATTCAACCTTTCTAATTTAAAAAAGGACAACTGCTGAGAGACAGTAGGGAATCAAATCTATATTTATTAGCGTGTTTCTATTTCATACAAGAAAAACATTTAATAATGGAGAGAAGCAAGTGCTATTTCTCCCACTTCCCCAGTATTTCTTTGGCACTAGGTACTTCACAGTTCAGCCAAAGAATGCGTTTCCCTCAATATCTCCTTCCTGCAAGCATGATCGTATTGGATTTATCCCTGCATTTTTCAGTGTTTCTCATTGTCTTTGCTAAATATCACATGCTTGACTTATCTCAACTTGAAGTTTCATGACCTATGTATGCTGTTTCTTTTCTCATTTCTGTAAGAATTGTGCCCACAGATGAACAACAGTAATGGTAAAGATTTCTCACAGTAACAGGAATATTTCTTCTGTCCATTCTTATAAGATTCACATTCCAGATCCAGTTTTAGCCTACCTTTGTACTTATGTTAATGAGAGAAACACACAGAACAAGATGCCACTTGATACCTTAGCTCCTCCATCCAGGTCCACATTTGTCATCAACATTTCATTATGTTAATTTGTTCTTAGAGTCTCTTTTAAAGGAAAACACTTAAATTCCCTTGAGAAAAAATCAAAGCTTACACCCTGGAATAATTTTTGTTTTATATTTGCTTTATTTTTGTTGCTTTATCTAAATTTATTTATATAACAATAATAATGTATCAGGACTCTCTCAGAACTTCCTTGCAGTAAGAGCATTGCCAAACATGCTAGAGTATGTTAGCACTAAACATTGTGCACACAATATGGTGTTCACTATTTGCCATTAAAGTAATAGCCATTCCCTGAATCAGAATCCTTTATCAATGAGGAAACAACCAAACTGACCAGATGATCATTTTATTAAAATCTTTTGAAGAAGCTTCCAAATTTGTTTCTTTCACAACTCCTGGAGACTCTTCTCAAGAGGTATCCTAAGGAAAGAAGGATTAGCAAGTGTCCACTAAGAACAGAGAGTATTTGTTGCTGGACTGCAGATCAGTATAGGATAACTGACAAGTAAAAAGAGCACTATCTTTTATACAAAGTAGGATGGAGGGATAAAAACTCATTCCAGAATCCACCCTTTATTTGAAGGCACCACAACAGATACTTGAATGTAAAGGCATACCTCAGGTCACTATTTTTCCTTATTTGCTTGATTTTTTTTTTTGGTTGACTTTCAACTCAGTTCAAAACAATGCTGAACAAAATCCACACAGTTATCAATTTGCCAGGCCCAGATGTTGTATTTTTACAGTAGTCTAGCACAAAAAGTTGGTTTCTTCTTTAAACATGTATCTCTCTCTCTCTTTCCTTGCCCTCCTTCCCAAGTGAGGATCCTCAGAGCCTAATTTAGATGATGCATTCAGTTTTTACAAACTGAAGTCATGGGCAATGAATCCTATATCATTGTAGCTCCAAGTCTGTTGGCCTGAACACAGATGGTCACACAAGTGCCAAATGCATTGTTGAATGCTACATTGTGCAGTTTACTGTCATCACTTCAGACATTACATTTGGCACTAATACAGTCTTGTGGGAGTCAATATATTGTTACTAACCTTTTATGCTCTAAATATTCTTGAGTTTATTATGAGGAACTCTGCAATTTCTTCAGTTTTCTCTGTATGTTCAAGATAGGGATAACTCAGTGGGAAAGAAGAAATCATCCAAAGTTATAAAAACTATGGACACTAAGAAAAAATTGTTGGGAAAGAAAAACAAAACAGTCAAAGTCTGGAACAGGTTACACAAACAGGGTGTGAAATCTCCTTTTGTGGAGATTTTCAAAACCATATGAGATAAAACCCTCAGACATATGATTTAACTTTAAAGTTAACACACCTTTGAGAATGCAATTGGATACTGAACCCCTAGAAGTCCCTCCTGACAATTTTTCAGTGATAGAGCTTCCTCATGTCATTGAGATGATGCCAGCATGCTTTTGGGAAGAGAACTGAATTTTCAGGTTCCCTTCTTTCTTTTCCTCTCAGGGCCTGGGTTTGCCAGCCTTCCAGGTGTGTTGAAATGACCATTTCTTCCCAGAGACTTTTTATGACCTTGGGGGGCTGTAGACAATTACTCAAGTTTGAAGGATTTCGATGAAATTTTACGACATAGTCAGGTAGCACTTCAAAGAGAGGATATTCAAAAGCACTCAGTATTGGCCTAAGTAATTCCACTGACATCATTGGGTGTTTTACCACGAATGTGAATGGCAGCAGTGTTAGGTTAAGCCTAGTACTTTGGAAAATCCTGTCAATAGTTCTTTTGGGAAAGTCTGCGGTTTGGAAAAACCATAATTAGAAACTTAATGAATCAAAGTATCATAATGAACATTGTGGATTTCCTAACTAGGCATGTTAAATTTTAGGAGGTGCCTCTAGCTTCCGACAGCCACCCGAGAAATCAAAATAATAAATAGTTCTCTGAAGTTCCCTCTCCAAAAACCATGGCAACAAGAGGATGAAAGAGGTATAAACACTTTCTGCTATATTAGATCTCTCTACACACACACACACACACACACACACATGCAAAAATATAAAAAAATAAAAAAAATAAAAATGCAAAAAGAATTCAATATTACTAGCAAAAATACAGATTAATTTGAATAATTTTTCAAAATGACAGCTGTTTTACTAATGAATCACTAAAATATTTTTCATTCAATCAAACAATATTTTAGAAATTGTGGTACATAGAAAGGATATCCCTTGCTGTGCAGAGTAACATAATATGTGCTCCATGGAGTAGGAAACTTTAATGATATATGCAGTTTTGTTATTAAAAGTGAGTTATATATTTTGCTGTACAGTGGAAAATTGTGACCCAGTATAACATATCTTCACATTGTTTATAACTTGAGGAAAATCAACATTCTGGGTTCTCAGTTCGCACAGTAGGAATTACATTTATTTTGGCCAAATGTAATTTATATAACTGCAAGGAACAATAAAACATGAACTTTACAGTGTTTTCTTACCTAAAAATAATATAGAGCTTGTAAAAGTGAAGAGATTATTATTGTAAAGAAAAAGACAGTAACTTAAAAGCTGAAGCTCATTTTAGAGCTACGTAAAACTTACCCCAGCTCAAACATTAAGGCACCTGTGTCTCCATTTTCATTTGAACCCAGTAATCTCTGACAGCAAACTTTGTTTTCTCAGTAACATTACTCAGTATGGCATGAAAATCTTGCTTTATATGTCATGAAACTTTTCTTATCTTACTTAGGATTTTCTGAAGTCCTAGGGAGCACTAAATTTGTGTCACCCAGCAATACAGTTATGGGTAAACAATGAGTGATCCACAGGTCCCCAGTTCCATCCTATCCCATCCCATCCCATCCCATCCTATCCTATCCTATCCTATCCTGAAAAAATCATATTATCACAGCTAATCTGTGCAGTTTCTTTCAATGGATTTCCCAAATGTGGAAGAGTGGAGATGATCAAGTTGAACCTCTCTGAAGTGATCAAAAATTGATGGTCTTGAGAGTTCCCATTTTCTACTATTCTGATTATCTCTGTTCCAGCATTTTGTGTGCTCCTTGTGTCTGTTGTCTGTACACATTTGATCCATGCATATGTAGTTGCCATCTGTTCAAAGTGGATTATTTGGTTCCTAATGGAGTGAAGATAGTGGTCCAAGGTCCTTGCTTCTTCTTATCAACTTAAAACAAATAATGCAATAATCATTAAATATCAAGCAAACCTAGTACAGAGTACTCTGTTTTGGATAATAACAGATTAGTTGGTAACTTTTTTCTTCACAGTTTTGGAAACTACATTCCTGATGAAATATTCATAGATACAGATATTCTGCACAATTAGCTTTAGTCATTTTCAGGAGACATCTGAAGTAGGTATTAACATAAATAAACAAGGGCCTGTGAAGGTTTAATCAGGAAACCTAAAGCTGGGAAAACTTTTGGATAAGTCCATCCTTTGCCATTTGAGAAAAAACAAGTCAGAAAGCCACACTTGAATTGGAATGAATCCATTATCTGTACTTCACTTAAGACTGACAAAATAAATGGCCTGGTTTTTAAGAACTAGTTTTACTAACATCCAGGGGCAAGTGAAAAGTTTGAAAGGTCACCGCTGATTTTCATGATATACAGATACTAGGAAACTTTCTTTACCATGAGGGTGGTAAAATACTGGAACAGGCTCCCTAGCAAGGTGGACGATCCCCCATGTCTGTCAGTGTTCAAGAACCATTTGGATTTTGCCCATAACTTCATGCTTCAACTTTTTGTTAGTCCTGAAGTAGTCAAGCAGTTGGACATGATGATCTTTGTAAGTTTATTTTCTTGTTTTTTCGCATAATTCTTCACTAAGAATAAACTATTCACTGTCTACTGATACATAGTACTTATGAAGCAGGATTGGTTGGAAATGGTTTCATTTGCATTGTAAAAAGAGCAACTAATATAAACATTTTAAAAGTTTCATGGTTATAAGTATTTTAATAGTAAATCTGTTTGGTTGATTTTTTTGTGAAATACCAGCTTTTATAGGAATTGAGTATTGTGAAACTACTACAGGCAATGTGATTGATGTACAAGATTACAATCACTACAATTTTGGACTACTCAGGCTATCTAAATATCTCAGAGGTTAGTACTTCCTATGTTGAAGGCAGCGTATGTTTCTGACAAACCTGAACATGTTTTCTGGAAGATTTCAGAGAAATCCTACTAAAGAGCAAGAACCACTTTGGACATCCAGGAACTCCATGTTCAAGAGACAAAAAAGCTCCTTTGAAATAATATTTCAGTTTTCAAACATCTGTTTTTAGGATTTTGTGTGTCTTTTATGTTTTAAAGAAAAAAGAAAGAACTTTACTTAGGACACAAGAAAAAGAAACCAAGTTTTCCACAGAAAAATATAGAAGTCTTTTTATCAGACAGCATTTCTCACTGCAAAGCTGAGTTACAGGATGATATTTGTTTCTCCTCCTCTTCACTTTTTCTACTGTTAGTTATTCATCATGATTTTATCATATGTAAAATATATGTTTTCCAAAAACGTGGTTTGTCAGTAATAGACCTAATGCCTTGACCAGGATCACAAAGATTTTTTGGTGGTTCATTTCTGTTTATTGTCATTAATGGAAAATCTATCACAAATTACTGAAAAGCAGCAATAAAGTGGATAAATGCAATAAAAACAAGGTAATGGATCACAAATTGTACTTCGTGTATTTGTTTGGACAACTGTAGTTTAGTTTAATTTTTTAGTGATGTTCTATTGCATCCAGTAAATGGTCCTAAGATCAGTTTTGTAAGAGATAATAAAACTTTGGTAGCACCAGTTCTCAGAGCATTCCTTTCTAAGAGGAAGAAACAGATGGATCATATTTTTTGTCATCGCTGATCTGTTTCATTTTGTAGTGTAACCAATACAGTGCTTTGAAAGAAAACACAAAACCAATGGGATGATTTTCATTTACTCTTAGGTCCACTTGTACAATTCCAGCAGTGTAAAGGGTCCCTGTGAAGTAAATGCAAAGAGGCCATAACTTAATTGGCAGCAATAGTGCAATTATTATGAGGGGCTTATGAATTATCCCAAAATGTTGGATGTAAGTGTAAAATGAAGCTAAAATGTAGTTGCCTTTGCATTGGTAGTTAACAGGGGAAGCAGCTCCTATACAACACCAAAGATGACAGGGGCAGGGGAAAGAAAATTCTCATCAGTGTTGCGGAGATGACGTTGTCAGGTCAATTCCTACCATGTTCGATTCCTGAGGCAAAGCAGACTGCAATTCAGGAGTGTGAGGTTGGCTCCCTTATGAAGAGCACCATGAAATCTTTAATGTTCACAGATATGCCCTGGCCATAGGTGAAAAACTCTGAAAAAGGGGCCAGGAAACTCAGCAGTTCCTTTGAGGTCATTCTTCCCAAGGTGTGTGGTTTCCTGCCAATGAGCCTTACACATCCATCAGAGAAATCCCCAAAAGAAAGAATTTCATGGATCTGAAAATACTCATGGGGAGCTCAGCCTTTTAATCTAAACTGTTCTTCTCTTAGTATTTTCCTGTTTTTTCCTGATAACTGGGGTATTAAAGAAAGTGCAGTAAACATGCAGGAATGTAAACTTAAGCTTCCCATATGAATGTAATAAAAACATCAACATTTCTTATTAAAATCTTGTGATATCATTTGAATGCCGTATGTGAAATGCATGGTGCTGGAAAAATGTGATTAAAAAGTACTTACTGCAGGGTTTTGATAAGACAGTGTGCAGTTTGTTGATCGTCCATATGTGATGTGCATAATTTTACTACTTAGGATACAATGTTATGCTTAATCTTTACACATACTTACATACACAAATGCATATTTATGCATGAAAATATTTGTATTTATTCATTAATTAAAAGTGTGTAGTTTAAAAGCATGGAGAACTCTGCCAAGAGGTCAGTCCCTTGCTTCATTCCCCAAGTATGTATAAATCCATGCAGCATTATGAACTGGAGTTATTTTGCTGTCTTATTCTATGTAAAAGCATGCTTAAATGCAATCACAGGAAGGAGTAAGAGCCAGAGAGGAATACAAAA